>JAUIMM010000790.1:0-1480000 GCA_031769625.1 Taudactylus pleione | reverse complement strand
AACATTCGGTAAAACTTTTTATTATTATTATTTTAAAAAACAAACAACAAATGACGTAATGATATAAAAATGTTCTTACTATGTAGAAATGTTTGACATTTTTTATACTTTTACGCATCATTTTAAAAGATAACTTTATTCATTCAAAAATAATTCCAAATACAGAATTGTTGTGACCGTGACGTCTACAAAGTGATTTCTCGTCATTTCCGATTCCCAAAAAGTCAGAGAATCTCCAACTTAGCCAAATCATTTTACTTCTTGTTACAATAATTAATCAGAGATAATGACAAAGTCCGATTTCTTTGCATAATATACGTTTATATCGGGAGGCTCATTTCTACGTAGGCCGACCGACTATCTCGCTGTTTTCTGACTCCCCATTACATAATGGCGTGGCCTACTGTTTAATGTTTAGTAGCTGTACTGATAATGACCTGTGGGCCTGATTCAGAGCCAGACGGTATTTGCGGATGCTCGTTCAGAAAAAGGGGCTGGATATTTAAATTGAGCGCTCGCTCTTTGCGGTCTGATAACTCCTCTATGTCTAAGCGACCGTCCGAAACATGCGCTCGCTATTTTGTAAAGACGCCCCTTGGCCGCTCACATCATACGTCATCTCCGCTATTTATTTGATTAATCGAGTACATCGAAAGGCGTCTGAAGTGCTCGCTATTCTTGTGGTAGCATTTTCCTACCGCAATCTTGCGAGCAGTTCAGGCTAAAAGACAACCAAGTGACGTGGTCTATGACGCTGCTTTGTTAATTATGCACTCCCATTAAACGCCCGTTTTGACCGTTTGGCACGCCTGCGTTCGGATCTCCACTCCCCGTTTTCAAGCACCTTCCCCTGTTACCACCCACAAACGCCTCATCCTGTCACTCAAATTAGCAGGCACTCGCTATTTTGCAAGCACACGATTTCCGACCGCACTGACTGGTTGGCGCATGCGCATTACGACCCATACGCATGCGCAGATGTGCGAACATCGCTCGGAGCGAACGTGCGGCCGCTTACGAGCGGCTCTGAATCAGGCCCTATGTTCACGTTTCCGATATTTCAGGGCTGGTAAATGTTCCCCCCTATCTGTATTTACATGACAAACAGGAGCCAGTAACTGTGCTGCCTGGAAGGTTTACATCCCTGTTAAAATTGTCACTGATGAAGTGACTGCAAAACAAAGGGACTCTGTGTGCTAAGGACTATTGTACAAGCCGACAACTCATTAAGTGAGCGGTAGATGCCTGGGGTCCCGCCAGGTCTGCAGTATATCCCAGCATCTCAATGGCCCTAAGTGCTTGCTGTATATTTGATTCTTAATCCTCCCTGGGGACAGCTTAAACTATTTACATTTAGGGGAAAATATGACAAATGACACCACCAGCTTGTTCCGGATGTGTGATTGACAGTCTGCCCCTAGGTGAGGAACAGGGGTCTGCCAGGGGGTGGACAGAGACGTGACCACTGTACACACTCTAATTGCATTGCTATGTTGCTGTCTTTCCTCAGTGCAATGTTTGTCTGCATTTATTAATCCATTCTTCCTTGTCCCTTATTGTAAATTTGGCCCACCGATGATTTCTGAGTTATTATTGCATATGTCTCTGTCATCTTCTGCACCCTCTAACTCAGGGGTGGGGAACCTTATTTCTGCCGAGGGACATTTTGATATATATAACATTATTTGCGGGCCACGCCCGCTCCATGTGATGTCACACAGGGGCGGTGCCACGATCGCCGGTGATTACAGCAATGCCTGAAGCATCATGAGGATGCTCCGGGGAGCTGTAAGGGCAGCGGTGTGACCGTCTGAAGCATCCTAGGACGCTCCAGTCTGCACTGCTGCATAGATTCTGGCTGCGGGGTACCATTCTTGGCACCCATCTAGCCAAGTGAGGCTAGCAGAAAAAAGCTCCAAGGGCCAGACCAAATGATTCCAGGAGCCTTATATGTCCCCTGAGCCTGAGGTTCCCCATCCCTGCTCTAACTGGTCCTGTTCTGACGTTTGGCACATGTGGCACGTACTTGTGCAGTGGGGAGCTTATGTCTAGTGTTATTTGGCCAACACTGTGAATTTATCCATTTGACTATCTGGCGTAGGTTTATGGCTAATGTGAAGGCGGAAGCAGAGGGAGAGGTTTCAGGCCTTGTAGAGAGATAAAGTGGAGACGTTGCCCAAAGCCACCAATCAGCTTATATAATTTATCTGGCACAGTCTATGAAATGACAGTTAGGAGCTGATTGGTTGATTTGGGCAACTTCTCCACTGTATGTCTCTATAAGGCTTGATACATCTCCCCTGCAGTCATTTAATGGGCTGAACCACTATTTAGCTAATAAGTTCATGACGAGCTGGTGGCAATACTGAGGGACGAGGCATAGCGTGTCTCTGTGATGTCACTAGTGTTTATGAAACTGAGAGAGCGCCCTCCCATTAATATCGCTCAACCCACAAAATGGCTGCCTGCTCTGCGCGTAGTGTTCAGAATGGCAATCTCTGGGGTTCATTCAATGGGTAATAAATACATTGGAGGAGAGTGTCCAATCTGTTGGACAAAATAAAGGTTTGGTTGAACAGCATAAACCCCTGGCCCCCTCCCATCTCCGCATTGTGCAGAGCTTTAGGGGTATATGTAGCAAAGTTTGATGTGAGATAAATTGTGAGATATATATCACCAACCAATCAGCTTCTAACTTACATTTTGCATTTTGAAGGCTGTGTTTAAGAAATGACAGTTTGGAGCTGATTGGTTGGTGATATATATTTCACAATGTTATCTCACATCAAGCTTTGATACATATGCCCCCTAATACGAGGTTCATCTTGGTGTGTGGAGCATGCACGGCGCATACTAAGCTGATCAGTCTTGAAGACTTACCTCTCCTTCAGCTTTTAGACCAGAAGGTTGGGGTGAGACTGAGATATCTTGCAGGAGTCAAGACCCCCCGCCCTCCCTCCTCTTCATATTAAGGTGCAGCATACTGCTGTCCTTGGGCTCCACCAGAGCAATCTTGCAATATAGTGGTTGCAAACTCCCAGCCACCAGCGTTTGGTCTACAGACTGGAAATGTAGCATTGCAGCCCGGTCAGCCTGGCATATACTCACACGATCTGCAGCCCACCTAGAGATGGCACCCTGTTGCTGTTGTGGACATTGCTTCCCCAGGTGGGAAAGATGATTGTTTATGGTAACCGTTGGGATGGAATTGATGTCAAATACTGCTGGCCGATTCCCGGCAGCGGCAGCCCGACATCAGCAGAGATCCCGGCAGCGGAAGCCCGACAGCGCTGGAAATCCCGATCGTGGATAGGTGAGTATCTACTAACCTAACCTAACCCCCCTAACCCTAACCCTCTTTAGGGGTGCCTAACCCTAACCTCCCCCCAAGTGCCTAACCCTAATCCCCCCATTCCCCACTGCCTAAACCTAAGTCCCCCAGGGGGGGGTGCCTAACCCTAAGTCCCCCCCCCCCCCCCGGGAGCCCTAAACCTAGCCCTCCCTCCGCGCGGCTGTCCGATCGGGATGCCGGGCGCCGGTCTCCCGGCGTCGGGGAAATGCCGGGCGTCTACATCTAGATGCCCGGCATTTCACCCTTGCCGGGATATGACAGTCGGGAAGCCGGCTGCCGGTATTTAGGCAGTCCGCTTCCCGATTGCATACAGTTGCAATATTTTGATGCTTTTTTTTTTGTTCTTTATAAGAAAACTGCACCGAAAAACATGTATGAATTTTTGTATTTTTTTTTAATACACTGCGCCCAAACAAAAAACAACTGTGTATGCTAGAGTAGAGTAAGAAGCTACACCCCAATATAAAAATAGCATTCAGGATGAGTTTTGGGTATTGACAACACAAACGCTATATATAGCACTAATTGCTGCATGTCCAGCAGAGGAAGTTGTACATCTTCTCCCAGCAGCTGAGGCCCATGCTGACAGATGGTTCAAATCTAGACAGGGCACTTCAGGGTCTAATTATCACCTATGTGACAATAAAAAGACTGTATCACTGAAAGGCCCTTGTAATGTAATCACTACTGATGATTAATAGCGCCCAGACGTCTAGCAAGAAAGAAAAAGTCCAACTATTGTATTGTATTTAATGCCACTGACAGCCATTTCTCTAACTTACTATTTTACCCTGAATGTAATGATGACTCTATATGTTTGTGTGACTGTTACTTCCACAGCCCGCCAATGTGCGCATAAAGCCCAGTTATTCCCTAGCAGCAGCCCGTGACAATCCAGATGGGTCTAAGAGAGATCTTTAAATAAACGCCAAGAGGTAAATGTGTGATTGACAACTTCTAAATATTCGTTAATGTAAAACTGAACAAGCTACACAGACCACGGTATTGCAACTGGGTTGATGCATTATATTGAAATAAATGCTATCTGACTGCATTATGAAGGGCCCACTAGTAAATCTGGGATGTACTGTAGTTAATAGATCGGCAGACGCAATGCCGCCGGTCTAAGTCCCGACAGGACCTGTCCCACAAGGGACTTAAGATAGACGTCGAAATGCCTTCGCCTATCTTAATCCCGATGCCGGAACACTGACCCCCGCCATCCCGATCGTCCCATGACGGGTAAGTAAAACACTTTGCCTGGGGATGGGGGGGTTAGGTTTAGGGACCCCCGGGGGGACTTAGGGTTAGGCACACCCCCAGGGAAGGTTAGGGTTAGGCTAGGGGAAGAGGGGGTTACGCTAGGGGAGGAGGGGTTTAGGGTTAGGCACTAGGGGGGGAAGTTAGGGTTAGACAACCACTCGGGAGGGTTAAGTTTAGGGTGCGTGAAGGGGGGGTTAGGTTTAGGCACCCCTGGGGGGAGGTTAGGGTTAGGCACTAGAAGAGGAGGTTAAGGTTAGGCACCCCTGAAGGAGGGTTAGGGTTAAGGGGGGGAGAGGGGAGGGGAGGGTTAGGGTACTTACCAACGCCCATCAGGATCTCGAGCTGTCGGACTCTCCCTGACAGGATTTGAACCTGCAGCTATTGAGTCACCGTTATTTCAATCCCATTCTGTAAATCTAGCTACAGGGCACCACTTTCCTGTCGCACTCAAAGATCTATATACATCAAGTAGGAGCACACAGTAGGGACGGAAAGACTAGGAGATTGGGGTCCAAGAGAAGGAAATGACAATAAATATAGCAACATTTGAAGGGTATGCATGATACTGTACAGGGTGTTTCACTCGCTAATGGCCCCAACGTTTTTCTTATAACTATTAAAGTAATGGACGCTATTTAGTGAAATGTGACACAGATATACCTTGGCCTATGAGAAACATGGGGAAGTTATAGCAAGTGGTGAAAGTGTCCGCCATTAGCATCCAGGCCAGCTGTTCATGCATGCGCGAATTGAAGGCCAGCTGTTCACCACCCTAGTCAGCAGCACTGTCCAATATTCAAATGGGGAGCCATGAGGCAGTTGGTGTGGTTCCCCTATTTAAATGTCGGACTGCGCTGCAGCCTCACCTCTGGAACGTCAATTACTTTAAAAGTTCTAAGAGAAACTTTGGGGCCAATAGCGGGTGAAAAGCCCTGTATTTATAACCAGTTATATAAAACATATATATATATAAGCCACACATACTCCACAGTGCTTTACAGGGATTCTTCATCCCCCACTACATCAGGGCTCCCAGTGCTTCCTACTTGTCAGGTCCTCTTATGACAATATGAGGATTATCATCTTCATCCTTGGGATGGGGTGATGTTTGGCCTGTCATCTCCAGCCATCCACTGCTAACGATAATTGTTGGGATCAATGCTGGAGTCAGTTACCAGTTAATTCACTTCTTGAGCTCGTGTTCTGCACAAACAGGGCCTGGTCAAGAGTTGCATGTAAACCGGAGGTGATTGCATCATTACCATCAGCGCACATTTGCGCCAGAGATGGCTGAAGTTATGCGGAATCCGTCAACATGCCCATGACAGACCCACAAAATACCTATCCTGTGTGCAAATTCCCCACTGCCGCCCAGTGACACCCACTCATCGGCAAATGGAGATCCAACTGAGGTGCGTATGACTCTGGATCACCCGTAACTGCACTAAAAGGCCACCACGCATGCACAGTCCATTAAATCCTTAGGGCTCCATTACAGGTGAAACTATGTGTCGCTCTCAATTAAGATCTGAATGTTACCTCTACAATGCACAAGTATCAGTCTTTTCCTGCCACTTCAGCCCCCAAATGGGCATATTTACCACCACTCGTATATATAATGTGGGTGTGGCTTGAAAATTTCACCCCATCTCACTATGTGATATTTACGATTTGTTCATTTTAAACACAGTAGTTGTTATTGATACTGTATGTCCACATGTAATGGAGTATTATGACTCTGGGGGAAAAACAAACCCCAAATCTACAGTAGGAAACCCCCTATAGCACCCTGTACCGTGGTACCCCACTTCCCTCAACATCAGCAGCATACTGGGGGGGGGAATCTGGGCTCCAGTACCTCCAGTACTAGTCATAGGGCTTGACTGCAGAAGCTAACACCATCTTCAGGTGGAGTTACCTTGCTCTTAAATGATAGGAGATAGTCCAGAGCGCCAAGAGGCATCCATTAGATCCTTCTGCCTCCTCCAGAACCTCACATTGCACAGTATTTCTGCACATATTAGCAGCAAAAGTGTAGTTGCTAGTCTTTGCAGGGTCAGCTGCCTGTCGCAACAGGAGTCTTGGCACAACGGCAAAAGATTGCCCCGGAAAAACATGTCCCAAAAATTCCACAAATGTTTCACTTTTTTGGGTTAAATGGCCCATTGTCTTAACATCTGCTTCATAGCTGAGCAGTGACGTGCAGTGAGGTCAATGGCTGGGGAGGCACAAATGTATTAAAACACAGTTTTCATATCAAAACTCTGGAGCATGTCAGGGAGTATGATAGGGGAGGGAGTAGGACAGGGGAGGCTCTGCCTCCCCTGCCTACACTGACCGTACATCCCTGTAGCTGAGTGTAAGTTATTGTTCTATGTTATCAGTCATTTTCTGCAGTACGGGGGTTACACTTGAGTATCTGCCGCGTCCTATCCTGGGATTACCGATAAGTAATCTGCTGTGTGTAGCACACAATACCTTCCAACATTATGATTGCAAGGACCAGGAGAGGGGCGTGGCAAGTTGGCAACGTAAAAGATCGGCATGTTGGCACCATGGAGTTGGCGTGTACCCACCAATCACACTTTAACTGCCAACTAGATTGCCGGTGAATGGGACATACCTTCCAACTGCCATTCCCGATCGTGATGGTGAGATGGTGAGCTTCAAATCGAGACTCTCCTACTGAAATCGGGACGGCTAGGAGGAATGGTCTGAAAAATTTTCTTCCCCACTAAACTCAAACTTACTTAAAATAATTTAATTTCAGACAAGTTCCTGAAACTGTATCACACATCAATTTATATTGTAGGTTTAATGGTTCTTTACTTCTATATATTGGGCCTCATTCAGACCCACTCGCGAGCGGCTGTCTGCTCGCAAGTGGGTCGATGGTGTGCACTGCACATGCGCACGACGGAGGGAGCTCTGTCGTGCGCATGCGCGAGACGCGTCGAGCGAAGGACTTTCCTTCGCTCGTTGTGTCTGATCAAAGGGGGCGTGCTGTCGATGTTGATTGACAGCACGCCCCCTTTGGTGGGCGTGCCAGGGGCGTGCCTGCCAGATGGAGGCGTTCCCAAGGGAACGCCTACCGTCAGAAGCCGGCCCCACTGACATCACTAGTGATGTCAGTGGGAGTGATTTTGGCTCTGATAGAGCCAAAATCACTCCGGGCCTTGCGGTTGAGAAACTCAACCGCAGGCCTCGGCTCGCAGTGGCGATGGTCGCGATGGTCAAGACCATCGCGACCATCATCCTGCACGCTCGTATAGGCTGTGGGTGGTGACCCACAGCTATACGAGCGTCCAGGAGAACGCTCCATAATTATGGAGGTGGGCCCTGATTCAGAGCGAGCGCTCTGGTCAGAGCGTCCGGCTCTGAATCAGGGCCACTGTACATTGTGCTATTGTTACCGGAACTGGTATTCATGAGTCATGATGCAATGTTACTGTGTTTTTGAGCCCTATCAGATCTAGTTCACTATATAAATATTAGTATTATTGGGTGGTATATAGAATACCCAGTAATCATACTCAACAATCAAATTAAAGATAGCGGCTTATTTACCTCAGAGTATTTGTCTAAGATCTCCAGTTGTAACAATGTCTCTGAGAACTGGGTCACTCATGTCTGTTATCTAGATGAGACGCTGAGACCTCATCCAACCTCCTGTGATATGTCTGTATCTGTGTCATGCACGTTGTAACAATGTATACATTTGCTGAACTTGGGAAAATGTAAGAGCTGATTTTATTATCCGTGAGGTACCAGTCGTAGCGACACACATTGAGTTTCTGCGTGATGTGTTGGAAACTATCTTTGCTAATTTTTGCTGGCACCTCATAGGGGTTTCGTTACCATAAATGTTAGTAATATAATGCAGAAATATAACACTCCTGCCTTGCAGCTAATTCAATCAACCTCTTAAATTTGGCCCATTAGCTATAGACAGTGACAATACCATACCTCCAAACAGGGCCGTAGCTAGGGTAGTGCAGCCGGTGCCCTGGCACAGGGCACCACAGGTCAGGGGGCGCTGTTTGGGACTGTCAAATTTTTGTTTATTATCATTCTTGCTTGTAGCTTCCTCTTATTTCATCCCCAGCATCTCCTGGCCTCTCCTATCTCTTCCCATGGCCCTTTTTTGGGTGCATTATGTCCCTTTGAAAAATTAGGGTTGCGCCAATGCTCTTTCTTACACAGGACACCAAAAAGTCTAGTTACGACTCTGAATCCAAACTTTGCAGGAGAGGGCCCATCACATAATGATTGGGACAAGATCCCTTCCCCAAAGGCGTTCCTAGTGCTTTTGAAGAGCTAGACTTATCCTTACTACCCTTGATTCACGGCAAAACGCGTCATCAGTGCTCTGCCTAATTCAATAGCCAAGGATGGAATCCGTGGGGGTGTTTTTCTTTTCCTGATAGTCTGGGAGAACTGTCTCAAATTCCCAGAGACTAGGCAAGGATGAGTTATGAGTAGGCTGCTGGCTGTGAATTCACTATGATCTTAGATGCATCACTGAGTCATGTATAGAAGTGAGGGGTCCACTTTAATGTTGACTTGCACGTAACTACAGCCCTGAAACAAAATGTTCCGTGAAGCAGTTAGGATAATAAAGCCACTCCACAAAGAGCCAAGACATTAAAAACGAAAACAAAAAAAAAAAATCCCTTTACGGGTCTTGTTTCAACAAATCACTTGACACACAGGAAGAACGCGATCAGGTTCAGGTAGAACTGAGGGGAGATTAATACAGCTGATGTGAGAAAACCAGTGAAGCGTAAATATATTGGCCTTGGAGATGGAGGCTATTGTTAGGCCTATCTATAATTTCCGCTTGTTGAACCTGCTAGCATTTACTTAGTGATCTGCAAATGTTCACTTGGAGCTCAAGGCAGCAGTTAAAGTAAAACAAACAATCCTATAGATGTGTCCTCATACAACTAGTTTCAATACGCCATATGGCGCAAGGCGCCCGACGTCACGGAGCCGCTCCGAGAGGAGTATTGTGATGACTTTTTCTTTAAATTCTGTATCTTATTTGCATCACAGACGCAGTGAAACACCACTCAGCGTGCACTAGAGACACTGGGCTGTGACTTTAACAGCAAAAGGAATTAGCTTTACACACGAACAAATGAGAGATCTGCGCGGACCCCCATGTTTTGGTTTGGGATCTGGAATCATCTTCGTGTTTTGGTTTTGGATAAAATCAATAAAAACAGCTAAAATGACCGAATGCAAAACCCCAGTTCGTTTCTTAAATCTGAGTTCCGAACCGGCAACAGATCCATACCACGGTTCGAACCAGGGCCTCATTCAGACCCGCTCGCAAGCGGGTCGATTGTGGGGCACTGTGCACGCAGGGGCGCCGAGAGGGGGGGAGTGGGTACAGATTACCGGGGCCCAGGGCTTCCTGAGGGGCCCGGCGGGGGCCCGGGTCCGACGCCGCTCCCCCTCCCTCACAGCAGCCCAGCACACGGCGTGTGCTGAGCTGCAGTGGAGACTGCTCGTGGTTGCTGAGCAGCAGCCACAGCAGTCTCCTATGCCTGTGGGGGGGAGCATTCACACTAATCACCCCCCCTGGCTTTGAGCAGGGCTGAGGGGGCCCAGAGCGCCCCCCTCCACAGCGCGCAGCGCCACAAATCTTTTCTTTTTTTGGGGAAGGGGGCGTGGCTACGCCTACTGCAATTAGGCCACGCCCCCTATTACCCGGGCCTGCCGCGGCTCTCAGCGGGCCTGTGCGCACACGCCGCGCTTGCCACATGCAAGCCCCGTAGCGAGGGAGAAATTAACTTTCTCCGGGGCTCGCTACAAACGGGGCAGCTGTCGAAGTTGATCGACAGTTCGCCCCATTTTGTAGGCAGGGAGGGGGGGTGGCTGTACAAACGGAGGCGTTCCTGAAGGAACGCCTGCCATTTGTGGCGGCCCTACTGACATCACTCGTGATGTCAGCAGTGAGCTTCCTGCTCTATTTGAGCAGGAAGCTCACTGGGGCTTGAGGCAGATGAGACCCTACCACAAGGGTCTCGTCGCAAGCCCGATGGTCGCGGTAATCGCGACCATCACCTGGCAGCTCGCAAAAGCAAGGATGGTCACCCACAGCTTAGCGAGTGGCCTGGAGGCCGGTTTAAATAAAAAAAGTGACTGCCCTCGTTTAGAACGACCGCATGCTTTTTGCGAGCGCCTCTGAATGAGATCCCAGGTATCAAAATTGAATCCGAACCTTGACCGGTTTCTACTGGGAACCCTTAAATTCAGGTGTGGTCGGACTTCAGAAATATGGACCCTGCACATCTCTAGTACGAAGTCGCAGATGAACGTAATTTGGTGTGAGAAAACCTGCAGCCGCTGCATTGTAACACTTCATATATAGATTCAGACTAGATTTGAGCGACAAGGACGCTTAGCGTGTCCGAGTGTCCTGTGACTGAAGCCGCAGTGTATGAGGACAGTTTTGTATACCCGCTTGTAAAAGAAAAACTGCAATAAAATTTGCTCAGTTTAATTGTACTTCAAGTGTCTCTGCGAACGTGCAGCCCCAAGGAGATAACAGATGATGAGGATGATGTCGTTTTGGAATGTAAACTGATCTTTGCGTTTTATCCCTCTCAGCACAATTACAGGGCTAACAAGCAGAACAATCACCAAGACGGCGCAGACACTTCTGTCAGATGTCCGAGACATTCCCTCCATTTGCAGCCACGAGAGGTGAAGCTGTCACTTGAAAAAAAAAATACGTATGAAAAAAAAATATATATGTATTTGTGCAAATATAAATGTATAAAAAAAGAGTGAATATAGTTTATCTATAATGTGAACCCCCATACCTACACAGAACGGAGGCAGCCATCTTGTGTGCTGGACCCTGATATTCATAGTGAGGACGCAGCCTATCGCTGCGAGCGCACTAATCCTTGGTGATGTCACAGATTCCTAGAGCATTCACAGGAAGGGTGAAGGGTGTGCGGTGCACATGGGCCCCTGGGTCGAGGGGGGCCCACACTGCACAACCTGCACCCTTTCACGGTACTCACCTCTCCGTCAGTGTCACAGAAATAACCGTGCATGCACAGTCCTGAAATTATCGGCTAAAGGGCACACGGGCCATATTCCCAGTGAAGGGATGGACATCGGAAGCCATCGCTTCTATCCATCGCAACAAAAGAATTAGATGGAAAAAAACTATTCATATGATATGCGCATGTGGCTGGCAGTGGGCGGGACTGGGGGTTGGATCGAGGGCGGGGCCCAGAATAGCTAACGCAGCATTTCAGTTCAGCACCTGTCACTAAGCTGTGCCGGTCACTGTTGCAGTGATCTCAATAACACAAACGGCCTCGCAATACACAGCAGGCAGGAAGGAGCCAAGGGTGGTGCAGCTCTAAGGAATTAAAGAAACAGTCAACCATCGGTATACCATCGAATCATTACCATTTGATGGTGACAAACATCGGAATGCCACCATTGGATGGTTAAAACACTAACATCGAAAGATAAACATTGATGGTTAGCAAACATCAGCCATTGATGTCCATCCCTAGCCCAGAGATCAGCACCTGTGCAGTAGGGCACAGGACAATCGCCGGCAGTTTGGGGTGAAGCCGCATGGAGGTTGCACCCTTGCCCACTCCTCTTTTAATCCAGCCCTGTAACCCCTGGTGCAAAATATAAACCGAAGACAAAGACGATCGGCGACTGCTTCTGACTTGCGGAGTCTGAATGCCTCCCGCTGATACTATTAATATTGTGGCTGCTTTGATTTATTTGCATTATTACATTTGCAATCGGTCCGCAGCACAATCGTGTATGCCGATTTGAGCTTTTAAATGGTTGGACAACTGAGGATTTTATTGATTTGAACTTAATTAGTACTTTCATTTTCTATTTGTATTTGTGGCGCTGTGATCAGGGTTGTGCCGAACATCGTGATCCAGGCACCTTGTATGACCTTTTTTGGGATTGCTGCTGATGGCACCTTAAAGTCCTATTCAGTATCACTTTTCGATATCCCTTATTTTATTGCATTCTCTTACAACATTGTTTGCAGAAGGGCCTGCTGTCGGAGGGGATCGTACATACTTAGAAACATAGAAACATAGAATTTGAGGGCAGATAAGAACCACTTGGCCCATCTAGTCTGCCCCACTTTTAAACATATTGTTACCTCAACCCTTATTGATCCTTACTTCTTCTGAAGGATATTCTTATGTATATCCCATGCATGTTTACATTGCTCTACTGCCTTAGCCTCTACCACCACTGATGGGAGGCTATTCCACTTGTCCGCTACCCTTTCTGTGAAGTAATTTTTCCTCAAATTTCCCCTGAACCTACCAGTCTCCAGTGTCAGACCATGTCCTCTTGTTCTAATACTTCTCTTTCTTTGAAGAATGTCTCGTTCCTATAGCTTGCTAAAACCCTTTATATGTTTTGAATGTTTCTATCATGTCCCCCCTTTCCCTTCTCTGCTCCAAACTATACTAAGATCTTTTAGTCTTTCCTGGTACGTTTTGTGGTGTAGACCTTGCACCATTTTAGTTGCCCTTCTTTGTACAGTCTCTAATGTATTAATATCCTTCTGGAGATATGGCCTCCAGAACTGAACACAGTAATTGAGATGAGGACGTACCAATGACCTATACAGTGGTATTATCACTTCTTTCTTTCTACTACTGATTCCTCTCCCTATGCAACCAAGCATCTGACTTGCCTTCCTCATTGCTTTGTTACATTGCTTACCTGCCTTTAAGTCACCTGAAATAGTGACTCCTAGATCCCTTTCCTCTTCAGTACTTTCCAGTATAGTGTCATTAATACTATATTTAGCCTTTGGATTTTTGAGACCCAAGTGCATGATCTTGCATTTTTTGGCATTAAACTGTAGTTGCCACGTTCTTCACCATTCCTCTAGTCTACCTAGATCATCAATCATTTGTTTTACCCCTCCTGGTGTGTCTACCCTGTTGCATAACTTTGTGTCATCTGCAAAAAGACATAGTTTCTCTTCAATACCATTTGCAACGTCACAAATAAAGATATTAAAAAGCACTGGTCCAAGTACAGATCACTGAGGTACTCCACTGGTACCATTTCCCTCTTGAGACTGCACTCCGTTTACTACAACTCTCTGTTTCCTATCCTGCAGCCATGATCTTATCCATTCAACTATCTTTGTATCCAATCCCATGCTTTCCAATTTATTATTTAACAGTCTGCGATGTGGAACAGTGTCAAAAGCCTTACTAAGGTCTATATAAGCTATATCTATGCCCCACCCTTTATCTATTTCCTTAGTCACCCAGTCAAAAAAGTCAATAAGATTTGTTTGACATGATCTCCCCCCTGTAAATCCATGCTGTTTGGGATCCTGCAAATTGCTGGATTTGGATAATCTATGACTCTTTCTTTTAAGAGTGTTTCCATCAATTTCCCTACTACTGATGTAAGGCTCACTGGTCGGTAGTTGCTTGCCTTTACCTTGCTTCCACTTTTGTGCAGTGGGACAACATTTGCGCTTTTCCAGTAGTCTGGAATTACTCCAGTAGCTAGTGACTGGTTGAATGATTCTGTTAATGGTGTTACCAGCACCCCTTTAAGCTCTTTTAGTATCCTTGGATGTATCCCATCAGGCCCCATTGATCTTCTCCTCTGTAAATGTGCTTGTTCCTACCTCATTTTTCTGATTACACCTGCAACTTAACTGTGGCCCCTTTCCCTCTCTCTCAGTAGTGAATACTGAACAAAAATAATTATTAAGATGATCAGTTATTACATTGTCTCCCTCAACAAGACACTTTCGCAGTGTGTCTGCTCTATAACTATTCACGCGTAAGTACGGAAAAGTGGAGTTGTGCATTTGATGTGCGTCTACACTTCCAGCTGAAGAGGCGTAGCTGGGCTGTGGTGAGGCAAGAAGGGAATATTCGGAGAGAGCACTTGGATGGAACTACGGCCTATATAGAGCTCAGTTGATTACACAGGACTGCGAAATGTAAGGTATTGAAAGCTTTTATTATTAATACTTTTATATTCTTAATTATACTCCTGTGTATAGTATATCAAGAAATAGTATATTAAAAAAAATTACCACATCACATTTACCTATAAGGGGGTTACATACATTTTTAAGAAAAGCAAGAAGTTTAATTTTTTTTTACATACTTATTGTGAAATACAAAGAAGTGTAGATGATATCACTGTGTTTTTGTCTTAACTACAATAAAATAACAATAAAATTCAAACAATAATAGAAACAAAACCATAATTATTGAAAAAATCCTTAATATCTTGGTTTTTTTTTTTCAAACTTCGTTTTGTCGCTTTTAAGTTTTTTCTGTGTCCTCTCTGTGTATCATCCAGCAGTAGTCAGCCATCATGGTGACGTCTCATTGATCCTGGTATCTTCTTTCTATTGTACATCTTTAACGTCTTGGTGGAACCGTTCACCCTGTTTTTTACTGTAGTCTCCGAGGTTATTCGGGAAATGCTCAATATGGGAATTCAAAAAATGTACCTTTAAACTTATATTGCAGCCAAGGTTTCTGTAACTATTAAGCATTTCCCTGACAATTTATTTGTAGTTTGGATCCTTGACATTGCCTAAACATTTTTAAATCACTTGTTTGTTGTTATTATTTTAGTTGCAGTTGGTGTGTGTGTACAATTGGCCTGATTCAGAGCTGAACGCTCTGACCAGAGCGCTCGCTCTGAATCAGAGCCCTCCTACCTTTTCTTGGAGCATCCTCATGGACGCTCGCATAGCTGTGGGTTACCACCCACAGCTATAGCGAGCGTCCATGATGATGGTCGCGATGGTCTTGACCATCGCGACCATCGGGCTTGTGATGGAGACCCTGCGGTAGGGTCTCGGTGCCGCAAGCCCTGGAGTGATTTTGGCTCAGAGCCAAAATCACTCCCACTGAGATCACTAGTGATGTCAGTGGGGCCGGCCTGATTCAGAGCTGGACGCTATTTGCGCTCGCTCGTTCAGTAAAAGGGGCCACTACTTCAAAGTCCATAGGGGCTGGCTGGACTGTGTTGTGCAGTCAGTTCTCCATAGGGGCTGTGTCCACTCCAAAGTCCTGTGCAGTGTCCCAGTCCTAAAGGGGTGCTGTAGTGTTGTCCAGGGTGTGCTCTGTCCATCAGGGGTGCTACCCCCAAGTGCTAAAAAAATAATATATTTTCTGTGTTTGTGAATTGTGTGCGCAGTAGCCGCACGTGCATCAACAAAGTAGTGCCAAGCGTGCGCCTGTGTCATAAGTAAAGGGCCGGCTGGCTTGACCGTTAAAGGGTGCTGTAACCCCCAAAGTACACTCCAGTCCAAACCAAAAAAAAAAATATTTTCTGTGTTTGTGAATTGTGTGCACAGTAGCCGCACGTGCATCAACAAAGTAGTGCCAAGCGTGCGCCTGTGTCATAAGTAAAGGGCCGGCTGGCTTGACCGTTAAAGGGTGCTGTAACCCCCAAAGTACACTCCAGTCCAAACCAAAAAAAAATATATTTTCTGTGTTTGTGAATTGTGTGCGCAGTAGCCGCACGTGCATCAACAAAGTAGTGCCAAGCGTGCGCCTGTGTCATAAGTAAAGGGCCGGCTGGCTTGACCGTTAAAGGGTGCTGTAACCCCCAAAGTACACTCCAGTCCAAACCAAAAAAATATATATTTTCTGTGTTTGTGGATTGTGTGCGCAGTAGCCGCACGTGCATCAACAAAGTAGTGCCAAGCGTGCGCCTGTGTCATAAATAAAGGGCCGGCTGGCTTGACCGTTAAAGGGTGCTGTAACCCCCAAAGTACACTCCAGTCCAAACCAAAAAAATATATATTTTCTGTGTTTGTGAATTGTGTGCGCAGTAGCCGCACGTGCATCAACAAAGTAGTGCCAAGCGTGCGCCTGTGTCATAAGTAAAGGGCCGGCTGGCTTGACCGTTAAAGGGTGCTGTAACCCCCAAAGTACACTCCAGTCCAAACTAAAAAAAAATATATTTTCTGTGTTTGTGAATTGTGTGCGCAGTAGCCGCACGTGCATCAACAAAGTGGTGCCAAGCGTGCGCCTGTGTCATAAGTAAAGGTCCGGCTGGCTTGACCGCTAAAGGGTGCTGTAACCCCCAAAGTACACTCCAGTCCAAACCAAAAAAAAAAAATATTTTCTGTGTTTGTGAATTGTGTGTGCAGTAGCCGCACGTGCATCAAAAAAGTAGTGCCAAGCGTGCGCCTGTGTCATAAGTAAAGGTCCGGCTGGCTTGACCGTTAAAGGGTGCTGTAACCCCCAAAGTACACTCCAGTCCAAACCAAAAAAATATATATTTTCTGTGTTTGTGAATTGTGTGCGCAGTAGCCGCACGTGCATCAACAAAGGAGCAGCGCCAAGCGTGCACCTGTGTCCCATAAGTAAAGAGCCGGCTGGCTCATTTCTTAAAGGCTGGTGTAACCCACAAAGTGCACTACTCTCCAGCAAAAATAAAAAAATATTTTCTGTGTTTAGCCGCACGTATATATCAAATCGATATAACATATATGGAGGACCAAACTTTCTCCGATAAAAATAAAATAGAGAAAGATCAAGAACCACTTCCTCCTAGTGCTGAAGCTGCTGCCACTAGTCATGACATAGACGATAACATGCCATCAACGTCGTCTGCCAAGGCCGATGCTCAATGTCATAATAGAGGGCACATACAATCCCAAATGACAAAGTTCAGGAAAATTACCTTGAAAAAAACATTTAAATCAGCTGAAGAGAATCGTAAACTTGCCAATATGCCATTTACGACACGGAGTGGCAAGGAACGGCTAAGGTCGATCCCTAGCATGTTCATGACTAGTAGGGGTGAGCGGGTTCGGATTTCTGAAATCCGAACCCCCCGAGCCCCCCCGATCCGAGTCCGATCCGAGTCAGGCTCGACTTTTCCCGCCTGACTCGGATCTGAAATCGAGGCAAAACGTCATCATCCCGCCTTCCGAGTCTCGCGGGTTTTGGATCCTATATAAGGTACCCGCGTCGGCGCCATTTTCTCACTCGGCTGTGGACAGTGAAGAGGGAGGGTGGGAGTTAGGGCTGTGTAGTGTAGTGTAGTGCTGCTGTTGTCCACTACTTCAAAGTCCATAGGGGCTGGCTGTGTTGTGCTGTGCTGCTGTTGTTAATAGGGGCTGTGTCCACTACTTCAAAGTCCATAGGGGCTGGCTGGACTGTGTTGTGCAGTCAGTTCTCCATAGGAGCTGTGTCCACTCCAAAGTCCTGTGCAGTGTCCCAGTCCTAAAGGAGTGCTGTAGTGTTGTCCAGGGGGTGCTCTGTCCATCAGGGGTGCTCCCCCCAAGTGCTAAAAAAATAATATATTTTCTGTGTTTGTGAATTGTGTGCGCAGTAGCCGCACGTGCATCAACAAAGTAGTGCCAAGCGTGCGCCTGTGTCATAAGTAAAGGGCCGGCTGGCTTGACCGTTAAGGGTGCTGTAACCCCCGAAAGTACACTCCAGTCCAAACCAAAAAAATAATTATTTTCTGTGTTTGTGAATTGTGTGCGCAGTAGCCGCACGTGCATCAACAAAGTAGTGCCAAGCGTGCGCCTGTGTCATAAGTAAAGGGCCGGCTGGCTTGACCGTTAAGGGTGCTGTAACCCCCGAAAGTACACTCCAGTCCAAACCTAAAAAAAAATTATTTTCTGTGTTTGTGAATTGTGTGCACTGTGGCTGCACGTGCATCAACAAAGGAGCAGCGCCAAGCGTGCGCCTGTGTCCCATAAGTAAAGAGCCAGCTGGCTCATTTCTTAAAGGGTGGTGTAACCCACAAAGTGCACTACTCTCCACCAAAAATAAAAAAATATTTTCTGTGTTTGTGTGCGCCTTAGCCGCATGTATATATCAATATAACATAAATGGAGGACCAAACTTTCTCCGATAAAAATAAAATAGGGAAAGATCAAGAACCTCTTCCTCCTAGTGCTGTTGCTGCTGCTGGGAGTTGTTCATCATCCCAGAGAGGAAGTAGGAACATCACTACTTTTACTAAACAATTGACCCTCCAACAGTCCCTAGCGATGAGGATGAAGTACGACAGCAGTCATCCTGAAGCAAAACGTATAACTGAGGCCTTGACTGCTATGTTGGTGTTAGACGTGCGTCCGGTATCCGACATTAGTGCAGTGGGATTTAGACAATTGATGGAGGTAGTGTGTCCTCGGTTCCAAATCCCGTCTAAATTCCACCTGCATCCTCAAAGCAGCAGCGACAAGCGTGCGTCTGTCTGTTAAAGGGTGGTGACACCCTCAAAGTGTGCTACACAAACAATTAAAATATTGTTCTTTTTTTTTCTGTCTTTGTGAATTGTGTGGGCTGTAGCCGCACCTGCATCCTTAAAGCAGCAGCGACAAGCGTGCGTCTGTCTGTTAAAGGGTGGTGACACCCTCAAAGTGTGCTACACAAACAATTAAAATATTGTTCTTTTTTCTGTCTTTGTGAATTGTGTGGGCTGTAGCCGCACCTGCATCCTTAAAGCAGCAGCGACAAGCGTGCGTCTGTCTGTTAAAGGGTGGTGACACCCTCAAAGTGTGCTACACAAACAATTAAAATATTGTTCTTTTTTCTGTCTTTGTGAATTGTGTGGGCTGTAGCCGCACCTGCATCCTTAAAGCAGCAGCGACAAGCGTGCATCTGTCTGTTAAAGGGTGGTGACACCCTCAAAGTGTGCTACACAAACAATTAAAATATTGTTCTTTGTTTTTTGGTCTTTGTGAAATGTGTGGGCTGTAGCCGCACCTGCATCCTTAAAGCAGCAGCGACAAGCGTGCGTCTGTCTGTTAAAGGGTGGTGACACCCTCAAAGTGTTCTACACAAACAATTAAAATATTGTTCTTTTTTTTTCGGTCTTTGTGAAATGTGTGGGCTGTAGCCGCACCTGCATCCTTAAAGCAGCAGCGACAAGCGTGCGTCTGTCTGTTAAAGGGTGGTGTAACTCTCAAAGTGTTCCAAAAAATAAAAAACAATTTTTTTAATGTGTTTGTGACTTGTGTGCGATGTAGCCACACTTGCATCCTCAAAGCAGCAGCGACAAGCGTGCGTCTGTCTGTTAAAGGGTGGTGACACCCTCAAAGTGTGCTACACAAACAATTAAAATATTGTTCTTTTTTTTTTGGTCTTTGTGAAATGTGTGGGCTGTAGCCGCACCTGCATCCTTAAAGCAGCAGCGACAAGCGTGCGTCTGTCTGTTAAAGGGTGGTGTAACTCTCAAAGTGCTCCAAAAAATAAAAAACTATTTTTTTAATGTGTTTGTGACTTGTGTGCGATGTAGCCGCACCTGCATCCTTAAAGCAGCAGCGACAAGCGTGCGTCTGTCTGTTAAAGGGTGGTGACACCCTCAAAGTGTGCTACACAAACAATAAAAATATTCTTCTTCTTTTTTCTGTCTATGTGAATTGTGTGGGCTGTAGCCGCACCTGCATCCTTAAAGCAGAAGCGACAAGCGTGCGTCTGTCTGTTAAAGGGTGGTGACACCCTCAAAGTGTTCTACACAAACAATTAAAATATTGTTCTTTTTTTTTCGGTCTTTGTGAAATGTGTGGGCTGTAGCCGCACCTGCATCCTTAAAGCAGCAGCGACAAGCGTGCGTCTGTCTGTTAAAGGGTGGTGTAACTCTCAAAGTGTTCCAAAAAATAAAAAACTATTTTTTTTATGTGTTTGTGACTTGTGTGCGATGTAGCCGCACTTGCATCCTCAAAGCAGCAGCGACAAGCATGCGTCTGTCTGTTAAAGGGTGGTGACACCCTCAAAGTGTGCTACAGAAACAATTAAAATATTGTTCTTTTTTTTTCTGTCTATGTGAATTGTGTGGGCTGTAGCCGCACCTGCATCCTTAAAGCAGCAGCGACAAGCGTGCGTCTGTCTGTTAAAGGGTGGTGACACCTCAAAGTGTTCTACACAAACAATTAAAATATTGTTCTTTTTTTTCGGTCTTTGTGAAATGTGTGGGCTGTAGCCGCACCTGCATCCTTAAAGCAGCAGCGACAAGCGTGCGTCTGTCTGTTAAAGGGTGGTGACACCTCAAAGTGTTCTACACAAACAATTAAAATATTCTTCTTCTTTTTTCTGTCTTTGTGAATTGTGTGGGCTGTAGCCGCACTTGCATCCTCAAAGCAGCAGCGACAAGCGTGCGTCTGTCTGTTAAAGGGTGGTGTAACCCTCAAAGTGTGCTCCACAAACAATAAAAATATTCTTTTTTTTTTTCTGTCTTTGTGAATTGTGTGGGCTGTAGCCGCACTTGAATCCTCAAAGCAGCAGCGACAAGCGTGCGTCTGTCTGTTAAAGGATTACATCGGTGACAGCATCCAAGTAGGCATGTCAGACAGTCCGTACCTGTACTGGCAGGAAAAAGAAGCAATTTGGAGGTCCCTGTACAAACTGGCTCTATTTTACCTGAGTTGCCCCCCCTCCAGTGTGTACTCCGAAAGAGTGTTTAGTGCAGCCGGGAACCTTGTCAGCGAAAGGCGTAGGAGGTTGCTTCCACAAAATGTGGAGAAGATGATGTTCATAAAATGAATTATCAACTCTTCCAGGGAGACCAGCCTCCAGAACGTACAGAGGGACCTGTGGTTCCAGCAGGGACGAATTAATACTCTGTGAGGATGAGGATGTACACACTGAAGAGGGTGAGGAATCGGTGGATGAGGAGGATGAGGATGACATCTTGCCTCCGTAGAGCCAGTTTGTGCAGGGACACATTAATTGCCAGCTTGTTTTGTGGGGGCCCAAACGAACCAATCATTTCAGCCACAGTTGTGTGGCAGACCCTGGCACTGAAATGATTGATTTGTTAAAGTGTGCATGTCCTGTTTATACAACATAAGGGTGGGTGGGAGGGCCCAAGGACAATTCCATCTTGCACTTCTTTTTTTTCTTTGCATTATGTACAGTTTGGGGCCTAGTTTTTCTAACTGCCATCCTGTCTGCCACTGCAGTGTCACTCCTAGATGGGTCACGTGTTTGTGCCGCCCACTCGTGTCGCTTAGCATAGTCATCCAGCTACCTCGGTGCAACCTTTTGGACATGAAAACACTATTGTGAGATGTGAGGTGTTCAGAATAGACTGGAAATGAGTGGAAATTAAGGTTATTGAGGTTAATAATAGCATAGGAGCAGAGAAACCAACAAATTCTGTGATTTTAGCTGTTTTTATGCTTTTTTAAAAAAAAAATACAGATCCAAAACACAAAACCCAGAACCCAAAACACGGAAGGGTGGTTTTGGCAAAACCAATCCAGATCCAAAACACGAAGAAAGATCCAGATCCAAAACCAAAACACAAAACACGAAAAGTGGCCGGTGCACACCCCTAATGACTAGTGGTTCAGCTTCACATGACGATGGAAGCCCTCCTCCCACTAAAAAAAATCAAAAGAGTTAAGCTGGCAAAAGCACAGGGAAGAACTGTGCTTTCTAAGAAGATATCACAAATCCCCAAGGAGAGTCCAAGTGTGGTGGTGGTTGCGATGCCTGACCTTCCCAGCACTGGACGGGAAGAGGTGGCTCTTTCCACCATTTGCACGCCCCCTGCAAGTGCTGAAAGGAGCACCCACAGTCCACTTGCTGATATGCAAATTGAAGATGTCACTGTTGAAGTACAACAGGATGAGGATACTGGTGTAGCTGGCGCTGAGGAGGAAGTTGGCGAGGAGGATTCTGATGCTGATGTGGTTTGTTTAAATCAGGCTCCGGGGGAGACAGTTGATGTCCATGGGATGAAAAAGCCCATCACGGTCATGCCTGGGCAGAAGACCAAACATTCCACCTCTTTGGTCTGGCAATATTTCTATCCAAATCCTGACAACAACTGTCTTGCCATATGTACCTTATGTAAAGGTGGAATAAGTAGGGGTAGGGACGTTAACCACCTAGGAACATCCTCCCTTATACGGCACCTGCAGCGCGTTCATAATAAGTTACTGTCAAGTTCAGAAACTTTGGCTAAGACCGTAAGCAGTCCAGGGACAACTAAATCCCGTTGTCCTGTTGTATCCAAGCGCCTGCAAACCACACCGTCAACTCCCTCCTCGTCAATTTCCTCCTTAGTCAGGATCGGAAGTAGTCCTGCAGGCCATGTCACTGGCATGACTGACTCTCCTATCCCGGATTCCTCCGGAGAATCCTGCATTGCTACGCCTCCTGCTGCTGCTGTTGCTGCTGCTGGGAGTCGTTCATCATCCCAGAGAGGAAGTAGGAACACCACTACTTTTACTAAACAATTGACCCTCCAACAGTCCTTAGCGAGGAGGATGAAGTACGACAGCAGTCATCCTGAAGCAAAACGTATAACTGAAGCCTTGACTGCTATGTTGGTGTTAGACGTGCGTCCGGTATCCGCCATTAGTGCAGTGGGACTTAGACAATTGCTGGAGGTAGTGTGTCCCCGGTTCCAAATCCCGTCTAGATTCCACTTCACTAGGCAGGCGATACCGAGACTGTACAGAAACGTCAGAAAAAGTGTCCTCAGTGTCCTGAAAAATGCCGTTGTACCCAATGTCCACTTAACCACGGACATGTGGACAAGTGGAACAGGGCAGACTAAGGACTATATGACTGTGACAGCCCACTGGGTAGATGTATCACCTTACGCAGCAACAGCAGCGTCACCAGTCGCAGCATCTCAGAAACGCCAGCTCGTTCCAAGGCAGGCTACGCTGTGTATCACCGGTTTCACGAAGAGGCACACCGCCGACAACCTCTTAGAGAAACTGAGGGAAATCATCGCCCAGTGGCTTACCCCACTTAGACTCTCCTGGGGATTTGTGATATCTGACAACGCCACCAATATTGTGTGGGCATTACATCTGGGCAAATTCCAGCACGTCCCATGTTTTGCTCACACAATAAACTTGGTGGTGCAGAATTTTCTGAAAAGCGACAGGGGCGTGCAGGAGACGCTTTGGGTGGCCCGAAAAATTTCAGGCCACTTTCGCCATTCAGCGACTGCGTGCCGAAGACTGGAGCGCCAGCAAACACTCTTGAACCTGCCCCGCCATCACCTGAAGCAAGAGGTTGTGACGCGGTGGAACTCAACCCTCTATATGCTTCAGAGGATGGAGGAGCAGCAAAAGGCCATTCAAGCCTATACATCCACCTATGACATAGGCAAAGGAGGGGGTATGCACCTGATTCAAGCGCAGTGGAGAATGATTTCCGTGTTGTGCAAGGTTCTCCTGCCCTTCGAACTTGCCACACGTGAAGTCAGTTCAGACACTGCCAGCTTGAGTCTTGTCATTCCCCTCATCAGGCTTTTGCAGAAGCAGCTGGAGAAAGTGAAGGAGGAGCTAAGACGGAGCGATTCTGCTCGGCATGTGGGACTTGTGGATGAAGCCCTTCATTCGCTTTGCCAGGATTCCAGGGTGGTCAATCTGTTGAAATCAGACCACTACATTTTGGCCACCGTGCTCGATCCTAGGTTTAAAGCCTATGTGGTGTCTCTCTTTCCGGCCGACACAAGCCTGCAGAGGTGCAAAGATCTGCTGGTGAACACACTGTCAGCTGAAGCGGAACGTGACACGTCAACAGCTCCTTCTTCATTTTCTCCCGCAACTGGGGCTGCCAGGAAAAAACTTAGGTATCCTAAGCAACCCGCTGGCGGTGATGCAGGGCAGGCAGGACCAAGTTTGGACATCTGGTCCGGACTGAAAGACCTGGCAACAATTTCTGACATGTCTACTGTCACTGCATATGATACTGTCACCATTGACAGAATGGTGGAGGATTACATCGGTGACAGCATCCAAGTAGGCATGTCAGACAGTCCATACCTGTACTGGCAGGAAAAAGAGGCAATTTGGAGGCCCCTGTACAAACTGGCTCTATTTTACCTGAGTTGCCCCCCCTCCAGTGTGTACTCCGAAAGAGTGTTTAGTGCAGCCGGGAACCTTGTCAGCGAAAGGCGTAGGAGGTTGCTTCCACAGAATGTGGAGAAGATGATGTTCATCAAAATGAATTATCAGCTCTTCCAGGGAGACCAGCCTCCAGAACGTACAGAGGGACCTGTGGTGGTGGATTCAAGTGGGGACGAGTTAATACTTTGTGAGGATGAGGATGTACACACTGAAGAGGGTGAGGAATCGGTGGATGAGGAGGATGAGGATGACATCTTGCCTCCGTAGAGCCAGTTTGTGCAGGGACACATTAATTGCCAGCTTGTTTTGTGGGGGCCCAAACGAACCAATCATTTCAGCCACAGTTGTGTGGCAGACCCTGGCGCTGAAATGATTGGTTTGTTAAAGTGTGCATGTCCTGTTTATACAACATAAGGGTGGGTGGGAGGGCCCAAGGACAATTCCATCTTGCACCTCTTTTTTTTCTTTGCACTATGTACAGTTTGGGGCCTAGTTTTTCAAACTGCCATCCTGTCTGCCACTGCAGTATCACGCCTAGATGGGTCACGTGTTTGTGCCGCCCACTCGTGTCGCTTAGCATAGTCATCCAGCTACCTCGGTGCAACCTTTTGGACACAAAAACACTATTGTGAGGTGTGAGGTGTTCAGAATAGGCTGGAAATTAGTGGAAATTAAGGTTATTGAGGTTAATAATAGCATAGGGGCAGAAAAACCTACAAATTCTGTGATTTTAGCTGTTTTTATGCTTTTTTTCAAAAAAATACAGATCCAAAACACAAAACCCAGAACCCAAAACACGGAAGGGTGGTTTTGGCAAAACCAATCCAGATCCAAAACACGAAGAAAGATCCAGATCCAAAACCAAAACACAAAACACGAAAAGTGGCCAGTGCACACCCCTAAAATGTAGGCAGAATACATTTATTACTTTAAAGAATATGAAAAAATTACTTATTCATAAATACACGTTTTGCAGATAAACGTGATGTGATATGCAAAATCGGGAGTCATTTTCGTGTTCAGAAGGCAAAAATCTATAAGTATCACATCAATTCGTTAAAAAAGCTTTTTCATAGCAGACCAGTGTTATCGAACAGTAACCGTATTGGCGTGCAGAATGGGCAGCGCAACGGGACGGAGACGCCGGAGCCATTTTCATTGTGTATGGGATCACAGTCGCACTCCGTGACACGGCACGAAAACTGTTGCGACATGCCTTCGTTTAAGTTGCCCCCCCCCGCCACGTTGCCGCCCACAAATGGTCCCTTCTGTCAATCACTTTGCAAATTAAATCTCACTGCGAACAACAACGGTAATGGAAATTGACGACTCAGGCGCAAGCGCAGTCCACTGATAATTGCGCAACTGCATAATCATAAGCATTGCGTTCTCCTCTGAATCAGGCCCATGGGGGGGCCGCACAACAAGAGTTGCACAACTCTGCATATTGGTGAATATGCGCATTTATTTTCTCAAGGCCAGAGGCGTCTTAAGAGAGGAGGGGGCCCGTGTGCACTCCCCGTGCGGGGCCCCCTCCTCTCTCCCCTGTGGCCGGCAGCCGATTGATGCGGCTAGCCAGCCACCAGAGCCTTAGTAGACTCCGGGCACTAGAGTTTGCCCAAAGTCTACTGCACATGCGCAGAACACCTGAAAATGGCCACGGTGACCATTTTTCTGGCGTTCTCCGCATGCGCAGTAGACTCCGGGCACACTCTAGTGCCCGGAGTGTACTGCGCATGCGCAGAAAACCAGAAAAATGGCCACGGCGGTCAGTTTCTGCTGTTCTGAGCAGCGCAGACACCCGACGTGGGTCCCCGGACAGGTAAGTCTAAACTAATATGGGTGCAGGGTGTGCAGTGCGGGGCCCCCCTGGACCCGGGGGCCCGTGTGCCCCTCACACACTGCACCCATTATAGATACGCCACTGCTCAGGGCACATGTGTCTGATTTCCATCTAACATAACATCAGGCCCATTAAGCCCAGGGAGTAAGAGTACATTAGGACAGACTTTATTTGGGATGCACTTAGGGTACTTACTTACCAGCCCCAGTCGGCTGTTTGGGCTTCCGGCGCTGGTATTACGTTCACCGGGAACACATCCGGTGGCATTACATACAGATTCCCTTTATTTCATGTTTCGCTTTCATTTTATTTCATATGTTCATCATATTGGCAGAATTGTGCTTATTAAGAAGACGCTCTCCCATATAAAGTGCATCATGTTGGTGCAAAACAGCGTCACATGGAGAGCCCAGGCTGACTGACTGCTGAAAGGGGAACACTGAGATTAACATAGGGGATTTTTTTTTAACTCTCAAAGTTAGTTTTTAAATGACAGAGGGGCCTATTCATCAACACTAAAATAACGTTTTTAAGGACATTTTCCTTAAATAACATTATTTTGGTATTCATGAACAGACTTAGCACAGGAGATATCACAGATATCTCCTTGCTAAGTTCCCCTACATTAATTTCCACACTCCCCATACTAATGTATGTATGTGTACTAATGTATGTGGAAATTGTGGTATTCATCAAATTCCGAATTTATGAATTTTCGGAATTTGATGCAGTTACTATTCGCTACTGTGAGGTGGCGAATAGCTGAATCGACTTACCTGTATCCGCGTGTGCAGGTCCCCCAACGAGTCCCTCCGGCGCTCTGCTCCATCTGTCATGTGTGTTCCCCAGCAGAGCACAAGAAAGTTTAGAATTTTTTTCCTAATCTGTCATGTGGTCTGCTGGGAAACCACATGACAGACCAGCAGGACGGAGCCGGAGGCTGCTGCGCGGACAGGTAAGTCGGGGGGGGGGGAGGTGAACGGAGGGGGGAGGAGGGGGGGTACACAAACTTACCGCATCTGTAGGCAAGTGCTGCGCATGCGCTGGTTTTACAGATGTAACAGCGCATGCGCAGCACTGTTTCCAGATGCGATAAGGTAGTGTAGGCAGGGAAAAGTATCTATTTCCCGAAAAGCTGTCATCGCAAAAATGACAGCTTTTCGGAATAGATACTTATGGAGAGGTGGAATGATGAATTCCACCTATAATTAGCTAGAACTCCATGCGAGTTCTAAACCTAATTATCCCCATCGAATTTTTAGGTTTAATGAATAGGCCCCTTATTCTGCTAGAACCACAAATAACAGATTCACAAGTTGATTTGCTGATCTAGAACTTATTGCTCACTATTGACGGTACTTCTGGGAACCGAACCACCCGAGATTCGATGTAATCGCCACACAATTTGAATACGTCGTGCAGTCATTTTATGTGAGCCAAAGATGGCAGAAATCCAGGGCTGCAGTAGTTCAGGGAAAGTAAGTTTGGTTTTCTTAATCGTTTTGGCATTGTACCCTTTGTTTATACAGATAAAACCCCAAAAGATAGAATACTGGACCGGATGTGAGCAGCAGGAAGGAGAATATTATAGGATTTGTAAATGTAGAAATCTTTCAATTTATTTTATTAGTGGAACTGACCTTCAGCCCCATTGCGTGCGCACATACTGCTGAACTGGCCAAACCGAGTCACGTTTGCTCATATCCCCTCAGTTTCGCTCAACTGCCTGGCCAATATTTTTTTTGAGAAATAGTGGCAATAGCATAATATTCTATCGCTATGTTAATCATTGCTATCGCCGCTCTTTAATAAATAGACCGGTTAGTCTTTCTGCCCCTTTGGTCATATTTTTTACCTATGTACAGTATATATCTTTTTTATTTTTATTTTTTTCTTTCTTTTTTCTTCGGGGGTCTATTTATCAAGCAGTGAAATGTTGGAGAAGTGAGCCAGTGGAGAAGTTGCCCATAGCAACCAATCAGCTCTTACCTATTATATTATACACTGTACTTGATAAATGCTACCTGAAAGTAGGGGTGAGCGGGTTCGGATTTCTGAAATCCGAACCCCCCCGAGCCCCCCCGATCCGAGTCCGATCCGAGTCAGGCTCGACTTTTCCCGCCTGACTCGGATCTGAAATCGAGGCAAAACGTCATCATCCCGCCTTCCGAGTCTCGCGGGTTTTGGATCCTATATAAGGTACCCGCGTCGGCGCCATTTTCTCACTCGGCTGTGGACAGTGAAGAGGGAGGGTGGGAGTTAGGGCTGTGTAGTGTAGTGTAGTGTAGTGTAGTGCTGCTGTTGTCCACTACTTCAAAGTCCATAGGGGCTGGCTGTGTTGTGCTGTGCTGCTGTTGTTAATAGGGGCTGTGTCCACTACTTCAAAGTCCATAGGGGCTGGCTGGACTGTGTTGTGCAGTCAGTTCTCCATAGGGGCTGTGTCCACTCCAAAGTCCTGTGCAGTGTCCCAGTCCTAAAGGAGTGCTGTAGTGTTGTCCAGGGGGTGCTCTGTCCATCAGGGGTGCTCCCCCCAAGTGCTAAAAAAATTATATATTTTCTGTGTTTGTGAATTGTGTGCGCAGTAGCCGCACGTGCATCAACAAAGTAGTGCCAAGCGTGCGCCTGTGTCATAAGTAAAGGGCCGGCTGGCTTGACCGTTAAAGGGTGCTGTAACCCCCGAAAGTACACTCCAGTCCAAACCAAAAAAAAATTATTTTCTGTGTTTGTGAATTGTGTGCGCAGTAGCCGCACGTGCATCAACAAAGTAGTGCCAAGCGTGCGCCTGTGTCATAAGTAAAGGGCCGGCTGGCTTAACCGTTAAGGGTGCTGTAACCCCCGAAAGTACACTCCAGTCCAAACCAAAAAAAAAATTATTTTCTGTGTTTGTGAATTGTGTGCGCAGTAGCCGCACGTGCATCAACAAAGTAGTGCCAAGCGTGCGCCTGTGTCATAAGTAAAGGGCCGGCTGGCTTGACCGTTAAGGGTGCTGTAACCCCCGAAAGTACACTCCAGTCCAAACCAAAAAAAAAATTATTTTCTGTGTTTGTGAATTGTGTGCGCAGTAGCCGCACGTGCATCAACAAAGTAGTGCCAAGCGTGCGCCTGTGTCATAAGTAAAGGGCCGGCTGGCTTGACCGTTAAGGGTGCTGTAACCCCCGAAAGTACACTCCAGTCCAAACCAAAAAAAAAAATATTTTCTGTGTTTGTGAATTGTGTGCGCAGTAGCCGCACGTGCATCAACAAAGTAGTGCCAAGCGTGCGCCTGTGTCATAAGTAAAGGGCCGGCTGGCTTGACCGTTAAAGGGTGCTGTAACCCCCAAAGTACACTCCAGTCCAAACCAAAAAAAAAATTATTTTCTGTGTTTGTGAATTGTGTGCGCAGTAGCCGCACGTGCATCAACAAAGTAGTGCCAAGCGTGCGCCTGTGTCATAAGTAAAGGGCCGGCTGGCTTGACCGTTAAAGGGTGCTGTAACCCCCAAAGTACACTCCAGTCCAAACCAAAAAAAAAATTATTTTCTGTGTTTGTGAATTGTGTGCGCAGTAGCCGCACGTGCATCAACAAAGTAGTGCCAAGCGTGCGCCTGTGTCATAAGTAAAGGGCCGGCTGGCTTGACCGTTAAAGGGTGCTGTAACCCACAAAGTACACTCCAGTCCAAACCAAAAAAAAAATTATTTTCTGTGTTTAGCCGCACGTATATATCAAATCGATATAACATAAATGGAGGACCAAACTTTCTCCGATAAAAATAAAATAGAGAAAGATCAAGAACCACTTCCTCCTAGTGCTGAAGCTGCTGCCACTAGTCATGACATAGACGATAACATGCCATCAACGTCGTCTGCCAAGGCCGATGCCCAATGTCATAGTAGAGGGCACATACAATCCCAAATGGCAAAGTTCAGGAAAATGACCTTGAAAAAGACATTTAAATCAGCTGAAGAGAAACGTAAACTTGCCAATATGCCATTTACGACACGGAGTGGCAAGGAACGGCTAAGGTCGATCCCTAGTATGTTCATGACTAGTGGTTCAGCTTCACATGACGATGGAAGCCCTCCTCCCACTAAAAAAATCAAAAGAGTTAAGCTGGCAAAAGCACAGCGAAGAACTGTGCTTTCTAAGAAGATATCACAAATCCCCAAGGAGAGTCCAAGTGTGGTGGTGGTTGCGATGCCTGACCTTCCCAGCACTGGACGGGAAGAGGTGGCTCTTTCCACCATTTGCACGCCCCCTGCAAGTGCTGAAAGGAGCACCCACAGTCCACTTGCTGATATGCAAATTGAAGATGTCACTGTTGAAGTACAACAGGATGAGGATACTGGTGTAGCTGGCGCTGAGGAGGAAGTTGGCGAGGAGGATTCTGATGGTGATGTGGTTTGTTTAAATCAGGCTCCGGGGGAGACAGTTGTTGTCCGTGGGATGAAAAAGCCCATCACGGTCATGCCTGGGCAGAAGACCAAACATTCCACCTCTTTGGTCTGGCAATATTTCTATCCAAATCCGGACAACAACTGTCTTGCCATATGTACCATATGTAAAGGTGAAATAAGTAGGGGTAGGGACGTCAACCACCTAGGAACATCCTCCCTTATACGGCACCTGCAGCGCGTTCATAAAAAGTTACTGTCAAGTTCAGAAACTTTGGCTAAGACCGTAAGCAGTCCAGGGACACCTAAATCCCGTTGTCCTGTTGTATCCAAGCGCCTGCAAACCACACCGTCAACTCCCTCCTCGTCAATTTCCTCCTTAGTCAGGATCGGAAGTAGTCCTGCAGGCCATGTCACTGGCATGACTGACTCTCCTATCCGGGATTCCTCTGGAGGATCCTGCATTGCTACGCCTACTGCTGCCGCTGCTGCTGTTGCTGCTGCTGGGAGTCGTTCATCATCCTAGAGAGGAAGTAGGAACACCACTACTTTTACTAAACAATTGACCCTCCAACAGTCCTTAGCGAGGAGGATGAAGTACGACAGCAGTCATCCTGAAGCAAAACGTATAACTGAGGCCTTGACTGCTATGTTGGTGTTAGACGTGCGTCCGGTATCCGCCATTAGTGCAGTGGGATTTAGACAATTGATGGAGGTAGTGTGTCCCCGGTTCCAAATCCCGTCTAGATTCCACTTCACTAGGCAGGCGATACCGAGACTGTACAGAAACGTCAGAAAAAGTGTCCTCAGTGTCCTGAAAAATGCCGTTGTACACAATGTCCACTTAACCACGGACATGTGGACAAGTGGAACAGGGCAGACTAAGGACTATATGACTGTGACAGCCCACTGGGTAGATGTATCACCTTACGCAGCAACAGCAGCAGCGTCACCAGTAGCAGCATCTCAGAAACGCCAGCTCGTTACAAGGCAGGCTACGCTGTGTATCACCTGTTTCATTAAGAGGCACACCGCCGACAACCTCTTAGAGAAACTGAGGGAAATCATCGCCCAGTGGCTTACCCCACTTAGACTCTCCTGGGGATTTGTGATATCTGACAACGCCACCAATATTGTGCGGGCATTACATCTGGGCAAATTCCAGCACGTCCCATGTTTTGCTCACACAATAAACTTGGTGGTGCAGAATTTTCTGAAAAGCGACAGGGGCGTGCAGGAGACGCTTTGGGTGGCCCGAAAAATTTCTGGCCACTTTCGCCATTCAGCGACTGCGTGCCGAAGACTGGAGCGCCAGCAAACACTCTTGAACCTGCCCCGCCATCACCTGAAGCAAGAGGTTGTGACGCGGTGGAACTCAACCCTCTATATGCTTCAGAGGATGGAGGAGCAGCAAAAGGCCATACAAGCCTATACATCCACCTATGACATAGGCAAAGGAGGGGGTATGCACCTGACTCAAGCGCAGTGGAGAATGATTTCCGTGTTGTGCAAGGTTCTCCAGCCCTTCGAACTTGCCACACGTGAAGTCAGTTCAGACACAGCCAGCTTGAGTCAGGTCATTCCCCTCATCAGGCTTTTGCAGAAGCAGCTGGAGAAATTGAAGGAGGAGCTAAGACGGAGCGATTCCGCTCGGCAAGTGGGACTTGTGGATGAAGCCCTTCATTCGCTTTGCCAGGATTCCAGGGTGGTCAATCTGTTGAAATCAGACCACTACATTTTGGCCACCGTGCTTGATCCTAGGTTTAAAGCCTATGTGGTGTCTCTCTTTCCGGCCGACACAAGCCTGCAGAGGTGCAAAGACCTGCTGGTGAACACACTGTCAGCTGAAGTGGAACGTGACACGTCAACGGCTCCTTCTTCATTTTCTCCCGCAACTGGGGCTGCCAGGAAAAAACTTAGGTATCCTAAGCAACCCGCTGGCGGTGATGCAGGGCAGGCAGGACCAAGTTTGGACATCTGGTCCGGACTGAAGGACCTGGCAACAATTTCTGACATGTCTACTGTCACTGCATATGATACTGTCACCATTGACAGAATGGTGGAGGATTACATCGGTGACAGCATCCAAGTAGGCATGTCAGACAGTCCATACCTGTACTGGCAGGAAAAAGAGGCAATTTGGAGGCCCCTGTACAAGCTGGCTCTATTTTACCTGAGTTGCCCCCCCTCCAGTGTGTACTCCGAAAGAGTGTTTAGTGCAGCCGGGAACCTTGTCAGCGAAAGGCGTAGGAGGTTGCTTCCACAGAATGTGGAGAAGATGATGTTCATCAAAATGAATTATCAGCTCTTCCAGGGAGACCAGCCTCCAGAAGGTACAGAGGGACCTGTGGTGGTGGATTCAAGTGGGGACGAGTTAATACTTTGTGAGGATGAGGATGTACACACTGAAGAGGGTGAGGAATCGGTGGATGAGGAGGATGAAGATGACATCTTGCCTCCGTAGAGCCAGTTTGTGCAGGGACACATTAATTGCCAGCTTGTTTTGTGGGGGCCCAAACGAACCAATCATTTCAGCCACAGTTGTGTGGCAGACCCTGGCGCTGAAATGATTGATTTGTTAAAGTGTGCATGTCCTGTTTATACAACATAAGGGTGGGTGGGAGGGCCCAAGGACAATTCCATCTTGCACTTCTTTTTTTTCTTTGCATTATGTACAGTTTGGGGCCTAGTTTTTCTAACTGCCATCCTGTCTGCCACTGCAGTGTCACTCCTAGATGGGTCACGTGTTTGTGCCGCCCACTCGTGTCGCTTAGCATAGTCATCCAGCTACCTCGGTGCAACCTTTTGGACATGAAAACACTATTGTGAGGTGTGAGGTGTTCAGAATAGACTGGAAATGAGTGGAAATTAAGGTTATTGAGGTTAATAATAGCATAGGAGCAGAGAAACCAACAAATTCTGTGATTTTAGCTGTTTTTATGCTTTTTAAAAAAAAAATACAGATCCAAAACACAAAACCCAGAACCCAAAACACGGAAGGGTGGTTTTGGCAAAACCAATCCAGATCCAAAACACGAAGAAAGATCCAGATCCAAAACCAAAACACAAAACACGAAAAGTGGCCGGTGCACACCCCTACTTGAAAGCTGATTGGTTGCTATGGGCAACTTCTCCACTGGCTCACTTCTCCACAGTTTTCACTGCTTGAAAAATAGACCCAAGTCATATATTGAAAAAAAAAAACCAGGTATAGATATGAGTAAGATTTTCAAAATCATTCTGCAAAATATTCACCTCAATTGGCTACGAAATTTTGACACATTTCGCCCAGCATTAAGGGGTACATTTACTAAGATGGGAGTTCTATTTAAGAAGTGTTGTTACCCATAGCAACCAATCAGATTCTACTTCTCATTTATCTAACTCCTTCTAGAAGATAATACCTGGAATCTGATTGGTTGCTATGGGCAACATCACTTCTTAATAGAACTCCCATTTTAGTAAATTTACCCATAAGTGTTCACAGTCCTACCTTGACCCAAGGACAGATTGGACTAAATTGGCCGGCACTGCCTCAGCTCTATTAAATTCGAAGTTACAATACAATTACAGGACCTGATGCTGAGATTTTCGCAATACCGCCAAATCGAATTATTGTTAGCCATTGCACTTGCGCGAATACGCAAATCCTGCACTGTGCACCGATTGGATTGTGATTACGCTCGCACAGAGGATTCACTCTCAAAATGAGTGACAAGTAGTTAGTGTTTGGGAGAGGTAACGGGGGAGTGGTTAGAACAACGCCCGCGTGTCTGACCGTTTAAACGCCATTTCATGGGCGTGCATAAATTAGCCCCTGCGCCCTCCTTCGCAGCATGAGAGCTCCCTGCTTGTCAGAAGAGATGCAGTGTTTGAGGTCAGACCTGCCTTACAATATATGTGCAGGCCCGGCGACAGAAGGGGACTAGGAGCACAATTTTAGGGGGCCCCGGGGGGGGGGCACACATGAACCTATCTGTAACTGCTACCTGCGCTGCTGCAGTGATCAGCAGAGCACAGGCAACAGGATTCGTCCGGTGTAGCTGTAGAAAAGAAAGCTTTTTTGGTTTATTGTGGCACAGCGCGCGTCATTAAATGACATCATGCAGCACTGCACCGCAGAGAGAAACCACATCGGGAAGCCAGAACTTCAGAAGACATTAAACTTGGAGGGGCACTGTGGGGGCTAGAGGGACAGAAGGGGTCTGTGAGAGAAGTGGGCTGGAGGGACACTGTGGGGTCTAGAGGAACACTGTGGTGGCTAGAGGGACAGAAGGGGTCTGTGGATGGAGAGAGAAGTGGGCTGGAGGGACACTGTGGGGTCTAGAGGAACACTGTGGTGGCTAGAGGGACAGAAGGGGTCTGTGGATGGAGAGAGAAGTGGGCTGGAGGGACACTGTGGGGTCTAGAGGGACACTGTGGGGACTGGAAGAACACTGATCTCCTACTCGAATAGTGAATACAGACTGAAGTTACCATCTGCCCAGGGAGAAACAATTTCTTCATAGGTTCCCTGTTGCACAGAAACCACATACAGGTAAGGCAAACTCTCAAGGGACATGTCTGTACCTGCCAGGGATTCGGGGTTGTGGGGCCCCTAAAAAAACACATGTGGATCTTGTATAGTCCAGTGCCTTCTCTTATCTGCAAAATGTCTGGTTCCGTTTGATTTGGGCAAACTTCAGCATAGAAAGAGTGCAAATGTGGTTTTTCTGGAGACATTTATAAAGATTACGGGTACACTTTTTAAATAAAATATTATTTTTATTTATGAATGTAGGTCATTTTTGCTTAATCAATTCCTGCAACTCTATTTTTGCAAAAGGTCTTTTTGTACACACGTTGCTATAAAAGAAAAAAAAATACCCCAGCAATCCTTATTACCGACTTTACAGGTGGGAGGAAATGATGTCAAGTTTAAACGTATGAAAATAAAATTCAAATAATAATTTGACATGTTTTTCACTATGACACAAAATTGAAAGTCTGCTAAAAGTTTTTGTTCCTTTCCCCCCGTCTGATTGGCCTACTTCCTCTTCACGATGTACAGCAATGAACGAGACGTAAGTCAAATCAATAGTTAGTATCTCACAGTCATCTTCAGAGATTTCCCCCAAGGTCATTCTGTCCCCTTATAGCTCACGTGTCATAGTTACTAACTTATGCCGGAATAGGGAAAGTGGATTAAGAAATATTTTTATCTATGAATGTAGGTCATCTTTGCCCAATCAATTCCTGCAACTCTATTTTTGGCCAGAAATGCAAAAACAACGCCGTGTGACCTCACAGGGAGCGACTGATTCATGAAACAGTTACAGAAGAAAAAAATAAAGTTCAGGACTAGTTCTCTGTCAGCAGACTTTACTCTGCATTAGACACCGGTTCAGGCTAATGCCCATCATTTTAAGCAAACATTTGCTCACCTATCTTGGAAACGGCAGAAGAACATGTAGAACGCGTTGATGTGAGTTGCGCTGCTGAGTGATGCTATTTAGGGAACAAGTTTAAACAGACCCGAGTCTGCAAAGACAGATGTTCTTATGCAACAAGGGCAAGAATTAAGAGATTCATCCCTCTGTTATTCCAGATCCATCTATTCTTCTCAGCAACCATTCACCTCAGTCATTGTGAAGCCGCAGAGGATGAAGTACTTAAGTGTATTTTAAAGGGAAGTCTATAATCTATTTGGGGGGGGTGGGGGAGGATTATTAAAAAATAAACATTGACATAAGGGAAATGATTATTAAGTTCATTATGTTTGCTGCTAATATTATTTATTGGCAGTTATTTATATAGCGCACACATATTCCGCAGCGAATATTTGACCATTCACACCAGTCCTTGCTTCAGTGGAGCTTACACTCTATGGCCCTCATTCAGAGCCGTACGCTCTGAGCAGAGCGCACGCTCTGAATGAGGGCCATCCACCATAATTATGGAGTGTTCTCCTGGACACTCGTATAGCTGTGGGTCACCACCCACAGCCTATACAAGCGTGCAGTTTGATGGCCGCGATGGTCTTGACCATCGCGACCATCACCACTGCGAGCCGGAGCCTGCGGTTGAGTTTTTCAACCGCAAGGCCCGGAGTGATTTTGGCTCTATCAGAGCCAAAATCACTCCCACTGACATCACTAGTGATGTCAGTGGGCCGGCTTCTGACGGTAGGCGTTCCGTTGGGAACGCCCCCGTCTGGGAGGCACGCCCCCGGCACGCCCACCAAAGGGGGCGTGCTGTCAATCAACATCGACAGCACGCCCCCTTTGATCAGACACAACGAGCGAAGGAAAGTCCTTCGCTCGTCGCGTCTGGCGCATGCGCACGACGGAGCTCCCGCCATCGTGCACATGCGCAGAGCACAACATCGACCCACTTGCGAGCGGACAGCCGCTTGCGAGTGGGTCTGAATCAGGCCCAATATTCCCTATCATATGAACACACACATACATACTGCACCTAACATTGTCAGTATGTTTTTGGATTGTGGGAGGAAACCTACGCATACATAGAGAGAATATACAAACTCCACACAGTTGGGGCTGTGGTGGGAATTGAACCCAAGACCTAAGCGCTGTAAGGCAGTAATGCTAACCATTACACCACCCATGCTGGCCATTATCTTTATTATTATTATCATTATTATTATTAATAATAATAAATTATTATTATTGGTGTCTGTGTTTATCATTATTTGCAATGCAACAAATGTGCAGATCCAAGTGAACTTATTCTGTTGCAGAATTTACTCATCTAGAAGCTTTTAATTGGGGGCCGAATGTGCCAGCTGTACCAGCCGGGGCATCTTCGTTTAGAGCCTCCTCAATTTTGCTCTTCCAGTGTGAGATAATCTATAGAGGACGGGGGTCCAGAGATTAGACAATGGAGTACAGCCGGCATACGGGGAGTTTAGGCTGTACATAATGAAGAATGAGTGAAGTTGCCAACATGGAAACAAGGTTACAAGGAGAAGGTGGCGATACCCCTGGAAAACAAGGACCCTGCGCTTTTCTACTACAAGTGCCAGGCCAGGTATTATTTTATTTTAATGTCAGGGTACGTCGTGCCTCCCTCCAACAAAGTGCATAAAAAAGGACCCAAAAAGAACGCAACAGTACATACGGTGTGGTCTTCAGGCCTTCCTCCAAGAAGCATGTTCTCCATGTATACTTCCCGTGGGGCTACACGGTTCTCACAGGAGTAAGGGTCTTTATCATGTGATTCACCCACTGTTTCAAAAACATCTTCAGCTCCCTCAACGGGCAGGAAGGTGGGGACCAACCTTAGGGGGAGTCGATGTACTAGATGTGAAAAACATAAATGTCAACCAAGCCAGCGAGTGAATAAAACAGCGAAACAAGTGCAAAGTGACAAAAACAAGCGAGCGTGCTACATTCTCCTGCCCAGCCAGAAGGGAAGTCATATTCTAAACAATGGGGCTGATTCAGCACATATGTGCAATATAGAACGCAGATTCCTGATTATCAGGGGACCTGTTCTGCACGCGATCGCACACAGGGCCTGATTCAGAACCGGACGCTATTTGCGCCCGCTCGCTCTCAAAAAGGGTCCGACTATGCAAAACATGCGCTCGCTCTTTGCGGTGTAATGATGCCTCTATGTCTTAGAGGGCGAGGGCTTATTGCGCTCGCAAGTGTTTAAAGGCCTCTTTGCCGCTCGCAACAAACGTCATCTCCGGGAAATGTAGGATCAGTCAGGAGCCATCGGAGCTGCTCGCAGCACTTAAGGTAGACCTAGCCTCCCGCAAGCAGTGCGAGCAGTTCAGGGAAAAATCATCCAAGTCACATGTTCAATGACGCTACTTTGCAAATTATGCACACCCATTAAACTCCGTTCTGACGGTCAGACACGCCTGCGTTCGCAGCACCACTCCCCCGTTCACAAGCACCTTCCCCTGTTACCACCCACAAACGGCGCTATCTGTCACTCAAACTAGCACTCACTCATTGTTTTACGAATGTACGAATTCACATCGCACAGACTGGTTGACGCATGCGTATTTAGAACCATACGCATGCGCAGACGGAAAAACATCGCTCAGAGCGAGCGAGCGGTCGCTTGCCTCTGGGTCTGAATCAGGCCCACAGACCCTGCTATACCTCTGCCTGATTCACAGGCATAGGCATTTACGGGGCAGTGTGGGGGCAGGGGCGGCTGGCGTTCCCGGAAACGGGTGTGTCGCCCCCGTTTTTCCAGCACTGGCAAAGCCTTAAAAGTTCAGTAGATTCTACATTACTAGAGCTCACATGTCCATGATACAGCCACTGCAGATCACTTATACAAAATACATATTATTAATATAATAAACATATATTTACCCATTTATTTTCATCTTGGACCAATTTGCATTTTACCCTTATTGTCCCATTAAGGCTTCAACGCCTCTCTTACCAGTGTCACATTGTTACTTTCTATGGTGTTTGTATTGTATAAGTAACAGATAACAGAAGGGCTGAGACATCAAACTGGTATCTGGTAATCATTTCAAAGAACAGCAATCATAATAGAAATAAAAGAACATATCGCCCATTGGAATAATACAATTTATAGAAGTAGGTAAACGTGTGTCATTACTGTTTTCAGTTTTGCTGGTTCACAGATGATGTTTACATCCCTATGTAGTATTCTTGCTGATACTTGTCTGCAGAGCTCGGCGCAGAATTATACCCAAACTATTACTCGGCACGTTGTGTCTGATGTCACTGAGCATTGTCCTATTCATTATGTGCTTAGACAGCCTTGCAGTGACTTAGCATCCCCATTGTTATAGGTAGGTTTCGTTACCATACAACCGTTTTGTTTTCTTTACATTTCGGGGCCAATATATATATATAAATGCTGCACGACAACTAGAGATGTGAGGGTCCGGGTCTCAGAGAACCGACAACATCCAAATGTAGGGGCTCCAAGTCGAACCGAGTCCGAGTTTGGAATCACTTTGGGGTACCGAGTCGAACCAAGATGGATCTTCCCGCGGTTCGGAATTCTGAATTAAAAACTGAACTCGGGTTATGGATTGCATACTCACAATTCAAAAGTAAATGACGAAATTTTAGCTGTTTTATTTTATTTTTTTATTTCTTTTAAAATACAGATCCAAAACTAAAACACGTTAGGGTGGTCTTTCAAAACCAAAACATGAAGCTGAATCTGGATCCAAAACCAAAACACAGGGGTTGGCACACATCTCTAACAACAACCAAATTCTACAATGAGATTCTAAAGAGTATATTTACTAAAGCAGGGCCGTAGCTAGGGTAATGCGGCCGGTGCCATGGCACAGGGCACCACAGGTCAGGAGGCGCTGTTTGGGCCTGTAAAATTTCAGTTTATTATCATTCTCACTTGTAGCTTCCTCTTATTTCATCCCCAGCATCTCCTGGCCTCTCCTATCTCTTCCCTGGCCCTTCCCCACGAGGCCATTCCCCTTTTTTGGGTGCATTATGTCCCTTTGAAAAATGAGGGGGGCGCCAATGCTCTTTCTGGCACAGGGCACCAAAAAGTCTAGTTACGGTTCTGTACTAAAGTGCAGGTTTATAGAAGTGGAGATGTTGCCCATAGCAACCAATCAGATTCTAGCTATTATCTTCTAGAAGGTGCTAGTTACATGATAAGAAGAATCTGTTTGCTTACTATGGGCAACATCTCCACTTCTATAAACCTGCACTTTAGTAAATATACCCCAAAGAGTGACGAGCGCATTTCTCAAGCCCTTTGGGAAAGGGCAGACTCACATATAGGGCCTGGTGGGTCGGGCATTTTTGGGGCGTTAATTGTTCTATTCTTGGATGGCGCATGCACAGGCAGATACTGATGCGATTTGCATTTACGTCTCCTTGTGTTTAGACAGTCGGAATGGATGATGGTGGGAACGTGCATGCGTTGGACAAGTAAAGTAAGGGCATATTCTGACAAATGCTTCTCATGTAGACCAGTGGTCGAAGTGGGGCGGTATACGGCGGTATGACATATTGTCAGGGCCGTTTCTAGAGGCGGGCAAGCCGTGTGGTGGCCAATCTGTGGGGGTGCAGGGAGCAAAACTGGGGTGTAACCTTGTAAGGTAGTCTTTTCATTTTAGGCCACGCCCCTTATGCAGCCACGCCCCCTTTTTCGGAAGCACAAAGCTACTGTCTTTTTGGTTAATAAGCGGGGTGGGGGGGGCGCATTTTGACTATTCGCCCTGGGAGCCAGATTGTCTAGTAACGGCCCTGGCCAATAACCCCAAGCAGCCAATCAGAAATGAGCTTTCTGTTAGTTTGCTACAAGTTATACAAATGAAAGCCAGCGTCTAATTGGATACTAATATGTAATTATGCTTTCACTAAACCCTGCAGTAATAGCTGAGCCTAAAGGGTATTGCCTATGTAAATGGTTATACTGCTTTAAGGGAGAAAAGTCTGATGTCACTGGCTGTCAATTGATAGTCTGCATCCTTACTGTGTAAATATTGGCTTTGCTTGTGTGTGAGGTAAAGGTGCTCTGTAACCCCTGCAGATCTAGAGGGTTTTCGATCCTTCATGGTCAGTCCAATAGTTGTTTTGCGATCAGCTGACTTCACAGAGCAGGGGCAGGGGCAGATGCAGAATTTCTAGAGGGGGTCTTCAAATGTTCGATTTTAGAGCCATTGTGGCCAGCCCAAGAAGATTAATTAACTAGCATTTAAGAAGCTATAATCTGCCTCACGGAAAGTGCAGTGCATGTAATACTTCAGACATCTATATGTCCAGCGATCAGATTAAGCTGTGATGCGGCATTGGGGCCAATAGACATTGCATAACAGCTTCAGTAATATCGTATTATATACTAATTCTATTGTGGTCTTTGGGCCTGATTCAGAGCCGTTCGCTATTTGCGGTCGTTCGTTCAACAACAAGGGGTGGCTATTCAAATGATCCGTTCGCAAATTGCAGTCTGTTCACACCTCTAAGTCTGAACGAACGAGCAAAACATACGCTCGTTTATTTGTTAAAAACGCCCCCTGGCCGCTCGCACCATACGTCATGTCCGCTATTTATTAGATTAATCGAGTACATCGACCAGCGTATGAACTGCTCGCTATTCTTGTGGTTGGTTTTTGCTACCACAATTTTGCGAGCAGTTCTGGCTTAAAAAAAACCCAGTGACGTGGTCAATGACGCTGCTGTATTAATTATGCACACCCATAAAACGCCCGTTTTGACCTTTAAGCACGCCTGCGTTCGGATCTCCACTCCCCATTTTCAAGCACCTTCCCCTGTTACCACCCACATACGCCTCATTCTGTCACTCAAAATAGCAGGCATTCGCTATATTGCGAGCACATGAATTTCGGCCGCACTGACTGGTTCGCGCATGTGTATAACGATCCGTACGCATGCGCAGATGTGCGAACATCGCTCGGAAAGAGCGTACTGCCGCTAGCGAGTGGCTCTGAATGAGGGCCTTTATTTGAGATGCTGGCCAGGCCCAAGAAAGGAAGGGATTATCTGGGCAACTGGAACCCCCCCCTGCACAAATACATTTTCATACAATTTTTGTTTCAGGAGGGCTCTCTTTGGATATTTATTAGAACATATATTGTTTCATTTTATGGACCTTTTATGGGGGAACAAATGGAAATAAACGCACTTTTACATGGTTCTTTCCCATCTAGGTCGTCCACTGGACCCTAGGCTCCTGCCAAGGGTACAGTGAGTACTGTTGGTCCTGGATTACACTAACCTTTATATGTATGGTGTTTTCATAGAAGGAGTCTGGGAGGAATGGGCACCAATCATAGGTAAACTTCAGCTCTTAGAACATCTCCTGTAATCTCACTGACTGGATGGTGTAGAGTTACTTCCAAACAATGATATGTAGACAAAAGGTGTTGTCCCCATTTTTGTTTAATAGCGGTTGTAATCTTCCCCAATTTGTGAAGCGCTGTAAAGTATGATCACCCGATAGCTGAAGCATCTTGAGATAGCGTTACATTGTAGCCTAGAAGCTAAATAGCGCAATTTTGTTTTCTGAGACAGATCTGCTGATCTCTCTCCGGTTGCATACGCTGCACCCGTTGGCCATACTGTATTTGTGCTGTAGGCAAACCGGATCTGAACCCGGCAGTAAAGTGATAGCTTACACCAGGGGTAGGCAACCTGTGGCTTTACATATCCCAACATGCCTTGCTACAGTTTTAACATGCCCTAACAGCAAAACTGCGGTAGGGCATTCTGGGATGTGTACAGACGTGTCCGCATATTAGCGTCTTTTCCCCATATGGCGTGAGACACTTGTTCCGACTTAAATGCTCCGCCACAGGTAGCGAGGCCTACTTATTCATAGATATTGCATCTTAGTCTTATCATAGCTATGCACAACATATGTACAAAGTTGCATATTATGCATAAGGGAACGTGTTTGGAGGAACAGCCGCATCCGCTCATATCGGGATCTTTTTTACACAGATTTGTGACTTATTCACACACAGATGTACAAGTACCACTAGACCCAGTATTCAGTGTTTACTAGCAATAAAGTTTAATCGCTTCTTATTTTTTAGCTGCGTGATTAAGAAGCAAATTTTGAGGGAAAAAAAGTCACTTGGCGCGGCTAAGTCTCAAGGGCCGAGCTGCACCAAGCGGGGCTAATAGATGGGTGTAGGAGGGCACATCTGTAGTGTGCCCCATATTGCCTGCCCCTGGCTTATACTAAAGCTTTACTATATATGTTTTGCACACATGGGCTCTCATTGGAACCACTGTCCCAGCAAGAGACATTCGTTAATCAGCCCCAAAATGAATTCTTGATTAATACGATATAAGGCGATAAGGAATATTAATTTTCAGGGTTGTAACCGGAGTCTTAATAAATTAACCCCTATATACCAGTGATGGGCAACCTGACACACTTCAGGGGCCACATCGGTCGGCCCTCTAACCTTCAAAAGGCCCGCGCATAACCCTTATACTCAAGGTCAAGTTAATTTAACATATTTAAACAAGGAAAGAGACCCCCTAACTGTAATAACATATCAACAGGCAAACAAGTTTTACAAGTGATGACAAAGAAGTATCACAACAAAGCAGGAAGGAGCTGGGGGGGGTGCAAGTGAAGGCTTGAGGGCCACATGGGCCCTCGTGGGTTCCACCTGTTGCCCATTCCTGTTCTTGATGAACACTGGACCCACTCTGCCGTACACAGTTCAGCTGCCATGTCACCTTGAAAACATGGTTTGCAGTGCCGCTCGACCCCCTGTGCTATTGATGACGTAAGCGGATATTTTCTCCTGCTATTCCTTTCATTTCAGATCTTGCGACATATAAAATAACAACTGGCAGGTGGTAAAAGCAGAAGGAAGTTTAACAGTGGTGCTGGGAGCTGGCGTGTAGGAGGGAGAGGTGCAACAGCTGCCAGAATGGGAAAGATCAGACAAGGGAACGTTGCTGCCTGGAGGTAAACAGGGAAGAGGTTACACAAGTGTGAGGAGCCGCTCCGGTACATTCTGCATTTGCATGTTCCAGCTGAGAAACTGCCAGAAGAATGTAAACTCAGGGAGCGATTCCCACTATGAATGCAGAAATCGGGGGTCAATGGCTGTAAGAAAGCAACGACATTATACTTCGGCTTTTATGGCTCCTGTGCAAGTTAGACAATGAGGGTTATTTGCGAACACTGCATTTAGGTGCAATGCTGCACTCAGCCATAACAACCAATCAGCAATTAGGTTTTTTTTTCCTGGGCTTTTGACGGCAGGATGTGAGCCAATCACATGACAAATTCTCGGGGTAATGTCCAATCTCATGGCACCCACTTCAGACCAGAGTGGTGAATGGTTCTGCTGGGGTTCGAGTTCAGGACCTCTGTTGCCTCAGTACTCGGGACCTAATTCATCACAGATCGCAACTAAGACCGCGCACTGCGATCACGCACACAACTATAAAGCCATCGCAGAGTGAGTGACAAGACGTCAGCGTTTGGCGGTGGTGACGGGGGAGTAGTCGGAGAAACGCAAGGCGTGCCTGTCCGTTTGAACGCCGTTTCATGGGCGTGCATAAATTAGTCACCGCGCCGGCATACGTAGCTCGAGCACTCACTGCGTGCGACGAGCCTTGCAGTTTCTGAGACGGGTCAGAGCTGCTGTAATTCTGTGTGAGGGTCCCATGTTACTCGATGTTGCCGATGTATACGCAGGACTGTGAGGTATTACGGATGTGAGGAACCGGTTGTGAGCGTCTCTATGCTGGCTGTTGGGAGGGTTGTCTGTCCATTCTATGTCTGGCTTAATCAGCCCAGACGCCATGACTTCCCAGCATCCTCCAGGAGAACATAAGACCTGCTAAAAGTTCCACTGAAGGCTTTCCAAGCTGTTTGCGATCTGTCCCTGACTCCTGATTTGTGGCCCAGTTCTAGTGTCATTTCATGTCTTTGTCTCAGCCTGTGGCCTTGTGTCTTTATGTTAATTTGTGTCTCGTGTATCAGGATTTCCCTGTCCCATTGTATTCCCTACGTCTGCCTTTCTATGCTTTACAGTTACCATCCTTTATGTCTCTGTCCTGATACGGAAACCCTCAGCTGGTCCTGCTGCAGTTCCAAGGTCCTTTGTGCTATCCAAGTCCCAGGGAGCTTCCTAGTACCTGAATCCAGTCCCAAGTGGAAAGGCAACTGCAATAGGCACAACAAGTAGTGGTTTGGGTGATAGGTCCATTTCTTGTGCCCTCCTTATGTTGTGCATGCTTCAGTCTTGTCTGTTAGCCTTTATTGACCATGGTATTGAGCCCTACCTGACCTACTACTTAATTATATTTAACCAATAGATATATTAGTGCTCATTTTGGACTCTTGACCGTGCACTGACTGGCTATACTCTTGTTGTGACTCCTTCCATAAATCAAACCTGCTATGCCTTGAATTCCAATTCTATTTTGCTAGTTTCTGCCATAGGACACCATTCCCCGCTGTATGATTACCCAGGTAATGATAGGGAGAGATGTATCAAGCTAGTCCTAGTAGATGTTGGGGCTATATCCATGTACGGCTGCAGGTACTGTCCTCTCTCAGAGATCACCCGCCTACCGCATCCTGTGCCAAAGGACCTTCAATCTGAGACCTGTCATATCAATCATATGATTTGCATGGACCAGTCATAGCTTTCAGCCCTGTAGGAAAATCCAACCCATACACACACTGGGTCAGCCATTTTGGGGGATGGACCAATTTTCATGAAGATGCAGTTCACTAGGAACCAGTGACATCATCAATATATAGAGTATGAAGGCGGGTTCCTAGTGAAGTGATAGGCTGCAGTCACGGTAGAACAAAATGGCTGCCTCCAGGTGACAACAGCTCTTTAATTCAGCATCAGCAAACAGCAATTCCCTTCAGATACAGGGGTTTATGTACTAAGCAGTGATAAGTGACAGAGTGAAAAGTGATAAGTCTGTGATAAGGTGCCAGCCAATCAGCTCCCAACTGTCATCTCACAGGCTGTGTTTGAAATATGACAGTTGGGAGCTGATTGGCTGGCACCTTATCACTTCTTTATCACTTTTCACTCTGTCACTTATCACTGCTTAGTACATAGACCCTTCAGTGCTTTACATTTTACGCTGTAGATGCAGTACTGAAAGTTGCTTTATCAGGTTTTCTTGTGTCCCGATGTAACTCTAAACCGACACCTTTGAAATCTCACAAACAGGCACTGGAAATCCCCAATTTAAATTGTATTTCACAGATGGAATCAATTATGAAGAATCTCAGATATTAGGGAAAACCCCTCTGACAAACTCCCCTCTGCCAAGAATTATTATTTTCTTTCTTTTTTCTTTTTTTTCTTTACTAGAATCAACGTTGATGACCTAAAATGAAATGTGACAATCAAACAGCAAGACCCAGATGTCCTGTGCCGGCTGAAGCTAAGAGACGCCCTGGTCTTTGTGGCAGTGAAGTCGGATCAGTAGACGCCGAGGAGTCCTGGTGTATTCCGTGCACCTGCCCCGTGCCAGGGCCAGCTGAATGATGGATGAGCAGATGCAACCCAAGCCAGCGCTCAAATATTGACTTTCATGGTTGTAATTTAACCACTGTGACTGTAGAATGTGCTTTTTTGAGGGGTTCGTCTTTAAGATAAATCGGGGTATTTACTAACGTTTCTCAGAGGGGCAAATCTGCACTAAAACTATGGCAGCCAATCAGGTGGTTGCTTACACTGCATAAACGGCACCATACAAATGAAAGCTCATTGTTAATTGATTGTTAGCTATATAGAAACAGAGGCCCTCATTCAGAGCCGTACGCTCTGAGCAGAGCGCACGCTCTGAATGAGGGCCGGCCTCCATGAAAATGGAGCGTCCTCCTGGATGCTCGTATAGCTGTGGGTCACCACCCACAGGCTATACGAGCGTGCATTTTGATGGCCGCGATGGTCGTGACCATCGCGACCATCGAAATTGCGAGCCGGAGCCTGCGGTTGAGGTTTTCAACCGCAAGCTCTGGAGTGATTTTGGCTCTATCAGAGCCAAAATCACTCCCACTGACATCACTAGTGATGTCAGTGGGCCGGCTTCTGACGGTAGGCGTTCCCGTGGGAACGCCCCCGTCAGGGAGGCACGCCCCCGGCACGCCCACCAAAGGGGGCGTGCTGTCAATCAACATCGACAGCACGCCCCCTTTGATCAGACACAACGAGCGAAGGACTTTCCTTCGCTCGTCGCGTCTGGCGCATGCGCACGACGGAGCTCCCTCCGTCGTGCGCATGCTCAGTCCATAACATCGACCCACTTGCGAGCGGACAGCCGCTCGCGAGTGGGTCTGAATCAGGCCCAGAATCTGTTGCTTTTCTACTAAAATGTGGTCACTCTTTTTTAAAACCAGACATGTATGAAACTGGAGACATTTACACTGTACTTTGTTAATGTGTGCCTCCTAGATTATATAGTGCCACCAAGACACTCGATTTTATGTGAAGTTTTGCGGCAACATTGCTCATCTCTACATAATCTTTCTCAACTCACTCTTCCAACACAGCTGAGAAGAGTCTGGAGAAACTATGGCCCTCATTCAGAGCCGGACGCTCTGAGCAGAGTGCACGCTCTGAAGGAGGGCCGTCCTCCATACTTATGGAGCGTCCTCCTGGACGCTCGTATAGCTGTGGGTCACCACCCACAGCCTATACGAGCGTGCAGGTTGATGACCGCGATGGTCTTGACCATCGCGACCATCGCCACTGCGAGCCGGAGCCTGCGGTTGAGTTTCTCAACCACAAGGCCCGGAGTGATTTTGGCTCTATTAGAGCCAAAATCACTCCCACTGACATCACTAGTGATGTCAGTGGGCCGGCTTCTGACGGTAGGCGTTCCCTTGGGAACGCCCCCGTCTGGGAGGCACGCCCACCAAAGGGGGTGTGCTGTCAATCAACATCGACAGCACGCCCCCTTTGATCAGACACAACAAGCGATGGAAAGTCCTTCGCTCGTCGCTTCTGGCGCATGCGCACGACGGAGCTCCCTCCGTCGTGCGCATGCGCAGTGCACACCATCGACCCACTTGCGAGCGGACAGCCGCTTGCGAGTGGGTCTGAATCAGGCCCTATGTACGGGTATTTCCCTGTCATAGATAATTGATAAACATTACAGTTTAGTAACCATACCCGGGGGCAGTTGTTAGTAGCTCAAGTGCCCAACTGATATTCCTCTCCTGTGTGCACAGTCATAGAGCTTATACCCAGTGCCCCCGGGAGATCTGATGGGACATGGCACGGGTGGTGGGTGTAAGTGGGCGGGGAAGTTTTTGGGCAAGTGTGTGGGGTGTATGGCCATGTGTGTGTGAGTTTGTGGGTTATGGCCACGCCCACACCCCATTGCAAACACTGGGGCGCTATTTGCACACTGTGGGCCTGATTTCGCTATCCTGCTTATATGCACGCAACGCAGTTGCTAATATCAATGGTGATATGTAAATGTTTGCATTCACATTGCGATCATAGCTTGCCATAAGGACGCCCACTTGCCCTTACTCACATCTGTACACTTGGCCAACATAGAGAAACAATCGATAACATTGAGTAACATTGGACCCATACGCACAGGTAAGGCAGGTCTGACCTCACTCAGGAATTGCTAACTTCAGCGCATGCTATGAGGCCTCCGGCTGCGTCTGGTGTCGCAGTGAATAATTTATGCACGCCCCTGAAACGGCATCCCAACGCACTGACACACCTCTGTTCGGCCAGCCACCCCCCCGTCACCACCCTCAAATGGCACTTCCTGTCAATCACTCTGCCCTGGGTCTGCGTATCCTCTGCGATCGCAGTCCCGATCGCAGTGGCTAGTTCGCACACGCACTGCATAGGCATGCTCAGAACGCAACAATCGGCCGATTGCGTGCGTATAACAGTCCATGGTATGTAGTCAGGAAGCTGGCGGTCAAAATGCCGATCGCCAGCTTCCCGACAGTGAAGTCCCAGCATGGGACTAATGATGGGCGTCTAAATACTGACGCCTATCATCAGCCCCACGCCGAAATCCTGACACCTGGCATACCGATCGTAAGGTGAGGGACGGTTATGTTTAGGGTCTCCTGGGGGGACTTAGGGTTAGGCACCCCCCCGGGAGTGTTAGGGTTAGGCTAGGGGAAGGAGGGGTTAGGGTCAGGCACCCCCGGGGGGGAGGTTAGAGTTAGGCACTCCCCGGGGAGGGTTAGGTTTAGGGTGCGGGGAGAGGGGGTTAGGTTTAGGCACCCCTGGGAGGAAGATTAGGGTTAGGCATGGGGGAGAGGTTAGGATTAAGCACCCCTTAGGGAGAGGGTTAGGGATAGCCTACTTACCTCCCCTGTCGGGATCTTCATACATACCGATTCCTGGACCACAGGTCTCTATGAGAAAGCTGCTGGCATATCATTAGGACTCAAATCATCAAATGTACATGCAGATAATGCATTAAAGTAATGGACTTATACACACATATCTGACATTTAATAGCGCAAATAGTCTTACTTTGTATGAAATGCCATATACAAATATTAATATAAATATACAGCAAACATATATCACATAAATTCAAACATAATATAAGTAAATGCCCTAATATATATTGCAAACTACATTGCAACAATAATAGTACTGTATAAAAGATCTCTGCATCTGCACCCAGTGGTCATAAGAAGTACTACAGTTTTCCTTGTCCAGCAATGTACCCTAGTTTTGGAGGATTCCATGCACCTCTAGGCTGGGTACACACTAGACCAGTGGTTCCCAAACGCAGTCCTCAAGGCTCCCCTACAGTTCAGGTTTTAGTGATAACCATGGTTAAGCACATGTGGTTAAATCAAATTGACTGAGGTACTAATTAAGTCACCTGTGCTCAACCATGGATATCACTAAAACATGAACTGTTGGGGAGCCTTGAGGACCGTGATTGGGAACCTCTGCACTAGACCAATGGTTCTCAAAGTCGATCCTCAGTCAGGACTCCGCACATGTCACATTTTCCAGGTCAGCCAGCAGGAGCACAGTTGTATTCATTATTCACTGACACATTTTAAAAGATCCACAGGTGGAGCTAATTATTTCTACATGCAGGGCCGACAGGGTATGTCATTAATGAGGGCCATGCTGCCGAATGCAGCAAGGCCCACACCGCCGCTGCCCGCATCGTCTAGTGTGTACCCAGCATAACCGCTTTCTCTCCCAAACAAGTCACTAGGTGATCTAATAGGACACATTTAAACATTGCTTGTGTGTAAGTTTCTTAAAAAGTATGAAAGCACATTCATTGGCTCATCTAGGCATCCAGGGCCTGCTGGGACCTGTAGTGCAACTTAGAAAACGGCTGAATTAAAAATACACATATTGTCAAACAATTTTACGTGAAATAAGAACCCCCACCACACACCCCTGACAAAGACCTCATTCAGCACTGTGAAGTGATATGTTGCTAGCATTTATATGTTATCATTATAGCGCATCTTAAGTTGTGTGAATAACTTATGAAAAACACAGTTGTAGGCACCGTAAGATATCAGTGGCTCCGCATATTAACGAAATTGCATAATAATTATGGGCACAACTTACTTACACCCACGTTTTTGTGTAAACTGACGCTACACGTTCCCTTGAAAGTTTAAACAAACACGTAATGCCTTCTTGGAGTGGCAGCTTCCATTTGTTAGATGTCTGCACAATGTAGGCACACAGGCGAGGGCCTGGATACAGACAGCTACATTTCTCATATTGCATTATGTATAGATTGGTGCAGCTGTTTGATACTACATTATACATATAACCAGGCAGCGGTGTAAGTTCATCCCCAATACCCAGAGGCAAGTTATAATTTGGTGCCCCCCCTAAAAAAAAGGGAAAATAAATATGGTGCATATCTATCTATCTATCCATCTATCTATTTATCTATCTATCATCTATCTCATATATATCTATCTATCTCATATCTATATAATATCTATCTATCTATCTATCTATCCCATATCTATCTAATATCTATCTCATATCTGTCTATCTATTTATCTATCGTATATATCTAATATCTATCTCATATCTATCTATCTATCTATCTATCTCATAAAGTATCTATTATCTATCTATCTATCTATCTCATATCTATCTATCTATCTATCTATCTAATATCTATCTCATATCTATCTATCTCATATCTGTCTATCTATCTATATATCTATCTATCTATCTAATATCTATCTCATATCTGTCTATCTATCTATCTATCTATCTATCTATCTATCTATCTATCTCATATCTATCTAATATCTATCTCATATCTGTCTATCTATCTATTCTATCTTTCTCATATCTATCTCATATCTATCTATCTATCTATCTATCTATCTATCTATCTATCTATCTACATATTTATCTATCTGTCAATGTCAATCTATCTCATATATATCTGTCTATCTACATATTTATCTATCTGTCTATCTATCTCATATCTATCTATCTACATATCTATCTATCTATCTATCTATCTATCTATCTATCTATCTATCTATCTAACAGGGGTGTATCTAGGGGTCTGTGCGCCCCTGGCAAAATAATGGACTAGCGCCCCCCTCCCTCCAAATTTTCTGAATCATTATATTCTGTCTCCCCAGCCATCCCCCTTCTCTCTCCTCAGCCATTAGCCTTCCACTTTCTGTGTCCCCAGAATTTTCTTTTCTGTGTCCCCAGGCATCCATTCCACAACATACAATAGACATATAATGCGACTCATATGGAGAATCACACTATTTTGTTCTAAAGAAAACTTCTGTGGATAGAAGTTTCCTGCTATTGTTTTTGGATTTTTAACTCGGAGTGCGCTCGCTGCAGTGTATGCGGGTATCGTGGGAGACATGTCAGCTGAGAATATGATTCTGAGATGTAAGTAGATTAATTCCATCTCATTTATCTTGGTGATATATTTTACAAATCCTTCTCTAAATCTAGACGCCTGTCATTTTACCGATGCCGGGAGACTGGCGCCCGGCATCCTGATCGAAGTGATCCCGGGCGCTGCTGCGGACAGCCGCGGGGGGGAGGGTTAGATTTAGGGCTACGGGGGGGGGGGGGATTTAGGGTTAGGCACTTCCCCCGGGAGGTAAGGTTTAGGTTAGGGGAAGGGGGTGGTTAGGGTTAGACACCCCCCCGGGGGACTTAGGTTCAGGCAGCAGGGAAGGGGTGGTTAGGTTTAGGCATTTAGAGGGGGGATTAGGGTTAGGCACTGGGGGAAAGGTTAGGGTTAGGCACCCCTAAGGAGGGTTGGGGGGGGAGGTTAGGTTAGTAATTACTTACCTGGGGACGATCGGGATTTTCACCCATGTCGGGCAGCTGCTGTCGGGATTTGAACCGTATTGTGTATTCATACCGATTCCCTCCTGATACCCCAGATAGAGGGGAAAACCACCTGATGTAGGGGCTTTGAGCCAAAATACTGTAAGACTGCTACTGTGGTGGAACTACAAATCACAAAATGCCCAGTCTACTGCCGACTACTTCACATGCCGCATAGATGCTCCGCCAAAGATCTGCCCCCAGACTCAGTCGCTGGTGCCCCATGCCCTCTTACCCGCAGCTCCGTCTGGTGCATCCTTGTTAACTTCCAGCTCCTGGAAGATCTGCAGCCACAGTTATGCTTGGACCCGCTGCACTTGTCCGCGGCTAGAGCTGCCACCAGGGAGGAGTGGGACAGGGAGTTGTGGGTGAGGGGGGCATAGACGGAAGCGATATCTGATGGTCTGACACAGAGGACCTCATTCAGAGTCGGTCGAAGCGGCCGCACGGTCGTACGGAAAAAGGGGCCGGATATTCAAATGATTCCCTCGCAAGTTGCGTCCCTAAGTTCGGATCGGTAGTTGGCCGACCAAGGGGAGGAAGCGGTCGGATGAAAAAAAAACACGCCCCCTTCTCGTACGCATTGCACGTCATCTCCGGGCATAAAAGGATTAATCGAGACCATCGGGAACCATCGGAACTGGTCGTAGAGCTTAAGGTTGACCATACTCTCTCTTAAGCTCTACGATCATGTCAGTGTAATAACCTCCCATGTCACATGCGCCATGACGCTACTTTGTTAATTATGCACTCCCATAATCCATATGCACTCCCATAAAACACCGTTCGCATAATGAGGCATGCCTGCGTTCGGATCTCCACTCCCTCGTTTTCAAGCACCTTCCCCTGTTACCACCCACAAACGCCTCCTCCTGTCACTCAAAATAGCAGGCATTCGCTATTTAGCGAACAAACGATTTTCGTCTGCACTGACTGGTTCGCGCATGCGTATTATGATCCATCTGTCACTCAAACTACCGACCTGGCTGTGTTCAAGGAGAGTGAAATTTCTGATCGTAGCGGCTAGTTTGTGCACGCGCATTGCGAACTTTACGCATGCGCAGTATAGCGAACATCGGTGGCTTACGACTGTGCGGCCGCTTCGACCGACTCTGAATGAGGTCCAGTGCTCTCCACTAGCATATGGTTATGGAAGCTTCTCAGGTGCCGGGAAGAGGTGCATATATTGGGCGGCCGTAATGGTACACACCGGGTACATATTTACAGCCCTAAGTGCAGTGAATATATTGTGGGCAATGGAGGAGGTGCCCCTCCAGTGCTGGCGCCCGGCGGCAGGCGCCTCCATTGTCTCCCATAGTTCTGCCCTTGCTTCCAGGGATTATGCCCAGCAAGAACTGTTTTTGTGCCAGGTATCGTTAAGTGAATGTTCACGATGCATGGTCCGGGGCAATATGAATAAAAAAGACACATTTTTATGTAAATTTCTTATTGTGAAGAATTAGATAAGAACTGCCACTAAGAATATAGATATTGTATGCTCTATCCCAAGCTCGGATGAAAGATTGGTTTCCTGAGAAGGAAGGTTACAGCATGTACAATCAGAGGCTCATTTGCATAACACCCAGAACTCCAGGCACAGTGACAGCACAGGTAAATAGTTGTGTGCGGAACAGGAAGTCTGATCTCCAAGTGATAAGCAAATGTTGATGTTCTCTCCCAGAGTGGGGTGTGTTCAATACTAAAGTAGTATCCATGCAATCCTGGCCACACACGTTACAATATTGCAGACAATATCGGGTCACTGGCCCAATGCCAGCAAATATAACCATAATGATTGATAACCTGTTCATCACTGATTGGATCATTACCAGGAACGTAAAAGTGGTGAGAAGGTGATAATTAATGTGTGTGCAGTCATCTTCCAACCACTAGCAGGCGCTGATGAGGCCAATGCTGATCTTGTTGCTTGGCTTCAGCAGGGGCAAACAGACGGATCTTGCCCAATTGGCCCACTTACCAATCAATGGGTGGCAGGATTGTTCATTATATCATTTTGTTATGTATAATTCTGTATTGTATATGGGGTTTGCAGTCTTCACCAATTTTTCAAATTCTGAAAACAAGCTTTCAGAGCAAGACCCCCTAGGACAAACACCACATTCAAATGGGACCAGCCACTGTAGCCTATAGGCCTCAGTATTGCTGGAGGGGGATCATCGGATCCAGCAGTACTAACACCACATTCATTGCGGAAAAGGAAATGGTCACGGGCTATCAGTGGTGAAAAGTTACGGCCAGGATAGCCTCCTATTGGATGCGTTCTCGCGGCATGACTTTAATGGTGAATGTTAATGAATCTGTAATCGCTGCCAATAGCCTTGATAATCAATGTTCATTAATGTGGAGAAACAGCAGACATTAATAAATAAGCCCCTTAACCCCTCTATAAGGAATTGGGGACGGAGACATAGGAATCATTTCTTATAAGTCTTTGAGTCCCAAATGTGGATCTATAACGGCTAATGTATAGCACGAATACAGCAAAGACGTAGAGCCACAAGGTATGTCCAACTTACAGTACATGCTGCTGTTTATTACTAGCTCTGTATCACTAAGCCTCGGCGAGTGGTAAAGTGGATGGAGATAAAGGGAATCAGTAGGATTTACCGTCGGCCGCATGGATCATATCCCCACAGCGTAGGCCCAGCAGGGGTGAAAATCCCAAAGATAGAAAAGGTAAGTATCGCTAACTTTTTTTTACCCCTGACCCTCCCTTAGGGGTGCCTAACCCTAACCTCCCCCCCAAGTGCCTAACCCTAAACCCCCTCTAAGTGCCTAAACTTAACGCCCCCTTCCCCGCAGCCTAACCCTAAGTCATACATGCCTACCCTCCCGGTTTTCGCGGGAGGCTCCCGATTTTTCAGGTAACCCCCCGCATCCCCGGAAGGGTAGGCATTTCTCCCGATTTCTGCCCACTTTCTAGTGAAGTGGGCAGAATGGGGGGAACTTCCGCGGCAATCGCGGGTCTCTGTGTAGGGGGCTGGGCTTAATTACGCGATTCTGCACGAATCACGTCATTTAGCCCCGCCCCTTATGCAAATTTATGCCAATCGCGATTTGCCGCGAATGGGGCGGGGCCTAATGATGCAAGATATCAGGCCCGCCCCCATCACGCCCCAATCTGTCTCCTCTCCCCAAGTCTCCCGCAACAGCTAAATACAATGTAGGCAAGTATGCCCTAAGTCTCCCGGGGGGGTGCCTAACCCTAACCTCTTCCCGGGGGTGCCTAACCCTAAGCTCCCCTTCTCCTAACCTAACCCTAAGTCCCCCGCCCCCGGGAGTCCTTAACCTAACCCTCCCTCTCCCCTCGCGGCTGTCTACGCCCGGCTTACCTTGGATTAGTAAACCAGACGTCGGGCTCCCGGCGTAGGTCTCCACACCTGTCATTAGTACCTTGCCGAGATTAAACGGTCGGGAAGTCGGCGGTCGGGATTTCCCGACTGCTTCCCAGATAAAGTACCAAATGATCAGCTCCTAACTGTCAATTTACAGGCTGTTTGAAAAATGGCAGGAGCTGATTGGTTGGTACTTTATCCCGCTCCACTTCATCACTCCCCAAGGCTTAGTACATCTGCCCCCATGTAAAATGCTTATCCATAAGCTGCCTGCCCACTTTTCTGTTAATTGCGCACGTGTATAAAGTTGCCACTTTAAGAGGACTTTTTTGTTTGTTTGCAGCGGTGTTAGAAGTAGCGGGCGCTTGATGTTAAAGTGCACAAAAAGCAGCAGCACTAATAATAATAATTAGTAATAATGCCCTTCTCATTACCCTGCCCCTTATGATAATGAGCACCGGTGTGCATATTCTCAGAGATTTCTCAGCCCACATAAACATGGCCTGCACACAAGCCTGGGTTGTATTTGTTGCTGGGCCTGAGCTGTGGAATTGCACTGAATGTTAGAGCTACTCTGAGAGCAGAGAAGAAAGGCTCCTCCAATAAATGGCTCTATTGCAGACCTGATCCACGCCGCGATGAATGGCTGGGTTGTGCGGGCAGACACTGGCTGTGCTTTCACCAATGCCCCGGCCATTATTTATGGCCTCAGTGAATCACTGGAAATGGTTTCGCAGTCAATTATATCTTCCCAGCTGGCCTCGCAGTTACATAAACAGGGCTGTTCCATGCATTTTCTTCCCTCGCCATTGGAGACTCGGCATCTGCGTTATGCCTGTATTTATCACATTCATGTTCACGATTCGGAGATTTAGGGGACAGCAGTAGGAAATGTGCTTCGTGATCACCTATAGTAACTTATAGCTGTATTAGTCCATTTGTAGTAATGTTCCCACTTCAGTATTCTGTGCTATGTTTTATTTGGGGGTGACTTTATTTCAAAACAAACTTTTGCAGACGTGCGTCCTCCTCCAGGCTGGCGAGTACTGAGTACGGCTTCACTACACATCCCAAACTCTGCGAAGCTGGGAAAAAATTACCTTTCAAGATTAGGTATTGAAAAGACAATACAACCTTAGTAGATAAATATAGGTTATGTGTAAGAATAGGGGATATAGGGGTCTAGTTACTAAGCAGTGTTAGGAGACAGAGTGAAAAGTGATAAGGTGCCAGACAGTCAGCTCCTAACTGTCATTTTTCAAACACAGCCAGTGAGATGACAGTTAGGAGCTGAGTGGCTGGCACCTTATCACTTTTCACTCTGCCTCCTAACACTGCTTAGTAACTAGACTCCATAGTCACAATCCCAGCACATGGGATGCGGAGCTTAGAATACGGGCGCTGGAATCCTGACACCTGTCAGACACTCGGCGCTGGCATCCCAAAGGTAAGTAGTGGAGGGACAGGGAGGGTTAGGATTAGGCACTATAGGGATGATTATTCACTATGTGGGGATGTTTAGGGTTAGGGACTAGGCAGGGAGGGTTAGGCTGTAGGGGGAGGGTTAGGCACTATGGGGGGAGGTTTAGGGTTAGTGTTAGGCACTAGGCAGGGAGGGTTAGGCACTAGGCAGGGAGGGTTAGGCACTAGGCAAGGAGGATTAGGGTTAGGCACTAGTCAGGGAGGATTAGGGTTAGGCACCAGGCAGGGAGGGTTAGTGTTAGGCACTAGGCAGGGAGGATTAGGTTAGGCACTAGGCAGGGAGGGTTAGTGTTAGGCACTAGGCAGGGAGGGTTAGGCACTAGGCAGGGAGGGTTAGTGTTAGGCACTAGTCAGGGAGGATTAGGGTTAGGCACTAGGCAGGGGGGTTAGTGTTAGGCACTAGGCAGGGAGGGTTAGGGTTAGGCACTAGGCAGGGAGGGTTGGTGTTAGGCACTAGGCAGGGAGGATTAGGGTTAGGCACTAGGCAGGGAGGGTTAGTGTTAGGCACTAGGCAGGGAGGATTAGGGTTAGGCACTAGGCAGGGAGGGTTAGTGTTAGGCACTAGGCAGGGAAGGTTAGGGTTAGGCACTAGGCAGGGAGGGTTAGTGTTAGGCACTAGGCAGGGAGGGTTAGGGTTAGGCACTATAGGGAGGATTAGGCACTATGGCCCTGATTCAGAGCCGGACGCTCTCACAGAGCGCTCGCTCTGAATCAGGGCCGTCCCTCCTACCTTTTGGAGCGGTCTCCTGAACCAAAGACCTGAATCAGAGCCGGACGCTCTGACAGAGCGCTTGCTCTGAATCAGGGCCGGCCTTCTGGTTTTTTAGAGCGGCCTCCTGGCCGCTCGCATAGCTGAGGGTGGCCACCGACAGCTATAGCGAGCGGTCAGGAAGATGGTCGCGATGGTCATGACCATCGCAACCATCGGGCTTGCGATGAGACCCTGCGGTAGGATCTCGCTGCCGCAAGCCCAGGAGTGCTTTTGGCTCTATCAGAGCCAAAAGCACTCGCACTGACATCACTAGTGATGTCTGTGGGGCCGGACCCAGACGGTTGGCGTTCCCATGGGAACGCCTCCGTCTGGGCAGCCACGCCCCCGGCATGCCCACCAAAGGGGGCGTGCTGTCAATCACCATCGACAGCACGCCCCCTTTGGTGCGAGACCCTTAACAACGGCTTGGCCATCGTTATTCGGGTCTCACGCATGCACACGACGGAGCCGCCTCCGTCGTGCGCATGCGCACTTGGGCACCATCGACCTGCTTGCGAGTGCTCAGCACTCGCTAGCGGGTCTGATTTAGGCCCTATGTGGGGATGTTTAGGGTTAGGCACTAGGCAGGGAGGGTTAGGGTTAGGCTGTAGGGGGAGGGTTAGGCACTATGGGGGGAGGTTTAGGGTTAGGCACTAGGGTGGGAGGTCAGGTTCAGGGTACGGGGGGGCAGTTAGGGGAAGGGTTAGGATACCTACCTGTCCCTCCACTAAGAAAGAAGACTCCTCTGGGCTTCTGCTGTGCCTGGACTGGGACCATCTGAGCTCTAAGGTGAGGCTGTAAAGGGGAACGCACAGTCTTGGGTTCACCAGAGGCAATGGAGGAGGTAGGGGCGCCCCCTTCAGATCTGGCTCTTGGAGGCGACCGACTCCATTGTCTCCGGGGCTTCCGCCAATGCTCAGGATGATGAAATAAATAACTGAAGAGGCGACTGGATGAAGGTGTTATGTAACAATGATCTGATAAATGAAGGTGTTATGACCTAGGGATCACAGTAACAATGTTATTTTAAATGTTGGCAGCATATTTATTGATATATTTTGTGGATAAAAGTGCTACTGTATGTCCAATTCATGTCAAATGTCATATTTATCTTCAACTGTAAATATCAGTCTCTTCTAAACATCACATAAGCTTCACCCACTCGCCTCTTCAGTTTGAGCATTTTGTGGACATTTATACCCTGTACACGCGCTGAAACATAGCACCTATAAAACCCCCCACACATAACCTTGCACTCTGTCCTTGCTTTTAATAATGTTTAAAGCATGTTGCAAAATCCTCCCTATAACATATGGCATAGTGTACTGAGGGGGAGATGTACCAAACCTTCCATAGAGGACAAGTGGAGAAGTTTCCCCAATCAGCTTCTAGTTATCATTTTATAGAATGTACCTGATAAATGACAGCTAGAAGTTGTCCTCTTGAGAAGGTTTGATCCACTGTACTGTATGTTCATACTGCAGACAACCTTTAATCCACTGGTTCCATTAACACACTAGAAAAAGTCTTTACAGGTCCACATTTTCCCATTATTTTTGGTACAGTGCTATCATTATTAAACAGCACTTAGAAGTGTCGGACTGGGGCATGAAGGCCCCACCGGAAGAATACAGTGGTAGGGGCCCATGCCTAAGGGTGTGATCATCTACTATAGGAGGTGTGGCCTGACACCACAGACAATTAGCCATTAGGCAAATCTTGGTGTTGTTTCTGTAGAAGGGAACCAGGCCCCCATGTTGGTCAGTGGTCCTGAGCATCTAATAGAGCAATAATCTATCATTTGACATCTGGAACCTGACACCTAGAAGATGGGGTGGGCCCACAGGCAGTGGGACCCACCGGAGATTTCCCCTGTGTGCCAGTCCAACCCTGTTTGAGAACACCTAATTTCAATGGCTGTGTCTATGACCCATTGAACGCAGAGACCTCTCTCTTGCTGTCCTTTTGGAAAAGTATTAAAATAAATAAAACAAGCCATCTCAACACCCCCAGACATACAAACACAACATACAACAGTGATAAGATTGTGCAGTACAGCGTCCCCTATCATGCACACAAGGTTCCGCGGGTAACTGTGGTTGCAAAACAAGAAACATTGGCCCTGATTCAGAGCCGGACGCTCTGACCAGAGCGCTCGCTCTGAATCAGGGCCCACCTCCATAAATATGGAGCGTCCTCCTGGACGCTCGTATAGCTGTGGGTCACCACCCACAGCATATATGAGCGTGCAGGATGATGGTCGCGATGGTCTTGACCATCGCGACCATCGAAACTGTGAGCAAAAGCCTGCGGTTGAGTTTTTCAACCGCAAGGCCAGGAGTGATTTTGGCTCTATCAGAGCCAAAATCACTCCCACTGACATCACTAGTGATGTCAGTGGGGCCGGCTTCAGACGGTAGGCGTTCCCTTGGGAACGCCTCCGTCTGGCAGGCACGTCCCCGGCACACCCACCAAAGGGGGCGTGCTGTCAGTCAACATCGACAGCACGCCCCCTTTGATGAGACACTCCGAGCGAAGGAAAGTCCTTCGCTCCCCGGGTCTCGCACATGCGCACGACGGAGCTCCCTCCGTCGTGCGCATGCGCAGTGCAGACCATCGACCCACTTGCGAGCGGACAGCCGCTCGCGAGTGGGTCTGAATGAGGGCCATTGACCTTTTGTATCCATCGATGCTAGCTCCCAGTTCCCCAGGGGTTAATTGACGGAATGCTGTTCTTTGAACTAAATCAAAGAAATCAAACAGCAACAATAGAACAGATTACATTCAAGTTACTCACCCCCAGCATCTAATCTGACTTTGGTTTGCTCATGCTTAGTCACCGTGATTATGTGACATATAAATTCATCAGCAAGTTGGCACAGCCAAGGAGATAGGGAACAGATCCTGACAGGCAGCAGCATTCACCTCCAGCCAGCGGGCGATTAGGAAGAGGGAACAGAGAGAGAGATGCCATGGGTTCCCACAATACACAGCCCTCTCTGGACAATTATATCCAAGCCTAGGAATAGAAAACAGTATTTACTAACAAAGTGAGACTGTGCAGGAACCTGGAGCCGCCGTCCAGACAATTGCTTTCACTGTCTACTGTGTACTAAACCTTTTTATGGCCAATTGCAGATTGCAATTACGTTTTTGTGCTTCCTTAGTAAATAACCCCATTTTCTTTCCGCTTGGAGCTGCGGCACAGACCTTTTTAAAAGGATAATTTCATCCACAACTAAAATCTAGTTTTATGTAAAAATAGGTAAATTAAGTTCAACTACAAAACTGCTAATTTTGATCTTTTTAACTTGAGACAAAGGCCTTGAGGGGTCGTGGTGATGTCATGTTGGGGGGAGGGGTCAAGTGAGGGATGGACATCGGAAACTGATGTTTCGCAACCATCGGTGTTCCCGATCCAATGGAAATGGTTGTTTCATTGAATAGCGTGTTTTCGATGGTTGCCCGCACCACCACCGGCTGCCTCTATGCATGAGCGCAGTATAATCATCGATGGTTATACCATCAAATGGTTTGGATTCAATGACTGCTAGCCATCGCATCTCGTGATTTGATGTTGGAAGGCCGGCAACCATTTGATGCCTGGCTTCCAATGTCCATCCCTAGGTTCAAGCTCTTGGTGCAGGTGCATGTACTATCCCAGCAGCCACAGCTGAAGTCCTGATTGTTGGGACAGTCCCCTTAAATCGGGACTGTCCCATCCTAAGCGGTGTGAATACTCACTTACCTGAGCTGCCAGACCATCTGATTTGGCAGGTACATGCCAGATCCTCTCACTTGTTTTACCCAGCTGGATTGCGGAAGATCCTCTCAGTGAGCTTCCCCTGTGGCTGAAGGAAACTAGGGGCGTTTGGACGGTTCCACTGCTCAGGGCCAATGTTCTGGGGATTCAGCTACTGATTATGACTCAGATGCATCTACAGCCGCTGCAGGTTCTTACATCCTTATATTAATGCCAGAATCCGCCCGTGCATGCAGGTGCAGGCAGCGCAAACGTCCGATTTTTCCAGTCTGCGAATGCGTCCGAGTCTAACTGTGCAGGCGTCGCAATGGTTTCCGCCCAAAATACGCAGAGAGAGGCCATTTCAGTGGCCGTTTCTGGGTGTTAACTGGGTGGTGACTAGCCGGACGCTGGTCTTTTGCCGCAGTTGCACTGACACTGGCGGCCATGTCCAAATAAAGATTCTGCGCCTTCATAGGGCTGGTGCAATCTCCGATGGCGTATCTTAATATGCACAGAGGCGGATTAGCGCCACTGTTGGTGGGGGTCGTCTCTGTAATAAGTCCATAAGCCGCACCATTAGCATAAAGGTACAGCCGCGCTGCGGCAAAAGACACGGTCATGGCTGCAGTAGGGCGCACCTCAGAACCAGGCACATTGTTAGGTAGATTTAAACATTGAAGCAGCGATCCTATAAAAAAAAAGGTCTGTGTTATTCACCATAAATCACAGTGGTAAGATTTAAGAAGAATGTTGGTATTTGTCATTATAAATTGTTTTTTGTCTTCAGGCTACTATTACTGATTTATGATTCTGGACAGCTGTGAGAACCACAGTCACACGGGAATGGGCATGTAATACCGGCTGTCAGGATGCCTCCTGTCACAATACTGTCAGTAAGTATCCCGATGGTTGGTATCCCGACAGGGGTCAGGTAAGTATACTTACCCTCCCCCCTTCTCCCCCTAACCCTCCCTGCCTGTAGCCTAACCCTAACCCACCCCACACCCTAACCCACCCCACCCACACCCTAACCAACATAAGTCTCCCCCCTTCATGCCTAACCCTAACCCTTCCCCCAGTGGTGCCTAACCCCAGCCCTCCCCCTAGGGGTGCCTAACCCTAACCTCCCCCTCAAAAAACTAACCCGAACCCTGCTACACTGCCTAAACCTAACCTTACCCCCTCCCCCCCCCCCCCCACGGCTAACAGTAAGGACAACCCGGACTTACCTTATTAAGATAGACATCTGTATTTCGATGCCTATTGTATCTTAAGTCCCTTGTCGGGTCTCCCCCCCTGGGATTTAGACCGGCGGTCTCATAACTACATCCCGTTACATGATGTAGTAAGCAGAGATGCTTTGGAACACCCATCTGAGCTCTGGCCCTGATTCAGAGTCGGACGCTCTGATAGAGCGCTCACTCGGAATCAGTGCCGGGCTATTTTTTTCTTAGAACAGCCTCCTGGCCGCTCGCATAGCTGTGGGTGACCACTCACAGCAATAGCGAGCGGCCAAGAAGATGGTCGCGATGGTCTTGACCATCGCGACTATCAGGCTTGCGACGAGACCCTTGTGGTAGGGTCTCGTTGCCGCAAGCCCTGGAGAGATTTCGACTCTAACAGAGCCAAAATCTCTCCCACTGACATAATTCGTGATGTCAGTGGGGCCGCCCCCAAACGGAGGCGTTCACATGGGAACACCTCCGTCTGGGCAGCCACCCCCCCGGCCCGCCCACCAAAGGGGGCGTGCTGTCACTCAACATCGACAGCTCGCCCCCTTTGGTACAAGACCCGGAGCGACGGAGTGCCCGTCGCTATCCGGGTCTCGCGCATGTGCACGACGGAGCCGGCTCTGTTGTGCGCATGCGCTCTGGGCCACCATCGACCCGGTTGCGAGCGCTCATCGCTTGCGCCCGGGTCTGAATCAGGCCCTCTGTCCGAACTCAATCATCCCCTCTTTTATATTATATTAGCTTCGGCGTGTCATTTCTTGCTAGATATTAGTACCAGGTGTTAGCACAAAGCACTAGCTACAGGCGTGCACAGGTGAGTACTAAGGCATCACTAGGGCTACTGTCACCTGGTGCTGTAAACTCATGGTGTCATCCCCCCTCCCCCTCCCCACCACCTCCAAAATGTAAAACAAAAAAATACAGGGGCAAATACAGGACTTTTATTGCGGGGGTTACAAACACACACACACAAATATATACTTACACACGCATATAGATTTACACACACACGTACACACACATACATATATATATATATATACACACACACACACACATATGTACACACACATATCTTACACACGTACACACACATACATATATATATATATATATATATACACACACACACACATATGTTACATATATATTACAAACAAACTTAGCTTGCAGCAGGGGCGTATTAAGAGAAGTGGGGGCCCTTGTTCACTCCCCATCCGGGGCCCCCTCCTCTCTCACCAGCTGCCACCAGCGAACTGATAGCAGCAGTAGACTCCGGGCACTACTCTGTGCCCGGAGTCTACTGTGCATTTCCTACTGCTCATGCGCAAAACGCCGGGAAAATTGCCGCCGCAGCCATTTTCAGCTTTTTGTGGAGCGCTACATCGTAGGACTTCGGAAAGGTAAGTATGAAAATAATAAAAGGATGGGTGCAGGGTGTGCGGTGCGGGCCCCCCCATGACCCATTATAAATACGCACCTACCTTGTAGGAGATCTAATGGGGACGGGACCTGGCAGGCTGGCACCACCATGTAATTAGGCCCCTCCCCCTCACTGCAAAATGCAGCGATTCACGGGTCAATCGGGGGGGATCGGGGCCAAATGATGCTATTGTAATGGATTTGCTTCATATTGGCTCCGCCTCCTCCATATTGATTCGCGATTCTTGCCAATTTGCCACGAGGGGGCGGGACTTAAGAACATGGTGCTGCCCTGCACTCCTGTCTGTCAGAGTGAGGGGGTTTTGCGGGCATGAGTCTGCGGCTTTTGGTGTCACCCACTTGGAGGGTGACACTCAGGGCCTGATTCACGCTCTGACCAGAGCGCTCGCTCTGAATCAGGGCCCCTCCTACCTAAAAATGGAGCGGTCTCTTGGACGCTCGCATAGCTGTGGGTGACCACCCACAGCTATAGCGAGCATCCATGATGATGGTCGCGATGGTCAAGACCATCTCGACCATCGGGCTTGCGACGGAGACCCTGTGGTAGGGTCTCGCTGCCGCAATCCCTGGAGTGATTTTGGCTCTATCAGAGCCAAAATCACTCCCACTGACATCACTACTGATGTCAGTGGGGCCGGCTTCAGACGGTAGGCGTTCCCATGGGAACGCCTCCGTCTGGCAGCAACGCCCTCGGCTCGCCCACCAAAGGGGGCGTGCTGTCAATCAACATCGATAGCACGCCCCCTTCGGTGCGAGACCCGGAGCGACGGCTACCCCGTCGCTAGCCGGGTCTTGCGCATGCGCACGACGGAGCTCCCTCCGTCGTGCGCATGCGCAGTAGGGCACCATCGACCCGCTTGCGAGCGTCCTGCGCTCGCGAGCGGGTCTGAATCAGGCCCTCAGAGCAGCCCGCACCCCGCTATTGATGCCACGGTTAGGTCTAGAATGAGGTGCTGTACAGGACATCTGCATATTTGCCTACACTCCCGGAAGTCACAGGAGGCTCCCGATTTTTTGGGTAACCCCCCCTCCCCCCGCATCCTCGGAAGTGTAGGCAGATCTCCCGCATCCTTCCCACTTCCTAGTGAACCAGGCAGGATGGGGAGATGTAATGGGGAATTTGCAGGTCCATAGGGAGGGGACCCGTGAATCGGGAAAGGGGCAAGGGGTAATTACGTCAACAGTCAAGTCCTGCCCCCGAACCGACTTGCAGCAAGCTGCTCCCAGAAAGGATTTAATAAATGTTGGTATGTATGGACCTCTGACGTCACAAACACCACGTGACCTGCTGCAAAAGGGGAGGGGCAAGGTTAAGTACAGGGGCCAAAAGTGTTGCCCACCGCACTTCAGGCACAGGGGCTTGCTTTGCTCACCACAGGTTTTTATTCCCCCTCTATGCCCATGTGGATAGTAACACAGGTAGCTGACCGCCTCAGCCGTAGCCATCAGAGGTCCGTTCTTCAACTTCTATCAGGCAACAACCGTGACGCCACTGCTAATGAGCGCATTACTTGTCCTATTGGTGCAGAGATATGCCCCTACTAGGTAGAATGTAGAAGTTTAAAATTCCCATTATGGGGCAAACTCAAATAAATGGAAAGTAGGAAATGTACTGTATCAAGTGAAGAGATGGAAATATGGAGAAAGAGACCAAAACAACCAATCAGCTTCTAGCTAGCATTTATCAAGTTCATTATATAAAATGATAGGCGTAAGCTGTTCGTTTACTATAGGCAACTTCTCCAGTCGTTAGAAGGTTTGATACCTCTCCCCCAATGTCGTATTGGAGCATTGCACGGTGTGTCTCAGAAGGACGTTATCAGTGTTAAATATCAATTATTTGTGCTCTCTCCTCATAGAGGGGCATCAACTGGACCTTGCGCTTAAATAAATCTAACTCATTTTGCAGAGGCAGCAGGAAGCCAGAAAACCAGTTACAGTATAGAGAACACGTGCCCTGAGAGGGAAAACCCACTGCATGGATTCTGCTCCCTGCCGTGTGTCCAAGCATTGACTAAAGCACATACATGTGGTATTCCCGTGCACAGGGACAGAACCAGAATGTGCTATGGGATGTTTCTTTCCTCAGATACATATAATTCTAATGCAAAACGAAACTATATCTATACTAATATAAGAACGTTGTATCTGTTTCTTCCAAGTTGGTGCAGACACCGCTGAACCGATTTTCATGAAAACTGCATCATTGTGTAGTGGAAACTCCTAGAAATAACCTGTACTTTCTGTCATCTCCATCCGTCATTGTGTATCTGAGCAGTAACAAAATCAACATTTATTGCATCATCAATACAGGAGACAGGTGCGGCACCATAAGCGCGGCCTGTAAGGGGTGGGGGGCTTTGTGCCCGCGGTCACTTGAATAGAATAGGCTACATGCCAGTCTGTGCACTAGGCACATAGTGACATTGGTGTGAGTGCTAGATGAAGGGAGGCACTGCTGCCACCCGTCTGTATAACGCTGCCGGTCATATACAGTATATATAACAGGATCTGGCATTTGGAGTGTCTGCCCTGTCCCCAGCTCTGTCCGTTACCACCCCCTCTTTATCCGCTGCTCCGCCCTCCACTCTGAGTGCAGGTCCCCCCTCTCCGTCCAGTCTCACCCACGCGCCATCCCCTGCACTGCCACTGGGTGCAGGGAGTGCCGTGTTGGGCCCATCTTGACCCAGAAAACCACATTCAGCACCCATTATAGATGGAATACTCCGTTAATGATTTTGATGGTATCTATCTATCTATCTATCTATCTATCTATCTATCTGTCTGTCTGTCTGTCTGTCTGTCTGTCTGTCTGTCTGTCTGTCTGTCTGTCTGTCTGTCTATGGGCCTGGTTCAGAGCTAGACGGTATTGTACAGCTGCAGGGAAGCGGCTGTACAATACCATCCAACTAAATGCAAATGCAGCAGGAGATATCTGTAGTGAGTGGACACTTCCTGCATGCATCTGCGAGATTGGAGTGCAGCGTCCGGAGACCCTGCCTCAGATCACCATCGCGACCATCAGATGCGATGGTTGCAGCTTTAGCCAGGCTGGGTAAGCGGAGACTTACTCAGCTTTGCCCAGCGGAAATTGACAGCTGGGTTCAGGACACTGGGCTCAGCACGCCTACAAAATTGAGGTGACGCACACCCGTTCTGGAGTAGTTCTGGACGCTGCCCCTACTCCGCCCAGCAAATGCTGCAGCATGTCAATCATGCTGCGGCTGAGGGTGGTCTGCGAGCAAGCACACACCCGTTCTGCACGTGCACCTGCGCCGACCCAGAAACATCGGAGATGTACTCAAACCATCGGGTTAGTGTGTATCTTTGAATCAGGCCCCTTTACATTTGCACATCTATCACAGTACATTTCCACTCTCTGCCGCTTACAGTCTGCTCTCACTGCCTATATGACTGTAGTTAAAGTGATTGGCTTGAAGTCAGAACACGTTGGTAACATGAGACCAGACTCGTATAAAGGTGGATTTAGCAGGGCTGTATTGTCTATAGTAATTACAGTGTACGCTACGGCTTTCACCCTGCCATTGTTCCCATAAGCGCTTCCCATAGACCACTTACCCTTAGTTCCAGGAATAAGTGCGGAACACACACATTGAGATGGGCTCAGAAGGACGCGCTCTGTAAGGCCAGGACGGGGACTTGTCACATTCCTGCTCGTTATACAAGCACAGTTCTACCACAGTGTGAGAAACTGAACGGCAGAAACACATCACCATTTATACGCACCAGGAACTGAACATAAATGAGTGTCCAGAACGTCATAGAACTAGAGATGGGAAATTAATTCAACCGATTCATAAAATTGTTCCATATGATGATTAGCACATCACATAGGGGTCTATTTACTAATAAGTGTTAGGAGACAGAGTGAAAAGTGATAAGGTACCAGCCAATCAGCTCCCCACTGTCATTTTTCAAACACAGCCTGTGAGATGGCAGTTAGGAGCTGATTGGCTGGCACTTTATCACTTTTCACTCTGTCTCCCAACACTGCTTAGTAAATAGACCCCATAGAGCCTTTTTCAGAGTCAGTATGATACGCTACGCGACTTGAGACTGTCTGCGACTAGTCCTGAGACCAGGACCAGACTGGGTGGGGAGTCACGGAAAGTGGGGCCTGCGTGCGATTGCAATGGGTGTACAGTAGCCGCAAAAGCGAGGTAAGGGCGAGTAATTGTAAAAAACTGGCTAAAATGGGCGTCGGAAAATTGCAAACGCAGCACTATGGAGAGGGGACCGAGTTGAGAGTGCTCCAGCTCTGGTGTAATGTTTATAGTGATGCCTACGTGCGATTGGTCGCAAGCAGTGAAAACGCCCATTTATGCAAAACCTCTAAAACTGCCATGGCAGTAATTCAAAAGTGATAATTCCCTGCAATACACACTCGTTCTACACAAATAAATAATGCTACTTACTCAACTGGGAACGGGGCAACCGGCGTACTGTAAATATTCTAAAGTGTTGTTATTAAAACAAATAAATTGAAATAATAATAATATTTCAGTTAAAGCCTCCATTCCACTTGTGCACTTTATATCTACTCTGTCAGGCCAGGAACTGTAATGCAATTGCTTTGTGTACTGTTATATTTCAGTTCCTGTGATTGCATGCAGAGGCCTCTAGTAGTGGTCAAGGCTCATCTCTGCGGGTATGAGAGAGATAGCCGCAGCTATAGGGGAGAGGGCCATAGCTTGATATGCGCGTATGCAACTGAATGAGGCCCATTATGCACTGACATGGTATAACACATCTGTGGGCAACATTTTACAATTTTATCATATCTTTGCTGCGCTAGTGAGCGGGTCTGAATTGAGCCCATAGAGCGAGTAACTTTGCACCTGGGCAAAGCCATGTTGCTCTGCAGAAGGGACAGATGTACAATGTGCAGAGAGGTATAGGTGTGAGAGGCGTGTCCAATTGCAGTCTAAAAATATAGCTGCCCAGCTGACCCTGTCTCCACAAATAATAAATACATTTGCACCCCTGTGTGAAATTTTTCTGCTTTGCTCCCATCTCTCCTGGACCTCTCCTATTCTCCTGGACCTCTCCTATTCTCCCTCTATATACCCTCTTTAGGTAACTCATCAGTTCTTTTGACATCCAATATCATCCCTTTGCTGATGATACTCAGATCTACCTCTCCTCCCCTGACCTCTCCCCCTCTCTCCTCACCCGTATCTCCACCTGTCTCTCTGCTGTCTCTTCCTGGATGTCCCAGCACTTTCTTACACCTAACATGTCTAAGACTGAGCTGATCATCTTCCCACCCTCCCGAGTCACGCATAACCTCACTTCACACAATTTAAATATCTATTGACGGCATAACCATCTCCTCTATCCCACAAGTGCACTATCTTGGAGTTTTCCTGGATTCCTCCCTCTCCTTCAAACCATACATTCAGCACCTCTCGCAGTCCTGTCATTTCCATCTAAAAAATATTTCCAGGATCGGGTCCAGGATGCTACTAAAACCTTCATCCACTCTCTGGTCATCTCCAGAGTGCACTACTGTAACCTCCTCTTCTCTGGCCTCCCTGACACCCACCTCTCTCCTCTCCAATCTGTCCTCAATGCTGCTGCTCGGCTCATCTTCCTCTCCAAATGTTCTACATCTGCCTCCCTTCTCCTACAAGCTCTCCACTGGCTCCTCTTCCCCTTCAGAACCAAATTCAAGGTTCTACACTCACTTACAAAGCCCTCACCCATTCCTCTCCCATTTACATCTCCGACCTCATCTCCCTTCACACTCCCGCTCGCCCACTTAACTCAACAAATTCACGCCGCCTCTCCGGCCAACTGATTACTTCCTCCCACTCCCATCTCCAAGATTTTGAAGAATTCTTGAAATCACAGATCCAAAAAACATGAAAGCCCCTACTAAATAGAGATGTGCGCTGACCCCTGTGTTTTGGTTTTGGATCTGGATTCATCTTTATGTTTTAGTTTGGCAAAACCACTCTCAAGTGTTTTGGTTTTGGATCTGGGTTTAATAAAAAAAGAAAAAAATGGATAAAAAGTTTTTTTTTTGTCTTTTGTAAAAATACAGCTAAAATCATGTAATTTTTGCAATCCAAAACTGGAATTTCAGATTTAAAATCCAAATTCGGAACCGCAGGAAGATCATAATCGCGACTCGGATCTGTCCAGAGTCACGAAATTCGTGTGTATTCGGATTTTTGGAGAACCGAACCGAACTTCTGAAGATATCGTTTTGGCAACTTGAACATTGAGGGAGAACGCTTCGGATGCCTCCTGCTATAGAATTCACTTCCATCAAGTTGTGGCTGGTTTGGAATTTTTTGTCCAGCAATAACATTAGGTGCACATTCACTACCAAAAAGATCATCGTATTCATCATCACCACTGGCAAGGGCAATGAGGCCCAATGTGCGAAGGACATACCTCATTTTAATGTGTGAGCTGCCATCTGGATGTCAGGTCTGGCATTTTACTCCCACAGGAGACCATAGTCCTTTCCTATATAGGGATCAAGGATGGTGTCCTAAGCCAGCAGTCAGCAACGTGGGGCACTCCAGCTGCAGTGGAACTACATATCCCAGGATGCCTTGCCACAGTTTTGCTGTTAAGGCATGCTAAATCTGTGGCAGGGCATACTGGGATGCATTATAGTTTCAAATCAGCTAGTCCTAAGCTTAGTTCCCGGCTGCAGACCTTGACTGACCTTTAGCGCACACACTTGGTTATTGCCAGGTTATATCTATAAAGCATTTCCAGACCGATGATTATCGGTTGATAATAATGACCGGCCCTTTGGATGATATATAGCTTTGATTGTTTTTCGGACTGGAAGCTTTGTTGGTGTGTGTGTAGATGATGAGAACCCAGAAGCCAGGGCACTGTCAGCTATTGCATTATCGGTTTCACTTCCTGCATGATAAATTATAGTTTCCCTCCCAGCATAATGATTTTTGGGTGGGAGGGGGGCTGTGGGCTTCTCAGATGCAGCACGTTGGACAGGAACGTGTGTGAGGCTTCGGTATATGCTAGTGAATGGTGGCTGCATCCACTCCAGTGGCTGATTACTCAGAGATTTACCCAAATTCACAAGCCCCATTTGTAAGCTGGTCGCCGCACGTCCTTGGGCTGTGTACACATGATAAATATCTGCCTCCCATTATTGGATAACAATTGCTGCATTAGTTGAAGTTCTTTGTAATCACTTACTTTGCTATCATTAAATACCATCATTGCATCTCCTGTTGTACAATGTACTTAGGGCCTGATTCAGAGCCGCTCGTAAGCGGCCGCTCGTTCGTTCCTGACGATGTTCGCACAACTGCGCATGCGTACGGATTTTAATACGCATGCGCGAACCAGTCAGTGCGGCCGAAAATCGTGTGCTCGCTAAATAGCGAATGCCTGCTATTTTGAGTGACAGGAGGAGGCGTTTGTGGGTGGAAACGGGGGAACTTGCTTGAAAACGGGGAGTGGAGATCCGAACGCAGGCGTGCTTAAATGTCAAAACGGGCGTTTTATGGGTGTGCATAATTAACAAAGCAGCGTCATTGACCATGTCACTGGGTTATTTTATAGTCAGAACTGCTCGCATGATTGTGGTAGCAAAAACCAACCACAAGAATAGCGAGCAGTTCATACGCCTTTCGATGTACTCGATTAATCTAATAAATAGCGGACATGACGTAGGATGCGAGCGGCCAGGGGGCGGTTTTTTCAAAATTACGTTTGCATGTTTTGTTCGCTCGTTCAGACATAGAGGCGTGAACAGACTGCAAAGAGCGAAAGGTTCATTTAAATAGCCAGCCCCTTTTTCTGAACGAGTGAGCGCAAATAGCGTCGGGCTCTGAATCAGGCCATTACCGAATAGGGGTTGTCTAAGCACATGTGCCATGTTTTGCCCATACCAGGTTTTGGTTTATAACAGAGATTTCCAAATTAGGTCCTCAAGGTACCCTAAAGGCCCCCATACATCAGAGATTGATTGCAGCAATCGTGCAATTTGCAATCGATTGTGTATACAAATCTTTCCCTTTTTCAATCGATTGCAGAGATGCCACAATCGATTGAAAAAGGGAAAGATTTTTATACACAATCGATTGCAAATTGCACGATTGCTGCAATCAATCTCTGATGTATGGGGGCCTTAACAGTCCAGGTTTTAAGGATAATGATGCTTGACCACAGGTGACTTATTAACTCAGTCAATTTTATTTAATCACCTGTGCTCAACCATGGCTATCTCAAAAACATGAACTGTTGGGAAGCCTTGAGGACCGTATTTGGGAACCTCTGGTTTATAACATGGTTGCGAAGTTTCATCTCCCCATCAGTGGTCCCGGCCGGGACTAGAGTAAATCTTCGTCGCCTCTCTGATGATGACTCTCAACTTCCAGCACTGCGGCCTCGTGGTTCTCATCCTGCGCCTGCTGTGTTTAGTCACTGACACTTATTTGTCATTTTAGATGCACTTTCCACTGTGCTCCTTTTCTTCCCCTCATACAAGTTGTCATTCCCTATATAGCAAGTGACATTCAATACAAGTAAACTGAACATTGCGGCTTGAGACAATGGAAGGGAGCTTTGATTACAGGTGGTGGACAGGCGGTTTACTACGCAGTACGGGATTGTGTCTACGTTGGCTGGATCTGTCTGCACGGACGCAGACGGGAAGATTCTGCATAAATCGCATATGCGAGGAAGCAAATTTTAATTTTTTTGTGTATCCCTGTCCTTTCCTGAGACGGGTGGAACTTGGCCCTATCGGTCTTTCCGATGGGTGTTCGGGGTGGGAACTGCGCGGTGCGGTCGCACGTAACCATCCTGATTTATGGGAATTTCGTTGGCATGTATCTAAAGCTCAGAGCGATTCTGAGCCAAATAGACGGGGAGGGGAAGCCTGTTTCTGACCGATCTCTTGATGTAATGACGACCGTTGCGGTGGCAGGCGTATAACCAATGAACGGTGCGGCTTTCCGTTTGCAGGTACTTTAACCCCCACATTAGCATAAGGCAGTCAATCAGGCTCCCGCGACTGCCGGCAACTGCAGCCACTTTGTGTGAGTCTTAGGGGTAAATTTACTAAAGTGAGAGTTTTAGAAGTGATTTTGACCATAGCAACCAATCAGATTCTACTTAACATTTAACTAGCACCTCCTAGAAGGTAATAGCTATGATCTGATTGGTTGCTATGGGCAACATCTCTTTTGAAACTGACTTCTAAATACTCTCACTTTAGTAAATTTACCCCTTAGAATCAACCGCTAAGTACACAAAATGTTGTGTAACGCACCACACAGTGTGTTGTCAAACAATTCATAGGTCCATATCACAATATATTGGCTGCATAGGTTCACATCTATATAGGCAACAAAGAGTTCCCCTATTTTAGGCGGCAGATCAATTAGTGGCGATGAGCGATCACGTCGTACAGGAGTGCAAATTGCGGTATTTCAACATCACACAATTTCCTGCGCACCTCTTATGGGGTGTAAGGGATAATGTGCGAAGCTGGTGGTCGCGAGGTTCTGGAGAAACGGTCAGAATGCCGACACCTTTCTTGGGCATCGACATTAATTGGATTGCCCCCCCTTAGAATGGCGCTAATGACAAGTAGAGAAATAACATTGTGCCAGGAGATGTATCAAGGAAGAACTCTGAAATCCAATTTAAAACACTTTTAAACAATATCATATAAAAACAAGTATTATTCTCTGGCAGAAAGTAACAATTCCCAATAATGGTGATTATGCTGCTGACACATCACTCGCACAGTGAGAGGACTTTGTATATGTTACAATCTCTTCATAACTATCTAGTGACATAAGGCTATAGAGCAGAGGATTGCAACATTACATGCAACACCAGCTTTATGGGCCCTGCTGTTGTTGTTTATGACATAATTATACATTTTTTATTTTTATTGCAAGGGCCGTGTCTGAATTCTTAGCTGGCACGTCAATAACTTGATAAGATTCCAGTAGCAATGTATTATTGCCGGTCATTTTACTCTTTTAAGCATCCCAAATGTGGTAACCTGGTCATGCTGGGCCTGATCCAGAATGGGACGTAATGCAGATGTTCACGTAGATGAGCGGATTGTGAGTGTCCCTAAAAACTCCTACGACGCCTGAGTTACATAGAGTGCACACGCAAAGGGGCCTTTGCCATCAATACCAGTAAGGTCTTGGAAAAGTGCTGGGCATTCCCGGGCGGAGACTGGGAGGTGGACACGCCTTATGCCCGTGTTTTAGGAGAGTCAGGGGCGCGACGGTTTAATTGGTTGCGTAGACAGACACTCATCCGCTCACACATTAGGCCGTACACGGAAAACTGCACCTTACACAGGGCTGGTGAGAGTTTCGACGGTGCTTCCACCAGTTGGTATTTCAGCTCCTATGGATGACGACAGTGGGGGGCTCAGTCCTTGCACATTTAAACACAAGGAAAGGATTCTCTAGCGGAATTTGCATAGGGTCACAGACGGAGCACGGACGTTTCTGCGTCCACCTCAGGGCCCATAGTGGTCAGGAACTGAACTCAAGGGAGGAAATTTACTAAACGGTGGCAGCATCGCCATTTTACATTTGAGGGTTAAACACCGCTAGAAGCGACGGCTTGCAAAAGTCGGCCATTTGTAAAATTTACCCCATGACCTCAGGGCTGTGAAGCAGTAACACTAACCACCACGCAACCATGCCATCATTCCACATTTAAAGGATGTGTCCACCTTTATGTAACAAGAAATTAAACTTACATACTTTCAAACAAGTGGCACTAAAACAGTGCTGGGGCAATTTGCTTAGGCCCCCGCTGCACTGCAAACAGCCCTACACTCAGCCCCCGCACAGGGAACCCTCCAATCGCCGTCACTCATCCAGATTCTGGACAGTGCACAATGTTATTCATTTATATGAGTGCTTTACAGTGATGCCCATGATAACACGGCTGGATGCCAGTCAATAGGTAGACAGTAAAGGTCGACAGTGTCTAGATAGACACCAACAGGCAAAAGGTCTACAGGTTTAAAAGGTCAACATGTATGAAGATTGACAGGTACAAAAGGTCATTATGGTGAAAATATCGACATTTGAATTGTCGACACAAAATGGTCGACACTTTTTTTTTTTAGGGTCTGATTCAGAGATGGCTGCAATGCAGATGTTTAAACACTTGAGTGATTATCGGTGATCTACGTGACAAGTATGAATTTCCATTACCGATGTCACCCGCAGTGAGGCTTTATTCACAGAGTGATAGGCTGGGACCGTTTTCGGGTCATGTGTCAGACCGCGACCCCGTACGCAGTAAAAATGGCTGCAGGGCAGGGGCGTTTCTAGAGCGGATGGGGCTCTCGTGCAGTCTCCAACACGGGCCCCCTCCACTCTGTCCGGCAGCCGACAGCGCACTGAGCTTTGCACGGCCAGCGCCGGAGTTATAGACTCTGGGCATTAGAGTGCGCCCAGAGTCTATAGAGTATGCGCAGGTCACTGGGAAAATGGCCGCGGTGGTCATTTTCCAGTCGTTTTTACAGCGCCGGACCCCCGCGCCAACGTGAGAATCCGGAGTGGTAAGTAATACTATGGGTGCAGGGTGTGCGGTGCGGTAATACTATGGGTGCACACATTAAAGATACGCCCCTGCTCCAGCGTCTCAGTCCCGTCCCCCAATCTGCGTGACTATAAGGTTATTAAGCTGTACGATAATTGGCTGTACGAAGTGGTTTATGACGCCATCGGTGGGAGTTACAGTACAAAGCATATCCCGGCGGCTGCCACATTTGCGGAATTTCGCACAGCGTCTGCACACAAATTCCCAGCTGCGGCAGCATTAGCGCTTATCTCTGAATCAGGACGTATGTAACCAGCACGGTGATGAGGACAGGCATAAGAGACAGATTTGTGGTGCTGCTCTTGGATGCACACAATAATATCTGACGGGAGTTGTAGTTCACAAAACCGTTTCCTTCCTATGTGCAACTGGCCAGAAAACTGCAACCGGGATTCTCAACAGTATCTGCAAAAGTTTCTTCTAGAGTCCCAATAATGGAACAAAAACAGACATATATCTTACACAAATAATAACTTTATTAAAGACTGAATGCGAAAGATAGAATTGCACAGTGAAGATAAACAGCTGATACTAACGTGACTTTCGTCTTCTGTCGTGATTGTAAAATAAATTGAGGGGCCTATTTATTTTCCCTGATAAATAATGAACCCTATCGCCTCTCTTAGCTCCAATTTAGTGAAGTTATGTAACAATGTTTCTGAAAAGCCGTCCCGCTAAGCCATTTCCCCATAGCGAAGTCTGACACCGATATCTTAATGCTGCTGCAAAAGACTCCACTCCCTGGTCAGGCCTACAGGAAACCAGTAACCGTACGCGGCAGATAGTCTGTGTATGTGCAGGTGTAAAGCTAATTATCATCTATTACCTATGGGAAATAGCTGCTAATGCCATCTGCAAATGGCGTTAGTTACCAAGGCCAAGCGCTGAGATAAGCTTTTTTGGAGTTTGATAAAAATTGGGTAATATCGCCATTCCTATAGAGAGCTATGGGAGATGTGTTATCCTCTGCATGTCAGAGACATCAGCGTTAGTTCTTTAATAAATAGGGCCGATCCTAAGCTAACCCTTTCCCCGGCAGAAACTGCATTTTGTGCCGGTGTTGGGGCTTCATGAATAGGCCCCATAAGCGCAGAGCTTCTCTGCGGCACTAAGCGTTTCCGGTCTAGCAGTAACATTATCACAATGCAGTAAAGTACCAGCAATAAGAGGGGCTGTCTATTAAATGCCAGGGGGGGGGGGGGGGGAAGAAGTGAGAACAGCGCACAGACTACAGCTTTCTAAATCTGAGTTTAATAATAGGCATCAACAGAAATGTCCTGCTCATTAGTACATAGCTTAAAAACAATGTGGGTTTATATTTGTTCACCAGAAGACAGCAGAATAGAATGCGAAGCAATTAGGGGAATGTGTATTAAATATAAATATATGTAAACTTTCTGTTTATTGATCAGAATAACTTTACAACCTGTTACTGTAACCATCCAGTAATGACCTGGACACCACAGTAATTGCTCAGTGCTGATTAGACGTTGCCAGGGACAACAGTAGACAGTGCTCTAAGCAATGTTAATGTAATATGTTCTCCTTGCAGCTGGCATGGTGATTGACAAGTGCCCGTACTATGACCCGGGAGCACACCCAGCACCATCTTCTGTGACTTTTCTCTCCTTTGAGGTCTCCATGGAGATCTACATCATACGTGGATTATTGGTGGACATCAGCTGACAGGTTCCAAACTAGAAAATAAAAAGAAACCCAATTACAGTCGGTGTTTGAACTTCATTTCATACAGACACCAAAATCTTCCTGCAGATTTATCACAGGAGCCTCAGGCCCCTACTGTGTCCACTCTGTATCTCTCAGACTTCCATTCTCCACTACTGTGACATTGCCTTGTCGAACCAAATCCACCAGTGACCAACAAGATCAGTGCACAAGTTTCCTGACATACTCTGTAATGCTGTGAGCAATCTGATTGGATACAAGTTGCTCTATCCATACCAAATTCAAAACCTGGAACTTAGCTGATGAGCAGGAGATGAGAAGTAGGATAATACCAATGTACTCAGACCCTAATCAAACCTTGAAAACAATCAGCTGATAAGTCTTGAAAGTTATCTCTATGAGTTCCAACTACAAACAGTAACAAACAGTATATAGATAGGAAAACTATTTGGATTATCTTTTAATGCAGGTAATATTTATTTCAAGAGAGTGCAACAATTTGCCAATCACTTCAAGCAAAATGAAAAGGTTTTACAGTGTTTGTACAAAAGTAATTTTCTATAGTATGTCAAATATTGTATTTTTATTCTACACAATTGTAGCACCGTAGGAGTGGGCACATTGTGATATATATATATAATAAGGTGTTTTGGCCAACACATCAATTCCTGAATGCCACTGGACATGAAATGGAATCACCGATATCAGTGAAACGCGTAAGGTGCGGCTCGGTAGCTGGGTTGACCTGTTTAATCTAAACGTGGTGGGGAGCAGCCAAAAGTCATCGTAAGTCCTGTAAAAGTCACCTTAATGTGACTGTTACTTTAGCAATCAAATTATGTCCATTCTTGATCTGTGGAAGCCCTTTTTGTTTCTGAGAAAACGCGTTCCCGAATGAGAAAATAATGAAATAAAAAAATCACTGGAACAACTACAAGGATGTTAGACATGTAATACTGAGTGCGAAGGGTTTAGCAGATTGGGGCATTATCTGTGCACGTGGTAAAATCACAGACCCGTCAGCTGCTGGATACTATCCGCAGCGATAAAAATATGAAAATCTTTCTAGTACTGCCGTATTAGAAGCTAAAACCTCTGTGACGCATCATTATTATGAGAGAAGAATGAGAAGTATCTGGCAGGGTTTAATATGACTGCATTTTTACAGTAAATCTTTAGTAACCCTAGCTGCTGAATAACCTCCCGGCCCCCTCTCGGGCCCTGACGCACCATTACAACCATAAAAATGTCTCATAAAAAATGCAGGGGCTGCTATCGGAAGGAAAGAGTGGTTTATTATTAAAACAACTCATTTATGGCTGGAAAGTCCGACTTCGCAGAATTGAACAATGAGACTTCTGCAGTGATATTTTTGAGAACAGTATGGAATACTCACTATGTCCCTCAGAGCTTGTTATTATAAGATATTTTGGGTGATGTACTATGGGAAGTGCACGGTCGAATAGTGCGCCAACCTGTTGCCTTACCCAAATATATGTTTCGCCAGCGTCATGCTTAAGTATGCCCGACCAAAGAGCCCGCTTAAACAGAGGGAACAACTTACGACCAGGCATCGCAGAGCGCGGCATTGAAAATGTCCTGTTGTGGACCGTGGGGTTGGTTTTTAACGAACTGTAAATAAATCAAAGGTTCAAGAAAGCACCTAGTACATGAACACATTTTGCACAGGATGATGGGTGAGCCCTGGCAGTGATGGGTGATTTTTACTGCGGCTCTCGAGGTGCATTGGTGCTATGGACAAAAAGCTGCTAATTGCCCCTAATTTTCACCTGGACAAACCGTGATGACAAATTTTATTTTTTTCCATATAGGATAAATGATGCCGACTCTCAGACGTAGCCCACAAAGGCAGGGCAGCTTTATTTTACCTCCGAGATTTAGACGTTTCCCAACTCTATACTGATCTGCACCACTTTACATTTGAGAACTTTGTCCCAATGTCCAGATCTAGGAAAGCTTCATCCCGATCTGGCCAGAAGGTTGTGAACGATTCCTTGTTCACCCACTGCTCTGCATAAGAGTACAGTGGTAAAAAAGGGTCTGTGCCCACCTTCTATGGCGTGTGCGCCATTAAGGGCTAAGGAACACGGGAGCAGACCTGCGTGTCTGGATGCAATGGTCATACACCTATGATGCACAACCTCTACCAGAGAGCCCTTGTCTTGCTTTACCCACATGAAAACTTGGGAGGTACGGAAACAAAGTTGAGAGGAGGTGCTGTAGAGCACCAGAGGGGTGGGCATTGTGCCCGAGAGAACCAGGGGGGCACTAAAACATTCAGGCATGGCCCTGTGTCCAAAGCACAGGGAGGGTTCAAGAAACTAGTGTTATATAAGCAACTTCAGCTGAAACCACAAAGTCTTCTGCTATGGGTACTGCAGAGTAGCCTGTTTAGCCCTATATACTGTACATTTCTCTCCTGCTATAGCAGCAATAACAACATTCCCTGTTTTTTCCATAGATTCTGTGGCTGTATGAACACAGAGAATGCCAATATTCTGGCTGCACAGCTTTACTGCACTGACCCATACAACTATATACAGAAATCCTTTTTACAACGTCCTGCTATGTTTAACATTTATAACTGTCTTCTCTACTTAGATAACTGCAGTACTGACTTACTTCGGCCATACAAGTTCCCGGTAGGTGAGCACAGTACAGAGATCTGCACAAGCATCTGCCTGTTATTCAATGCACTCCAGTTCAACCGACTGCCCGGGGCCCAGTTAGACAAGCATGAGTGTGCATTTATATCTCACTGAACACTGGAGATGAACACAGGGGACGGAGCTACAGATTACTGGGTCAGGATTTAAAGCCCAGCAATCGTTGTAAGTCGGGAGAACAAACTTGACATAGGACAAGTATATCCAGTGTTTACATTGTTAAAGGGACACATTTAAAAGCCCATTCACAAGGTGTGCGAGTGGGGCGAGTGCAAGCAGTCATGCAGTGATATTTAAGTTATTTCTCAATGGTTCTGCTTTGCCACTGGGGGAATGCTTGACATTCTTCCAGGCTAAAGCCGGAAAGAGCGCTCCCAACATCAGCAGGCAAAATGCCAGAAGGTGTGCACTCTCTAATTCACAGGTATTCTCTGCCCTTATCTGATGCACTCTCACATCTTGTGGTTTTGTGTTGTTATGATAATGGGCACACCAGGATTACAGCAATTCTTGGTATAAGGCCACATACCCACTGGTATTTTTACATGCTTGTCAAATGCACCTGACACGTATTTTTACTAGCATCGGGAAGATCACTGTAGGTATTCCTAAAGTGTTTTACTCGTGCCAATCACAGAAGAAGAAAAAAAAAACAATTAAAAGAACACAAAGTAAAAAACCCACAAGTGAGTTAGCGGTAACATGAGCATCAATGAGTTATAGTGTCAAATACATCTATATGTAATTTATATAAATAGAAAACATGTAAGAAGAGACATAGGGGGTAAATTAACTACAATGAGAGTTTTAGAAGTGGAGATGTTGCCCATAGCAACCAATCAGATTCTAGCTATTATCTTCTAGAAGGTGCTGGTTAAATGTTAAGTAGAATCTGATTGGTCAGTCACTGTTACTCTCTGGCTATCTATACATACAGACTGTTTACCAGGCCCCATGGAAAATGGAGAGGGAGACGGATGTGGAAGTAGGGATGGCCATGGACCATTGATGGTTAACTGCCGGTGGTTTTGCAATCAATGGCGGAGATCCAATGGTTCTCCACCATCGATTGTGCAGAGTCCGGCGATGGCTTTTTACTCCCTTGCGCTGGGATACGGAGCATAGCTCTGCCCCTCGGAAAAACTTCACCCCCCCCCAACTATGATTGGTTTGCTGCCCCTTGAGTAAGAGAGCAGGAATGACCATCGTGAGTGAAACCATCGATGGTCCTCCATTGATTGTTTCAGACCATCAAGGTTAACCCATACTTTCTGGCTGCCACCTCCGGGACGGGACAGCCAGGTCGGCACAGCAGGGGGCGTGGTGGCAGAATAGGTGGGCGTTGCAGGGGTGTGGCGGTGCAAGCGTGTCATTGCAGCCCCACCCCACTATACAATGCTGAGATTTCCGGCTTTGTACAGCTGGTGGCGGGGCTACGATGAGGAGGCTCAGGACAAATTGTGTCATCGGCCCCCTCCGAACCACCCACTTTTGCCAGGGATGCGAACGGAATTGTCGTGAGGGTGCGGTGGTGGGGGGTGGCCAGTTCAGGAGACCTTCCCTCTCTTGCGGGTGGACGGAAGCGCCACCCAATTTGTGGGAGCCTCGCGGCTGTTCCAGAAGAGTGGGCAAGTATGAGTTAACCACCAGTAGTGTATGAGTTAACCACCAGTAGTTAACTTTCATTAGGAGGGAGATGCAAGGGGCGTGGTGACTTGAACTGCAACTTTGTGGTCCCGCCTCCCACTGTGTAGTGCCACGATTTGTGGTATTGTGCATCTGGAGGTGGGGTTACAATGATGAAGGAGAAATGGACGCAGAGGAGGTTTGTCTACCTGAGACTCGTGAGTCTCCTAAACATCCTGGGAGAGTAGGTAAGTATGGATCGGCCACTAGACCACCAAAGCACATAAGCTATAGAAGTCAGCAACCAATGGCATATCTATAATGGGTGCAGGGTGTATGGTGAACACAAGCTCCAGGGACAAGAGGGTCAACGTGCCACACACCCTGCACAAACAATAGACTCCACTGTGCCATGCAGTGCCCCTCATACCTTCTGCTGCCAGTCATCTTTTGGGTGATGTAGTCTTAAAGATGTCACAGGGGATCTAAAGACTATGACACTGTACCAGAGCCTTTGTAATCTTCTGTGCATGTGCCATTTTTCAAACATGTCACCCAACAGATGGCCACCAGCAGCAGACATGTGGGGGGGCCCGCTGCATGGAGTGGGGGCCTTCTGCACATGGGACGCCCTTGGCGTTAATACGTTAGTATACTCTGTATTGCACCCTGCACTGATCTGGAAGTCTGCAGGGACACTATTCTACATAGATCTCCATATTCTTACGCCCATAATACCCACTAAGTAACAACATCACGTTTACTCTGATGAAGCGGACAGTTGTTTCACGAAACGCGTTGGGAGAGAACTACGTCATTCAATCTAATAAAGATTTGCACATCTGGATAAGTACGAAATAATGTATGAGAGTATGAATGACTCTAATTTATCCTAGTGGGAGCATATTGTTACTCTAAATGAGAACTTTGTATAAATAGTGCATTTGCGCCCAAGAGAATCAATTCTTTGTATTACAGTAAATATGTCTCTGTCAGCAGCTATAACGTAGATAAAGGGAAGGATTCCTTTTTTATCTATGTGCAGTTACCAACCGAAACACATAACGTTTCAGGTGGAACATCCCCATGTGGTTGCGGTTGATTAGACCTGATTCAGATCTGCAAGCAAATGCAGATGTTTTTCACGCAGATTAAGCAATTTAATTAAATTGCAATTAGGCTCACGCAGAGGATTCACTCGCAAACTGAGTGACAGTCACGGGGGTGGCTAGGCAAACGCAGGGAACATTTAAACTCCGTTTCATTGCCATGCATAAATTAGCCATCAACACCGATGTTCCCGACGTTTTCGCTGTTGCATGTGGTCAGACGTATATGACAAGCCAGCAGTGAATGTCTCTTTCCACTGGTAACTTTGGAGACATTAGCATATTTTCGCAATTGCGATCCGTATGAGATCAAAACTGCGATGGCATTTGCGTGCATATCTGAATCAAGCCCTTAGTGCTTTCAAATTCTCCCTCGTTGGCTCCTGAGGTATTAGAGAGAGGCTGTACCCTTAAACCACTGAAGGAGTTAATACCGCCGTGAGTAATCTTGTGGTCACAGATGATTTCTGAAAATGATTTATATATATAAAAAAAAAAACACCAAAGTGATAGTTAATAAAACAAAGATGAGTGATGTTACAGGAATGCAAATTCTGTCTCTTATTTATGCATATTCCGTCCATTGTGAGGCGCGTGAGTCAAACACAACATAAACAAAGACTCTTTCAGAATCCACAGATAAAACACTTCTCATTAAGCAAACCTGGGGCTTTGGGTTCTCAGATGTGCTGTATTGTGAATGGACAGGCGTGGTGAGTTATAGGGATCACGGTCCCCCTGTGCATACAGTAGACATGCTATGACTGCACTGTATGCACAGAGACCTAATACAGACACACATGATGCTTTCAATGATACTTGTAGCATTTTGATGCACAAACCTCCCCTCCCGGGTCTGACTGTGACAGTGGTATTTACAGACACATTCCTTCGTTACATTACAGCTTTCCAGCTAAGAGTGCGCTATTGATGTGTCTAATCCCACTGCTGACACTCACGAGGGTAATACCAACACACCTACACATCAGAGGACGCAGACATGAATCCCAGGAGCAGAGAGCAGCATTAGCAAAGCATCTGAAGAGCAAAGGAACCATCAAGCCACTTCTTTCACCCATTCCGAGCTGTAAAACAAGAACAGCATTGTTCCACCCAGTCCTCAGGGTACGAGACATCAGAGAAAGTGACGGCTCGGAAGACACAGTAAATATTCATAGAGGTAAAGCTGCAGCCAAAACCCACTGTATGGAGAGAGACTCAAATAAGAACAGATAAACTCATCCACCGTAACTTTAATCATAAATACCGTCCCCTACACATAGTGGAAGCAGCCATATTGCAGGCTCAACCAATAGCAAGAGTACAATTAATTCACTAGTTGTCCGTGACATTAAAGGGGTCTCCATGCTGGACAATCCTGGTGCGTGTACACACACACACACATACACAAGTCTTTGTACTAAACCTTGGAGAGAGATAAAGTGGATGGATATAAAGTACCAACCAATCAGCTCCTGTCATGTTACAGGCTGTGTTTGAAAAATGTCAGTTAGGAGCTGATTGCTTGGTAATTTATCTCTCTCCAAGGCTTAATACATAGACCCCATAGTATTACCTTAAAGCAGCAATCCCACCTAGGTTTATTGTTATTTAAAGAGCAAGTTAGATACTTATTCTCGTACAGATCATCATTATCTCCATTTCAATATCTCTATGGAGGGTAAAAAATAATGGCTGATAAATGGCCACAGCTATCAGCATATCAGGTGATGAAGCTGTAACAATACACAAGGCGCACGCAATATCTGGCTGCCAGACACAGACAGTCTGCTACAAATCAGTAGGATGTGCAGACACAATGTCGACAATCACACTGTCGGCAGCGCAATGTCGAGCAGAGTATGCTGACACAGCAGTAGTGTTAAAGCAGTGTCAGCACTATAACTTTAAACATGATGGTATAGCATTAAACGTTATAACGCAGACTCTGTTACAATGCTTTAACAAACATTAGTACCGAGGTGGCATACTGCACTCGCCATTACGCTACCGACAATATGACACAGACTCTCAGAATTTAAGCTTGTGAAGACAGAGGGGGGAGGACGGGGTATATACGGCAGTTAAAACAGAGCTCAGAGGGACACATTAAAGCCCCTCTGCTCACTACCTCATGTGTCATGTTACTGTAGCAGTCTTTGCAGTCCATGCAAATCTGCAGAATGATCTATGATTAGCAGCAGCCTGAAGAAATAAATCAAGGAAGGCGGGACAAGTTTTCATGGGATCAGTGCTTAAAGGCTTGATTCAGGGATGTACGCAAACCCGATGGTTTGCGCACATCTCCAATGGTGTGAGATTTCCACACTGCTCATCTACAGATCTTGTTCTGCGGGATTGCAAGCAGTTCCCCAAGCTGTCTCATGACTGACATGCTGCGGCCGTTGGTGGGTGTGGACAGGTGAATACGTTCAGTTTTCTAGAATACTGAAACGCTGGCCCTGTTTTCAAGGTATGCCGAGGCCAGTGTCTGTATCTTTCGATGCAGCTTTACCGGACCCCCGGCAGCATGAAAACACTGGCGTCACCAGAGGGTTTCTCAGATGAGCGATGTTCACGCAGAAGATCTGACGCTGCGTCTTCGGAAGCAGCAGTGGCTCAGAGAAGCTGGCTGGCGGCCTCTATATAGACAAGATGCCTCCTGTGGAATTAGGTGCTGAAGATGCTACATGCTCATGTGTAGGGAAGTTCTGCATCTAATCTGATCATCTACATATTAATACCAGCACAGATTAGTTATGTATGGCTCCTGTGACACAGGCGAGGGAAGACGGCAGTGCCATAGGTACCTCTGTATGAGATAAATCCCATACATCTAATGCGTCTTCATCTGACAACATTGTCTGTTAGGCTGACGAACAGGGAAACAGCTGTGACAAGAAGACACGTTACAGAATTGTTATTCTCCACAGCTTTCGAAAATGACTTTTACCAGAAGGATTTGTCTTTCTCGAGTTGCATGAGCCGGTTATCAGGAGGTTTTGTAATAGTCTAGAGGAGCCAAAGGTATAATCTCCTAGTATCAGTTAGTACCTGCAGCTGTCAGCATTAGGCAGTGATTCAGAGCATGGAAACGGCTTTACTCTGTGTCTCTCACATTCTTCACAACTGGGAGCTCCAGGAACACCCAAAACATACCCACCGGGCATTTGTACAGAACACAAGGACTCAGCAGAGGATCTTTACCCATTCAGCTCTGCGTAGAATACCACAAGCTGGGGTCCGGTGTTCACCCACGTGTGCGGTTGTTATGCTGGGCTCTATAACGCGCTGCCAGTCTGAAACAACGACAGGTGCTATCGCATTCAAATCTTTACTCTTGAGTGCCAACAATTGTACTCATCCAGGTCAGGGACGGGCAAACGATCCAGGCACTGCTGTCTGTAATAATTCTTCCCTTTTTTTTTTTTTTTCTTAATTATCCTCCCTCTCATTTCCCAGATCCTCAAAATGTTTCTAATCCAGCAGCTGTTATTTACTTTTGTGAGAAGTAATTCTGGTTATCTGGTGTTTGATGTCAGCCGTATCCAGGGTTGGACTGGCCCACAGGGGTACAGGGGAATCCCCCGGTGGGCCCCACTTTCTGAGGGCCCACCCCCTCCTCTAGGGATCAGGTCCATGACTCTTCACTTGAACTATGCATTATACATACTGTATGTGCATTATACTGCCCAGCACTATGGTGTATTTTCTACAATGCATTTCTACTATTAATCTGGTACATTATCATGCATGCACTGGCAGTATTTACTAAATATATGTTTCTAAGGGGCCCACTCCATGCACTCTCTAATGGTTAGCCACACCCCCTCTGGAGTCTAGCCACACCCCTAAGAATGGGCCCCTATCACTGCATTCCCCCGGTGGGCCCTTCATGCCCCAGTCTGACACTGGCCGTATCACAGCCATCCTGCTGGGCCTCTACACATGCACCGCTCACTACTAGGGACTGCATGCTATACTGTACATTGCACACATACAGTATGTACTGCACATGCCTATGGAGAGAATGCAATGATAAGCGCCAATGCAGAATCGCGCATATCTGGGACTCGGTGCGCATACACAGGCCAAGAACAGTAAGGGTATGTCTAAGCAAATGCCGTTATGCACGTTAGTTGACGTATGTATTGTATTTGCTGCAGGGCAGGTACAAATATACAGTTATGATGCTGACTTGGCGTAAGCTGTGTGTTGCTGAGGCGGAGGCAGACACATCTTAAGTTTCGCACGACTCCACATATGGGCAGGAGTAGCCGATTTTTGCATTAATTTTTCTTTTGCGTGATTTCCGCCCATTTTGGATTCACTCGGTGCGCCTAAGTAAATAAACTATGCGATACCGGAAACTCTGAAAAAAATTGTGATTGGGAACTGAGTTCCCCTAAATGTCCTCATCTTATGAATAATTTCCCGGTACATGTAATAGGCAAACCATTGTGCAACTTGCCAAGATGCAATAGCAATAGGTGAAATATTCCCAAATCTGATATGTATTCTGTTCCTCCTGCTGTGCCATGCTACCTGACAATAAATATGTGTGAAATATGGCCTAGATCTCTCTTCTCTGAACAGAATAAAACCCCACTCTTTGACCCACAGGTACCAGCCCAAGAGATACAGAATAGCACCCCGGAAATGTATTCACCTAACGGGCAAACTAGGAGCCTTTACAGTGTAACTAAGGAACAATAACAGGTGTCATGCTTTATTGCAATGTTATTATTGGCGTTAGACAGACGGTGGGCTTGGAAACGGGATAAACAAATTGTGCTTATTAACGTTTCTGCTGCTTTCTCAAAATATTACCCCCCCCACCCACTCTCCCTTCTTTGTCACTGCAATAGAATTTGGCAGGCAGCCACGACTACCGCTAATTATTTTGTGACAATGCTGCGACCATAAGAGTAACGCCATACTGGCGCTTTTCCAGCTGTAACCACTCCCACGGTCACAGTGAAGGAGTAACGTCTGTCCCCTGGCACATGGGCATCAGTAAGGGTGTAGGGCAGGGGTTTCCAACCACGGTCCTCAAAGCACACTAACAGTCCAGGTTTTAAGGATAGCCATAGTTGCGCACAGGTGACTTAATTAGTACCTTAGTTATTTTGATTTAGCCATCTGTGCTGAAGCATGGATATCACTAAAACCAGGACTGTTAGTGTGCCTTGAGGACCGAGGTAGGGAATCACTGGTATAAGGCTACATTGAAGGGTTTCTGTGCTTAATCTCTCCTCTATGAACTCAACTTGTCACAAAAGGAGCCCCTTGAATAATCTCTAGCTGGGAAAGTACCGGCATTCAAAGCACCCCCTCCCCTCCCCCAATACCACCCTTAGGGGCTATAGGAAGCTGGTACATTTTAATGTTCTTTTCAATTAGAAAGGGAGCACATAACTGAAGTACAATAATTTTTCTCCAAAACAATAGACCTGTATTCAATTAGAGGTGAAAAGCCACGATCGGTGAAAAGTTTTCGCCGATGCACGGTTTTCGCCACTTTCCAAAGTATCGCCCTATTCAATTCCAGGACATGCTCGCATGTGTGAAAACTCCATAGGCAAAAACAGGCAAAAAAGTTTCTCCACCCACAGGCAGGTGAATAGATGTGCAAAATCCCTATTTTTGAGTAAAAAATGTGGGGACTTGGGGCCTGATTCAATGGTGGCCCAGTATGCATGCGCACGACGGAGCCGGCTCCGTTGTGCGCATGCATGAGAGCCGGATAGCGACGGGCACTCAACATCGACAGCACGCCCCTTCCGTTTGGGGGCGGCCCCACTGACATCACGAGTGATGTCAGTGGGAGAGATTTCGGCTCTGTTAGAGCCAAAATCTCTCTGGGGCTTGCAGCAACGAGACCTTACCACAAGGGTCTCGTCGCAAGCCCGATGGTCGCGATGGTCTTGACCATCGCGACCATCTTCCTGACCGCTCGCTATAGCTGTGGGTGAACTCTCTGGCCACCCCTCTCCCCCCTAATGACTAATTAGGCAAAAAAAAAAAATCTTAATTCACCCCAAAGAAGACATGTAATTTTTGGGGCGAAAATGTAAAAAGTGTTTGAAAATGGGTCTAAAGTACTGGAATAGATACTTTGGGGTGCTGTATGGATGGGAGAGGTGTTTTTAGGATTGCAGGAGGCTGCAGCAGGTTTATTATTAACATTTTTTAATCTGCACTTTATAGACACAAAAATATACTAGCACCCATTTACCCCCAATTTAACTACAGCAATTATTTTTTCATAAAAAACTTTACTTTATATATAATTATTCCACACTTATGCAAACATGCATATAACAGCCCTTTCACTCAATATAAGATCCCTAATTACTTTTATTAGGGCTAATAATAGACTTCTATAACGGGTCAGTTAGGCTTTTTATGGGGTACAGACTGATTCCCCCCCCCCAAAAAAAATGTCCATTTCGCTAGTTTGGCTATTCGCTGCATTCGCACATACTGTACGCGTTTTCGCCTATTGTATAAGTAGGCGAAAACTTCACCTCAAAACATAGATGAATGAGGCGAAAACATCGCGCTTATCACTGATCGAGGCTTTTCACCTCTAATTAAATCGGGCCCTTACTATCCATTAGGGCACATGAAGGTAATATACATTTTATTGGAGTTGCGTTACTATGGGGACCTGTCAGGGCCGGCTTGAGGCACGTTCGACCAGTGCGGTGGAACAGAGGTGCCACCCCATAGAGGATGCACCCCTCCCAGCCATTCCCGATTTGACCGGGACAGTCCCATTTTTCGGGCACTACCCCGCTATTCCACCCATGGTGCCGGCCCTGTAGAAGAGGAATAGATGCCGCGCACATGTGCGCGGCAGAGCTGGGGGCAGGCCAGCTACTGACGTAGTGCTGTGCTCGCCCCCAGCCTGACGTTAACGGGAGGCGTGCTATACGGGCACCCCCTCAAATAACATCATTTAAGGGGCATGTCATATGGCAATTAGGCCACGTCCACATTTTCAGTGGCGCACGGCTTCGCAGGGCGCATGAGTCCATTCCTGCACAGGGCGCGGCCCTGAGACCTGTATATACACAAATAAGAAACTTGTCTATAATCTCTGAGGGTGGTATAGCTCGCTCGCCACGATTCTCCACATAGCTTTCCTTAATAATTTCCTACACTACACAAATATGTTCCCTAATAAACATCAGGTGTGGTATATTTTATAGACATTTACCATGTCAACAGCCATTATGTACACATGGATGAAATATCGACATGATTAGAATGTCAATAAAATGTCCCTGGTGGTATAGTTGTGACTTACCTGGTGTCTTCCAGGCCCGGTGGATCAAGTGGCGCTTCTGGTGGTGAGTATGCCTAACTCTCGCCCTAATGGCTAACCCTAACCTTCCAGCAGCCTCACCCTAACCTAACACCTCTCACAGCCTAACCCTAACCCTCCTTCTAGTGCCTCACCCTAACCTAACAACTCTCACAGCCTAACCCTCCCTCTAGTGCCTCATCTTTACCTAACACCTCTCACAGCCTAACCCTAACCTAACACCTCTCGCAGACTAACCATAACCTTCCAGCAGCCTAACCCTAACCTAACACCTCTCACAGCCTAACCCTCCCTCTAGTGCCTCACCCTAACCTAACACCTCTCGCAGCCTAACCCTAACCCTCCCTCTAGTGCCTCACCCTAACCTAACAACTCTCGCAGCCTAACCCTAACCTAACACCTCTCACAGCCTAACCCTAACCCTCCCTCTAGTTCCTCACCCTAACCTAACAACTCTCACAGCCTAACCCTCCCTCTAGTGCCTCACCCTAACCTAACAACTCTCACAGCCTAACCCTCCCTCTAGTGCCTCACCCTAACCTAACAACTCTCACAGCCTAACCCTAACCCACCCTCTAGTGCCTCATCCTAACCTAACACCTCTCACAGCCTAACCCTAACCCTCCCTCTAGTGCTTCACCCTAACCTAACACCTCTCACAGCCTAACCCTAACACCTCTCGCAGCCGAACCCTAATCCTCCTTCTAGTGCCTCACCCTAACCTAACAACTCTCACAGCCTAACCCTAACCCTCCCTCTAGTGCCTCATCCTTGCCTAACACCTCTCACAGTCTAACCCTAACCTAACACCTCTCGCAGACTAACCCTAACCTTCCAGCAGCCTAACCCTAACCTAGCACCTCTCACAGCCTAACCCTAACTCTAGTGCCTCACCCTAATCTAACACCTCTCGCAGCCTAATCCTAACCCTCCTTCTAGTGCTTCACCCTAACCTAACACCTCTCACAGCCTAACCCTAACCTAACACCTCTCACAGCCTAACCCTAACCTAACACCTCTCACATCCCAACCCTAACCCTCCCTCTAGTGCCTCACCCTAACAACTCACACAGCCTAACCCTCCCTCTAGTGCCTCACCCTAACCTAACACCTCTCGCAGCCTAACCCTAACCCTCCCTCTAGTGCTTCACCCTAACCTAACACCTCTCGCAGCCTAACATTAACCAAACAGCTCTCACAGACTATCCCCAACCTAACACCTCACGCAGCCTATCCCTAACCTTCCAGCAGCCTAAACATAACCCTCCCTCTAGTGCCTCACCCTAACCTAACACCTCTCACAGCCTAACCCTAACCTAACACCTCTCACAGTCTAACCCTCCCTCTAGTGCCTCACCCTAACCTAACAATTCTCACAGCCTAACCCTAAACCTCCCTCTAGTGCCTCACCCTAACCTAACAACTCTCACAGCCTAACCCTAACCCTCCCTCTAGTGCCTCATCCTAACCTAACACCTCTCACAGCCTAACCCTAACCCTCCCTCTAGTGCTTCACCCTAACCTAACACCGCTCACAGCCTAACCCTAACACCTCTCGCAGCCGAACCCTAACCCTCCTTCTAGTGCCTCACCCTAACCTAACAACTCTCACAGCCTAACCCTAACCCTCCCTCTGGTGCCTCATCCTTGCCTAACACCTCTCACAGTCTAACTCTAACCTAACACCTCTCGCAGACTAACCCTAACCTTCCAGCAGCCTAACCCTAACCTAACATCTCTCACAGCCTAACCCTAACTCTAGTGCCTCACCCTAATCTAACACCTCTCGCAGCCTAATCCTAACCCTCCTTCTAGTGCTTCACCCTAACCTAACACCTCTCACAGCCTAACCCTAACCTAACACCTCTCACAGCCTAACCCTAACCTAACACCTCTCACAGCCCAACCCTAACCCTCCCTTTAGTGCCTCACCCTAACCTAACACCTCTCACAGCCTAACCCTAACCCTCCCTCTAGTGCTTCACCCTAACCTAACCCTCTCACAGCCTAACCCTAACCTAACACCTCTCGCAGCCTAACCCCCCCTCTAGTGCTTCACCCTAACCTAACACCTCTCGCAGCCTAACATTAACCAAACAGCTCTCACAGACTATCCCCAACCTAACACCTCACGCAGCCTATCCCTAACCTTCCAGCAGCCTAAACATAACCCTCCCTCTAGTGCCTCACCCTGACCTAACACCTCTCACAGCCTAACCCTAACTCTCCCTCTAGTGCTTCACCCTAACCCAACACCTCTCACAGCCTAACCCTAACTCTCCCTCTAGTGCTTCACCCTAACCCAACACCTCTCACAGCCTAACCCTAACCTAACACCTCTCACAGCCTAACCCTAACCTTCCAGCAGCCTAACCCTCCCTCACCCCTGCCCTAGTGCCCTAACCTCCCCTCCTGCATCCTAACCTCTCCTCCTGCAGCCAAACCATCACCCTCCCCCTAGTGCTTAACCCCACCACCACTTACCTAGATCTTCTCCTTGCTCCTCCTTAAGGCAGAGGTGGCAGGCTTCTTGGCTCCTCACACACTGCTCTTTACCGAACATCAGCTAAAGATGGGTCATGGGAGCTCAGGCTGGGGGTCCCCTTGAAACAGGGATAACCAGGGGTACTCGCTCCCTGTGCCCCCCTTAATCCAGCCCTGGCCTACCCTCTGAAGTCTACCCCCACCATAACATGCTTCCAACTCATGAAATCCGATGCCCAAGGCAAATGCCCCCTAGCCCCCCCCCCCTGTAGTTGCGGCCTTGCTAACCCTAACCCCCTGTTCCAGTAGCTAATCCTAACCCTCCATTCCCATAGCCTAACTCTAACTCTCCCCTTAGTGCCTAACCTTAAACCTCCCCAAGTGCCTAACCCTATCCTCTCGTAGCCTAACTCTAACTCTCCCCAAGTACTAACACTAACCTCCCCTCATGTAACTTAACAATTCATTTCCATAGTCTAACTCTAACCCTTAGTGCCTAACCCTTCATTCCTGTAGCCTAATCCTAAACCTCCCCCCTAATGCCTAACCCTTCATTCCCGTAGCCTCACCCTCTCCCTAGTACCTAACCCTAACCTGTCCTCCCAGAGCCTAACCCGTCATTCCCGTAGCCTAACCCTCTACCCAGTGTCTAACCTGAACCTGCCCTTCCATAGCCTAACCCGTCATTTCTGTAGCCTAACCCTCTCCCTAGTACCTAACCTTAACCCGTCTTTCCCGTAGCCTAACCCTCTACCCAGTGCTTAACCCTAACCTGCCCTCCCATAGTCTAACCCATCATTCCTGTAGCCTCACCCTCTCCCTAGTACCTAACCTCCCCTCCCGTAATCTAACCTGTCATTCCTGTAGCCTAATCCTAACCCTCTCCCTAATGCCAAACCCTAACCCTCCGCTGCAGAAGCCTCATCACAACCTCTGGATCCCTGCTGACTGACATTTCACATGTTGACATTGTGAGCATGTCGACATTCTGCAGATGCCGAAATATTCAATGTCAACATTTTAACATTGTTGACATAACTGTTTGACTGTTGTACGTTGTAAATGTCATCATTATGACTCCAACCCATAAAGATCCTTCCCATAACTTGTAGAACAGTGTGGACCATATGTCCAGGCCCTTTACAGTGCAGGAGATACTAACCTGCAGACGATCCAATTACTTCTCTTCGACTAACAGCTAGGACATGCTGGGATCTGTAGTTCTACAGCATCTGTAGAGCAACAAATGACCTAGCTGTTCATTGGAGGACTAAGGGGTGAAACAACATGTTATTTTGTCAGTGCTCTATACTGCATTCAGATGCTGAATTTAGTATAGAGCACTGGCAAAATCCAGGAGGTGATATGAATGAGAATTGGACTCGTGTCAAACTGGTATTTCTGGCCTTAATTAAATGAGTGCTTAGAGGAAGTGGCCTCGTTAATTTTATAACCATTCAAGCAGGAAGCAATTGCTGGTAACACAGTTAAGAATTTGGGAGAACACTGCTACGGTTACTGCCGTGTAATTCTATACTGGAGCTCTGTGGGAGAGACTCATTAATGTCTGGCGGGTAGAAATGACAAGATAACACCTCCATTCAAATTATTTATTTCCACTTGCAATGTGAGATTGTAAACGTTGCAGAGCCCAGCAATGCTCCACACACAGGGCCTGATTCAGAGCCGCTTGTAAGCGGCCGCTCGTTCGTTCCGAGCGATGTTTGCACAACTGCGCATGCGTACGGATCGTAATACGCATGTGCGAACCAGTCAGTGCGGCCGAAAATCGTTTGTTCGCTAAATAGCGAATGCCTGATAATTTGAGTGACAGGAGGAGGCGTATGTGGGTGGTAACGGGGGAAGGTGCTTGAAAACGGGGAGTGGAGATCCGAACGCAGGCGTGCTTAAAGGTCAAAACGGGCGTTTTATGGGTGTGCATAATTAATACAGCAGCGTCATTGACCACGTCACTGGGTTATTTTATAGTCAGAACTGCTCGCTAGATTGCGGTAGGAAAAACCAACCACGAGAATAGCGAGCAGTTCATACGCTGGTCGATGTACTCGATTAATCTAATAAATAGCGGACATGACGTAGGATGCGAGCGGCAAGGGGGCGCAATTTCCCAAAAAACGACTGCAAGTTTTGTTCGCTCGTTCAGACATAGAGGCGTGAACAGACCGCAAAGAGCGAACGGTTCATTTGAATAGCCACCCCTTTTTTCTGAACAAGCGAGCGCAAATAGCGTCCGGCTCTGAATCAGGCCCACAGAGCAACGGTCTAATGTGCTGCGGATTACACCAGCGCTATCTAAATAAATAGTTGTTAATAAGGGAATTAACTGTGTTGGGGGTCCCAACTAGGGTTGTCATTGTCTTGTAGATATAGATCCATGGGTTGGGTATGGGATTCCGGGGGGTCAGGATGCCACCGATCAGAATACCAACAGCGACATCCGGACAGTCAGAATCCCGACACCATCAGGTAAGTACCGTAACGCTAACCCTTACCCCTCCCTCCCCGGTGCGTGAACCTAACTTCCATCCCCAGTGCCTAAACCTAACCCTCCCCCTTAGTGCCTATCCCTAAACCTCCCCCTAGAGCTTAACCCTAAACCTAACCCTCCCCCTAGCGCCTATCTCTTGTGTCCATATACAGCTATCCTCACATCTATGGACTTTGCGACTTAGCCGCGGCGCCCTGCGACTTTTTCTTAAACTACAGATGTAGAAACGCTCATTGTTGCCATGATGCATACGCATGTGCACACGCATCGCGGCACAGTGCAGCACTCGCCAGGCTGCGATTATTCCACTGAAGTATATGGCATGCTCGTACATACGCACGCCATAGACGCAGGCACACTAGTCGCGCCACCCATTGCGGGATAGATGGGCGTGGCTACATCTGTATACATTTTATGTGCAAACTGAGATGCAAAATTCTGGAAAAAAGACAGTAATCTGGGTAAACAGGCAAATGACAAAGGACCTACAGTATACGCGACTCGCGCCCCACAGCGTTATATGTAATCAGCTACTTTATAACAATTCCTTTGCATCAAAAAACCCTAACCCTAAAGCACCGTACGTCGGGCTGGATTCCGTTGTACGCTATGCCGATGTTGTCACGGTTGAGCGGGTAATCGGCAATCTGCGCATGCATCTAAGTCACACTGCGCATTCGTCAAGGTACATTACCGTAGTCGCTCGCAGTAACTATGTACTCGCAGTTTGACTGACTGTCAGGGAGCATTTGGGAGAGTTAACGGTGGTGGTAATGAACGCAGGCATGTCACGACCATTTCTATGGCGTGTCACATCCTGCATCTGCGATCCCGCACACAAGAAAAATGTCTCCGGCGTCTCAGTACAGGCGCCCATTCTTTGCGACCACAGAGTTACTCAGAAGACTGACAGTAGAATGATCTGCGGCCGATGCGCCATCTTTGTACGCAGATGCATGGATTTGCAAAGCCGCAGGTGAGCGTCTCAATACATCTGCCAGTGTCTGCGACATTTGCATATGTGCGCATATGCCGCGGTGGCATTGGTGCCCAACTCAGGCACAACTCATGCGTCTACAAACACGCAATAGCGATGCATGAAGAACTGTTGAGACCATGTAAGGGGCGTTATATGGCGGTGACTGGGCGGCAACACCGCTGTTACAGAGATACCGTATATGGCCATTTACATCAGTCCCTGCCCTAGTAGAGCTTACACTCTATGGGCCTGATTCAGAGCTGAACGCTCTGACCAGAGTGCTCGCTCTGAATCAGGGCCCTCCTCTCTGAAAATGGAGCGTCCTCTTGGACGCTCGCATAGCTGTGGGTGACCACCCACAGCATATGCGAGCGTCCATGATGATGGTCGCGATGGTCTTGACCATCACGACCATCGGGCTTGCGACGGAGACCCTGCGCAAGCCCTGGAGTGATTTTGGCTCTATCAGAGCCAAAATCACTCCCACTGACATCACTAGTGATGTCAGTGGGGCCGGCTCCAGACGGTAGGCATTCCCATGGGAACGCCTCCGTCTGGCAGGCACGCCCCCGCACGCCCACCAAAGGGGGCGTGCTGTCAATCAACATCGACAGCACGCCCCCTTTGGTGCGAGACCCGGAGCGACAGCTTGGCTGTCGCAGTACGGGTCTCGCGCATGCGCACGACGGAGCTCCCTCCGTCGTGCGCATGCGCAGTGGGGGAACATCGACCCGTTTGCGAGCGTCCTTTGCTCGCGAACGGGTCTGAATGACCCCCTATATTCCCTATCACATGCACATGCACACACTAAGGATCATTTTGTCGGTAGCCAATTACCCTACCAGTATAAGTTTTGGAGTGTGGGGAGAAACTGGAGCACCCTGGGAAAACCCACACAAGCACGTGGGGAATATACAAACTCCACATGGTTAGGGCCGTGGTGGAAGCCGAACCCAAGACCCCAGTGCTGTCAGGCAGTAAAGGAGTGACGCGAGCATGTCGCTGACAGCGGCTACATACAGCGATGCTCAGCCACTCACATGCTCAGGCAGAGAAGCTACGCCTGCCATAGGCCTGTGCAAGTTTCAATGGCGCGACCGAAGTTTGCGTCCTTACGCACCAGACGGTAAAGCAGCGTGTATAGGTACTGAAAGCGGGCGCCTCAGTCCTTGCACGTTCACATGCGCGCTTGTACACCAGGGGAAGGGCTCTGTAGCGACATGAGCACGAAACCACGGACGCGCATACGGCAGACTATGCTTAAGCATATATTTGCGTATGGCGCAAAAAAGGGAACGGTGTGTGAGGTCCCGTCTGTAGCATTCGCTTTATTATTTGTGGGTGTTCTGCATGGGAGAACAAGTCAGTTTTAGGTAATGACTTAACAGAAGTGGGCTACCACAAAAAAAATAAAAGTTTGGGTAACCGGCGGTTTATAATACTTTCGTGGAAGCATTGCTGCCTCGCATCGCCGCGGTGATGATTGTTTTTGTGCGTTTATGTTCATGTTCCTGTGGTAAGAAATTAGCCTGTAAGCACTTTTAGGATGGGACTAATATGGATGAACAATCATTCTGTGTACAACGCAGCCGATTATGTTGGTGCCATATAAACTGTGGGGGGTAACTCAAAATCAAGCCACGCCCACATCCATAAAACACAGAATGGCAGCTAAGTAATGATGTACTTTGGCGGCTGTTCTAATATCCATGAACAATTAGGAACCAGTGATGTCATTTGTTTCATTCTAATACTGTAAATCAAACTTTATTGTAATGAACAGAGGATACAGAATGCCCACAATGTGTTTCTATAGACAGATAGACGTTGGACTATGCTCTGGTTTTCGCTACAAATTTTCCAATTGCAGTAAGTAGGGCAGAATTAATGAAGCTATAAAAATAAAAGAAAACCGTAAATAGCTCTTGTTAAATATATACTTCCCTGCCGCCGTAAGGCTGGAGTCACAGCAGGGACCGGTTTCCAACTCACAACTTGAGTCTTGATTGGCGAAATCTCGGTCGCTCTACCTTATGCGTAAGGACGCTTCCTGTTACCCCTGGTGCCGTTAGCACAACCTGCAGAGCTGGAATGTATCTGTTATCTAAATTAAAATACAAACATCTGTATTGGAGGCTCCCGGGGGGGTATTTGTACTATATGAAGCTAATGGAATCCATATACAGTAACTGTTTTTTATATATGACCTAACCGTATGGGAAGATATATATTTTCTGACGTAAGACCATACCTTCTTGGTTATACAGCCAAACAAGATACATTAAACTGTTGTTGTTATTATAGGTCTTCATTCTCGTAGGTATGGCAAACATCTCCAATTTACATTTTTGCTTAAACAACTTCAATGGGAGGCATGGCGGTACAGTGGTTAGCCATCCTGCATCAAGCTCTGGGGTAATGATTTAAATTCCCGACCACGGCCCTATGAATGTGGAGTGTTGCGTGGGTTTCCTAGGTCTTTCCTTTATAGATGGCGTTGTCCATCGGGAACAAATCCAGAAGTTTCACTCTCCGGAGCTGGATGCGCAACGCGACCTCATAGCATTCTATGGGGACTGCAGTGCCAGCGGGTCAAAGCAGATATCTCCGACCACTTTTATGCACATGGGGTTTGCGGCAAACATCAGAAAACGGTAGTTTTCGGAGGTTTGACCGCATTTTCATGGTTTATATACATCCCGCCCTGCGTGTGGTCATGTACTGATGTAGCTGGGAGCAATCCAGCCATTCAACCCAAAGGGACGCTCTAAAGGGTAAATTTACTAAAGTGAGAGTTTTTAGAAGTGAGTTTTAAAAGTGATGTTGCCCATAGCAACCAATCAGATTCTAGCTATTATCTTCTAGAAGGTGCTAGTTAAATGTTAAGTAGAATCTGATTGGTTGCTAGGGGCAACATCACTTTTAAAACTCACTTCTAAAAACTCTAACTTTAGTAAATTTACTCCTAATTGTCCAATTAGACTGATGATCCTATTGCCCAGCTCACGGGTGGGAGACAGTATTGGCGGAGCACATTTAGTCAACTGCATTGACAACTGTTCAACGGAGACTGTCAAATAGCCACAAACATTTTATGCCTGGAGAGGAAACCATCAATTCTCCACTGTTCTACTAGTTGCTAAATTTATTTACTTGTGTTTGATTATATTGTATTTAAATGTAATTAAAAGAGATGTGTGGTTCGGTTCTCCAGAAATCTGAATCCACCCGAAGTTTTGTGAATCCGGGTAAATCCGAGTGACGGTTCTAATCTCTTGAGGAGATCTGGGTAAATCCAAGTGGCGGTTCTAATCTCTTGAGGAGATCTGGGTAAATCCGGGTCGCGGTTCTGATTTTTTTGTCGTTCGGGTTTTGGATTGCATAAATTACATGATTTTAGCTGTCTTTAAAACTTTTTATCTATTTTAAAAAAAGCCAGATCCAAAACCAAAACACTTGAGGGTGATTTGCAACACCAAATCCAGATCCAAACCTTGAAGGAGATACAGATCCAAAACCAAAACCAAAATATGGGGGTCAGCGTACACTTTTTTTTTTTTTTTAAACTTGCATAGGAGTGAAAGGGACGGCTTTCTAGGAGCAAACTTATTCCAACAATATAACTAAGGATTCTGCTGCAGAACACACTTATGCCAAAAATCTAAATCAAATCCATCGTTTAAAATGGACAAAATCGGTGTAAATGGGAATACTTATATAACATCACGAGCACGGGGCCTTATAAGCTATTTTTAATCACTTCCATGATGTCAATGTACCTAAAACAGAACTTTTCCTGACAGAGCGGCAGTGTCTGAATGGTACAATCAGTTCCTGTAACACTGCAGTATGGACAGACCCACACCATCCCCGAGGGCTGACCTACAGTATAGCAGTCACCACTGCACTACATAAGGACCTGGGAACACACAGGAAACCATCTATTGCTGCTGCACATGACCGCTCATACACACATGACCAGGATACGGCGTCCCCCCACTTATATCACCCCTCTTCATGTGACTTATCGCTATAGATAATGCCATTAGAAAATGGTCTATAGTAGTGCTGTGAGCTTTGTAGTAGTGGATGGATAAATATATAGCAATTATGTATACTCAGGCTGTATGGAGGCCTGAGAACGAACTGTACATGCTGGTCTTGTGTTATACACACTTCCTGCCCCGTTGTCACATTCATGTCATCCAAAAGGCCAAACACTGTAAAAATTAGGGATGTGCAGGCTCGGTTCTACTCGGTTCCGTTCGTTTATTTTTACCGAATCTTATTGGCTATCTTATTGGCTATCTTATTGGCTATCCAAAACTCGTGACAGCTGAAACCCAATAAGATTCGGTAAAAAAAACCGAACGGAACCGAGTAGAACCGAGCCTGCACATCCAGAGTAAAAATGTGATGTTTAATAGAGCTAATCATACAAGGTAACTCTTCTACATTTTCCAGAATGTTTGCAAGCAGCCAGCCATAGAATACTGTATAAACGCACTAGCATCTGGCCACTAGGGAGGATATCTATTAAACCTTCTATGGAGGACAAGTGGAGAAGTTACCCATAGCAACTAATCAGCTACTAGCTGTCATTTATCAAGTCCATTCTATCAAATGGTAGTTACGAGCTGATTGCTTGCTAACTGCTATATCTCCCACTTAAGTCTGGTAGCTACGATACATCCTGCACTTATGTCAGCTGAACTGACTTAGGGGTATATTTACTAAAGTGCGAGTTTTTAAAAGTGGAGATGTTGCCCATTAGCAACCAATCAGATTCTAGCTATTATCTTCTATAAGATTCTAAATAAATGTTAAGCAGAATCTGGTTGGTTGCTATGGGCAACATCTCCACTTCTAAAAATCTGCACTTTAGTAAATATACCCCTCCATCTTGTCAGCTCTTCTCGCCATTTCAGCCTAGTAAAAGTGCTGCGTCGCACAGCAGAGAATTATCTGTGTGTATTAGGGGCCTATTTACCATTAAATATGAAGTATTCCTCAGGTGTACTATGGAGGGATTGCAGCAAATTTCTCCGATATCTGCTACGGGCTCTCTATTTTCATCCGCAAATGCAGCCCCCATAGGTTTCTGCGAGGGCAGTTGTCCTGCCGGATATACCAAGCTCTGGAATGCTTCCAAAGCTTGGCCAAGATAGGATAACGCCATCTCCAGATGGTGCTACCCTATAGTAGCCTATGAGCTACTAATTTGCAAAATTTTCCATTGCCCCCCCCCCCGGTAATGCGTGTGCCGGTCGACAGCCATGCCTGTGCGTTGGCTGCCGTGGACCTGAACCAGGAAGCAGTGTAATAGCGCAACGCTATCAGCTCTTTGACAGGACGGGCTCTTATATTTTGGTAAATTTAAAATATTAATTTTCACATCGCAAATTTGGGGCAAAAAATTTCACATGTGCATTAAAAATGCACATTTTGATAAATATGCCTCTTAGGGGCCTATTCATCAACACTAAAATAACGTTTTTAAGGACATTTTCCTTAAATAACGTTATTTTGGTATTCATGTAGCCACTTAGCACAGGAGATATCACAGAAATCTCCTTGCTAAGTTCCCCTGCGTTAATTTCCACACTCCCCATACATTAGTACATTAGTACATTAGTATGGGGATGTGGAAATTATGGTATTCATCAAATTCCGAAAATTATAAATTTTCGGAATTTGATGCAGTTACTATTCGCCACTGTGAGGTGGAGAATAGCAGGTGAAACTTACCTGTATCCGTGTGTGCAGGTCCCCCGAAGAGTCCCTCCGGCGCTCTGCTCCGTCCTCAGGCTCCGGAGGCTGGTCTGTCATGTGTGCTCCCCAGCAGAGCACAAGAAAGTTTAGAAAAAGAAAAAAAAAGTTTTTTTTTTTTTCTAATCTGTCATGTGGTCTGCAGGGAAACCACATGACAGACCAGCAGGACGGAGCCGGAGGCTGCTGCGCGGACAGGTAAGTCAGGGGGGGGAGGTGAGCGGAGGGGGGTGGGGGGGGGGGGTACACAAACTTAACGCATCTGTAGGCAGTGCTGCGCATGCGCTGGTTTTACAGATGTATCAGCGCATGCGCAGCACTGTTTCCAGATGCGATAAGGTAGTGTAGGCAGGGAAAAGTATCTATTTCCCGAAAAGCTGTCATCGCAAAAATGACAGCTTTTCGGAATAGATACTTATGGAGAGGTGGAATGATGAATTCCTCCTATAATTAGCTAGAACTCCATGAGAGTTCTAAAGCTAATTATCTCCAGAGAATTTTTAGGTTTAATGAATAGGCCCCTTAGGCTGTAGAGAACAGATCTCTGTATTAAGATTTGTCCACTTATGGTTCTTTTGTCTCATGTAAGATCTTCTGCTCCTGTTCTGTTCTAAGTGTATGTTTATCTTGTTTCTTGATTACATCGTGCTGCTGGATATATTGTGGATTATAAATAGAGAATGTATAATATTCTTCTTACTTATGCTGAAGGGGGTGCTGAGTTTATTTACCAGGGTTTTATTTGGGCTGGTTTGAGGAGTTGTGTGATCGAATGGGAGGGGAAACAACATCACCTATTCCCACCCACCGCAGTAAGCAATAAGTGGCACAGAGGTGATGACACATCACACAGCATTCTGCCATTCATGCACTCATGTGGTCGGAGCTCGGTGATGCCATCGGTCTCACCTACCATCCCACCTTGCATCAGGTAAGCTCTCCAACAGGTGACCAGGAGATCTCGCTCTAATGCGGAAGTCTCCTAGACATTCTCAGGGGTCTATGGGCCCGATTCAGACCCGGACGCTAAGCTGTGATCTCTCGCTGCCAAAAGGGGCCGGGTATGCAAATTCCGCGATCGCACTGTCTGGTGTAAGGAAGCCCCTATAAATCTTAGAGAGCGACGGCAGAGTGAACGCACGCCGGTGTAAAGACGCCCACTTTTCTTTCTTAACACAGGTCATCTCCAGGAAGTGTCTGATTAATCAGAACCATCGAGAGCCATCGGAGCTGCACGCAGCGCTTGAGGTAGACCTTACCCCGCCGCAAGCACTACGATCACTGCTGGCGGAAATACAACCAAGTGACGTGTACAATGACGCCTTCATGCTAATTATGCACTCCCATAAAACTCAGTTTGGATGCCCAGACACGCCTGCGTACGCAGCACCACTCCCCCGTTCACAAGCACCTTCCCCTGTTACCACCCACAAACGGTGCTATCTGTCACGCAAAGTAGCGCTCAGACTTTGTGCTACGAGCGCACCATTCCCGATCACAATGACTGGTTCGCACACTGCGATGCATACGCATGCGCAGATGGGCGACAATCGCCCATAGCGTGCGTCCGTGGCTTAGTGTCCGGGTCTGAAGCGGGCCCTATGTACTAAACCTAGGGGAGAGATAAAGTGGACGGAGATAAAGTACCGACCAATCAGCTCCTAGCTGTCACTTTACAGGCTGTGTTTGAAAACTGACAATTAGGAGCTGACTGGTTGGTACTTTATATCTCTCCAGTTTATCTCTCGCTAAGGCTTAGTACATATTAGAGTGATAGGCAACTACAGTATAAGCTTAAAGTTCAGAAGCCAATAATATGATTAGTAATCTAGTTTAAGTGCTGATTCTTTTGTTTATTGCTCACATGAAATTTTAACATGTTTGTTAAAAAATGTCTTAAATCAGTGGTTCCCATACTGGGTCCTCAAGACAAACTAACAGTCCAGGTTTTAAGGATATTTATGCTTGAGCACAGGTGGATTAATTAGAATACCGTCCGCTGGCATCCCAATGATAAGTATTAGGTTTAGGGGGAGGGTAAGGTTTAGGGGTTAGAGTTATACACTAGGGATGGGTTAGGCTGAGGGGGGGGGTAGGGTAAGGCTGCTGGGGGAGGGTTAGGTTTAGGGGTTAGAGTTAGGCACTAGGGGTGGGTTAGGCTGAGGCGGGGGAGGGTTGGGCTGCGGGGGGGAGAGTTTGGGCTAAACTGCAGGGAGGGAGGGTTACGGTTAGGATGCAGGGGGTTAGAAGGGATCGGTATAAATGACCGCCGGACGAGAACCTGGCGGTCGAAATCCCGACGCCGGCAGGCCGAACAGCGGAGATCCCGACAGAGGTGAATAAACGACCTAACCCTGCTTTAGGGGTGCCTAACCCTATCCTCCCCCCCTTAGTGCTTAACCCTAACCTCCCCCTGGGGTGCCTAAACCTAATCCCCCCTCACCGCACCCTAAACCTAACCCTTCTGGAGGGGGTGCCTAACCCTAACCTCCCCCCTTAGTGCCTAACCCTAACCCCCCCTTTCCCTAGCCTAACCCCAACCCTCCCGGGGGGTGCCTGACCCTAAATCTCCCGGGGTGCCCTAAACCTAAACCCCCCCCCCTGCGGCTATGAGACGGAAGCGTGGACAGTAATTACCTTGTTCGGTCCCGCGTCGTTCTGGATTCCGGCGTCGGGATTATGATAGGTGTTGGTATTTCGACACCTATCAATAATTCCTAGCCGGCAGTCTTCCGTCGGGATTGTGACTGGCGACCGACTGCATCCCGGTTAGAATACTTACCTAGTTGAGTCAGAATTCTGACTGTCGGGATGCCGCTGTCGGTATTCTGACCCCCAACATCCAGACTGCTGGGATCCCGTACTCAACTCTAACAAAACATACATGGTGGTTGACAAGCCCTCCCCACCCCAAAATTAAAGATCAATATAAATCGATGATTGGTTCCAGAAATCGTTTGAGAATTTAAAACTGACTTAAACAGTTCTAGCATCTCAAGTAGCTGCATTGTATAAACTGATGCTATCGAAAACGCATGCGAGTGAACAGTGGTGCAGCCACGCGGCCGTGGAATTGCATAGCTGATCTTTTAGCCCTAACAATAAGTATTTTCTAAAAATGCTGCTGAAACAGAGGCTGGTGATTACGCCTTTCATCGCCCTCCTGTACCACTTAAGAGGAGGACAGATCGACTTTGAAGTCTCCTCGTCTCCCAGTGGAAGACTGACTGCCAGGTGAACTCGCCCCTCCTTTCCTGGTCATGCAAAGCAAGTGTAATCTGGACAGCAGACATGAGAATAAGCAGAGAGGAGAGGAGACCGCTGGGCCTCTAGCTATGTAAACCTGGCAGAAAACGGTTTATATGAATATCAGCTGTTCTGGGCGGGAGGCCAAGAGTCGATTAAGGCCAGCTGAAAGAGCAAGGAACTTGTCAGGGTAGCAGCAATGCGTTATTCACAGTGTTGAGTCTATGGGTAGGAAACACACAGAGGCCACGTGGTGCCTGCCACTGACGTCAAGGGCAGCCCGTGCACCTTCTTGGGGATACTGTATATACCAGCTCAGACCTGCTTTTCCAACTTATACAAGTGTTTGCAGCTGTCTCCGTCATTCTTGTAATAATAGCGATGTGGGAGAGGGGGAAAGCTTCTCTTTCTATTCCTATGGTACTTAATAAATATTTAATCCCCTAAAGCATAATTCTTCATTTATTCCCCCATTTTTTAAATACTTTAATAACTACCGGGCCAACGTATAAAATGTAATTTTTGTTTTTAATGTAAAATCTAAACTACAAATAAAACATTCTACAGATACATGACACGACATTTAGCGTCAGTGACGCTAGCGGAACTATGCACAACAACCTTGGCTGCGATTCATTTACATTTATTGTTTCTGCTTGTGTGATATCTTTCTGCGTATCGACAGCTGCACAGGGTTCCAGTCACTAGAGCTACACTAAAAAGGTTGACAATGTCTAGATAGACCCCAAATGTTAGACACTCAACAGGTTGACAGGGACAAAAGGTCGACAGGTGCAAAAGGTCGACACACAAAAGGTTGACATGGATGATTATAGACAGGTACAAAAGGTCGACAGGGTCAAAAGGTTGACACTATAATGGTTGACGCGTTTTTTTTTTAGGGTTATGGACTTACCGGAAGGTTATGGTAAGGATCTAGGAGGGATGGTTAGGGTTAGGCACTTACCGGAAGGTTAGGGTACGGATCTAGGAGGGATGGTTAGGGTTAGGCACTTACCGGAAGGTTAGGGTACGGATCTAGGAGGGATGGTTAGGGTTAGGCACTTACCGGAAGGTTAGGGTTAGGCTCTAGGAGGGATGGTTAGGGGAATGCACTTACCGGAAGGTTAGGGTGAGGCACTTACCGGAAGGTTAGGGTTAGGCACTTACCGGAAGGTTAGGGTTAGGCTCTAGGAGGGATGGTTAAGGTTAGGCACTTACCGGAAGGTTAGGGTTAGGCTCTAGGAGGGATGGTTAGGGTTATGTACTTACCGGAAGGTTATGGTAAGGATCTAGGAGGGATGGTTAGGGTTATGCACTTACCGGAAGGTTAGGGTAAGGATCTAGGAGGGATGGTTAGGGTTATGCACTTACCGGAAGGTTAGGGCAAGGATCTAGGACTGATGGTTAGGATTAGGCACTTAGCAGAAGGTTAGGGTAAGGATCTAGGAGGGATGGTTAGGGTTATGCACTTACCGGAAGGTTACGGTAAGGATCTAGGAGGGATGGTTAGGGTTATGCACTTACCGGAAGGTTAGGGTAAGGATCTAGGAGGGATGGTTAGGATTATGCACTTACCGGAAGGTTAGGGTTAGGCACCAGGAGGGAGGGTTAGGCTCTAGGAAGGATGGTTAGACTTAGGCACTTACCGAAAGGTTAGGGTTAGGCTCTAGGAGGGATGGTTAGGGTGAGGCACTTACCGGAAGGTTAGGGTTAGGCACCAGGAGGGAGGGTTAGGCACCAGGAGGGAGGGTTAGGATTATGCACTTACCGGAAGGTTAGGGTTAGGCTCTGAGGGATGGTTAGGGTTATGCACTTACCGGAAGGTTAGGGTTAGGCTCTAGGAGGGATGGTTAGGGTTAGGCACTTAGCGGAAGGTTAGGGTTAGGCTCTAGGAGGGATGGTTAGGGTCAGGCACTTAGTGGAAGGTTAGAGTTAGGCTCTAGGAGGGATGGTTAGGGTTAGGCACTTAGCGGAGGTTTAGGGTTAGACATCAGGAGGGAGAATTAGGGTTAGGCACCAGGAGGGAGTGTTAGGCACCAGGAGGGTTAGGGTTAGGCACCAGGAGGGAGAGTTAGGCACCAGGAGGGTTATGCACCAGGAGGGAGGGTTAGGGTTAGGCACTTAGCGGAAGGTTAGGGTTAGGAACCAGGAGGGAGGGTTAGGCACCAGGAGGGTTAGGGTTAGGCACCAGGAGGGAGGGTTAAGCACCAGGAGGGAGGGTAAGGCACCAGGAGGAAGGGTTAAGGTTAGGCACCAGGAGGGTTAGGGTTAGGCACCAAGGGGAGGATTAGTATTAGGGTGAAGATTAGGGTTAGGAAAAAAATATGTTGACCATTTTTGTGTCGACATTTTTACCTGTCAACCTTTTGTCCCTGTCTACCTATTGAATGTCTACCATTTGTGGTCTATCTTTTTACTGTAGATATTTTATACCAAACCCCGCTACATATTGAGGACCTCATTCAGAGTCGGTCGTTGCGGCCGCACGGTCGTAAGGGAAAAGGGGCCGGATATGCAAATGAAGCGCTCGCAAGTTGCGTCGTTAGGAAGGGATCGTTAGCTGGACGAGCGAGGGGAGGATGCGGCCGTAAGACTAAATCACGCCCCCTTCTCGTTCGCAATACACGTCATCTCCGGGCATATAAGGATTAATCGAGACCATCGGAGCTGGTCGTAGAGCTTAAGGTTGACCATACCCTCTCTTAAGCACTACGATCAAGTCAGTGTACAAACCACCCATGTCACATGTGCCATGACACTACTTTGTTAATTATGCACTCCCATAAAACGCCGTTCGCATAGTCAGGCACGTCTGCGTTCGGATCTCCACTCCCCCGTTTTCAAGCATCTCCCCTGTTACCACCCACAAACGCCTCATTCTGTCACTCAAACTAACGACCTGGCTGTGTTCAAGGAGAGAGAAATTTCTGATAGTAACAGCTAGTTTGCGCACGCGCACTGCGAATTTTACGCATGCGCAGTTTAGCGAACATCGGCTGCATACGACGTGCGGCCGCAACGACCGACTCTGAATGAGGTCCTGAGTTCTCCAATATGGATCAATGAGCTTATGTAATATTTACATGAGAAAAATGAACCACAAATGGACAAAACCTAATGCAGAGCTTGCTGGCCAGTTATGGTGCAAACCAATCACCAGACATGCAGACAGACAATTTCGCTACTGATGTTGGTGACCAAATTGCACGGATCTGGTCCCATAGCCACCACATTGCTGCAATTGCCTTCAACTCTCGTTTCCGAGGTGGACGATAAGTCCAAACATGCACCAATACAGGCCATCATGATGCCCTCATAGATGCAACGGTTGCTGAATTTGTTCAAATATTACAAACTTTACATGTAAATGACCAGCGTTAGAGTTCAGTATTACATTGCCACCCACCACACACTGCATTAGACTGCCCCCACCATTGAATGTAAACGCTATCTAGTACAATCAAGAATGCCGGAACCTAATAACGCAGACATGCAGGAGAGAAGCTGGACTCAGGTCACTGATTGTGTCACTGCGTCATCACAGAGCTTCCTCTACTGATGAAGGAAGTAGTTCAGCTCTTCCTCTTTCACTGCTCTATCATCCAAATGAAAGCGCTATGTTCTTGGCTCGGAATGGCATGGATTTTTGCCATAACACTGGGAATATATTACACTGACAGGATTCTAAAGAGAGTAGTAGAGAGACGGTTTTGCAGGTGAGGACATTAGTACAGAAGAGAAGACTAGGAAGTCTCTCTGTAACAAATGTGGTATTGGAGAAGACGTCTAGCTTGCAGAGTGGAAGTAAGCAGGCACAGGCTAAGGTCAGTGCAGGGAGAAGTGGAGCGTAGTTAACCGAAGTCAGTAGACAGATAATCGGGCAGAGATGTAGTCAGACAGACTGGCTCAGTAATAGCAGTAGCAACATCAGGGTGAGATCACAGGTACAGACCTAGAACAAGTCACAGGTATAGACCTAAAGATGCGTCCACATCCATCTAGCCTCCTTGCGCGTTAAACAGCCCTTCTAGTCGCGTCATGCCGTGGCGTGACTCGGTATCGCCAAGCGTCTTTTCGTGCAACTTGTTCCCTTCAAATGCATCTTAATCGCACAAGTTCTGCTAATGAAAATGATATGCGCATGCCTATGTTCTGTGTGCGGCTGCGGGTGTATCTGCCTGCGAAACGCTACGTTACAGTGTCACGGTCGCTGAGGCTGTAACGTAGCAAGTCGCAGAATACAAATAACCCAATGGTTCCATCAGACTGGACACAGACTAGGAACAGATGAAGCTTAATATGCGCTATATAGAGAGAGTCTAACCTGTGCTTTGTCTGCAATTCCTAAAATATTGCATCCCCTCTTTATGTAAATATATCTATATACACTTAATGACGTCACTTTAGTAAGTTACACCTCAGCATCATGTTAACTTACCGGGTCACTTTAAATGTGTGTTTTTGCCTCTTGCCAGTATTCCCCCACACAAGGCAATCATAGGGTATATTTTCAGGCAGGCTGCTCCTTCCATTGCCATCTGTGAAGAGAATGATAGTAACAATGAACAATTCAGTCTGCAGGGCAGGGAGACCAGGCCGATACATAGAGAGATGCTGTGTCCTCTCCGCACAACGGGCCATCGAGACAATCCCTGGAATCCTAGACTGACACTTCACAGCACTTCTTCCTTACACAATTATCTAGTACAAGGTATGTATTTATTAAAGTCAATCCACTGTATGCAAAGCAGGCTTAATCCAATATCCAATCAGTCTGGAAGCACGTCGTAAACAAATAAAACTGATTGGATTTGGTTTGATCCTATGAGATGGAAGATCGGATTGGCTGATGCCCAGTGTATTACACAGTTATAGCTGATGAACTCAATCCATTCAAAATTCATTTTGTGTTATCTACTCCTCAACTGTTACCATGGTAATAATATCACACTGGCAGGTCCAGCCAAGCTACAGCCAGATGATGTCAAAGGGGAATGAAAAGTTAGTGCTACACCTATTGTAATAGACGTAGTTTTCTGCCACAGCCATTTCTTATGGAGCAGTGACTGCAGACCGTTCAGCCCACAAGATACATAGGGGTCTATGTACTAAGCCTTGGACAGAGATAAAGTGGAGAGAGATCAAGTACCAACCAATCAACTCCTAACGGTCACAAAAATGATAGTTCGGAGTTGATTGGTTGGTACTTTGGGTCTCATTCAGACCCACTCGCAAGCGGGTCGATGTTGAGGCCATGCGCACACGCAGCGGCCGCACTGCGCGTGCGCAAGCCCCGGAGCGAGATAAAAATTCTCTCGTCCCGGGGCTCACTACAAAAGGGGCGGCTGTCGATGGTGATCGACAGCTCGCACCGTTTTGTAGGCGGGGTGGGGGGTGGCTGGCCAAACGGAGGAGTTCCCGAAGGTCAGTGGTGAGCTCCCGGCTCTATTAGAGCCGAAAGCTCACTGGGGCTTGCGGAAGACGAGACCCTACCACAAGGGTCTCGTTGCAAGCCAAGATGTTCGCGATGGTCTTGACCATCGCGGCCATCATCCTGGCCGCTCGTTAAAGCTGTGGGTGGTCATCCACAGCTTAGCGAACGGCCAGGAGGCCGGCTCTTTACAGAGAAGCGGCCGCCCTCATTCAGAGCGAGCACTCGCATTTTGCGAGCGGCTCTGAATGAGGTCCTTTATCTCTGTCCACTTTTTCTCTCTCCAATGCTTAGTACATAGACCCAAAAGCCAGTAAAGTATTACTGGCTTTGTATCTTGAAACCCCTAATCGGTGGAGTCACAATAGTTAAAAAAGAATATACAGATGTCCTGGGCAAATAATAAATAATTCCACATAATATTAAGAGAAGCATGTGAGATAAAGTTTCATTGTAACTCAAATAGATCAGCATGACTAATCCGGTCACACCTGTGAAGGTTCACCCTCAGTGTAAGTGGGAAATTTGCTCGCAGATCTGATCAGTCCAGTCAGATTGCAATGTTTGTTACCAACACAACACAGATTAGGGATGGCTATCGGTGGGTTAATCATTGATAGTGCCATCGGTGGTTAGCATCAATGGTATGAAACCATAGGCGGGAAATCATGGATAGTTTCACCCATCGATGGCCATCCCTGCTCTGATACAATCTGGGCAGCGGGACAATCAGGGGAGAGGCTTAGTGGTGGAGTGGGCGGGGCTAATCTGTTCCTGATTCACCAGAAGAAAAAAAAATGCTGCCTCTGTGCCATCGATGGCGCAGAACCATCAAATCTCTACCATTGATGGCAATGCCATCGCCCATTGGTTGTCGTTAACCATCGATGATCGAAGGCCATGCACAACACAGATGCCTTCGGGATGATATTAGCTGTATTACCTTTGTCTGCATTCTACCAAAATATGCTGCCCTCCTGAGACAACAAATGACTAGCAGGGAGTTAAATGATTCCATTCAGTTATTAAGAAGAGACAAAGTGAAACGACAAGGGGGACTGTCCCTCTAATTCAGTAACTCTGCTAAGTGGGACACCAGTTTTAAAAGGTCATAAATCTTAATGGATATAATAGGGACATCCCCTGCTGTCACCAGGGCCTGAAACATTGCTTAAGGGTTATTTCCCTCCAGGGAATCCAATGACCGCAGCTCTTGGCATAATCAGATGGGTACTGGAGCAAATATTCCTCCTTCCATTAATGTTATGTAACAGTTTGAATCACTGGGGCCCGGCAGAGACTCAGGAGAGACCCTGCTGGGAATAGTTATCACTCTTGTAGTAAATTGCTGCTGTTTAATACATGGTTATTTGAGGGAACAGTGGGGGTGTTCACAGCGTAAGGATGCTGTCAACGGGGCTGAAGATTTAGTTCATCTTATGCAAATCCTATACATTTTATCTATTACACAAAACACAGATACTGAAAGCAGAAACTCTTGCTGGGTACACACTGGGTGATATATTAGCCGTTCAATCGAATGGCTGATATATCGTGTACTGCCAATCGCCCGATGATTGCTAACTATTGATGGTCAATGGCAATCCCAAGTAATAGCACTGTGATGGGGTAAGCATTGCCTGTCAGTGTGGTGTTAGCACTGTGATGGGGTAAGCATTGCCTGTCAGTGTGGTAGGAGCACTGTGATGGGGTAACTTCTGTCAGTGTGGTAGTAGCACTGTGATGGGGTAAGCATTGTCTGTCAGTGTGGTAGTAGCACTGTGATGGGGTAAGCATTGTCTGTCAGTGTGGTAGTAGCACTGTGATGGGGTAAGCATTGTCTGTCAGTGTGGTAGTAGCACTGTGATGGGGTAAGCATTGTCTGTCAGTGTGGTTAGTAGCACTGTGATAGGGTAAGCATTGTCTGTCAGTGTGGTTGTAGCACTGTGATGGGGTAAGCATTGTCTGTCAGTGTGGTAGTAGCACTGTGATGGGGGTAAGCATTGTCTGTCAGTGTGGTTGTAGCACTGTGATGGGGTAAGCATTGTCTGTCTGTGTGGTTTTAGCACTGTGATGGGGTAAGCATTGTCTGTCAGTGTGGTAGTAGCACTGTGATGGGGTAAGCATTGTCTGTCAGTGTGGTAGTAGCACTGTGTTGGGGTAAGCATTGTCTGTCAGTGTGGTAGTAGCACTGTGATGGAGTAAGCATTGTCTGTCAGTGTGGTAGTAGCACTGTGATGGGGTAAGCATTGTCTGTCAGTGTGGTAGTAGCACTGTGATGGGGCAAGCATTGTCTGTCAGTGTGGTAGTAGCACTGTGATGGGGCAAGCATTGTCTGTCAGTGTGGTAGTAGCACTGTTATGGGGCAAGCATTGTCTGTCAGTGTGGTAGTAGCACTGTGATAGGGTAAGCATTGTCTGTCAGTGTGGTTAGTAGCACTGTGATGGGGTAAGCATTGCCTGTCAGTGTGGTAGTAGCACTGTGATGGGGTAAGCATTGCCTGTCAGTGTGGTAGTAGCACTGTGATGTGGTAAGCATTGTGTCAGTGTGGTTAGTAGCACTGTGATGGGGTAACTTCTGTCAGTGTGGTAGTAACAGTGGCGTAGGGCGATTGAAAACTACATTTGCATGACGTGTGGGTGGCTTTTTTCTAGTTTTGAGTGTGTTTAGAATTTCCTCTCATTCTACACTTTCCCCAATTTTTTATAATTAATTCTTAAGCTGGGTACACACGTAAAGATTTTCTGTCCAACCATCCAACTAGTTGATTGGTTGGAATGAAAATCTGGTAAGGTATGAAAGCAAATGACAATCAGCAATTTGTTCCCAAACGCCGGACAAATGGACAAAAACTGTTGTTTGAACAAATTTGTTTAGATCAAACATTTAACGAACTTGTCTGAACGACCATTTTCATCTGTTTTCTGGTATTTAGGAGCAAATTGCTGATCATCATTTACTCCATACTTGCCAACTCTCCCTGATTGTCATGGAGACTCCCTGAAATAGCAGCAATCTCCCTGTCTCCCTGAATAGTCTAGTAATCTCCCTGATTGCAGCTTACCCCCATTATGAAGCTGTTACACTGTAGTAAAGAAATCCCAGAGATATATACATTCAAAGTGGATCTTTAGTATAATTTCCCTGCATTGGATATAAGGCACAATGATCCCTATGGCTACATGCATTTTCTGAAAAGTATTAGTGTGTTTTCATCAACAAGTAGATCTTACTAACTGCTATGGGGCTCATTTTCATTCCAACCAATCAACTAGTTGGATGGTTGGACAGAAAATCTTTACATGTGTATGTAGCTTTAGGCATATATTTACTAAAATGCGGGTTTATAGAAGTGGAGATGTTGCCCATAGCAACCAATCAGATTCTAGCTATTATCTTCTAGATCTAGAAGGTGCTAGATAAATGATTAGCAGAATCTGATTGCTATGGGCAACATCTGCACTTCTATAAACTTGCACTTAGTAACTATACCCCTTAGTCCCAGGTCTTCTGGAAAAAGTAAACTCAGGTTTGGATTTATGCTCAAATTTTCTGTTTTGGCTCTTAACGTTCTCAATAACGGGGTCATTCAGACCCGCTTGCGAGCTCAAGACGCTCGCAAGCTGGTCGATGTTGCCCCACTGCGCATGACGGAGGGAGCTCCGTCGTGCGCATGCGCGAGACCCGGATAGCGACGGGCTCTCCGTCGCTCCGGGTTTTTGCACCAAAGGGGGCGTGCTGTCGATGTTGATTGACAGCACGCCCCCTTTGGTGGGAGTGCCGGGGACGTGACTGCCAGACGGAGGCGTTCCCATGCGAACACCTACCGTCTAAAGCCAGCCCCACTGACATCACTAGTGATGTCAGTGGGAGTGATTTTGACTCTGATAGAGCCAAAATCACTCCAGGGCTTGCGGCAGCGAGACCCTACCGCAGGGTCTCCAGCGCAAGCCCGATGGTCGCGATGGTCTTGACCATCGCGACCATCATTATGGACGCTCGCTATAACTGTGGGTGGTATCCCACAGCTATGCGGGCGTCCATAAGGCCGCTCCATTTTCAGGGAGGAGGGCCCTGATTCAGGGCGAGCGCTCTGGTCAGAGCGTTCGGCTCTGAATCAGGCCCTAAGTACCACCTCCTCAGTCCTTTCTCCTTCTCAAACCTCATTGCTGATGGAAAAATGTGGACCTATTAGGTTAGACCCCCAATATTACCAAACCATGCTCCAATCTGAACATGTCAATCCATCTCCCACAAGACCACGCCCCTTTTCAGATGACAAAAATCTGTTTTGTGCTGTGAAATCCCAGTCTTAGGAGCCTCTAATACCGTAAGAATAGCACAGAGAAAGTGACTTCTTCCTGGTGTATTCAGTGGGAGATCCTAGTATGTCCCGGATTGCCCTTTGCTCCTAAAATCCTGAGAAACCAAGTAATGGGCTTGAGGACAGGATATTTATAGCGCAGGTCGCCGTGTTCACTTCTCTTACAGTTTTTATTTGTCATAACAATTTTTTTTTTTTTGGCAACTTGGCACCCATTTAGTTACACTCTGGAAATGCACAAAGAATAAATAAAACAGTCCAGAAAAAGAAATACAAAATCTCTCCCCAAGAATGTAAAAGGAAATGAGTAACGCAAATAATGAATTCACATGGGCAGGAACTATGCATCGCATCCCCATACTCAGTGTAGTCTATTTTTTAGCCGTAGCAAATGCTACTGTGCTTCGTTTTTTGTTCCAGGATTTTCTTGGCTGGCTGGATCCTGATGACAAATGCACCATATCCTGCAACTTCTCATTGTATAACATTTCCTAAATCCAGGCTACAAAACCTTGGGCTTTACTACCATAGGTGCAAGGGGTGCAGGTCAGGCTTGCCTACCCTCCCGATTTGGCCAGGAGACTCCCGAAAATCGGGTGCAGCCCCCGGCCACCCAGAAGGGATGTCAAGTCTCCTGGCAGCCGCTGATTCCCCCCGCCCCCCCCCCCGCGATTAATAGTTAAACCCCCGCAGTGGAGAGGGCTGGTGACGCGATTCACATCATTTTGGCCATGCCCCCTGCTCCACAATGCCTGTATTATCAGCATTGTATAGTGGGGGCGGGGCCAAAAGGACACAAATGTGTGGCCACTCCCCCATCATGCCCACAAATGCTCGTCATCCTTCCGGGCACTCCCCTTTGTCCCGGCCACACACCCCCTACCTGCCGCTCTGGCTGCTCCCTCCCCGAAGGAGCAGCCAGAAAATCGGCAAGTATGGTGCAGCTGCTATAGGGCCCAGAGCAGAGGGGGGCCCATCTTCCTTGTCAAAGTTACACGTGTTATATACATTTTTCACCATTGGGTGGTACATAGGGGCCCTTACACACTTTTGCTATGGGGTCTTCAAATCCCTAGTTACGCCCTTGTACAAAACCACTGGGGCTCTCCAAACACCAAACAATGAGCTAAGCAAATGTGTTATGGCTATTACAAAGCAGGTATCTTACATGCACATTGGACAAAATGTATGTGGGCGGTGGGGGATTTGTACTTTTCGCCAGGAGATGTCCTGTGTTATGTCACATGGCCGCGCGGCGGCCTCTATTGTGATGTATAACAAGGATTGCTGTAACAGCATATGAGGACAGTGCATCTCTTCCTGTGGCTGTCTTAGCAGAAGTCATGGGGAGTGTAAACTACTGTAGGATCTATAATCACTTGCCATTGGTACGGGCTGCTGGCCTCACTACGGTGATCTCGCTTGGCTTACCGCCAGGAGCAAAAAAAAAAAAATTTTATTACAGAATAAAAACGTCCTTGATAATTATTTTTAATTGCCTAATAGTTTGTGGCAGTATCCGGTGTGTTATAAATAAAATACGATGTATTGATCGTATGCCCCACAAGAAATACTTGATTCACCTTTGGAGCAGCACAGTAAACATGTTGTTGCTCATTTCATATATCATAACTGCTATTAAACCATGTTGTAAGTCCGTTACATCAATGGTGGCAGCTGGATTGACGGATTTGTCACATTGAGTTTTTGTCCACCATTTTTTTTCTTCTTTTAGTCAACACCCAAGGCCGGCATTTGGGCACGGCAGAGGCGGCAATTGCCTAGGGTGAGCCCCCAACCACTTGATGAAGATTAGAGCTGTTGCTTTGGTAACCTGTATACTGGGACAATATGCTGGGTATGTTTGATGTTGCGCTTTTATACTTTATAATAATACTAATATCCACGTGTAAATGAGTAGTTGTTTTCCGTCAATAGCGCTGACAACGGAACAGAGCCACTTTGTTAGTCTTTGTCTCTCTATGGGGGCGATTCAATAGTTGTTTCGTGCCCGATCTCCCATCTAAAATGACGACAGATACGGGTGCGATAGTCAATTGTTTTGGATGACCATGCCTTTTCATGCATGTTGCGCCCAAATAGACCGGGTTCAGCTTGGTAAAGCGGCTAAGCCTGTCTAAAGGCCTGGTTATCGGGCCCTCAGGAGGGTGCGAGCAGAAATATGTACACTCGTGACATACGCCTACGAACTGAGCAACAATTGATTTGCTACATTGGGGGCTCATTAGTGGCAGCCGTGGATGCAAACAATTGAATTCCCCCCTGTGTGTGAGCTGATTCAGATGTAATTGCTCTGGATTCCTGATGCTCAAATTGCGTAATTTGTCCCTGCCCTTCGTGACATGATTCTGCGTATAGCGACTTCACGCAGAGGGGTGGAGGTTGATGCCGGTGTGGTTTAAGAGGGGAGTGGGCCCAGGTACAGTCTGTGTGGGCCCATCCCTCTCTCTCACCGGCGCTTGCACAGAGTAGACTACTACGCATGAGCAGATCTACGGGAAATTGCGCAGGCTCTATTTTCCCCGCGATTTCTGCACCAGCCGGCAGAGAGGCAAGTGTAGCCTTTGGGAGCAGAGTGTGCGTTGTGGGTCCACAGCTGCACCGCGCACCCTGCCCACGGTTTGATGATGCAATTCACTGAGAACCACGCCTTCATGCCCATTTCGCTAGGAAGCTGGCTGCAGGAGGGTGACCTGCTCTCCCTAGAGTCTGTGCAAAAATTCGGAGAACAGGCAAACGTGGGTAGTACATGCTTCTATGTCTCATTTGTTTGGTCAGCAGTATCATCTTTTTCTAAACCTGATCCCTCAGGGTGTCCTCAACTGAATTTAAATCTCGCCCATCAGCTACTACAGACAGTCATCACGAGAAAGCAACGGCCACCACAGATACAAATGTGGATGACTGACATATTAAATTGATATTTAAACCCTGCACTCCCAGACAAGTACGCTTAAAGCAGGCACCCTGGACAGCTGTAGCGGTTATCACGAAATCCTCTACCAACAGAAATAATGAGTTCCCTGCCAGTAACACCCTAAGGATCTCTAGGGTTACTGGCCATTTGGTGCGAGAAGGAATGCTGACCACTGTCTTCCCATAACCTCTGCTCTAGGAAAATCTGTGAGGTTATATTTGGCCATCGACTGCCTTACCTCACTGAGCCTCCATGGGTCATATCAGTTCTAAGCGCAGGCAGGAGCAGCCCGGGCTGGGAGTTTCATTACACAGCACTTCCACACATAACTAGCCCATCTCATTTAAAAACCTGGCATCAGCCGGTAATCTAAGACCCCTTCTATTTCTAGATAGCACCTTAGCATTGTAAATGATTGATGCCATATACATGAAAATAGAACCCACGTTGACACTGCACCATGATCCTGGGATTTTTGCTACCTTGAAAGTTAAGTTTTGTTCTCAAAATGAAACATTCGCAGGAATTACATGACATTAGCATACTAACCTTTATCATATAACGAACACACAATGTATCACTATTGTCTTTTATATTGCAGTTGTGCATTCAATTTTGTATTGTGAATCTTGTAATTTTCTGATTGGCTGCGGGTTGGTCTAGCTCTGTGAATATTCAGAAGCTCTGATTGGTCCCAGGGTGGTCTAGCTCTGTGAATGTTCAAATGCTCTTACTGGCTGCAGGTTGGTCTAGCTCTGTGAATGTTTTAATACTCTGATTGGCTACAGTTTGGTGTAGGTCTCAGAAGATTCTAATACTCTGATTGGCTACATGGTGGTCTAGCTCTGCTGATGTTCTAATGCTCTGATTGGCTTCGGCATGGTCTCGCTCTGCGGATAGTCGAATGCTCCGGTTGGCTACAGCTTGGTCTGACTTTACTATTTTAGAATGACGGTAGGATGTCGCTAAGTACAGATGATAATTATGAAATTACAAATCACATTTGTATATTTTCCAGGGGCCATTACCAAAAACATATTTGTGCTTGATCTAATTCCACTTGGTTCAAATCTCTTTCAATAAAATACTTTTTGGCAACTAAACCCATAACGCTTTATTAGAATGGAGCCAGCACTTTTGTAAAAGGTGCCTCATGCCTCAGTGATGTGACATATGCTGCGTTTGGTTCAGTCTTTGGTTGCCATTACTATTTGCCTCACAAAGTGCCTTAGAGATGTCGTTAGCTCCTAATGAACAAATAGGATGAATATTGGGTCAGTCAACAAAATGGCTGCCTCCGCAGAGCATGTTCCAATTACATATATTGAAAAGTTGGGAGATATGCATTATCCAATGTCTCCATTCCAATGGCTGCCAATTGTTTTTGTAGAGATTTTGTTTTAAACGTGTGGGTTGTAAAAACGATCATTTATAAATATAGAGCAGCTTCCCCTGTTGGCATCTGCCAGCTAACACTATGGACCAAATGTAATAGGCAACGATTTGCGGGCACCTGCATAAATATGGCAAGACAGTCGCTAGATTTAAAATGGCAATTGTATTAAGGCTATCAAGCCGGTATAGCACTGATACATGCAAAATGCGGGCTATCCCTTAAATTTATTAACATTTATTTATTTAGCATACACATACACCCATCAATATTGTGTAGGTCCTCCTCATTTTGCTAAAACAACCTCTGACCCGTCAAGGCATGGACTCCACAAGACCTCTGAAGGTTCCCTGTGGTATCTGGCACCAGGACATTAGCGGCAGATCCTTTAAGTCAGGGATGGGGAACCTCAGGCCCGGGGGCCGTATAAGACCCCTGGGATCATTTGGTCTGGCCCTCTGAGCTTTTTTTCTGCTAGCCTCCTCTGGCTGGCAGGGTGCCTAGAATGACACCCTGCAGCCAGAATCTATGCAGCAGTGCCATCTGGAGTGTCCTTAGGACGCTTCAGACGGTCACACCGCTGCCTTGCAGCTCCCCGAAGCATCCTCACAATGCTCCGGTCATTGCTGTCATCACCGGCGATTGTGGCCTTGCCCCGGTGTGATGTCACATGGAGGGGTGTGGCCTGCACTGGGCCCGCGAATTATGTTATACATATCAAAATGGCCCTCAGCAGAAAAAAGGTTCCCCACCCCTGCTTTAAGTCCTGTAAGGTGTGAGGTGGGGCCTCCATGGCTCGGACTTGTTTTTCCAGCACATCCCACAGATGCTCGATCGAGTTGAGGTCTGGGGAATTTGGAGGCCAAATCATCACCTTGAACTCTTTGTCATGTTCCTCAAACCATTTCTGAACAATGTTTGCAGTGTGGCAGGGCTCATTATCCAGCTGAGAGAGGCCACTGCCATCAGGGAATACCGTTGCCGTGAAGGGGGGAGTACTAGGTCTGCAACACTGTTTAGGTAGGTGGTACATGTCAAAGTAACATCAAATTGAATGTCAGGGCCCAAGGTTTCCCAGCAGAACATTGCCCAGAATTTCACACCATACTTGCCGACAATCAGCTCCAGCCTTCCGGGAGGGAGCTGATTGTCGGCTAACAGCGGGGGGTGGGGCCGGCCATTGGGGGCGGAGCCGGGGGCGGCCAAGTTGTTTCTCATTGGGGGTGGAGCCTGGGGCGGGGACGCATGATCGCGTCATCGTGGCTCCGCCCCTCTTCACAATGCCATTATTTTCAGTGTTGTGAAGCAGGGGGCAGGGCCACGATGACGTGATTCAGCGCGAATCGCGTCACCGCCCCCCCCTGCTGCGGGGGGTTTCTAGTTGTTTCATGGGGGAGGTAGGGAGGGTCAGAGACTTCCGGGAGGCTTGCCTGCCTTTCCGGGGGGCCGGGAGCGGCACCCGAAAATCGGGAGGCTCCCGGCCAAATCGGGAGGGTAGGCAAGCCTGCATCACACTGCCTCCGCCATCTCTTCCCCAGGTAAATGACGCACATGCAGATCAGGTCACCTTACTTCCATTCCTCCATGGTCCATTTCTGACGCTCACATACCCATTGCAGGTACTTTTGGCAGTGAACAGGGACCAGCATTGTCTGCAGCTAAGCAGCCCCATACACGGCAAGCTGCGATGCTCTGTGTTCTGACATTTATCTATCATAGCCAGCATTAACATTTTCAGAAATTTGTGCTACAGTGGCTCTTCTGTGGGATCACACCAGAGGGGCTAGCCTTCGCTCCCCAAGCGCATCAATGAACCTTGGGCACCCATGACCCTGTCGCTTTTTCACTGGTTGTTCTTCCTTGGACCAGTCTTGGTAGGTACCAACCACTGCATACTGGGAACACCCCACAAGACCTGCCGTTTTAGAGCTGCTGTGACCCAGTCGTCTAGCCATCACTATTTGGCTTTTTCCATAGTCGCTCAGATCCTTATGTTGCCCATTTTTCCTGTTCCAACACATCAACTTCAAGAACTGACTGTTCACTCGCTACCTAATATATTAACAGGTGCCAATGTAATCAATGTTATTCACTTCACCTATCAGTGGTTTTAATGTTATGGCTGATGGGTGTATTCCACAACGTGGAAATTAATTTCTCTCTTCCTCTTATAGCAGAGACTTGATTCCCAGTCTCTCTGCCTCCATTGAAGAAAAGTGAACAACTAAACTGACAATGTGTTTTATGTGAGTGAAGGTTGCCTATGTGTTCTGACCATTCCTCAGTCTCCAGTAACTGATATCAATCACCAGCTTCCACGGCAGGAGAACGAGAGCCGTCATTAATAAGCCCAGCACAACTACTGAGCAAACTGTTCTGGCTTTCAGACGACAGAAACTGGATCATCAATGACAGATGGCCGACCATTATAATGAGGCCTGTAACTTGTTCCTTGGTATAAATAGCCGCCGACCGTGCTGGGTACTATGTAGTGAATTTAAGTCCGGCATATATCTCCGGCAATAGGAGCACTGCAATGCACACAGACACACAACACCATTTTCAAAGATCTTTCTAATTAGGGAAGCAGCCAAGAAATATTTGCGTCAATTTCCTAAAATACCCGCTCGCTGCTAACGGACGTCACTCATCGCGCAATGATATGCTGTAGTAGAAGCAGAGTGCCCGCAGTAGGGATCAGAACTTACGTTTATTGTAATTTCTAACTCTTCCAGATTTGATTTTGTAGTGTCCAATAATTGGCTCTAATAACAGCATTATTATTTAATTATTACTGATCAATCAATGGATGTAATTCTCCATATATGTTCCTACTTTTTAGAAATGGATGACTGTTAATAACACTTCTCAGGTTCTGTATGATGAGTGAAGTTAAACCTAAAAATTCTCTAGAGATAATTAGGTTTAGAACTCGCATGGAGTTCTAGCTAATTATAGGTGGAATTCATCATTCCACCTCTCCATAAGTATCTATTCCGAAAAGCTGTCATTTTTGCGATGACAGCTTTTCGGGAAATAGATACATTTCCCTGCCTACACTACCTTATCTCATCTGGACACAGTGCTGCCCATGCGCTGTTACATCTGTAAAACCAGCGCATGCGCAGCACTGCCTACAGATGCGTTAAATTTGTGTACCCCCCCGCCCGCCCCCCCCCCTCCCCCCCCGACTTACCTGTCCGCGCAGCAGCCTCCGGCTCCGTCCTGCTGGTCTGTCATGTGGTTTCCCAGCAGACCACATGACAGATTACAAAGAAAAAAAAACTTTTTTTTTTTTTTCTAAACTTTCTTGTGCTCTGCTGGGGAGCACACATGTCCGCCCAGCCTCCGGAGCCTGAGGACGGAGCAGAGCGCCGGAGGGACTCGTCGGGGGACCTGCACACATGGATACAGGTAAGTCGATTCTGCTATTCGCCACCTCACAGTGGCGAATAGTAACTGCATCAAATTCCGAAAATTCATAATTTTCGGAATTTGATGAATACCACAATTTCCACATCCCCATACTAATGTACTAATGTACTAATGTATGGGGAGTGTGGAAATTAACGCAGGGGAACTTAGCAAGGAGATATCTGTGATATCTCCTTTGCTAAGCCTGTTCATGAATACCAAAATAACGTTATTTAAGGAAAATGTCCTTAAAAACGTTATTTTAGTGTTGATGAATAGGCCCCTATATGTGGTCATTCTGTATTCATAGACAATTTCCCCCCTCTCTTGTGCTGCGTATTATGCCCCGTTCTCTATACGTATCTATCTGAAAGTTCAACAACTGCACAGTATCACTTCTCTTGCACAGTATGCTGGATAGAATTCTCTATTTCTATTGCATTATTTTGTATAAGGTAAAGCTTACTAAAGATTGTTTGATACATGTCAGGGCTACATTGATACTGTTAGAGTGTACAGTGGATTATATGGGCCTGATTCAGCTTGTATCACAAATGCAGGTACTTACACAGAGCCTGATTTAGCAAGGATCGCAACTGCTAAAGCGTACGCAGACGGTCTATTGTTGTGTATGCGCATTCATCACAGTGCGCGTGTGTGAACCAGCCACTGCGATCGGGACTGTGACTACGCAGACCCATCGCAGAGTGATTGACAGAAAACACCATTTGGGGGTGGTGACGGGGGGAGTGGTCGGAGAAACGCAGGTGTGTCAGTGCATTTGGACGCCATTGCGGGGACGTACATAAATTAGCCATTGCAATACCATACGCAGCCTGAGCTCTTACTGCGTGCAGGAAAGTTAGCAAGTTAGTGGTAGGGTCAGACCCTCCTTAACTGTGCGAGTGGCTCCGATGTACTTCAATGTTACCGATGTTTTGGCTGGATTGCAAGGTACTACAGATGTGCGATAGGGGAAGTGGGCGTCTACATTTTGTCAGTGAGAGCGTTTTGCGATCGCAATTATTAGCATACTTTCGCAGCAGTACTGCGTGCGAGATTGCGACCTTGATCGCAGTAGCGATCCTTGCTGAATCAGGCCCACAGATGGAGCGATTGCTAGCCATTGCGCATGCATAAAATCCGCACTACGCGTGCGCTGCTATCGCTCTGTGATTACGTACGCACAGAGGAACCCATCGCAGAGTGAGGGACAGGCTGCCAGCATTTGGGGGTGGTTCACACTGCACCGCGAGCCGAGTCGAAATGCCGGGTCGCTCAACCCAGGTTATTTCAACTGGCCCCTTTCACACTGCACAGTAACCCGGGTTACTTGATGGCAGTGTGAGAGGTGTATAAATCACTTTCAGCGGTGCACTCTCTGTTATGTGGAACTGAAATGTTCTGCCAATTCCTTCTGTACGGAAACCTCATGGTTTATATATTAGTACAATTTTAATCTCCAAAGTGGAGTGATCAGACCTCAGCTGTAAGGGACCACTAGCCCTAAAGTCATATTGTACTGACCCGGGGCTATGGATGTTTTTATATTTTGCCCAATCAAAGCCTCAGGTAAATATTATTATTATTACCAGTTATTTATATAGCGCACGCATATTCCACAGAGCTTTTACAGGGCTTAGTGGGCCATTCACATCAGTCCCTGCCCCAGTGGAGCTTACAATCTATGTGGGAGGAAACCGGAGTACCCGAAGGAAACCCACGCAAGTACAGGTACAATATACAAACTCCACACAGTTAGGGGCTGTAGTGAGAATCGAACCCACGACTATGGGCCTAATTTTCAGTCGAACGCAAAACTGAGAAGCCCTCCAGCATCTTGAGAAAGTGCATTTCCGTCGTCTTTAAACGCACCACTGGTAGCAGCATCGAACCTTGCACCAGCCCCATAGAAGCAGTTTCTGCGTCTATGGCCTCCTGTGTGATCGTTTCAACGGTTTTGGACGCAACTGCTTACAGAGACACGCCCACGTTGGCTTAGCTACGCCCCCTGTCACTACCCAGGAATTCACACGACCCTGCATCCGATTCTGTGCTGACAAACGAGACGCATGCCCTACACGACTGGGTGACGCTCGCGCAATCTTAGAACTTCGGGCAACTGCGTGCGGCATGGACATTGCGCCAGACTCAGGATCACACCCTAAGGGCGACAGTTGACAATCACAGGGGATGGTGTACAAAGCGATGGCTTCTGAGTGTGGTACACCGCTGAATGGGCTGTGAGGGCAACAGGGGACAAGAGCGACGGGTCTGGCCAAGATTGTGAGCGAGGCACAGACTTGGCAGCGGAAAGTCCTCCACTAAACCAGGACATTGTGAATTGTGATTGATGAAGGTGTAGAGGAAAGTCTGGCTGGTGTAGGTGGAAGATTTAGCACAAGGGGACAATAGCAGGAAGGCCGTGTCCTGGGAATATCTAGGAGGTACATTATGTAAATAGATGGGTTATCGCAGGACAAGAGTGAGGAGAAAACGGAGGAAATCTCTTCAAAAGTGTGAATTTCCTCACAAGGATGGATGCGAGCGTTCAGTCATTACCAGGGCTGCAGGACAAAGGCCCTCATTCAGAGGCGCTCGCAAGAAGCGAGCGCTCGTTCTGAATGAGGGCGGCTGCTTCATTTTTGAAGTGCGGCCTCCTGGTCGTTAGGTAAGCTGTGGGCCATCGGGGGCTTGCGACGAGACCCTAAGATTGGGTCTCGGCAGCCGCAAGCACCATCGCGACCATCGGGGCTTGCGACGAGACCCTAAGGTTGGGTCTCGGCAGCCGCAAGCCACAGGGAGCTTCCTGCTCTGAAAGAGCAGGAAACTCCCCACTGACATCACTGATGATGTCAGTGCGGCCGCCCACAAAACGGCATGCGTTTGCTAAGGAACGCTTCCATTTTGGAAACCACCCCCCCCGGCTCGCCTACAAAACGGGGCGAGTTGTCGATCAACATCGACAGCCGCCTCTTTTGTAGAGAGCTCCGGAGCGAGAGAGTTTCTCTCTCGCTCCGGGGCTTGCGCACACGCAGTGCGGCCGCTGTGCGAGCGCAGGGCTAACTATCGACCCGGTTGCAAGCACATCGGTGCTTGCGACTGGGTGTGCTTGAGACCCAATCTCCGTACTCTACCGATATGACACCGGTGAGCTTTCCTTTAAAATAAGTTATTCAATGATATCTATTAATTTGTCCCTTTGCCATTTTTAACATTGGGTTCTATACAACAACAAGGACACAATATTGTGTCAGCACCAGGTTAAAGGGACATACAGTAACTGTCCTTTATTTGACACATTTTTGATTAGGTGAACGTGGATACCACAACCTCTAAATAAGCTCCAGGTCCCAAAAATAAAGTATTAATTCACATGTATCACTCCAGCTTGCAAACATACAACTAACAACTTGTAACAAACTTGGCAGCCATTTATCTTGGCCAACGCTGGAGATACCAGGTGAGAGGTGCGGTAGGGTGGCACAGTGCATAATTGTGGCCCCGCCCCCAGCTCTACAATTCTGCTATTTGCTGCATTGCGCTTCTAAAGGGAGGAGCTACGATGCAGCGATTCACCATGAATGGCGTCATTGAGCCCCCCTGGACCACCCACTTCTCTGGGTAAGTGGGTGGATCTGGGAGGCTGGTCTACGCTCCCTGGAGTCCCCGAAATACGTGAGGCTCCAGAATTCCAGAACAATAGTCAAGTATGACTTGTAAGCTCTCCCTTTCTGCTTTCTCCATCCCATTATCTAGAATGCATTCACCAAGTCCACATTCACTATGTTGACATCCATAATGTCAACACCAGACTGCTGATTGTTATAATATGGTTAAAATAAACAATTCTCTTGCCGACATCTGGAAGGCCGACATGGACAAAATGTCACCATCTGATATGTCGGCATAGTGAAAATGTTGATGTTGACTTTAGGGGGTGTATTTACTAAAAATCGAGTTTGGTCGAGTAAGCATTCTCTGGAGAGTTTGGGCATTTTTTTACAACTCGGAAATTGTCTAATGTCCAACTCTAGAGAGAATTCTCGTTTGCTACAGGAAAAGTCGGGAGAGTTAGCAAACACTCTAGAGCGGCCTCTGATTGGCTGAGAGTCTCCGTCATTTACCGGGGAAGAGATGTATATGGGAACACATACATCTCTACGTTGTCCGAAATGGTGCGGGCTATTCGATTTGTTATGTTGCCAAGTCCCGGACTCTTCTGGACTAGAGAAGCGACCTTCGCCAGGAGATATTGGAATTTTGTTTTTAGGGAAACCGTAGGAATTCTATTGGACAAGGGGAACGATCACGGGGCAGAAGGTATGTGTAAGTGTGTAAGTGTGTTTAGTATGTAATAAAACTTTACTATGTACAGAGTGTGAGCACTGTCATTATTTTACTATTTTTTTTACAGTGGAGGAATGGGTGCCAAAGGGCAGGCACCTGTAGTCCCACTGTAAAAACAATAGTACACAAATATTAACCCACTATTACCCCTGCGCCCACCGACCAGGGTGCAAGCAAGAGCCCTGGGCTTCAGTCTAAGCCTGCAGTGCTCGGGAGAAGTGGGACCCTGGCTTGGGCTGATTAGCTTGGGGTGTTAATGTTGTGGCCGGGGTGACTCGGTGAAAGGGTCCCCTGGCTGTGGTATGACTCGGTGAAAGGGTCCCCTGGCTGTGGTATTACACCCCGGCTAGTTTGAGTCCGGTGCTGTTTTTAAATATACCGGGACCCCCCATGCCATTTTTCCCCTATATTTTTTTAAAACAGGACTGGTTCACAGTGCCCAGTGCTGGTTCATAAAATACGGGGGAACCCTACACATTTTGTCTCCCATATTTTTAGACCCAGGACTGGCTCAGGAGCTCGGGGCTGGTTATGCTTTGGGGAGGGAACCCCAAGTCATTTATTAACATTATACACACATGCAGCCTGCACGTATCTGATATGTGCAGGCTGCATGTTCGGGAGTGTTTGTCTGCGGTCAGACACAGGAAACTCGCCAGAGAAAACTCAAATTCATTCACCATCGAAAAACTCGATTCAGTCCAAACTCCATTCTTTGTAAACTTGCATTTTTCTAATCTTCCCGAGTCCTGGCGAAGCTCAGAGAGTTTGTTCTCGAGAAAACTCGGGACAAACTCGATTGTTAGTAAATTAAACCCTAGGCGTCTACATGGTGAACATGTCAATATTGAAGAAGTCGACATGTTACAAGTTAGCATTGCGCACGTCGGCAGGATGAGCATCTCGACGTGTACTCCGGACATACAGTACATGTTGACATTACGTAGTCGACATGCCACATGTCAACATTTTCCCTGCAGACACAGCATAGCTATCCCCATTGTTTGCCTGTCTCTTTCAGTAAATAAAGATCATCTCACTTCTTCAAACAAACTTAGAAAGCGGAGCCGTAGGAGAGCAAATGAAGTAAAAATGAGGACGCACACTATGGGTTCTGCCGGGGGATACGCAGAGCAGACCGTAGCGGAATGCTATGTAAGAAACCACGTTATGCAGACATTCACATGTACTGTTACATACAAATATATCCCGGCGTAGCATTTCAACGCCACTGTCCCTTTAAAGGGCACTTGAACCTTAAACTTGTTGTAACAAAGAAGCGTTGATTAGAATGGCGGGAGGCTGATCGCGCAGTGATGTCATGTGTTTGTTTACACCACGAGCGGCTCTTACTTCCCCTGCAGTTTAACTGAACTGGTGATTTACCTGCTGCACCCGCACCTTTGTTCTTGTTGCATAACCAGCGGGATTACAGAACAAGGATCCTGCCTATGTGGGAAAATAAAAGGAAAAGCCAACACTCCTCTGCCAAGGGAAGCTGGTTCTAGCTATAGGGATGCAACGTGTGCCAAGCCACACAGTACACTGAGTCATTCTTAACGTGGGTCCCGTGGTGATCACAGATCATTTCCCATGACTTGTTGAGTGACGTATGGTCAGGTAGAACAATATTTACATATTCATTCAATATGCCTGAGCTGGGAACAAGGGCGCAGGCTGGGGAGGGGAGGGGGAAAAAAGCGCGCTTATTCTACTGTTAGAGAAGAATGGACTGATTGCAAACCGCGGGCAATGTGTAAGGCTACAAATATGCGAGGCACTTCTACTGGCGGGAAGAGAATCGGCACATTGTATGACTGCTGTTACTGTATCACTCTTGCCTTTAACCCCTTTCTTACTCTACTTGAGGCTTAGGCAGCCTGACTCCCCAGCTGATGTGGAACTACAAGCCCCAGCATGCCTGCATGCAGGTAAGCTGTAAAGCAGAGATAAGCAATTAGGAGCCCTCCAGCTACTGTGGAACTACAAGTCCCAGCATTCCCATGTTATATTATTTTTGTTTGTTTAACTTTTTCGAACCACAAAAAAAAAAAAGTTTCGCAAATTCTCGGGTTTAAAAATGCAGCATGTTTCTCAGTGCCACCCACGTGCTTCCTATTAGGGGGTCAAACCGCCTGGCAAATTCAACGTCACAATGGGGTAGATTTATTAAAGCTTCTTCAAATGAAAAGTGCTGGTGAGGCCCTTAGCAACCAATCAGATTCAGTCTGTCATTTCCTAGGATGCAATAGAGACATGATGACAGCTGGAATGTGATTGGTTGATATGGGCAGCCCCACTGTTCATTTTTTCCTCTGCTTGTGGGTAGGGGGGTGCGTGTTTGTCTATGTGGGGAGAGGGGATTATTTCACCAGTGTTATCACAATAGTTTTTTCTCCCAATGAATGGCAGGGTTGGGGAACCTTTTTTTCTGCCGAGGGCCATTTTGATATATATAACATTATTCGGGGAGCCTGGTGCAGGCCACGCCCCCTCCGTGTGATGTCACACAGGGGTGGGTCCACAATCGCCGGTGATTACAGCAATGTCCAGAGCATCCTGAGGATGCTCCGGGAGCTGTCAGGGCAGCGGTGTGACTGTCTGAAGCGTCACTGCTGCCTAGATTTTGGCTGCAGGGTGCTATTCTAGGCACCATGCTAGCCAAATAAGGGGCCTTATACGGCTACCAGGCCTGAGGTTCCCCATCCCTGCACTAAGGTATCAGATGATGAATGTATATGGCCAAACAGGGTATATACCACCACTGTACAACGACTCTAATGGTGGCCTGTCAGACGTGGCCATTCTGTACTCAATGTAGCCTCATATATGTATGTATCTACCTACATACCTATCTATACACATATTATAAAAAGCAAACCTGACAGTTATCCGCTTCCCGGTGGTCGGGGAGTGGCCAACTTTAGGCCATGAAAGTGGATCTGTGATGTCATATGGGGGAGGGACTTTTCTGCACTCCTTGCAACTAAATGTTGGGGCACATAATGTAGTTACAGCCCAGTGTTTGTTTTGCAGACATACTTAGATTTTCCTTGGTAAGCATCTATTAATAATGTGTACTCGATAAGCTGCTACAGGTTGTGGCTAGGCCTAGGAGCTGGCTCAGGTTAGATAGTGCTTGATTAAACGAGGGCCGTACCGAGGCTGGTAGCAATGGTGTCGCTGCCCAACACACAAGGCCAAGGTTGCAGCAGGGTTGCTGCCCCAGCAATACCTTTCTTAAGCTTGTAGGGTGCCTGCAGGGGGACCCCGCTGCTTGGAGCAGAGCCCGGCCTGTTCTTAGGTGCACAGCTTCCTGCTTATGGCCTCCTCTTATATGACGTTATGATTTCAAATGCACTGGGAGTGGCTTGGGCAGGACAGAGTGCAGAAGTGCCCTGGTACGGCACTCACTGCTTGGTCATTCATCTGTGACATCATCAAGGACATGTTTTGCTATTTAACGGGACTTGTTGTCCTAGTTGCTTATGTTATTTATTATTATAATTATTTACATATATTTAATAAATTCTGTGGCCAAAATAATTGCACTTCCAGCAATAAATTATCTGTGTTCTTCTATTCCTTTTACTGCATGTTGCTATATCGCAAGCTGTGACATGTACAGTATTTCAGTGTAAACAGATCTATTCCAACAACTGAAAATTGGGAAGCAATGTCAACCACCTTGTACTATAACTACAGTATATGAAACAAATGCCAGCAATACAGATATCAGCATTCGTATCACCAGGAAATATGTAATATAGCATGTTATAATGCAGACCGAGTTCTATACAACAATTACGCTATTTTCAACTATATTTAAATATGGTAAAGGGGCCACCTTGTGATCCTAATCCCTTCTGTCTGGGAATTCGCAGTTTAAGACGTTGACATGTAAAGGCTATTACATAATCACTTCATTCAACAGTAAAAAGGCATTCAAATGAAAGCTGTAATCTGTACAGTAAATATAAAGGAGGAATAATATGCACGTGTTTAGATCCAACTACAAAAACGCAGCCTTTCATTTTTAGACTAAATAACAATGTTAATAAAGCAGTTTATATTCTGGCCGCACTCGCTGAGGATGAACATTTGGGAACAGCCAGAGATTGCACCAAGGTTGCAGAGCTACAAGGTTATTGAAACGGACGGCTGTCCAGCAGGTCTCGTGGAAACAAGGACGATCTTGCAGGGTGGGCTGCAGGACACGGCCTCAGAAATGGCGACCAGTCTGCAGCTCACTGAAAATATATAGTAACCTTGTCGAATTATTTGTGAAACGTTTCAGAGCTGCAATTCTTGTCTACGTTATCTGTATAGCGCATTTTAAAGTGCACGCCCACATCCAGGTCTTTAGAAATACTCATCCTTATTATGACCTTCTGAAACTCAATGCTCCTTTACAGCCTAGTAACCAAGGAAGTGAAAACCCCCCTTGGAGAAGCATGGGAAAAATGCGAGACTATAAGATCGTATCGCCACGCATTTCTGCAGGCGTAACATTATGTATGCAGGGTTTATAAAGCCATTCCCTGAGTCTAACTGGCATAGTCCTCTTAATCAAATTCTACTCTATGACTTCCCCCTAAGGATGACGCTATAACCGCTCATTAGAATGTTTTTCTGTGCAGTGATTGTAACACATTCCCTTACTTTTGACCACAAAATTAATATTTACACGGACAAATTCTTGTGGGCTTATGCCAGCCAATAGCTGTACTAAAACGTTCCCTATACATTTGTCATAAAGCCTAATTTTCATCTTCTTTTGGGGCTCATCCTCACACAAATGCCTTAAATGTAACATGGTCATATCCATTTGCGTTTGGGGCTCCCCACAATAAGGTGCCTTCTGGCTTCAAGTTAGGAGGTATGCAGAGGATAATTTGGTAAATTAGGTGCTCTATACTTAAAAGTAAACAAGCTATTAGAGTGGCAGCTGGAAAAGTAATTTTACAACCGTGGATTTACGATTGGCCAGCAAGCGCATTAGGTAAGACAGGTCTGAACCAGGCAGTTAAATGATAGCATCCCGGGAAGAGATTTGTTTAATAAATAGCCTAAAAAAAGATATTTCTTATGGCTGCAAAATGCGTTGATGCCATTGACACTTTTCAGGGCTAAATTGCAAAGGATCTTAATAGACCCCTCGGTGAACATAGCTGATGTTAAATATCGACAATGAAGTACGATTCTACATTGAATGTTGTATGGCACAAAAAAAAAATATGTCTTATATTATGAATACATATTGTCTCAATAAAATTTATTGAAAAAAAAAAATATCGACAATGAAAGAATAGTGAAAAGTGATAAGGTACCAGCCAATCAGCTCCCAACTGTCATTTTTCAAACACAGCCTATGAGATGAGATGGCAGTTAGGAGCTGATTGGCTGGCACCTTATCACTTTTGCACTCTGTCTCCGAACACTGCTTAGTAAATAGACCCCTTACTCTTTTATTCTCTTTACAATTAATTTTGCTGGGTAAGTTTACTTAATATATCCTGATACTGGAGACCAAGCAACTTTGTGATTGGATCGTTGACATGTTTATTGTATTATCGCACTGTGCCTCCATAAAGCTATACTTTCCAAAATAAAAAATATCTGTTGTTTCAGGACATGTTTTACATTTACACTAGCTTACCAGTTGGAAAAAAACAATATTTCCACTGCAGATCCTTTGCAGATAGACACAAAAATGTTGCACATGTAATGTGACATCATAAGTCCTTCCTATAATAGATATATAATTAGGTTTCTATTATCTGTATAACTTTAAATGCTTCATCATTAAATTACAGGGAAAGTAAAGAGCAGCCTTTTACAAATGGCACTTTTAACTTTGCTGTAGAAAATAGCCTGCCCACAGTTCCTGCACTGTCCTCTCTTATTTACGGGTCAATATACTGTATCTATATATACCTATGGATCTGACATTACGGATCGTGATGTTACACAAGACTTTTGTACATTACTCTTCATGATGGTATACAGCTTGCTACATACACATCTGATTCCCATCTATGCTGCCCCATGATGACCACGTGTACAGTTATCAGCATGACAATGGTCCCAACATGGATATGGACATTTTAGGAACAGTCCCAGGAGTCTGCAGATGGGCGGAAGTCCTCTATAAGATGAGACGAGAGCTGAATAAGCTTAAGACTATATAAGAGTCCTTAGTTTTTTGTAATTGGTTAGAATTTTGGTCAACTGTTGCTAGGTAGAGTAGTTTGAGGGATTTATTTGGTTGTTTGGTTCTGACCATGTGTGAGCTTGTGGGAGTGGTATATGTGGACTTTATAAGGCTGGTCTACGCCCAGCAACTTCCTTTCTGGACGGTGCTTTTCCCTCCCTCCCTTCCCTATCTATTCTTATGCTCTTCATATGTTGTGTACTTACTAACACTATGTTATATTATCGTGTTGGGCGGGAAGGTGCTACAAACCAGCGGCCACGTAAGGTGTAAGAAAATGTTAGTAAGTACGCACATTTCCTTTGAAGGATGGCCTACCTCTGCGGGAGGACTTTGGGCGTCCGTCTCTGCGGACACTCTCATACTGTACAGTATTATAGGGTGTTTTGAGTCTTCACATCTCAGCCTACAATGGCCACAGGGGGGGGCGTGTCAGGGAATCGGTATGATATCCCGGCTGCCGCATGGCCGGGAGTTCGAATCCCGGCAGCCCGACAAAACAGCAGAGCACGGCAGCGGAAGCTCGACAGCAATGGAGATCCTGATCGTGGTAAGGTAAGTGTCAACTAATCTAACCTAACTCTCCTAACCCTCCGTAGGGGTGCCTAACCCTAACCTCCACCCCTGTGCCTAACCCTAATCCCCCCTCTAAGTGCCTAACCCCCCCCTTCCCAATGCCTAAACCTAAGTCCCCCGGGGGGGTGCCTAACCCTAAGTCCCCCCCCGGGGGTGCCTAACCCTAACCCTCCCTTCCCCTAGCGTAACCCTAACCCTCCCGGGGGGTGCCTAACCCTAAATCCCCCCCGGGTGCCCTAAACCTAACCCTCCCCCCCGCGGCTGTCTGCTTGCGGCGCCCGGCATCCCTTCGATCGGGATGCCGGGCGCCGGGGAATGACAGGCGTCTAGATATAGACGCCGGTCATTTATCCAACGCCGGGATAAAGCAGTCGGGAGGCCGGCTGTCGGGAATCCGGCAGCCGGCTTCCCGATTGTATACCCGTGTCAGTCGCTCCTTAATATTGATTAAGTAATATATGGCTGGAGCTGAGTGTTTGTAGTATCCTTCTTTGCCTCCCAAAAGAAAATTAAAAGCTCAGGGTCATACCTTCAATAAAAGCAAGTTATGACCATTTAATCAAAGCAGTCTGTGTCCGTGTCTCTATATTAGTATAAGTTAGTTGCAAGTTATTATATTGTTTTTAATTGCCATAAAGTTATGGACGCTTTATTAAATTAACTACAACTCAGTGCCCAAAAGTTACTTACTTGGGATCCAGGCTTCAGGGTATCCGGCTGTCTTGCACCAGCCACAGATGCTTCCCTCAAGTCTGCACGTGGTGGACAATATGTTACCTGTCTAATAGGAAGCACCACTGTAATTCCCACTTGGAGTTGAAATGCTCCCCCAAGCCCCCCCTCCCCCCCTCTTCCGACAAAAGAATAGACTGCAGACAGAAGGCAGTTACACTTCTCTTGAACATCACACCTCTCAGACATGGGAGTACCATCCTTGCTCCATTCCACAAAATAAGCTCAACAAATCATGCCTTGATTTTAAAAGTAAGGAACATTGAACACGGGAGGTGCATTGAATCGCCTGCAGCATATTTATAAAATTAACAAAGAGGTCAAAAGGAACAAACCTTCAAAGAATGTACCAGACCAGAGTCAGCACAGCCATCTATTTAAAAGGATGCAATTAAACGACGAGCACATTAGTGAAAATATACCAGACAAGTTTATTTTAAACCTTTTAAGAGGATTAGCTTGGCAATGTTAGTAAACTTTGTAACCTGATGTTTAAGGTCAGAGTAACTGCCCTTATTTGCCCCCCCCCCCCCACCACTGCTCTCTCCGTCCACATGGGATACAGAACGGCAGGTGTCCTATGTCACGTACAGCAGTTCCGGGACACTCATCCCAGTTCTAAGTAGAGGAGGAAGATGGGAGTTCTGGACATGTTAAATATCAGACTGCTCCGATATAGCGGCAGCACTCACCACCTGAAAGGTTTTATAAGTGCATTGCCGCCTAAGTGCACATCACGCAGCTCTTCTTCAACTTTGGTTTATTTTGTCTGCAGTTTTTAACAGTTCCTAAACAGTGGAAGGAAATGATTTATACAATGCTCTCTGTTTGTTTAATATTCAGCCAGAGCTTGTGAAATCCCACACGCCGGAGCGTGGAGCCGGGGATTAAGACACATGAAGACGCTACATCCTGCGCCGCTCTATTGCTTATCTCAGGAGCTTTTGTCTAACCGGGAATGTTCACAACCTGGATACCTACCAACGCTTCCACCTGGAGAACTATCATGTTGTAACCCATAACAACCAGACAGTTGCTCTCATTGGTTCAGCATATGCCAGACTAATCAAAGTTAACAGCATTCATTGGGTGCCTACTCCCCGTACCCATTCCTTTAACAGATTGCAGCTGTGGACCCCCAGTGTTACCAGATAGGAGAGGTGAGCTGTTAGCACAGGCAGCTCCACCATACTCAATAAGAAACCACATTTATTACATACACTGAGCTGGAGTTTGAATATTCCACTCAGTAATCACTGGACGCGCCAACAGCTCTCTACTCTAGTGTCGGTGCCATTGGTTGACAAACATAATCAATAATTTTGTGGGTTGACCCAATTTTCCTGAGAATGTCGTCTATCAGTTCCTTAGTACCGAATGATTTCACCGAAGATTGGTTCAGGGCAACAAAATGGCTGCCTCCACTGTTTGTAGGCCAGGCAAACACTTGAATCTTTATAAAAACAATAAAAAAAAAACAAACTTAAACGATATTGAAGAAAAGCCGTTTGTTTGGGAAGGAAAATCTCAAAGGCATTCCTCACAAAAAGTCTTGGTTTAAAAGGAGTGTTCTGCAATATAGACGTTTGTCAAGATTTTTGGCGGGAAGGTTGTGAGGCCTCCTTCTGCCGTACACAGTGGAGACAGATGCCTTCACTGCGTGCAGAAACAAAATGGTGTTTCATACTATTTGCAGCGTGGTCACACCCGGTGGGGTGCATGGCATTACGCACTATGGCGAAGTCGTGCCCTGTAAGGATTGATGGTCTGCAATTGTTGGGAGTTATGGTAATAGTGTTTGATATAGGTCATTATATAGGTTTACTGTGAGTGAATACATCCCAAATTAGTAATTTTGCCCACAACATGCACGGTATCCAGTCGACTGGTCAACATTAAAATGGTAAACACCAGAAGGTTGACACATTATGAATGTTGACAGTCAACATGGTCATTAGGTAGACCACCAATATTTAAACATGTACTAAGGTCAACATGGTTGAATGGACAACACATTGAAAAAAGTTGACATGTAACATGTTAACACAAAAAAATTAAATATATATATTTTTTTTAGATGTTGATTTCAAGGTTTAATGCCCCAATACACGGGGAGATTTGTATCAGATCCGATGGCACATACGATTTCTCTTGAAAATTGTACCTTTGACATTCTGTACGATTTGTGTTTAGAAAAGGTACGATTCAGGGGCGTTTCTAGAGAGGAGGGGGCCCGTGTGCAGTCTCCGACATGGGCCCCCTCCTCTCCGCCCAGCGGCCTGCAGCGCACTGGGCTGTGCGCGGCCAGCGCCGGAGTTATAGACTCTGGGCACTAGAGTGTGCCCAGAGTCTATAGTGTCTGCACGGGTCACCGGGAAAATGGCCGCCGCGGCCATTTTCCCTGTACTGTGCATGCGCAAACGACGGGAAAATGGCCGCCGTGGCCATTTTCCAGTCTTTTTACAGCTCCGGACCCCCGCGCCGACGTGGGACTCCGGAGAGGTAAGTAATATTATGGGTGCAGGGTGTGCTGTGCGGGGCCCCCCTGGGCCCAGGAGCCCGTGTTCCCCGCACACCCTGCACCCATTATAGATACGTCCCTGGTATGATTGTACAAACAATCAAATGATCTGATGTATTAAGATGTGTCACATCGTACTCGATCGGTCTAAATCTTTCTGCAAAACCAATTGATCTACGATGCCGATACATGACTGCGGGGATGCGCATCGGCATCGTAATCGTTTTTACATGATTGGTCGTTACGATCGTTATTGTGTGAAAAATCACCCCGTGCATGGGGGCCTTTAGATGTAAGGGTGGGCTAAAATAACATAAAACAGAAAATATGTTGGCATTATTGGGTCGACACATCCAAGGAATTGAACGTGTCGACCATTTAACCATGTCAACTTAAATACATGTGTACATGTTGGTGGTCGACCTAATGACCATAGCGACCTTTTGATTATGGACATTCAGAACCTGCCGATGGTGTATGCGGACCAGTCATACTCCACTCAAGTGCTCATGGTCTTCTGCCCTCAGTGGGAAAAACATGCGGTTTGTGAATACCAAGTAGCTGGTAAAAACCAAAATAGAGACTAAAAATGGCATATTACCATTCCCACACTGCAGCCATAGGCATACGCCTACCTGGAGGGTGTAGCTAGCGATAGAAAGCTGTGCCTGTAAGACGGCTTATAATGTGGCTGCCAGCCGCCTGGTGTCAGACTGTTCCCCTCTCCTGCTGGAGGCCCCTCCGCAGCATTCCTGTGCACGCCAACATTTATTGCTGCTTTTCAATTAGGAAATAGGTTACAACTGGTTGACTCAATGCCGGCTTGTGCATAGCAGCTGCTGCTTTGGAGAGGAGGCTATTGTGTATGCCCGCGAGACGAGGCATTTATGAATTAGTTCTTTGCCTCGTCTCTCTCACAATGAGAATGTCACGTAAGACAACTGAAAGCACTTAAGTCGGCTACTCAGATCCAACTTGTCTCACTAAAAATACGCCCTTGTTGCAATTCCCCTTTCGCTCAGCAATACTTCTCCTTTCATCGTTCTCCTCCTCGGCTGTGTTACGGCAATTGTGTGTGTCTTTATGTCTTAGCATGGGCCCACAAACTAGACCACTACTGGGGGGCACTGCATAGGGGGGCCCAAGGCATATTTTTGCAGCTGGGCCCACCACTCTCTAGTACCACCACTGCTCGGCGCTACCAAGTCACATGGCTATCATGCCATACATGCCTACCCTCCCGGTTTTCGCTGGAGGCTCCCGATTTTTCGGGTAGCCCCCAGCACCCCCGGAAGGGTAGGCATTTCTCCCGCATTCTGCCCACTTCCTAGTGAAGTGGGCAGAATGAGAATACCTGCGGCGATCGCGGGTCTCCGTGAAGGGGGCGGGGCTTAAGATGTGATTCTGCGTGAATCACAGCATTTGGCCCCGCCCCCTATGTAAATTTGACCCAATCGCGGCAGTTTTGCCGCGAGGGGGCGGGGCTTAATTATGTGAATCGTTAGGCCCCGCCCCAATCGGCCCCCTGCTGCTACTCTTACCCAGGCTTCTCCCGGGAAGAGATTTATAAAAGGTAGGTAAGTATGTATCATGCGTTATGTGTAACGCGACTTGTAGCGCACGGAGGATAGATGTATGTGGACACATCTGTATGGTGAAGCAGATTGCTTTCCTTGAAACAGCCTCATGTGTCTTTGTGACCACCATACTTTCTGCCCGGCCCTCACTGCTACACACATCCCAGCCTCTCCGTCACGATGCTTTTATTTTATCAAATGTTTCCATAGGTTGTCCTTAGAACCTAGCAACCTCATGGGCACTAGGCTGGCAGAGACAGCTGCGCGAAGCGATGCCACTGAGCACTGCATGTAACTTTCTCTCACCCAGTTTATGAGTTCAAGGAGCTGTCAATCCACTCTCGATTTATGACTCAGCAGCTGTGATGTTGCAATAAGCAAGTAAAGCCTGGGCCAGTGTATGTTCGTGACACATGGTAACATGGGGGTTGTGTAAATATAAACTCCATGAGAACGTTAATGCGGTTAGGGAGAGTTTTAAAGCATATGGGCCCTCATTCAGAGCCGTACGCTCTGAGCAGAGCGCACGCTCTGAATGAGGGCCGCCCTCCTAAAAAATGGAGCGTCCTCCTGGACGCTCGTATAGCTGTGGGTCACCACCCACAGGCTATACGAGCGTGCATTTTGATGGCCGCGATGGTCGTGACCATCGCGACCATCGAAATTGCGAGCCGGAGCCTGCGGTTGAGGTTTTCAACCGCAAGCTCCGGAGTGATTTTGGCTCTATCAGAGCCAAAATCACTCCCACTGACATCACTAGTGATGTCAGTGGGCCGGCTTCTGACGGGAGGCGTTCCCGTGGGAACGCCCCCGTCAGGGAGGCACGCCCCCGGCACGCCCACCAAAGGGGGCGTGCTGTCAATCAACATCGACAGCACGCCCCCTTTGATCAGACACAACGAGCGAAGGACTTTCCTTCGCTCGTCGCGTCTGGCGCATGCGCACGACGGAGCTCCCTCCGTCGTGCGCATGCTCAGTCCAGAACATCGACCCACTTGCGAGCGGACAGCCGCTCGCGAGTGGGTCTGAATCAGGCCCATGGTACAGGCTATTTCAAAATAAGTGTTATAGGACTTGCCCTTTCTATGAATATACTTGTTACATGGCAACTCTTTAGAGGGTCTTCACCTGCAGATTACTTCATTTTATTGGCTTGAATATGCCATCTTGGAACTTATAATAAATCCACTGCTTTAGCTATGTGGCTTCCTTCTGTGTTTTTCAGTAATGTCTCGATCATCGGGCAGAGTTTATTTTCAGGAAAGTTGCGGGCTGGCACACCAAAGGTAGGAATTCCCTTTAAATCAATGGTTTGTTTTTTTTCCCTCTAGGTCAGTGGTTCCCAAACTGTGTGCCGTGGCACCCTGGGGTGCCTCGGAGCACTTGCACGGGTGCCTTAGGTTGGTGGTCCAGCACCAAATCAAATTATTTATTGTCCACCACCATAACTGACCCTAAAGATGACAGGTGGGCACAATTTACTTCATTTTACTAAAAATGTTTCTGAATTTCTCAAAAACAAACGTTTGGCTTAGGGGATGCCGTGGAAAAAATTCTGATACCCTAGGGCGCCGTGATTCAAAAAAGTTTGGGAACCACTGCTGTAGGTATTTTTATCATGATACAGTCAAGTACTAAGGCAAATCAACCAAGAGGCACTGTGCCACCACATATGAGGGCCCATCAGTATAGGTAGCCACCTGCCAGCACAGTTTGGAAAACAATAGTTGTCTCGCATGCCCTGCAATGCCCTTTTCCTGTCTCCTCCACAGTATTAAAACCTACTGTAGGTCGCTTGGCAATGAGATTTGGCAGCATCCAGAAAGCTATTTGTTGTGGTTCTTTTATTTGCAGTAAGTCATCAGTTTATACTGTAAGTATTGATGTGAGCAAAAATGTCCATTAAAATGTCATATTACTGTACATACCACAGAAAAAAAAGGCTTAGCTCATAATGGTTACGTTTTTTTCCAGGCTGAAAGGGATACTGGAAATGGGAGTGGCTTGTGGGAAAAGCGGGTGGTCTGGGCCTACCAGAGTTATGCCCTAATTTGTCCATTTAATTTTGATAATGTTGGGCAGTAGGCGGTACGACTAGTCGGCATACAATTAGGATGACACGGTTAAAATGCCGACACATCCATTTAACGCTTCGACAACAGAATGTTGACAAATGTTTTCTTGCTTACTTTACCCTAACCCTGAAAATCAACAACAAAAACATAAGTTAACACTTAACACGTCAACACAATGTCAACATTCTAAATGTGTCGACATTTTAACAATGTCAACCTAATTGTATGTCGACATATAGGTTGTTGACCTAATGTCCATGTCGGCATTTAATTTTGATAATGTTGGGCAGTAGGCGGTATGACTAGTCAGCATACAATTAGGATGACATGGTTAAAATGCCGACACATCCATTTAACGCTTCGACAACAGAATGTTGACAAATGTTTCTTGCTTACTTTACCCTAACCCTGAAAATCAACAACAAAAACATATGTTAACACTTAACACGTCAACACAATGTCAACATTCTAAATGTGTCGACATTTTAACAATGTCAACCTAATTGTATGTCGACATATAGGTTGTTGACCTAATGTCCATGTCGGCATTATGACTTTCTACACTCAGAACCTGTCGGCATTCTGGATGTCGACTACCTGACCGGATAAAGGACGGTGAACCATTGTTCATCCAAATAAGTCTTAAATACTTGGTGCATGCAATATAAGATGCTACCGAGACGTAGCGTTACAATTTATCTGCCAAAAAACGGATGCAGTAATCCAACCTCGGATAAAAGAGATTATGTTTATTTAATGCCTCGCTGGCACCAACAACAATAATGACTCCCTTAGTGCAGGGTGCTCACTTTCTTTCTCTCTCTAAGTAACACGTCCGCTTCTTTACAGCTTTTCTCGGTGACCGTATACTTCCTGCCGTCTCTGAATATTAATACATTTTATGGAGATTTCCACTTCTACTTTTGCACAAACGCGGATGTGAGAACAGGTCGCAGACACTGTCAGTGTAACAAGTATTGTATCTCAGTGGGCGAGTAGTAGGCCAAGTTCATTCAGACTGTAGATGAAGCATTTATGTCACCGTGGCGATGTGCTGCTCACATTCTATGTCATTGCCATAATCCCGGCTTTAGGTAACCTGCGTCTATGGGCCTGATGCCGAGATTTACGCTAATGCAATCGCAACTGCATTCTCTCACGGATCGCAGTTGCTAAAATATGCTTGATGCCTTCCAAAGCGCAGCCATAGGAACGCCCACTGCTGCCTTCTCATATCCGTCCTACGACGTCCAACAGCGTAAACAATGATAACATTGACGCAGATTGAGCAGCCACGCAACATGTAAGTCAAATCTGACCTGCGGCAAACACTGCGGCTCTCCTGACAGGCAGAGAGCTCTCATTCAGCAAAGGAGATGGCAATGGCTGATCTATGCACGCCCATGAAACAGCGTTTAAACGGTCCTGACACACCTGCGTTTCTCTAGCCACCCCACCGTTACCTCCCCCAAATGCTGGCTACCTGTCACTCGCTTTGCGAGTGAATCCTCTGTAAAAGCGTAATCGCAATGCAATCGCTGCACGTGCGCAGTATGGCTTTTGCGCATGCGCAGTGGCAAACAATCATTCGATCTGCGTAAAATTCGGCATTGCGTTTTCCCGGAGTTCTGGCCCTGTATCCGTCTGGTCGGACATGCTGCTAGGCATATTGCGCCAACAGCTGGAGACCCACAGTTCCTAAACCTAATCTAAAGCTGGGTACACACAGGGCCTGATTCCCGAAACGGAGGCGTGTCGCCACCGTTGTGGGTGAGGGAAGAAGCCAGAATCTCCATCGGCTGACGGAGAATTCCTGGCCTCTTCCTGTTAACTGCGGTGGACAACGCAGATTGGATAAGTAATGCACAGCCTCCTGCTGCATTACCATATCTGCAAGGGTCGCAATTGCAAAGCTGCCTGTGTGCATACATCACATATCTATAGCGTGTGCATACATCATATATCTATATCCTGTGTGCATACATCATATATCTATAGCCTGCGTGCATACATCATATATCTATATCCTGCGTGCATACATCACATATCTATAGCCTGCGTGCATACATCACATATCTATAGCGTGTGCATACATCATATCTCTATATCCTGTGTGCATACATCATATATCTATATCCTGCGTGCATACATCATATATCTATAGCCTGCGTGCATACATCATATATCTATAGCCTGCGTGCATACATCATATATCTATAGCCTGCGTGCATACATCATATATCTATAGCCTGCCTGCATACATCATATATCTATAGCCTGCGTGCATACATCATATATCTATAGCCTGCCTGCATACATCATATATCTATAGCCTGCCTGCATACATCATATATCTATAGCCTGCGTGCATACATCATATATCTATAGCCTGCGTGCATACATCACATATCTATAGCGTGTGCATACATCATATCTCTATATCCTGTGTGCATACATCATATATCTATAGCCTGCCTGCATACATCATATATCTATAACCTGCCTGCATACATCATATATCTATAGCCTGCGTGCATACATCATATATCTATATCCTGCGTGCATACATCATATATCTATAGCCTGCGTGCATACATCAAATATCTATAGCCTGCGTGCATACATCAAATATCTATAGTCTGCGTGCATACATCATATATCTATATCCTGCGTGCATACATCATATATCTATAGTCTGCGTGCATACATCATATATCTATAGCCTGCGTGCATACATCATATATCTATAGCCTGCGTGCAGCTTTGCAATTACAATCCTTACAGAATCAGCCCCATAGTTTGTACAACCAATGAACGATATATCTTTCAGTCTACCTGGCAGTGTCTACATGCCGTGAAAGACGTCTTTTACAGATCTATTGCATAGGCCGTGTTGTATGGCAGATGAGATACATCTGGAAAGATATATCTTTCATAACTGCTCGTGTGTACACTCAAAGGACCGACCAATATGTGGCCACAGGAACCAGCGATAATGACATCACAGCTGATTCTTCTGGCCAGACATATCGGGTGGCCGATTGGTAAGTGTGTACGTACAAGGTCGTTTGTGCATAACCTTGCCAAATCGTTAGATCGATCGGCAGGTGTGTGTACCCCACATAACACACGCTTCCCAAATTCAAAGCGCCACATTTTAAAACAAAGGTGACCACGGGTGTAATCTGCTGCATCCACCGAATGGTGAACGCAGACAGAGGGCGTACAGAATATCACAGAAAACATTGAATTAAATGGTATTTCTTTGTACAAGCTGCATGCAGTATTCAAGGCATGTTCTGCTCTTCTGAGATTACTGTGAATACATTTATAACAAAAGTAAACAAGCTCTTAACCTGTGAAGTATGAGAAACTCAGAAACGTCTACAACAGGACGTATAGATCCAATGTACTTCGCTACATGTAACCTGTGCATTGTGAGCGTTGTCTGCCCCCAGCGGAGAATGATTTGAGATAAATGAAGAGTTTTTAAGTTGCGGTGAAGACGTTTGATGGCTCCAGGAGTGGGGAAGGTCTGTGAATATTATTTTAGCTGACCCTCTGTGACCCGGCTACTGTAATGCAGATAGAACACATACTCTACACTCCCCGTGGTTAATAAGCCACAGAGACCGCATACAGATCACAGAAAGCACAAGCACATTTTTCTATTGTCGCTGGGCTGTTTGGGACGTGGTACTCCGGTTTATCTATTTGACCTGCAGAGAATTTGCTATAGTGTGAGAAAAAATAACGTTTGCAAACTTGTAATCAAAGGTAGCATCAATTCTTAAATAATTGGCCAGAAATTGCAATTTTTAAAAAATTTTTTTAGCAAACACTACTGTTTCTAAGAAATCTTTGGTATTATATATACATTTTATTTATTATTTATTTATTAACAGTTTCTTATATAGCGCAGCATATTCCGTTGCGCTTTACAGTTGGAAACATAAATAGAACAAAACTGGGTAATAATAACAGACAGATATATAGGTAGGAAGGCCCTGCTTGCAAGCTTACAATCTATAGGGAAATAGGCATTGATACACAAGGATAGGTGCTATATACTGCAATTTTGGTCCAGCCAGAATGCAGAGTTTCTTGGTGGGCTGCATGATCCAGTCACACAGGATTGTTGGCCAAATATCAGGAGTATGTGAAAGAAAGACAATGGCCCTCATTCAGAGCCGTTCGTTATTTGCGTTCGTTCGTTCAAAAACAAGGGGTGGCTATGCAAATGATCCGTTCGCACATTGCAGTCTGTTCACTCCTCTGAGTCTGAACGAGCGAGCAAAACATACGCTCGTTTATTTGATAAAATCACCCCCTGGCCGCTCGTACCATACGTCATGTCCGCTATTTATTAGATTAATCGAGTACATCGAACAGGGTATGAACTGCTCGCTATTCTTGTGGTTGGGTTTTTCAACCGCTATTTTGCGAGCAGTTCTGAGTTAAAAAAAACCAAGTGACGTGGTCATTGACGCTGCTGTATTAATTATGCACACCCATAAAACGCCCGTTTTGACCTTTAAGCACGCCTGCGATTGGATCTCCACTCCCCGTTTTCAAGCACCTTCCCCTGTTACCACCCACATACGCCTCATTCTGTCACTCAAAATAGCAGGCACTCGCTATATTGCGTACAAATGATTTTCGGCCGCACTGACTGGTTCGCGCATGCGTACTAAAAACCATACGCAGATGTGCGAACATCGCTCGGAACGAGCGTACTGTCGCTAGCGAGTGGCTCTGAATGAGGGCCAATGTGTGAGGTTATGTGTGGACTGTGAGAGGGGATGTAATAAGACATGGAAGCTATGAAGGTTATGTGGTCGGTTCTGGAATCTGATAAGCTTGTTTGAAAAGGTGAGTTTTTAGGGAACGCTTGAAGGATTGGAGACTAGAGGAAAGTCGTATTGTGCGTGGTAAAGCATTCCATAGAGTGGGTGCAGCCCGAAGAAAGTCCTGTAACCGTGAATGGGAGCAAGTAATGCGTGGGGATGAGAGACGTAGATCTTGTGCTGAGCGGAGAGGTCGGGTTGGGAGATATTTTGAAATGAGTGAAGAGATGTATGTTGCTGTGATTTGGTTAATAGCCTTATGTGTAAGTAAAAGTATTTTATATTGAATATGGTAGAAAACCGGCAGCCAATGGAGGGACTGACAGAGTGGTGCAGCAGACGATGAACGTTTGGTAAGGAAGATAAGCCTCGCAGCTGCATTCATAATGGATTGTAATGGCAATAGCCTGTTTTTGGGAAGGCCAGTAAGGAGACTATTGCAATAGTCAATGCGGGAAATAAAAAAGCTGGTTGCTCTTTTTCTGTTCTATTGGGGGCAATTCAATTGTTTTGGGCGCCTCTAGTCCCAGTCTAGAGTGACCGGGAGCTATTCAATTGTTTTGGGCACCCATTACTTACTGCGGATTTCTGCTCGCACCTCAGGAGAAAGCTGCCCAAAAGTATGGCATTTGGGTACCTTAACTGGCACTTAACAAGAGAGAAGCCGCTTTACGCAGATAATCCTGTGCATTTTTGGCGCAAGCAAGCACGGGGCTGGTTGCCCGAACAATTGAATAACTCCCGTCACTTTAGCCGGGAGCTACGGGTACCTAAAGTGAAATGAATTGCCCCCTATGAGTCTATTTACAAAAGTGTTCCTGGCTGTTTAACAAGCCAGCACCACAAGTGTTAGCGATCACCGGTTATCACTAGCAATAGCCTTCGCCAGCTGCCTCCAGCCATAGCGTCCCCATGCAAACATGGAGATGCCTATTTGAGGAGGATTGCACATGTTTCGCTGGTTGGAGATAGAAGAAGACCCTTATAGGATTAAAACACTTCATTATTTCAATTATATTTAAAAGCAGAATATTTTTTCTAATTCTTACAACTTTTATAAAAAAAATTCCCGTACTCTGGAAGCGCAGGACAGCGGATAAATTACGTTAAGCAAAGATTTTCGTGCAGTTATAGACAACTTTTCTTATCGCCAGAAATTAGTAAAGAGGCCGTTAGGGCTTTCTCCTTCCTGCGCAGTACCAATTTCCATCACTAGTGGCCAGAATTTAGATTTAATTTCCTACTGATGATCTCACCTGTGATTCCTCAACATTTCTGGGGTGCTAACACTAACAGCATTAAGCTACAATAAGTGATGGGAGTAACCAATACAGACAGTTGTTGCCGTGCTCTGACCAATCACAGCGAAGCCACTCGGCGTTGTTTAGAAGCTGACAGTCAGCGCTGCCTGTCAGTTGCGTTTTCAGCACCACAAGTAGTATGTCCTCCTCGCCTTTTTATATTTTTCCAATGGATTGCCAAGTTGGCATGAAGAAAAGGATCCCCCCCCCCAGAATTTAGGTGAAAAATATAAAGGAGCGTGTGTATGACGGTTTCTGTGTTTAATAAAATCATTTTAGTCATGGTGTTTATTTTATTACATTTTTTGACAGGAAAACTACAGGTCCCAGCGGGCCCTGGATGGTAGAGCGTTCTTGTATTTCTACATGGGCCAACATGCTCTGGCAGCCATGGGTATGCTGGCACTTGAAGTTCTCGACTGGCAGCATACAAAATGAATTACAATTGCCAGGGCTTGCTGGGACTTTTAGTGCACCAGCACAGAAACACTGGATGATCAGTTTTAACTCTATGACACCACACCCACTGCTCCAGGGGGTGCTTTTGGCACAGGACTATTTTACGCTGGGGGGGGGAGAGACAAGACATTTTTTTTTTTCTGCAAGCCGCAGATGTTGTGATCAAGAGCACAGATTTCTGTACCTCCCCTTAGACTGAGAAGAGGTATCGGCACGTCCTGCGCACATTTACTAGGACACGTCTGCTCTGTACTTGGGTCACGTATGTGCAACCTTTCCACGAGGTGATGCAACTATCAGAAGCTAACAAATCTACATTCGTGCATATGCTCAGTGTAGGGTTGGCATCGGTGGGTTAATGATTGATGGGCACCATCGATGGTTAAAATTAATAGCATGAAACCATTGATGGGAAAGCATAAATTTTTTTTTTTTGCCCATCGATGGTCATCCCTGCTGCGGCGGGCCAATCAGGGAACAGGTCTTCGTGCGCCACCGTGAGGTGGGGATAAGCCCCGCGCTCCCACCGCCAGTAAAAATAATCAAAACATTGACATCTGACCGCTATCAATGGCAAAACCATCGACCATAGGTGGCTAACCAGCGATGGTCTATAGGCCGTCGCTAGCTCAATGCAAACTTCCAGCCCCCCTCTGTCCTACACCACATCATGCCATTTAGCGTTATTCGTGTACATATAATATTTGTAACCCCTAATAGTCTAAAATGGGCAGCAGAATCCGGTCTCTACAGCAGCATAGTCTGTCCTTGGAAAATATCACAGTGCATGAATAGGCAGCCCGGCGGAGGTCAAGCTGTACATCTGGAGATAGCTCTGTGGAAGTTTGTGATTTAAAAATTACACAATTCATCTCATTTATTAAATCATCTTGCAGGGCGTAAACAGGACGGTCTGCTGACTTTATGACCTCTGCCCATGACTTTACACTACAGCCTGGACGGCAATTTCCTGGACACACAGGGGACCCATCACTGCAGCCCAGGAAGTACGCATCCGTGTAAAAAGGCTCTTAAGGAAATTGAGGTGACACAGAGATAGGAGGGGGGGGGGGGGGTCTACAGCTGACGGCCTAACACTGCTGACATATAGCTGTGTGTGGGCAGAATTCTTAAGGAGTTTTCCATAAAACCTCAAACAACTTATGGTTTTAATTAATTTGAGCCGTGTGTCCTCTTTCTGTTGACTTAATGACTTATGAGGCTCTTTCGCTGACTAATGTGAAATTGTGAATCATTACTGTCTCTATGCTGGCCAGTGGCAATGCAGCTCTGCAACGATGCCAGCCTGACCTACTTAATGTGGGGGCATCTGCTTTGGCATTGCCCGCTTTCTTATTTTTTTTTTAACAAGCTTTTATCGAAACATCAAGTGTCACATACACAAATATTAATATAGTGCAAATATCCAAGGCAAAAAAATAATGACAAACAGTAGTGTAATAATACTAAGGATACGGGATGTAGTCAGCATCCCGGCGTGTGGGATGCCGATGGGCGAAATACCGGCGCCGAAATTCAGGCAGCGTCAGGATCCCGGCACCAGAATACCGACCGATAACATCCCGAAGGTAAGTATCAGACGTTAGGGGGAAGGTTAGGGAGCGGGGTTGGGTGTGGATCATTAGGTCTACATTGTCTAGATAGACAATGGAAGATAGACAGGCAATAGATAGACAGGGACTGAAGGTCGACAGGGTCTGAAGGTCGACACACTAAAGGTCGACTGGTGACAAGGTCGACAGGTACTGAAGGTCGACAGGCAATAGGTCGACAGGTACTGAATGTCGACAGGCAATAGGTCGACGGGGACTGAAGGTCGACAGGGTCAAAAGGTCGACACGCTAAAGGTCGACTGGTGACAAGGTCGACAGGTACTGAAGGTCGACAGGCAATAGGTCGGCAGGTATTGAATGCCGACATGCAATAGGTCGGCGGGGACTGAAGGTCAACAGGGTCAGAAGGTCGACACACTGATGGTCGACTGGTGACAAGGTCGACAAGTATGAAGGTCTCATGCAGTATGTCGACAGGGCATAATGGTCGACGGGTCATAATGTCGACACACTGAAGGTCGACTGGTAACAAGGTCGACAGGCAGTAGGTCGACCCACAGTCAAATGGTCAACACATTATTTTTTTTTCAGGGTTAGTGTCAGGCACTTACTCCGACGGGTCGACTACTAACAAGGTCAACAGCTATGAAGGTTGACAGGCAGTAGGTCGACACTGATATAGTCAAATGGTCGACACATTTTTATTTTATTTAGGGTTAGTGTCAGGGTTAATAACAAGTTCGACATGTATGTGGGTCGACAGGCAGTAGGTCGACACTCATATAGTCAAATGGTCGACACTATTTTTTTTTAGGGTTAGTGTCAGGGTTAGGCACTTACCCAGACGGTTTGGGATAGGCACCAGGAGGGAGGGTTAGGCACCAAGAGGAGGGTTAGGGTAAAGATTAGGTCTAAAAAACAAAACAAACCATGTGTTGACCATTTGAGTGTTGACCTAATGACCATGTCAACCTTCAGTACATGTCGACATTGTTACCAGTCGACCTTTAGTGTGTCGACCTTCTGACCCTGTCGACCTACTGCCGGTCGACCTTCACACCTGTCGACCTTGTTTCCAGTCGACATTTAGTGTGTCGACCTTCAGTCCCTGTCGACCTTTAGTGTGTTGACCTTCTGACACTGTCAACCTTCTGTCCCTGTCTACTTACTGACTGTCGACCTTCATACAACCAACCAGATTCTAGCTACTACCTTCTAGAAGGTGCTAGATAAATGATACGTAGAATCTGATTGGTTGCTATGGGCAACATCTCCACTTCCAAAAACCCGCACTTTAGTAAATATACTCCTATGTATCAAGCCTTCCAAAGAAAACATGTGGACAAGTTGCTCATAGGAACCAATCAGCTTATAGCTACCATTCTATAGAATGTAGTAGATAAATAAGAGCTAGCAGCTAATTGGTTTCTATTGGCAACTTCTCTACTTATCCTGTATAGAATGCTTGATGTATTATCCACTGGCATCCTTCCCTGTGGTGATACCCGGTGCGGACATGATTGTACGCCGCGCGCCTGCAAAAAGGGGGCGTGGCATCTCTGCCTGAATCCCCGTTTTAGTCACTCCGGGGGCCCTGGAGATGCGGACTGCCGCCAGGGACCAGTCTGTGTGTAGTGTCGGCACGTAATGCTACAGTGCAACACCCGGCTCCTGTCACTTAATGAACATTTATCTATAATAATATTATAAGAACGTTGTGTCTGTCTGTTTGTTCCAAGTTGGCGTAAATACTACAGAACCAATTTTCATGAAACTGCATCAGTGTGTAGTGGAAACTCTAACGCTGCATACACACACAACGATTTTGTAAATGAACGATATTAGTAAACGATTTTCATTCATTATTTCAATGGAAAAATTAACGAAAATCGTTTACTAAAATCGTTCATTTACTAAAATGAACGATTTTTTTTTTAACTACAAAGGATTTTTGCATATTCCCTTAATGAAAATCGTTGAGTTGGTCAGTCTGACTGAACTACAAACTACAAACGTGAACGCGCATGAATGATAATCGTTATAACTCAGAAACTGAACGATATTTTCAACGATTGAGCGATATCGTTAACGATAATCGTTCAAATAATCGTTGTGTGTGTATGCAGTGCTCCTTCAAGATTAACCTGCACTTTGTTTCATCTTGATCCGTCAAGTTAAAGCTGAATAATAACAAAAACAACATTTACTGACATCATTAATGCAAGAGATAGGTGTGGCACCATGCGCGTGGCCGGTAAGGGGTGGGGTAGAAAGGTGCCACAGGGCACACAGTGACATTGTTGTGAGTGGTGGGAGAAGGCATTGCTGCCACCAGTCTGTATAGCGCTGCTGGTCACGTGGGCTACTCCAGCGACAGGGCCCCTATACAAAGCAAAACAACTAGAACAAATAAAAACAATGTTGGCGGATGCGATATTATCATGTGGGAAGATGCACACTGCAGCTAGTAATAGAATAAAAGCCACCAAATATACTGCTTATTAACAAGATTATTTTCCTCTTAATGGGCTCTATTTATTAACATTATTTTTACTAAAATAAAGTGAAAAAGAGTGTTTTCACACCCATTTCACATTATTTTAGTATCACCTAGTTATTACAGGGCAATTGGAGTAGAATTCGTAAAATTCTACTCCAACCCCTAAGTGTCACTTATTTTTAGTAATCAGGGCCTGATTCAGAGCCGCTCGTAAGCGGCCGCTCGTTCGCTCCGAGCGATGTTCGCACAACTGCGCATGCGTATGGGTTGTAAATTAGTAATACGCATGCGCGAACCATTCATTGCGGTCGGAAATTGTGTGATCGCAAAGTAGCGAGTGCCTGCTAATTTGAGTGACAGAATGAGGCGTTTGTGGGTGGTAACAGGGGAGGGTGCTTGAAAACGGGGAGTGGAGATCCGAACGCAGGCGTGCCAAAAGGTCAAAACGGGCGTTTTAAGGGTGTGCATAATTAACAAAGCAGCGTCATCGACCACGTCACTTGGTTGTTTCTTAGCCTGAACTGTTCGCATGATTGCGGTAGGAAAATCCAACCACAAGCACTGCGAGCAGTTCAGACGTCTTTCGATGTACTCGATTAATCAAATAAATAGCGGAGATGACGTAGGATGCGAGCGGCCAGGGGGCGTCTTTACAAAATAGCGAGCGCATATTTTCGTTCACTCGCTCAGACATAGAGGCGTCAACAGACCGCAAAGAGCGAGCGCTCGATTTAAATAGCCGGCCCCTTTCTCTGAAGGAGCGAGCGCAAATAGCATCCGGCTCTGAATCAGGCCCTCAGATCGCATTTCCCATAATTGTAATGGGAAATGTGATCCGACCAAAGTTACTAAAAATAAATTGTAAAAAAATATTGGGGGAAGCCCTGTGATAATAACGCCACCTGGAGGTGGCGTTATCCAGGGTCTCCCCCGGTTACCGGACTCCTGCCCTGCTCTAAAAGGCAGAGCAGAGCCGGGAGCTGGTCCCAGTGATCAGCTGTGTGGTCTAAACAGCCCGCGAGCTGATCTCTGCTAAAAAAAGGAAAAAAAAAATTCACTTACCTGACTCCAGGGACCTGTGGTCGGGGCTCCGGTGATGACTCCCCTCCGGTCAGCTGGTCTCCCATGGTGCACTGGGGCCCGGTCATCAGGTGATCGGGTCCCAGTACAGTATGGGATATCAGCTGACCAGAGGCAGGGAAGACATCACCGAAGCACCGATGACTGCAGGTAAGTGATATTAAGGGAGGGGGGGTTGCGGGGGGTCCACGACCGCGGGGGCGGGGCTTAACGACGGGGGCAGGGCTTAGCGCCAGGGGGGGTAGCAGCATCGGCCGGTCAGCGCATGCGCGGGCACTTTGTCATGGTATTTTTTGCGAAAATACCGTGACTAGTGTGCGGAGGGGATTCGCAGGGACAGAGCTTTATCGCAAGCTCTATCCCTGCAGGAGATTTGTAGTAAATCCTTGTGTTATAGCCTGAATTCACAATGCGAATTCAATCGATAATATCACACTACAATCTGCATTACAAAATAAGTACTGAAAAAAGCAGAGGTGTCTTTAATGTGGCAATCTGGGGCAGCTGTCTCAGGTTGCAAGTTTTGGGTCCAGCAAAATGACGGGAATTCACTCAAAAGGTGTTTACCTTCTTGGCAGATCAAAGACTTCTCAAAAATGACAATATTTGACTTTGAAACTGCTCCTATTCAAAAGTGTGTGACACATCGTACAGGGGACGAGAAAGGTGTCAATTCATGTTGCCGCCTGGAAGCTGCAGAATAGCTAAAACAAACCCCACGAAAACCCGCGTGACCACAGAGAGAAGCCTAAAATGGTCTCAAGTTCACCTTGGCCCACATTTGTTGCACAATTAATAAAGTTCAGCTCAAATTACGCTATTTGAAGAATAAACATGAAAGTCGGGGGAACTTAGGATTCCTGGAAGCTAGAAGTGAAACGCGTTTGTACAAACGTGCGAGTGACACAATGGACGAGACAGGTGATAGATGTCTCGTTAACTCTGATGTGAAACTGGAGAGGTGATTACCGAGCTAAACTGACATGAATGATATAACCTGGATGAATAGCCCAGCCGCCTACCAGTCAATATACAGTATTTGTATGAAACAACAATAAAAACTAAAAAAAAAAAAAAAAAAAAAGAGCTGAGTATCGCTTTGATATCTGAGATTAAAGAGAACAGTTAAGTGTGGAGGAGTTTGAGTATAATGATACAGGCTTTCATCAGTGAAACCCAAATTACCAACTAGACTCACAACCCTATCATATCCTCTGTGGCGCGCAAGTTACTTATTACAAAGCTGCCCTTACCGTAATCTAGCTTTCAGGGAAATGAGGGAAACCAGAGCTGCTTTTCAAACGTTTTTTACTTTCTATCATCTCCAGGGAAAGATCAGCTGTCGGAAACACATGCCTGACAATGGACAAAAAAAGGGAGAGAGAGAGAGAGAGACAGAAGTGAACATAGCAACCATCTGCTACAGAACGCTGAGTAATAAGATCTAATGAAACCTCCAGCCTGGCCCACCAGACTGACGATTTTCAACTTGGCCGCAGCCGGAAGGTAGAAGCTGCCAGCAGCCAATTTAAAGGAGTGCTGTATTTTGGAGGCTCTAACCAAGAACACAAGTAAAGATTGGAAAACCACAGCTGATTTCCTCTTGTGCTGCCCCCCTTCTCCTCCCTCAAGGGCACATTCCTTCTCTCATGTCTATGGCACATGTGAATGAGGAAGCAGACAATTCTCTCTCTCTTTCTCCCTCATACACCCCATGTGTTTTCCATTTAAATAAACTGGCTGGAGTTCCTTTGCTCCGTCTTCTCCAGACCTTTTAATCTTCCTCTGCAGCAGGTCTGACCTCACCTAAGTCTTTCGCTTTCCTTTTTTTGAAGGGGGGGGGGTGGAAATCGGAATGGGAGAAACTATGTCGGCCGGATGCGGATTCCTGGGAAAACAACACATGCGCAGAGAGATTACGGTAAATGTGATAACTCTGAATGAATCATTTCCTTTGCTATGTAGTGTCTGTGGGTGAGAACCCTCCCAGTGTGAAGACCAGTGCAAATTCCTGATCCCAGTGTACTTTGGCGTTGGTGTAGGCTATACAATGCAGGACAATGTGGACTATGGGGCATATGTATCAAAGTTTGATGCGAGATAAAATTGTGCGATATATATCACCAACCAATCAGCTTCTAACTTACATTTTGCAGGTTGCTTTTAAGAAATGATAGTTTGGAGCTGATTGGTTGGTGATATATATTTCACAAATTTACCTCACATCAAGCTTTGATACATATGCCCTTATGAGTGGTGAAACTATATGGAGCCGACTTAGAGTCTCGTGCTGCTGCGACTGCCTTAGTCTTTGGCGTAGTCGTGCCGGCGACTTTATGCTGACGCCAGTTGATAAAAAAAAATTAAGAAATAAAAACGTGCTTGGAACATTTTTACCGACTTTCCTGGAAGGTCCGGGTGACCCGCGATTTTTTGAGCAGACCCCCGAAAGAGATCATTGGCATCCCAGCCACTTCCTTGTGAAATAGGCAGGATGAAGAGATAATACTGAGAATCGCGGGTCTGCAGGGAGGACGCAGGACCATTATGATGTGATTGGCATCATTTTAGCCCTGTTATTTTATTAAAAAAAGATTATTATCTCACTAAATAGAATTGTGGCAATTCAATGTGAGTTCAGCCACAACTAAGCTCCAAAATTTGCTTCACACAGTGTAAAATGGCTGCCTCGTGCCTCGCGCAGTGCCTCAGTGATCTCCCGTGTGAATTTTCACAATGGCCGCCACCAGAGTGCGTAGTGTGATGCATACTTGCCTACTTTTGAAATAGCATTTCAGGGAGATTGTGAAAGCAGCACCTATGAGCGCAGCGGTAAAGTGGGCGTGTACTGCTACATCTGAGAGGTGTGTCATAAAATTGATTTACATCCACATGTAAATGAGCCCCAAAGCAGTTAATAAGATCATGTTGTTGATGAAAACACACGGATACTTCTCCGAAAATACATGTAACCATAGGGATCATTGTGCCTTATAACCAATGCAGAGAAATTATACTAATGATCCCATTTGAATGTATATATCTCTGTTTTTTCTTTTATATAACACTGTCATAATGGGGGTAAAGTGAAATGAGGGAGATTGGTAGACTCTTCAGGGAGACAGGGAGATTGCTGCTATTTCAGGGAGTCTCCCTGACAATGAGGGAGAGTTGGCAAGTATGGTGTGATGGATATACAGTACTTTAAAGCTTTCTAAAAGGTAACAACCCTGAATGATGACAGGAAAAGAATGTTACAGAGCTGCTACAAGACTCCTGTAGCTGCTCACACATCAGCAGTGATAGTCACACACCGCTGTAGATTTGGAGTTTAACAATGACTAAGCAGTCAGGAAAAATAAAAAACAAATCAAATACGTTTGTAATTCTTCAAAATACAGTCATGGATCCGAACTTCCACCACAGCGGGACATGCATTCCTCTCAGCCGAGGCACCGAATAAGTGAGATAAACAAATTCCTAACGTACAACAGCAATATCCTAACAGAAGTGGAATTTCCCTTAATAGTCACTACAGAGCACACAGCTACATAGTTCCAGGATCATCTCCAAAACAGCAGGTCTGGGGGGGTTACCAGTATGCAGTATAGTACAGTACCTACCAAAAATGGTCCAAGGAAGGCCAACCAGTGAACCAACGATAGGGTCACGGGAGCCCAAGGCTTGCCTGTTCTGTTCTGTTCCCACAGAAGAGCTACTGTAGCACAAATTGCTGAAAGATACCTGCTGCGATCGCAGATGCATCCCCCTTAGGTTCCTATGGGGACTGATTAACCACTTAATTTCTTTAACCCAGCATTCCCAGAGATGTTCACAAAAATGTCACAGTGCAGCATTTAGGTGTCACCCCCTGGAAGGGTGACACCCGGGTGCGGTCCGCACTCTGCTTGTGATGCCTCTGATAGGCCCCCATTGTAAAATCTCTTCCCACCCCAATGGATATAGCCATGGGATGCGACCATGTCAACTAAAACACAGCGCATCTCATGCGACCGTGCCAGGTAAGTGGTTAATTGTGTAATTGTGTAGTTGTCCAAGCTCCGGAATGCAAAGCATTCTGGGTCTTAGCCATGGTAGCTAACACCATATTCGTGTGGATTAGCCAATTAGTTACACTACGCAGCTGTAGGATCCTTCCCCGGCAATGGACGCTAGCACATGAGTGGTCAGCAGACTTTTCCATTCAAAACTATGGATGATGGTTGCAGTGGCTTTGGAAGTCCTACTCTTGGAAATTATATGGAGTTGGAAGTACCAGGATCAAAGGGGAGGTTGAATGGGGGAGGGGGGTGGGGAGGAGAAAGAGAGGGCAGAGCTGAGGATGACACACAGGAAGCATGCAGGGGAAGAAGAACGGGGGAGGAGAGGGCACCTTGGTGAGGGGCAAAGACAATGACAAACATCTGGACATCCAAAACTAGACGGCCGACAGACAACAAGTGACTTGTAAAGGCAAGTTTGGGTATCAGAGGCCATAGGAGCCAATAAGCTCATAGAGGAAAGAGGTTTAGAGATGGAAAAGGAGGAGCCAAGGATAGAACATTGAGGGACACCCATGAGGAGGGGAAGAGGAGGACAGGTGGTGGTAGAGGAGGAGCAGTAGGACAAGTAGGAGGTGAGCAGGAGATCTGATGCTATATATAAATGAGGGACTAGAATTACTATAACAAAGTCTGGGAAAGAGGTACAGAATCTTTGAGACTATACAGTATGTGATGGGAATCCCATAGTGTTTAATCTTTTATTTGTTCTCCAGGCAGATGGTAATCACGAGAGCTCTAAAGTGTACATCCTAATCATTAGTATGATACACACTGCATATGGCAGGGGAAAGGTAACAGAGAGTTTTGCCTGAGGATACAATTGCGAGTGAATGTGTTATGAGGCTGTGCACTAAGTATGATAGCAGAGGGAAAAGCACTAATTAAATGCTGATAGCCGAAGGAAACATCTGAACGCGTCTGGAAAGTGAAATCAGTTCTGTGCATAGCAAAAACATGCTCAGGAAAAGAAGAACGAATCACCAGTGACTTCCATGCAAAACTATACACCACAAAGATATTAAATGCCAGTTTCGTAGAAAAACAAAAAAACACACACACATGGAGAACACAAACTAAATTGGCCACTAAAGTGTCATTTCTTAGTGAACAATAAATCTATATAGTAATTTGCTATGGTCTGTCCTGCCTCTGACTTACCGTCCCAACGGCTCCTACTGCTACTGTAGGTAGACGGGCAGAGCCTAGCCTAGCAGGAGAGGAGGAGGGACACGGTAAATATGGGGGTTGGACGGAGCGGGGGGATGATGTGGGGTAGGGGAACACAATAGTGGGGAGGACTAATCGGCTAGGAGGGGCGGAGCAGCGAGCAGACACTGAGGTCGTCCGTCTGTACTAGTTATATAATAATTGATGTATGGGCGTATTTTGTGCTGGATGTGATGCGCTCTGGTGCTGCCTCAAGCCGCAGGCAAATAATCTCCAGGACCTGCCTGAGCGCAGCCAGCAAGCCAGACCTTTCACCTGCGCTACTGCACATGCTCGTTACTTCCTGGTGTCCATACCGAGTGGACGGAACCCTGAGTTACTAGCCGTATCAGCATCCTAGGCTGCCGCAAGTATACTATACTACAACCGCTATCTCAGGGGGCATCAACGCTACCACCTGTCATCGGCCACACCCAGATGCCCGCCGCACAACAATGCCCAGCAATACCCCAAAGGTGCTCCAGGCTACTTCTACACTAATACAACTGTACCTGTTATATTTCTGTTTTATTTGCTACTTGGTTACGTTATATCACATGTGGACTTAACGCCACCAGCACCAAACAACTGCGTAATACCAAGTGTATTACAACCCTGGTTTACCAAGCTGCCTGGGACAAACACTTAAGGTGCGTACACACTGGGCGATTAAAGTGGACGACTGATCGATAACGATATCGATATCGTTCAGTTGTCCAATTTATCGTCCATTTTTAACACCAAAACAATGAACGATAACGACGATGCGCGTTCCCCCAGGTCGTTTGTCATTATCGTTCATCGGGTAAACATGCAGGCCAACCTGACGATATTATATAGCAAGAGTTGATGGAGTCCGCACTAAGGACCTCATTCAGAGCCGGACGCTATTTGCGCTCGCTCGTTCAGTAAAAAGGGGTGGCTATTCAAATGAACCGTTCGCTCTTTGCGGTCTGTTCACGCCTCTAGGTCTGAACGAGTGAACAAAACTTGCGGTCGTTTTTTGGAAAACTACGCCCCCTGGCCGCTCGCATCCTACGTCATGTCCGCTATTTATTAGATTAATCGAGTACATCGACCAGCGTATGAACTGCTCGCTATTCTTGTGGTTGGTTTTTCCTACCGCAATCTTGCGAACAGATCTGACTATAAAATAACCCAGTGACGTGGTCAATGACGCTGCTGTATTAATTATGCACACCCATAAAACGCCCGTTTTGACCTTTAAGCACGCCTGCGTTCGGATCTCCACTCCCCGTTTTCAAGCACCTTCCCCTGTTACCACCCACATACGCCTCATTCTGTCACTCAAAATAGCAGGCATTCGCTATTTAGCGAACAAACAAATTTTCGGCCGCACTGACTGGTTCGCGCATGCGTATTACGATCCGTACGCATGCACAGTTGTGCAAACATCGCTCGGAACGAACGAGCGGCCGCTTACGAGCGGCTCTGAATCAGGCCCTAATAACATTGAATATACAAAATAGTAACATAAAGAGATAATTGAAGTAATAATACAGAAACCAACGTCATGGTCTTAGCTATTACAATATTTGTAAGACTCTAGGTTGGTGATGCTACCAGATAATTTTTGTGAATACCACAATAATACAGTTTGCAAAGAAGCAGAAGAAGATAAAAAGTATTTTCCTGGTGCACTCTTGGAAAATTTTCTAAAGATTTTTAGCAAAAAGTAATAAGGACACAATATTAAACTTTTATTAAATACAATTGATTAAAAAGAGGTAATATATTAGAGATTTACCTCTGCGACCACAAACACGTAACAAGAAGGAAATAATATCAATACAGTCGGTACACACCCAAATGATTTAAAATTATATTATTGGATGTGTCACCTCTTAATAGTTCTGTAATTCACGGTAAATGATTATCATTGTGGGTATCTATGACCCTTTCCTATTATTTGATTGAAGAAATGGTTATCCAAGTAAATATAACCGGGAAGGTGCCAGAGTGATACATTTTCGCCTTTGATCAGAATTACAGAACTATTAAGAGGTGACACATCCAATAATATAATTTTAAATCATTTGGATGTGTACCGACTGTATTGATATTGTCAGGTTGCTGCATGTTGGGGAATGGGGGGGTCAAGACCATCGCGACCATCGGGCTTGCGACGAGACCCTTGTGGTAGGGTCTCGTCTGCCGCAAGCCCTGGAGTGCTTTTGGCTCTATCAGAGCCAAAAGCACTCCCACTGACATCACTTGTGATGTCAGTGGGGCCGGCCCCAGACGGTAGGCGTTCCCATGGGAACGCCTCCGTCTGGCCAGCCGCGCCCCCGGCACGCCCACCAAAGGGGGCGTGATGTCACTCAACATCGACAGCATGCCCCCTTTGTAGCGAGACCCATAGCGACGGCTTGCCCATCGCTATCCGGGTCTCGCGCATGCGCACGACGGAGCCGGGTCTGTCGTGCGCATGCGCACTGGCCCAACATCGACCCGCTTGCGAGCACCCGCGAGCGGGTCTGAATCAGGCCCAGAGTCCGGCACTGAACGATATCGATAATGATATCGTTTAGCGGGTGTGCTCAATGTCATGAACGACATTGAGCACACCCTGCCGGGGACACACTACTAGACGATATCGCTCAGGGGGCATATCGTATAGTGTGTACGCGCCCTTAAGCTGCATACACACACAACGATTTTGTAAATGAACGATTATAGCAAACAATTTTCGTTCATTTTGCAGGGGAAAAATGAACGAAAATTGTTTACTAAATTAGTTCATTTACTAAATGTAATGACCGATTTTTTTTTTAACTACAAACGATTTTTGCATATTCCCCTTAGGAAAATCGTTGAGTTGGTCAGTCTGACTGAACTACAAACTACAAACGTGAACGCGCATGAACGATGATCGTTTAAACTTAGAAAGTGAACGATTTTTTCAACGATTGAACGATAATCATTCCAAAAATCGTTGTGTGTGTATATGCACCTTCTTACGCAATTGTCTGCTGCACACTCTGCTATGCGTTACATGGCAATGCTACTCTGCTAATAGGTTATGGGTCCAGCGCCCAGACCCCCAGCATCGTGCTCATTCTATACTCTGCTGATATTCTGACCTGCTGTATATTTGCTTTTCTTTACCCTAATTACACTGTGTACTCTTTGTGGTTGTGACCTTCTCCTTAAGTGTCTCCTTTAGCCTGCAAATGTACTTTATTCCCCTGCTTCATAAACTGCATATCAATAACATCCAAAAACCACCACAAATGGAACATGTTCTATCTCCTGGCCGCCTCGGTCTATATTATTTCCTCCATGCAGTTCTCTTAGCATGTATAACATCTGCTGCTTCCGTGGAGAACCAAAGTGACTTTCTCTTCCTTTTGCTATCACTAAAATACATGGTACAAGGTCCTTCTGCATTTAATTACAGTTAATTACAATTTCTGCACACTATCACTTCCCAGCAGAGCCGGATTAGGAGATGGGGGGGAAAAGGAACGGTTCCATGGGTCCCCCTATCTCGCCCCCCAAAGCAGTAAGATTTTCTATTGTCGCAAAAATGTTTAGTTATTATCGCCGCATATTAGTAAATAGGAGCCTTTGCCTCTATTTGTGAGAACACCGTCTACGGCGGGATTGCTTCCTTGTATCATACTTACCGACTTTGCAGGGCAGCATTCCAGAAGCAGCCGGAGAGGGCCTGCTTCTTTCATTTTCGGGAGGTGGGGCCAGACAATAGCCGGCATTAGGCCCTGCCCCCTTTACAGGAAATTCACATCATTTATCCCCGCCCCCTCCTCGCGGACCCAATTCACAGGTCCACGGGGGGGCGTGGCTAAATGATGAGAACTGCAGCATTTAGCCCCGCCCCCTCCTCGTGGATCAGTGCAGAGGGGCGGCGCTAATTGATGAGAATTGCTACATTTAGCCACGCCCCCTCCATATGGACCCGCAAATGTCTCGGAAAATCTCTCCATCCTGCCCAATTCACTAGGAAGTAGGCGGGATGCGGGAGATTTGCCTACTCTTTTGGGGGTGCGGGGGGTTACCCGAAAAATCGTGAGCCTCCCATGACTCCTGTGAGAGTAGGCATGTATGCCTTGTATCTATTAGTTCACTCACTAACGCCGGTATGTCCCCAAATGTACTAAGCAACGGAATGCATCACACTCCGCGCACATCATTACCACGGTATGTACCAAGAATATGGCAAAGGATAGCTCTCCCGATAAGAGCTGTCCTTGGCGATGCTGCCGGGTTTAACACCCAGAGGCCCTGATTCAGAGCCGGACGCTCTGACAGAGCGCTCGCTCTGAAACAGGGCCGGCCTTCTCTTTTTTTAGAGCGGCCTCCTGGCCGCTCGCATAGCTGTGGGTGACTACCCAGAGCTATAGCGAGTGGCCAAAAAGATGGTCGCGACCATCGGGCTTGCGACAAGACCCTTGTGGTAGGGTCTCGTTGCCGCAAGCCCTGGAGTGCTTTCGGCTCTGTCAGAGCCGAAGGCACTCCCACTGACATCACTTGTGATGTCAGTGGGGCTGGCCCCAGACGGTAGGCGTTCCCATAGGAACGCCTCCGTCTGGGCAGCCACGCATCTGGCACGCCCACTAAAGCGGGCGTGCTGTCACTCGCCATCAACAGAACGCCCCCTTTGGTACGAGACCCATAGCGACGGGTCTCGTGCATGCGCATGACGGAGTTGGGTCCGACGTACGCATGCGCACTGGGCCAACATCGACCCACTTGCGAGCGCTCAGCGCTCGCGAGTGGGTCTGAATTAGGCCCAGAAGTCCCTCTGGCATCCTTCTGGGCCGCGGGGGCTCATGGAAGGATCCCTCCCAGCCTGGAGCGTCCCGATAAGAAGCCCATATGCTTCTATTGGGTAAAGCCACCAGAAGGTGGCGTTACCTATCAGGACAAAGCACCGCAATGCATCGCATTCCGGTGCTTAGTACATTTGCGGAAAGCGGTAAAACACCTGAAAATTGCATTTCGGGGGTTTTGTGGCTTTTTTACGTTCAGTGCATCACGCCCTAATAGCGTGAGAGATTTGCCCAGCAGGCAATTGAGAGTCTCCCCGTGATTTAGCACCTGATTCCAGTCCAGTCAGGCATTGATATCTCCATATATCTACTCAGTGATTTCCTCTATCAGTAATCTAGTCAGTTCTTCATCTTGTTTTGGAGGTCTATATATTATCTCTATTCAATATACTACCCAGTGTACCCACCAAACGGAGCTTGTGGAATTCTTATAGAACCAGAGACATTTGTATGACTGATGTGAGGAGCCATCCTCACACCCAGAGCCGCTGACAAGCATTGACTGCTGCTAAACTTGCCAAAATAACTGACATAACTAACATACAATATAGACACCGAGGGGAAATGACTGCATAAAGAAATATGTACCCTGCTGATAGCTGCAGGTGCTTTGCTATAATTGTCCATTCAGTTCCCACAGTGCAAAGTTTTTCCTAATATATATACAGTACTGTACAGGTGGTCCGATCGGTTCTGATTTATTACAGCACTAATGTTATTAGTTATTGATTATTGATGAAGTGATGTATTTCATAATGCAAACCAGTTTTTTCCTTTCAGCTCTTTCAGATTTTTTTTCTCATTTGTGGTTAGAAGGATACGTGGAACTTGCCACAGCCAGAAAGTAAAAGTTCTTATTTAATTAAAATTCACCCATCATCACCCATCTTGCCTACTCTCCTAGAATGCCCAGAAGAGTGGGCAAATCTCCTGGAGTCTGCCCACCAGTGACCCGTTGCCACCCATGACCCGAGAGAAGTGGACGTTTCGCGCTGATGACATGACTCACCCCGAATTACGTCATCGCGGTCCCGCCTCCTGCTTCACAATGCCGGTAATCGCCCCATAATATAGCAGGGGTCGGGGGTCACAATTACACAAATGCGCCATCACGCCTCCCTGCGCTGCCCACTTGATCATGCCATGCCTGTCCCCGCATTGCCGACCTGGCTGCCTCCACCGGGAAGGAACAGCCAGAATGTCAGCAAGTAGGTGTGAGGGATAATGATTGTAATTAATTGATAGGCTGCATTCTCAGAAATGTTGGCTCAGCCCACAAAATGGCTTCTTCCATTACGTGCAGGTATCGGTTACGCTTTATCAATCTACCTGGAGTGCCGCCATTAGTTGACCCAAATGAAACCATGAAATCTCCAATGATGAAGCCAGAGTGGCTGAGTTATTTACATAGGCCTAGCGAAGAAACCTGTAATTGTACTAACATACCACAGACCGGTTACTATACCGACAGGATCACATTCTCGCATACTCCATGCTATTGAGGGTGAGGTTGGGGGAGAGCTCTTTATCACAGAAGCAGAGGTGATTGAAGGAGGCAGGGGGCAGCCAAGCACCTATGGGCAACATCGTGACGCAAAACAGGAAGGGGGGCGTCATAAGTGGTCAGGCCCCTGTCATCAGGCACTCCTGTTCCCAAATGTTGGGGAGGGTGGGGTATGCATTCAGTATGTGATTGTGACATATTATATGTGGGGTCACAGAACCATCAAGCTTTTATATGCTTTTTATTTAGTACAATACAGAGAATATTAAATGCTTTTTTTTGTATTTTTTGTTAAAAAGCATCTACAATTGGGGCTAAAATGAATTTAAACCTATAAAAATCCCTAAAGCTTTGGGGGCTGGGCAGCGCCCGACCATTCTGGTACATCTACAACCACTGTATACACACACACACGTAGCAAAACAGGTTATGGTATGTTCCCAATACAGATTAAAATACAGTGTACATTAGTGAATGTATTTGTGGCTTTAGTGGTGAAATAACTAAGGTTCATTCACAAGCATCTCACCCACAGTGCAGTGAGCTGTACTCACCCTACAGTCATTAGAGAGATCCATTGATCGTTATGATAAACACATCTTTCAGGGCTGGTTCAAAACTATCCTCAGTTAATCCACTGTTATGCCAGCAACTAACGCTTAAAATGCACATTAAGGGGCCTATGTATTAAAAATTGCGGCAATGTCGTGATTATTAACAGTCCGTATCGCGACTGACTTTTTAATTTTAAATTTTTTTGCCCTTTTGTGTATTAAAAATAAATGGCAAGTACATCGGTAGCGATAACTGCTGTTCCTGCAAGCAAGATCCCGGCCGCCCTGAACACTCTTGCAGGGAATCTGAGACTCTGCGTGCGCACAGTGTAACGGGAGCCAGACGCAGCTGCCGCAGAGGGATACTAGGCGGCCCCATCTAACCCCTAATAATGAGAGGGTCCATACAAAAAAAACATGTGTAATGGGCCCATAACTGATCATGAATAGGTCCCTAAACGTAGGATGAATGACAAGACTTATTTCCCATACGTTAATGATAAAACATATCGTATTCGTAAAAGCACATGGAGAACGCATCAGTACAAGCTCTTGTTGGTTTTCAGGAGTTTTTATCCTTTTCCCAGAGCTTATGTCTGAACGAGAGCGCACATTGAGTCTCATTCAGCAGTGCTGAACGCAGATTCCCGATGATCGAGAAATCTGCACGTGCGCAGGACCCATTCTGAGAATGTGCAGAACGGGTCCTGCGTGATCGTACGCAGAGCGGCAGCAGACTATCAGTGATTAAAAGTCTGCTGCCGTTTGTAGGCAAAGGCCTCGGTTTCCCAAAACGGAAGGGGGTCGTCGCCATTGGGGGGGGGGGGGGGGGGGTTGCTTGGGAGAGGCCAGGACCTCTGTTGGCTGAAGGAGATTTCCTGGCCTCTTTCCCTCATCTGCGACGGCCGGCTTGCGTGACCCCATTAAGCCGGCCGAGGATCACGCAGATGATCCAAAGCTGCGACCAAGGGCGCAGCTTAGATCATTAATGCATGCGGGAAGCGTGACGCCTCCTGCTGCATTACCATATCAGCAAGGACGGAATCGCATAGATGATTGTGCGCGGCTTTGCAATTCCGCCCTTTGCTGAATCAGGCCCAGTGAGTTTAAGCAGGTACAGAGGACACATTTTTGATCCATGATCTTTATACTAATGTATTTGAGCAGCCTATCATTGTTTATGGGCCAAGAGCCAAAAAAAAACAAGTATCACAAACAATCTATAAGAGAATAATTGTGATACATAGTAACAGAAGTTCCCTTTGACCAGCTAGTCACATGCAGGCTGCTCTCTCTCTCTCTCTCTCTCTCTGTGTGTCTGTATAGGGCACTAAAGGTTTAAACAGTGTGCGAGATGAAGCCGTGAGTCAGTGCTGTAATGCGTCTGCAATGTGCCAACACAGTTCTTTCGCGTTCACGCAATCATGTGTAATTCTGCCCTGTCACACAATCTCTCATATTGTTGCTGTAATCCTAAAATCAACTGTGCTCCTCTATAGCTGGCCGGGGAAAAATAGCAGGAAAAAAGGGGTCTGCTTTATTAAAGTAAACAACGCCTCGCTCTCCTCAGGTGGCCTCTGACCTTCTTTTGTGTAACACGGACCACGTACAAACACTTCATGTGGGTCAGTGAGCCTGATAGGACTGACTACGGACATGTAACAGCGCTGTGAGAGCGGAGGGATGAGCTGCACTCTCCCCTTCAGCGGCGTCTGCCTATTCCCGCGTTCTGCGCCCATCGTCTCCTCTGCAGACAATACAGTGTGTACAATCTAGCGTTAGGCTGGTTACCAATTGGTTTCATGGTTTACATCCATCCACAAAACATCTTTATTCAAACTGCACCAAATAAGGCTGTTTAGCACGCTAAGGACTGTTTTGCTGCGCAAATCGTACCGCCAGACACTTTGGGACAAATGTAACAGGGTGAGCGTTTAGGAAATGTGAGAGTTTTCTCACACTTTTTAAACTCGGCCAATGTCATAGAGTCTGAGAACATGGAAACTCGCAGGTTTTTCAGACTCCGAAAACTCTCCCGATTTAAACTCTCATCCAGATGTTTTCCAATTTTGAAGATACAACTCCATCCATGTAGTAGTGTGAGAGATTACTGCCAAACTCTCACATTTTCTAAACTCTCAACCCTATTGCATTTGGCCAGAGGCGCTTTAAGTGAGGAGGGGAATGTATGCAGGCATTGTGCCAAAGTCTACTGCGCATAAGCAGGTCTCCGGGAATATGTCGCCAGCGCCGTGTTCTCGGGACATCTCTACTGCGCATGCGCAAATCACTGGGGAAATGCTCGCGGCCGACGGAGCCCTAAATACCGACGCTGGCATTTCATGTCGTTTCTGTGTTCAACTCAACTAATCTAATCTGGGTAAAGAGGCAAAAGATCGGGCAGCACAGATGGTGTAATGGTTAGCGTTACTGCCTCACAGCACTGAGGTCGTTGGTTCGATACCCACTACGGCCCTGTGTGGAGTTTGTATATTCTCCCTGTGCTTGCGTGGGTTTCCTCCGGGTACTCCGGTTTCCTCCCACACTCCAAATATATACTAGTAGGTTAATTGGCTCCTAACAAAATTACCCCTAGTGTGTATGTGTGTGTGTGTGATGGGGAATATAGAGTGTGGGCTCCACTGGGGCAGGGGTAAAAAAAAAAAAGACGCAAAAGATCGCTATTTGCAGCTGCGATTACGCACACAGGTCTGCTGTGAAAACATGCTAATGACTGAAATCGCAAAGCCGTGGCACAGCCAGCATAGAGACGCACACTCCCGCTATCTCGCATCCCTAATACCTTGCAGTCCTGATATACAGTACCAATTACAGCAGCCCTGACCCTTGCTCAGAAATTGCCACCCTCGTGGCACGTAGTGAGTACACAAGCTACATATGCCGTCGCAGTGGCTAATTTATGCATGCCCATGCAACGGCGTTCAACTGGAAAGGGACGCCTGCGTTTCTCCAACCACTCACCCGTTACGGTTATCACCCCCAAACGCTGACGTCCCGTCCATCGGTCTGCGATGGCTTTGTATCTGTGCAGGCAATCGCAATGCTAACTTATACGCATGCGCAGTACGCACCATCGGCCGATCTGTTGCAGTTGTGATCCGTGATGACTCAGGCCCAGAGTTCCGGTACGAGTGACTCTCTCCATGCCTCACGCCTTGCATGGCTCTGCTTAACCTGCAAACTCTATACCAACTCATTTGCATCAAAAGTAAATCTAGTGCGACTGATAAGGTGGGTACACGCTAGACGATATGTCGTCCGATCCTGCGGATCGGAGCGACACATCGGGTACATTGAGAAACAGGTATAGTGCACTGCGCACCGAGACACAGCTGTTTGTGCGGGGTGCGCTGCTGGGTCTGAAGGATGCCACTCCTAAGGTCGATATAGACAGAAAAGTGATCCTGAAATCCTGCGCTCAAACCCCTATACAGTATGTGTAAGTATGTTCGGAAACAATCAAGTCATCGTGAAATATTCTAAATAAGTTTACTAACGTCATATGCAGTGCAAACAGTAGCAACTCAATGATACATCACATTTAAAATAAATAGATTCAGTGCACATAGAACACTAGATGGCACACATAAGGTGGTTCACTCAAACGTTGTTTCAATAAGTCTCCTCTGGGTGATGTTAATTTGCCAATTGGTAAACCTCCATCTGCAGTGCACGAACTGCAGCGTGTCTGGGGGAATTCGAATATCCCAATGATGGGTAATGCAGGGGTTAATGCACGGCGTCCGGCTGTACACTCTAATATGATGTCTCTATACTGCGTTCCGTTGATGGAGCAGGCGTTACCCGGGGTGAATTCTGGGCAGGATTGAGGAGGGGGGGCAACTGGGGCAGAATCAGGGACTCTGGACTGGGGTTAACAACAACCGATGCCTAGGCAAGAGCTTCGCCTTGTTCCAGATAAAGCGCTTGTCTAGGCATCAGTTGTTGTTATATATTAGAGTGTACAGCGGGACGCCGCGCTATACTCAGGACATTAACCCCTGCATTACCCATCATTGGGACATTCCAATTCCACCGGACACGCTGCAGTTGGCGCACTGCAGATGGAGGTTTACCAATTTTTTAACACTGGCTGTGAAGGTGCCTTAAATAGACATCTTCCTTCTTTGCACCTATTTAAAATGATTTCTTTAAAAGGAGATGTCCAGTTGCTAATTAAACAATTTACAAAACTGTGTTATTCCCACATGATGGTAAAAACTCTAATACCCATTTTCCATCAAAAAACTGACCTGATTTTTCGGATATGTTCCAACCCAGGTCAGACCCCATTTACACTGCACCTTTGATCCAGGTTATTCCAGGGTCAGCCCCCGTACACAGTGAACCCGGGTCTGTCCTGCTAAACTTGTGAGGTCATAAAAAGTGGGAGGTGTCTGCTCCACAGCCGCCAATCAGCTCATTTTAGGCAGGACCCAGGTCGGATAACCCGGGTGGCGCTATGTACACTGCACCATTACCTAGGTCCATCACGGGTCCAACCCTAGTAGCTACCCGGGTTGGATTCCCAGGTCACTTGACCCGGGTTATTTTTCAGGGACCCTTTTCCACTGAACCAATAACCTGGGTTATTGAAGCAGTGGAAAAAGGATATAAGAAAGCAGTGTAGCACAAAGGACACCGGTAACTGCTGTTTGGCCAAATGACTATACACAGGGGGAACTATTTTTGGGAACAGGGAGGTCTAAGAGTGACTGGAATACAAGCTTGGCGGTGACTTGCCGCGCTCCAGCTATGTTTCAGAGTGACGGAATTAGTGAGAAGTAATTATGCCAGATGGAGGAGAGGTCACACACATTATTATTATTATTATTATTACATTGCAGCACTAACCTCAGACTGCTCAGCGTAACTTAGGTTGTTATTTAATCATATTCTTCATTCTACCAAAGAAACAACATTGATCACAGCGATGTTACAATAGAAGAGCGATTACATGGCTTCCAACTGGGATGATTAAAACATTCTTTTAAGGGAACCTGTATAGTCTTGTTTTATTAAGGATTATGCCGTCGCTATATATAAATGTTAATAAATAAGGGGGAAAAATTCAGTGGTAAGTTACTTTACCATCCATTCTCATCATTAGTATAAAAAGATGAACTGATCTCAATACACATTTGTATATACAACTTGCATATATATAAATAAACTAAAATTACAACACACTAAAACTCTTACTACTACACAATGGGGGGGACAGGGACAGATCCAGGGGGGCCCCCTTAAACACACAGTCACACCGCAGTCAGAATGTTAATGTGGACCTTATGTCAACATGTGACATATCAACATGGTCTGATCGTAGACATTGTGTTTGTCAAAATAGGCCTAACGTTTTTCTACTGTTACAGCCCTAACCCTAACTGCAGCCTTACCCTAAACCTGTAATGTCAATATTGTGAATGTCTACATGTTTTCTGACAACATTTTGATCATGTCGACATTCAGACAATGCCGACATTCTCTTACAGACGTATTCTTGGATAGGTGAGACGTGTATGAAGTAGTGATCACCTAGAAGCGGTCCCACTTTCTCTCAACATCATTGTGTGCAAAAATCGAGACAAAATCATTTACCCTAATCTGCTGAAGACAGTAACCAATCTGCCGAAATCACCGATATAATCGCCTCTCGCCAAGCCCTGTGTATTTGCGGACCCTGAAAATCATGAGTCAACCGGCACTGTGGGACCAGTTCCTGGTTGGCAATATATTTGCTTGAGTATAGTCTACACAAGGGACGCATCTGTGGTTACCTAACAGCAGCAGAGGAAGGGTATCGCTGCTCAGTAATCACCCATCCTATAGCACTGCACAGCAATTTTTGAGATTGCTACAAAATTTGAGTGGAGATGTATTATCAAACCTAAAGAGGACTGGGATAGAAGTCGTCCCGCCAGGGCCGGATCAAGGGGGGAGGGGCACAGGAGCAGTCGTCCCGGGCCCCCACACAGGGTCGATGTGACCCTGCCGAGAACAGGTGTCCAGTGGCACCTGTTCCCGGATTGAGGCTCACTGCCTCGATCCGCTGTTACAGTATGCAGCGCAGAGCAGCTCCCGGGTCTTCTCACCGATGCCACGTGACACATTACGTCCGCAACGCCGACGAGAGGACCAGGGAGCAGCTCTCCCGGGAGGTCACACCTGTACGCCGTCACTCAGGTAAGTCAGCGGCGGAGCAATAGGCTTTGGGGTAGGAGGGCGGTAGGCTCAGGGTGGCTAGGGGGAAGGGGGGGCTCTGTGTGGCTTGAAGGGTGCCACCACAATTTAGTTGCCCTGGGCCCCCCACAAGCCTTAATCCGGTCCTGCGTCCAGCTATCATTTTATAGAAGGTACTTGATAAATGATAATTGATTGGTTGCTATGGGAAACTTCTCTACTTATCTTCAAGGTTTGAAACGTCTCCCTCTTGGCTCTATGGCATGTGAAAATGGAAGAGTTAGTCAATGCACTGAGGGGTCTATTTACTAAGCAGTGTTAGGAGACAGAGCGAAAAGTGATAAGGTACCAGCCAATCAGCTCCTGTCATTTTTCAAACACAGCCTGTGAGATGACAGTTGGGAGCTGATTGGCTGGCACCTTATCACTTTTCACTCTGTCTCCTAATACTGCATAGTAAATAGACCCCTTAAGTCATTTACTGTGTCATGGGAAGGTAAGTGGGGATAATTATTTCAGAGTAGCCACTCTAATATTTATCGTAGACATGACAGTGAGAGCAACCTGATTTTTTTAAATATTTTTTATTATTTGCCGAAAATTAAATAGTATACTTTAAAAAAGACAGACCCCCCCCCCACCCTCTTTGTTGGAGTGCCTGACAAGTAACAATGGGCCTAATTCAAGTATATACGCTATTCCAATATTTGCGCAGTTGAGCGATTATCAGTCGACTGTGCACACGCGCCAAGGTACCTTTGCAATGCCGCACGCAGTGAGGATTAGTGATTGATGTCAGGGACCATTTGGGGAAGGTAACGGGAAGTGGCAGCAAATACGCAGGCATGTCCCGGTTGTTTTCGGGGTGTGTCACATCCTGCGCCTGCAATCCCTTATGCAGATAAAATGGTTCCGGGATCTCAGTTCAGCCATCCTACATGACCACAGGGCTACTCAGACAGACGATTATCAAATGATCTGCGGTGGCAGCTACGTATTGCTGGGACCTGCGACGCCGCCAGTGGGCGCCTCGATACGTTTCCAGCCTGCTAAAGAGTTGGCACATTTTCGCACAGCAGCTGCTTACGGGATCGCGGCTGTGAATGGATTAGCGTACATCTCTGAATCAGGCCTAGTGGCGGAAGCTCCAATGCACAGAAGAGAGGCTGCACCTGCTGCAGCGTTAGTAAGTCTCCCTGTCTGCCGGACATATCGGCTTTTCTTCCTGTTGAAGAGTGCTGACAAAAATTAGGTTATTTACCCTCGATTCTCTGTGTTTTGATCTCTGATAAACAGAGAAGTTATTTTCTTAGACAATTGGTGAAAGTTTAGAACATGTAAGGGAAAATATTTCTTCAAGCACTGATTAAAGTTACATAGGAGACACCACATCCTGCTGTAGAGAGTTCTGCATTCTGATGTACATTCAGAGTTCTAAAACACCACAACACAGAGACTAGTATGCAGACTGACACAAGATCGCACGTTCCCATAATGAGCTCCTAATCATTGATTAATGAATCATTGTTATATCCACTAGCAACGACGGAAGCTCTGTCACTCCAGGGCTCACTACAAGACGGGGCGGCTGTCGATGTTGATTGACAGCTCGCCCCGTTTTGTAGGCGGGGAGGGGGGGTGGCTGCACAAACGCAGGTGTTCCCTTAGGAACGTCTGCCGTTTGTGGGCGGCCCTACTGACATCACGAGTGATGTCAGTAGTGGACTTCCTGGCCTATTAGAGCAGGAAGTCCACTCGGGCTTGCGGAAGCCGAGACCCTCCCGCAGGGTCTCGACGCAAGCTTTGCGAGCGGCCTGGAGGCCGAAACGTAAAAAAAAAATGCCCTGATTCAGAGCAAGCGCTCACAAATAGCGAGCGCCTCTGAATCAGGCCCAGAAGACACATTAAGAAGAGAAGACTCATATGCATACACACAGATTGAGCAATTGTTTGCCACTGCGTATGCGTTTAAACTATACATGCCTACCCTCCCGGTTTTCATGGGAGGCTCCTGATTTTAACCCCCCCCCCCCCGCACCCCTGGAAGGGTAGGCATTTCTCCCGCATTCTGCCCAGTTCCTAGTGAAGTGGGCAGAATGTGGAGAATTTCCGCAGCAATCATGGGTTCTCGTGTAGGGGGCGGGGCTTAATGAAGTGATCATTTAGCCACGTCCCCTTTTTAAATTTAAACCAATCGCGGCAATTTGCCGCAACGGGGCGGGGCTTAATTATGTGACCCGTCAGGCCCCGCCCCCGTCACAGCCCATCTGCTTGACCTCCACAGGCTTCTCCCGGGGAGGACAAGCAAAATTTAGGCATCTATGGTTTAAACCGCATTGCACACGTTCAGTGATTGAAGTGCAATTACGCTCGCACAGAGGATTTACTTGCAAAGTGAGTGACAGGTAGTCAGTGTTAGTGGGGTGGTTAGTATAACAGAGGTGCGTCTGACCATTTAAACATCTTTTTCCGGGATCGTGCATGAATTAGCCACTGCGTTCTTGCTGGCAGCAGGAGAGCCCTCTGTATGTCTGGAGACCCCGCTGTGTCTGCAGCATCTTAGAAGGCTGATGGCCGCCTGATCGGAGCTCCATGTTTCCGGTTTTGTGTGTGAGTGGCGGATGTGAGATATTTATCTAGCACCTTCTAGAAGATAATACCTGGAATCTAATTGGTTGCTATGGGCAACATCACTTCTTAATAATAGAACTCCCATCTTATACCCCTTTTACACCGGAGCTAAAACCCGGGTTATTGCAGGGTTAACCCGCGCAGCTCCCTGGTGTAAAAGGGGAGAGGGTTGGATCGCCGGGTCGAGTGACCCGGCAATCCAACCCAGGTAAATAACAGGGTTTAACATGGGAGTGACCCGTGAAACCCTGCAGTGTGAACGGCGCACTCCGGGTCACGATGACCTGGAGTGCGCTGCTAGCCGGCCGATTGGTGCGGCTTCAGTGGCGCTTGAGAGCCCACTTACGCGGGGAAAGCCGGGTCTATGCAGACCCGACTGCGGTGTGAGCGGCGCCGACTCGGGATATTCCCGAGTCGGGGTCGACTAAATTCCAGGTCTGATCCGGATAGGAACTCTGGCCCTGATTCAGAGCCGGACGCTCTGACAGGGCGCTCGCTCTGAATCAGGGCCGTCCCTCTGAATTTAAGAGCGGCCTCCTGGCCGTTCGCATAGCTGTGGGTTACCACCCACAGCTATAGCGAGCGACCAAAATGATGGTCGCGATGGTCAAGACCATCGCGACCACCGGGCTTGCAACGAGACCCTTGCGGTAGGGTCACGTTGCCGCAAGCCCTGGAGTGCTTTTGGCAATCACCATTGACAGCACGCCCCCTTTGGCCGTCGTTATTTGGGTCTCACGCATGCGCACGACGGAGTCGCCTCCGTTGTGCACATACGCACTTGGCCAACATCGACCCGCTTGCGAGCGGGTCTGAAATAGGCCCTCTGTTCCAACTCCGGGTCAGACCTGGAATTTTGGTGGAAAAGGGGTATTAGTAAATTTACCTCTAGGTCTGTTTCGGTGGTGGGGGTACAGCTAATTTAATTACAATGTCAGCTCATGCACCGAAAGGGGCAGGAATTCCTATGTACAATGCTAATCTCTTGCTACATTTGTAATCTGCCAGATAAGGGGTCGTAGGTCGTATGCTGATTAGACACGTAACAGGTCTGTATCTGTGACAATGTAGCGGTCCGATTGGCTCTGAACTATCTTGTTTCACAGTAACCTCACTCCAATCATGTTCTCTGGATGTTGCTGACGCTTATATAGAATCTTAAATACAAGCTTGGACCCGAGCGGGGACGGCGTATCGCAGTTGTACACAGAGCAGATGGGTGGAGTCAGGATGGCGTGCATGTGACAGCAGCTGCAAGTGGTAGGGCAGGTCTGTGGCTTCATGACCTCTTTTGTTGAAGCTGCCTTTTGTTTCCTTTCCTGTTTTTGATTTTTATTTTGTTTTTTTTCTAGCCTTTTTGTACCATGCTGAGCTGCTATCTAAAAATATTTAAATACATGAATACATTTTTCCTGCTTATTTTATCTAGCTTACAGGTATGTGGATCATAGTTACATAGCTATAAACATAGAAAAGGAACATAATGGGTACAAAATATTTATTTATTACCAGTTATTTTGCTATAGCGCACACATAGGGTCTCATTCAGACCCGGTTGCGAGCGCTCGCAACCGGGTCGATGTTAAGGCCCAGCGCATGCGCAGCGGCCGCACTGCGTGTGCGCAAGCCCCGGAGCGAGAGAGAAATTCTCTCGCTCCGGAGCTCACTACAAAAGGGGCGGCTGTCGATGTCGATCGACAGCTCGCCCCGTTTTGTAGGCGGGCCGGGGGGGTGGCTATACAAACGGAGGCGTTCCTAAAGGAACGCCTGCCATTTTGTGGGCGGCCGCACTGACATCACCAGTGATGTCAGTGGGAAGCTTCCTGCTCGATCAGAGCAGGAAGCTCCCTGGGGCTTGCGGTTGCCGAGACCCAACCTTAGGGTCTCATCGCAAGCCCCGATGGTCTTGACCATCGCGACCATCACCCTGGTCGGTTGCTGAAGCTGTGGGTGGTAACCCACAGCTTAGCTAGCGACCAGGAGGCTGCACTTAAAAAATGAAGCGGCCGCCCTCAGTCAGAGAGAGCGATCGCTTCTTGCGACCGCCTCTGAATGAGGGCCATATTCCACAGCGCTTTACAGAGAATATCTTACCATTCACATCAGTCCCTGCCCCAGTGAAGCTTACACTCTATATTCCCTAACATATGCTCACACACACATACACATACACACATATACACTAGCGTTATTTTTTTGCTTGGAGCCAATTAACCTCCCAGTATATTATTGGAGTGTGGGAGGAAACCGAAGAACCCGGAGGAACCCACGCAACCACAGGGAGAATATACAAACTCTGGCTGTCATTCAGACCCGCTCGCGAGCGCAGCTGTCGCTCCGGGTCTCGCACCAAAGGGGGCGTGCTGTCGATGGTGACTGACAGCACGCCCTCTTTGGTGAGCGTGCCGGGGGCGTGGCTGCCAGACGGAGGCGTTCCCATGGGAACGCCTACCGTCTGGGTCTGGCCCCACTGACATCAGCGTCCGGCTCTGAATCAGGGCCTCTGCCCAGTTAGGGCTGTACTGGGAATCAAACCCACGACCTCAGTGCTGTGAGGCAGTAATGTTAACCATTACACCGTCAAATATAAAGCATACTCTCTAGATTCAGTAAAGTTCCCCCTGACAAAAAATAAATAAATTGTGTTAAAAAATAGGTTATATGGCAATTATCTCTATCTTACAGACAGGCAGGAATTTCATTCATATATTACTGACAGAAAGCACATTTCTAATTGGCAATTATGAGCTCAATTCAATGAAAGAACTTCACTCACGCCCGTATTCCATCAGTATTTTCTACATGAACTAGATAGGTTTGGATAATTTAAGTAAATGTTCAATATGTAAAATTGTACAACTGAAAAAAAAATCATTGTTAGAATTTATTGTTACTGTTTGTGTATGCGTGAGATTGTGCTAGTAGTAAAAGTCACTTCTGACACACAATTTGCTTTAATTACAGATTTTGATACCCTTAAGGTGCATACAAACTAGACGATATGCTCCCTGAGCGATATCGTCTAGTGTGTCCCCGGCAGGCTGTGATATCGTTATCGTTCGATATCGTTCAGCGCCGGGCTCTCTCACCCATTCCCTGACATGCAGCAACCTGACGAGGTCGTCAGGTTGGCCTGCATGTCAGCCCGATGAACGAGGATGACGAACGACCCGCGGGAACGCGCGTCGTCGTCATCGGTCATCTTTTTTGTGTTAAAAATGGACGATAAAGTGGACGACTGAACGATAATGATATCGTTATCGTTCAGTCGTCCACTTTAATCGCCCAGTGTGTACGCACCATTATGGTGCATACACACGGTCAGATTTTCCTTCAGATCTGAACGATAACGATTCTAAAAATCGTTCAATTGTTCACAGCTGAAGGAAAATCTGACATGTGAGCCTTGAACGATGAACGATGCGCGTTCCCTATGGTCAGATAACGATATATGACATCTGATGTGTTTGCAGTCAGTTTTGGTCGATTTCAGTCATTTTAATGCAGTCAAAAATCGTTCAATCGTTTGTAAAATCGTTCATCTGTCAAATCTGACCGTGTGTACGCACCATATGAATTTATTATCCTTATATGTAGGCTTACCATAATATCTCTTTAAACCGGGACACTCATGAGTTACACAGGTTCTGTGGCTGGCTGACTTGAAGCCTGCATTGCACCTGGTATATATCAGTCACAGAACCTGTGTAATTCATGAGTGTCCCAGTATAAAGGGATAGTATGGTAAGCCTAAATATATGGCACTAACATATAATGCAACAGACTGTTTATTAATTTAAATCATCCCTGCTCTGGATTTTCAAAAGAATATTTTTAATAATATTTTATATTTTTAATCTATTTTATAAATTTTTCAATTAGTGGAAGTGAAAGACCAGGCTTGGCAGCTAGCCATCTCCTGCTCCCGCATAGTTCCCGAAGATAACTCTTTCCTCGCCAGTACAGATCGCAAAGGCAGTCCAGCATCATAGTTGTCCCTGCAATGTTTTATTCATAAATTCTTTCTGTGTGTGACTTGAAAAAATAAAACCCAAAAACAACATTTAAAAAAAAAATAAATAAATAAATATATACATCTAATTTCTCTACCACACATTAGGGTCAATTCTGTCAGAAATAGAGATGGCCATTGGTGGGTTAACCATCGATGGCCACCATTAATGGTACCACTGGTGGTTAACCTCGATGGTATGAAACCATTGCCAGGGGAACCATCGATGGTGTCACCCACTGATGTTCATCCCTGCTCTATTTCTCACAGGGCAGTGGACAAATCAGAGGTAGAAGCGGGGATTTGTGGGTCACATCGGGGGTGGGGGGGGTGGAGCTAGGCTCCGTGTCAAGTAGAAAAAAAAAAAAAACAACCTCGGGGTGCTCTGTACCATCGATGGCGGATAACCATTGGATCTCTGCCATCGATGGCAAAACCAGTGGTTACCCATCGATGGTCGATGGCCATACCTAGTCAGAAGACAAGTAAACTGCCAATACGTCTTTGGAGTGTGGGAGGAAAGTGGAACGCCTGGGAGAAACCCACCCAAAGACTGTGCGATCCAGGGGCGTATCTATAATGGATGCGTATCTATAATGGGACCCCTGGGTCCAAGGGGACCCGCACCGCATAGCCGCGGCCATTTTCCCGTTGTTTGCGCATGTGCAGTACAGGGAAAATGGCCGCCGTGGCCATTTTCCCGGTGACCTGCGCATACTCTATAGACTCTGGGTGCACTCTAGTGCCCAGAGTCTATAACTCCGGCGATGGGCGCGCACAGCACAGTGTGCTGCCGGCCGCCGGACAGAGAGGCGGGGGCCCATGTCGGAGACTGCACACGGGCCCCCTCCTCTCTAGAAACGCCCCTGGTGAGAACGTACAAACTCAACACAGATACTACCCTGGTTGGAATTGAAACCATAGCCCCAGAAATATGAGACAGCCGTGCTAACCACCAGCAAAAATGTCAACCAGCTGCCAATTTAACAGAGAAAAAAGTAACTTTGGGCAAAATGATTGTACAAAACTGCACAGATGAATCTCCTCGCGTTCAGTCAGTTTTGCTATGATGAGAAGCGTTATAATTCCCGTCTGCAGAGGGACATTGTACTGACAGAAACATTGGTGACATTTACATCAGCAGAAAGGAACAGTAACTGAAACGTAAACCTAGTCTCATTCTAGTAACACTGAGATGAATGTGAAACGTTACAAGTTACTACAGAAATTATAGAAACCTGTTTCCGTTATACGACCAATATTCACTTCCACGAAGAAATACAAAAAAGTCAACGTTTAACCTACTTTATTGCCCACCCTAATATTTTTATTCTACTTTCATGTACAATTTTATGATCAGCCAAATAATGCTGATCATTCTTACTCAGTGCGCAATTAAACTACGCACGCTGCCTACACAGCCTGAAGGTGGCTGGCCCTATAACGCTGAATATACAGCCTATATCCTTACTAAAAGCAAGTGCCTCATCATCATTATTTGGTCATGACGTGTCGCAGTGATGTCACTGGTTCTTCAGCAGTCACCTAATCCACAGAAACGTCCGGCAGATTCCTGAATTAAGTGAACTGAGAGGATTAATAATAATAATACGTAAAATTCTCTTGAATATTGGATCAATCACTGAATGGGCTGCGCTGATCGTTTCAAATCTATTCCAGCGGGAACTTCTGGGGTCTACAATTCGGCGTACCTTTTACCTGTCTGCGGTGCCTACTGGTTGGCAAGGATTGCAGCCATCTACAGCGTCAGATACTCGCAGCTGCTCATCCTCTGGCAAAGTTGCGGTTCCCATTTTGAAGTCTATTTACCATGAGTGGCAAAGTGACTGTAGTAACCATCGCTATATATACGATTGCTGCATATCGCTGCTTTAGGAGCCCTGACAACAACAACAACAATAAAAAACCCATCTCCTCTGTAAGGAATGTTTCCCTATCACTACCAGCCTGGCCGACAAAAGGAGGAAGCGCTGTGAATGCGCTTATAGACAGACCTGGTCGGGTTCCAGTTAAGTCTCTCCGGCTTTTCCTGGACTCCATCGACTACGGTATTCTGCATTGAATAGTTCAGCTCTTCACTGTTTGACAAATGGGCTCTATTTCCTGTTCACATACAGATGTGGCCACATACACCTGTCCTGCTATTGCACCAAATAACTCCATCTGGCACGCCACGGACTTTGCAGATAAGCCGCGCCATGCGTCCCATCGAACACTTTTCTACAAAATATGCTTCTTATCCTCGTCAATAAGGCAACAGAATTACAATGCACGTGCTTCCTGGGGGGATGCAGTCAGGAAGCAGACGGTTGAAAAATGCCGACTGCCGGCTTCCCGACTGTCTAATGCCGACAGGGGTCTAATGACAGGAATCCCGATGCCTGTCATTTTACCTACACCAGGAGCCTGATGCCTGGCATACCGATCGAAAGTAAGTCGGGCGGCGGGTGCGGACAGCCGTGGGGGGGAGGGTTAGGTTAGGGGCTCCCGGGGGGACTTAGGGACAGGCACCCCCCCGGGAGGGTTAGGCTAAGGGAACGGGGGGTTTGGGTTGGGCACCCCTGGTGGGAGGTTAGGGTTAGGCACCCCCTCCCCGGGAAACTTAGTTTTAGGCTGCGGGGAAAGGGGGGGTTAGGTTTAGGCACTTACAGGGGGGTTAGGCACTTGGGGGGGGGAAGTTAGGGTTAGGGGGGGAGGAAAGTTAGTGAATACTTTAAAATACTTACCTGTCGGGATCTTCACTGTCGGGTCTTCATGAAGCTGGCGGTATTTCATACCGATCCCTTCCTGGGCACTGGCTCTAGCATTGCATGCAGCCGCTGTGTGTGATGCAAAAAAACCCAGAGGACTGATACGGGTGAGCTGCGCCACGCTCCACGCTACGCATTGTTGTGTATAATCTGCGACTTTATGCTAATTTATTTGCAACAAAAATATTGATCCTAAGTGCCTAGGACACTATGGGGTGGATTCTGAGAGGGGAGCAAAGCCATAAAGTGCCTGCATTTTTGCACGTGTGTAGAACCATGCTGCATTGCAGGTGGGGCAGATGTAAAATCTGTGGGCTACATGCAAATGCAGCCAGTATTTACTCTGTATGCAAAAATAAAGAGATGTTTAGCCACTGCGAATTCTTGAAAGCCGCACTGCGCAAAAATTGGTTTGTGACTGTGCTTGCACAAAGGATTGATTTGCAAAGTGAGTGACAGTCGGCGTGAGGGAGGTAATGGGGGGGTGGTTAGGGAAACGCAGGCGTGTCTGACGTTTACACGCCATTTCGTGGGCGTGCATAAATTAGCCATTGTGATCTCCTTCGCAGAACGAGAGCTCTCAGTGTGTCGAGAGAGAGACGCAGCGTTTGAGATGGGTCAGACTTGCTGCATATGCTGCATGGCTGCGCGATCGGCCTCAATGTTCCCGTCCGACGTCGTTTACGCTGATGCACGACGTCGGACGGATATGAGAAGGCAGCAGTTGGCGTCTCAATGCTCGGCCAAGCTATGGAAGGCATTAGCGTATTTACCGATTGTGAACTGTGAGAGTTTCGCAGTAGTGATTGCGTCAGCGTAAATCTCAAAAAAAGTATGAAAGTCCGGGAATCACTACCCGTGGAGTAGCATCGAGGTTGCGCCATATGCGCAAAGAAGAATGGGTGTAAGAGGACAAGGCATTAAGTGGTCCAAAATGAGTTACCACGCCGTAATTTATCCAGGGTTAACCTCATGATAAATGATGTGAAGTGACGACAAAGCATTTCTCTGGCGAAAACAGACGTTATCTCTGTAACTTCTGCTTATCACAGGCCCGGCTCCTGATACGTTCTGTCAGTGCGGCCGCACAGTCACACAGTATACAGAATAGGAACACGTGCTGAACATTGCACCTGGCACACACAAGTAGAGAAGTGGTACTGTGGAGCTGTCCATACATACATACATACATACATACATACATACATACATAGAAGTTGTGCTGTGCCATTATCTGTACATAGAGGACAAGAATAGGTAACTGAGAGAAGTGATACTGGGCATTTCTCAGTATTTATAAAGGTGGGTACACACTGATAGATATATCGCCCGTTCGACCTAGTATGTACCCAGCTTAAGGCTAATTCCAGTGATGGATCTGAAAACACTGTGAACCTGGAAGCTACACACAATGGGGAGGAGGGGGGGCGCTGAATCGCGTCATCTTGGTTCCGCCCCATGCACCGTTAATATTGGCATTGTGAAGAGGGGGCGGAGCCACGATGACGCGATTGCGCCCCATGCTCCATCCCCAATTCTGCATCATCACAGCGCCATGCCCCCATTCTGCCGCGACACACCATGGAAGCCGGACAGCTCCATCCCGGCAGAAGGGAGCTGATTGTCGGCTGGTATGACTTACACTATAATCTATATAAAGCACCACAGGAAAAAGGGTCTTATACAGGTGTCTTCTCCTACACCTAGGGGGTAAATTTACTAAAGTGAGAGTTTTTAGAAGTGAGTTTTAGAAGAGATGTTGCCCATAGCAACCAATCAGATTCTACTTAACATTTAACTAGCACCTTCTAGAAGATAATAGCTAGAAACTGATTGGTTGCTATGGGCAACATCACTTTTAAAACTCACTTCTAACAACTCTCACTTTAGTCAATTTACCCCCTAGCATCTTAACGCCATACTGCGAGAGGCACCCGGCGTAACGGAGAGGCTCCTAGAGGTGCAGCGTACCATGGTTTTATTTCAATTTTTGCGTTTTATTGGCATCGCAGACAAATACCACTTACACATGTACAAAGTCGCAGATCGGTGTGAGAAAAAGCCCCGTGATCAGAGCAGTCTAGCAATGCAGTTTTGTAGCTTCCATTGGTTTTATTTGTGCGAATAAGATGCACATTACGAGCGAGAAAGACACTTGGCGCGGCTCATTCGCCTGGGACCTGGCGCACCGAGAGCGGCTGTTTGGTGCAACTTGAGCAACAGCGGCTGAGGACACTTCTGTATCTGGCCCAACTAAAGGTCTCTTGCAGTCTGTGTTTAATAACTTGTAATATGTTTAGCTACCAACATATTCCCAAAAACTGTGCATATACTGTATATGTTTATACGCTGCACTGATGTGCACGCTCTGCATGTGACATGCTGAGGGCTACTTGTACATCTTTAAACTATATAACTGTTTATTGTATATTTACTGGGGTCCATACACACTGACTAAGGCCCTCATTCAGAGCCGGATTCTCTGAGCAGAGCGCTCGCTCTGAATGAGGGCCGTCCTCCATAAAAATGGAGCGTCCTCCTGGACGCTCGTATAGCTGTGGGTCACCACCCACAGCACATACGAGCGTGCAGGATGATGGTCGCGATGGTCTTGACCATCGCGACCATCGCCAGTGCGACCAGAAGCCTGTGGTCGGGTTTTTCGACCACAAGCCCTGGAGTGATTTTGGCTCTATCAGAGCCAAAATCACTCCCACTGACATCACTAGTGATGTCAGTGGGGCCGGCTTCTGACGGTAGGCGTTCCCTTGGGAACGCCTCCGTCTGGCAGGCACGCCACCGGCACGCCCACCAAAGGGGGAGTGCTGTCAGTCAACATCGACAGCATGCCCCCTTTGATCAGACACAACGAGTGAAGGAAAGTCCTTCGCTCGTCGCGTCTGGCGCATGCGCACGACGGAGCTCCCTCCGTCGTGCGCATGCGCAGTGCACACCATCGACCCACTTGCGAGCGGACAGCCGCTTGCGAGTGGGTCTGAATGAGGCCCTAAATCCGAACAGTCGTGACTCAGTTTGTGGAGATGTTTGCGTTCATCTTATATCAGTGGAACACAGGCCCTGAATCAGAGCCGGACGCTCTGACAGAGCGCTCGCTCTGAATCAGGGCCGTCCCTCCTACTTTTTGGAGCCGCCTCCTGGCCGCTCGCATAGCTGTGAGTGACCACCCACAGCTATAGCGAGCGGCCAAAATGATGGTCGCGATGGTCAAGACCATCGGGCTTGCGACGAGACCCTTGCGGTAAAGGGCATTACGTGTTATAAGGGGCATAATGTGTAAGGGACATTACTGTGTGGCATAATGTGTTGTAAGGGGCATTACTGTGTGGCATAATGTGATACAGCATTAAGATGTGGCATAATTTGTTATAAGGGCATTACGGTGTGGCATAATGTGTTATAAGGGGCATTACTTAGTTTGTCATAATGTGTAAGAGACATTCCTGTATCATGAAACCACACACCTTACACGTCTTCTTTGGGTGTGTTTGTTTTATGGGCGGGGGGGCGCCTGATACTGTTTTGGCAGGGAAGAGCAAAATTTATAGTTGCGCCACTAGGGTTGGGGACGTGATCCTGATGGTCAGAATACCAACAGTGGCATCCAGGCAGTCAGGATCCCGATCGAAATCTTTAAATTATATAACCCTCCCCCTAACCCTAATGCCCCCTCCCGCAGCCTAACCCTCCGATCCTGAAGCCTAACCCTAACTCTCCCCCCAGAGCCATAACTAGACTTTTTGGTGCCCTGTACCAGAGAGACCATTGGCGCCCCCCCTCCCAATTTTTAACTATGGACATAAGATAGTGAAGCTGAAAAAGGGCCATGGCCTCATGGGGAAGGGCCAGGGAAGAGATAGGGGAGGCCAGGAGATGCTGGGGATAAAATAAGAGGAAGATACAAGTGAGAATGATAATAAACAGGAAAATTGACAGCCCCAAACAGCTCCCCCTGCCCTGCGATGCCCTGTGCCATGGCACTGGCCGCACTACCCTAGTTACGGCCCCGCTTATCAATCTCCTGACCAGAGTGATAACATAAATCTTAAGATGGGTACACACCTAGCCGATATATCTGCAGATCGAGTGATCTGCAGATATATCTGTAAATGATGGTCATTCATATACACTGAACGACCATCATCTTCCAGGTAGTCGCACTACCCCAGTTACGGCTCTGCCTCCCCCTAACCCTAATCCTCCCATCCCGCAGTCTAAACCTAACCCTCCCCCTAGTGCCTAACCTTAACCCTCCCCCTAATTCTCCCGTCCAGCAGCCTAACCCTTACCCTCTGCCTAGTGCCTAACCCTAACCCTTCCCCTACCCTGATAATCACCTCCGCAATCTGTCTGTATTCTGACAGTGGGGGGCATCCACTAGACGATTTTATTCCTTTCCAACCTCTTAACGATTTTCCCTTGAAGTTTCCCTTGAAATATGATCTTCCACTCTGAACAATTTGCAAAAGATTTGCAAACGATTTGCAAAAGATCTAACAATAAACTATGTTGTTTTAATCTGTGATTGAGAGCTTTCAGCTATAGTGGGTAGATAGTGGTTCATCGTTTGATCGTTCAGCGTGAACGATGTGTAAACGATGTGTAAACGATTTGTAAGCAATCAAGTGAAATTGACCTGCATGTTCAGTCGATGGAGCAGACGATCAAACGACCAGCGGGAGCGCACATCGTACATCGTCAGAAACAATTACTGCACGATTTGCAAATGATGTTCAACCGATGTTCGAACGATTATCGAACGATTTTATCATTATCGTTCAACTTTATCGTCTAGTGGATACCCCTAATGGGGGCATCCACTAGACGATTTTATCCCTGTCCAACCTCTTAACGATTTTCCCTTGAAGTTTCCCTTGAAATATGATCTTCCACTCTGAACAATTTGCAAAAGATTTGCAAAAGAATTGCAAACGATTTGCAAAAGATCTAACAATAAACTATGTTGTGATTGAGAGCTTTCAGCTATAGTGGGCAGACAGTGGTTCATCGTTTGATCGTTCAGCGTGAACGATGTGTAAACGATGTGTAAACGATGTGTAAACGATTTGTAGGCAATCAAGTGAAATTGACCTGCATGTTCAGTCGATGGAGGAGACGATCAAACGACCAGCGGGAGCGTGCATCGTACATCGTTAGAAACAATTACTGCACGATTTGCAAACGATGTTCAAACGATGTTTGAACGATTATCGAACGATTTTATCATTATCGTTCAACTTTATTGTCTAGTGGATACCCCCCTTAAGGATGCTGGCTACATCCAAGTGCAAACTGAGCCATGCCTGGTCATTCTGCTGCAAGGACACATCTGTATACAAGCAGTGAAATAAATTAAATTATCAGATAATCTATAAGGCCTGAGCAGGTTCGCCCTCTGTCTACTCATCAGCCCAGCTTCATCACTTGAAGAGTTAATTATGTAGGACAAATCTTCTATTCCGCAGGACGAATATTAACAGATCTTTCATAGAAATATCTCTTTAATAACGTATAACTAAATATAGAACGTTACCACAATATGCATAGTTTACATCCTTATATCTGTGTGCGACAATTACTTGGCTAATACAGTTTTAAATACAATTATTCCTCTATAATATGGACAACTCCCTACATATTACACTTAACTTAACAGTATAACACAATGCCCTCACAAATTGGTGACAATGGGGTCTATTTACTAAGCAGTGTTACGAGACAAGAGTGAAAAGTGATAAGAAAGTGATAAGGTGCCAGCCAATCAGCTCCCAACTGTCATTTTTCAAACACAGCCTGTGAGATGACAGTTGGGAGCGGATTGGCTGGCACCTTATCACTCTTCACTCTGTCTCCTAACACTGCTTAGTAAATAGACCCCAATGTCCCTAAAAGTGATGATACTATCACATAGAACCATTTATACCATTTAAAAGAAACCTAGCATATCCGATTCTTTGATATGGGCTACAAAAAATTGCTCCCATTTGAATCACAATATTAGCGGAAGTTTCCACCTTTGGTTTTGCTTTCATTGGTTTTCTGCTCTGCGTTCTACGACTTTTACTAAGCTCACTGGGTTTCTTTCTAGAGATTGAAAAGCTGGCATGGAAGCAAATCTCATCTCTTATGATTGGCACCAAAATAAAAATAAAAAGTTATTCTCTTTGAGACAGCGTTTTAGTAACATTTGTCTACAATGTCAAAAAGACCCCCCCAAAAAACCAACAAAGAGACAATGCAATGTATGAAACATAGGTCGCAGGAGGGTACAAGCCAACAAAGTAATCCGAAGTGGATGGATAACGGTCGGTTGACAAAAAAAAAAAAAAAAAAGGACCGGCTGACAAAAAAAAAAAGGTTGATTTCAGGGGGTCGACACCAGAAGATCGACACATTCTGAACGTCGACCATCATTCTATAGATATGTAGTAAGGTCACCAGGGGTTACATGTTTGACACAGTCAAAAGGTTGACATTTAGCACATCAACACTAATATGTTGACACATGGTTTTTCCATGATTGTTAGGATTAAAAGTAAAATTTAGGCTAAAATAAAAAAACATGCGTCAACATTTAGTGCCGACAAGTTAAATGTCGACATTTTCACAGTGTTGCCCATTTAACCCCGTCAACATAAATATGTTTATTGAATGGTGGTTGACTTTTACTGTCGACATTCAGAGCCAGTCGACCTTCTAAATGTTGACCTTTTATATCACACCACAAAGTGGACAACCCCTTTATGAAATATAAAACATACTATATTTTTAAAATAATAATCGAAGGTTTATTTAAAAAAAAAAAAAAAAAGCGTGGAAGTCATTTACAAGCGTTAATCGGCTGAGGCACAGTGTAAAGTCACCTTGGCACCTTTTCAGTACTCAGATTAAATGCCCCTAGGCTTTCCCCAAGCCCAAAGGTTTATGGAGCAAGGTGGCAGCAGAAATTTGCCAGTTTGCGGGGAGGAGTTGAGTAAAAGTGTTTCCTGACAGTGTGTAGCAGGCACAGGGGTCTATTTACTAAGCAGTGTTAGGAGACAGAGTGAAAAGTGATAAGAGAGTGATAAGGTGCCAGCCAATCAGCGCCCAACTGTCATCTCACAGGCTGTGTTTGAAAAATGACAGTTGGGAGCTGATTGGCTGGCACCTTATCACTTTTCACTCTGTCTCCTAACACTGCTTAGTAACTAGACCCCACAGTGCTCTGCCTACTTCTGCATAGCAGTGCAACAAGGAGAGTTTGCTTTGCAGAGCCAGATTAATGATGCAAGCTATCAGTTTGTAGAGTACACATTTTTAGCTGTACTTTTCACACACATATAAATATGCCTCAGTGCTGATGTCCACTCAAGTGATGATTAATGTAAGACATCCCTGAGGATATGCTGAGCTGTACGAAAGGGGCAGCCACTCAGGGAGCACAGCTGAAGGGGCTCATTTGATTACAATTGATAGCTTGGGGGGACATCAAACTTCTTTTTTGTAACAGGCGGCAAAATTTCAAGTTATGGATCTGGGCAAAACCAAGGGTTTTGCGTGCCCGTTCCCATGCGCTCCGCAAATGATGCTGAGCTGATACGAAAGGTTCAGGGGTCTAGTTACTAAGCAGTGTTACGAGACAGAGTGAAAAGTGATAAGGTGCCAGCCAATCAGCTCCCAACTGTCATCTCACAGGCTGTGTTTGAAAAATGACAGGAGCTGATTGGCTGGCACCTTATCACTTTTCACTCTGTCTCCTAACACTGCTTAGTAAATAGACCCCTTAGATTGTAAACATAGAGTGCAAATATAAACGTAATAAACATAATTAAAGAATAATCACTGCCGTACCTTTTGGATGGAGGGCTGTATCCATTTGTCCAGGTCTATTTGTCCAGGTACTGTATATAAGAAGAGTTGCATATATTTTGTAATATCCATCCAATCAGGAGTATGGCAGATAAATACATATTTTTCTTCTAAGCTAAAGTGGTTCATGGCATAGTGTTTTCCAAATTCCAATCCTATTTATCCAACTAGCAATATTGGGATTTCAGCTGCGATGAAAAGATTCCTGCTCCTAATATATACTTAGAACTTATAGCCAAGATTCCGCTGTCTTCCGGCGACATCGCGGCCCACAGATGTTTCGTATTGTAAATCCACAAATGCCACCGGGGGTGCTGCGTTCAAAATAATCCTAGAAGACAAAAATAATGAACAGCTGATTGCAGAATTTCTGTAACAGGAAGGCTGTAGTATATATATATATATATATATATATATATTGTCAGTGCTACGTCTCCCATAGCTATTTACTAAGCTGCTTGGAGAAAGGGAGGCGACGGATAAGCCAAACTGTTTAGCATAAAGCAAAATTAAGACACTTCTGTATATTAAAATATTAAAGAGGATTTTCACCATCATGCATCTTCAATTTACTTGTTTGTACATATCCTCCTACAAGGTGTACTAAAGCTGAAGTTTGCTGTGCTCTCCAGCTATATCTTCACATCACAAGGCAGAGTTGTCTACTTCTTGCCCATGGGTATGACACAAAGCTGCTCTCTGGATACAGTTGTCACCAGGGCAATAAGGGCAGCAGATTTGTGTTGCTTCCAAAGTAAGCAAAAAAAAAAAATCTCAGTATTTCCTGATTATGTAATGGCATGTCTAAAAAGCACAGACTGAGCCCTGAGAGATAAAACAATGCATTCAGTAAGGAATGCGGGACAAAATGTCTGATGTATTGATTATTATGTTGGGGCAAGGCTGAATTTTTTTTAATACTGCTATAAAATCACCATTTTCTCAATAAAAAGTTGCCTTGCACAATACAGGATAATTTACTGCTTTGCTGGGCCGTACTAGGGCGTTATTGCGGGTTATGCAGAGTTATGCATATGCACAATTACCCCTGCGTTCAGACAGATCTATTGCACCAGAGATAGGACTGGTACGAGTGTGCACACTGATAATAAAGAGGGCTATGAAACAAGTGTACTGATAGGGGCGGTCTGGCCGCAGAGATGCATACGTCCCAATTTTGTCGAGACAGTCCCGTTTTTCGAGCATTGTCCTGCCCACGGACCACGTTGTCCCGCAGTGGCGGGGACTGGGAGTCAGGGCAAGCGGTGAATAGATGGCATGCGCATACGCGACATCCAAAGTTCGTGAAGAAAACAAAATAATGTTAAGAGAAAGCTGTATAGACTTGAGAATAAATAAGAGTCCTGGGTTTTTTCGCTGATTGGCTGGCTTGACAGCATTGTTACTAGGCAGATTAGCTAGATGTTTGGGTCATGTGTGGGTTGTCTGGACAATGAGTGTTTTGTGGGTGTGTTTCAGTGGCTGTATTTAGTAGTGGATATACATAGGTTCAGCCTCTTTTCTATTCTGGAGAAAAGTCTTTTTTCTTATTGATCATTTGCTAACTTTTTCTTCCTCATTTAGGGAAGGCGCAGCATGGCCGGGAGAATGCTGCATCTCAGTGGCTTTATTGTGGCGCAAGAGAGCATGTGAGGGCGCTGGCGCTCGATGTACATGGCGAGTTTGTCCTTCTCTGTGCTAGGGGACCCGGGCACTTTTATATAGAAGCGTTCGGTCTAGGCCCAGGAGGGAGGCGAGACCTTCACAGCGGAAGTGTGTCTCTAGGGGGACGTTTCAGTCATCCCCCGAGTATGTCTAAAGGTGCATACACACTAGACGATATGCTCCCTGAGCGATATCGTCTAGTGTGTCCCCGGCAGGCTGTGCTCAATGTCGTTCATGACATTGAGCACAGCCGCTGAACGATATCATTAGCGATATCGTTCAGCGCCGGGCTCTCTCACCCATTCCCTGACATGCAGCAACCTGACGAGGTCGTCAGGTTGGCCTGCATGTCAGCCCGATGAACGAGGATGACGAACGACCCGCGGGAACGCGCGTCGTCGTCATCGTTCATCTTTTTTGTGTTAAAAATGGACGATAAAGTGGACGACTGAACGATAACGATATCGTTATCGTTCAGTCGTCCACTTTAATCGCCCAGTGTGTACGCACCATAATTCTTGGAGGCTGGAACTGAGTTAAGTTATCAAGGTTGTTTTAGGGGTTATCGGGAATAAACCAATGGAGTCTTACAGCTATTGCAGCTCTTCATGCAATTTGTTGAAGGTTTCACACCAAAGAAAACCTATTTACCGCCTTCACTATAGACCTCTATGGGGATGGTGATTCATCATCTCAAGGTGGCGTTACCTTAAACATACAGTAGGGTCCATTGACACTCAAACTACTTTCACAGGGTAAAAGAAAATTTTTACTACCAAGGTGCAATTTCACTAAAGCTGAGTATACACGGTCTGACGGCCGGCATATCGGGCGGTCCCCACACATGGAGCGTTCCGGTGCCCAACCGCCCAATATGCCAGTCCCCCCTGCATAGACCTGCATAGGATTGTTCGTTGATTCTCCAGATTTCTTGTGCATGCAGAAAGATCTGGTGGAGCGACGGACGAGCCCGCAGGAGCGCGCAGCGGACGATATGCCCACACACGGGAACGATATAGCCGCTATATCGATCAATGTGTGGAGGCCTTAAGTTTTGCATAGCAGTCCCGGCATGGTAAATAGCAGCAGATCACCTTTTTATATCACAGTCACGTAGCCACCCATGATAAACAGACCTATAAACTATGGTTTTGGACATCTCGGACAAAGACTCAGGGCCTGCGACCGCATCTTTTTCCACAGACGCACATCGGCCTCATCATCGACCATTCCACCAGCCTTACGGAGGAGCAGAATGTCCTACTAAACATGGCCGCCGAAATCAGTTCCACTGAGAAAGAAGCCGCTGACCGCAACAAAGCACGCGTCTGGCTAGCCACCCCCTCATAACCACACAGGAATGCTTCCTGAAATAGCATCTCCCTGTTTCCAAATTCGCTATGCAACTTTCGGCGGTAACCATTGGGATGCACTTACAGTGCGGCTCGGACACAAGAGCAGACTGAAAAAAAATTGTCGGCTTGCGTTCGATATCGGCACTGCGTCCACCCCTGAATCAGGGGTACTGATTATAGCCCTAGGGGTTAATTTACTGAAGTGCTGATTTTTTTGCAGTGGAGATGTTGCCCATAGCAACCAATCAGATTCTAGCTATTATCTTCTAGAAGGTGCTAGATAAATTATATCTGATTGGTTGCTATGGGCAACATCTCCTCTTCTAAAAAACATGCACTTTAGTAAATATACCCGCTTAAAGTGGAAAGCACCAATCGGGCAGCAGGGGATTATCCAGCTTGTTATAAAAGTGGAGTTGAAGCAGTTTTTCAACCTTGTACCTCGTTAATTAGCACTGATCTCTTGGCAGACGTGAAACACAGCTTGAAAAATCTCCTTGTGCTAATGTCGTGTAGAAAACAAGAGCCGGAAAGATGATAGAGAAGGGCCCACCGACCCAGGTCTTCCCTTACAATTACCCGGCCCTACTTGATCTGCGTGAGCTTAAAATATCTAGAAATGACTGTTCTGTTAGTTAGAGACCAAATATTTGCCTGATCCAATGCATATATTAGATCTGTTATATTAAGCATGGAATATATACACATATACACAGAGCCTCGAGTGCTCCCATCAGTGCAACATCCTCTATCTCTAAAAACAGTTTGGCCTTTGGCTGTGTGGCTTGTTTTTCTAAGGGCGTTCATCCAATGTAAAGCTACAATAAAGGACTGAAGATGTGCGGGAAAATACTATATAAGGGAAGAAATCTGAGGCTGGAAGGACGGAAGAATCTCCCTGACAGATATGGAGAGTATGTCAGGTTCATGAGAAATGGAATTAAAAAAAACAAGATTTTTGGGGCTCATTTAGAGCTGGATGCGTTTGCGTCAGAGGTGGAAGTAATATGAAATACATGGCGCAAAAAAAAAAAAGGCGCATTTACATGTGTGTCTTAAAGTACACGGCACACGTTTTCAGATACGTCTGATATAAAATCGTAAGCAATGGTCAGGCGCAATTGCGGCAAATCAAAAGAGCTCTCCAGCGATTGTGATTCGCTGTGGTTAGGATCGGTGTACAGCATGTACGTGATGTTTTCATTTATTTTCCACAACAGAGCTGGGTGTGTAATAAACTGGTGAAACAGGGGGCGCTGAGAAGTGTTTATTGCAATAAAAAGTTTGGTGTGCGGTTTATGCCGGTTTTATCTTTAAGTTTTTTGTTTTTTAATGTGACATTACAAATACCGGACAGATCACAGCATGCTCTGTCAGTAATGGATATACTGGCACCTGTAGTTTTTCAAGTCCCAGCAGCCCCAAGTAGGTTATGGCTGCCAGGGATTGCTGGGACCGTTAGTGCTACAGGTAATGTGCTGATTTTTCTGTCGTTGATCAATTTATTATGCCAACCCCCACTTTTTTTATAGGATGCAAATTCACTTGGGAACTCAGATACATGCTGAACAGGCGAGGGATCAGTGACATAATGACAGGTGAGGTTTAATACTAACACTTCCTGCTTTATTACTAACAACTCCTTGGGATATCCTATAAATATAGTGCTCCGTTCAGGCTCATTTATGTCTCATTTCAATCATAAAGGTCAGGAAACTTTGGCAGTATGTTTATTATGTTGATAGTATGTAATAATGTGGCTTTTGTCATAACGCCCCTCCCACATCAATGCTATTGGATCATTGCGCTGTGATGGGCGGAGCGTGTAGATGTTCCTTTTGGTTCCTTATTGGAAGTATAGGGATTACTAGCACCCCCTGAGTAAACCCTACCTCCCCTCAAAGCACAGTCTGGTATACAATCAGGAAGCCGGCTGCCTTAATACCGGCAGCCGGCTACCCGACTGTCATATCCCGGCGAGGGTGAAATGCTGGGCATCTAGATGTAGACGCCTGACATTTTCCCAATGCCGGGAGACTGGCGCCCGGCATCCCGATCGAAGGGATGCCGGGCGCCGCGAACAGACAGCCGCAAGGGGGGGGGAGGGTTAGGTTTAGGGCACCCGGGGGGGGACTTAGGGTTAGTAACCCCCCCGGGGGACTTAGGTTTAGGCAGCGGGGAAGGGGGGGTTAGGGTTAGGCACTTAGAGGGGGGATTAGGGTTAGGCACTTGGGGGGAGGTTAGGTACCCCTAAGGAGGGTTAGGGGGTTAGGTTAGAACATACTTACCTATCGATGTATGGGATTTCTAGCGCTGTCGGGCTTCCGCTGCCGGGAACTCTGCTGTGGTCGGCCAGGCGCTGCCGGGAATTGAACCGCTGGCCATGCGGCCGATGGCCTTTCAGTCAGGGTTATAAAGAGCAGTGGCGGATCCATCCACGTGATGGGGGAGTCATGGGCAAATCCTGGGGGCTTGACAAACGCAGTTTGAAACAAAAAAAAGCAACTATGATCAAATATTCTGCTGTAGGCGGTGAGTTTATGGCGGAGTATGGATTCCCAAAGATAAATCCTGGCATATCACTGACCTCCTACAGTATGTATTGTTTTCCCAGAGCAATCTCCATCTCTCCACCCAAAATATGTAACCGGGAATCCTTATTTTCCCATAAATCAGACTCTCAATGCAGCCGGAAGACCTGTATTATTTGCAATTGGCTCCTATAACTATTTTACCTTATTTGGGACCTAAAGGGAAATAAAACATATGCAAAAATGTCCTATCTAGCAGTGAAACACGTTATACTATTTAGGGGTGAAACGCGTTATCGCCAGCCCCTCCTAACAGATATTAGTAGAAGCCACGGTGATGCTCTGCTCCTCACGTGATTTCCCATGTGCATGCTGAACAGAGCCGAGCAGGGGCTTCGGGAGGGTGAACAGCATTGCTGGGCCCCCTAACATCCGGGCCCCTCATCAGCTGCAGGGCCAGAATTTCCACCACTCTACCGATCTTTGAAAGTAATTAAAGGGGTTTGCCAACCTTGGATGCGTTTCATTAATTTGATTGTACATGCCCTCATACATAGCTTTCTTCTGTGCTTTTCAATCAAATATTTATATCAGCAAACAGAAATGTATTAGTGTTATTGCCCTTACATGTCCTACATCGCAAACGGCACTTGTGTCCAGAGAGCAGCTTTGTGTTATATCCCATCTGCCTGATGATATAAAGACAAGTCTAAAAAGCAACATTCTATTTAGTAAAAGTCATAGGTGACCATACATATAAAAACAAGTAAATACATATTATCTTAAGGTAAATGGCAACGAATATTGACCTACGTCATTTCGACAATCTCAGTCTCAGCTAAATGGAAGCTGACATATTGATATTTACCTACAATTTACTGTATTCAGGAACAAAAGACTTGATAATGGGATAACTCTCCTCTAGCTAATCTTCAGCAGATGTGAGATTTAAAACATACGAGAGACCACTACAGAGACACTGCTACACGTTGCTGTTACTAGTTACAAACAGCAACAGTTAAATGATTAACCACTAATATGGCTTTGCCCGTGGGAATTCCTGCTTTGCAGGTATCTGTAGGTATAGGCTTGGGCAACCTATAGCTCTCAGGATAATGTGGAACCAGAATGTCCCAAAGTGCCCTGCCAGTCAGCAATAAAGCAGGTGTTGAACTACACATCCCAGCATGTCCTGTCAGGTTACTTTAAGTCAGGGTTATGCTATAAGGAGTCTAGGGTTATACTACGTTAGGAAAGTTAGGTTTGTGAGTGGACTAATTATGATTAGGCTGGAGGTGGCTGTTAGGGATAGGCTGGAGGAGGCTGGTTTGGGTTAGGCTGGAGGAGGCTGGTTTGGGTTAGGCTAGAGGAGGCTGATTAGGATTAGGCTGGAGGAGGCTGATTAGGATTAGGCTGGAGGAGGCTGGTTTGGGTTAGGCTGGAGGAGGCTGATTAGGATTAGGCTGGGGGAGGCTGGTTTGGGTTAGGCTGGAGGAGGCTGATTAGGATTAGGCTGGAGGAGGCCGATTAGGATTAGGCTGGAGGAGGCTGGTTTGGGTTAGGCTGGAGGAGGCTGATTAGGATTAGGCTGGAGGAGGCTGGTTTGGGTTAGGCTGGAGGAGGCTGATTAGGATTAGGCTGGAGGAGGCTGGTTTGGGTTAGGCTGGAGGAGGCTGATTAGGATTAGGCTGGAGGAGGCTGATTAGGATTAGGCTGGAGGCTGATTAGGATTAGGCTGGAGGAGGCTGGTTTGGGTTAGGCTGGAGGAGGCTGATTAGGATTAGGCTGGAGGAGGCTGGTTTGGGTTAGGCTGGAGGAGGCTGATTAGGATTAGGCTGGAGGAGGCTGGTTTGGATTAGGCTGGAGGAGGCTGATTAGGATTAGGCTGGAGGAGGCTGATTAGGATTAGGCTGGAGGAGGCTGGTTTGGGTTAGGCTGGAGGAGGCTGATTAGGATTAGGCTGGAGGAGGCTGATTAGGATTAGGCTGGAGGAGGCTGGTTTGGGTTAGGCTGGAGGAGGCTGATTAGGATTAGGCTGGAGGAGGCTGGTTTGGGTTAGGCTGGAGGAGGCTGATTAGGATTAGGCTGGAGGAGGCTGGTTTGGGTTAGGCTGGAGGAGGCTGATTAGGATTAGGCTGGAGGAGGCTGGTTTGGGTTAGGCTGGAGGAGGCTGATTAGGATTAGGCTGGAGGAGGCTGATTAGGATTAGGCTGGAGGAGGCTGGTTTGGGTTAGGCTGGAGGAGGCTGATTAGGATTAGGCTGGTTTGGGTTAGGCTGGAGGAGGCTGATTAGGATTAGGCTGGAGGAGGCTGATTAGGATTAGGCTGGAGGAGGCTGATTTGGGTTAGGCTGGAGGAGGCTGATTAAGATTAGGCTGGAGGAGGCTGGTTTGGGTTAGGCTGGAGGAGGCTGGTTAGGATTAGGCTGGAGGAGGCTGATTAGGATTAGGCTGGAGGAGGCTGGTTTGGGTTAGGCTGGAGGAGGCTGATTAGGATTAGGCTGGAGGAGGCTGATTAGGATTAGGCTGGAGGAGGCTGGTTTGGGTTAGGCTGGAGGCTGGTTTGGGTTAGGCTGGAGGAGGCTGATAAAGGTTGGGCTGTACATGGTTGTTGAGGATTAGGCTGCATGTTTTCGTTTGGGATAGATTGCAGGACAGTAGTCGTTTTTAGAATGCAGGAGGCTGGTTAGACTGTATGGTGTATGTTAAGAACAGGATGCAGGTGATACGTTACACAGCAAAAATGCAGGAGGCTGGCTAGGCTGCAGGTGGGAGGTTACTGCTAGAATATAGGAGACTAGATAGGATGGAGCAGGGAGGTTTCATTTAGAGTGCAGGATGCTGATTAGGCTGTAGAAGGGATGTTAGGGTTAAGCTGCAGGTGATAGGTTAGGGTTAGAGTGCATGAGGCTGATTAGGCTGTAGGAGAGAGGTTAGGTTTAGATTGTAGGAGGCTGGTTAGGCTGCAGGAAGGATGTCAGAGTTAAGCTGCAGGTGAGAGGTTAGAGTGCAGGAGGCTGGTTAGGCTATAGGAGGGATGTTAGGGTTTCTCTGCAGGTGAGAGGTTAGTGTGCAGGAGGCTGGTTAGGCTATAGGAGGGATGTTAGGGTTAAGCTGCAGGTGAGAGGTTAGAGTGCAGGAGACTGATAAGGCTATAGGAGGGATGTTAGGGTTACTCTGCAGGTGAGAGGTTAGGGTTAGAGTGCAGGAGGCTGGTTAGGCTATAGGAGGGATGTTAGGGTTAAGCTGCAGGTGATAGGTTAGAGTGCAGGTGAGAGGTTAGGGTTAGAGTGCAGGAGGCTGGTTAGGCTATAGGAGGGATGTTAGGGTTAAGCTGCAGGTGAGAGGTTAGGGTTAGAGTGCAGGAGGCTGGTTTGGTTATAGGAGGGAGTTTAAATTTGGGCAACAGGCATGAGGGATGGGATGCAGCTAAGAGATTAGTGTTTGGATGTTAGAAAGTCTGGTATAGGCTACAAAGAGTAGAGCTTAGGCTGATGCGGGGGAGGTTAGCCTGCGGTTGCGGCAGTAGCCATAGCACATATCCAGGAATAGGGCATACAAGTAATAACACACCACACAGACCAATTGCATAAACCTGACTGCTATCCTTCTACCTTCCCCTCAGTGCTGGGAAAGATATGTATGTTATGTATATTTTGATTTTGTTTGACAGCAGTTGCAGCGAGACTCCTGATGCAGGAAGCATGGTGTAAGCACAAATCCCCGTGTAATGAGCCTGGAAGTGGTGAGTCAGCGAGCGCTGCGTTATCCACCTCATCTAACAATAGGCCAGGAAAAAAAAAACATCACACATGGCGGCCCCCCTCTAACAGATCAGTCAGATGTGGACGGGGCAGTTTTTTCCCCTTCTGAAAAATCAATGCAACTTGTCTGGCTGTGCATTATAGTCCAAGGCTTATTATTTATGTGTCCTATCTGCCGAGTATCTGTGATCTGCAGCACAAGATCTCAACGTTATTTCCTGAACATCTGCCTGGCACACGACATCGAGTCTAAGAATGGGTCAACCTTAGTTTAACTTTCACTGCAGACCTCAAAGCAGACAGGGTGATGCCGGCAGCATGGGAAACAGATTACAATGCCTTGGAGTGCTGCTGCGTACAACTGGGACAATGCTCTGTCTGCTTTACATTGGAAATGACCTACTCTCCACGGAGACAGCGTGTCTTAGTCTTACAGACCAAAGTCAAACCACACAATGCAAAGACGCCGGCACTTAAAGGGACAACAATAGGAGAAGGAGTTTTACTCCTGTATGATAAAGTATCCTGACATTTTCACAAAGTTATATGCAAAATAGCCTATATCATAATGTTCCAAGCCTAAAGTACTGTACACTGTGTAGGCTCAATGCAGGGGCCGTCAGTAGGGTTACTGGCAGGAAGTATAATGTGCACAAGAATAAAAAATTAGAAGGAAAAATCTAATTCAAATGAATACGGTGATTGACTATAACATTGAAACCGCAGACAGGTGAAGTGAATAGTCAGTTGTTGAAGTTGATGTATTGGAAGCAGGAATAATGGGCAGACGTAAGGATCTGAGGGACTATGACAAGGGCCAAATTGTGATGACTAGATGACTGGGACAGAGCATCTCCAAAACGGCAGGTCTTGTGGGGTGTTCCCGGTATGCAGTGATTAGTATATACCAAAAGCGGTCTAAGGAAGGACAAGCGGTGAGTTGGCAAAAGGGTAATGGCCGCCTCAGGCTGATTGATGAGTGAAGGCTAGCCTGTCTGGTCTGATCCCACAGAAGAGCTACTGTTGCATATGTTGTTGAAAAACGTAATGCTGCTATGATAGAAAGATGTCAGAACACACAGAGCATCGCAGCTTGCCGTGTACGGGGCTGCGTAGCTGCAGACAGGACAGAGCGCCCATGCTGACCCATTCACCGCCAAAATGTGTCCACATTGAGCACGTGAGTGTGAGTACTGGAGCATGGAGCAGTAGAAGAAGGTGGCCTGGTCTGATGAATCACGTTTTCCTTTACATCATGTGGACGGCTGGGTGCATGTGCGTCGTTTAACAGGGGAAGAGATGGCACCAGGATGCACTATGGGAAGAAGGTAAGCCGGGGGAGGCAGTGTGATGATCTGGGCAATGTTCTGCTGGGAAACCTTGGGTCCTGCCATTCATGTGATGTTACTTTGATATGTACCACCTACCTAAACATTGCTGCTGACTAAGTACCCCCGCTTCATGGCAACGGTATACCCTGATGGCAGCGGCCTCTCCCAGCAGGATAATGTGCCCAGACACACTGCAAAGGTTATTCAGGAATGGTTTGAGGAACATGACAAAGGGGCGTATTTATCACAATCCACAATTTTAATTTACTATTCTGCTCTTGCCAGGAGATGGACTCCGATAAGACCTCTTTCTGGAGAAGAGCTGGAAGCAGTGGAATAGTGTAAAGCTATAATACTGCTTCCTGGTACGGGTCCTCAGCACACACTGTGCATGCGCGACCGGGGGCCCAAAAATGGGCTGTTTTTGGTGAATATCGTGCAAATATTTACTGATGAATAGGCCCCAAATAGTTAAAGCAGGTGATGGGGCATTTAAATTCCCAAGACCTCAGTCTGATCAAGCATCTGTGGGCTGTGCTGGAGAAACAAGTCCGAGCCATGGAGGCACCACATCGCAATTTACAGGACTTAAAGGATCTGCTGCTAACGTCTTGGTACCAGATACTAAAGAACCAAGTCCATGCCTCAACGCGCCTGAGCTGTTGTGGCGGAACAAGGGGTATCTACACAACATTGGGCAGGTGGTTTAAATATTATGGCATGTCAACACTGACTGTCATTTCGACACTGATGAAATGCTGACATGATTAGAATGTCTTGAATCAAAACCAGAAAACTAAAGCTGGCCACACATCTAAAGATTATCTGTCCAACCAGCCAACTAGTTGATTGGTTGGAATGAAAATCTGGTAAGGAATACAATCAGCAATTTGCTCCCAAACGCTGGAAAATGGACCAAAACTGTTGTTTGAACAAATAGTTTAGCTCAAACATTTAACAAACTTGTCTGAACGACCATTTTCATCTGTTTTCTGGTATTTAGGAGCAAATTGCTGATCATCAGTTACTCCCATTCCTTACCAGATTTTCATTCCAACCAATCAACAAGTTGGCTGGTTGGATGTAAGTTGGTCTAGTGTGTGGCCAGCTTAAGACTATTAGGGTGCACGCTAATAGTCTCACACTGTTGTTTTTTTTCTGGTTTTGAGTCAAGTTGTATTTAGTGAGCGAGGTAGCACTACACCCTATTTAGAAACAAATAATGGAATGTATACTGTGTCTTGAACACAGTATGAATTAAATAATTTTGGGAGAAAGGGGACAATAACAAATATTGAAGCTCAAGGGAATCTGTGCGGGACTTCCCCAAAATTCTTCTGATTAGAATGTGGACAAAACGTCCCTGGTGATGTAGTAGTGACTTACCTGTCGGATCCAGCGTTGGCTTCTAGGACTGGCTGTGACGTCTGATAACTTCCAGCAGGTCCTGCAAAGCTTTCGGCGGTAGGTATGACAAACACTAATCCTCCCCTTACACAGTCTAACCCTAACCTTCCCTCCCATAGCCAAACCCTACACTCCAGCAGGCTTACCCTAACCTTCACTCCCGTAGCCTAACCCTACCCTCTCACAGTCTAACCCTAATCTCCCCTCTTGTAGCCTAATCCTACACTCCCACAGCCTAACCCTAATCTCCCCTCCTGTATCTTAACCCTAACCTCACCCTAATCCTAACCCTCCTGCAGCCTATCCTTAACCTCCCCTCCTGTAGTTTAACCCTACCCTACCGTAGCCTAACCCCTTTCAAATGCTGACACTGTGTAAAAGTCAACATTCTGCAGATGCCGACATGTTTAATGATGACATTTCAAGGTCAACATCCTCGCTACATTCTGTCTGTCTCATATGGCCGCTCCAAAGAATTTATTCAACGCCTTTTGCCCTGCACAGGCTGCTGTCCTTGAGGGAACATACTAAGAGAAGTGCTATGTACAAGTTCTGTCACTTTACAACTTCCTCTGCACATCCAGTAGAATATAACTCGCTATACGGCCTCAGGGAAAAAGAGACCTGCATTTTATACACCCAGGGTACACGATCTCTTAAAACCAGAGGCCCAGTGTGACTTTAACTGAACAAAGTAGGGCAGCAAGGTAACCCCCCCCCCCCCCACAAACACATAGGGTTCTATTTACTAAGTAGTGTTAGGAGACAGAGTGAAAAGTGATAAGGTGCCAGCCAATCAGCTCCCAACTGTCATTTTTCAAACACAGCCTGTGAGATGACAGTTGGGAGCTGATTGGCTGCCACCTTATCACTTTTCACTCTGTCTCCTAACACTGCTTAGTAAATAGACCCCATAGCCTTTTTCGCCAATTTATGAGAAGTAGCAAAAACTTTTATTCTTAAAGCGGTAGGCTATTAACTAAAAAAAGTCCTACCTGAATAACTCCTCTCTCATTTCTCCAGCCCGCTCGCTGTGTCTGCCGGCATGCTTTGTATCTAAACTCCATCACTCAGCACCTGTAGTGTGGTAGTGTGATGTGCGCATGTTACGGTCACCTGACTGTACTAAGGGGAAACCGTTAGACTATGGGCCTGATTCAGAGCCGGACGCTATTTGCGCTCGCTCGTTCAGAAAAAGGGGCTGGCTATTTAAATTGACCGTTCGCTCAAAACATGCACTCGCTATTTTGAAAAAACGCCCCCTGGCCGCTCGCATCATATGTCATCTCCGCTATTTATTAGATTAATCGAGTACATCAAACGGCGTATGAACTGCTCGCTATTCTTGTGGTTGCATTTTCCTACCGCAATCATGCGAGCAGTTCTGGCTAAAAGACACTCAACTGACGTGGTCGATGACGCTGCTTTGTTAATTATGCACACCCTTAAAACGCCCGTTTTGACCTTTTGGCACGCCTGTGTTCTGATCTCCACTCCCCGTTTTCAAGCACCTTCCCCTGTTACCACCCACAAATGCCTCATCCTGTCACTCAAATTAGCAGGCATTCGCTATTTTGCGAGCACACGATTTTCGACTGCACTGACTGGTTCGCGCATGCGTACTAAAACCCGTACGCATGCGCAGTTGTGCGAACATCGCTCAGAGCGAACGAGCAGCCGCTTACGAGCGGCTCTGAATTAGGCCCTATGTCAGCTTCTTACAACTTGTTTCTATTTACTTAGTTTTCCTTCTCCCTCTGGCGGGCTGCATGTAATGAGGCCATGAGCCACATGTGGTCCGTGTGTCCTGGATTGTGCACAGTAGTTATACACCTTAAGCATACAAAGGAAACTGGAAATAGTGGTTATTGCCGCCTTCTGATATCCGTGTATCATGGCTGAGTAAAATCTTTCCCTAATGGTAGAGTATGCCGCAATCCTCCTGTAATATCTGTGATAATTGAATTAATTTACTTTACATGGCCTAGCGTGTTCATAGTTTGGGTTCAAAAGGGGCCTTTGCCGCAACAGCACATGAATTAATGTAGCAATTTACCATTACAGCGCAACCGATAAGAGGCTGTATAGGCGATGACCGATCCATCACCGCTTGCTTTTTTTAACAATGAATTTTTAAGCAGGTCCTGCCCAATCCTGAATTCTGATTCGTGAATGACCAGCACCATATGTATATAATATGTATATAATTACCATGCATATATGCGTAGACTAGCCTACAACTTATGACCATATTTCAGGACATATGGTCGGTCGGACTGGTACCTACAAGCCTCCGGCAGCCACTCACGTCTATCCATACTCCCAGCAGCCAATGACAACCCCCCACCAACCTTCACCAATCAGTGCCACGCGGACAAACCGGCGACTAGTTGAAATTTAAAATCGACATCAATTCCTGTCCACACACAACTCATTGCTGTCAGTGGGCTCACATATTGGAGAGCAGAACTGTGTGGACGGAAACGTACAGCCGTATCGGTCGTTTGGCTGTGTATTCAGAACGTCACTCCCAGGCTAGCTTGCGGATCTGCCGCTGGGCACCAGCAAAGAGAGCAGAGCATCGAGGAACCCCAACAAATAGAAGAGGAGATAGGGAGCTGGAGTTACAAGTCCACATATAGAAGGGGCAATTAGAGAGGTAGGAGGCAAAACAGGAGAGGACAGAACTGCAAAGTCCAAGGGAGTAAAGGGTGGGTTGAAGAAGCGGCTGTTCGACTGTGTCAAGTAGGGAGACATTAATCTTTAACTTGGCTAGATTGGTCACTCTAGTGAGGGCAGTTTTAGGGGAGTAAAGGAGGCAGAAGCCAGGCTGCAGAGCATTTCGAATACAGGGGGTCATTCAGACCCGGTCGTTAGCGCCGATGCGCTCGGACCGGGTCGATGGCCCCCCACAGAGCATGCGCACGACGGCGCCACATGCGTGAGACCCGCTACGACCGACAGCGCCGGTCATAGCGGGTCTCGATCCAAAGGGGGCGAGCTGTCGATGTTGATTGACAGCTCGCCCCATTTGGAAGCCCAAACGGAGGCGTTCTCATGGGAACGCCTACCGTTTGGGGGCGGCCCCACCGACATCACTAGTGATGTCAGTGGAGAGCTTCCGGCTCAGACAGAGCCAGAAGCTCTCCGGGGCTTACGACAAGGGAGACCCTACCCTAGGGTCTCGTCGTAAGCCCCGATGGTCGCGATGGTCTCTGACCATCGCGACCATCACCGGAGCGGTCGTTAGAGCTGTGGGTGTTAACCCACAGCCTAACGACCGCAACAGAGGCGGAGCGGTCAGGATGCAAGTGGCCGCCTAGTTTCTGAGCGACCACTTGCATCCTCCGACCGCCTCTGAATGAGGCCCTCAGTGTGTGAAGAAAAAGTCAGACATTGTAATGAAGTAGCGTAATGGGGCGGAAGTTGGAGAGGTGGGGTGAAGCGAATGCTTATTAAGAAGAGGCTAGGGGCAGGGCCGTAACTAGGGTAGTGTGACCAGTGCCATGGCACAGGGCACCGCAGGGCAGGGGGCGCTGTTCAAGGCCTGTCAAATTTCCTGTTTATTATCCTCACTTGTAGTTTCCTCTTCTTTTATCCCCAGCATCTCCTGGCCTCCCCTATCTCTTCCCTATGAGGCCATGGCCCTTTTTCAGGTGCACTATCTTATGTCGATATTTAAAGTTTGGGAGGAGGTGCCATTGCTCTCTCTGGCACAGGGAACCAAAAAGTCTAGTTAGGGCTCTGGCTAGGGGAGAGCATGTCAACTTGCAAAGAAAGATGCTGCAGGACAGGGAGAGGAGGAAGAGGTGGGGCGTGGGCGGTAGGGAGGAAGGAGAGGAGGACATGTGAGGGAACAGAGTCAAGGGTACAGATTGAGGGAGAGAAGGAGGAGAGTGAGGACCTCTAACTAGGTTACAGTTTGTTATTATGATAAATCCATAATTAAGAGGGCTGCACTGTTCAGCGAGGTATACGGTCAGGATACCGACAGCGGGGATTCTGTCGTTCACAATGCCGACACTGGAATCCCGTCACTTATCAGAATACCGGCGCGGGCATCCTGACCGCCGGGATCCCGAAGGCAAGTACCGGGCTTAGGAGGATAGTTAGGGTTCGGTACTAGGGGGAGGTTAGGTTTAGGCACCGGGGATGGTTAAGGGTAGGGTTAGGTTAGTATACTTACTTACAGCCGTCGGGATGTTAACCTGGTCGGGATGCCGGCGTCTGGATTCTGACCACCAGGATCCCGTACCCAACCCGTTCGGTGATACTGTACATCTTATGTAGACTCGTTAGCTATTTATATAATGACAAAGCTTTGATAATCCTGGGAAGTAGCTATGATACATTGTACCGCTCACTGCTAAATAAGATAGAAGACATCTTGAAAGCGTGTCTTGAAAAATTAACCTTTAGCTGTAATAACAAAGGATTGGTCAATAGTATGGTAATTATAATTGATTAATGATTTGGATTTAGAACAGAAAGCAGAACAGTAATTAATCGTTCAGTCAAAGGAGAGTGGGAGGGGTGAAATGTTCTCAGTGTCTACAGTGTGGCGGCACCAGGTTATATTACATAGTCTGAAACACGCCATCAGGGAACAGATATACAGTGCATCCGGAAAGTATTCACAACGCTTCACTCTTTCGACTTTTTGTTATGTTACAGTCTAATTTCAAAATGGAATAAATTCATTTTTGTTCTCAAAATTCTACACACAATACCCCATAATGACAACATGTAAAAAGTTTTTTTTTTTAGATTTTTGCAAATTGAATTTAAAAAAACACTAAGAAATCACATGTACATAAGTATACTACTACTTTCTCTTTCTTCAATACAGTCTATCTGACTTGATTCAAGGATCAGTGGGTCCCTTATCCTGGTTGCCTCTCTTGACCCGCTCATATGGCCGCCCTGCAGGGTTATCACCATGTCTTTGGCGCTGCGCAGCCCGCTGTCCCTGAGGGAACATACCTAGAACAGTGCTATGTACAGGTCCTGTCACTGTACAGCTTCCTCTGCAGACTACAGTAAGACACAGCCCTCGTATAGAGCCTCGGGGACTGGTGAGCGACATGACAAAGTATTTGTGCATTGTATACACCTTAAGCATACCAAGGAAAGTGGAAATGTCGGTTATTACTGCCTTCAGGTGTCATGCAAGAGTAAGAACTTTCTCTAATGACAGAGTAGGCTGCAATTCTTCTGTAGTATGTCACAGAGGGACTCAGACATTCGTGAGTAGGTTCTTTATGCCTCCAAATTCCAGTTTGTTATTACTACGCAGGACCCCTAATTTCCCCTATAAGTTAATGCTGAGCGCTGTACTATGTAATGCTACTGTACAATATGTGGACTATTAGCTTCAATTTCACGACAACCTTTAAAGAGCCTGAAAAGCCCTTATGAGACCGCGCACTTCTCGGACCGGAAGAAGGGGGTCTTGAAAAATGAGCCTTCTAGTTGAAATGATAAAAGAGCGGCCAGTACTAAGGTAACTACAATAAATATCTCATTTAGTTGTCGAACAGAAAGCAGAGGTTTGTGGCAAGTTGCCCCTGTTGCATGCAAGAAAGCCAGGAGGGGCAAAATATTTATAGGGTGGTATACAATTGTTTACGCGGTCCGGATCTCCCGTCTAAAGTGACAGGAGATCGCTGGCCGCTAATCAATTGTTGCAGTTTTTCGCGCTGATCGCGCCCAAAGTGGTCGTGTTTAGCCGCGTAAAGCAGCTAACCCCGACCAAAGTGCTGGGCGCGTCCACGAAAAGTGATGTTTGGGCGCCCAAACAGGTCACTTTTCACACATTTCAGCTCGCACCCTGCTGGGGCTGCGAGCTGAAATGGTGCGCTGGCAGCTGATTGGTGCCATCGACGCACATCGGGCAGTCAAACAGCATTTATATAACGAGTCTGACCAGCCGCAAACACTGCAAGTCTCCTCGCACGCAGAGAGCTCTAATGCTGCGTATACAATCGGACAGGTGCGCCTGCGGTTTTATGGCCAACCCCCACCGTTATCACCCCCAAATACTGACATCCTGTCACTCACTTTGCGATGGATTCCACTGTGCGTCCGTAATCGCAATGCGTTCGCTGTGCGTGTGCAGTGCAGCTTACACGAATGCGCGATGGCAAACAATTGCTCAATCTGCGTAAATATGAGCAATGCGTCAGCTGCTGAATCAGGCCCTCAAATCATACTTGCCTACCCTCCCGATTGGGCCGGGAGCCTCCCAAAAATCGGGTGCCGTTCCCGGCCCCCCGGAAAGGCAGGCAATCCTCCCGGCAGCCGCTGCCCCCTCCCCCCCCCTGCGATTGTATGAGAATCCCCCGTAGTGAAGGGGGGGGGGGGGCGGTTACGCATCATTTTATCCAATGCCGGAAATTTCTGCATATTGTGTAGCGGGGGCAAAATGACGAGATCGCGTGGCCACGCCCCGCTCCACCCACAAACGCTGGCCACGCCCCCGATTTTGACGATTTACCGATTCCAGGGGCAGCCAGAATGTCGGCATCTATGCCTCAAATGGAACTTGCAGTGTAAAAATACTTGCAGTGTCCGGCATATGTGGGCTGCAGGCAAAAGCAGCCGGTATTTACTATGCATGTAAAAAAAAAAATCCATGTATTTGCACCCCTAGCAGTGCAACATGGTTTGTCCCTGTGCAAAGTTACTACAAGAGACTTGCCTATGTTTCCATGCAACCAGGAGAGCCAACAGAAATTTGTGAGTCCCCCGTACGTTCTGGGATAGTAGGCGAGTCCCCCGCATGTTTTGGGATAGTAGGCGAGTCCCCCGCCTGTTCTGGTATAGTAGGCGAGTATGCCCCTGTGAGGCTGTGATCAACTACAGTTTGTTCTAATCTCACCCACATTTTATACTGGGAACGCCGAGCCGAGGAGGAGAAGCAGTCTGATTATACAAAGAGGCTCTGACCCTGGTTAAGTGCACACTCAAAATATCTCCCAGTCATGAGTCACACTACTCAGCAAGACGGGATTTATAAATGCTTGTGCTCAAAATAAAAATACTCTACTGTTTTCAATATAATGTCCCTTTAACAGTTTGCGGTAACTGTCAGACGTTCTGGTGTAGCAGGGTGTGTACACTTCACAGGCTGAAGTCAGAGGAGCCTGCAGTGCGGTCAGGACCAAGTTTTCTGGGCTAGTATGAATGGAATGTAATCACCTTAGTAGTGGAAGAGCCATTACTTACTGGAGAGACAGCGGCAGGATTGTGTAATGCAGAAAGGGAAAGCTCAATGACTATATAAATAACATGTACTGTACAAACTGTAGTTCTGAGAATCCCATGTACCGGCTTGTAATTACTCACTGTACAAAGGTAACACAGGCGATACACTGACAGAACAGCCGGCTCATTCGCGGGCTCCCGCCACACCGTGGCTCTAGTACGGAGGAGATACAAAGAGATTAATGGATTATGTCACACGTAAGGGCCGTTTTTCTATATCTCAAATTCAGCATGTCGCCCTGTAGTTACTAATATAGTATATTAAATTCACAATGGACCAATCACTGGACTTTTCCTGAACGGAATCAAGAGGTTGGAGCATCGATGGGAGAAGTGTATTGAAATAAATGGAGACTGTGGGACTGATTCACTACGGAACGCTATTCTGCTTATACGCACGCAATGCAGTTGCTAATATCAGCGGTGATATGTAAATGACTGCATTTGCATTGCGATCTCAGCTTAACATAAGGACGCCCACTTCCCCTTACTCACATCCGTATACTTGGGCAACATAGAGAAACAATCGGTAACATCGAGTAACATCGGACCCATACGCACACGTAAGGCCGGTCAGACTTCACTCAGGAATTGCTGACTTCAACGCACGCTATGAGGCCTCAGGCTGTGTATGGTATCACAGTGGATACTTTATGCATGCCCAGGAATGTTTCTAGAGAGGAGGGGGCCTGTGTGCAGTCTCCGACACGGGCCTCCTCCTCTCCACCCGGTGGCTGGCAGCGCACTGAGCTGTGCGCGGCCAGCGCCAGCGTTAGACTCTGGGCACTAGAGCGTGCCCAGAGGCTATAATGTATGCACAGGTCACCGGGAAAATGCCCGCGGCGGCCATTTTCCCTGTACAGCGCATGCGCTAACGACGGTAAAATGGCAGCCGCGGCCATTTTCCAGTCGTTTTACAGCTCCGGACCCCTGCGCCGACGTGGTACTCCGGAGAGGTAAGTAATATTATAGGTGCAGGGTGTGCAGTGCGGGCCCCCCCCCCGGACCCAGGGGCCCGTGTTCCCCGCACCCATTATAGATACGCCCCGGTGCACCTGCACGCCCATGAAAAGCACTGGCACATCTGCGTTCACCCAACCCCCCCCCCCACCCACAAACAGCACTTGCTGTCAATCACTGGAGGGGCTAAAAGTGTATATGAGCAGACATTATGGGGCGTGGCCACTATATGCGCCATGTTGAGTGCATTGTGCGTCACTTACCCATTCTGCCACGCGCAGCATCCACTCACCTCCCAACCTTTGTCCCCCAGCGGGACACGGCAGCCCGTGGGTGGGACAGTGCCCGAAAAGCAGGACTGTCCCACCAAATTCAGGACAGCTGGGAGGTTTGCTAAACGTCGATACACAAGCCATGTCGACCAGCCATTTACGTTCATTAGATCGATAAACCCCAGTGAATGTATCTGGGATTCTGATGGCAGATTGGTGAAACAAGATGAAAACAGTTTAACGAAATAATATTAATGTAAATTAATAACAAATTACTCAGATTTGGCCCCTGAACACACCCTTGTTTTGGAAACGAGATCATCGCACAGCGGCAGTCTAATCCGTAAACGGAACGGCATGACCTTACTGAGGCCATCCTCGACGCGCAACGTCTCAGGTGGAGAGAAATTCATTAATCATATCCATTGCTGGCGTAACAGAAGTTATCTCAGCCTCTCAAATATCAGGAAAAAACACAAGCAAAGCAAAACAGACGTTCAGGGGACTAAACCATTCTCATCCTTTGGAAAGGTTATTACACCTAACAAACAAACGCCAACTTAATCTCCGCTGAAATCCTTGCCGCTCTCTAGCCCTATAATTAGCATTAAAGAAGAGTGAACAATTCTGGATAGCTGATTTAAGATGAGAAAGCCATAAAGCAGACAACTCGTTAGTTCATGAGCTTATCAGAAGTAGCAAAATAAAACAAAGATTACCAAAAAATAAAATAAAAAGAAACAAAAACAAACGAAAAAACATAAGAAAAGGGCTTTTATTGTATGTAATTATTTAAAGCCGTGAGTAAGAAACTAACAGACGCTTACCCAGGATAATTGTAATTGGGCATCAGTGGTTGGAATGTTCAGTGTCAGCATTTGCGCTAAACCTTATATTCTTTACACGTTTAGCTCATATAAGCCTTAGAGAAAAGTCTATGCTCCTGAATAGGAGGGGCTCATCTGCACATTGTCCCAGGGGAGTAGCGTAAAGATCAATGGTCTCTACCCTACTCTGAGCTTTCAAAACACGGATGAAAACAAATCCACTTGTAGGGGCCTATCCTGCATCGGAATGAGCCACGCTCTAAAACCTCAGCAAGTATACCATCGAGTCAAAGGGCTGCCCTGTAAATAGCATTACCAAGAGGGTCTGTGCTCCTGAATAGAGAGAGGCTTATTAGCTCATTGTCACAAACAATCAGGTCATTGCACTGGTGGAAATGCTACGCTTGCATCCTTGGGATAGGGACAATTAGTGCAGGGGAGGAACGCAAGCAAGATCAGTGTGTTGTTATTATTACTGCGTATGAGATGCTATATTCTGGTGCTGGCACAGTCTGAGGTCCAGTGCGCACGCATACATCTGACACCTGCCCTGATTTAGACGAGACTGTGGCGATTTGGAGGCTCTGGTCCTGATCCATAGGTGGACTGGGCGCCCAATGTTTTAATTCCGTGCATGCGCCTAATGGTTACTGCACTGTACATGCAAATCCGATAGGCGTTTCTGGTTGGTGACTGCTTGGGGTGGCAGGGACTACAGGGTTGCTTGAATGTCGGAACGATAGTGCGTCTTTGTGCCCACACCGACGGACTCGTGCCGCAACCTGCTGGGAGCGTCTCAATAGGGCGCCCATTGGCCAAACCATTAGTATAAAGACTCAGTAGTGGCTGCGACTTTATCGCAGCTGCTACAGCGTCAACGTCCACCTCTGAGTCAGGCCCTCTCTCCCGAATGAACTGGAAGGTTGGGAGGTATGGGCGCTCCCCTCTGCTCTGTCCCGATTGCGCTAGAAAGTTGGGAGGTATGGCCATTAGCCTCTGCTATGTCCCGATTGGGCTGGAAAGTTGGGAGGTTTGGCCGTTCCCCTCTGCTCTGTCCCGATTGCGCTAGAAAGTTGGGAGGTATGGCCATTACCCTCTGCTCTGTCCCGATGGGGCTGGAAGGTTGGGAGGTATGGCCATTACCCTCTGCTCTGTCCCGATTGGGCTGGAAGGTTGGGAGGTATGGCCATTCCCCTCGGCTCTGTCCCGATCGGGCTGGAAGGTATGTCATTCCTCTGCAACATTTCTGCCATTTTAGGAAGGGGGCATCCCTCCCAACTATCTGGTCAGTGGGAGAAATGTACCAAACTTTCTAAAACGGAGGAGTGGAGGTATTGCCCATAGGAACCAATGAGGTACCAGCTATCATTAATATAGAACATCGTAGAAAAAAGGGCCAGTGATGTCACAGCAACTCTAATAACTGCATTCTCAGGTGGGTCACCCAAATGTGGGTGAGGAGCTTAAACTGCCTGTATGTTCATAGGTACCAACTTTTAAAAAAGTTTGGAGTCACCTTCAACCCCCTGAACACCACCACCTTCCCCAACGACTAAAATTTTCTTACACAGAGCAAAAATATCGGAGGTGCTCAATCACACAGAGCCATATCTCCATCCACCTGGGAGGTGTGGGGTGGCTTCACGACATGGAAGCCTGGCCAAGCGTCACGCAGCAGGAGAGACAACCTTTCCCTCCCCGCGGGACACACGACCCATGAGTGGGATGGCGGCACACTGCTAGAAAATTGGGACTTGACCAACAAATTTGGGAAGGTTAGGAGGTCTGCATAGCTGTCTAATATGGAGAGCTCATATTTAAAAACGTCAATGTTGGGGATTAGTGGTCCTTTACGTCTGATCAGCAAATAACCTATGAAAGACTAAATATAAAATAAAATTGGGGTACATCTCCTGGTAATAACCAGTATATAACAAAGCTGCCGATCTTGTAGGCTGTCACTGTATTTCTTTTTCTCCTACTCCAGGAATTATATTAATGAACGGTTTGGTTTCAGTGGTTGGAATAGTGCATAAGACATTGTTTAACCAAGCGAATAATTACAAAGGCGAACACAAGACTCCCCTTCAGGGTATACTATTCAATGACACAATCTGATTATCTTTCTACCCCATGACCTACATTGTGAATGGTGACTCACACAAGTGTGTGAACGCTGTAAATCCAACATGTACAGTATATAGATTATACTCAGCATTGTTCAATATACTGATATACTATATTTCCCTGCAATGAGAGATGGTCATATGCTGTGACTGGCATAATAAATTACAAGAGAAATCCATGAATGAATCATGGTTATACTTATTTTCATGGCAGATAGAAGAGATTCTTACGGCAGTGGTAGAAAATGTTCTATTACCAGGATCCATCATTACAAGTTCCCTGGAGAAGGTCGGTGATTCTCAACTCCCTGGCGATATCGACAAGCGGCGGTAAGTACAGATATAGGGGCCCATTTATTAAGGATCGCATTTTGCAATGCGATCAGGGCACGCAGTACCGCCCATGATCGCATTGCCAAATGCGATCATACCGGTCGAATGTATGACCCGGCACATGCAGGGAGACGGGCTCCGAAAAGAGCCCGTCCCTGCGATGTGACCGGAGCGCATTCCGGGCTGCTGCGCATGCGCAGTCCCGAGGACTGCACATGAGCGGCGCCCATTGCCGGCGGAGGGATCTGGAAGATAGCGTTAGCTGCTGGGGTCAATATCGGGAATGCTTCGCATTCCCGATATTAATACATTTGGCAGCATCGCATCCCCCATAGAAACCTATGGGGAGGCGGCTGCCAGCGGCAATGGAGGGATCGCAGCAGGTATCGGAGATGCCTGCTGCGGTCCCTCCTTCATACATTCGGGGGATACTTAGTATTTGAGGTAAACCCCCGAAAACAGGTGTTTTCTGGGAATTTACCTCAAATGCACTTTGATAAATGGGCCCCTTATTGCTTTGACGACCAACCCAGTGTGAAGATGTACTAAGCTCTGGAAAGTGAAAAATTGGAGGTGATAAACTACCAACCAATCAGCTTCTGTTATTTTTCAAACACAGCCTGTAAGATAACAGTTAGGAGCTGAATGGCTGGTAGTTTATCACTTTCCAATTTTTCACTTACAAGAGCTTAGTACACCTTCCCCCAGGTCCCTTCTACACGTGTGACCCAGCATTACCAAGTGCACTGGACTTGAGGACCAAGGGGTAGATGTATTAAGCAGCAGGCTCCGGACATTATTTATGAGGACCTGCTTAACCTCCGGATCACGGTGAAGCGGGTCCTGATAACGGGCACATACCCCTTTCACACTGCCAGCAAATAACCCAGATTATTGCACGTGACCACGCAGCAACCCAGGTTACTGTGCAGTGTGAAAGGGCCCAGTTGAAATAACCCGGGTCGAGTGACCCGGCATATCAACTCGGGTAACGAGCAGGGTTGAACACGAGTGCAGTGTGAATGGGTAACCCGGGTGCCAAGCGCCGGCTTAGCAGTGATCAACCCGGCATGATTGCCGGGTCGGGCTGCCAGTCGTAAAGGGGTCTCAGCCGGGTCGCGCCCGGGATGGACAAGTGTACAAATCCCGGATGCTTTTGCGATGTGAAAGAGGTAGTATTAATCTATCTGGCTTCAAAGTGTGAGAGAGTTAAATCACCTGACCGGCGATCTGCACCCTCCCGTTTTCGGCTCTCCTGTTCGATGCTTTAGTTAGAACCGCGCGTTTTTTCTCCCAGTGGCCCCCGCGCTGGTGTGTTTGCGTCTGCGTGTTTATCCCGGTCACTGACAGACTCTCACCAAGTAAATCTCTATTGGCCGGAAAAAAACAAAACAAAAAAAACGTAACAGAAGAGGGCGACTGCAGAAGTGCCAGTCTGACAAGGCAGAAATCGGAACGGACACTGCAAATCACCGTTCATACATTGGCATAGCGCCCCCGTCATTTTAAGCACATCTCCACCTTTGTACATGGGAGAGAAGCTGTATCAGCACACATAATGTAATACATCTCCTCCCCATGTCTCTGGTGCTCGCACTGCTGCTTTGAGGCGGCACATACCATTGGTACATACACAATAAAGAAGCATAGCCACGCTCACTCCTGTGGATGCAATTCCCGCAACACCCAACATTAGACGAAGTCTCGGCAGCCCTGACTCTCGAAGGCCGGGGTTAAAGTAAAAATTTCACATTTTGTACTGCTGTTCATGCAACTTGATTTCTGGAATATATGTTATTATGGACAGATGCTGCAAGATCCCTAGTGTAAGAACAATGTATATTCATAAACTTACTGCGAGAAATACTGTACAGTATGTGCTCTCTAGTTTTATTAAATTGTTAGTAAAGTTTTGTAAAAAAAAGTTTTGTAAACGGGGTAGAAGACTGGGAACTGTAACCTGAGAGTTGATGAGATGAACGTTGCTGCAGCGTAAGGCTGGGTACACACCTGAACCATATCGGCCCAATTTGGCACATATGGCCAAATCGGAACGACAAATTGGTCATATCGTGCAGTGTGTATGCCTGATTTGCGCGCTCCAGCAGTCGCATGAGATATCGTGTGATTGGCCTTGCTGCACAGCGATTCACTCGATATCGCATGTGAGGCTGTACAAATTAATGAAGGACGGAACAGTGAATGTTCCGTTGTTCATTAAATCTTTTAAAGTGGATACCGGCAATCATGCGATGTCCAGGGAGAAGGCAAATTGCAATGGTCGTTTAGGTGTGTACCCGGTATACAATCGGGAAACCGGCTGCCTTAATACGAACAGCCGGCTTCCCGACTGTCATATCCGGCGAGTGTGAAATGCCGGGCGTCTAGATGTAGACGCCTGACATTTCCCAGACGCCGGGCACCGCGAGGGGTCCACCGCGGGGGGGGGGGGGGGTGTTAGGTTTAGGGCGCCCGGGGGGGACTTAGGGTTAGGCACCCCCCGGGAGGGTTAGGCTAGGGGGTGGGGGGTTAGGCACCCCTGGGGGGACTTAGGGTTAGGCACCCCCCCGGGGGACTTAGATTTAGGCAGCGGGGAAGGGGGGGGTTAGGAACTTAGAGGGGGATTAGAGTTAGGCACTTGGGGGGGAGGTTAGGGTTAGGCACCCCTAAGGAGGGTTAGGGGGTTAAGTTAGTTTATACTAGGGATGTGCAGGCTCGGATAGGTTCGAGTTTGCACGTGGAGTTCGGATTTTTCCCTCCAAAAAAACGGAACTCAGAAAGAGGCAAAACGTCATCTTGCATGGACGAACATCATCATTCCTGGACAAAAGTCCAGGAATGATGATGTTCGTCCGTGCAAGATGACGTTTTGCCTCTTTCTGAGTTCCGTTTTTTTGGAGGGAAAAATCCGAACTCCACGTGCAAACTCGAACCTATCCGAGCCTGCACATCCCTAGTTTATACTTACCTTAGCGACGATAGGGATTTCCAGCGCTGTCGGGCTTCCGCTGCCGGGAACTCTGCTTTTGACGGCCAGGCGCTGCCGGGAATCGAACCATGCGGCCGGCGTTATTTCATACCGATTCCGTGTACCCACCCTAAGAGACGCCACTAGTAACATTTTCTAAGTAATAAACTCAACTAAAACATTTATCTGGACAACGCTGTGAATTGTCTTCTGCTATCACTATCGGATGTTACAAGCAACATAGTGTACACTTTTACTAGTGGACTAAATAATACTATACAATGTCACACCTCCCAACCGTCCCAATTGCAGCTGGACAGTCCCTATTTGAGTGCTGCATTGTTGCTATCTGCTAGGGAGTTGCAGCAATGAATGCGTACCCACTAACCGTCCCGCTTTGGGTGCGACAGTCCCGCTTTGTAATGGATTGTCCCACTCGTGAGCAGCAGTGTCCTGCAGGGGAAGGGGGGTGATAGTTGGGGGAAGCATAGCACACTGTGCTGGGAGAATCCTCTGGGAGTTTTGGGCATGCCAAACAGTGATGGAAATGGGGAAGTGTTGCAAGACCACACCACCTTCCCACCAGGCTATGCCCCTCCCAAATTTAAACTCCCATATGTTGGGAGGTATGGCGAATGGATCCCGCACACACCTGTCACTGGTGTGTGCGGCATAAAAAGGGTAGGAGACAGGGATTAGGGGCAGTTAATTGCTAGGCAAGCCCCCCGAGTTGTGGACACACCCCTCCATGATGCGGTCACACACCTCCTTGTTGTGGCCATGCCCCAGTCCCGCTTAGTTTACCCTCTAATATTGGGAGGTATGCAATGTAGGTGATTGCACTGAATAGCAATTTTTTGTTGGAGCACCGAGTGCTGGATTATAAAATGAGTAATACTGGTACTACGGTAAATCAAAAGGTGAAAAAGGGAGTAAAAAATTGTGATAAATTAAGAAAATAAATAAATATATAAACATCTAGGGGTAAATGTGAGAGTTTTTAGAAGTGAGTTTTAAAAGTGATGTTGCCCATAGCAACCATTTAACTAGCACCTTCTAGAAGATAATAGCTAGAATCTAATTGGTTGCTATAGGCAACGTCACTTTTAAAACTCACTTCTAAAAATTCTCACTATAGTAAATTTACCCCCTAGAGCAGGGGTTCCCAACCACGGTCCTCAAGGCACACTAACAGTCCAGGTTTTAAGGCTAGCCATAGCTGGGCACAGGTGACTTAATTAGTACCAGGACTGTTAGTGTGTCTTGAGGACCGTGGTTGGGAATCACTGCCCTAGACTACAGTCAACTGCACAGGTTATTCATTTTAAAAAAGAAAAAAACATTGCACATTTAAAATGTGCTACTGCCATCACTGAGGCACGTTTAGTTTGTGGTATATGGATACTAGTGGATTATTCGGCTGAGCTATGAAGTATATTGGCTCAGCACCAATAATGTGTGTGTGTGGGGGGGGACGGAGTTGATGGGTGCACATAAAAGTTTGCCAGATAAAAGTGGTCAAAACAAGGCACTTGCCAAAGTGCCACGACTGGAGGTTATGTGCCTACTACCAGCAATGTAAATATACCGAGTGTCACATGCTGTACTGTACACAGAACGGTAGAAAGGTATTTGTTGACTGGAAATAAAAGGCCCTGTCTGCATTACACACACAGAGCCGGCCGCTCGTGTATAAACTGCGCAGCCCTGATCTCGGTCACACGGCCCGTTTGGCCCTGAGCTGAAAAACACACAAAATATTTATCTGAGAAAAATCCTTGGCGATCACCGAGGCCTCGCAACAGATGATCTATTCAAGCTAATGCGCTGATGGCTAATTACTCAGCGAGCAGGCCTCAGGATTTCCTTTGGTCTTGTCCTGCGTTTGGAAGGAGACACTCACTTAGCACCCCTTCAGTTGTCCAGTCTTCTGCTTTCTAGGAAATTTGCTGAATTGCCTCAAAATAAAATCTAAATAAAGCGCCTGTGTAAGTATACGTCATTTTCTTTTCTGAAGTAAAAAAAAAAAAATGCATGCCAAAAAAATTGGTCGGTGAAAGCAGAAGCGCCAAGAGGGGGAAGCAGGAGCATGTACGAATTACCCGGGCCCCTGCCAGAGGAGGGGCTCGGGTCAGCCGCTGCCGCTGTATGGCAACGCAGCCGCAGCTGTATATCGGGACTCCCTGGACCTAACGCTGTTGGGCAGAGGAGAAGTGTTACAGGAGCCGTCTCTGTGCTAAGCTCAATTTTTTTACATTTTGATGAGGATGCGGCCCGTTTAGGCCACCCCCACCCCCAGTAAACGGGCCCGTTTGAGCTCTCAACGGCCCTGAGTTAAAGATAACCATATGGCAATGTCTGAAAATATGTTCCCTGTAAATTTGGGGCTTGTGCACGCCTCTCTAAAGTGGGCCCTGGTTTGTGAAACAGTGGCACGCTGCCCTTTGGGCCTGATTCAGAGCCGGACGCTATTTGCGGACGGTCGTTCAGGAAAAGGGGGTGGTTATTCAAATAAACCGTTCGCTCTTTGCGGTCTGTTGACGCCTCCATGTCTGAACGAGCGAACAAAACTTGCGGTCGTTTTTTGGATAACTACGCCCCCTGGCCGCTCGCATCCTACGTCATGTTCGCTATTTATTAGATTAATCGAGTACATCGACCAGCGTATGAACTGCTCGCTATTCTTGTGGTTGGTTTTTCCTACCACAATCTTGCGAGCAGTTCTGACTATAAAATAACCCAGTGACGTGGTCAATGACGCTGCTGTATTAATTATGCACACCCATAAAACACCCGTTTTGACCTTTAAGCACGCCTGCGTTCGGATCTCCACTCCCCGTTTTCAAGCACCTTCCTCTGTTACCACCCACATATGCCTCCTCCTGTCACTCAAAATAGCAGGCATTCGCTGTTTAGCGAACAAACGATTTTCGGCCGCACTGACTGGTTCGCGCATGCGTATTAAAATCCGTACGCATGCGCAGTTGGGCAAACATCGCTCGGAATGAACGAGCGGCCGCATACGAGCGGCTCTGAATCAGGCCCTTTGTTTCCTCATTATAATAATTTTTCCCCTTTTGTACGCCTACCAAACAACGAAAAACAAAATCAGTGATCATTTCATTGGCTTGATGAATTCAGCGAGTTCTTTCTTCACGTAGATTATGGGATGTGAATAGTCCATTGCGGTTTGCAGCGAAGAGGAGAGGGGAGATTGGTCAGGGGAGAGCAGAACATGTAAATCTGGGCCTATCCATCTGTTTTGTGCTGCTGGAGATGATTAAACACAGGGCCTAATACAGAGATGCTCGTAAACCCGATGTTTGTTGTGCAGTCTCCGTCACTGGCCCCCTCCTCTCTGTCCGGCTGCACACTGAGCTGTGCACGGCCAGCGCCACACTTATAGACTCTGGGCACTAGAGTGTGCCCAGAGTCGCATTCCACCGAGAAATCTCATTCGCGCCTAAATTTCAGAGCAACTTTGATCACCTCTAATTTACACAGATGAGCCCCGTCTATCCTATACCTCTTGTAAATAAGCCACTGAACTGGTGTGAGCAGATGCGCCCTATTTCATGAGCTACGGTATTTCAGGCATTATGTAAGGCGCAGTAACAGAGCCATCTGTGGCCTATTTGCTTGTGGTAATGGTTTGCATCTGGCAGCTATACAGACACATCCTCAGATGGAAGAGTCAATAATAAATCATTCGGCTTTAAAAATAGCATCCGTCTAACTTCAATGGCGACCTATAATTAAAGTACACCCATCGCCCACGCACAGTGCAGGCGGTCATTTCGTAGGCTAAACCCATATTCACAAGGAAGCAGCCTATCCAGTCGCTACGTACCGGGTGACATCACACATACACACCAAATATTGGTTTAGCCCACAAAATGGCTGCCTCCAATGTGTGAAGGCAACGTGTAGCGCACCACAATCATTGTGGCCTTATGGGAAGCCTCCCCACCAGAGAGGTGAACCTAGGTGTGCGGAGAAGAAGAAAAATCCGATGAGGAGCGCTGTGCGAATGCTGACTCCCTCCTACTGTAATACCAGCCATTTTATATACCAAATATTTGATATATTCTGCTCAGCTTAACAAAACATGTGGTTTAAATGGATCCTGAGAGTGAGGGGACATTGTCACTGACGTCATTACATGTGGCGTTATCTTTTACCTATGCTCATTGTAGATCAGCTATGATGACTGACAATTGACCCCTGATGGCACTGAACTACTGTATCTTAAACTGGGTACGCACTAGGACAGCGTCCTACCTGGCGATTGGTAAGCGCATTCACACTTACCAATCGTCGGCCCGATGTGTCATGACAGACATCACAACTGGTCGACTCTTACATGTGCCTGCCCAATTGAGCTGTCAGGCACCGGCGGCCTCTCCACAAGTGTACGGCCGTCGGCTGACTGCCCGCACACACAGAACGGTGTGCCGATATATCTGCAGATAAACCGAACCAAAGCTGTGCAGCACAGCCGACGCCATATGTCTGTGAACGACGTGGTTCACAGACATAATGCTGGTATACACCCACGATATATGTCGGTTGTTCAACTGAACGCCCAATATGTCAGTGTGTACCCAGCATTACCCAGTGCTGTTATGTACATTGCGAGCATTAATGGATACAGAGACAAGCACAGTGCCCCTTCATGTGGTAGAATAGGAGACCCTTAGGCATGTTCTCAGACACCTGAATCACTGGTTCCTGTCACATGAATGACAGGAACCAGTGAATCAAGGTGCAATCCAGACCACAGAGCTCACTGTGTATCAATCTTCGAAAGAGAAGTTTCCCATAGCAACCAATCAGCTCCTAGCTATCATTTATGTAATATGTTCTATAAAACATCAATTTAAATGTCAGCCCTTTAAGTAATTCTTTAAGTCAGAGGGGGTCATTCAAACCCGCTCGTGAGCAGCAGTACACTCGCAAGCGGGTCGATGTTCCCCACTGCGCATGCGCACGACGGAGGGAGCTCCATCGTGCGCATGCGCGAGACCCGGGGAGCGACGGGCTTTCCATCGCTCCGGGTCTCGCACCAAAGGGGGCGTGCTGTCGATGTTGATTGACAGCACGCCCCTTTTGGTGGGCGTGCCAGGGGGCGTTCCTGCCAGACGGAGGCATTCCCATGGGAACGCCTACCGTCTCAAGCTGGCCCCATTGACAGAGGGGGCCAAAATCACTCCAGGGCTTGCGGTAGCGAGACCCTACCGCAGGGTCTCCGTCGCAAGCCCGATGGTCGCGATGGTCAAGACCATCGCGACCATCATCATGAACGCTCGCTATAGCTGTGGGTGGTAACCCACAGCTATGCGAGCGTCCATGAGGACGCTCCAAAAAAAGGTAGGAGGGCCCTGATTCAGAGCATGAGCTCTGGTCAGAGCGTTCAGCTCTGAATCAGGACCAGAGTTTCTCCATAGATGGAGGCGCTTCCCTTGTAGCTCACTTTCCCTTCTTGTATCTATTGATGGAGGCGTCAGAGCGCTGCCCCATAAGGACAACACCTTCTTGCAGATGCCGTATTGCTGAGAGGAGGGACCGGCTGGCTTCAGGCAAGCTGCATTGCGGGCATATGACTGGCTGGAAACAGCAACTTCGGACGACTTCTGCTTGATAACCTGTAACCTGTCCAGCCCACAATGCCGTACGGCCTTCTGAAGTGTGAGATTTCCAGCTTTGTCCTCCAGCCTGCTCCTCTTCTATGGCAGCACTTTGATGCTGCCGTTGGCCACTTAGCATAGAGGAGGGGTGTGAAAGGCTTGGCCCACCATGGCGCTGTAATGTTACATTGCCATACTGTACAGCTGATGAGGTGTGAAATAGCTCCTTGAAATCTGTCCTAAAGATTATGGGCCTGGAGCCGAGGCGGACACAGTATCGGTGTTTGCACAGTTGCCCGATTCTTCCTATTTGCACGCGCGTGCATCACGGTGGTTAGCTCCGGGGGGGGGGGGGGGGGGGGGCAGAACGATATTGGATGCAGAGAAAAAATTTAATTGGGCGTTTCTGGATAGTAGCAGAGGGCTGGCTAGACAGACGTGGGCATCTTGCGCCATGCGACTTTGTCTTTTTCCGCAGTTGCTCTGGCACCGGCGGCCATGTTCCGACTGAAAATTCGGAGCAACCATAGAGCTGCTCTAAAGTTTGATGGTGCGACCGATGTGCATCTCTATACGAATCCCATCGGCTATTGCATTAGTATAAAGATGCCGTCGTGCTGCTTAAGAAGACGCAGTCGCAAGCCCTCAACATGGGGAGAATGGGAATAGCCCCTGCCTCCAGCACTCAGGGTGGTGATGACTGGCTGGTGCCGTGGCCTGAACACATTGCTGGGTTCACTGTTGATATCATCATGGTATCTTCTCCAGCTCTATGATGCATAGAACATGTGAAGCACAACTCACTTGTAGCAGGAGATATCCCTTGGGAAAGGAGAGATAATGGGGGTCATTCAGACCCGGTCGTTAGCGCCGATGCCCTCGGACCGGCTCGATGGCCCCCCCACAGAGCATGCGCACGACGGGGGTATGTATGATGGGCGCAGGGAGGCTCACACTGCACTCGTACAGTATACTTACCTCTCCGCCGCTGCAGAAATCAACGGTAACATGGCGTGGGACTGATTCTGAGTCGCACGTAGCCACTGGAACGTCTGCGGACAAAATATCTGTGCGCAAATATGCAAATGTTGCAGCCGCCGAGGAACATGTTGCGTACAAAGATGCAGCATCGATCGCACATCCTCGATTATCGATTTTCTGAGTATCCGTATGGCGGCGTAGAATGGCCCCGTGTACTGAGACGCCAAAGCTTTTTTTTTTTACTGCGTACGAGATCGCAAATGCAGGATTTGCCCCCCCCCCCCCCAAAAAAAAACAGTCGCGACACACCTGCGTTCCTTGACGCCACTCCCCATTACCTCTCCCAAACGCTCCCAGGCTGTCAGTCAGACTGCGAGTAAATAGTCGCTGCAAGTGGCTACAGTAACGTACCTTGACGCCTGCGCAAATGCGACTCAGATTTCTATTTAACAAGACACCGGTAGGTGCTTCAATTATATTGATACAACAATAGATAAATGGACTTGCTGTAACTTTATTTTACAGAACTGGAAACTCTCAGCTCTGGAATCCCACTAAAATGATCTGTTTTATTTGTGACAAATGAGTAATTACTGCAACAAAATTATTCTCCAGCAAACACAGGAAAAACACAGCACTCATAAAAGTAAACTGTTGGGTAAAAAACATAAGTACTACTTATTTTGCAAGCAATACTTGAGTCACATTGTGTTACTATTGGACCCCTTGGGCTATGCAAAAAGCAGAGCAGTGTACGTTTTTTTTACTCATTACGCTGCAGCAGTTAGTACATACACAGATGACGGGGCAAGCATCGGTATGCAAATGCTTTACCACTGCAGGAAATGTTAATTAATGAGAACAATGATAATTGATTTATTTAGCATTTTCACCCCACTGGGACTAAAACATTTCTAACTGCACTGCTAAAATAAGAAACAGGAATTTACATGTAAAGAAGCTAAACATAACGGACAGACAGAATGTTCTCTATAAATGGAGGACACTTAGATCTTCCAAATAATATTTAAACAGCGGGGAGCCAAAGAGAAGATATGTAAAGTAGGATTTATACAGCATATATTCTGATTGGATCACACTGCGGAGTGAAAATGCTCATGTGTAATGGCTGCCAAAGTTTGGCGCTAGGAGCACAACTGGAGAGGTGCAGGCCCCAGAGCGATTTATAGACCGTTCCCACATTCTTTTTTTGTCTTTTAATCTTCTACTTTTTTTTTTTTTTTAACCAGTGAGTCAGACGAAGTACTTTTCTCAGCATCACCCAATTTACCAAGCCGTAGAGAAATCACTGTTTTGTCGTGCTGTGGCCCTGATTCAGAGACGGACGCTCTGAAAGAGTGCTCGCTCTGAATCTGGGCGTTTTTCTTTTTCTGCGGCCTCCTGGCCGCTCGCATGGTCACCTATTGCGAGCGGCCAGGATGATGGTCGTGATGGTCAAGACCATCGGGCTTGCGACGAGACCCTTGTGGTCAACATCGACAGCCGCCCCTTTTGTAGTGAGCCCCGGAGCAAGAGAATTTCTCTCTCGCTCCGGGGCTTACTCACGCGCAGTGCGGACGCTGCGCGTGCGCAGAACACACCATCAACCCGCTCGTGAGCGCTCAAGCGCTCGCGAGCGGGTCTGAATCAGGCCCTGTGCCTCTTCCTTATGGGAACAGTCACTTAACTCAAGTTAACAAGTGGCAAAAAGATCTCAGGATGGCCAGCAACACGATAGGGACCAGCAAAGTCACAGAGGCTTTTCTGAATCGGATAAAAGGACTGTGCGCTTTAACTCTTCACCGACAGTGCAGGGCTTCCAGTAACCAGGAGAAACCCCTGGATGAGGAGCAGGGTTTTGATGGAGGCCGAAGGGGAATCCTGGTGTGATAAATTGCTGCGTACAAACATTATGTATTGCTACAATATGGGTATTAGATAGGGCCTGATTCAGAGCCGCTCGCTATTTGCGGTCGTTCGTTTTCTAAAAAGGGGTGGCTATTCAAATGATCCGTTCGCACTTTGCGGTCTGTTCACGTCTGAACGAGCGAGCAAAACTTGCGGTTGTAATTTTGAAAAATACGCCCCCTGGCCGCTCGCATCCTACGTCATGTCCGCTATTTAATAGATTAATCGAGTACATCGTACAGCGTATGAACTGCTCGCTATTCTTGAGGTTGGTTTTTTCAACTGCTATTTTGCGAGCAGTTCTGAGTTAAAAACAAACCAAGTGACGTGGTCAATGACGCTGCTGTATTAATTATGCACACCCTTAAAACGCCTGTTTTGACCTTTAGGCACGCCTGCGTTCGGATCACCACTCCCCGTTTTCAAACACCTTCCCCTGTTACCACCCACATACGCCTCCTTCTGTCACTCAAAGTAGCAGGCACTCGCTATATAGCGAACAAATGATTTTCGGCCGCACTGACTGGTTCGCGCATGCGTATTAAAATCCGTACGCATGCACAGATGTGCGAACATCGGTCAGAACGAACGAGCGGCCGCTTACGAGCGGCTCTGAATGAGGGCCATAGTCCCCAGAATGATAAATGTCTATAAGTCTAGACACTGTCATTAACATCATGGTGTTCAGCGCATAGAATGTAAGCTTGCCAGCAGGGTCCTCATACCTTCATGTCTGTCTGTTATTATTATTACGGTTTGTTCCCAATTGATAAAGCGCAACGGAATATGCTGCACTATATAAGTAACTGATAATAAAATAAATAATTGCAGAACGTCCAGATCTGTGTCAGCATTGACAAAACACATTAGCTGGGTTTACCAACCACAGGTCTCACGGGGACTTATCATGGCAGCGGGCTCATGATCACACACAGACAACGGTCATAGGGCCTGATTGAGGTTGGATCGCAACTACGATCGCGGCAGCGATTACGCACGCCGCCTCACTGCGATTATATGCTAATCCACTGCGATCGCTATGCTGTCGCAGCACAGCACGAGGACGCCCACTTTTTCTTACACACATCCATAATACTTTGCAAGACTGCAAAAACATCGGTACCATCGAGTACCAGCGCAGCCTCACGCACACTTGCGCAAGGTCAAACCTTACTCAGAAATTGCTAATCTTCCGGTACACTGTGAGAGCTCAGGCTGCCTATGGCATCGCAGTGGATAATTTATGCACACCCCTGCAACGGCGTTCAAACGCACTCGCACGCCTGCGTTTGAGCGACCGCCACCCCCGTACGGTACTTCCTGTCAATCACTCTGCGATGGATCTGCGTAGTCCATGCAATCGCGGTCCCGATCGTAACGACCGGTTCAGGCTCGCCCATCTGCGTATGCTGTTGCAGTTGCGATACAACCTGAATCAGGCCCATAGTCACCTACCGCGGACATTGTTGGCTGTGGAAGATTAAACTCTTTCAACAGTCCCCAATCTTTGACCCTCTCCGTTAACTCAACTCAATAGAAAAGTCCACATTGTAAACTTCGATGAAACTTTAGAACTATCAAACCAGTATCCGCTGCTCTTACAACTTTGAGTTCTACATAATGCAGAAGTTCTCTTTTCTTGGAGAACAAACTTAATGAACCATAGTTTTTGAGATACAGATGCAGGTTCTCTCTTTTGATTTGCAAAGCAGTATGGGAGTTCAATAATGGTGAGCTGACCACCCTAACAATACAGGTCCCCACACCAACCCCCACAGGTGTGTTTTACATTTACATTTAGCTTGATTACTTCTTCCACTGAACTGCATTCGCCTTTGGAGTAACAAAGGTGAGGATGTTAAAATAGAGGTAAGAAATTCAGCAAGGAAACCTCTGCAACAGCAATTAAAGCGTTGGTCGTTGCATCTCATACGGCAGAGGTACTGACTATGGGCAAGGTAGCAGAGGTACTGACTATGGGCAAGGTAGCAGTAGGCTGGGCTATGCGTTTGGTTGTAGGACAGTTTGTCCGGCTGGCAGTCGACATATTATCACTTAAGTGTGATTGTTGCACATCCTGGTAATAGATTGTTAAAGATTCAGGAAGAGGAAGAGGTTTGTTGGGACAGAAGCACGGCTATTGCAGGCCAAAGAATGCCATGCTTTCATCACAAGGATGTGACACCCCATTACGGCGGTGCCCGAGCTGGAAGGCTTTCTCAAATACTTTTTGTTAGTTTGTCACACTGATGTCATATGGGGTTTTGATCCTGGTCCTCTGTGATGCTTTTCCACTGGTAATAAAATATTGACTACAGAAGCAGTGACGGGCCAGCAAACAAGAGGAACACAATTAGCTATGGGGAGTCAATAGATAATGAAACCTTTATTTAGTGTTTGAGTGTGATCAGGGTCAAAGACCCCTAATCCTTGGGCACTAAAGCAGTCGTTTTATCCCCTTCTCCGGGCTACTGGATTCAGTATGTTTGAAATTCCAGAAGTAAGTGGGAGAAGCATTGTACTGCCCAAATAGTAAATAGAGCTCTGAGTCTTTTATATCACCATTGGAATGGGCAACGATTGTAAATCCAATGTGCGGCTTGGGTCAAGTGACCTGTAGCTCAGCTTTTCTTCTACGGAAAATAAAATTCCAGTTGGTTAATTATTGATGTGGTCCTTTATTAGAACAAGGAATTACTTAATTTATGGACGGCACTGCGGAGCCTGTGTGGCGCCCCAAAAAATAAACAATAATAATAATAATAATAAATATCTAATAAGTTGTTGTTTACGCTGGGAGGGAGCAACGTGATTGCGAGAGCACAGGGTCCGACTTAGGCGTCTGAGGGTTGTCTATTCCAAATTAGGGGCTTCTATTGTAGGGATCCAAATTATTCAGGGACTTCTTCAATATGGCAGTGGTTTTGAAACTTGGAGGGGGGGGGGTTAAATATAGCCTAAGATGGGGGAAGGGGGTATAAGTATAAAAGCATTTACCAAGCAATCCAATCTTTAGGGACCTCAGCATTATATTTCAGGGTTATATTTATTTTATTATTCATTCACATTGACGAAATGCCCCTTACAGTATGTATTGCTAGATCAACCTCAATTTTATTTTTACTCTTTACAATGTGGAGTATTTATCGAAGCTAAGTATTTGCCATTATTCACCTATTAGTTTGATGACATCTCTGGAGATCTGCAGAATATTCCCCTGTTCCAGGTACCACTTGATGAGCGCATGCAAAGTATTACATATTAGGAATAACTGGGTCTATTCCAAAGTATCCTAATTTCTCGGTTTCTGTAGATAACTCTGTACAGGAATTTCTGTTCTACCTATCCCTAGTTACTTTGTAATTCCTCCTTGTATGTCTTGGGGATAAATATATTGATGATTATCTTACCTGTTGGATGACGGCGCAAATCACTCAATCCTAATGCTCATCACTTGTGACCAGTAATTTAAATCCCCCACAGACAACCAAATTGCATGCACCATGGATTGCAAAATGCACAGTGATGGCAAAACACACCTGGATATAAGGAGGGCCCCACGGAGGCTGCGTACGTACCTACTGGTGTTTGTGATGTGTTTTTTTTATTATTATTATTTCATGTTAAAATGTACATAAAGCCAGCACTGTGTTTATGCAATATAATATACATTTTATGTGTGTTTACATGTGCATTCAACCTGAATTTTTGTAAACACGCGTCTGTAACAAAACCGGAAATGTTCTTGTTCAAACCAGACGTTTGTGGGAACGCTCCTGTGCAGCCTGGTGCAATTCATTTTATTTTCTCTTCCGTTGATGTGTTGATTCGTAGCCATAAGAATTGACCTACTGCGCTTCGCATTCCTATTACCCATAGGACAGAATTGACAAATAATAATACATATAATGATAATTAAAAAAAAGAAAGAACGCAACGCAAAAAACACGCCAAAGAAATAGCGCAACATCCACTGACCCCTATGCTGCACCACCCCTGCTGCGCAAAATAATATACTCGGTTCAGAGGTTGGTCGCCATTTTGTAGCACTACTATTCCGGTTACTTCTGGATAGCTGACCAGTCATATCTTGGCTGCTAGTCCTCTGAAACACTTTGCTATATAAAGTATTTAGAGTATTTGGTTTATGAACATGCTACTTCTGTCGGGTCCTATTCCCTGCAGCTCAGGAATGAAAGCAGCCAGGCCCGGGGGCGAGTGGTTGGAGACCTGAGGTTTGATAAGGGCCGGTTAAACCAGTAGGCACATTGCTCTGCGGGCGGATGATTTGTTGACACTAATTGCTGACACTGTTCATTGTAGTTTGTGTTCAATTTCCAACATTCCTGCTGAATGACATAAAATACTTCCTTTCATTAGGGATCCGACAACCTTCAGGCTACAGAGCTTCCAGTGGCTGAGCCTGAGGTTCAGTGACGGGCAGGGCCGATGCATTGCAGTCTGCGAGGTAAGCAATGCAGGGGGGCCACGGGCTGGAGAGACGCCCTCCCTGCGGCTTCCTTTCCTCAGTGCCTGTGACAGACAGGCTGAGGCAACCAGTGCAGCTGTGCCATGGGCAGGCCAGGCAAGGCAAAACTAAGGGGTGGGCCGAGTGGCCGTGGACATACATTACATTTAAATTCAGGCGGATCAGCAATCTGGCAAATGGGTGGTCCGGACTCCGGACCAGTGATTATCCGGTGTTGAATTTACCAACATAAGATCTACGAACATTTATAAAATGACTGTAGTATACACAAAATTACTTACAGAAACATCTAGAAACATAGTATATACCAACATACTGTCTATAAACATCTAGAAACATAGTATATACCAACATACTGTCTATAAACATCTAGAAACATAGTACATACCAACATACTGTCTATAAACATCTAGAAACATAGTACATACCAACATACTGTCTATAAACATCTAGAAACATAGTATATACCAACATACTGTCCATAAACATCTAGAAACATAGTATATACCAACGTACTGTCTATAAACATCTAGAAACATAGTATATACCAATGTACTGTCTATAAACATCTAGAAACATAGTATATACCAACATACTGTCCATAAACATCTAGAAACATAGTATATACCAACATACTGTCCATAAACATCTAGAAACATAGTATATACCAACATACTGTCCATAAACATCTAGAAACATAGTATATACCAACATACTGTCTATAAACATCTAGAAACATAGTATATACCAACATACTGTCTATAAACATCTAGAAACATAGTATATACCAATATACTGTCTATAAACATCTAGAAACATAGTATATACCAACATACTGTCCATAAACATCTAGAAACATAGTATATACTAACATACTGTCTATAAACATCTAGAAACATAGTATATACCAACATACTGTCTATAAACATCTAGAAACATAGTATATACCAACGTACTGTCTATAAACATCTAGAAACATAGTATATACCAACATACTGTCTATAAACATCTAGAAACATAGTATATACCAACGTACTGTCTATAAACATCTAGAAACATAGTATATACCAACGTACTGTCTATAAACATCTAGAAACATAGTATATACCAACGTACTGTCTATAAACATCTAGAAACATAGTATATACTAACATACTGTCTATAAACATCTAGAAACATAGTATATACCAACATACTGTCTATAAACATCTAGAAACATAGTATATACCAACATACTGTCTATAAATATCTAGAATCATAGTATATACCAACATACTGTATATAAACATCTAGAAACATAGTATATACCAACATACTGTCTATAAACATCTAGAAACATAGTATATACCAACATACTGTCTATAAACATCTAGAAACATAGTACATACCAACATACTGTCTATAAACATCTAGAAACATAGTACATACCAACATACTGTCTATAAACATCTAGAAACATAGTATATACCAACATAGTCTATAACCATCTAGAAACATAGTATATACCAACATACTGTCTATAAACATCTAGAAACATAGTATATACCAACGTACTGTCTATAAACATCTAGAAACATAGTATATACCAACGTACTGTCTATAAACATCTAGAAACATAGTATATACCAACATACTGTCCATAAACATCTAGAAACATAGTATATACCAACATAGTCTATAACCATCTAGAAACATAGTATATACCAACATACTGTCTATAAACATCTAGAAACATAGTATATACCAACGTACTGTCTATAAACATCTAGAAACATAGTATATACCAACGTACTGTCTATAAACATCTAGAAACATAGTATATACCAACATACTGTCCATAAACATCTAGAAACATAGTATATACCAACATACTGTCTATAAACATCTAGAAATATAGTATATACCAACATACTGTCCATAAACATCTAGAAACATAGTATATACTAACATACTGTCTATAAACATCTAGAAACATAGTATATACCAACATACTGTCTATAAACATCTAGAAACATAGTATATACTAACATACTGGCCATAAACATCTAGAAACATAGTATATACCAACATACTGTCTATAACCATCTAGAAACATAGTATATACCAATATACTGTCTATAACCATCTAGAAACATAGTATATACCAACATACTGTCTATAAACATCTAGAAACATAGTATATACCAACATACTGTCTATAAACATCTAGAAACATAGTATATACCAACATACTGTCCATAAACATCTAGAAACATAGTACATACTAACATACTGTCTATAAACATCTAGAAACATAGTATATACCAACATACTGTCTATAAACATCTAGAAACATAGTATATACCAACATACTGTCTATAATCATCTAGAAACATAGTATATACCAACATACTGTCTATAAACATCTAGAAACATAGTATATACTAACATACTGTCTATAAACATCTAGAAACATAGTATATACCAACATACTGTCCATAAACATCTAGAAACATAGTATATACCAACATACTGTCTATAAACATCTAGAAACATAGTATATACCAACATACTGTCTATAAACATCTAGAAACATAGTATATACCAACATACTGTCTATAAACATCTAGAAACATAGTATATACCAACATACTGTCCATAAACATCTAGAAACATAGTATATACCAACATACTGTCCATAAACATCTAGAAACATAGTATATACCAACATACTGTCCATAAACATCTAGAAACATAGTATATACCAACATACCATCTATAAACATCTAGCTAACATAGTACATACCAACATACTGTCTATAAACATCTAGAAACATAGTATATACCAACATACTGTCTATAAACATCTAGAAACATAGTATATACCAACATACTGTCTATAAATATCTAGCTAACATTAGCATATTTTCGCTGCTGCGTTCCGTACAAAATTGCAGCTGCGATCTCATTAGTGTCCGTCTCTGAATCAGTCCCATGGTACATACTAACATACTATCTAGAAACATCTAGAAATATAGTATATTCCAAAATAACATCTAGAAACATTATGTATACTAACATACTAGCTAGAAACACAGTATATACCATCACATATAGAAACTTCTAGAAAGATAGTATATTCCAAAATAACATCTACAAACATTATGTTTACTAACACTATGAAGAAAATTCTAGATAGACAGTGTATACCAATATCACATATAGAAAGATAGTATATTCCAAAATAACATACAGAAACATTATATATACCAACACACTGTACCAACTATAACGATCGAGATAGTATATACTAACATAACATATAGAAACATTATATATACACGAACATACTGTACCAACTATAAACCTCTAGAAATATAGTAAATACCAACATATAGAACAATCTAGAAATATAGAATATACCAACATAACATATAGAACAATCTAGATAGTATATACCAACATAACATATAGAAAGATTACATAAACCAACAAACTGTACCAACTATAAACCTCTAGAAATATAGTATATACCAGCATTACCTATTGAATGGTCTAGAAACATAACATATAGAAACTTAGACTATACCAACTTAACAAAAAGAAACATCTAGAAACATAGTATATACCAACATAACATAGAAATATAGAAACATAATATATGCCAACATAACATCCAGAAATATAGTATAAACAACATATCATATAAAAAGATATAGAAACATAATATATAGCATTATAACATGTAGAAAAATAGCAACATTTGCAAGATGGGTAGAAACATAATATACAGATGTGTGCACATACAGCTATCCTCCAGTAGTTCCAAGCGACTTTTCGCGTGACTTTTTACCTTCAAATGTGTCTTATTCGCACAGCGATGTGAACAGAACACACAGGCAGCTTCTGCTGATTACAATGATATGCGGCATATTCTGTGTGTGACTGCGGGTTACGGGTATATCTGAATGCAAAATGATACATTAGTGTCAGCGGCTGTAACACTGTAATGTAACGTTTAGCATGCAGATACCCCCACAGTTACACACATAACATAGGCATGCCGCATATCATTGTAATCAGCAGAAGCTGCTTGTGCTATCTATTCACATTGCTATGCACTACCGAGTCATGCCACTGCACGGTGCGACTAGAAGGGCTGATTAACACCCAATGAGGTTAGATGTAGGTGGACCCATCTGTATACCAATATATCATCTAGAAACATAGTATATACCACCATAACATATGGAAAAATAGCAACATTTGCCCACGACAGGTAGAGTAAGCGTATGACTTGCTGAGTGTGGACTAGACATGTGGGAGAACCAAGTTTTGGGGACCCGTAGAGCAACATAATGAAAATGAGGTTAAAGGGGGCAAAGTTTTTAATGGTGAGCCTTGAAAGCTGGGCTAAAGTAACCGTCACTCACTAGCTGGAACTATTTTCTGTGTGATCTGCTCGATTTGTCTCCAAAGTTGGGAGAATCTCGGCAAAAAGAAATGGGGTTTTACTTATACATTACTTGTCTAAAGGAAATATTTTTTTCTCTTTTACTTTTTTTTGCAGAATATAACTCAAAATTAGATAAAATATCATCATTAAGTGAGATGCAGAGATATTATCTATCATGTACTTCCTTCTCCATTTTAAACTATCCAAAGTATAACAATTTCTTGCAAAGACCCCACACAAGACTCCGTCCAATTTTGAAAATGAATAAAATGAATAATTTACAAAAACATGTAGATAACAATTGCAAAGCATCTAACATCTAGAAACCTGTATTAGAGCCAAAGACTGTTTGGTGGGTGAGAGAAAGTGGGTATAACCCCCAAAAATGTCAGCCTACTGTATGTAGATGACTGGAACACTTTAAGGTACTTTCAGCCTTATGCATGTTTGCACAAAAATGCTATTGTAACTGCGATTGCATTTACGTGCAATTGCGAAAATATGCTAATGAGCCCCCCTGCTGTCCAGTGCATAGAGACGTCCACTGAACGTATCTCCGCCGCTTACGCACATAACCGGAAACATGGAACACGGGGCCTGATTCAGACCCGCTCGCAAGCGAATAGCGCTCGCAAGCGGGTCGATGGTGGCCCAGTGCACGTGCAAAAAGCACTTGCTCCGTGGCTCACTACAAAAGGGGGGCTGTCGAAGTTTGATCGACAGCTCGCCCCGTTTCGTAGGCGTGGCCGGCTTCACAAACGGAGGCGTTCCCAAGCAAACACCTGCCATTTGTGGGCGGCCCCACTGACATCACCAGTGATGTCAGTGACAGAGCTTCCGGCTCTATTAGAGCCAGAAGCTCTCTGGGGCTTGCAGCCATGAGACCCTACCACAAGGGTCTCGTCGCAAGCCCGATGGTCGCGATGGTCTTGAGCATCGCGACCATCATCCTGCCCGCTCGCAATAGCTGTGGGTGGTCAGGAGGCCGCAATAGCTGCAAGCGGTCAGGAGGCCGCAACTAAAAAAAAACAGCGCCCGCCCTGATTCAGAGCGAGCGCTCGCTGCCACCAGCCCGCCCTGATTCAGAGCGAGCGCTGCTGCCACCAGCCTTCTGAGTAAGTCTAACCTGTTGAAGGCATAGCGTGTCTCCAGACACGCAGAGGGCTCTCCTGCTGCCAGCAAGAACGCAGTGGCTTATTAATGCACGCCAAGAAAACTGTGTTTAAACGGTCCTAACACACCTACGTTTCTCTAGCAATCTCCCGATACCTCCCCCAAAAGCTGGCTACCTGTCACTAATTTTGTGAATGAATCATCTGTGCGAACGTAATCGCAATACAATCGCTTCACGTGCGCAGTGCCGCTTATAGGCATGCGCATTGGCAGGACCGGTGCTAGTTGTCTCGGCAACCAGCTCCGTCCTGTGCTCCACCTCTACCCCTTTCCTCACTGCGCCCTCCCCCTGAGCATATAATAATACCGGCAGCAAGTGAGTGGAGGGCGGGGATCTTCTACAGTCGGATCCTGGTCCCTCTGTGCGGCCGCACGCACGGAGCGTGTCTGGAGCTGGCCCTGCGCAATGGCTAATAAACGCCCAATCTGCGTAAACATCAGCATTTGTGTACAAACATGAATCAGAGCCTTTGTTCTACCCACTTAGCCGAATTACTGACAACATGTACAATTTCCTCAAACACCTCGAATATAGAGACTCAGGGCCTGATACAGCAAGGATCGCTATTGCAATCGCGTACGCAGGCGGGCGATTATCGCGTACTGTGCATGCATCGCAGTGCTCGTGCGCGAATGCTTCACTGCGATCACGGAGGCCGCGCAGAGCAATGGCAGAGTGATTGACAGGCAGAGAGCATTTGGGGGTGGTCGATGAAAGGCAGTCATGCTAGTGCGCTTAAATGCCGTTACGAGGGCGTGCATAAATTAGCCCCTGCGATGGCATACGCAGCTTGAGTGCTCACTGCGTACAGGAAATTTAGCAATTTATAAGTAAGGTCAGACTGCCGTAATTGTGCAAGAGGCTCCGATGTACTTTGATGTTACCGATGTTTTGGATGGATTGCAAAGTATTACGGAAGCGAGAGAGGGATAAAGATTTGGGGATTTTATCTGTGCGCAATAAATTAAAGGTTTGCCACCCAGAAACTCATCATTAAGATCAGTTATACACCAAATAAGTGTAACATGGAAAGGACAATACAGCAGAATTGATGAGCACCTCCAAGCGCTCCCTTTAAAAAAGATGTGTAAAGATAGTGCAAATGGCTAAAAGCACTAGTAAATTTATTGAGTATATGACAAATATACATTTCATAGTCACTAATGTAGCAGCATACTTAAGTACATACAGTACAGGTGAAGTGCTAACGATAGGTGCAAAAGTGACAAAAAACACAAAGATTAAAAACATACAATTCATCGATGAACAATATAAATAAAATATTTAAAAAGTTCAACCCCTGATCTCACCCTATAGGGCGGGTGGTGTGAGCAAATGCAGGATAGAAAGTGCTGAGTGCAGGTAGGCAATTTTCACTACACACCACCAAACTTTGCCTCGTGTTGTTGGGATGAGATCAACTCCTGGGGGAAGGTCCATTCATAGCAGCATGGTAGTAGGAACAACGCGTTTCGGATGCTCCATGGCGTCCTTTTTATAGTGCAATATACCAGGCTTCAATGCTAGCTAAAGTGTCATTTAAGATCACACTTACCTACCTTTCAGAATCTCTTCCCGGGAGAAGCCCGGGTAAGAGAAGCAGCAGGGGGCCGATGGGGGAGGGGCCTAGTGAATTGCATCATTAAGCCCCGCCCCTCACGTGGAAACTGCCGCTATTGGGTAAAATTTACATAGGGGGCGGGGCCAAATGCTGTGATTCATGCAGAATCACATCTTAAGCCCCGCCCCCTTCACGGAGACCCGCGATCGCCGCGGGTATTCTCCTCATTCTGCCCACTTCACTAGGAAGTGGGCAGAATGCGGGAGAAATGCCTACCCTTCCAGGGGTGCGGGGGGTTACCCGAAAAATCGGGAGCCTCCCGCGAAAACCGGGAGGGTAGGCATGTTTGTTTAAGATGCGAGAGAGGGAAAGTGGGCGTCTGCATGTTGTCCGTGCGAGTGCTTTGCGATTGTTAGCATACTCTCGCCGCAGACCTGCGTGCGCAATCGCATCAGTAATCCTTGCTGAACCAGGCCCTGATTGCGTAGATGGAGTGACACTGAATGACACTGAAATACTTACTAGAGACCTCAGTAAGATCCTGGTAAACTTTTACAAACTACTTTGTCTCCCTGATCTTTCACCAAATGGTTTTATATAAAAGTATCGTAGTCCCGACTGCCCGGGAAAACTGTGCCTAACATATTCTGTAACAGATTTAAGCGAGAAAAAAAAAAACAAAGTTGTACGAGCTATTAAAAAACAATAACAAATGTTACTATATTAATATTATGGGATAATGTAACCCCTACTGTAAATTATAAGGCTATTACAAGCCACCAAAAAGTTCTGTGACCTTATGATTTGCAATATCCAAAATTAATAACAGTAGGGGGTTAGTTATTTCTTACAAAGCACAATTGCTCTAGTGAACGTAAAAGCGACGATGACCGAACTCACCAGCCACAGAAAGCATATTTACAATACTTAGTTGGCTCATATACAGTAATAGCATCACTTTTGTTCTCTATAAGTAGTCTGATGGTCAATTCACCACTAGGGGCACTGTTGCATTGGAGTCTACAGTTGATGCTGTACTTAGTTCTGCGTAATGATATTTAGGTGGTTGTACAACAAAACAGCTGTTTAACCAGGGTGAGAATAAGATTTGCATAAAACTATGGGCATATTATTATTACATTTTATTTATAAGGTGCCACAAGTGGTTCGCAGCACCGCACTTATGTCAGTAGGAGGACAGTACAGGATACACATAAAATTACATTACAATACAGTAACCAAAACAAACAGAGCACGAGTAACAATTAGCACCACAATTCTCAGTACACAATACAATACAGCTGGAAAGGTGAAGGTTGTCATTGAAGTACTACAGTAGAGGGCTGTGAGAACAGTAGGGAGGAGGATTCTGCTCATAGGAGCTTACAATCTAGGTCTGCAAAGGACATCCGCAATGCATTTAGGACCTCATTCAGAGTCGGTCGTAAGCGGCCGCTCGGTCGTACCCAGCGATGTTCGCAAAACAGCGCATGCGTAAATTTCGCAATGCGCGTGCACAAACTAGCTGTTGCGATCGGAAATTTCTCTCTCCTTAAACTTGGCCAGGTCGTTAGTTTGAGTGACAGGATAAGGCGTCTGTGGGTGGTAACAGGGGAAGGTGCTTGTGAACGGGGGAGTGGAGATCCGAACGCAGGCGTGCCTGGCTATGCAAACGGCGTTTTATGGGAGTGCATAATTAACTAAGTAGTGTCATAGCACACGTGACATGGGAGGTTTTTACACTGACTTGATCGTAGTGCTTAAGAGAGGGTATGGCCTACCTTAAGCTCTACGACCAGCTCCGATGGTTCCCGATGGTCTTGATTAATCCTTATATGCCCGGAGATGACGTGTATTGCGAACGAGAAGGGGGCGTGTTTTTAGTCTTACGGCCGCATCCTCCCCTCGCTCGTCTGGCTAACGATCCCATCTTAACGACGCAACTTGCGAGCGCTTCATTTGCATATCCGGCCCCTTTTCCCTTACGACCGAGCGGCCGCAACGACCGACTCTGAATGAGGTCCTTAAGCCCTGCAAATATATTGATGCTTTGTCAGATGGATTCTTAGTGGCAAGGCCAGGTAGTCACTAGAACAAATCGTGTTTTCTTAACACATCTGCTCCATGTATTTAGACAACCTTTCAAATTGTAGGTCTTAAAATGATTATGTCCAGCGCTGCAGAGGATTCGCACCTGAAGTGTTATTGTAGGAGGAGACAGTTGTTCTGCAATGTGGCTAATACACAGTATTGCTGACAGCTGCTGAGTATTTAAAGAGTTGTCTGTTAATGTCTTCAAGGCCTTGTATTGTTGACTCAGGCAGCGAAGAGGATTTAGGTCTTATCTTGGTCATGGCATAACCAGCATTGGCTGTTGTCTTAGAGGAGGGGGGGAATCTGCCTTTTTAATCCTCGATCAGCTTTTCACACATTCTCACCTAATAATGGGCAACGGGCATTTAACTGCAAATTAGTCTAAGATTAGAAATCTTCCCCTCCTTTGTGACCGCCTTCAAAAAGGAAAACCAGTGATGTGCAAGTAGCCCAGACTAATCCCTGGACTCCTTGCATATAAAAGTGTTTGCATAGCTATGTTAATAGCACACAAAACACTGCTTGTTGTGAAAGGTTACTGCTTAGGATGTGATGCTTTGCCAGTCTCTGACGTATTATACAAACATATTACATGCTAGCTTATCTCATGGATTTTTTGTTGTTGTTTTGGTTCATATACTACAGATGGGGGCCCAAAGATGCTGGGGTTGACCACTGTTATCTTCCACATTAAACTGAGGCCCGTATTCAATTGGGAGCGAAAAGTCCAAGTCCGAACCTTTCGCCGTCATCTGAGATTTTGCCGGCGAAAAAGTATTGCGCGCCTCCCCACATATCCCCATATTCAATTGCAAAATTGCAAATGTGCGAAAACGGGACCCGACGAATTGGAAATCCGCGAAAAGTTCTGGCAGTTTTGGGGAAATCAGCCTGACACCCCCCTAAAGATGCTCTGACATGGGGAATCACTATGGGTGCCCCCGAATAGCCCTGCTAAAGGTATTTGGGGTTTTTAAATGGGTGCTATTTTGCGTCATTGTGCAAGTGATGAAGAATAAATTTTTGCAATTTTTTGGGGGGAAAATAAGTATTCCCGTCAAATTTGGGGTACATGAAAATGGGTGCAAACATAGGGCCTGATTCAGACCCACTCGCGAGCGGCTGTCCGCTCGCAAGTGGGTCGATGTTATGCACTGAGCATGCGCACGACGGAGGGAGCGACGAGCGAAGGAAAGTCCTTCGCTCGTTGTGTCCGATCAAAGGGGGCGTGCTGTCAATGTTGATTGACAGCACGCCCCCTTTAGTGGGCGTGCCGGGGGCGTGCCTCCCTGACGGGGGCGTTCCCACGGGAACGCCTCCCGTCAGAAGCCGGCCCACTGACATCACTAGTGATGTCAGTGGGAGTGATTTTGGCTCTGATAGAGCCAAAATCACTCCGGAGCTTGCGGTTGAAAACCTCAACCGCAGGCTCCGGCTCGCAATTTCGATGGTCGCGATGGTCTCGACCATCGCGGCCATCACAAAGCACGCTCGTATAGCCTGTGGGTGGTGACCCACAGCTATACGAGCGTCCAGGAGGACGCTCCATGAAAATGGAGCCCGGCCCTCATTCAGAGCGTGCGCTCTGCTCAGAGCATACGGCTCTGAATGAGGGCCATAGTTCAAAGTCACTAAAATAAAGCTTTAAAGTGCACAAAAAAAACGCACCTTCAGCAAGCAGCTGCAATAAAAAAAAAACATCCCCCATACTTCCAGACCCCCCAGAGGCTATTTCACTAGTTTTTTAATTTGTACCCCAACTTTTTTTTTTTCCGCCCTTTTTGTCAAAGTGATTTTTTTGGGGTGTCCAAGCAAGTTTGCACCCCAAAACCGCAATTCTGCACTTTTTTCTGCCGGGTATCCATTGCCGAAACTTTTCCGCTGGTTACAATGTGCAAACTTTTCGCACCGGCGAAAAGTCAGGGAAATTGAATATGGGGATGAATGAAATCAGCGAAAATTACGTCATCGGCGAAAGTTTCCCCGACAACGGCTTTTCGCTCCAAATTGAATACGGCCCTAAGTGTATTAACTACCAGTAATATTGAACCCATCATAAGCCAGGTCCGCCCTGCCTCTGCTATACGCACCTTGTGCTGGGGTTGTAGGGTCCTCCAGGTCTGTACATCTTCGTCGCTATGGTGGGAGCCGTTGGGGGGGAGGTTACTGTCAAATTATATTTTGGATATATTTCAGGGTAAAGCGGGGACAAGGTTGCAGGGCACTCATATCGTGCTCAAGGTTTTTCTTAGCGTACCATGCACGTTAGATCTGACGTAGTTAAATACCTAACAATACGCTGCAGAGATGAATCACAGATATAATGTATAAAGTTACAACTTCAGTGTAGAACAAATTGAGGTCCCTTCCCTACGGTCTTTAAAAATCATGCTCTCACCACGGCGACTTCGGCGACATTTTTGAGCACTATGCTTGCTCGAGTGCTCTCCATTGGAGGACGCGGAGATATCACTAAAATGTAACAGATATGAAAAATGTCCCAAAGCAAAAGTTTTGGTTTAAAGTCCTGAGCTAAACTTTAACAGCTGAAGACAGCACTTCTGCAAATCCATTACAGCCAATAAAACAGTAGTCCTAAAGTTTGCGCAGAAGATTACTGTGAGTCAAGGAGACAACAGCAGCGACAGCTGCAACACTCTCGGAGCCAAGAATCCATTGGAACAGTTTACCATTATGCAGCACTCAGCTATAATTAACAGTGTGACAGAAACACAAACAAGCCTAAGAAATTAAGGAGGGAGGGGGTGTATGACCGTGCCTCGTGCCTCAGTGATGTCATTTATTCCAAGTGAATAGAGGCTGAATGTTGAGTCAGCTGACAAAACGGCTTCATCCACTGTGTGTCACCCACACATAGTGGGAGGCACTATGTAAAGGTACGGGATTAAACATTTGCGCAGTGCACTACTTCAGATATTTCCGACTCTCCGCACAGGTAGGCGCACTTCTAGTTTGCGCTGTATTTCGACTACATGGGAGCACTGATGAAAAACCAAAAGCACATAGAGGAGCTGATGGAAGGCAGGAGGGTTTGGCAAAAGAATCCTGCATAAGTGGGTGGGAGAAGGAGAGAGCAAAGCGGGGCAGTACGGAGGCATGGTGCCGCTATCCCATCATCATTTTCCTGCTCTCGCTATACAAAGCCGCAATTCCTGGCTTGGTAATAATCGCACCATCAAGCCGCCCGTACCGGGTTTGGCATAAAAGATCTACAGTATAAAGATAGACAATGTCTAGATAGACCCCAAATAGAAGACGGTCAACAGGGACAAAAGGTCGAAACACAAAAAGTTGAGATGGATGAAGATAGGCAGGTACAAAATGTCAACATGTCGACATTGAAATGGTCGACACACAAAAAAAATGGTCGACGCCTTTTTTCTTTAGGGTTTGCAGTGGCGGTTCCAGTAGATTGTAGCTATCTTTTGGAAGGCGCTAGATAAATGATAAGTAGAATTTGATTGGTTGCTATAGGCAACACCTCCACTTCTAAAAACCTCCCCAGGAGAGCAACGCAACATTTGTATGTAGGGTACGAACTAACTACCTGACAAACAGCCTAGGTTCAGCCCAGATCAGACTCGTCATTCCATCTCATTGCCAAACAGTGTTGTTTCAGAACGTTTGTTTTTTGTTTAAAAAAGTACATAGTACATTAGTCATATTTGCAGACTGGACCAAAAAATACACAAATAACTTTTTGAAAAACAAGGGAACCCTAGAGCCCATGTGCACTATTGATCAGCTGTCAGCATCTCCAAGCTCTCGTGCTCTGCAGATTAAAACCCACAGACAGGACAGTTTGTTTTGTGATGTAGTAATATTTGAGTAAATGAGCCCTGCTGTGACACAGCACACATACACTGGCCTGTGATAACCTGCACAATGCGGCCATTCATTTATACACGGCTCGCTTTCACTCCCCTGACATCATCGCTATGTCGCAGAAGATTCCACTTAAGGAAAAGATCTGTATGAATTTCAAACATGTGTAACACACACTGGCCTAGAAATGTGGCAAAATTCCTAGAGCTATTTCAAGTTTGACACACTTCTGGTCACTGACAGGCACAGTGGGAATAGCAAGGGGACGTTTTCATGGAAAGAGATAACTGATATTCCTTCAGCGGGCATGTAGCATGTGTACTGGTATAAGCTTCCCAGAGATCCAATCCCACATGTATGGTAATGGTCTTTTTCTAGCTTAGCTTCCGCTAGCCGCATCCATGGCAGAACTATTACATGTTACAACTCCCTTTCTGTGTGTTACATGATTCAGCGCATGTTCTGCATGTTTCATATGATTCTGCCCGTCCTGCCTGTTACAGCTTAATTTCTGTGTGTTACATGATTCAGCGCCTGTTCTGCATGTTACATATGATTCTACCCCTGTCCTGCCTGTTACAGCTCCCTATCTGAGTGTTACATGATTCAGGCCTAATCTGCATGCTACATATGATTCTGCCCCTGTCCTACCTGTTACAGCTCTTTCTGTGTTACATGATTCAGCGCCTGTTCTGCATGTTACATATGATTCTGCCCCTGTCCTGCCTGTTACAGCTCTTTCTGTGTTACATGAGTCAGTGCCTGTTCTGCATGTTACATGATTCTGCCCCTGTCCTGCCTGTTACAGCTCTTTCTGTGTTACATGATTCAGTGCCTGTTCTGCATGTTACATATGATTCTACCCCTGTCGTGCCTGTTACAGCTCCCTTTCTGTGTTACATGATTCAGCACCTGTCCTGCCTGTTACAGCTCCCTTTCTGAGTGTTACATGATTCAGCGCCTGTCCTGCCTGTTACAGCTCCCTTTCTGTGTTACATGATTCAGCACCTGTCCTGCCTGTTACAGCTCCCTTTCTGAGTGTTACATGATTCAGCGCCTGTTCTGCATGTTACATATGAATCTGTCCATCCTGCATGTTACAGCTCCCTTTCTGAGTGTTACATGATTCAGCACCTGTTCTGCATGTTACATATGATTCTGCCCGTCCTGCCTGTTACAGCTCCCGTTGCGCATGTTGCATATGTTTCGCTTCCTGTACTATTGGGGTAATTCAGCTGTGGACGGATAGCTTTAATATGGTAATGCAGCAAGGCGGCCACTGCAGATGAGTAAAAGAGGCCAGGAAATCTACGTCAGCCAACGGAGATCCTGGCCTCTCCGCTCCTTTCCAATGGTGACGACAGGCCTCATTTTTGGAAAACGGAGGCTGTCTCCACCCCCTCCCCATCCAGAATCGCCAGCAAACTGTCGATCACTGACAGTCTGTGTGCAACATCACAAACCCATACTGAACATGTGCACTATGGGTCCGGCGCATGCTGCGATCAGCGGTAATCACCCCCTATATGTTGTATATGGATTTAGTGGAGATAGGATATGGTGGGAGCCTGGCCCATGTACAGAGAATGGGAGGTAGGACTGATAGCTGTGCACGTAGGTCAAAGTCAAGAATAACTGCTCTGTCCTCCTATGTCCAGTGATCAGTCAGCACAAGTATCTCTGGGATGCAGCATGTAATTCCCTCCTCTCACATGTGTATAGAGCTGTGTTTGGGCTTCCAGAGAGTTAAGGGTTTATGTAAACTTGGAAGTGCACTGGGGAATCTATATCAAGGTGCGAGTTCCGTGAACCGATGCAATCTCAGCGATTAAACCTGTAGATTGAAAGCAGCAGTGACTTAAAGCTGGCCATACACCAGACCAACTAGTTAGTTGGAATGAAAATCTGGTAATGCATGGGAGCAAATGACAATCAGCAATTTACTCCCAGACACCGGAAAACACGAAAAAGGTCGTTCAGGCAAGTTAGTTAAATCCATTAGACTTAAAAAAAATTTCGTCCGTTCTCCGATGTTTGGGAGCAAATGGCTGATTGTCATTTGCATCCATGCATTACAGGATCTTCATTCCAACCAACCAACGAGTTAAATGGTTGGATGAAAGTCGGTCTGGTGCATGGCCAGCTTTCAAGACAGCAAAGTTGTTTTTACCTATCAAACTTATTGCCACTTTATATCTAGTCTTAATCACCGAGATCATGCCGGTTCACAGAGCTTGCACTTTATTACATACACTTACTTTCTCTTTGTATATATGTCTATATGCTTGTTGTATGGAGTTGAGAAGGAGCACCCCATAAGGGCAATCAAATGAATACTATGGTAAACACTTCAACGCTAATCAGTACAAAACCCTGGTAGTCCTGTTTGGTGCGGGATTCTCTAGTTGTATGGCTAGAGAGTATGCAATACCCATTGCCCCCACTGATGAGCAGCCGTCAGTCCAGCGACTGAATCAGGGCGGACCGTTTTTTTTTTAACCCCGGCCTCCAGGCCGCTCGCTAAGCTGTGGGTGACCACCCACAGATTGCGCGGGTGGCCTGGCGATGGTCGCGTATATCGCGACCATTGGTCTTGCGGCGAGACCCTTGTGCTAGGGTCTTGTCCATCACAAGCCCCAGTTAACTTCTTGCTCTAATCAGGAAGTTCACTACTGACATCACGTGTGATGTCAGTAGGGCCGCCCACAAACGGCAGGCATTCCTAAGGGAACGCCTCCGTTTGTGCAGCCACCCCCCCGACCCGCCTACAAAACCGGGTGAGCTGTTGATCAACATCGACAATCGCCCCGTTTTGTTGCGAGCCCCGGAGCGAGTGATTTCCCGCTCGCTCCAGAGTTCGCAAGTGTGTACTGCCCGGCCATCGCCCCGCTTGCGAGCGCTATGCGCTCGCGAGCGGGTCTGAATCAGGCCCACAGTCCGTTCATGGTGTCTGACTTAACAAAGCAGCTTGATGACAGAACTAAGGGCCTGATTCAGCAAGGTACACAGTTGCTAATACACACGCAATAGGTCGATTAATTTGCATTGCGCATGCATCGCTATGTGCGAACAAGCAATCGCGATGGGAACTGCATTTGCAGAGGGTACGCAGACCCAGAGTAGAGTGATTGACAGGAAGTGCAGTTGTGGGTGGTGACAGTGGGTGGTCCGGCAAACACAGGCGTGCCAGTGCATTTCAACGCCGTTGCATGGGCTTGCATAAATTAGCCACTGCGATACCAGACGCCTCCTGAGATCTCATAGCGTGCGTTGAGGTAAGAAATTCCTGAGTGAGGTCTGACCTGCCTTACCTGTGCGTATGGGTCCGATGTTACCGATTGTTTCGCTATGTTGCCCTAGTACGGATATAAGTGAGGGGAAGTGGGCGTCCTTATGTTAGGGTGAGATCGCAATGCGATTGCAAACATTTGCATTTCAGAGCTGATATTAGCAACTGCGTAGCATGTGTATTAGCAGAACAGCGATCCTTGCTGAATCAGGCGCTAAGCCCCTACACACTAGACGACTTGCAAACAATGCGATGTAGTCAATGATTTCCCTTGAGCTCCCGGACAAACCATCTAGTGCATACACACTGTGCAAAGTAACAAATGACCAAACAATATATCTTGTATCGTTTGGTGGTTGGATCGTCAACTATATAATGTAACCATATCACCTGGTCGTTCGGTAGAGTGTACATACTGCACGATCTGCGGGGAATCATTAACGAGATTGACAGATCTTCCAGCATGTACAAAAGATGTGAAGATGCGATGAACGAGGCCGCGGGAGCGAGCATAGGGCCTGATGCAGAGCCGCTCGCAAAAAGTGAGCGCTCGCTCTGAAGCAGGACGGACGCTTTTTAAAAAAAAAACGGCCTCCTGGCCGCTCGCTAAGCTGTGGATGTCCACCCACAGCTTTTGCGAGCGGCCAGGTGATGGTCGCGACCATCGGACTTGCGACAAGACCCTTGTGGTAGGGTCTCGTCTAATAGAACCGGAAGCTCACTACTGACATCACTAGTGATGTCAGTAGGGCCGCCCACAAACGGCAGGCGTTTCTTCAGGAACGCCTCCATTTGTCCAGCCACCCCACCTACAAAACGGGGTGAGCTGTCGATCAACATCGACAGCCAGCCCGTTTGTAGCGAGCCCTGGAGCGAGTGCATTTCTCACTCGCTACGGGGCTTGCGCACACGCATTGCGCACGCTGCACATGCTCAATGCACAACCATCGACCCGCATGCGAGCGGGTCTGAATCAGGCCCATAGTGCGCACACGCTTGACGATTTGTCGTTCCAATGCGTTGGAATCGGCCAAATCGTTAAAAATATCATCATGGGCAGATGTTCCCAAACGCGGTCCTCAAGGCTCCCCAACAGTTCACATTTTAGAGCTATCCATGGCTGAGCACAGGGGGTTAAATCAAATTGGCTGAGGTAAGGGGTCTATTTACTAAGCAGTGTTAGGAGACAGAGTGCCTGATTCAGAGCCGCACGCTATTTGCGCTCGCTCAGTCAGAAAAAGGGGCCAGCTATTTAAAATGAGCGCTCGCTCTTTGCGGTCTGTTGACGCCTCTATGTCTGAGCGAGTGAACGAAACATGCGCTCGCTATTTTGTAAAGACGCCCCCTGGCCGATCGCATCCTACGTCATCTCCGCTATTTATTTGATTAATCGAGTACATCGAAAGGCATCTGAACTGCTCGCAGTGCTTGTGGTAGGTTTATCCTACCGCAATCATGCGAACAGTTCAGGCTAAGAAACAACCAAGTGACGTGGTCGATGACGCTGCTTTGTTAATTATGCACACCCTTAAAACGCCCGTTTTGACCGTTTGGCACGCCTGCTTTCGGATCTCCACTCCCCGTTTTCAAGCACCTTCCCCTGTTACCACCCACAAACGCCTCATCCTGTCACTCAAATTAGCAGGCACTCGCTATTTGGCGAGCGCTCGATTTCCGATCGCACTGACTGGTTGGCGCATGCGCATTACGACCCATACGCATGCGCAGATGTGCGAACATCGCTCGGAGCGAACGAGCGGCTCTGAATCAGGCCCAGAGTGAAAAGTGATAAGGTGCCAGCCAACCAGCTCCTAACTGTAATTTTTCAAACACAGCCTGTGAGATGACAGTTGGGAGCTGATTGGCTGGCACCTCATCACTTTTCACTCTGTCTCCTAACCAGGGCCGGATTAACGGGGGGGCGACAGGGGCGATCGTCCCTGGGCCCCCACACGTTAAGGGACCCCACACCCATCGGGGTTAAAGTTCCGCCTCCTCCGGCCAACCTAACCCCGGCGCCGCAGGGAGGCTCCTTTTACCAGGCTCCCTCCCCGCAGCGGCAGCCGGAGTCTTGAGCTCACATGAGCTCCAGCTTCCGGCTCACACAGAGCACTATGGCAGAGACGTCATGACGTCTCTGCCATAGTGTGGAGGAGCAGCCGAGCGGACTGCAGCGGACGTGGGGCTAAGGTTAAGGTAAGTATGAGCTTTATTTTTTTTTTAGTGCAAGCGGCCTACTGGGGGCATTACTGGCGGGGGGACATTACTCGGGGGGGAGCATTATACCTGGGGCATTACTCGGGGAGGGGGGAGGCATTACTACTGGGGCATTACTGGCGGGGGGCATTATTCAGGGGGGAGCATTACTACTGGGGCATTATTCGGGGAGGGGGGAGGCATTACTACTGGGGGCATTATTCAGGGGGGAGCATTACTACTGGGGTATTACTCGGGGAGGGGGGAGGAATTACTACTGGGGGCATTATTCAGGGGGGAGCATTACTACTGGGGCATTACTCGGGGAGGGGGGAGGCATTACTACTGGGGGCATTATTGGGGGGGTAATTACTACTGGGAATATTACTCGGGGGGGAAGCATTACTGCTGGGGGCATTAATCAGGGGGCATCTCTATTGGGGGCTCTACTAGAGAGGGAGCATTAGTATTGGGGCACTAATAGAGGGGCATTACTACTGGGGGCATTTCTACAGAGGGCTCTACTAAAGGAGGAATGACTACTGGGAGCATTACTATTGGGGGCACAACTACATGGGTATTTCTACGGGGGGATTTATACAGGGGGCATTACTACTAGGGCATTACTATTGGGCACAAGCCCAATTACTACTGGGGGGCATTACTATTTGGGGCACAACTACAGGGGTATTACTACTGGGGGCATTTATACAGAGGGCATTACTACAGGGGGCACTACTAATGGGAGTATTGCATAGGGTGCACTGCATAAAGGGCACTACTACTGGGTGCACTGCATACGGGGAACTACCACTGTGGGCACTGACACTACTGGGGGCTCTGCATAAGGACCCCATTGCGCATACCACCAGTTTGTCACATTTAATAGGGGCCCCCACATGTTTGTTGCCCAGGGGCCCCCACTGACCTTAATCCGGCCCTGCTCAGAACCCTGCTTAGTAAGTATACCCCTAAGTCACCTGTGCTCAGCTATGGATTTCTCTAAAACCTGAACTGTTGGGGAGCCTTGAGGACCGCGTTTGGGAACCTCTGGTCTAGTATGTATAGGCCTTTAGTCGTTGCATTATCCCCCAATGCATACATGTAGCATGTTGGCGCTGCTGACCCTATGAACGGTACACAATGACAAGAAAATACATCTGGGTGTTGAGCTCTGCAGGCGCTGGGAACACACCCCTTGCGCATTGCATATGGGAAATTGGATAAAGATGAACTGGTATCTATGCCCAGGAATATGAAATGGATTTCACTGCTGTTCAAAGCACAGACCTCCACTCATCTCTGTCTTATGCTACGGTACCTGTAGTTTACTCGAGACGTCTATTATTCCAGTATGAAGCCAGAAAGCAATAATCCGCACAAGCCCTAATATTGTTAGTACTGTTTGTACTATAAATAATAAATGTATTACCTTTGTAAGCCGCTCTGTGACAATAGCGCTCAGCTGTGTTTCAGTTGTAAAATGTTCAATATCTGATTCAACCTAAGCTCCCTTGATATAAATAACACAGCATACTGGCGTAGATGTACTAAGTACCTAAAAATCAGCTCCTATCATTTTTCCAACACAGCCTGTAACATGACAGTTAGGAGCAAACTTTTATTGTTATGGGGGTAGGAACGATTAAAGTACCAACCAATCAGCTCCTAACTGCAATAGTTCTGTATGGAAAGCTGGCTGTGCACATACAATTGTTGGTCAAGCCAAATCCCATTGGGCCGAATTTGGTTCGGTCAGCCAACCATTTTAATCGGTTTGCGGTTGGGATTATCCACAGCAATTTTGGATCAGACCGGTTAGCGTAATGAGGACAAATCTGTCAGCTTTCCCCTTTATAAAGCTGGGTACACACTAGACGGATCGGAAAGACAGATCGTTCAAATCGTCCAGTGTGTACGCACTATGCGCGCTCCCGCGGAATAATCCGTCGCATCTTCACATCTGCCGTACATTCTGCTCCATTTGAAGATATCTGCGACGATTTCCAGCAAATAGTGCACTGTGTACGCACTACAGGACGACCAGGTGATATGTTAACGCTATATAGTTAACGACCAAACGACGCACGATATATATCGTTCGAACAGTGTGTATGCACTATATCGTTTGTCCAGGAGTTCAAGGGAAATCGGGACGACCATTGCGTCGTTTGCCCATCGTCTCATGTGTAACCTGCTTTAGGGTTTCCGTGGCTAATTCTCCTGTAGATGGTACAACAATAGTTACAGGTTTTCTATACATAAACGATAATATACATACAACAAACGGCATAAATGTCTGCATTTGTCCGTGGTTTTATTCTGGGAATAAATGTCCTCTTGTGTCTTCCCAGCTAGTTACGCTTCACTGACACTGAAAACAACCCAACGATGGAAAACGCACACACGCTACTTGCTATGGTGAGCGCGAGGAATTTGAAAAAGGTTTTGTGATCTCGCCCTCAGGAGCTTTCCATGTCCGCCATGTAATGAAACGAAATTCCGCAAAAGACACAGCAAACGTTGGACAAAATAAAAAAGAGAAGTCTGCAAAAGAAAACAAAAGCCTTTTAGCCCACCTGTCGTGCCTATATTTACAGCTACACAGTGACACCCTGATAAATGACCCGCATGTTTTTCTTCTACTTTCAGTGACCTGAAGAGCTCTGCGCCAAGGTCTTACCAATGAGGTGTAAAGAGCAATTAGAGAATGCTCCTTCCTGATGCCTGCTATATTATATCTCAACACCACCTCCATGCATGGATACTCTCATGAAAGTGAAATGTCCAGCCTCAATAGCCCCTGTCTGTTTACATTAACTAACACGGCCAAGTAGAGGAAATTCACTCCCCGTCTCGGCTAAGCATCATTAAACTCAACAAGAGGAAATAACCTGCTCTGATGCCAGACTCAGGGGGGCTCAATCTTTCATTCTGCGTGGGAGTCGGTATTATCTTTTATTATGAAGTGCTCACTTTATTCTACTGCGCTGTGAGCAAAGGCAACAGCAGTTGGTGACAAGCAAATTATAGAAGCAGCCCTAGCCTGTTGCCCAGGGTCAGGATCGTTAACTGTTTTGCGGGGCCAGGGAGGGCGTATAGAACTTGCGGCGGAAGCAAGGTAAAGTGCTGGCTGTAATTTGACTACATTGATGATAATTGGTAAAAAACATGAGTATAGATTGTAAACGCATCAAACAAAAGGAAAAAATATATATATATTTAAGTGGGCGGCACGGATTGCGTAGTGCAGGGGTCTTCAACCTTGGCCCTCCAGCTGCTGTGGAACTACACATCCCAGCATGCACTGCCACCTTTTTGATATAACAGCATGCTAAAACTATGGCAGTGCATGCTGGGATGTGTAGTTCCACAGTAGCTGGAGGGCCAAGGATGAAGACCCTGGCGTAGTGGTTAGCATCACCGCCTCACATCACTGAGGTCGTGAGTTCAATTCCCTGTCATGCCCCCCCATCCCCCCCTCCAGCTTCCCCCTACACTCCAATAACATACAGGTAGGCTAATTGGCTTCTGAAAACAAAAAAATAACCTTAGTGTATGTTTGTACATGTGATAAGCCTCACTGGGAGAAGGACAAATGTGAATGACTGAAATATTCTCTATAAAGCACAAAAATAACTGTGTTCTGTAAACACTGACGTAAAATAGTTATGATTATTGTGATTTGGTGCACACCCATTGCACGGTTGTGTGGTCTGTTTAAGTACTGTGTGTGACTTCCTGCAGGTGACTGAAACCTCATCACTAAGCTTTGGCTGCTATACACAATTAGGATCCTAATCCAGACACAGTGGCGGGCAGGGTCGTATCGGGCCCACTAGGGAATGCAGTGGTAGGGGGAACAAGCTTAAGGGGTGTGACCAGCCACTACGGAGAGACTTGGATAACTATTAAAGAGGACATGAACAGGACCCCTTTATAAAAGGCTAATCTTGGTGTACTTTCCATAGAAACAAACCAAGAACCCAGGTTCATCCAGGATTTCCCCTGTACACCTGTGGGTCCAACCCTACACACACACACACACTTATTTAATGTGAATTTTCCTCCTAAAATACTGCTCATATAATCATCAATTATGTACTGTATTACTCAAGCCGGTAGGAGTACTGTGTGAAAATATTGGTTGTTAACTAGTTGAGATAGTGGATAGTTTTTCGGCAACAACAGAAAAAAACCCACTCACACAAAAAGCAGCTGTTATAGGACAAAAGTAGCAACTGGTATGTGATTCCACCGCCCTATACTGAGCATTAGGTGCTTATGGAAGTGGGAGCTTTGTGCTCCTAAATGGTCTTCTATATATGGCAACCGTCAGCAAAGGGGTGAGACACAGATACAGGGGTGTAGCTTGGGGTCCGAGCGCCCCTGGCAAACTAAGGGACTGGCGCCCCCCTCCAATGACTGCTTCTACTTGAAAAAATTAAATAACACACACTGGGGGTAGTTTAATTCACACACCTGTAGAAATAGGGAGAATATTTTTTTTTCTTCTCTCTTTTATATATATGTATCTTTTACAGAACTTACTCTATTGCAAACTACTATTTACTAATGCCAAAATGCACAGGAAAAGCTTGAAAACATAGCATCAAAAACAAACATGCATTATGGGTAAAATAATTTACATATATTCAAATTGGACTGTACACGGCATTATGCTTTTTTAACTTGCCATATAATTCACTGGTAAGACCGCCCACATGGGTCCATTGCTATCTCACACACAATAACAAAAACAGCCCATAAGGATTATATGTTAATCCTGACACTGGAGTATCCACAATCTATAAAGATCATGGTCAATTCCCCATACTGAGAAAAAGATAAATATATTAGTACTTACACTGGGGGTAGTTCAACTTACACCCTGTAGAAATAGGGAGACTATATATATATATATATATATATACTTTTTTTTTCATATATATACACATATATTTTTATATTTTTTCAGTTATAACACTTACTACATGCAAGCACTGTTTATTAATTTCTATATGTCAACAACACAGGAAAAGAGGGCATCAATAACAAACAAGGTGCATTGTGGGCAAGATAATTTGCATGTTGAGCATTGTGGTTGATGTGGTGCTTACACTCTTTTCCTGCAAGGTTGACATAAGGGAATTAGTGAGTGGTGATTGGTATGTAGTGGGTATTGTGGGAGAAGAGATATATTAGAAAAAAAAAATAAAAAAAAATTAGTCTCTCTAATTTTAAATGTTTCTGATATAAAGGGACATGTAAGAAGCCTGATACACATTAGCAATCAATGGAGGACACTGATAAGAGCAGAGGAGACCAAAGGAGACCAGGGATCATTTACTAATGACAGCTGTCTGCAGCAGAGCAAACAGGAGACCAGTGATCATTTGTGAATTATGTTGGGTGGCAACGGCGCTCCTGGTGAGGGCCATCCAGGCCAATAGGAAGATACGCCCCTGCACAGAATACAACACACCAGACATATTTACTGAAATGCAAGCAATTTCTTCATCTATATATTTCATTAACACATAGAAAAATTAGACCTGCCTGAGCCATAACTAGGAGTGTGCAACCTATGCACCTGTATGTGGCTTGCAGGGTGCCTGGAACAGTACCCTGCAGCCAGTAACGTTACTGCAGAGTCCCCAGAGCGTTCAATGGACGTTCCAGGCAGGCACCCTGCAGCCTGTAGTATGACATCATGACATCACATGTTTAGGGGACGGGCTGGCACAGGGCGCACTGCCGCCCTGTTCTGGTACCAGTGCCCTGTCTGGATGTCTCAGCCTGAGACTATTACAGACATGTCCTCATACACATATCCTTTTAGTGCCATATGACATGAGACGCCTGGCACGACTCAGACCATCCGCCAAGGGTAGCGTTTCTCATACTTAGGGGGTGATTCAATTGGGAGCGAGGTTTAGTGAGCTAAAAAATCTTGTGCCCAATTTTGGATTACCGCAGGACTGCTGGGTGGTGCAAGGATTGCTGATAGATGTATTCCTCCCAGCGCTGGATAGTGGGGAATACACTAACATGGGGGGTGTCACACACACCGGGGGTCACTCATAAGGCCCCCATACATCTGTGACAGATTGCCGCGATGTTGTGAACATGTTGGATTTCACAGATATGCTGATCACGATCAAAAAATGATCATGATTGTCACATCGGTGAAATTTAACATGTAGAATTTCTCTGATCCTGCGACGGATCGCGGAATATCGATGGCCGCCGGTCGGCATTTCTGACCGGTGGAGCGGCATTTCCGATCCAATCACAGGATTGCGCAATCCGCCTTCAGATGTATGGGGGCCTATACACACTTACATATGAGTAATTGAGGTCTAATTAAGCTAATTGGAAACTTCCGATTGCTTAATTAGTCCTCGGGGGGAGGGGGGGTGCTGCCAGGGTCCCAGAGCAAGCCCCGCTGATTTTTCCTAAAATTAACGATGTTAGTGAAAATCAGACTTGCTCTGGAGGTGCGAGAAAAAAGACGCAGCGATTTCTATAGTCCCATTTTCAGCCTCCTAATTGAATAGCAAAACCTTACGTCTGCACCACAAGTTTTTTAAATATCCCGCCCACAATTGGATTCCCCCCTTACAGGACTTTTTCATGAATTTTGCATATTATTTGCATCGTAGCTGCATAAAAATTCGCTTACATCCCTTTCACACAGAATGTGTTTAAAATCCCGGCTGTTACCCGGCATTAAAGTGCTGGGTGGGTTTGCCGGTTCTAGCCTGGCCCCCCTTTCACACAGAAAAGCAAATTACCGGGTAAAGCACGTTTACCCGGTAATTTGTTGATCAACGCGGGTATCTTTTCTGTGTGAAAGGTTCAACCAGGGTCGAAATTGACGGGTCACCGACCCTGGTAGGGTCGAAGTCATGGGAATTACGTCCCGGGTTGACCCTTTCACGCAGAAAAAGGACCTGTGTTGATCAGCAAATTACCGGATAAAAGTGCTTTACCTGGTAATTGGTTTTCTGTGTGAAAGGATTATTATATTGTCCTAGATAGAGAAGATTAGTGATTTTGGTATAAAGTCGCAGGTTAAGCATAACGATACGCAGCGCAAGGAATGGCACACACCGCTCATATTGTGCTTCCGTCTTTTGCCTTTTTACCCAGATTAGGGACTGAGGGCCTGATGCTGAGCGCTCGCAAGCGGGTCAATGGTGCCGATGGAGGCGCCTCCGTCGTGCGCATGCGCGAGACCCGAATAACGACGGCCAAGCCGTCGTTAAGGGTCTCGCACCAAAGGGGGCGTGCTGTCGATGGTGATTGACAACACGCCCCTTTGGTGGGTGTGCCGGGGGCGTGGCTGACCAGACGGAGGCGTTCCCATGGGAACGCATTCCGTCTGGGTCCGGCCCCACTGACATCACTAGTGATGTCAGTGGGAGTGCTTTTGGCTCTGATAGAGCCAAAAGCACTCCTGGGCTTGCGGCAGCGAGACCCTACCGCAGGGTCTCGTCGCAAGCCCGATGGTCACGATGGTCTTGACCATCGCGACCATCATTTTGGCCGCTCGCTATAGCTGTGGGTGGTCACCCACAGCTATGCGAGCAGCCAGGAGGCCGCTCCAAAAAGGAGCAAGGACGGCCCTGAATCAGAGCAAGCGCTCTGTCAGAGCGTCCGGCTCTGAATCAGGGCCTGAGTCATTCACAGAAGCGACATGAAATGCCTTGCATTGGGTATTCGGTCAGGTAGTCGACATTCAGAAGGTCTACAGTCAGACAATAGGTCGACAACAAATATGTCTACATACAAGTATGTCGACAAAATGTAAACAAAAATGTAGACAAGTTCAGAATGTCAACACCAGAATTTCGACATATGGGTTTATCGTTGATTTTTAAGGTTAGGTTTAGACTAAAATAAGAAAGTAAAAATAAAAAAAATGTCGACATTTGGGTGCCAACATATAAAATGTTGACATTCTGAATGTGTTGGCATTTTAACCACATCTACCCAACTGTATGTCAGCATACTGGTTGTCGACCTATTGTCCATGTCGACATTGACTGTCGACATGGACACCAAGATTAGCCTTCCATTGTAGTTTTGTGGCATTATCACATTACCACGGCTAAGTCGCAAGGTATGTGGCGCACCACTTGGGGCTAATTGCGGCGATTTGAGGATAAGTGTATGCAGACACATCGGTACAAATACAACCAAAATGTAACTTATGTAACAATCCTATATAAAATAAAATACTTTTGGATTAGGTTTCGTGGCCCCAGATACACTGTCTAGGGAATGGTGCTGTGACTACGCAGGACAGAGAGCCTTACTGGAAGTTGCAGTAGTGGGTGCCAGTTCCTCTCACTCGTACTAACAGAAATGACAGTAGCAGGAATATCTCTATCAGCGATATTACCGGGGAAGATAGCAGAACACAGCGGCCCAGCCATGAGTCAGAAATGGATCTAACAAGCCATTTATCTCAATTCTCGCTCAGCGTGATTACTAAGCCAGGCCCCGCTAACAGGCAGGTTTGCAGGAATAAGCACAGTGCATCATGTCTAATTTAGAGGGTCAGTAGTTCCAGGAGTAATACACACCGCTGCTTGGAACTGAAATATGGATTTCTCCCTCTCCCCTGTGCTCACTGACTGCACTGTCCAAGCTATGAATTAATAAACGGCGGTGCTTAGAGACACTATCTTAGCAAAATAGCTTCACGTATAATAAACATAATGTGTCCTGATCAATACTGCAAGAACTAAATGCTTTTTTTTATCCTTAATTGATTTTGAATGGCTGTTTGTGTGTGGATGTAGGACCAATGTCCCAATAAGAGCCTTGCACAGCCGTCAAGCCTCACTTGGTGGCATCTCTGGCTATATAGACCCAGCGGATCTGCTACACACCCTCTGGCTCTCCCGTGATAGGTGCGGAAGCTTGCAAAATAAAAGGAGACCATGGGGACACATTGGAAAGCACACAATTCTCCCAAATCACGTCATCGAGCCCCCAACAACCTCACTTTTTTTTTTTAACTTTTTTAAACTAATTTTTTACAGTTTACTCAGCCGTCTGCGTACTCAGCTGTTTGCATAGTCCAGCCAAGCCAACTTCCTATACCTCATCTCCCATACTCACCATGAAAGCCAGGTATGGTCAGGTGGCAAGTGCAGGTTGCATGCTGATGCAGATTTGTGTCACCTTGATCCTTTTGCTCCCTACTGTGCAATGCTGCATTATGCCATGGGGGGGGGGGTGGAGGCCATAATTGCAGAATTGACAGTAATTCTCGTCATCTAGACTCCGCCCAAACACTTGTAGGTGGGATTTGGGAAGGTTCCCTGTTCACCAAGGAGAACTGACTGAATTTGGGAGAGTAGGCAAGTATGTATCAGCTTTATATTATGGCTACCTAGTGCAACACACAGAGTGAACATTGGACCTCATTCGGAGCCGCTTGCAAAAAGCGAGTGCTCGCTCTGAATGAGGGCGGCCACTATTTTTTTTTTTAGCCGGCCTCCTGGCCGCTCGCTAAGCTGTGGATGATCACACACAGCTTTTGCGAGCGTCCAGGTGATGGTCGCGATCATCGGGCTTGCGACGAGACCCTTGTGGTAGGGTCTCGTCTTCCGCAAGCCCCAGTGAGCTTCCTGCTCTAATAGAGCAGGAAGCTCACCACTGGCATCACGAGTGATGTCAGTAGGGCCGCCTACAAACAGCAGTTGTTCTTTCAGGAACGCCTCCGTTTGTCCAGCCACCCCCTCTCCCCGCCTACAAAACGGAGCGAGCTGTCGATCAACATCGACAGCCGCCCCGTTTGTAGCGAGCCCCGGAGCGAGTGAATTTCTCACTCGCTACGGGGCTTGCGGCGCGTGCGCAGTGCCCCACCATCGACCCGCTTACGAGCGGGTCTGAATGAGGGCCATGGTGTTACAAGTGTAATTGTGAAAATCCCAGGTGACTTCACACTGAGACGACCAGCAGACAGACATGATGCAAATGTCACAAACAGCAGCCATCCCCCCTTGGGGCTCATATACAGTTGAACGCTATGACGATTTTCACTCAGTTGAGCGATGGCGGTTGGTCTGTGCATGCGTCGCAGCTGCAATGCGCACGGCGATCGAGCTTGTTGTGAGGATTAACTCGCAATTGACTTACAAGAAGAGAACGTTTTTGCGGGTGGTTACGGGGAGTTCCAGCCATAACAGGGGGGCGTGTCGGTGCCATTTCCTGGGCGCCTACTAACCAGTGTCTGCGATTGCGTTCACAGAGACCAAAGTTCCAGCGCCCCAGTTACCGCAGCCATTCTGAGTGACCATAGAGGAGTCGATGTTTTCAGGATCTGCAACCAATGCTGCATTTGTGTACGCAGTTGCCGGCAGCTGCGAGGGCTCCGGTGGGCGTCTCGATACGAATTCTGCCAGCTGACGCATATTTTAGCAATTGTTAATCGGCAAAATTTGCAAATGCGTTTGAAATATATGCCATCAAAATGATTTTGTCATTATTTCGCAGAAATATCTAATTTAATAGAAAGATATCACTTGCAATGCTATAGTTTTACTAAATATTTTACCTCACTATGCCATATTACCTCACATATTCTTATAATTTATGTATCATGTGTTCCCAGCACCTCTTAGATTGTAAGCTCATTAGGGCAGGGCCATCTTCACCTTCTGAGGCCCCAGGACTCAGAAGGTGAGAGGGGTGGAGCATAAACCAGGGCAAGGGTGGAGGAGAGCACTCTCCCCTACCCCCCACTCCCTGCCTGGCATCCCACCTACTGCCCAGCGAGCTCTGGGCAGGATAGGGGGAGGCTGGCCATCTGCAATAAATGCAGTCTTTCAAGTACACAGTGGACCAGGGCCGAGATAGCGGGGCGGCCCTTCTCAGTGAGCCCCTCCGCTGCCCACGGTGGCTCCAGCTAGCCGGCGCCATCACACTCTGCAAGGCAAGCCAGCCCCGGGTGCCGGGCGGTGTAAGAAAAATGCCGGGTGGGGCGCCCACGAAAAAGGCCCTGGGGCGAACACTGTCTTGGCATCCAACGATTTTACACGCATATAACAGAAATGTAAAATATGAGACTTCCAGTCTTCAGTCACAAATCACTGCTGTGTGATTGAGTTTATTTATTTATTTTTTTTACTGCTAGACAAATTTTTTTTTACTGATGACTGGACCCCGATGTGCACATTTGTCACTTTCTACGCTATTGCGATAATTTCTCTCCAAACACTTCTCCATTACCTCCCACTGCTACACAAAACCCCCCTCTCACATCTGATGCTCCTACACTCGTAGGGGTGGAATTAAATTGATTGCGCCTGCGGCCGCTATCGATGAGGTGCCCAACGCAACAATTCAATTGTTGCTCAGATCAGGCGCCAATGCCGCGGGCACACCGATTTCTATTCGCACCCAACCTGAGGTGACCAAGAGGAATCTGAGAAATATCCTGGTTTTGGGCACCCAAACAGCTGTTTTAGCCCCTTAACCAGGACTTTAGATGGATTTAGCTGCTTTATGCATTTCTGCAAATGTGAAAACTTCTCTGTAGAGTCCTGCTTCCCAACGCTTTTGGACCTCTCTCTTAGGGCTATATTTACTAAAGTGCGAGTTTTTTAGAAGTGGAGATGTTGCCCATAGCAACCAATCACATTCTAGATATCTTCTAGATGGTGCAATTGTGACAATTTTTGAGGAAGTCCCGCACTGATTCTCTTTAACTTCAGAGTTTATGGTTATCCCCTTTCTCCCAGAATTCTTTCATTCATACTGTGTTTTAGACACAGTGAACATCCCATTATTTGTTTCTGACTTCTAAGTAGGGAGTAGTGCTACCTCGCTCACTAAATACTACTTGAATCGAATGACAGAGAAAAACACAGAGAGGTCTATTTACTAAGCAGTGTTAGGAGAAGTGAAGAATGAAAAGTGATAATGTAGCCAGCCAATCAGCTCCCAACTGTCATTTTTCAAACACAGCCTGTGAGATGACAGTTGGGAGCTGATTGGCTGGCACCTTATCACTTTTCACTCTGTCTCTTATCACTGCTTAGTAAATAGACCCCAGAGTAAGACTTTCATTCTTTAATGTAATTCAGCTGACATCATAGATGGGGCCGGACGGACAATCGCCCCCAACACCACCCATAAGTCACTGCCATGCCCCCATGAGAGGCCCGGGTACATTGTACCAGCCACTAACCGCCTCTTTGCCCCCCTCCCTGAATTTCTGTGTAACATTTATAATCTTCATGTTTGAATTAGATGCAACATTTGTTTGAAGCATAGCCCAATCCTATATTTAGGGGCATATTCAATCCGAAACGATGTTGGTCCGCGTTGTGCTTCTGCGCACATCGACGATACTTACGGTAGCCCAACATCACTTATCTTACTGCGCACCCATGCCATTGTTAAGCCACGCAGACAGCACTGGTCTGAACTGAACTGCACTTGTTATAGTGGGACATGACATGCACATAATACAGATACTACAGATTAATAAAAAAAAAAAGTTTAAGTAATGTGATAAACTATAAAACGCTACAGAAAACTATTTCATGATCTCATTTTATATGTGACCTGTGATTTCAGGACAACGCAAAAACAAACAAACCCAAAAAAAACACCGTCCGTCAGATTTATCTATCTCTCTGGGTGATCAGATTTGACCCAAAACGACACGGGTCACGGCGTATTTGCAGGGTCACTGCCCTATTGGTCTTCCCGGGAATGTTCAGCCGTATCAGTTTTTAGAATCCTGACCTCATGATTCGGCAGAAACACCTGCCAAAAAAAATCCTATCGTGAGACTCTGCACTTTCAAGGAATCAGACACCCGGCCGCCTTTATTTACACGCAGCTGTCTGTTTTTCCAACAGAATAAAATAAAAAAACAGCTCTGTAAACACATCTCGTCACCGCTGACCCCTCAGGATATCAGCAGAGAATCGTCGATAAAAAGATCGCGGCAGCGTATTACTGCAGAATGCAGAAATTATTATACATAACTATGGGCGTGTAAACTCGCATAGAACTGTAGTGCTATAAACCTCCAAGCTTGCAAGAACTCCTATAAAAGGACACACATTCTAGGAGGTTGCAATCGAGGACCATCCAGAAAACAAGCACTGTTGGTGTAAGCCTTCCATAGAAGTCTCAGAATCAGTTTGTCATTTTAAACAGCCGCAGAAGGGGGACATGATGCCATTTGTTACGGAGTTACTGTTTGAGCAGTGTTAAAAATTGTTCAGTGGTGCAGTAACCTATAATGTCACCTGTGCAATAATACCGAAATGTTATCCAAAAGGAAAGACCCGTGCGATGCAGGACAGCTGCGGTAAGTGGAATCTGCTTCGCCAGCCGGTCTGAGATTGACCTGCATGCACTATGGGCCTGATCCAGACCCGGTCGCTAGACACGTACGCTCGCTCCCAGCGTATGCAAATTCGGAACACACCAAGCAAGGCAGGCGATCGTACGGCAAGGCATAAGCACATCCACTATGTCTTGGCGTGCGATCACTTTGTGTATGCAGACGCCCACCACCCACTTGCGCACGTTATCTCCTGGAAGTGTATACAACCATCGGTACATCGGGTACCATCGGAAGCATTAGCAGCGCTTGTGGTTGCCTTTACCCTCCAGCAAGCAGTTCGGTGTAAAAACCAGCCAGGTGATGTGTACTATGACGCTGACTGATAATTATGCACGCCTCTGAAACGGTGTTGAAACACTCAGGCACGCCTGCGTTCGCAAGTCCACTCCCCCGTTACTGCTGCCCTGCCCCTGTTACCACCCACAAACGACCTCTCCTGTCACTCACTGGGCTGTCTTTGCTGGGCGAGCGAGGGCTTCCCGATCGCTCAGACTAGTTTGCACAAGCGCACTGCGATGCATACGCATGCGTACATTAGCAAACATCGCCAGCAACGAGCGTACATATGCTAGCGACAAGGTCTAAATCAGGCCCTATGTTCACATGTAAGAAGTCTGGAAGGGGAGTTGTATAAGAGATAGACAGTAATTAGGTAGACACCAGATGTTAGACAAACAATAGTTCGACAGGAACAAAAGGTCAACAGGGTCAAAAGGTCGACATAAAAATGGTCAACACATTTTTTTTTCTAGCCCTAATCTTCACCCTAACCCTCTCTCCTGGTGCCTAACCCCAACCGTCCCTTCTAGTGCCTAACCCTCCGGAAAGTGGCTAAACCTAACCCCAAACCTAACCCTAAAAAAATAAATAAAAATGTATTGACTAATTTTTTTGTGTCGACCTTTCGTACCTGTTGACATTTTACATGTCGACCTTTTGTGTGTTGACGTTTTGTTCCTGTCGAACGTTTGTCTGCCTAACATCTGCTGTCTACCTAGACACTGTCTATCTAATTACTGTCTATCTACAGTCTGGAACCTGTCTGGAAGCCCTGTTGTATATGTATAATAAATACATATTTTAATAATAATAATAATAATAATAATAGTAATATGTAAAAAAAAAAAAGTTTAACTATTAAAAATAATTCCACTAATATCTCTAAGGGATTTATTGTCACATAATGAACACGAGGGTTGTGAGGGGGGGGGGGGATAATGCTTCCCGCAGGGTGCTGATAGGCATGTTTTTTTTCTATTATTAAATAAGATTTTACATAGATTTTATTTACCTGCTTAATAAAACATTTTTTGACAATTTCGAAGATATTGTTATAAAAACCATCTGTCAGTAAAGCAGTGACAATGGGCTTTATAATTAGGAGTTGATGCTTGCAGAGTTGGTTAAAAACACGGTGTGAATGGGAGATATGAGCGGACACAGAAATGAGTAACCCTAGGTGGTCACCGTACACTTTACATGCGGCAGACACGCAGTCAATAGTGAATGGCTCATGATGTGGAATAATCATCTCTAGGTCATCTGGCATTTAACAAACAGCAGACGTGAAGCCTGTGTGTCCACATGGCATCACTAGTAAAGGGGCGTCTATATAAAAAGCTTTGAAAAGTCCTTATCAGTGATGAAAGGCTATTTTCACACTTTCTCACTACTCGATACAGCTGAGAAATCCTCTGTGGTATCTCCTTTCGCTTCCCTATCACATGGGCACAATTCAGCATTTAACATTAAGCTCAAAGCAAAATCCTTACGCTATTGGCGCACACAGCTGAAACTAGCCAAGTTGGGGGAGTAAAGCAGGGAGGTTTTAGGTCCTGATTCAGAACCGGACGCTAAGCCGCGGACGCACGCTATGGCCGATAGTCACCTGTCTACGTATGCGTCAATATGCGCACACGAGTCACTCACTGCACTCGGAAATAGTGCGCCCGTAGTACACAGACTGGACGCTACTTTGAGTGACAGACAGCGCCGTTTGTGGGTGGTAACGGGGGAAGGTGCTTGTGAACGGGGGAGTGGTGCTGCGAATGCAGGCGTGTCTGTGCGTCAAAACGGCGTTTTATGGGTGTGTATAATTAGCATGGAAGCGTCACTGTACACGTCAACTGGTTGTATTTCAGCCTGCAGTGGTCGCAGTGCTTGCGACGGGGTAGGGTCTACCTCAAGCGCTGCGTGCAGCTCCGATGGCTCTCGATGGTTCTGATTAATCTGAGACTTCCTGGAGATGACGTGTGCCAAGAAAAAAAGTGGGCGTCATTATACTGGCGTGTGTTCGCTCTGCCGTCGCTCTCTAAGACATAGAGGGCGTCCTTACACCAGACAGTGCGATTGCGGAATTTGCATACCCCGACCCTTTTGGCTGCGAGAGAGCGCAGCTTAGCGTCCGGGTCTGAATCGCCCCCTTTGTTACTTCCTGATTTCTCCCCGCCATTGAGTGTTGCTCTTCCCCTATGTGTGGTCATTCCAATACTCAATCAAGAAATACATAATTGTGCATATGGGACCTGATTCATCATGGATCGCTATTGCTATCGCAGCTGCGATTACGCACCCAGGTCTTCTGCGAAAATATTCTAAAGACTGCAATCGCAAAGCCAGTACAGAGACGCCCACTACCACCTTCGCACATCCGTAATACCTTGCAATCCGGCATATACATCGGGAACATCGAGCAACATCGGCCCCTCACGCACGATTACAGCAGGTCTGACCTTACTCAGAAATTGCTAACCTCGTCACACGCAGCGAGTACACAAGCTGCGTATGCCATCACACTGGCTAATTTATACACGCCCACGAACCGGCGTTCAAACAGACAGGCACATGTGTTTCTCCGGCCACCCCCACGTCCCCACCCCCAAATGCTGACGTCCCGTCCCTCCATTAACAATGGCTTTGTATCTGCGTGAGTGATCGCAGTGCGATCGCAATGCTAACTCGCGCATTGTGGTGCATACGCATGTGCAATGCGCAACAATCGGCCGTCTGGATTGTATAAAGGGGATTCCTAAGGTCCCTCTTCAACCACTCATCTCGCTAAAGAGGTGAGTGACATGAATCCTGGCACTTTATCCCATGGACACTAAGCAGTGTGATCTGGCAGAAGGCACCTACAGTCGGGTACACACTGTGATGATGTCATTACCATTTGGCCAAATCGTAACGACTAATCAGGCAGTGTAGATGCACGATATGCGCGCTCCCACGGTCGCATGCGATGCAGTCAGGTTTGTTGTGCTGCACATCAAACCTGATGATATCGAATGTGGCCCCATTCATGTTAATGACGGACTGAACGAGCGATCATTCCGTCGTACATAACATCGCTCTGTTGTGCACCTGCGGTACGATATATCGTCCCAACATATATTGTGCCCGTGCACATCGACCAGTGTGTACCCAGCTTAAGAATATCTGTGTGTTAACAGTTTCGCAGAGAGCTGCAACATTCTACAATTCATTAAAAATAAATAAATGAGCCTGAGTTCTACTGTAGTGAGCAGGGAAGGTAGAGAGATATGAGCGCAGACGGCTGCCTTAAAAGCCACGTGATACATTTCAGATAAAATCTCCAGCTCACAAGTAGATATATTAGATGAAGTTAATAATCATTTTTTTCCATCAGAAGGCAACAGAAGCATGAATATAAGTCATTTTAAAACACAATTATTAACAACAGGGGCGGTATGAATTAAACTATGCATAGAGTTCTTGTTTAAGCGTGGGGTGATGTGGTCAGGACCACATATAATACAATTAAATACAGATATTACATGCATTCATTTTCTGTTCTTCCCAAGCATAAACACTACATGCGTTTCCTGTTAAGAGGCAACATGCAGCCGCCGCAATTGTGTGCATCAAAATGAAACGTTCCGTTTAAAATTTAAAATACAACAATGTAACATGTATTTCAGGAAATGAAGTATAACATATGTCTGTATGTGGTTCATTTATTAATCAACCTTAAAGCAAAATCCCCCCCATGTTGTTTTAAAAGGGACAGTATCACAATAACCGTAACCATTGGTTACAGCTGTTTCTCCATGGTTGTAGTCGCCATCAGTAGTCCCCTAGGTAACAGTACACCTTTGAAAGATTTCCCCATTAATCTTAGGCAGAGAAGAGCATTTCAGCAGTCGGAAAAGACAAATATGATCCCTGAATTTATAATCTTGCAGCATGCATGAAACAAAAAAGTGTCAGAGCAAGTAGGGTAAGTGCACAGAATATCATGTTCCAGTTGTAATGCACCCCAAATACAACAATGAGATGTCTCCCTCCCTTAAGGAATGTAAACTCTTTCGAGCAGGGCCCTCTACCCTCTTCACTGTAATTTAATTTATCTCTTACTCCCCACTAGGGCAACTAACACTTGGCTGCTTACACGGGCGTTAAGGTCGCTAATATAGCAATGTTTATCCATGTCCTGTATTGTATTGAATTGTATTGTAAGTCAATGGTTACTTTTTTATCTATGTACTATGTAAGGTGCTGCGGAATACTTGTGGCGCCATATAAATAAATGATAATAATAATAATGAGATGAGTAGTAGATATTTCCAAGCTATATCCCCCTTCCTTAGATAAAATGGAAATAAAACTCTCTAAAAGGAGGGAAACGTACTTCTGGCTTATGTGGTATAGCTGTGTCTCACTCTCTAACCTTTTCCCTTACAGCTATATGGGTCGCCCTAATAATGCACGGATTGGCTCTAGGTAAGTCTAGCCCTGATAATATTATACTGCACGGATTGGCTCTAGGTCAGTCTAGCCCTGATAACATTATAATGCACGGATTGGCTCTAGGTAAGTCTAGCCCTGATAACATTATACTGCACGGATTGGCTGTAGGTCAGTCTAGCCCTGATAATGCACGGATTGGCTCTAGGTAAGTCTAGCACTGATATTAATTCGCACGGATTGGCTCTAGGTCAGTCTAGCCCTGATAATATTATAATGCACGGATTGGCTCTAGGTCAGTCTAGCCCTGATAATATTATAATGCACGGATTGGCTCTAGGTAAGTCTAGCCCTGATAATATTATAACACACGGATTGGCTCTAGGTCAGTCTAGCCCTGATAATATTATAATGCACGGATTGGCTCTAGGTCAGTCTAGCCCTGATAACATTATAATGCACGGATTGGCTCTAGGTCAGTCTAGCCCTGATAACATTATACTGCACGGATTGGCTCTAGGTCAGTCTAGCCCTGATAATATTATAACGCACGGATTGGCTCTAGGTCAGTCTAGCCCTGATAATATTATAACGCACGGATTGGCTCTAGGTCAGTCTAGCCCTGATAATATTATAATGCACGGATTGCCTCTAGGTCAGTCTAGCCCTGATAATAGTATAATGCACGGATTGCCTCTCGGTCAGTCTAGCCCTGATAATATTATAATGCACGGATTGGCTCTAGGTCAGTCTAGCCCTGATAACATTATACTGCACGGATTGGCTCTAGGTCAGTCTAGCCCTGATAACATTATAATGCACGGATTGGCTCTAGGTCAGTCTAGCCCTGATAACATTATAATGCACGGATTGGCTCTAGGTCAGTCTAGCCCTGATAATATTATAACGCACGGATTGGCTCTAGGTCAGTCTAGCCCTGATAATATTATAATGCACGGATTCCTCTAGGTCAGTCTAGCCCTGATAATAGTATAATGCACGGATTGCCTCTCGGTCAGTCTAGCCCTGATAATATTATAATGCACGGATTGGCTCTCGGTCAGTCTAGCCCTGATAACATTATACTGCACGGATTGGCTCTAGGTCAGTCTAGCCCTGATAACATTATAATGCACGGATTGGCTCTAGGTCAGTCTAGCCCTGATAACATTATAATGCACGGATTGGCTCTAGGTCAGTCTAGCCCTGATAATATTATAATGCACGGATTGGCTCTAGGTCAGTCTAGCCCTGATAATATTATACTGCACGGATTGGCTCTAGGTCAGTCTAGCCCTGATATTATAATGCACGGATTGGCTCTAGGTCAGTCTAGCCCTGATAACATTATAATGCACGGATTGGCTCTAGGTCAGTCTAGCCCTGATAACATTATAATGCACGGATTGGCTCTAGGTCAGTCTAGCCCTGATAATATTATAACGCACGGATTGGCTCTAGGTCAGTCTAGCCCTGATAATATTATAATGCACGGATTCCTCTAGGTCAGTCTAGCCCTGATAATAGTATAATGCACGGATTGCCTCTCGGTCAGTCTAGCCCTGATAATATTATAATGCACGGATTGGCTCTCGGTCAGTCTAGCCCTGATAACATTATACTGCACGGATTGGCTCTAGGTCAGTCTAGCCCTGATAATATTATAATGCACGGATTGGCTCTAGGTCAGTCTAGCCCTGATAACATTATAATGCACGGATTGGCTCTAGGTCAGTCTAGCCCTGATAATATTATAATGCACGGATTGGCTCTAGGTCAGTCTAGCCCTGATAATATTATACTGCACGGATTGGCTCTAGGTCAGTCTAGCCCTGATATTATAATGCACGGATTGGCTCTAGGTCAGTCTAGCCCTGATAATATTATAATGCACGGATTGGCTCTAGGTCAGTCTAGCCCTGATAACATTATACTGCACGGATTGGCTCTAGGTCAGTCTAGCCCTGATAATATTATACTGCACGGATTGGCTCTAGGTCAGTCTAGCCCTGATAACATTATACTGCACGGATTGGCTCTAGGTTGGTCTAGCTCTGATATTATAATGCACTGATTGGCTCTGATTGGTTCAGCCCTGAGATTATTAAGATGCACTGATTGGCTCTAGGTCAGTCTAGTACGGACAATATAATAATGCACTGATTGGCTCTAGGTTGGTCTAGCCCTGATAATATAATACAGCACTGATTGGCTTCAGGTCAGTCCAGCCTTGAGAATATCATAATGCACTGATTGGCTCTAGGTCAGTCTAGCTCTGATAATATAATGCACTGATTGGCTTCAGGTCAGTCCAGCCTTGAGAATATTATAATACACTGATTCGCTCTAGGTCAGTCCAGTCCTGAGATTATTATAATGTCTTGCTGGGGTCTAGGTCAGTCTATAGCTGCATACACACGTAAAGATTTTCTGTCTAACCATCCAACTAGTTGATTGGTTGGAATGAAAATCTGGTAAGGCATGAAAGCAAATGACATCAGCAATTTGCTCCCAAACGCCAGAAAATGGACAAAAACTGTTATTTGAACAAATTGTTTAGATCAAACATTTAACAAACTTGTCTGATCGACCATTTTCATCCGTTTTCTGGCATTTAGGAGCAAATTGCTGATCATCAGTTACTCCCATACCTTACCAGATTTTCATTCCAACCAATCAACTAGTTGGATGGTTGGACAGAAAATCTTTACGTGTGTATGCTGCTTAACTCTGAGAACATTACAATGCCCTTATTAACTAGAGGTTGGTTTAATCCTGTGAATGTTCTGTTTTAATAATTTACTGGTTGGTCTAGCACTGTGAATGTTCTAATTATTTGCTCGTCTATTTTATATAGGTCTGCAAATTTACTTTGGTTCTAGCCATATCAATGAGAAAAAAAATACATATCACACTCCGGGTAAACATACCTAAGAATTCCACCTCTAATATGAAACATAACACAAGTATTAAGTGTAAAAAGCTAAACATTACATGACATACAAGGAAACAATCCTATCAGTAAATCACACAAATTCTAAAGCAGACACTGCTATATTATGCTGCAATCAGACCTTGTACCCTGCCGCTAATTACGTAATAAGTATTGCCCATGTGTGCAGTGTGTTGATGGAATTCAATTCATTCAAATAGCACCTTCAGGCCATGGGTGCAAATCCCTGAGTGAACACTGCACACTAATGGTGGGTACACATTAAACAGATATATCTGCAGGTGATGGTTGTTCGTACACACTGAACAACCATCATCTGTCTTCAGTGTGTTGGAGGGGGCTGGTCCTGCTGGCATGTTGCGCCCCCCTCCCCGCGGCCACCGCTGCAAGTGTACAAGCGGTCGGCTGACTGCCCGTACACACAGCACGATGCCTAATATGTCTGCAGACATATTGGGCATCGCACAGCACAGCCAACGCGATATGTCTCTGAACGACAACGTCCACAGACATATCGTGGGTGCACACTGGCCGACGGGTACCTGATCTATTGGCCGATCAATAATTCGGCCAATATATCTGTCAGTGTGTACCCAGCTTAAGTGGTAAATTTACTAAGGTGAGAGTTTTTAGAAGAGGAGATGTTGACCATAGCAACCAATCAGATTCTAGCTATCATCTTCTAGAAGGTGCTAGTTAAACGTTAAGTGGAATCTGATTGGTTGCTATGGGCAACATCTCCACTTGTAAAAACTCTCACTTTAGTAAATATACCCCTAATACTTGTGACAGAATCAGATGTGTATCAGTCACAGGGAAATCACATGGAGACAGTATGACAGGCCGAACAAAAACACCACGGGGGGGGGGGAAACAGTCATCGGTTTCAAATTCTTGACGTTCACTTCATTTTTATACACTGGATTAATACCAATGATAACATTTGAATTCCGCAAGTGGAACAAGCCCACTGTGTGCTGGCTGCAGGGACAATGAGTCATTGCATTTAGGATTTACAAAGTCAGTAATAGGACAATGTCCCATGGACTACTGTTGCAATATCAGGGTAATGCTGGGTTTCCATATCGTTCGCAAAGCCGACAATCGATATATCGTTCAGTGCACCGCCTCATGTGTACAGTAGCGGTTCTAGGCCCGGGCATGCCGGGCCGTCGCCCGGAGCGCCATGGTGTCCAGTGGGCGCTGGAAACGCCCATCCTCCCTCACGGCGCTAAAGTGTTTATGAAGCTTCAGGGGGAGAGAGCGGAGGAGGGAAGGGGCGGCCACACAGGACGGCGCTGGGCGCAGGAAAGCCTAGCGCCGGCCCTGCATGTGTACACACAATATATCTGTGAATGGCGTTGTTCACAGATATATCGTGTTGGCCACGCAGCATGGCAGATGTGATATATCTTGCAGATATATTGTACACAGGAAAGTCTCTGGGCGCTGGTCTAACTGGTGACAATAAATCTCTAACCAAATTGCAGCTTTCTAAAGGGTATTGCTCCCTCAATAAGAATATATATATTATAAAAAAAACTTTCATAGACAGAAAGCGCTGTTCAGTTATACCTCTTTTCCACCAAAGATTCGGGTCCGACCTGGGTTTTGGACATGGTTCCAGCCCAGGTCAGATCCCATTTACACTGCACCTTCGATCTGGGTTACTCCCAGGTCAGCCCTGTTCACACTGAACTCAGGTCTGCCCTGCTAAACCTGCGAGGTCATAAAAAGTGGGAGGTGACTGCTCCACAACCACCAATCAGCTCATTTTAGGCACGACCCAGGTGGGATAACCTAGGTCACACCATTTACACTGCACCATTACCCGAGTCCATCCTGGGTCCAACCCTGGTAGCTACCTGGGTTGAATTGCTGGGTCACTTGACCGGGTTATTTTTAAGGGACCTTTTTACACTGAGCTGCGACTCGGGGAGACCCAGAAAAAACCCAGGTTTTTGCTCTTGTGTAAAAGGGGTACAGGTTGAGTCTCCCATATCCAAAATGCTTGGGACCAGGGGTATTTTGGATATCGGAATATTCCGTATTTTGGAATATTTGCATACCATATTAAAATGCCTTAGGTATAGGGCCCAAATCTAAACACAGAATGCATTTATGATTTATATACACCTTATACACACAGCCTGAAGGTAATTTTATACAATATTTTCAACAATTTTGTGGCTCAAACAAAGTTTGTGTACATACATGAAATTTATTTATGTGTCATATACACCTTATGCACTCAGCCTATAGGTCAATTTATACTTTATTTTTAATAATTGTGTGCCTTAAAAAAAGTTTGTGTGCATTGAACCATCAAAAATCAAAGTTTTCACTATCTCAGTCATGCTAAAAATATTCCGTATTTTGGAATATTCCGTATTTCGGAATATTTGGATATGGGATACTCAACCTGTATTAGTTGGAATTGAAATATTCAATTTTTACAAATAATAATTCCATAAAAAAATATAAAAAAGCAATTATCAATCATGTACAACAACAGAAATTGTTAGATTCAATTCCAGATAAAAGTCTTCAAGAATCCAACATACACATAATACCTCACAATAACTGATCAATACATTTGTTAAAAAGAGTTTTCTTTTCTTTTCTTACAATTAATCACTTTCTGACAGTTTCACTATACACACATGTTGGTTGTTAATTCCTTATCACAACTTCTTAAGGGCCCCATACATCAGAGATGGATTGCAGCAATCGTGCAATTTGCAATCGATTGTGTATAAAAATCTGCAATGTACAGTATGGGCTTCGCAGATCGCAGATTGCAACCAAAAAGTGATTGGAATTGTTTAATCAGATTGTCCAACATGTTGGATGTCACAGATGGATTGGGGCTGTAGATTGCTAGTGTATGGACATGATCAGCAGATTTGCAGACCATTTCTAGCAAAATGATGGGCCTTTCAAGATTGCCAGATCTGTGTTTGCTGCAATCGATCTGCAAATCACTGAAAAAGATCTGTAGTGTATGGGAGCAGATTGCTCGATTGGGAAATCCTTAGATCGTGCAATAAATCTTCAAATTGTTCAATTGTGGTTTTCAGATTGTTGATGTATGGGGGCCTTTAATCATGGATTCATTGGTAGTTTGCAGCCAGCAGCAAATTAATTGGTTATAAAAAACACTTGTGGTTAAAAGTTTGATCTTGAAAACATGCTGTAAAAACAGTAATACGGCCTTATGCAAAGCTGGTACACACTGACAGATACATTGGCCGATCAATTGATCGGCCAATATATCTGCTGCACGTCGGCCAGTGTGTACCCGCGATATGTCGGTGAACGTCGCCGTTCACCGACATATCGCTTTGGCTGTGCTGTTCAGCCAATGGACAGATACGTCTGCAGACATCTGTCCATCGGGAGGTGTGTACGGGGGGTTGGCAGACTCTGGACGCCCTCCTCCTCGTGGCTTCCGCGAGGAGGGGGGTAGGACACACCCCCGACCCGCCCACCGGCTGCCGAGTCCCGCCCACTGGCCGCCGGGACCCCAGGGCACAAGCAGATGATGGCCGTTCAGTGTGTATGAACGACCATCATCTGCAGATATATCTGTCAGGTGTGTACCCAACGTTAGTCCCAAAAAAAAGGTGGTTTAATCACATCTGCCACCCCCTTTGTGTTCTTTTATAAACAATTAATTTGCTGCTGGCTGCAAACTAATAATGAATACATGCCTAAGAAGATAGTGATAAGGAATAAACAACCAACATGTGTGTATAGAGAAACTGTCAGAAAGTGATGAATTGTATGGACGACCGGCCGACCCGTTACGCTGGCCACAAGAACCGCCGATAATGACATCACAACTGGTCGGGTCAGTTGTGATGTCTGGCCAATTGTGATGTTGTGATCGAGCAATCGATTGGTTAAGTGTATGCCTAACAAAACCGGTCGCTTCGTTGGCGGGACGGTCAGGTGTGTACCCCAACGGCAGTCTCCTGGGGGAGGATGCAGCATCTTGAACGCAGCAGCCAGTTAGTAGCACACCAGTTCAGGGACTTGGTAGACGTATACGCAGATAGTTTTATTTGAGAGCACAAAATAAATAAAACATCAAAATAAATCCTTGTCTGTCCGGCTCTAACTAATTATACAATTCCCTCAATTCAAGGTAGAAGGACAGTGTCCAACTCACCAAAAAAAAACATTTACCACAGCACTTACAATCACAAGTAATGGTCTCTCTCTCTCTCTCTCTGCTGCCTTCAACCTGTGCTACAGGCAGTGAGAGACAGACTAGAAAAACTGACCCTCTTTTTACCAGCCTCACACAGGTGGTCTGGCAATCAAAGTTGCTACAGCGGTAACACTCATCTCAACAACCATGAATTTCTAGTTTCATGTCTCCTGTCTTTTATTTCCATAAAAAAAAACAAAAAAAACCCCTTTATTTACAACTTAATACAACACGCACAGAAAATTATCTAAACATTATTATGTAAAGAGTCCCATCTTGAGTTCCTCCAGATCTAGATCTTGGTAGTGGCTTTGTCAAAGCATCAGCTAATCACCATGTCCATCTCACAATCTGCAGATGCAAACACATTCCTCTAAATCACGCTCTGAGGTCATTCAACAGCTGGCACTGCCACATCACATCTTGGCTAACACAAGCTGACGAAAGATATTCTGCCTTTGTAGATGACAAAGCAACTGGCACTTGCTCTATACCAGACCCGGAGATTGGGAGATCCCCTAATTGGAACTGGGAACCAGTAATAACTAGAGCCACTAGCCCTTGCCATGTAGGCAAGTTTACGGCTATACCTTACGGACTTGAGTGACTGCATTCCAGCCTCTTGGTGAGGCTTACACGGCTTCAGTCAACTACAATTTTGGAGGTACAAATGCTACCATCTACAACAATTCTCTCACTGAGGGGTGTATTTATTCAAGTGAGAGTTTTTAGAAGTGGAGATGTTGCCCATAGCAACCAATGAGATTCTAGCTATTGTCTTCTAGAAGGTGCTAGTTAAATGTTAAGCAGAATCTAATTGGTTGCTATGGGCAAGTAAATTGTGCTTACTTATCCTCAGGGTCAGTAATGTGGTGGTGGACAGAATTGCTCTTCAGTTTGTCCACATACTTTATGACTGGCAGCCACTGGTTTTGCTTATTACCAAAAACAATTTGATCGTGTACTGGACCACCGACCCGTGGCACCCCTGCAGGGCGCCCTGCGGCACCCAGTTTGGAAACCACTGGAATAGAGTGTGGCCTAAGGGGGTCATTCAGACCCGTTCGCGAGCAAAGGACGCTCGCAAACGGGTCGATGTTGCCCCACTGCGCATGCGCACGACGGAGGGAGCTCCGTCGTGCGCATGCGCGAGACCCGGACTGCGACAGCCAAGATGTCGCTCTGGGTCTCGCACCAAAGGGGGCGTGCTGTCGATGTTGATTGACAGCACGCCCCCTTTGGTGGGCGTGCCTGCCAGACGGAGGCGTTCCCATGGGAACGCCTACCGTCTCAAGCCGGCCCCACTGACATCACTAGTGATGTCAGTGGGAGTGATTTTGGCTCTGATAGAGCCAAAACCACTCCAGGGCTTGCGGCAGCGAGACCATACCGCAGGGTCTCCGTCGCAAGCCCGATGGTCGCGATGGTCAAGACCATCGCGACCATCATCATGGACGCTCGCTATAGCTGTGGGTGGTAACCCACAGCTATGCGAGCGTCCATGAGGACGCTCCAACAAAAGGTAGGAGGGCCCTGATTCAGAGCGAGCGCTCTGGTCACAGCGTTCAGCTCTGACTCAGGCCCTAAGTGTAATAAAGAGCACTGGCCAATTGTGTTCAGGTTTTTTTCTTTCCTTTTAGGAATATTGGGAACGTTTAAGAGTCCTGATACAGTTTAACAGTTAGGTGAGTCTTAAGCTGGGTAATCACTGACAGATACATTGGCCGACCAATTGATTGGCCAATGAATGTGCTGTCCGTCGGGCAGTGTGTACACGCGATATGTCGGTGAACGTCGGCATCCACCGACATATCGCACTGGCTGTGCTGCACAGCCGATGGACAGATATGTCTGCAGACATATCTGTCCATTGGCAGGTGTGTAAGGGCGGTCTGCACAGACCACCCGTACACACAGAGCGGCAGCCGCGAGGAGTGGGGTGGGATATGCCCACCGGGACACGCCCCCTGGTCACCGGGACCCGCAGATGATGGCCGTTCAGTGTATATGACGACCATGATCTGCAGATATATCTGTCAGGTGTGGGCCCACCATTACTTTGGAATCTGGCCCTCACTCAGAGCCGCTCGCAAAAAGCGAGCACTCGCTCTGAATGAGAGGGGCCGCTTTTTTTTTATTAAAGCCGGCCTCCTGGCCGCTCGCTAAGCTGTGGGTGACCACCCACAGCTTTAGCCACCAGCCAGGTGATGGTTGTGATGGTCTTGACCATCGCGACCATCGGGGCTTGCGACGAGACCCTTGTGGTAGGGTCTCGTCTGCCGCAAGCCCCAGTGAGCCTTCGGCTCTAATAGAGCCGGAAGCTCACTACTGACATCACTCGTGATGTCAGTAGGGCCGCCCCCAAACGGCAGGCGTTCCTGTCGATCAGCGAGCCCCGGAGCGAGAGAATTTCTCTCTCGCTCTGGGGCTTGCGCACATGCAGTGTGCACGCGGTGTGTTCGCAATGCCGCACCATTGACCCGCTTGTGAACGGGTCTGAATGAGGGCCTCTATGTTTGGTACAAGCTTTGGGAGCGGATATATATACGCATCTCATTAACAGATTTTTAAAGGCAAAACTGCACCCAGTCAGGCTACCGAATCATCTGACAGACAATTAATCAGGACAGAGCAGTGACCTGGCTTTATAAATCCTTTCCGGTCACAGCTACAGTATGAATCAGAGGCATAAGCAGCAACATTAGTGAAATCTAATTAAAGCATCGTTACTCATAGATGTACGAGTTATTTTGCTGGCACCATTAATCATTACATTATTATCCTCTGGTAACTTATCGCAGCCACAGGAGCAGGCAGGACTCAATCATTTTCTGTAGAACAAGGGGGGACAGCCTCTGTTTGCAACCTGATTTCTGTCCATGTCTCATTCGATTACTACTGTACTTCTGGAAATAGGTATGAAAGCAAGAAAAGTAAGATATCAATTCCAGTCACACCTACAGGGGCCTGATTCAGAGATGGACGCTAATCCTGTCTTTGGACAGCACGACTGTGCGAAAATATGCAAATATTGCAGCCCCCTGTATTTGTATTGAGACGCTGCCAGACGGGATCGCAAATCCAAGCAGCTGCGTACAACGACACAGTATCGGTCGTAGAGGCTTTAATAATCGACCTACTGGGAAAGGCCGCATGTACTGAGACGCCAGAGCCATTTTTTGTGTACAGGGTCGTAAACGCAAACTTTGAAACGCGCCGAAAGCGGTTGGGACAGGCCTGCGATTTAGCCGACACTCACCCGTTACCGACCACAAACGGTCCCTGACTGTCAATCAGACAGCCGATAAAAAGTCAACGACGGTAATGTACCTTGACGCATGGGCTGTGCGACTTGGATGCAGGCGCAGTTTACCGATCATCGGTCAACTGCTTTGTATACATCTGTCAGGCCGATAATACGATAAATGGGTAAAGAAAAAAAGTAAAAAATTAAGGCCCTCATTCAGAGCCGGACGTAATTAGCGTTCGCTCGTCCTGAAAATAGGGGTGGCTATTCAAATGAACCGTTCGCTGTTTGCGGTCTGTTCACGCCTCTAGGTCTGAACGAGCTAACAAAACTTGCGGTCGTTTTTTTGGAAACTACGCCCCCTGGCCGCTCGCATCCTAAGTCATGTCCGGTATTTATTAGATTAATCGAGTACATCGACCAGCGTATGAACTGCTCGCTATTCTTGTGGTCGGTTTTTGCTACCACAATTTTGCGAGCAGTTCTGGCTATAAAATAACCCAGTGACGTGGTTAATGACGCTGCTGTTTTAAATATGCACACCAATAAAACGCCCGTTTTGAACTTTAAGCACGCCTGCGATCGGATCTCCACTCCCCGTTTTCAAGCACCTTCCCCTGTTACCACCCACATACGCCTCATCCTGTCACTCAAAATAGCAGGCATTCGCTATTTTGCGAGCACATGAATTTCGACCGCACTGACTGGTTCGCGCATGCGTATAACGATCCGTACGCATGCGCAGTTGGCCAAACATCGCTCGGAGCGAACGAGCTGCCGCTTACGAGTGGCTCTGAATCAGGCCCTAAGACAGTTAATCAATTTAACACTTCCTTTAAGTGGCCTCAATGGCTCAGGATACTGCAAGATTTGTAATAATATATTTTACTGGCCACAAGCCCAATATATACAGTAATATGGACATCGTGTTTTACAGTTCACCTTCTTTTGGTCTGGAGGAAAATTGAAACCTGAACAGGGACTCATGTGTCCTGATTTTCCCAGGATTGTCCCATTTTTCTCCAATAAATATAACTCACAATACTTATTTTCCCATCATTTAAACTACCGATAAACCCCAAATCACAGAGAAAGGTATTGTACCTGGTTCTTAATCATTTACCCTATTCAGGTCCTAAAAGTAAAGGTGCGTACACACTGCATGATATGAATGATAACGATATCGTTTCACGATAAATCGTTAATTTTTATGCAGCGAACGACCAACGATGCGCGTTCCCGCATGACAATAACGATATCTATGGTCGTCCGTACATGCAGACCAACTTGGATGATTTCATCAGGATTTGCCTGTTCAGAGATGTGGCAGGATAACTTCACTGACAGATATCTATCATAGTGTGTACACCCAATATCGTTTGTCCTGCACTGCAGAAAGTTTAAGGGAAATCGTTCAGCGATATCGTTGGCTGTGCAGACAGTACCGTGTGTATGCAGCTTAAGTTTGGGGATGGATTTTAGGGCCTAAACAAACTGTAGATCACAAAGGTTTCCCAAGTTTCATTTAGAAATTAGGGTCACACGCTGAAATATTAGAACAGGCATGTCAAACATGCGGCCGGAATAGACATTTTTTCTGCGGCCCCAGAGTGTGGGCTCACATATATATAATATGCGGCCCACACCCCTGCCACGATCGGAGCTCAGTGTTTACTTACCAGGCTGGCAACACTGGGTTTCTGAAGCGATCAGAAGCCTCTGATCACTTCAGAGGCCAGCGTTCCCAGTGATGCAGTGCAAGGGTGATGTCATGACGTCGCACGCGACGAGCGGAGCCTGCGCCTGCCACTCTGGATCTAATTAGATCTAATTAGATCCAGTCAGCGGCAGCGTCTGCCCGGGACGGCAGAGCTGATGACGGCGTGGACTGGAGCGGTGCCCAGCGGCCGTGAAGAAAGGTAAGTACTGCACAGACAGGTGAATGGGGTCTGTTCTATAGTGGGAGGGGGTACAGCATAAGGGGCACTACTAATGGCATTACTGGGGGCACAACATAAGGGGCAATACTGGGGGCACAACATAAGGGGCATTACTGGGGGCTCTGCATATGGGGCATTACTGGGGGCTCTGTATAAGGGGCATTACTGGGGGCACAACATAAGGGGTATTACTGGTGGCTCTGCATAAGGGGCATTACTGGGGGCTCTGCATAAGGGGCATTACTGGGGGCACAACATAAGGGGCATTACTGGGGGCTCTGTATAAGGGGCATTACTGGGGGCACTACTAAGGGCATTACTGGGGGCTCTGTATAAAAGGGCACTACTGGGGGCACTACTAAGGGCATTACTGGGGGCTCTGTATAAAAGGGCACTACTGGGGGCACAACATAAGGGGCATTACTGGGGGCACTACTAAGGGCATTACTGGGGGCTCTGCATAAAGGGGCATTACTGGGGGCTCTGCATAAGGGGCATTACTGGGGGCACTACTAAGGGCATTAGTGGGGGCTCTGCATAAAGGGGCATTACTGGGGGCTCTGCATAAAGGGGCATAACTGGGGGCTCTGCATAAAGGGGCATTACTGGGGGCACTACTAAGGCCATTAGTGGGAGCTCTGCATAAAGGGGCATTACTGGGGGCTCTGTATAAAGGGGCATTACTGGGGGCTCTGTATAAAGGGGCATTACTGGGGGCTATGCATAAGGGGCATTACTGGGGGCACTACTAAGGGCATTACTGGGGGCTCTGTATAAGAGGGCATAACTGGAGGCTCTGCATAAGGGGCATTACTGGGGGCACAACATAAGGGGCACTACTAAGGGCATTACTGGGGGCTCTGCATAAAGGGGCATTACTGGGGGCTCTGCATAAAGGGGCATTACTGGGGGCTCTGCATAAGGGGCATTACTGGGGGCTCTGCATATAGGGGCATTACTGGGGGCTCTGCATAAAGGGGCATTACTGGGGGCTCTGCATAAAGGGGCATTACTGGAGGCACTACTAAGGGCATTACTGGGGGCTCTGCATAAAGGGGCATTACTGGGGCACTGCATAATGGGCACTACTAGGGCACTGCATAAGGGGCATTGCATAATGGGCACAAATTCAGGGGGCATTGCAAAAGGGGCTCTAATACAGGGTGAAATTGCATAAGGGGCACTACTACAGGGGGCACTGCATTGGTTTTTATTAATAATAAACCTTTCAAAATTGTATATAAGACTCTTTTTTTTGTTGCGGCCCACACACTCGTAGACCTTGAATATTCAGCCCAGTTGGTATTTTGAGTTTGACATGTCTGTATCAGAACAAGGCTGCTCAATTTTGTTAGAAATGCATCCTACAGTAGGTGGGAATCTCTATCATCATTCACGTCCCATTAATATATCAAGCCACAATGAATTGTCCAGTGTTGTACTGAACTTCCACAGAAACGATTAAAAAAAAAAAAAAAAAAAGGATTCTGGGGTCATTAACAAACAAGCCCCTGAGTTTGAATCCAACTGAAGATTGTTACCTCAGACACCGCAAACCAATCAGAGCATTTCTGGCTTCTGAACTGAGCCTGAGTGTTGGAAGAATGAGAAGCACCACACACCATCTGCTTTTTCTTGAAGATAGCTGAATAACTAACATGCTGTCATAGTCTAGGTTAGTGCCTACACAGAAGAGGGCATCGGACCTTTGCCAATCCGACATACATGGCCATCTATACCTTTATGGATGGCCCCTCTCCTTTAATACTATAGTCCAGGGATACAACTAAAAGTCACTATTTGTATTTCATGTGTTTTTTTTTTCTTTGCACAGAAACTGCATCTTAAAAAAAGAACCCACCTAGCTATTATTTCAGGTCCTCATGTACAGCACGTGGCAGAGACATTGTTACATGAAGGAAATAGTTAAGAAGCACCTCTGTAACCTTTGCTAAAAACGCACACGAGCAAAGGGTCGCTCTTACTGTATGTTAGGCTTTTCATGCCAGTTTCTGCCAGGAATAAGGATGGGCGAGGACAAGAGAGCCGAAGTGCTATTGTTTAAACATCTCCATGTTCCCTTTGGAATTATTTAACTTGTTTTTACAGCCAGGCTCTATTTTAAGCTTCCGTTTGTTGTTAACAAACATGATTAAATACCTCTCCCAATTCGCTGAGAGCCGGCCGTAAAGACTGTTGCCGGATCTCGGCATGATTCAGATCACATTAAATGCAGTACAATGGGATATGTTTTAGAAGTACTTACTATAAGCTTCTTGAATGTTGTACTTTATAACTTCCTTATCGTTGGCAAAAGTGCAAACATAGATTTAAAATAAAATAGCATCACATACGTAGAAGCACATGAGTTGGGCCTGAGACATCATGATAGAGTTGATTCCAAAAATGTATAGTACAGTCCATGGAAATCCGTAGGAAGAAAAAGGGCCTCAAGGTAATGTTTCATAACGGGTGTAATTGCCAGAGCCGTAACTAGACATTCTGGTGCCCTGTGCGAAAGTTAATTGGTGCCCCCCCCCTCCAATATGTGTATATATATATATATATATATATATATATATATATATATACTGTATGTGTGTGTGTGAGTATATATACAGTATATATATATATATATATACACACACACACATATATATGCATACATATATACATATATAATGTATGTATATACTGTATATATACACAACACACATATATACATACGTATATATACACACACATATATATAAATAAATGTACATATATACAGGTTGAGTCTCCCATATCCAAATATTCCGAAATATGGAATAATTTTGCCATGACTGAGATAATGAAACCTTTGATTTTTGATGGTTCAATGTACACAAACTTTGTCTAAGGCACAAATTATTAAAACTATTGTGTAAAATTACCTTCAGGCTGTGTGTATAAGGTGTATATGAAACATAAATGAATTTCATTTCTGTACACAAACTTTGCTTGAGCCACAAAATTATTGAAAATATTGTATAAAATGACCTGTAGGCTGTGTATAAGGTGTATATAACACATAAATGCACTCTGTGTGTATATTGGGGTCCTATCCCCAAGATATTTCATTATGATATGCAATTATTCCAAAATACGGAATATTCCGTTATCCAAAATGCCTCTGGTCCCAAGCATTTTGGATATTGGAGACTCAATCTGTATACTGTATATACATTTACTGATTTATTTATTTATTTCTCCTGAATCATTTCAGCAGCACAGGAGTTGTAATGGTAATGGATAGGGGCTGGGGCAGGCTGCTGGGCTGGCCACTACTCTTGATACTGCCGCCCCAGGCTCTGTCTGGACCAGTCAGACCTTACCTGGCAGGTCTACGGTCTTGTCATCCAGTCCTGTGTCCAGAGCCGGTACATATAGCTCCGCACCGCGCCACTCCTTGCCAGCCAGCCCCACCACACAGCAGCCAGCAGCTCCTCACTGAACTCTGGGAGCCTTGGGTGGGGAGACTTCATGACGTCTCTCCTGTCCCAATAGGTTGGCGGGAGTTGGGACAGCAGAAGGAGGCAGGGAGGCTGTCTGCCTCCTCTGTGCTGGGCTGTGCAGCAGCGGCCACCCGTCGCTAGATTAAAGAACAGAAATACCATTATACATAAGATGGTGGGCGGTCGATGTTCCGCCCTCAGCAATATTGTGCTCTGTGCGGAGGCACCGACCGCACCACCCTAGCTACAGCCCTGGTAATTGCAATTATGTCAGCCAGTGTGCTGCCTAGGGCAAGAGCATCTGGCGGGCCCTGGTGTTAGAGAGAGGAAGTGACCAGGCACCGGAGGCTTTGCTATGCACTGCTCGGAAAATACGAGGCCCTGTCAAGAGTGTGTGCACTGCCTCTTTGCGTTCACCAAGGGAAGGAGTCACACTGCCTCCCTTATTGGCTCGGGCCCACTACTGGTTCCACCAGCTCAGGCCAAGGTAATCTGTACCTACTACATGCTCTTGACAAACTAGATCACATTCCTGCCACCTGACTCTATACAGGTGGTCCGAGAGAGGACATGGGCTTCTGTGACCATGCAATCATCAGTGTGCATCGAAGCATGGTCAGAGGGCCCTAACTTAGTTGGACTATGCATGGTAAAAACAGAGGCCCTGATTCAGAGCCGGATGCTCCGACAGAGCGCTCGCTCTTAATCAGGGCCGGTCTTTTTTTTTTTTTTATGGAGTGGCCTTGTGGTCGCTCGCATTGCTGTGGGTTGCCACCCACATCTAATGCGAGCGGCCAGGAAGATGGTCGCGATGGGCTTGCGACGAGACCCTTGTGGTAGGGTCTCGTGGCCGCAAGCCCCAGAGAGCTTTCGGAGAGCCGAAAGCTCTCCCACTGACATCACTTGTGATGTCAGTGGGGCCGCCACCAAACGGTAGACGTTCTCATGGGAACGCCTCCGTCTGGGCAGCCACCCCCCCGGCCCGCCCACCAAAGGGGGCGTGCTGTCACTCAACATCTACAGCACGCTCCCGTTGGTGCGAGACCCGGAGCGACGGATTGCATGCGCTCTGGGCCACCATCGACCCGGTTGCGAGTGCTCAGCGCTTACGACCGGGTCTGAATCAGGCCCAGAGTACCATGTAAATAAAGGTGCAATGAGGAGTCTGTTATGCAGACCCGGATGATTTCAAAGTGGTGCTGTTACTTTATACTTGTGCCAAATGCATCGCTATACTCCCTCTCACATGGTTTTCTTCCTCTGTGCTTGCATAGGGATTAAAGATCCCTATGCTAGTGTCCATACCTGCTCATACACTTGCTAAATACTGTAAATAAAAGCAGTCGCGGTCACACGGCCTTAGCGAGAAAACTGCGGATGGAGGAGCAAGTGACACTCTGCGGCCTGACCCCCTCCAACCTAAGTAAGGCCATATGCGTACAGAATGTGCCGATTTTCTCTGCTCTCGTTGGTCAGACGGAGACCAGAGAGCAACTTTCTTTTAATAAATTGGCACTAAAAACTTTTTTTTACTAAAATATTATAGGTTCTCTTTGTCCTATTTTCAGTAAAAAAAATGTTGCACAGTACTTTACAGTTTGTTCTCCACTAAGTTACAGACCTAAAAGGTTGACATCACAAATCCCAGCAATCCACAGTCTGCTATAAACTTAATTGACCTCAGGGATGGAGTCTGAATTTCATCTGGAGACTGGCGTGCCAAACATTCTGAACAGAGCTGCCAGTTTTCAGACGTTTGGAAGATGTTCAACATCTGACAGGGAAGTAGCCGCTGAGCTTTCCTGGAAAAAGCCAGCGCTCCAAATGGGCTCACAACACGCTGCTTTAAACTGGGAGGAGAACTTTGCTCTGAAATGATGACAAGACTGCGAAAGGCTTTAATTGTCTCTCTCCCACGAGCCAAGGAGTCTCTCTCTCTCTTTCCTGTAGCAGTTTGGTCCTATTTGGAAAAGTCTCTTTTTTTTCTTCTTATTCTCGAGAAGAAAAATGATGAGGGTATGTTTCCATTAACAACACTATTTCCTGCCTGATGACTACGCCAATACGGAGTAAGCTCTCGTACAGTCGTGGCCTGGGACACATTAAAGGGCAACTCTTTTTCATTGGAGAGAAACATGCCCCGTCTGGAAACGCAGGGCATCTCGCTATACTGCCTATTTTGGTGCACACTGTCCATTTACGTTGCAGCAGATAAGTGAAATGCGCATAGGGATGTAGTTATTATTACCCCGGCTGTCGGAATGCCGATTCCATATCGGGTCTGGCAGCTGAAATGTGATATCTATTAAGTTCTGAATTGTCTGAGAGTCGCTAGAACTCTACCAGCGCGTTTCGGGGGGATAACTTCTTCAGGGTTAGATAGAATACATGTAAAATATGCATTTGCCATTTATGAAAGAGTTGGTGAGCAGTAAAATCGGTCAGAGTCGTCAGAGTAAAAAGTTTTGGCGCACCAACTTCACAGACCTGATTATAAGAAATAATATACCCTCTAAAGAAAAGAAAGATATATTAGAGGGTCCCTGCAACCTTGTCACATAACACAAAGTTGATATATAATAGTCTTATATTTTACAATAGAGGGTACATTATTCTCAACTAAATAATCATAAAACATAAGCAACATCATCTTCATACACACTTGTTTTATAAAGAATACCATTGATTTTAAATCAATCAAAATGGAAAACGACACCTTTACATGAACCGTATTATGCTGACTAGCGAAAATCATTTTGAAAAGCAAAAGACGGCAGGTGTTATTCAAAGGGAAAAAAGACTAGTCCTAAAAATCTAGTGTCAAATATCATAGAAGCAAACGACAGGTGAGTTCAAGCCCTACTTTGAATCATGACCTCTTTGAGTAATTGTCAATAGCAATGATATTGCAACTGAGCAGAGGATAGAGGATAACAATTGACCTTTTAACCATAAAAAGGGAACAGCACTTGCAAGCCATGCTGACTCGGCAGGCTGCTGATAAATTGTGTGTGTTGTAAGAGGTACACAAGAATTTAGCTTTGAAGAATGAATTATTGATCAATCAATCAATCAATCATCTGAGACTTTTTTTGAGCAGTCAAACTGAAGTCAGAGACTGATCACATTTGGTCCGGTAAAGATAACCTAACCCTATAATAAAACACTGTCACACTTTGCAACGTCAAAATTTAAATGAGAATTTAGGCATGTCTTAAGGGATGAGAGCTAGCCCAATGCAATGAAGCGCCCCTGACCGGCATCAATGGTGAACTCCCAGTTTGGTCCAGCACAGTGGGGCTCATGCGTTGTGAGCACTACGTCAGTTGGTGTATCGTACCTTGTGTGTAATCACACTGTGCAGGCCAGGTACAACCATATCATACACTTGTACCTATGCAGACTTGTGCGATTCTAACTGCACCTGGGAGAGTGGAATGGGGGGTGGGGTGAGCAATTGCAAACACATGCAGACAGGGGGGAAAAATGCACATACGCCTGGGAAACCCCTATTATCTACGAGTGGTCAGGGGCAGGTGCAATTAGCAGAGGATGATGGTCGCTGGCACTACCGAAACGCTTGTGCTTAGCTGTCTGCAAACGCTTTCTTAACACAGGGCATGATTCACTGCGGATCGCAACTGCAATTGCAATAGCGATTATGCACGCAGTCTGACTGCGATAGTAGGCTAATCCACTGCGATCGTTATGCCGTCGCAGCACAACAAAAGGACGCCCACTTTACCTTACACACATCCGTAATCCTTAGCAAGACTGCGAAACCATCGGTAACATCGAGTACCATCGCAGCCTCACACACACTTGCACAAGGTCTGACCTTACTCAGGAATGGCTAACTTCATCGCACGCAGTGAGTACACAAGCTGCATATGGTATCACAGTGCCTAATTTATGCAAGACCCTGCAACGGCGTTCAAATCCACTGCCACGCCTGCGTTTTGGCAACCACCCCCAAACGGTTCTTCCCGTCAATCACTCTGCGGTAGGTCTGCGTAGTCACTGCGTTCACAGTCCCAATCGCAGTGGCTAGTTCACGCACATGGACTCTGATGCATATGCATACGCAGATCGCAACAGTCAGCTCCTCGTGACTATATAGCGTCTTTTCGTGCAACTTTTTAACCTTCAAATGCGTCTTATGCATCTGTCTTCTGCTGATTAAAATGATATGCCTATTTTCTGTGTTATACTGCGGTTGTATCTGCATGCGAAACGCTACGTTACAGCCGCTGACACTGTAACGTAGCATTTCGCATGCAGATACACCCACAGTTGCAAACAAAATATAGGCATGCCGCATATCATTTTAATCAGCAGAAGCTGCTTGTGCTACATATTTGCATCGCTGTGCGAATAACACGCCTTTCAAGTTAAAATGTTGCATGAAAAGCCACGGCATGGCGCGACTAGGTGGGCTGTTTAACGAGCAAGGAGGCTAAGTGTATGAGAACACATCTGTATCTACAGCTCTATGTATAGGGAATTATTTAGCTATCATTTATGTGAGGTCCCGTACAAACAGGCTCACAGTCCACTTTCCTGATGCCACAATAGCGACACGGCTGTTTCAGAACTCTACGGCTTTGTGTCCTATCAACTCTACATAGTATGAATGATAGTATGAATCATTTATTGTGTGGGTTTATTCCATTTGCTCCGGGGTTACTGCCTGCTTATATATAAACTGATAGATGAACTGGCTTCCGACTAATAAGGCCAGGCATGTTGGGGGCATACGGTAGGTTTATTGACAGGCAAATACAATTTCCGACACAATGTAATAGCTTGCGATTTGCGGGCACCAAAGCAATTTTGGAGATACAGCCTCTACATTTAAAATGACAATTCATGTTTAGGCAAATCCAGGTTGGTATTACTGTAGAAAGGTTGGTTCTATCATCGAAATCACACCAGTGCCTGCAAATCTCAGGCTCATACATTTAAGTGGCGGAATTAAAATTATAATCTCCACTAGGGATCGATATGGGCGCGTCTGCACAGGCGAATTTCTAGGCTGCTGGCGAAGCCGCTTTGTTTCCACACAGGTAAGGCACCAATCAGTCAACTACGTGACCTCTGAAAGCACCAGACTGCTTTAGGGTTTATTTAGGGCAAAGTTAGCGAAGGGTGTGATTATTAATATAATCAAATAGCCTATTGTATGTTTTTATTCTTAAATAATTGAGAGTTTTAGAGCTTCTTCCGGAACATTTTGTGTTGGTCATATCTTAACAATTCTCGAACTAATATATTTTGCTTCCATTATGTAAGATGATAAAATGAAAAATGCCAGAGGTGGTGACTTCTTATCATAGCTACTGCGAAGACATAACTCTGCGTGTAATTAATTTCCATGTAGGAGAAATGACTCTTAGATAAAACATCTACACTGAGCCGAGCAGAAAAGAACAGTTTTCATAGGTGAATTACAAGGCAGCAGCTCCTTGCAGCAGAGGCTTTATAATAATTGGCCCGACGACGACACTAAAATGATGACACACTTGTGGTGGTCTGCTTGGTTAGCTTGATGTAAAACAGTGGGTGAAGTCTTTTTCTGAAGTACGCACAGACTGATAGCTGAGACAGGTGGTTGCTATCTTTTGAGAAAAAAACATATAAAAACGGAGGGTGTTCGGTGTGTTATATATTGTCAACATTCTAACCCTAACTCTCTTCTCCTGTATCTTATCCCTAATCTCCCCTCCTGCAGCCTAACCCTAACCCTCCCCTAGTGCCTAACCCTAACCTTCCCACAGCCTAATCCCAACCCTTCCCTCCCACAGCCTAACGTAACTCTTCCCTTTCGCAGCCTTACCCTAAAATCTTCCCTCCAAAAGCCTAATCCTAACCCTTCCCTCCCACAGCCTAACGTAACTCTTCCCTTTCGCAGCCTTACCCTAAAACCTTCCCTCCAAAAGCCTAATCCTAACCCTTCCCTCCCACAGCCTAACCATAACCCTTCCCTCCCACAGCCTAACCCTTCCCTCCCACAGCTCAACGTTAACCCTTCCCTCCCACAGCCTAACCCTAACCCTTCCCTCCAAAAGCCTAATCCTAACCTTCCCACAGCCTAATCCCAACCCTTCCCTCCCACAGCCTAACGTAACCCTTCCCTTCCACAGCTCAATGTTAACCCTTCCCTCCCACAGCCTAACCCTAACCCTTCCCTCCCACAGCCTAACCATAACCCTTCCCTCCCACAGCCTAACCATAACCCTTCCCTCCCACAGCCTAACCCTTCCCTCCCACAGCCTAACCCTTCCCTCCCACAGCTCAACGTTAACCCTTCCCTCCCACAGCCTAACCCTAACCCTTCCCTCCAAAAGCCTAATCCTAACCCTTCCCTCCCACAGCCTAACCATAACCCTTCCCTCCCACAGCCTAAGCCTAACCCTTCCCTCCCACAGCTCAATGTTAACCCTTCCCTCCCACAGCCTAACCCTAACCCTTCCCTCCCACAGCCTAACCATAACCCTTCCCTCCCACAGCCTAACGCTAACCCTTCCCTCCCACAGCCTAACCCTTCCATCCCACAGCCTAACGCTAACCCTTCCCTCCCACAGCCTAACCCTTCCCTCCCACATACTAACCATAACCCTTCCCTCACACAGCCTAACCCTAACCTTCCCCTCCCGCAGCCTTACCCTAACTCTTTCCTCCCACAGCCTAACCCTATCCCTCCCCTCCCATAGCCTATCCCTATCCTCCCCTCCATAGCCCAACATTAACCCTCCCCTCCCATAGCCAATCCCTAACCCACCTGCAGCCTAACCCTCCCCTCCCACAGTCTAACCCTTACCCTCCTGCAGCCTAACCCTTCCCTCCCACTGTCTAACCCTTACCCTTCCCTCTCGCAGCCTATCCCTATTCTCCCCTCCATAGCCTACCCCTCCTTTATCCTCCCGTCCCACAGCCTAACCCTAACCTCCCAAAGCCTGACCCTAACCATCCCCTCCCGCAGCCTATCCCTATCCTCCCCTCCCATAGCCTAATCCTAACCCTCCCCTCCCATAGCCTACCCCTAATCTCCCTTCCTGCAGCCTAACGCTAACCCTCCCGTAGCCTAACCCTACCCCTCCCTTCCTGCAGCCTAATCCTAACCTAGTGTTCATTCCAGGTCTGAAGCGGGACAGGGCGCCAAACCACAGAAAGGGCTCTCTCACGCGTGTGTCCGAAAAAGTCTTGTGGTCACAAAAAAAGGGGTGTGACTTTAAGACCCCCCCCCCTCTTACCTCACTGTGAATAGATGCCATGCGCATGGCATCTATTCAATAGCACCACAATTTTTCCCACCCTTTGGACACTGTGGCCCGCTGGTGAGGGCGGCAACCGGCAGGTTGCTTTAGCGGGGCGACAACAGGGCACTGCCATAAGGGTAGGGCGCAGTCTGCCCTTTTGAAAACGGGCAGGGTGCGGCATCCCGCTAAAAACAGCCTAGCGGGAAGGCTACTAACCCTTTTCTCCCGTTGCCTAACCCTAACCCTCCCCTCCCACAGCTAACCCCTAACCCTCCCGTCTCAAACCCTACCCGTATCCTCCCATCCAGTAGCTTAGCCCTAACCCTCCCCTCCCGCAGCCTAACCCTAACCGTCCCCTCCCGTAGCATAACCCTATCCTCCCTTCCCGCAGCCTAACCCTCCGCTGCCCGTCTGTACAGAATGTCGACCCTTTACATGTCTTCATTGTGAACACGTCAGCATTCTGCAGATGCCGACTTGTTCAATTTTAACATTACAACAATGTCAACATCATAGCTGTCGACATAATCAATGTAAACATCGACATTGGCAGTACATCCGGTATCGCTTCGTATCACAAAGCCGTTTAATGCACCACTTCTCGGCTAGGTCATCCTGTACAAAGATTATGTCACCGTACAATTCGGACTGACATGTCAAAGTGACACGTACACCTGTCGCAGGGGAGGCCTGGGGTGATCTGTCCGTGAGCTGAGAACTGGAAAGACTGAAGGGGATTAGCTGGGAAGAGGAGTTTGCACAGTAATGCTATCAGCCCACTGGATATAGAACCCAGGAATTTCACCGACTGGTGTTAAGTGATAAGTCACCCATGATACAAGATGGGATGTGTTGAATAGCAGGACGGTGGAGACGTATCTACAACATGCCACAGGTTACTTCGTCTGAATACAATTTTGCAATACTTTAGAATTGTAACCTGTGCACTGCCCCACAGAGGAATTTACATTTCATCTTCCACTTCGTCCCCAAAATAGAATAAACGACACTGTTGGTAGGGATCCTACTCAGGCGTCTATGAGCCATGAGAAATATTCTGTGTTGCTTTAACAATTGTCAAAAGACTTAGCTGTGTCTTATAATGGATTTATAACATCCCAGCGCAAGTTGAGAGGAAGCGAACAGGTCATGGAATAAGACAAATGAAGACCTAAAGCCTGAGAACAGATTGGTATTGAGTGTGTCTGCCGGCACCAGTATGCAATGTAGGTTCTAACACATACAGTATAGGGATTGTGGCGTGGAGTTCAAAGATTTCAAGAAAGGACAATAGAAGATGGTATAGATGCACAGTGGTTAGCATTACTGCCTCTTAGATTTAACCCCAGGTTTATACGAGTTTTCCCCCCCCGGTGCTCGTTTCCTCCTAAGGTCCAAACACATACTAGGCTAACTCCCTGGGTGTGTGTTTTTTGTGGCAGTGATAGGAAAATTGGATAGTAAGCTCCACAATATTTGGTGTGCCTGAATAAACTGCTTTGGGGGACATTTAACTTCTGGCAATGTATAGACTGAGTCGGGCATCAGCACGTTGCCCAGCTGTGCACATATAGGCCAGTTACAGTAACGCCAGCATTGCAAGTTTCCGTGGGCACCTCTCTGCGGTGGGAGACAAACCTGCAGTTAAAATGGACTTGATTTGCAATGAATGAACTCTAAGAAATGAGGCCCTGATTCAGAGCCGGACGCTCTGACCAGAGCGCTCGCTCTGAATCAGGGCCCACCTCCATTAATATGGAGTGTCCTCCTGGACGCTCGTATAGCTGTGGGTCACCACCCACAGCATATACGAGCGTGCAGGATGATGGTCGCGATGGTCTTGACCATCGCGACCATCGCCACTGCGAGCAACAGCCTGCGGTTGAGGTTTTCAACCGCAAGGCCAGGAGTGATTTTGGCTCTATCAGAGCCAAAATCTCTCCCACTGACATCACTAGTGATGTCAGTGGGGCCGGCTTCAGACGGTAGGCGTTCCCTCGGGAACGCCTCCGTCTGGCAGGCACGCCCCCGGCACGCCCACCAAAGGGGGCGTGCTGTCAGTCAACATCGACAGCACGCCCCCGTTGATGAGACACTCCGAGCGAAGGAAAATCCTTCGCTCGGCGCGTCTCACGCATGCGCACGACGGAGCTCCCTCCGTCGTGCGCATGCGCAGTGCAGACCACCGACCCACTTGCGAGCGGACAGCCGCTCGCGAGTGGGTCTGAATGAGGGCCCGAATCCGGTACTTGCAATAAATCCCCCATAAGGTGAGTTGAGAATATCATCGTAAACTGGATACACACTGGCCGATATATTGACCAATCAATTGAGCGGCCAATATATCTGGTGCCCGTTGGCCAGTGTGTACCAGCGATATGTCTGTGAAGGCCGTCGTTCACAGACATATCGCATTGGCTGTGCTGCACAGCCGATGGACAGACATATCTGCAGACATATCTCCCCACAAAACTTAAATGCTGGCCTTCTGCCAATAAATCCAATGCAGAAAATCAGGTAAGGACATTGGACCTCATTCAGAGTGTGTCGCAAGCGTCGATGCGCTCGTAACCGACTCGATGGTTAGTCCTGCGCACGCTCGCTACCAAAGGGGCGGCTGTCGATGTTGATCGACAGCTGCCCCAGTTTGGAAGGCAGGCCGGGGGAGTGGTTTCCAGAACGGAGGCGTTCCTTTACGAACGCCTACCGTTTTGTGGGAGGCCGCACTGACATCATCAGTGATGTCAGTGGGGAGCTTCCTGTTCCATCAGAGCAGAAAGCTCCCTGGGGCTTACGAGTGCCCAGACCCAACCTTAGGGTCTGGTCGTAAGCCCCCATCAACCTGGTCGGGTGGTGACCCACAGCTTAACGATCGTCAAGGAGGCGGTCGTTCAGGATGCAAGCGGCCGCCCTGATTCAGTGCGACTGCTTGCCACTAACGACCGCCTCTGAATGAGGTCCATTGTGTGCCTGATTCAGAGGGACGCACTCTGCATGCGTCCCGATGGTTACTGCCTGGAGATTTTTATGGAGATTTATGGAGATCCATTTGATTTCGTAATTTCGATGGGCGTTCGTGTCGGTGTCAGTATCGCGTCTAAAGACCACATGCAGGTGCAATGTCCAATGGTGCAGCAGATTGAACTTTGTACTCACATTGGGCCTGATTCATTACAGATCGCAACTGAGATTCCGCACACAGACAGCCGATTGTGGCGTACTGCGCATACATCACAGTGCGCAAAGGCTCCACTGCCATCGCAGTGTCCACGCAGACCCATCGCAGAGTGATTGTCAGGAAGTGAGCGCTTGCGGGTGGTGGGCGAAACGCAGGAGTGCCAGTGCATTTGAACGCCCAGTACAGGGGCGTGCATAAATTAGCCACTGTGATGCCATACGCAGCTTGAGCTTTCACTGCATGCCATGAGGTTAGCAAATTCTGAGTAAGGTCAGAGCTTGTGCAAGTGTGCGTGAGGCTGCGATGGTACTCCATGTTACCGATGTTTTGCAGACTTGCAATGTATTACGGATGTGAGTAAGGGGAAGTGGGCGTCCTTATGCTAGGCTGCGACGCCATTGCAATTGCAATCATTAGCTTATTTTCGCAGTGGGTTTGCGTGCGTAATCGCGGCTGCGATCGCAATAGCGATCCGTAATGAATAAGGCCCATTGGCGGATTTGCTCAGCGGCTGGTGGGCATTTCAATAGGACGCCCATCAGCCGCGGCATCACCGTACAGGCTCAGTAACTAGTCACAGCCGCTACACTGCTGTATTCACCTCTGGGTCAGGCTGTGTGTGTCCTGCTAGCTGTTCTCTTGCCTCTGATCCACAAGTATTGTTATTGGAGATTGGGGGTGGGGTTGCCTCTGATGAGCCTGTAGTTAGAATGATAAAAATGGTGGTAACATCTGTAGTCCTTCCTGACCTTACATGCATGCACTGTATTGTACACATTGGCCTTTGCAAAAAGGAAACAAGTTTTTCCCTTTAAAAAAAATAAAAAATGTCCTAAACACATTTTAATTACACTTCCACTGTCTGGAGGGAGGTGGTGGGAGATAATACTAGATGTAATAATTGCTTTATTGGAGCACACCGTATAATCTCTCCCTTCAGCTGATTATAGACAGTTACTTAAAACAGAGTATTACTTTCCCTTTAACTAGTAGGACAGGTGTTGCCGCGGGCAGTACTACACAGGAAAAGTGCTAGGTAAGGCTGTGTAATGCAGGCATCAGAGACACACGGCTGTTTATAGACAGCCCCAAGCCACAGTACTGGAATTGCAAGTGCATTCCTCCTTTCAGAGCAGAGCTATGTAATATAAACTACATTCTGATGGGAAAGCTGCTGACTGTTCATGCATAGAATGTCAAAGTTGTGAAGCATCACTCAAACGTCTAATGCCGGACCCAGTCATTCTGAGCACCTGAGGATACACCCAACTTCTCTTCAGTAAATCATTTTTTTACAGTGCTGAAGGAAGGTGCTTTATGATCTAGCAAGCTCGGGCCTTTGTACACAACCTAACACAAAGGGGACTATTTACTAAGCCCTTCTGCTCCATGAGTAATGCGGAAACAGCAGTTCCCACATTTCTTGACCAGTGTCATAGGCAGGAGACATTGCAGATATTTCCTGCATTTGAAACAAGATCGCAGCCTACCGCCATGCCGCCAATGTACGGGGAAGTCGCAGTAGTGCAATTTAACCACTTAGCTGGCACTGACGCATGGTACAGGCATGCAGCCAGAGGGGTTTGCCCAGACACGGTCGCAATCCATGCGACTGTGCCGTCCTGCTGTGTCTCCAGGGGTTTTAAGAGGAAATCCGTTCTGCATCGTTAAACAGCAGATTACCTCCTGATTGTCCATCCGGCCCACCCCCCCGGCAGAGGAGTAACGCTCTCAGAACGCAGACATCGCTGATGATTTTGAGCCCCAGAATGTTGTGCAAACTTTAGAAATGGTTCTCAATTAAAATTATCTGTCCTCAAGTTCCGCTATATTGTAAGTTCCAGAATGGATACTTTTCCTGTTAAGTTGTTGCAAAACTCTAGATATATTAAGCTTTGAGGAAGCTCAGTACATAGCGGTACAATCACTTTTTTTGTTAGCAAAGATTTCTTTAAAAAGCATAACCGTAAAGGGTTATGTTGTCAGGGGCCATGATGTAATGGCTTATATCTCAGTTTGACAATTGAAAGGGGAGGTTCCGACAGAGCTGTGGGTTTTTAACTTGAAAGCGCTGCCCAATCAGCATTAAACACATCGCTGTTCGGATTTCTGACAGTGCTATTTTTCAGGGGGAACGCACAGGAATGCCATCCCAGAGGTTCTCTTTATAAATGACGTAAGCCAGCATGGCATTCCCGGACCTTATTCAGGACAGTCCAGGAATAAGAAAGTCTCTCCAAAACCCAGAGGTGACCTAATCCCGGATCGGGACACTATGGGCCTGATTCAGAGCCGCTCGTAAGCGGCCGCTCGTTTGCTCTGAGCGATGTTCGCACAACTGCGCATGTGTATGGGTCGTAACGCGCATGCGCCAACCAGTCAGTGTGATTGGAAATCGAGCGCTCAACAAATAGCGAGTGCCTGCTAATTTGAGTGACAGGATGAGGCGTTTGTGAGTGGTAACAGGGGAAGGTGCTTGCGAACGGGGAGTGGAGATCCGAACGCAGGCTTGCCAAAAGGTCAAAACGGGCGTTTTAAGGGTGTGCATAATTAACAAAGCAGCGTCATCGACCACGTCACTTGGTTGTCTCTTAGCCTGAACTGTTCGCATGATTGCGGTAGGATAAACCTACCACAAGCACTGCGAGCAGTTCAGACGCCTTTCGATGTACTCGATTAATCAAATAAATAACGGAGATGATGTGTGATGCGAGCGGCCAGGGGACGTCTTTACAAAATAGCGAGCGCATGTTTCGTTCACTCGCTCAGACATAGAGGCGTCAACAGACCGCAAAGAGCGAGCGCTCAATTTAAATAGCCGGCCCCTTTTTCTGACCGAGCGAGCGCAAATAGCGTTCGGCTCTGAATCAGGCCCTATGTCCGCTGCTGTGGCTGTGGAGCCACTTCAAACATACAGGTTCCTGCATCACCCGCTGCCTGGCACTAGACTGGAAGACATCTGCTGCGGCTGAGCCGCTCGCACGAGGAGACCAGCTGTGCAGCGCTGCAAGGAGAGGACTCTGGGGAAAGAGAAGAGGATTCTGAAGATGATTTGATTTCGGGGAAAAAAAAAAAGAATAATTTTTTTACTGACTTCCAAAAAAAAATGAAATAGTTTAAGAGGAACTGATTATCCTGCTTAGACAGGTGTTATAGTTTTAGTATTGAAGCAGCCACATAAGTATAATTTAACGTGAGCGGAAACCCCCCCCCAAAAAATGTTTTTGCCCCATCTGCAGATGCCCACTGCCTGACATAAGAGCTAAGGTAATGCTGGATAGCCAGCTGAAGCTTGAGAAGTTGCTGGTTTTTGTACACTGGCTCCTGACTGCTAAATACCCCCCAGAACAATGTGGAGAATGTATGAAAGCTGATGAGAAATGTAAAGCTCGGGTTCCAATCCGCTTAGAGCCGGACTTTTTGCCACCCGACATGCTTGATTTTCACACGTAGCAGCCTATGGAATTTCACAGGCTCTAAAAGCAACCCGCTAAATAGAGATGAGGTCCTGGTATAGACTTCACTCCAGTGTGGCTCTAAGGGGGTGGGAGCAAGGCACATAAATGATTTAGTGGTCCATGTAGCCAAGCATACAGTGGTACACTGGGTCTGAGCTTCCAGTCCTGCCGATAAGCAGGCACAAGCATCCGCTCCTTGACAGCTAAGTGATCGGACATGCAGTAAGACACGGTTGGGGTAGTGGTGAGCATTACTGTATCACAGGACTAAAGGTCTTAGGTTTAGTTCCCACCAGGGGTGTGGAGTAGGTATGTTACGTATCCCTGTGTTTGCAAGGGTTTCCTCTGGGTGTTCTGGTTTCTTCCCCCACTCCAAAACATACTGGTTGGTTGGACTTCTGGCAAGAAAATAATCCTAGTGTACATATGGTAGGGGATTTAGGGGTCTATGTACTAAGCCTTCGAGAGAGATAAAGTGGATGAAAATAAAGTACCAACCAATCAGCTCCTAACTGTCACTTTACAGCCTATGTTTAAAAAATGACAGTTAGGAGCTGATTGATTGGTACTTTATCCCCGTCCACTTTCTCTCTCTCCAAGGCTTAATACATAGAACCCATAGATTGTAAGCTCCATTGGTGCAGGGACTGATGTGAATGATTAAATGTTCTCTGTAAAAAGCTAATAGATGTGCGCTGTACAATTAACTTCATAAACAAGACTACAGTTACCGTTGATGAACAGCGGAGAATCGTCCCGTTGACTTCTCTTGTCATCGCTTGCGGCAAAGATTTTCCATCACTGCAATGAGACAGAAAAATCTTCTATTTGTAGACATCACAATAAGCAGACCCCTTAGAGTGTCACATTGCGCAAGGCACTACGTAACAAGCCAGCGCACAACCTTTTAACAAGATCTCGTTCTATAGAATCTAAAATGTAAGAATTAGGAACCAGGAGGTTTCTGCCTGGCCAAATATATAGCTCGATAAGAGATCACTTCCTATAAGAAAACATTAGTACATTTTCCCCAGAGAATCAGTGCAAGTGTTAGACAAGAGACTAATTTACAGGCATGCAATGCATACACCGCCGCAGGGAGAGGCTGGGAAGTTACATAGCACAGGGTGTATATATGTCATCACACACAAATAGGCAGCTTTCAGCAGGATTCATGTGGATTTTATGTTTTCAATGTTTTTCTTATCGGAGCGCTATATAGACGAGCTGAATGGCGAGTCCTTAATTAAACCCTGAAAGTCACCCAGAAAGATGAGTGACAAACTGCTGACCCAGTTAGTAGGTAGGAGCTGTCAGTCCAATCGAACACAGCAAACTGAAATATAGCAAAATGTACATTACGTTACCAGATGCAATCTACCCACAACAGGAAGGCGGGCAGAGACAAGAGGAGATACAGGTTACTGACGCATTATTCCTCTGTGCTCTGCCTATAAAGTGCATTTACATGAATCTGGGTTATCAGGGGAAGTTACAGTGACAGATATGATCATTAGTGGAAATAAAGTCCCCAAACAAGTTTTTTTCCAAAATACCTCCCACCCGACCTGTCCTCTCAGCAGCATTTTCATATCCTGTCCAAGTCCCGTCCACTGTCATAGGTCTCAAAGATGAGAGAGATAGATAGATAGATAGATAGATAGATAGATAGATATGAGATAGATAGATATGAGATAGATAGATATTAGATAGATATGAGATAGATAGATATGAGATAGATAGATAGATATGAGATATATAGATATTAGATAGATATGAGATAGATAGATATTAGATAGATAGATATGAGATAGATAGATAGATAGATATGAGATAGATAGATAGATAGATAGATAGATATGAGATAGATAGATATGAGATAGATAGATATGAGATAGATAGATACATATGAGATAGAAAGATAGATAGATAGATAGAAAGATAGATAGATATGGGATATATAGATATTAGATAGATATGAGATAGATAGATATGAGATAGATAGATATGAGATAGATAGATATGAGATAGATAGATATGAGATAGAGAGATATGAGATAGATATTAGATAGATATGAGATAGATATGAGATAGATAGCTATATATGAGATAGATAGATATGAGATATTAGATAGATATGAGATAGATAGATATGAGATAGATAGATGAGATAGATAGATATGAGATAGATAGATATGAGATAGAGAGATATGATAGATATGAGATAGATAGATATGCGATAGATATGCGATAGATAGATAGATAGATAGATAGATAGATAGATAGATAGATATGAGATAGATAGATATTAGATAGATATGAGATAGATAGATATGAGATAGATAGATATGAGATAGATAGGAGCAAGAGAGAGAGACAGGAGGAAATGCTTGTGCTTTCGACTCCAAATTCATACGCAATGGTTAAGGCTCTGGCGGCGTACAGACATCCTCCTTATTGACCATAGGGATGCTCAGATGCTGAGACATCTGTGTGCACAAGCGGCGGATTTGAGACACCACTAGTGGGCGTCTCCATACAAACCTCAGCGTCTGTGACTTCTGCAAAGTTTTGCACGAACACTGAGCACAGGAAAAGAGAGAGAATGAATGAATGATACCAGTTTTACACCTAAGCCCCGAGTCTGACCCGATATTAAGAACATGGTTCTAAACCGGGTCAGACCTGGGACAGCTCCCCTTCAGACCCGGTCGGCGACATTCACACACAGGTGCAGTATAACTGGTCTGCCGGTGCACCGGAAAAAACGGAAATCAGCATCCTGGACGGACGACCTGGGTTACCCGAGTTACACGGGTCGTTCCCGTTATAAACCATGCAAATTACCTGGGTCTCTCGCTCTTAATTTTTTTTGTTGTTGTTGTTGTCCGGCACTCTGGTCAAAACAAGCCGGTTGCCCAGTGCCCCTCCTATACATAGAAAACGCAGGACAGACATGGATGGCACTCTGGGTCCGTGTATGCACAGAAAAAAAAATCTCCTGGTCTCAGGGAGTAGGTCACCAGTCAGGGTGTAAAAGGGTCTGCACCCTGAAACGTTAATCTAGTCCCTGTTTTTTTTCTGTGCATACACGGACCCAGAGTGCCATCCATGTCTGTTCTGCGTATATCTATGCTAATGCTGCAGGAGCAAGCTTGAGTAAACAGACGCATCCCGCCTTCTGTGATCCGCTGCTGGGCCTGAAGACGCAGCCATCAAATCACTGAAATCACATTGCGACCATCGGTCATCTGAGTAACATTCAGGATACTCAAGATGGACGGTGGTTTCACGCAGCTGAAGTCAGGTACAAAGACCCAGCTACTGGTTTCAGCATGCCCAGAAAACGGGGCCGACACACACCTCCGTTTTCTGGGGTGCCACCTGACGCCACCTCCGAATGCTTGCAGCCTGTCAATCAGGCTATGGCGTTCACGCACTGCAAGCGAGCTGCACGCGCGCAGTACAGATCCTGTATAAGCGCAGATCTTCCCACACTAGAGTTGTACGCAAACCATTGCGTTTGCGTACAACACTAAATCAGGCCCTATGGCACTATCACCAGTGGGGTGGAACATTGCCAGCTGCTGCCCAATATTACATATATTCCGAAATAAACCACTTAGGGCCTGATTTAGTATGGATCGCAAATGCAACTGCGTACGCAGATCGAGCAATTGTTAGCCATTGCGCATGCGTATAAGCAACAGAGGAATCCATCGCAGAGTGAGTGACGGGCTGTGAGCGTTTGGGGGTGGCGACGGGAAAGTGGACGGAAATATGCAGGCGCGTCCGTCCGTTTGAACTCAGTTGCTTGGGCGTGCATACATTATCCACTGCGATTGCATACGCAGCTTGAGAGCCCATTGCCTGTGACGGAACTTGCAGTATTTGCGGCTGGTCAAAGCTGTTGTAAATACTGCGTGAGTGGTGGATGGTGATGTAGTTAAGAGACGGTCTTAATCCCGACAGCATAATCCCAGCAAGGGATTTAACATAGGCGTGTAAATACCGACGCCTATGGTTGTCCCGACGCCGGAACGATCATCCTCTCTGCCGGGTAAGTATACACTTAGCCCGGGGATGGGGGGTTAGGTTTAGGGACCCCGGGTGGGGGACTTAGGGTTAGGAACCCTCCCGGGTTAGGCCAGGGGAAGGGTTGGTTAGTGTTAGGCACTAGGGGGAGGGAGGTTAGATTTAGGCACCCCCGGGAGGGTTAGGTTGAGGGTGCGGGGAGGGGGGTTAGGTTTAGGGGACCCCTGGGGGTGACTTAGGGTTAGCCCCCCCCCCCCCCCCCCGGGAAGGTTAGGGTTAGGCTAGGGGAAGGAAGGGTTAGATTTAGGCACCCCCGGGAGGGTTAGGTTGAGAGTGCGGGGAGGGGGGGTTAGGTTTAGGCACCCATGGGGGGGAGGTGGGGGTGAGGCACCCCTAAGGTAGGGTTAGCGGGGGGAGAGGGGAGGGTTAGCATACTTACCACCAGGCATCAGGGTCTTCACCTGTTGGCCTCTCACTGTCGGCATTTGAGCCGCTGGTATTTCAATCTCATTCCGGTCAATGTGTGTCGATGTTTACGCAGAAGAGCGAGGACGGATATGTGAAAGCAGAAGTCGGCGTCTCTATGCCGGCTGATCTTTGGCAAGCACTAGCATATTTTGGCAGCTGCGTTGAATGCGATTTCGCAGCTGTGATCGCAAATTGCGCTCCGTACTGAAATCAGGCTCTTATAGCGTAAATTCCCTTTAAACGCGACGTGTGAATTTCTGTTTTTTGGTTTTATAATGTTTCTCTTAAAAAGCAACGCAGGTTAAACATAAAATCTCAACACTATTGCTTTACTTTAATATGTTTGGATAGAACATACTTGGAGAGGCTGCTGCGCAAACCGAATATTTTCCACCACTAAACCAGCCCATAAAACACACACACTGAGTGTGGGGGAAATGCCAAGAATATCAGGCAGGGAATGCGAGATTCCTGTTGCACCCACACAATACTGTGCTGTGATAAGCGAAAACTGTTTTACCCTGTAACACCACTGGCTGGATGTGGGCACCACGCTCACAAGCAATTCAGGGCTTAACTGGGATAAGAAATGTCAGAACTGCCAACTTGAAAACTATTTTAACTGTTTGATCCTCTGTGTGAGCAAGACAAGGATATATACTCGCAGGGCTGTGCATATCCAGTGATATTAGTGTTACTGATTTCTAAGGGCGTCACAGGACTCCGCAGCACCAGACAGTGGGGGAGAAACAGGCCCTGATTCAGAGGCGCCCGCAAAAAGCGAACGCGCGCTCTGAATCAGGGCGGGCACTGGTTTTTTGAGTTGCGGCCTCTTGGCCGCTCGCATAGCTGTGGGTTACCAGCCACAGCTTATGCGTGTGCGGCCAGGTGATGGTCAAGACCATGGCGACCATCAGGCTTGCGACGAGACCCTTGCAGTAGCGTCTCGTTGCCGCAAGCCCCAGTGGACTTCCTGCCATACATGCCTACCCTCCCGGTTGTCGCGGGAGGCTCCCGATTTTTCGGGTAACCCCCCGCACCCCCGGAAGGGTAGGCATTTCTCCCGCATTCTGCCCACTTCCTAGTGAAGTGGGCAGAATGAGAATACCCGCGGCGATCGCGGGTCTCTGTGAAGGGGGCAGGGCTTAAGCCATGATGCTGCATGAATCACAGCATTTGGCTCCTCCCCCTATGTAAATTGTACCCAATCACGGCAATTTTACCGTGAGGGGGCGGGGCTTAATGACGCAAATCGTCAAGCCCCGCCCCCGTCGGCCCCATGCTGCTTCTCTTACCCGGGCTTCTCCCGGGAAGAGAGTATTAAAGGTAGGCAACTATGCTTCCTGCTCTAATAGAGCAGGAAGTCCACCTACTGACATCACGAGTGATGTCAGTAGGGCCACCCACAAACGGCAGACGTTCCTGCAGGAACGCCTCCGTTTGCCCAGCCACCCCCCCGTCCCTGCCTTCCAAACGGGGCAAGCTTTCGATGCTCGCTCCGGGCTCGTGCACGCCGCACGTGCGCACTGGCACACCATCGACCTGCTTGCGAGCGGGTCTGAATCAGGCCCTTAATACACGGACATGCAAGTAAGCGCACATGTAGAACAGAGGGCAGGGAGGGCCCTGCTCATGAGAGCTTACAATCTAATTAGAAGACAAAAGAAGCAAGGAGGCTGGGTCTACTTTGAGGGAGTGAATGGCATCGGTGGGAGTAGGGTAAAGGTGCGTACACACGCAGTGATTTTTTTGGGACGACTGAACAATAGCGATATCTGTATCGTTCAGTCGTCCAAAAAAATCATTCGGTTTCTGCACCAAAACGATGTGCGCTTCCATTTGTAGTTGGTAGTCATTGTTCATCGCCCGAACCTCCCGTCCAACCTGACGATAATGTCAGGTTGTACATGTTCGGGGATGAGGGAGGGAGCCCGGCACTGAACTAAATCGTTCTTGATTTCGTTCAGTGTTTCTGCTCAGTGTCATTAACGACACTGCGCACGCCCCTGCCGGGGACACACGGGACGATGTCGTTCGTGGAGCGAATCGTCCCGTGTGTATCCACTTTAAGCTCTAATAAAGAGATGGTTCAGTGGTTCTCAACCTCTATCCTTAAGTTTTCCCAAGGGGTCATGTTTTTAGGATTTCTGTCTGTGGAGGAAGGTGGGATATTTACTGGCCCAGGAAACTAGATTAACTCACCTGTGCATGATTGCCGAAATCCAGAAAACATGAACTGTTGGTGGTGCCGGAGGACTGGAGTTGAGAACCCCCTGTCGTAGAGCATCATTTTGAGGGGCTCACTAATCAATAATTGCATTTGCAATGCGATCTGGGGGCGATATTAGCGCCCATGATCGCATTGCAGGATGCAATGACAGCGCCGCCATGTATCACATTGCTCATGCGGGGACAGAGGCTCTGAAAGGAGTCCATCCCTGCTACGTGCTCGGAGTGAAGGGTCTCTTCACTCCTGTGCCGGACTCCTGCGCAGTCTACAGACCATGCCGGCGCGGTGGCCACTGCAGGGGAGGGTTCCACAACGCCATCTTCAGATGGCACTAGCTGAGGGGCCCAAGCTTGGTAAATCTGACAGCATCGCATCCCATGTAGAAACCTCTATCTGCTGTTATTCCCCTCCCCCCATAGTACATCTGGGGGGTACTAAATATTTGCAGTGATTTCCTGCAAGCTGGTGTTTATTGAGAATATGTTGCAAATATTTAATGATAAACCGGTCCCTAAATATGAGAAGGAGGTGGGAGAAGGTGGGAGAGATCACTGGGCGTCGGAGGGAATTCCATAAGTGGGTAATGGCATGGGAGAGGTCCTGCAGGTGAGAGTGATAGAGGTCAGAGGGCGGGTATATTGAGATGAATGAAGGCTGCTGATTATGCAGGTGGATTATGGAGGATATGGAGAGCCAGTGTAGGGGGTTGCAGGGTGGCAGATGTGAATGGCGAGACAATGCACAGTACAGTGACTAGATACATACTTGGCAAGCATGACTAAACAAGATAAGATTATGATGAATAACACTGCACAACAAAATGTTTCCGATGTGAAAATAGTTACTTCTAATTGATGTCAGCATGCAAAGAATGAATATGACATTTAAAACTCTCAGTTAGCTCTGAGTTCCGAGATATAGCCCATTTATGACGATGTCGGGGTATTCCTAGTGATGTGGGCAGAATGGAGAGAATCTTACCAGCAATCTGTGTTCCGCGCAGAGGGGGCGGGGCCTAATGACCAAATTAAATGGATCAGTTATTTGTCCCCTCCCCTATTCAAATATATGCGATTCACGGGATTACTCACACAAGATAACTGTGGTGCACTGAGTGACAGCATAGTGAGCGATTCCACCAAGACATTTCAGCAATGGAACAAAGATATCAGGGCAGGTGACAGTGACAAAAGATGCCCCAGAGGAGGAGTACAAGCGACAAGCAAAGAGATAGCACCCCCATGAATAGGCCACTATATTACATAGTACTTTCCTATGCTGTATGTTTGTTTCCTATGCTGTATGTTTGTTTCGTATGCTGTATGTTTGTTTCCTATGCTGTATGTTTGTTACGTATGCTGTATGTTTGTTTCCTATGCTGTATGTTTGTTTCGTTTTGTGTTCTTATTTGTGATTGATTGAATTAAAACAACTGTTATTTATTTTCTATCAAGAAAATCAGATTATTTTAAAATAGCTTTTCCCTATGACTATATTACTAATGTATATACAGTATAGTGCAAGTAGTGTAGCTCAAAAAATAGAGCTAGTAAAAACATTCTGAAATCCTTTTAGTTTTTCTTGACCTCAAATTAGTAATGTACGACTATTTTTAGAAAGGAAACAAATTAAAAGCATTAATTTGTTGTACAGTGTAATTAGATATGTTACATATGTGTAGTGTGCACAGAATGGAAGGGAAAAGCAGAACACTGTGGACGTCATAATGACAATAACATATAGAGATGGTTCCCAAACTGGGTGCCTCGGGTTGGTGGTCCAGTACCAAATAAAATGATTTTTAGTCAGTGTGATAGGAGAAACCATTGCTAATGTCTGCCAAACGAAAAACATGTGGACAAAAAGAAGCAGAGCCCTGTCATCCAGCACATAACTGAGCCTAAGGGGGACACAGAGGCACAATTTACTACATTACATTTGGTAGAAACTTTTGGCCGTGGAAAAAATGTTGATACTCTAGTGTGCCGCGATTCAAAAAAGTTTGGGAACCACTGACGTATAGATAGATGTCCACCACAGTACACAGGACCACAACACCATGCCTGCAATATACAATACAGAGGATAGAGCACCATGCCTGCAATATACAATACACAGACCTACAGCACCATGCCTGCAATATACAATACACAGACGTACAGCACCATGCCTGCAATGTACAATACAGAGGATACAGCACCATGCCTGCAATGTACAATACACAGACCTACAGGACCATGCCTGCAATATACAATACAGAGGATACAGCACCATGCCTGCAATATACAATACAGAGGATACAGCACCATGCCTGCAATGTACAATACACAGACCTACAGCACCATGCCTGCAATATACAATAGAGAGGATACAGCACCATGCCTGCAATATACAATACAGAGGATACAGCACCATGCCTGCAATGTACAATACACAGACCTACAGCAACGTGCCTGCAATATACAATACACAGACCTACAGCACCATGCCTGCAATATACAATACACAGGACCACAGCACCATGCCTGCAATATACAAAACAGAGGATACAGCACCATGCCGGCAATATATAATACAGAGGATACAGCACCATGCCTGCAATGTACAATACACAGACCTACAGCACCATGCCTGCAATATACAATACACAGACCTACAGCACCATGCCTGCAATGTACAATACACAGACCTACAGCACCATGCCTGCAATGTACAATACAGAGGACACAGCACCATGCCTGCAATATACAATACACAGACCAACAGCACCATGCCTGCAATGTACAATACACAGACCTACAGCACCATGCCTGCAATATACAGTACACAGGACCACAGCACCATGCCTGCAATGTACAATACAGAGGACACAGCACCTTGCCTGCAATATACAGCACACAGCACCATTCCTGCAATATACAATACAGAAGACACAGCACCATGCCTGCAATATACATTACACAGGTCCATATTTAAAAGATGTATGCACTTTGGAAACTGCTTCTTGATTACAACCTGCCACTCCCCCAGGACACTCCACTCCTCCCCCGTTACCTGCAGCTAGGGAAGGGTACAACGTTACATAGATGAGGGTATTTGCGGACAATCCCTTTAAATGGAGCTCCAACACCTATATTTATTTTTTACAATACACGCCCCAAGCTGCAAAGAGTTAGATATGCACTATGTATTACATGTGTGTGGCTATACATGGGTGCAATAGGTTTTGTATGCTGATACTACATATGGCACTGATAGATGTAAATTCTCTACATTAACAAATGGTCACAGGTGGCAGAAAGAGCCGTGCTTAGGACAGCATGGACAGAAACAGACGAGGCACAGGGATTGGCTGAGACGGCGGTGAATAAAAAAATGAACCCAGAGAGATTGTAAAAACTGAGCTAGTCCTTAAAAGAATTTTGGGGCAGAGGGAACAATCCCTTCGGAATGTAGTCAGGAAGCCGACGATCTAAATGCCGACCACGGCTTCCCGACTGTTTAATTTCAGCAAAGTACTAATGACAGGCGTCGAAATCCTAGACCTATGCCGGGAGACCGACGCCTGGCATACCGAACAAAGGTAAGCCGTGGGGGGGAGGGTTAGGTGTCAGGGCTCCCGGGGGGACTTAGGGTTAGGCACCCCCCCCGGGAGGGTTAGGCTAGGGGAAGGCGGGGTTAGGGTTAAGCACCCCCGGGGGGAGGGTTAGGCACCCCCCCAGGAGACTTAGGTTTAGGCTGCGGGGAAGGAGGGGTTAGGTTTAGGTACCTAGAGGAGGGTTAGAGTTAGGCACTTGGGGGGGGGAGTTAGGGTTAGGCACCCCTAAGGGAGAGTTAGGGGGTAGAATAGGGTTAGTATACTTACCTTATTAAACGATCGGGATCTTCACCTCTGCAGGGCTTCCGCTGTCGGGATTTGAACCGCCGGCCGCTTGGCCTGCTACACCCTTCCCTTCAGGTGAGTCTTTGGGAGAAGGTCTCATAGTGGCCTATTTATCATAAAATATTTGAGGCATATTAGGTGGATTCGGTATGATACACCGCCTAACCTTCCCCCGGGGGTGCCAAAGTCCCCCCCGGAAACCCTAAACCTAACCCTTAACCCCCCTTCTATCGGGATGCCGGGCGCCGGTCTCCCGGCGTAGGTCAGTTAACCCTCGCCAGGATTCTGTAGTCTAGATGCCGGTGGTCGGCATCATAAACGTATACCATATTAAGTATCCCCCAGATGTACTATGGAGGGATCGCAGCAGATATCTCCGCTAATTTCGACAGCAGCCGCAGCCCCTATGGGGTATGCGATATTGTCAGATTTACCAAGCTCCAGAATGCGAAGGAGTTTGGTCCTAGCAGCTTACGCCATTTTAAGATCGAACCGCAGGTACTTTTAGAGTCCCTGTCCCTGCGGGTGCTCTTTGATATATGCTGACGCTATGATCACATATTGCAATGCGATCATGGCCGCCAGATTGCATTGACAGTGCGATTATTGATAAATAGGCCCCATAGAGAGGTGAGGTGGTACACAGATGTGGTGCTGCAAAGGAGACACAAGCAAGAACATTTACTAGAGGATTTGCATGTAAAGACAGGGTCGCAATGTGAGGAGCAGAAGACTGAATGGCACTACTCTGAGTAAGGGCCAACACTCACTGATTGTCAGGGAGACCCCCCGAAATAGCAGCAATCTCCCTGTCTCCCTGAAGAATCTAGCAATCTCCCTGATTGCACCTGACCCCCATTATGAAGCTGTTATATATATAAAAAAACAGATATATACATTCAAATGAGATCATTAGTATAATTTCCTTGCATTGGATCTAGCCACAATGATCCCTATGGCTACAGGCATTTTCTGTAATGTATCAGTGTGTTTTCATCAACACATACAGTAGATCTTACTGACTGCTTTGGGGCTCATTTCCATTTGGATGTAAGTCAGTTGTATGACACGCCTCTCTGATGTAGCAGTACACGTCCTCGCTGCCGCCACGCTCATAGGTGCTGCTATCACAATCTCCCTGACATGCATTTTCAAAAGTAGGCAAGTATGAGTAAGGGGTAATTGTTTCTGTAGACCTTAGGGGGCTGATACTGGCAAATAATAAAAACATTCTTATTATTTGTATTATTATTGGGAAGCAGACATGGAGAGATGTAACCGGTGATTGACTAATGGAATAGGACAGGCATTGAGTATATCAATAGGGGTTTTCAACTCCTATTCTCAAGTAACCCCAACAGGTCATGTTTTCTGGATTTCTTTAATCAAGCACAGGTGATTTTATAGATCTTGCTGGGTCAGCATAGGCGTCCCCTGTTTCCACAGAAAGAAACCTTGAAAACATGAACCGTTGGGGGTACCCGAGGACTGGAGTTGAAAACCCCTGGCTTAGAGGAATCCTGTACATGAGAGGGACACATTCCACCAATGCTATATAGGGGGGAAACAGCACTTAGAAGAAGGACTCTATGCTGGGGGGGTTGGGACAGAATCTAATCTAAGGCAGCAGGCTTGCGTAGTGGCTGGCATTGTTTCAGGAGTGACAGGAAAGTGGGTGGAAGAAAAGCATGTTCTCTCATCCAGTAGCAGGTGGAATGATACTGTGTAGTTATAACTAATGGGTAATTGATCCCAACTTTACAGATGTGATAACTGTAACTGTTATGAGATACTAGTAAAGGGAACCCGGTAGGCCAGGTCCTATGAGGCCAGGTAGATGAGGCCCCCACCTCATCCCGCGCTCTCCCACTCCCATACATATACATCCTAGGATTGGTCTATTCCGCCTCCCTAACAGTGTTTACACACACACACACAAAAGCATAATAAATGCCCAAGAAATCACCAATCAGCTGTTGCGGGGCATTCACAATCAGCCAATCACCATCATCAGAGCATTTGTATAGGACAGTGACCACCAGCAACAATATAGCTGTCTCAGGCATATATGTGTCTGCACCTGTATACAGCTGCACACACCCCTTACAGAACCAGACCTACACTAGAACACTAATTCCCCATCCCTCCTCTCCCGCTGCAGGCTGGCATATGTGCCAGAACCATGCAAGCTAGCATAAGCCATACAGGTCAGCACAGCGGGTGGGGTGGGGGGGGGGGGTGGCGAGGCATTTGGGGGCGTGGTCTGGGACATTACACGGCATGAGGGGCGTAACGGTCGCATCATGCCCCCCCCGCTGCAGGGGGGGTGCCTTTCGGGGTGCCGGGGGTTGGCCAGCTGGAGACTTGCCCACTTTTCTATGTGGCCAGAAGCGCCACCTGTTTTGGGAGAGTAGGCGAGTATGGGTATAGGTGCATATGTGTGTGTCCGCTCTCTGGCCATCCGCAGAATGATATCACGCCATCAGCCCCAGGGAAAGCATTTAGAACAACAAGGGTCCATAATTCGTCATCCCAACAGAAAGAGTTCATCTCAAAGCAGGAGACCCCGAGTGACTAATTACAAAGATAGGAAGACAAATGGCCATGATGGCCTAGATAATAAAAATATACATAGTAAACAGAATACAGGCACTGATAATAAAATCGTACCCCATGTATATCAGCCACTCATTAGTTACAGCAAACAATATTTTCTTTTGATGTTTACGACAATTATTGAGGTTATTTGTCTAATAATACGGCTGTTATTCATCCAATTATTCATACAAATCTCTGCAGACTGTTCTTCATTCTCCTAAATATGAGCCATGAACGGGGTTTAATCAGCGTAGAGGCAATTCCAGGTATACAGGGAATATGAGAAGGTTCACAGGCACTATAATACAGTATATAGCGTTACACAAAGTCATTCTCTGACTCCATTCGGTCACTAATCCCATATTTTACAAGTGAATTGATGAAGGCGGAACAGCTGATGCTATCAGTGTGAGTCACTAGTGCAAACCAGTAAATAGCAGGGAGGGGGTAAGATAGGATCTCTGGAAGGGCCAATACTGGAACCATGTCAGGGCCAGTCAAGGGCTCATTAGCTCTATTTTATGATTATTTAGCTCTTTAAACTAATCGGACACCTCCAAGTTATTTGTTTAAGGTAGCTCTTATTCTGGGTAATTGGTGGCTGGGAGTGGCCTGCTTATCTGGTGCTTTCATGCCCTTATATTCCCATTTGATAAGGACAGGTCAGACTAGAGCAACAGTAACTTAATAGGATATTACCTGTATTTCCAAAATACACTAAAGGTGCATACACACACACACGATTTTTTGAATGATTATCGTTAACGATATTGTTTATCGTTCAATCAAAGAAAAAAATTGTTCACTTTCTGAGTTAAAACGATGAACGATTATCATTCATGCGCGTTCACGTTTGTAGTTCAGTCAGACTGACCAACTGAACGATTTTCATTAAGGGAAATTTGCAAAAATCGTTTATAGTTCAAAAAAATCGTTCATTACACTTTAAAAAATCTGACAGATAATCTGACAGAAAATCGTTCAGAAAATCGTAACAAAATAGTTGTGTGTTTATGCAGCTTAATGGTGCATACAAACGGTCAGATTTTTCTTCAGATCTGAACGATAACGATTTTAAAAATCGTTCAAAACTGAAGGAAAATCTGACATATCTGAACGATGAGCGTTCCCGATGGTCAGATAACGATATCTGACATCTGATGTGTTTGCAGTCAGTTTTGGGCGATTTCAGTCATTTTAATGCAGTCAAAAATCGTTCATAGTTCAAATCGTTCATCAGATCGTTCAACTCACACATCTGACCGTGAGTATGCACCTTAAGGATTTTCTTTCCCATCTAAATACTGTATTTAGGGTGGGACCAACAGTCAGTCTTGCTGGCACCATGTTATATTGGCAGGCAATGTTTGATTGGGTTGGGTACGGAAGGCCGGTGCTCAGGAGATAGAGGAAGTCGCTGATTCCTGTTGAGGCGGAGATATGCGTAGAGACGGAGCGTTCCTGACATAGGATCCTGGTCTGGGCACTTTTGGCTATACCGCCACTGGCAGCACACAAACGGGGATCGCAAGTCCGATGCGGCGGCGGTGAGAGACATATGTATGGTAACTGCTTATCCCCTACCCGTTAGCCTCACCTTAAATAGGACAGCGTGCTAATTATTGAGCCCACACAGAGCAAGCAGAGTGCTCTGAAAGCTGCCCGTACTGAGATTCAATATAAGTCGCAGACATGCTGCATGGACTATACAGCATTGGTATACCTGACATGTATGAGACTGTACATACAAGCAAGTGCTGACTGACTTACTTCTGCATAGCAGCGTTCTTATCTAGTGGTACACACCGCTCTATACACTGCGATTTAAAGCAGATATTTCACTATATGTTATACATCCAATGGATAACTGCTCCGCTAACATATTCTAAAAGCTAAAAGGAAGTTACACAGATTTTTTTATTGGACATAACATTTTCTTGACTGTTGTAGTGTAATAACTGCACTGCTAATACCTTTGGATACAATTTCTTCGCTGGTGGATACAAATCATGTTCCTCTGGATATAATCACTGAACATGTTTTGAATCATTGATACTATTTATGTCTTTTTTTTTTTTTCATTTTTATGTGTCTGGATCCAGTACTTATTATTGGGAGTGTGTTTTAGTATAAATGTGTATGCACTTTATTGATAAATATGTTTTTTTCTTTGTGGTATTTTAGAATTATACCTTTTTATGATTAAATACCAATAATATGACAGCGCCCTAAATTGCTTTTTTCTTGTCTATATGGCAAAGCATGCTGGGGCTTGAAGCCACAGGTCATAAAGGTTTGACCTAGCGTCACATCAACGCCAATCTACTACCAATGGTACTATACCTTTATTCATTCACGTGCCACACTTCCTTTCTAACCTACTACCACTAGGACAATACCCTTATTCATTCATGTGTCACACTTCCTTTATAACCTACTACCACTAGGAAAACACCCTTATTCATTCACATGTCACATTCCCTTCTATCCTCCTACCACTAGGACTATACACTTATTCCATTCACGTGTCACACTTCCCTTCTATCCTACTACCACTAGTACAATACCCTTATTCATTCATGTGTCTCACTTCCCTTCTATCCTACTGCCACTAGGACTATACCCTTATTCATTCACATGTCACACTTCCCTTCTAACCTCCTACCACTAGGACAATACCATTATTCCATTCACGTATCACACTTCACATCCAACCACCTGCCACTAGGACTATACCCTAATTCCAATCATGTGTCACACTTCCCTTCCATCCTACTTCCACTTGGACCATAACTTTATTCCATTCACGTGTCACACTTCCCTTCTATCCTACTACCACTAGGACAATACCCTTATTCATTCACGTGTCACACTTCCCTTCTATCCTACTACCACTAGGACCATACCCTTATTCATTCACGTGTCACACTGCTCTTCTATCCAACTACCACTAGGACTATAACCTTATTCATTCACGTGTTACACTTCCCTTCTATCCTACTACCACTAGGACTATACCCTTATTCTTTCACATGTCACACTTCCCTTCTATCCTACTACCACTAGGACTATACCCTTATTCCATTCACATGTCACACTTCCCTTCTAACCTCCTACCACTAGGACTATACCCTTATTAATTCATGTGTCACACTTCCCTTCTATCCTACTACCACTAGGACTATACCCTTCTTCATTCACGTGTCACACTTCCCTTCTATCCTACTACCACTAGGACTATACCCTTATTCATTCACATGTCACACTTCCCTTCTATCCTACTACCACTAGGACCATACCCTTAATCCATTCACGTATCACACTTCCCTTCTATCCTACTACCACTAGGACCATACCCTTATTCATTCACGTGTCACACTTCCCTTCTATCCTACTACCACTAGGACTATACCCTTCTTTATTGACGTGTCACACTTCCCTTCTCTCCTACTACCACTAGGACTATACCCTAATTCATTCACATGTCACACTTCCCTTCTATTCTACTACCACTAGGACTATACCCTTATTCATTCACATGTCACACTTCCCTTCTATCCTACTACCACTAGGACTATACCCTTATTCATTCACGTCACACTTCCCTTCTATCCTACTACCACTAGGACCATACCCTTATTCATTCACGTATCACACTTCCCTTCTGTCCTCCTACCACTAGGACTATACCCTTATTCATTCACATGACACACTTCCCATCTAACCTCCTACCAGTAGGACAACACCCTTATTCATTCACGTATCACACTTCCCTTCTATCCTACTGCCACTAGGACTATATCCTTATTCATTCACGTATCACACTTCCCTTCTAACCTCCTACCACTAGGACAATACCTTTATCCCATTCACGTGTCACACTTCCCTTTTATCTTACTACCCCTAGGATTATACCGTGTATTGATTCACATTTCCATTTTCACCTACTCCTACTAGGACTACTGTATGCCCTTTCACCTTCTAATATACTGCTTTGTTTAGTCTGAATTGTATCGTAAAATAATCATGTGAGTGATTGGGACATCAGCCTGCCTCAGTCACAGTTATTAATGTTATGTATTTTCTTCTAGGCTGGGGATAAAGTGTGCCTATAATTGCGCTATTCAACATTGGAACTGGAACGTGCATTTCATTATATAATGTGAACAGAGGAGACTTCATTTCTGGAGCCACAGGAGCAGACGGACAATTCCAAGTCCACCTGCGAGGAGGAAAAGACTGTGTCACAAATCAGAGCACGCCGCTGTAAATGAGCCTATGCTGACTAATGGAAGATCCGGCTATTTCCACTGCTAACTTAGGCCCTGATTCAGAGCCGGTCGCTATTTGCGGTCGTTCGTTCCAAAAAAAGGGGTGGCTATTCAAATGAACCGGTCTGTTCACGCCTCTATGTCTGAACGAGCGAACAAAACATGCGGTCGTAATTTTGAAAAAAACGCCCCCTGGCCGCTCGCACCATACGTCATGTCCGCTATTTATTAGTACATCGATCAGTGTATGAACTGCTCGCTATTCTTGTGGGTGGTTTTTCCTACCACTATATTGCGAGCAGTTCTGACTATAAAACAACCAGGTGACGTGGTCAGTGACGCTGCTGTTTTAGTTATGCACACCCATAAAACGCCCGTTTTGACCTTTAAGCACGCCTGCGTTCTTAATTCCACTCCCCGTTTTCAAGCTCCTTCCCCTGTTACCACCCACATATGCCTCATCCTGTCACTCTAAGTAGCAGGCATTCGCTATATAGCGAACAAACGTTTTTCGGCCGCACTGACTGGTTTGCGCATGCGTATTACAAACCGTACGCATGCGCAGATGTGTGAATATCGCTCGGAACGAGCGTACTGCCGCTTACGAGCGGCTCTGAATCAGGCCCTTAGTACACCTACAAATGTGTCCACCGTCATCTTACTTCTGTGCTCTACAAGTTGTATTAAATGTAACGCGCGAGCACCGTATGACTCAGTAGCGCCGAGCGTCTATTTGTACGACTTTATACCTTCAAATGCGTCTTATTCATACAGCGATGCGAAAAGGGCACACTGATTAAAATGATATGCGGCATGCCTATATTCTGTGTGTATCTGCATGCGTAATGCTACGTTACAGCGTCAGCGGCTGTGACACCAACGTAGCATTACCTATGCAGATACACCCACAGTTACACACATAACATAGGCATGCCGCATATCATTTTAATCAGCAGAAGCTGCTTGTGCTATCTATTCACATTGCTGTGCAAATAAGACACATTTGAAGGTAAAAGTTGCACAAAAAGATGCTCGGCGCTACCGACTAGAAGGGCTGTTTAACGCGCAAGGAAATAAGATGTATGTGGAGACATCTACCGTATATACTCGAGTATAAGCCGAGTTTTTCAGCACAAAAAATGTGCTGGAAAAGTACCCCCTCGGCTTATACTCGAGTCAAGTGTGACCGGACGGAGCTCGGTCAGCGCTACACACTGCCAAACACACAGCCGCCGGAGCCGGTAGCTGCGTGTTTGGTGTAATCAGCAGCCGCTGAGAGTCTGTCAGACTCTCAGCGGCTGCTGCTGCTCCCACTGCGGGAGCCATCTTCCGGCTCCCGCAGTGGGTGATGGGAGACACGTCGTCATGACGACATCTCTCTCATGCAAAGCGGCCGGAGGAGCGGACAGCGGCGGGACCAGGAGCGGGAGTTACAGGTAAGTGATTTTTTTTTTTTTATTCTTGTCACGTCTCTCTCTACTGGGGGGTGGGGACTACAGGGGGCACTACCAGGGGGCGATTACTGCAGGGGGAACTAAAAGGGGTATTACCACTGGGGGATTACTACAGGGGGGGATTACTACAGGGGGCACTAAAAGGGGGGATTACCACTGGGGGAACTACCAGGGGGAGATTACTACAGGGGGCACTACCAGGGGGGGATTACCACTGGGGGAACTACCAGGGGAGGATTACTACAGGGGGCACTACCAGGGGAGGATTACTACAGGGGGCACTACCAGTGGGGGATTACTACTGGAGGCACTGAAAGGGGGGATTACTACTGGGCACAACCAGGGGGAATTACTACTGGGGGCACTACCAGCTCCTGCCATTTCCCACACTAGGCTTATACTCGAGTCAATAAGTTTTCCCAGTTTTTTGGGGTAAAAGTAGGTACCTCGGCTTATATTCGGGTCGGTTTATACTCGAGTATATACGGTATATAAGGAAATACCTGCATATCATCATAATAGAGACTTTGCAATGTAGTTTTATATATTTGCCTTTTGCAAATGGCTATAACTGTCATGGATAGAGATATCGGTCCTTATAAACAACGCAGAACGAACAGTCATTCAAAATATCAAACAGGATGATAAATCTATACATTATGAATACATGCTGGTTATTCCCTGCTTGACACTATGGACCAGGCTTATGAGACGCACTTGATGAGCAACGCAAAGTGCTTTTGTTTGCACCCGTTTGCCTAAGAGGTGCACAAATCAGGGTTATAGATGTAATGTTCACAGTGAAAAATCCCTTTAAATCCAGGAGGCCGTGGCTGTTGAAACTTCGGCTGCAGTTACCATGGTAACGGTGGGAAATAAACTATTGTGATCCATCACACATACAGACTGCCAGTCTCCACTTACAACTTTAACAATATATAAAGTATATAGGACAGCAACATTTACCGGCATTGAAGTCTTGTCAAGGGCTGAAATCCAGCCAGAAATCTGCTCGACCAAGAAAATATCCAATACACACCTCACAGAGGAGGTAGGGCGCAGTGGGAAGGGAATTTGTCAATTACTCATCTGCTCCTGAAGCCAAATGATGAAGTGTGGGAGCCCTGTTTCCAAGGTGCTCGGCGGCGGAGAATTACTGCCCTAAGCCCCTTCAGTTCCAATGCTCTTGGAAACGTGGGTGAATGGGCTGAGGAATAGGATGCCCGTACAGTAGGTAAAATTAATACTTTGGCCTTATACCTGGAAAATAAACAATCCTATATTTCACCATTTACTGTCTGAACAGTTATTTTCATCCAAAAGAGGAATCGAGCAATTTTCCACACTGTTGCCGTGTGGAAGATTGGCCCCATTGTGTGGCTCCCGCTGTACCCACACTCTACAATATGGCAGCAGATACACGTGTCCTCACTCGTTTTTGCTGCAGTTACGCCAAACAGCCCCTTTTCAGCACGCCTGGTCCCGTGAGACTGTGCCAGCGCTGGGCGTCTATTTTTCGGCTTTTTTGGGGGGCGAAAAAGCATCTAAGTCGCGATGCGACTAGGACGAACCAGGAGACTGTGCTGATACATTTCATATGCGACACTGAGTGCGACAATGTAGCGACCGCAGATTTTTTCCACGGCAAGTTCCGTTTGCAGACTCAGTTGCACACAGATATACAAATGTCACAAATCAAATTAATCAGCAGTCTCTTACTGCGTCCTAGTCACATCGCATTGCGACCGACGCATTTTCGGCAAAAAAAAAGACACCCAACGCTCGCAGAGTTGCACGGGACCTGGCGGTTCACTCACACCAGGCAAATCGCGCTGCATGGCAAATGGAGTCTAGATGAGCAGGGACACATCTGTGTGAGCACGTGGCCCCTTACAGGCCAGATAAAGGTAGAATTGATATTAATAGGATCTTTTTCTGGGGTTGGATACGAGATGCCGGCGGTCAAAATCCTGACGCCGGCAATCCAACAGGGTTAAGATACCGACGCCTGTCGGTCGGTATCCTAATCACCCCCCTCTCCCTACCCCTCCCTCCCTGGTGCCTGAACCTAACCTCCCCCCTAGTGCCTAAACCTAACCTCCCCCTAGTACCTAACCCTAACCCTCCCCCTAACCCGCTACTTACCATTGGGGTGCTCGGTATGCCAGCGTGGGGATTCTGACAGGTGTCAGGATACCGGCACCGGCATCCCGCACGCCCGGATGCTGACCGCATCCCCTTTTTTAGTCATGGTGAGAACTGCATTTCAAAAGCAAACACAGGGCCTGATTCAGACCCGCTCGCAAGCAGGACGATGGTTGTGCATTGTGCACGAGCGGCGTGCGCAAGCCCCGTAGCGAGTGAGAAAGTCACTCGCTCCGGGGCTTGCTACAAACGGGGCGGCTGTCGATGTTGATCGACAGCTCGCCCCGTTTTGTAGGTGGGGTGGATGGACAAATGGAGGCGCTCCTGAAGGAACGCCTGCCGTTTGTGGGTGTCCCTACTGACATCACCAGTGATGTCAGTAGGGTGTTTCCTGCTCTATTAGAGCCGGAAGTTCACTGGTGCTTGCGGTAGACGAGACCCTACCACAAGGGTCTCGTCACAAACCTGATGGTCGCTCGCAAAAGTGGTCACCCACAGCTTAGCGAGCGGCCAGGAGGCCGTTTTTTTTAAAAAAAGCGGCCGCCATGATTCAGAGCAAGCGCTCGCTTTTTGCAAGCGGCTCTGAATCAGGCCCACAGTCTGCAATGAAGAGGACGTCAAATGGACATTGTGTCCAAGAGAGGAACGACTGGATCTTGCCCAATCTGGCAACACGGACATGGCAAAACTGAACTCAAACGCTGCTACCTGATGTATATACACGTTTTACCATTTGCCATTGTCCATTATCTCCTATAAGTCGCGTTACCTGAATCCTGCACAATCACCGCCGGCCATGCTACTGCCGCAGATACTTTTTGCCCCTACAAGGGCAGAAGAGGTGGACCCAACAGACCAGTGTGGACGCACGCAAGAGTATGTACTGACAGCGGATTAGACCTGTGCCACCTTTCCGTGTACGCACCCCATTAACAACCCTTTATATCTTACACAGAGGTTACGCTCCTTCAGCAGGAAACCCTAATGAGTGAGCCAGACTGGACTGCTTCCTTAAGGGTTTTTTTTTATACACTGACAACTGAGACCTGAAAGGCTGCTCTGAGACTCAGATGTTCAGTGCAACTCTGCACAAATTTATAATTCCAAAAGTTTAATTTTTAACATGATCATTTTCTGCCTTCAGCTTAGCTTCAGAGGTTCCCAAACGCCACCATTACAGTCCAGGTTTTAAGGATATCCATGCTTGAGTCCAGATGGTTAAATCAAATTGACTGAGGTAGTAATTAAGTAACCTTTGCTCAAGCATGGATATCCTTAAAGCCTGGACTGTACTGGCAGAGTGCCTGATTCACTACCGATCGCACCTGCAAATGCAATAGCGATTATGCACGCAGCTCCACTGCGATAGTATGCTAATCCATTGCGATGACTATGCTGCCGCAGCACTACATAAGGACGCCCAGTGTACCTTACACACATCCGTAATGTTTAGCAAGATTGCAAACCCATCAGTACAGTGGAGTACCATCGCAGCCACACGCACACTTGCACAAGGTCTGACCTTACTCAGGAATTGCTAACTTCACAAGCTATGAGGCCTCAAGCTGCGAATGGCATCACAGTGGCTAATTGCTGCACGCCAATGCAACGGCGTTCAAACGCACTGACACGCCTGCGATTCTTCGACCACCATAGCCCCCCCCCCCCCCCCCTCGTTGCCACCCGCAAATGGTGCTTCATGTCAATCACTCTGCACTGGACCAGCATAATCACTGCGATCGCAGTCCCGATTGCAGTGCCTGGTTCGAGCACTGCGATGCATAATCAGCCGATTGCGTTTGGAATCGCAGTTGCAATCGGCAGTGAATCTGGCCCAGGGTTTGGTAAGCACTGACATAGATAGAACACTGACTAAAGTGAATTACAGATCCCATATTCTGAAAAATCACCATAAAACTCAATAAGAAATCACAGCAAATGTAACCCTTGCTGAAAGAAATTACCATATCATTTGACAGTCAGCAACACAGGGTCTAATTTGTACGTAAACCCGATGTTGACGCACATCTCCGATGTTTTTAGCCTAAGCCGCACTGCACATGGGCAGATCTAGGGCTGCAATGTCGCTCACAGTGCCCCTACGTTGCCGATTGGTTGCTGTACAGATGTGTCCTCTTGTATCTTTGCTGCTGATGGGGCAAATCGCTCCATGTATGGGCCGAGTTGCGCGACGGAGTACGCCCGCTGCGTTCACACCCGAGATCCATAGGATTGCATGGTGCGAACTCGGCATAGCATACCGCGGCACGTGCGAGCGCTGCAAGTCGCATGGCACGTTTGCCACCAAAGATGGAAGAGGACACATCTGTAGCTCAGTACACATTTTCCACCTAAATAAACTAGCCCTAAAATATCATATTATAAGTGTGTCATCTTCCCCCAAACAATGTGTCACATAATACAATATACCTCCATGTCCTCTGTGCAAAAATACATTTATTATTATGTATTATTATTTTGCACCTTGCAGCCAGTAACTATGACAATACATTTATATATTCATTTTATCAGCTGTATCTTATCACATAGCACTGTGTTCTGCCATTATAATCATCTTATATTATATATAAAATACATTGGTCTTTTTGTTTGTCTGTCTGTCTAGTTATGCATTCGGACACCCCTGCACCAATTGGGATAAAACCAACGCGAGGTGGTCCAGTTGGATCCTGGCCAGGGTTTAGGGGGGGTTGGGGTCCTGGTCGCACCTCCCATTGGTGTACGCTGGGCAGAACTGTGACCCGCGGAGCCCGTACTGGGCATTCCACTGGATGGATTTGGATGACAACTTCACAGATGGGTGGCAATTGGTCTGGGATACCTAATGGAGTGGTTGGGCTCCCGGACGGACCTCACAGCGGAGTGCGCTGGAGCAGTTGCACGGACCCCGGCGGTCATGTTCAGACAGAGAAATTGCACCTCCATTAGACTGGTGGAATCTCTGTTAGTGCATCCGATGGTGCGTCTTAATGCTCACAGCAGCAGATTAGCACCGCAGCAGGTGGGCATCTCAGTAGGAAGCCCATCAGCTGCGGCATTAGCATAAAGATGCAGTTGTGTGCACCTCGGAATCAGACCTGATTAGTGCTTGTCAGCCATTTTGTTAGGGGTTACCATGGTAACCTCCTTAGTTACACTAGGCTCTGCGGGAAAGTCGCAGCTGTAATAACGCGGACACCTGAATCAGACCTGAATAGTGCTTGTCAGCCATTTTGTTAAAGGTTACCATGGTAACCTCCTTAGTTACACTAGGCTCTGCAGGAAAGGAAAGTTGCAACTGTAACAGCACGTACCTCTGAATCAGATCCGAATAGTGCTGGTCAGCCATTTTGTTAGGTGTCACCATGGTAACCTCCTTAGTTACACTAGGCTCTGCGGGAAAGTCGCAGCTGTAATAACGCGGACACCTGAATCAGACCTGAATAGTGCTTGTCAGCCATTTTGTTAGGGGTTACCATGGTAACCTCCTTAGTTACACCAGGTTCTGCGGGAAAGGAAAGTCGCAGCTGCAATAGCGTAGACCTCTGAATCAGACCCGAATAGTGCTTGTCAGCCATTTTGTTAGGGGTTACCATGGTAACCTCCTTAGTTACACCAGGCTCTGCGGGAAAGGAAAGTCGCAGCTGCAATAGCGCAGACCTTTGAATAAGACCCGAATAGTGCTTGTCAGCCATTTTTGGTTACACTAGACTCTGCTGGAATGCAAAGTCACAGCTGCAGTAGCGTGTACCTCTGAATCAGACCGAAGAGTGCTTGTCAGCCATTTTGTTAGAGGTTACCATGGTAACCTCCATAGTTACACGAGGCTCTGCGGGAAAGGAAAGTTGCAGCTGCAATAGCGCGTACCTCTGAATCAAACCCAAATAGTGCTTGTCAGCCATTTTGTTAGGGGTTACCGTGGTAACCTCCTTAGTTACACCAGGCTCTGCGGGAAAGGAAAGTCGCAGCTGCAATAGCGCAGACCTCTGAATCAGACCTGAATAGTGGTTGTCAGCCATTTTGTTAGGGGTTACCATGGTAACCTCCTTAGTTACACCAGGCTCCGCGGGAAAGGAAAGTCGCAGCTGCAATAGCGCAGACCTTTGAATAAGACCCGAATAGTGCTTGTCAGCCATTTTTGGTTACACTAGACTCTGCTGGAATGCAAAGTCACAGCTGCAGTAGCGTGTACCTCTGAATCAGACCGAAGAGTGCTTGTCAGCCATTTTGTTAGAGGTTACCATGGTAACCTCCATAGTTACACGAGGCTCTGCGGGAAAGGAAAGTTGCAGCTGCAATAGCGCGTACCTCTGAATCAAACCCAAATAGTGCTTGTCAGCCATTTTGTTAGGGGTTACCGTGGTAACCTCCTTAGTTACACCAGGCTCTGCGGGAAAGGAAAGTCGCAGCTGCAATAGCGCAGACCTCTGAATCAGACCTGAATAGTGGTTGTCAGCCATTTTGTTAGGGGTTACCATGGTAACCTCCTTAGTTACACCAGGCTCCGCGGGAAAGGAAAGTCGCAGCTGCAATAGCGCAGACCTTTGAATAAGACCCGAATAGTGCTTGTCAGCCATTTTTGGTTACACTAGACTCTGCTGGAATGCAAAGTCACAGCTGCAGTAGCGTGTACCTCTGAATCAGACCGAAGAGTGCTTGTCAGCCATTTTGTTAGAGGTTACCATGGTAACCTCCATAGTTACACTAGGCTCTGCGGGAAAGGAAAGTTGCAGTTGCAATAGCGCGTACCTCTGAATCAAACCCAAATAGTGCTTGTCAGCCATTTTGTTAGGGGTTACCATGGTAACCTCCGCTCTGCGGGAAAGAAAAGCACCTGCTTTCGTTATCTCGTTACCGGCTATTCCTTTACCATAACAGATAGACATGCAGTAATTTAAAAACTAATATAAAAGGTGCTATGATACTAGTCTAGAACACACAAAAATCAGCTATGACACTTTATAACAGAGGTGGGGAACCTTTCTTCTGCCGAGGGCCAATTTGATATATAGAACATTATTTGCAGGTCTGGTGTAGGCCACGCCCCCTCCGTGTGACGTTACATAGGGGCGGGCCACAATAGCGGATGATTACAGCAATGGTGCTGTAAGGGCAGCGGTGTGAACATCTGAAGCGTCCTAAGAACACTCCAGGCAGCACTGCTGCATAGATTCTGGTCGCAGGCTGCCATTCTAGGCACCCTGCTAGCCAGATGAGGCTAGTAGAAAAAAGCCAGGGCCAGACCAAATGATTCCGCGGACATTATACGGAATCATTATAATAAGGCTCTCCCACGTTTTCCATGCAGTTGGGCCTCACACAGGGGGAGATGTATCAAACCTTCGTGGGAGATAATGTGGAGTAGTTGCCCATAGCAACCAGTCATTTTAAAGACTGTGCTAGATAAATGACAGCTAGATGCTGATTGGTTGCTGTGGTCAACATCTCTACTCTCTCGACGGTTTGATACATCTCTCCTACAGTATGTTATTAATCTTACAGAAGGGCCTGGAAAGCCCACAGCCAGCTGTTGTGATGAGCCCCATAGACAATAGCTGAACAGATAATCTTGCTTTAGAAAGACTGCAAAACGCACACGATAATCTGCATTGGAACCAATATATATTTGCTTTTATCTATTAAAAATATGAAAAATTGAGGAAATGTCGAAAGGAAACAATATAGAGGCATATATAGGATGTATGAACTGTAAGTCCATTATAAGGCAGATCTTGTGATAACTTGAAACCATCGGACCTCCCGAAATATGTTTGTTATTGTATAAGACGTTCACTAAAGAGACAGAACGCTGGGTTAATGGTTGCAGCCAGGCACATGCCGAAGCCACGAGGCAACAAATAATCGGACAAACGGCCCAACTCCACCAATAAAGTCTCTACTTTTCCCTGTATCACATGAAATTAACAGACACACGATAACAAGCCAAGAAAACATATGCAAGACCTGGATTCCTAAGACACCAGATGAAGCTCTCTCTGCTTCCCAGACCTGCCATGTGCTGTCCAAGACTAGAATTGGATGCAACAAGGCCTAGCTTTCCTGTGTGAACGTCTGGATCGGATCTGTTTCCAGCTACCGAGAAATGTGCTCGATACATCGAAAATAAACGTCTCCATGCAGAGTGGAGATGTAAGATGAATGTGTCTTTGCATTGGGAGAGAAAATTCTACCCGATACAAATGCAAGTGCCTGATGATGTCTCTGCATATATATATTATATATATAATATACATATTCGATGTTACGTATTAAGACAAAGACAGGCGCATGTTTTCAAGAACGTGATTCTAAGATATCACTATATAAAAAGGATAACCAAATATGACATAGTATATCAGAAGACAGCGGACCACCGTGTACATAGGAAGGACCTACCAAAATAACTGTATATAAAACTAAATACAATACAATACAATAATAAAAAAACGGGTGACTCGAGAAACCGGCAAGGGGCTTAATAGCGATAGAAGTATGCAGTATAAAGCGTACTGTGATGTAGGATTAACCACACAAGGTACTGTAGTTTGCAAAGCACAGAATCTCTGCAACATGTGCTCCTAATGCAATGCTGCAGCCTTAATGGCATGTAAATATCGTACACGGCAAAAACACAACACATAGAAATATCATGTGCTATTCCTATCGAAACTTTTACTTTCATTATCAATAAACATAGACCCAACAATATCATAACATATACGTTATATATAGATTAACAGCACCTCCACACATACACCAGTCAGGATGGATCGAGCTGTTGACAGAACAGTAATATGCTCAGCAAGAGGTTTATCCAAGTTAGGGTCCTTTATTCAAAAATAAATAGATCAAACTCGCAACTAGGCCACAGCCAGGGGGATGGGCAGCCCGGGGGCCTTGTCATTTTTGTTCTAGGCAATAATTAAAATAAAGCTTTTGTTAAACGTCGAGTTGAAATGACACAGATTCACGACTTGACAAGTTTTTGTGCAAAAACCTTTTCTTTAGGGCGATTTGCAGACGGGGCGGGGGGGGGGGGGGGGCGGCCATCTCCACCTGCAAAACCAGTGATTTTTGGAATTAAAGCAATGACCCTATTAAAATAAATGATCAATACTTACCCGTCGGGGATCTCTGCAACCCTACGGCATATCACGTAATCCTCTGGAAAATAAACTTGAGGACGCTGGCATAATAAATCCCCAGTAAGGAGGTTTTCAGCTTCCATGTGCTCATAGTAGCACGCGCTCAGCTGAAATGAACATTCTGCTGTCGGACAGCCCTGACGTCACATGGACACAGACAGGCAAACACACACACCCCCTGCTCACAGTCCCACACTCACAGTGGCTGCAGGCTGTTGTTATGCTGCAGCAGCAGAGGCACAGGCGTTGTTGCAGAGCCCAGCACAGCACGGTGGATTCCCCCCTTAACTTTTAAGCTGGGACCGTGATATAAGCGGGAGAGGGGGACACAGTGTTTGTGCAGAGCCCCGGTGTGCAGGCAGCAGCCTGATCCCTCAGTGCTTCTGATACAGAGGCTGGTGGGGGAGTGGAGAAGGGGTGTGGGGAAGTGAGAGAACCTTATAGCACTGTAGCTAGCTATGTACTGAAGAGGGGGGGGGGGGGGGGAGGCAGCAACATGAATTCCTGCCTGGGAAGGCTGGAGCTCTATATTCTCCGAAGGCCAGGTACATGTACATAATGGATACTGCGTAACATTAACTGTATCGGTAAACAACTAAACATTTACAAAATGATTCTTTTTAAAACATTTAAACACCTTTACGGTACAAATGTGCTGAGATTACGGTGCGGTTATTCAGGAGAGAACACAAATTAGGGAGCACGTGGCAATCACTGACCATCACACGTGGGGGTACAGGTTAACAAAACAAGGTGGAGAAATTCTTCTCTATAGTGAGGTACTATGGCCGCGATCTAAAGAGTAACGATTAGTCACGTAGGAAAGTGAAGTCACGAGTCGCGCATTTGCCCTGTCTGTTCCGAACAACTTAACTCTTAAGAGGGGCGAGTTGGCAAGCCTGTCGCTGCGACTGCTGCTGCACAGTGCGTCAGCATCATAACGCTCCTGTTCATCTTCCTTTGGGTCAGGTGCGTGGCCGTTGATGCCGCAGTTCTAGGACTCTTTAGAGCACGATGATCTTAGGGAATTCTGCCGTAACACTGCGGTGTCCAAAAGTCTGTAAAAAAATAAAATAAAAACCAATACACATTATTTATTTATGTTTTGTATATGCATGCAAGTCACACAGATCGTCTGGCGCAGGCCTGGCCAACCTGTGGCTCTCCAGCTGTTGTGAAACTACAAGTCCCAGCATGCCTTGCCACAGTTTTGCTATTAGGGAATGCTAAAACGCTGGCAAGGCATGCTGGGACTTGTAGTTTCACAACAGCTGGAGAGCCACAGGTTGGCCAGGCCTGGTCTAGTGTACCCTCTAGTGTACCCTCAATGTCAATAATGATGTGCGCCCTCATAGTCAGCGAGGGCCAGGCTACTTGCGCCGTCGCTCCCGGCATCGGCAAGTGTGCATGCGCTTGACATTGCCGGCACCCTCCGCCGGGACACATCGCTAACTGCACATTCTGCTCCAACTGGAAATGACAAGGAGCTGATTGGTTGGAGCACCATTTAAGATGAGTAACGCGTGCTAACAAGAATATCGTTCGTTGATAAATCTGGGCCTTAGTTTTTAACACGTAAAGATATCGCAGGTCTCTAAGGCTTCGTACCCACTAACGTTTTATAAATGCGCATTACATGTTATCAATGTTTGTAAATGTTACATCTGTGGTTACCGTTCCTTTTGCCGTATTTGCTTGCAGTGCGTCCTGTTGGCGTTTTTCGGAATGTTACTTTTTCCATTTTTCTGCACCAACTGCGTGTAACTGCGTTACACAGACTACAGCTTCTAAACTGCTAGTAGAAATGCAAAAAAAAAAAAGCCTATTAGACGTGTATTGAGCATCTGTGTTATTCATATTTACCAGTATTAAAGATGCATTGAGAAGGCCAGTAGGTTTATAGCCTGCGGGTGCACAACTGGACTTCTCCTAGATGCACAGGGCCTAACGGGGAGTTGTGCGCAAATCGCCACTATCACTGCTGCATTACTTGCTCAGTCAGGACAATATGCGCATATTCTCCCATCTGCTGAGTTGTATGCATCTCTGAGTGCAGACCGCCCATCCACGTACACTTATTTTGATGACCATGATCATCACGCCGCACAGGCACCATCCTATACTTGGTGCAAGGTCTGAAAATAGGTGTATTCACGCTTCCATTAACAGGCCCTCTCTGAGCACAACCTTACAGTCCAGTCGCTTCTGTACGGTGATTCTTACAGATGTATCATAGCTTGGAGAGAGATCATGTAGAGAAGGGCCCCATGGCAGCCAATCAGCTTCTAACTGTCATTGTATAAAGTGTCAGATAAATTAAGCTGATTGGTTGCAATGGGCAAGGCTTGATACATCTCCCCCTCAATGTTTTCCTTTACAGTGTACATCAGGGGTGCGACCCTCTTTAATATTCCGAGGGCCGCATGGGGAGATAGCATTCGTTGAAGGAAGCCGTAGTAAAAGTCACATTCTGGCCAACACAAACATAGACCTACACTCCAATACACATACATATCCAGTATACACGTACACCCAGCTCATACACACACACAGCCAATGCATTCATACAACGAACAGAACCACTACATTCATGTGTCATATACACATATACTCGGCACTTACTGTGGCCTGATTAGCGGCGTGTCTGGTCGTGGGGCTCAAAGGAATGGAGGAGGCCACTGACGTTAAACTTCTGTACCTCACACAGATTGGAGGCTACATAATGTAAAATGGAAGGGAATTAGAAAGCTATCTGTACCTGGCGAGAACCAAAAATACAACGGAGGAATGGAAGAGAGAGGACGGGAGGGATTGTGTGTAAGAGGAGAAGCTTTTGGGAACCAATATGTTAAAACTGTACCAGATTCTATTCTAATACCTAAATATATACCCACCTTTATCCAGATCCGCAGTTTGGCGCTGTCTGTAGGGGTGGATGTGTCCGACTCCTGCGCAGTGACCATGAGGGACTGCTGGAAGGAGCAGAGCCACGGTTTTGCGAAAATGCGACAGGCAGCAGTTTGCTGCCAAGGCTGCCTGTCACAGACGTGACCGCCCCATCTAGTGGCTTCCAGCGTGGGCCTGTTCATTAGAGCAGATCTCTTAGGGTAGGCTTCAAGCGATGCAATGAAATCACGGGCCGCATGCAGCCCTCAACCAGCGTGTTGTGTACACTATGGGGATGATTCGGAGTCCCATGAGTCCCACGTGAAAGGACAGTATTTTTGGCGGAAGCCTGATTTACTACCAATGCTAATGAGAGAGATCGCCAGAATCAGGCTTCTCTTCCCCGTACGCACAAATTGTGCGGAGCTTTAGACACACGCCTACGACACTAACATGGCACTCTCACAAGTCAGGGGCGGTTCCAATGTTGCAATATTTTGTCGACATTCATCGTGTTAACAATGATTGACATGATTAGAATGTCTACAAAGCGTCCATGGAGGTCTAATGGTAACTTCTATGTCCGGAGGTAACCTCTAACCCCTCCTACTACTGCCTAACCTCCCCTTCCGTAGCCTAACCCTCCCCCTAGTGCCTAACCCTAACCTCCCCTTCCGTAGTCTACATCTCCCCCTAGTGCCTAACCCAAACCTCCCCTTCCGTAGCCTAACCCTCCCCCTAGTGCCGAACCCTCCCCCTAGTGCCTAACCCTAACCTCCCCTCCCGTAGCCTAACCCTCTCCCTAGTGCCTAACCCTAATCTCCCCTTCTGTAGCCTAACCCTCCCCCTAGTGCCTAACCCTAACCTCCCCTCCCATAGCCTAACCCTCCCCCTAGTGCCTAACCCTCCCTTCCCATAGCCTAACCCTCCCCCTAGTGCCTAACCCTAACCTCCCCTCCCGTAGCCTAACCCTCTCCCTAGTGCCTAACCCTAATCTCCCCTCCTGAAGCCTAACCCTCCCCCTAGTACCTAACCCTAACCTCCCCTCCCATAGCCTAACCCTCCCCCTAGTGCCTAACCCTCCCTTCCCATAGCCTAACCCTCCCCCTAGTGCCTAACCCTAATCTCCCCTCCCGTAGCCTAACCCTCCCCCTAGTGCCTAACCCTAATCTCCCCTCCCGTAGCCTAACCCTCCCCCTAATGCCTAACCCTAACCTCCCCTTCCATAGCCTAACCCTCCCCCTAGTGCCTAACCCTAACCTCCCCTCCCGTAGCCTAACCCTCCCCCTAGTGCCTAACCCTAACCTCCCCTCCCATAGCCTAACCCTCCCCATAGTGCCTAACCCTCCCTTCCCATAGCCTAACCCTCCCCCTAGTGCCTAACCCTAACCTCCCCTTACATAGATGAACCCTAACCCTCCCCCTAATGCCTAACCCCAACCTCCCCTACAGTAGCCTAAACCCTCGCCTTAATGCCTAACCCAAAAGTTCCCAAACGCAGCCCTCAAGGCTCCCCAACAGTCCAGGTTTAAGAGATATCCATGGTTGAGCACAGGTGGTTAAATAAAATTGACAGAGGTACTAATTAAGCCACCTGTGGTCAAGCATGGATATCCTTAAAACTTGGACTTGGAGTCAGAATGTACTAAACGTGCGGTGTACATCCCGCCAGACACTGCACCGATACTAATGGCAGCCGGGTGTGGGGGTCTCCACGGGTCTCCTCCCATTCCTACTGGTTACATGTGCAGGATGTCCCGAGCTCCTACTCCCCCTCCCTGCACCGGGAAGAAGAGAAGGAGGCTGAGGTGAGGGGGGACCGGCAGTGAGAAGTGCTGGGCGTCTGCAGGGCGACGGGGAGCGGTAAGAACCCATAGGCTTCTATAGGGTAACGCCACAAAAATCTGACGTTACCATCCGCACCGAGGCTTAGTACATATCATAATGCGGTAAAAACCCAAAGAACAGGGTGTTTATCGCATTTTTCCTTTAGTAGATCCCGGGCCAGGTGTGTTGAGGACACAAATTGGAAACCTCTGGACTAACTCTAACCTCCCCTCCCATAGCCTAACCCTAACTATCCCCCCTAACCCTAACTTCCCCTCCCGTAGTCTAACCCAAACTTTCCCTCCCGTAGCCTAACCCTCCCCCTATTGCCTCACCGTAACCTCCCCTCCCATAGCCTAACCCTAACCTGACCTCCCATTGCCTAACCCTCTCTTTAGTGCCTAACTCTAACTTTCCCTTCTATAGCCTAACCCTCCCCTTAATGCCTAATCCTAAACTCCCCTCCCATAGCCTAACCCTAGTGCCTAACCCGAACCTCCCCTCCCATAGCCTAACCCTCCTCCTAGTGCCTAAAGGTGCATACACACACAACGTTTTTTTTAACGATTATCGTTAACGATATCGTTTATCGTTCAATCGTTGAAGCGATGAACGATTACCATTCATGCGCTTTCACCTTTGTAGTTTGTAGTTCAGTCAGACTGACCAACTCAACGATTTTCATTAAGGGAATATGCAAATAATCGTTTGTAGTTTTTCCCTTGAAAAAATGAATGAAAATCATTTACTAAAATCGTTCATTTACAAAATCATTGTGTGTGTATGCAGCTTAACCTCCCCTCCTGTAGCCTAACCCTAACCTGCCCTCCCATAGTCTAACCCTCCCCCTAGTGCCTAACCCTAACCTCCCCTCCCATAGCCTAACCCTAATGCCTAAACCGAACCTCTAACATAGCCTCACCCTCCAACTAGTGCCTAACCCTAACCTCTCCTCCTATAGCCTAACCCTAGTGCCTAACCCGAACCTCCCCTCCCATAGCCTAACCCTCCCACTAATGGCTAACCCGAACCTCCCCTCCTCCTAGTGCCTAAAAAGGAACCTCCCCTCCCATAGCCTAACTCTCCTCCTAGTGCCTAACGCTAGTGCCTAAACCAAGTCTCCCCTCCCATAGCCTAACCCTCTTCCTAGTGCCTAACCCTGACTTCTCCTCCTATAGCCTAACCCTAGTGCCTAACCCGAACCTCCCCTCCCATAGCCTAACCCTCCCACTAATGGCTAACCCGAACCTCCCTCCTCCTAGTGCCTAAAAAGGAACCTCCCCTCCCATAGCCTAACTCTCCTCCTAGTGCCTAACCCTAACCTCACCTCCCATAGCCTAACCCTAGTGCCAAAACCAAGTCTGCCCTCCCATAGCCTAACCCTCTTCCTAGTGCAAAACCTGAACCTCCCCTCCCATAGCCTAACCCTCTTCCTAGTGCCTAACCCTGACTTCTCCCATAGACTAACCGCAGCGTCTAAACCTCCCCTCCCCTCGCCTAACCCTCCTAGTGCCAAACCCTAACCTCCCCTCCCATAGCCTAACCCTCCCCCTAGTGCCTAACCCTAACCTCCCCTCCCATAGCCTAACCCTCCCCCTAGTGCCTAACCCTAACCCTCCCCTCCCATAGCCTAACCCTCTGCTGCCGGTCCGTGCAGAATGTTGACATTTCACAGGTCAACACTGTGAACATGTTGCCATCCTGCAGATGTCGACATGTCCCATGTCGATTTTTCAACAATGCCAACATCGTAACTGCCAAGTTTGTGGTGTCAACATTATGGCAACAAAGTGCAGCATGGGGTGGGTTCAAGTTCAAATACTAATGATGGTGGCTGTAGCTGCAGGTGTAAGAACAGTGGGTGGGACGCCCTTCCACGTGCAGACGCACAGATTGTTACCATACACAAGAGGATGGAAATAAGCAGGCTACCGCAGCGGCACGGAAAAGTAGCTGAGGATCGTCATTACCCCGTCTCGTTCAGTTTAACAAAAAATCTGTGCAGGAGATGAAAAAAAATATTTTCATGAATCAAAATGAAAATGAACTGTACCAGGAGGATAACAGTGACAATGGGCCCCCTAAACCCCCCCCCCCACCACCCCTTAGATAATCTGCCAGGAAAATACAGGTCACTTCGTCCTGCTCTGTGAACCTGACCCAACCTTTCATCTATATTTATTTATATATTTAATGGCATCAAACTCTGTATTTTCTATATTTAGACAACCTTGGCTGTTGCGCGCGCGCTGAGGACACCTAGATAAGGGCCTGAGCTGTAAATATTGTTTTGCTTTGCGCAGAAGTGTCCTTATTCACCTAGTGTTTATGTGGGGCCCGAGACGCGTGCGTGATTTAGACGCCGCGCCACAGATAGCTAGTTTTAGACTTTAGCATCTTTTTCCCATCGCAGCAGCTCGCAAACAGGCTTGTAGTGCCCCGAGGGATTAGAATTCGTAGCAGTGTAAATTCGCACAGCGTTGCGCTGCGGGGGGAATGAAGCGGCTCAGTCATACCGGTCCTCTTTTCTACAATTAGCGTCCTTGTTGTGCTGCTATAACACGCAAATCCACTAGCGGTGTACAGGGTAGGGGTCCTGTGTGCTGTTATCGCATTAGCATTGCCAAACAGATGCACATTCAGTAAAAAATATTTTTCGTGGCGCACCAAACGGGGCTATTGGGCACGATTGAAGGTTAGGTTAGTGGCACATCTGTATAACACTTGAATTGTGGTCTTTGCATTTCACAGTAAGATAAATGATTTCTCATGAAATTATATGAGCATTCCCGCTCTTTGTGCCTGATTCAGCACGTATCGGAATTGCGATCGCAGCTCCATAATCTCACGCAAAGCTGCTGCGAAAATATGCTAATGTCTGCCACCGCTCAACAAGCATAGAGACGCCCACTGCTGCTTTCCCACTTCCGTAATACCTCGCAGTCCTGCGTATACATCGGAGCACATCGGCCTGTCACGCGCAGTTACAGCAGGTCTGACCTGTCTCAGAAATTGCAAGTCTCGTTGCACGCAGTGAGCACTCAGGCTGTGTAGCCAATCACAGTGGCTATTTTATGCACGCCCATGCAACGGCATTCACACACACAGACGCGCCTGCGTTTCTCCAACCACTCCCCCGTCACCACCCCCAAACGCTCACGGCCTGTCACTCACTCTGAGATGGAGTACTATGTGCGTGCGTGATCGCAGTGCGACCGCAGCGTATGTGCACTGCGGTGCATACACAGTACGCAACATTGGCCGAACTGCGTATGCGGTTGCAATTGCGATCCGTGCTGAATCAGGCCCTTTGTCGTCACCCCCCCTTTTTTTTTAAAGTACATTTACTCATGGGTACTGTATAAAAGAGAGGAGGATAAAGATGTCTATTGCGCAGATATATGGCACAAGCATTCACATTCGCATCACTCATTTGCATAAACCCATGTGAGCGATTTGATTGGCTGTGTTCTTAGGAATAATGGGTCTCATTCAGACGCGGTTGCAAGCGCCGATGGTCTCCACAGAGCATGCGCACGATGGAGCCGGCTCCGTCGTGCGCATGCACGAGACCCGGATAGCGACGGGCGCTCCGTCGCTAGGGGTCTCATAGCAGATGGAGCGAGCTGTCGATGTTGAGTGACAGCTCGTCCCGTTTGCTGGGCGTGCCGGGAGCGTGCCCGGCCAAACGGAGGCGTTCCAGTCAGAACGCTTGTAGTTTGGGGGCGGCCCCACTGACATCATTGATGATGTCAGTGGGGAACTTCCTGCTCAAACAGAGTAGGAAGCTCCCTGGGGCTTACGAGAGCCCAGACCCAACCTTAGGGTCTGGTCGTAAGCCCCGGTGGTCGCGATGGTGATGACCATCGCGACCATCACCCTGATCGCAAGCTAAGCTGTGGGCGGTAACCCACAGCTTAGCTTGCGACCTGGAGGCAGCACTTCAAAACAAGAAGTGCCCGCCCTCAGAGTGAGCGATCGCTTCTTGCTCTGAATGAGGGCCAATGTCTGATCCCTATTGTGTGCAGGGGGCTGACCACCATTACCAGGGGCTTTGCTGTATTTAATGATATAGCGATAAAAGCGATGTTGACCGTATGTAATTACAGTGTTGCCATGAATTGGCAGGAATGTAGGTGGCTTTTTCGGGATGATTTTGGATAAACAATTATCCTGTATTCCATTCCTTAGTTAATGCTTTTATTCATTCATGTGACAACTCAAAGTTTTAGATCAGTTATATTACCCCTGCAGGACAGGGTGACTCCTTAGCCAACAATGGCATTCAGACAATGTGTCCAATTCCGAAGTCCACTGAGTGACATATTCAGATATTCTGTAATCAATAACGGCAGCCCGTGGAATCTGAGCGACGTGAAGCAGTGTAGGGTTACAGGCTTCAGGTAAGTCCGGCATAATGTGATTCTTTTAGGTGTCCGCATTGATACAGACCAGTCAATTGTAACGCAATCATAGTGACACTCCAGCTCTAACCCCTTACTGACTATTGAGATGCCCACTAGTGCCGTCTCTAATCCGCTGCCTGTGTACAAAGACGCGCCATCGATAGCGCACCCGATCTTCTGAGCACCCTATGGTCGCTCAGTACGTCCGTCGAAAAGTAAGCCATCAGAGCCTTTGCCACTGATATGTTTGCGTTTGCCTCGTCAACCTCTGTAACCTCCAACAAACGCTCCCGAATGTCAATCACATCGTCTCCAAGTCCTCACTGCAACCGCCGATGATAATCTAAATTGGAGCATGAGCTAAAGGAGCGCTGGCGTCTGAAAAGGGGCATGGCCGTGAGAAGGCGCGCCCCCTTTTTATCACTCTTCGGGGCATGATCGGTACTTACGGACATGACAGACGGCCCCTCCTGGCTCAGTGAATATGTAAGCATGTTCCCGGCCTCCATTCACCGGCGGTGACCGCTGCACTGCTATTTTCCCCACCTGCGGGACACTGAGGCCCACGGGTGGGGACAGCACCCACAGACCATTTTAGAGGGGAGCTGCCAAGAGGGGCAGGGAACATTCTGCCCTTTAGAAACGGTCAGGGCGCATCGCTAAGGTATAGACTCCTCTGAAGGTTCCCTGTGGTATCTGGACCAGGACATTAGCAGCAGATCCTTTAAGTCCTGTAAGTTGCGAGGTGGGGCCTCCATGGCTCGGACTTGTTTTTCCAGCACAGCCCACAGATGCCCGATAAGGCTGAGATCTGGGGAATTTGGAGGCCAAACCATCAATTTGAACTCTTTGTCATGTTCCTCACACCATTCCTGAACAATGATTGCGGTATGGCAGAGGGTATTATCCTGCTGAAAGAGGCCACTGCCATCAGGGAATACCGCTGCCATGGAAGGGGGGGTACTTGACCTGCAACAATGTTTAGGTAGGTGGTACGTGTCACAGTAACATCCACATGAATGCCAGGACCCAAGGTTTCCCAGCAGCATCACACTACCTCCGCCTGCTTGCCTTCTGCCCATGGTGCAACGCAGTCCCATGACACCCTCAGTGGCGTCATGAGGAGGGTGCACCCAGGTGTCACCCACCAAAATGACGGATCCTCTGCAGTGACAGGAGCCGGGTGTAGCAGTGTGACATAGAAGAGCAGCTGACAGTGCTGATGGCCCAGTCCCCGGAGTGAAGTCATCGGGATCCCGGTTGTCCTACTTTGGATCACTTATGATTGGTACTAACTGTTGCCTACCAGGAACACCCCACAAGACCCTGCCGTTTTGGAGATGCTCTGTCCCAGTCGTCTAGCAATCAGTATATGGCCCTTGTCATAGTCCCTCAGATCCTTAAGCTGGCCACACACTAGACCAGTGGTTCTCAAACTCGGTCCTCAGGACCCCACACAGGTCACGTTTTGCAGGTTTTGCACCCAGCAGCTGCACAGGTGTAGTCATTACTCACTCACACATTTTAAAAGATTCGCAGGTGAAGCTAATTATTTCACTTGTGATTCTGTGAGGAGACCTGGAAAATATGTACTGTTTGGGGTCCTGAGGACCGAGTTTGAGAACCTGTGCACTAGACCAACTTTAATCCAACCATCCAACTAGTTGATTGGTTGGAATGAAAATCTGGTACGGTATGGGAGTAACTGATGATCAGAAATTTGCTCCTAAATGCCAGAAAACAGATGAAAATGGTCGGTCAGACAAGTTTGTTAAATGTTTGATCTAAACAATTTGTTCAAACAACAGTATTTGTCCATTTTCCGGCGTTTGGGGGCAAATTGCTGATTGTCATTTGCTTTCATACCTTACCAGATTTTTATTCCAACCAATCAACAAGTTGGATGGTTGGATGTAAGTTGGTCTAGTGTGTGGCCAGCTTTACGCCTGCCCATTACTCCTGCTTCCAACACATCAACTTCAACAACTGACTGCTCACTCGCTGCCTAATATATCCCATCCCCAGACAGGTGCCATTGTGAGATAATCAGTGTTATTCACTTCACCTGTCATTGGTTTTAATGTGATGGCTGATGGGTATATATACACAGGTCAAACAGAGCTGACTTTGTTTGCCTTGCCGAGTTTACGTCAAGTTTTTTTTTTCTTTTGTAAAGTTTAAGAACATATCATGAATATTCAACCTCTGAAACTATTTTGAGTATCTCTACTGAAGACCTCTCTCCAATTCTCCTCCCCTCTCTGGGATCAATCTCTCTGCAGTCTTTAATTTCAATCGCTCTCTCCCCTCACTTGAGATTTCCCGGCATTACCATGTCAACAGGACCTGACAACATAATAGAATGCAGCTAAAAACCTGTATCAACGCAAGTAAACATTTCGTTACTATCACACAGGTCTCTGAATTGGATTTATAATATAATAATAATAATAATAATAATAATAATAATAAAAAAATAAAAAAAAAATTATAATTTTAATTTTCCACCATTTTTTAATAGGAGCATATTGTAAATACCGATACGCCTTATACACCTGGGGGTATATTTGCTAAAGTGCGTTTTTTTAGAAGTGGAGATGTTGCCCATTGATTATCTTCTAGAAGGTGCTAGATAAATGTTAAGTAGAATCTGATTCGTTTCTATGAGCAACATCTCCACTTCTAAAAACCCACTTTAGTAAATATATCCCTTAGCCTCAATATGCCATGAGGTGCGACATGCCAGGCGTGAGTGAACCGCCAGGTCCTCGTGTGACTCGGCTTACGCTGAGTGCTTTTTTCGTGTCTTTTTTTGCATTTTAGTAGTAATCGGTTGCAACGAACTGCTTCACGAGACTACACTGATTAACTTGATAGGTGACACTTGTTTATCTGTGTGCATCGGAGTCTGTGTACGAAGCACAACGAAACTCGGCGTGAAAAAATGCTGTGGCAGGTGCGTGGTGGCCCTTTGTATACAGAATCAGACTCAGTCTTGCGAAGCGGCTTGTTGTATCCGATTGCGACTAAGAAACATTTTCAGGTAATAAAGACACACGGTGAAAGCCGAGTCGTCCGGGACCTGCTATGCCGAGAAGGGCTGTTTGGCGCGACTGCAGAAATAGCGTATGAGGACCCATCTGTAAGATGCCGTTCACATGCTTTTGGATAGAGTTATGGTGCATACACATGGAACAGTATATTGTTACGATATGAACGATAACGACATCGTTCAACGATATATCGCTCTGTGTGTATGCAATAAACGACCAGCGATGTGCGCTCCCGCTGGACGATAACGATATCGTCCATCGGGCATGCATGCAGGCCAATCTGGACGATATTGTGAATATTCCGTACGGGTTTGAACAGGCAAACCCCTATGGGTCGTTCATCGTTGGTGATATCTTTGGTGTGTGGATGAACAATATCGTTCATCCAGCAGACCAGGAATTTCAAGGGAGATCGTTCAGCGATATCGTTCGCTGAACAGATCGTCCCGTGTGTACCCAGCATAAGATAAAGTCCTTATCTGTCACACATAGGAACTTAAAAAAAAACAAATTGAACAGACCTACAAGCATACTAAACACAATACTGGTCATAAGCCTTTTTACTTGCACTATAAAAAGCACACTGCAAGCGCCAGTATATATTCCTAGCCTACAGCAGCCATGCTATTGGTGCACAATGTCACCGTATCTAAAGATAGTTACAAAACTAAAAACAATATACTGCAGGTTTCACGGAGTCCGTACCAGCCTATTAATCAAGTGTCAGATTAATATTTAAGTTTTCAGCCGAATCCAAAAACTTTCACACAAAATTCTGCCAAATACTGAAAACAAATATGTACCAGCATGGTTGGTGTAGTGGTTACCGTTACTGCCCCACAGCACTGAGGTTGTGAGTTTAATTCCCGACCAAGGGGGGAAAATTTACTAAGCGGCGGGTTTGAAAACCCTGCAGTTTACTGGCATCTCGTACCCTACAGATGGGGGCAATGCAATTGTTTTCACCTGCGGCTGTGATTAATGGGCGCCTGACGGAGCAATTCAACTGTTGCTCCGTTCGGGCGCGAATAGCCGCGGGCGGACACAATTCTGCCCCCAACCTCCTGAGGCGGCAAGTAGAAATGTGCAAAAAAGTCCTGGTTTGGGGCGCCCAAATTACTGTTTGGGCGCGCTAACGAAGGCTGTAGACGGGATTAGCCGTTTAGGAGGCTAAACCGGAGCAGCACGCTGGTGACTACGGACGGGTAAGTATGAAATGATATGGACCCAGGGGCCCGTTTGCAAAGCACACCTTGCACCCATTATAGATACACCCCTGCTTATAGGGACTGAGGCCCTGATTCAGAGCGCTCGCTCTGAATCAGGGCCGTCCCTCCTCCTTTTTGGAGAGGCCTCCTGGCCGCTCGCATAGCTGTGGGTGACCACCCACAGCTATAGCAAGCGGCCAAAATGATGGTCGCGATGGTCTTGGGCTTGCGACGAGACCCTTGCGGTAGGGTCTTGTTGCCGCAAGCCCCAGAGAGCTTTCGGCTCTATCAGAGCCAAAAGCACTCCCACTGACATCACTAGTGATGTCAGTGGGGTCGGCCCCAGACGGTAGACGTTCACATGGGAACGCCTCTGTCTGGGTAGCCACGCCCCCGGCACGCCCACCAAAGGGGGCGTGCTGTCAATCACCATCGACAGCACGCCCCCTTTGGTGCTAGACCCATAACGACAGCTTGGCTGTCGTTATTCGGGTCTCGCGCATGCGCACGACGGAGCCGCCTCCGTCGTGCGCATGCGCACTTGGGCAACATCGACACGCTTGCGAGCGCTCGCGAGCAGGTCTGAATCAGGCCCTGATTCTGAGTCACACCCTCCTTCGACCGCTTTAGCTTCTTTTGCTGCATTACCCCACGTGCGCGGTTTTAGATTTTGCATACACGCAGTAGTAACCGTCGCCATTGCATGTGACTCAGAATCAGGCAGATAACATTGATAATTAATTTCTTAATACATTAGGGCAAAAATTATACTTTCATTTTATTAAGAGACAAATATTATTTGTTTATAATAAAGGGCAATGTTAATGTTTAATTAATGTTTAATTTTTTTTCTTTTTATGATGGAGCAACAGTTATTATTTTATGGCTATATAAATGCTATTCACATCATAAAATAATAAATAATTCCCGTCATTAAAAACATTTTTAAACACCAATTAGCAATGAATTAATATTGCCACTTCTATATAATTAATAAATTATATTTCACCCATTTTCCCACTAACATAAAATAGTATTTCCATCACTAGAGGATTATCAATACTACAATGCTACCTCCTTTTTCAATACATACTAGCATTCCCCTTTCCTGTCAGCTCTGGTGCTTCTAGCACGCTCTGGTCTGTATTTCAGCAGTTTGTTGTGTGAGCTGAGGGCCTGTTTCAGACCCGGACGCTATTTGCGTCCGCTTGCTGGCTAAAAGGGGTCAGCTATTTAAATCATGTGCTCGCACTGCGTCGCGTAAAGCCGCCCACTAAGTAATAGCGAGCGGTCGCACTATGCGCTCGCACCTGTATAAAGACGCCCCTTTGCCACTCGCAACACACATCATCTCCGGCAGTTGTAGGATTAATCGGGAACATCGAGAGCCATCGGAGCTGCTCGCAGCGCTTGTGGTAGCCTTTTCCCACCACAACATTGCGAGCAGTTTAGGCTAAAATACAACCCAGTCACGTGTGTAATGACGCTACTTTGCTAATTATGCACACCCATTAAACGCCGTTCTGACGGTCGGGCACGCCTGCGTTCGCACATCCACACCCCCGTTTACAAGCACCTTCCCCTGTTACCACCCACAAACTGTGCTATCTGTTACTCAAAATAACGGCCCGACTGCGGGCTACGGACGAGCACTTTCCCATCACAATGACTGGTTCGCGCACGTGCATTGCGACTCATATGCATGCGCAGATTGCGAAAAATCGCTCAATTCGAGCGAGCGCAGCTTAGCGTCTGGGTCTGAATCAGGCCCTGAGTGTGTTAAGCCGCATACACACTAGACGATTCTTATGAACGATATGGACGATAACGATATCGTTCAACGATATATCGTTCAGTGAGTATGCAGTGAACGACCAACGATGCGCACTCCCGCGGGTCATTAACGGTGTCTTTTGTCCTCCGTACATGCAGGCCAATATGACGATATCGCCAAGAATTGCCTGTTCAGAGATGTGGCAGGATGACTTCACTGAAAGATTTCTTTAAAGATATCTGTCAGTGTGTGCACCCAATATCGTCTGTCCTGCACTACAGAAAGGTCAAGAGAAATCTTTCACCAATATCGTTCATACAGCCGATCGTCTAGTGTGTATGATCCTTATAAGCACCAGAGCAGAGAGCAACACCCCACGTAGGAAAAAGGAACTGCACAGGTTGTGACAGGTGCAGGGTGCTAGAATGAACACTGTGGGGCATGTTCAATTAGAAGCGAAAAGTCCCATACTTTTCTCAAGCCAGACTTTTCGCCGACATCGCTGGTTTTGCATGCGAAAAAGTATCGCGCGCGCCTGCTTATCCCCGTATTCAATTCCAAAGGACGCGAAAATGCGTCACTTTGAAACTCAAGCTGGTGAAAAGTGCTGTCAGATATGGGGAAATCAGCCTGACACCCCCCAAAAGATGCACTGACATGGGGGATCTCTATGGATATTCCCGAATAGCCCTGCTAGAGGTATTTGGGGTTCTTAAATGCTCTCATTTGGTTTTATTTTGCGTCTTTGCACAAGTGGTGAAGAATAGCATTTAGCAGGTTTTTTTCACAAAAATAACTAGTCCCAGCAAATTTGGGATACATGAAAATGGGGGCAAGCATGGTTAAAAATCGCTAAAGTGAGGTCTTAAAAAGCGTTAAAAACGCACCTTCAGCACCTGCAATCAAAAATACACCTCCCCCCATACTTGCAGACCCCCCAAAGTATAGTTCACTAGTTTTTAAATTTGTACTCCAACTTTGCACTTTTTCTCCCCCATTTTCAAAGTCATTTTTTGGGGTGTTCTTTAATTCTTTTTTGGATTTTTTTGATGCAGTTTACCTTTGGGGACCTGTCCTAAGAGTGCAGGGTGGTTTCCCCAAAACCGCAATTCTGCACTTTTTTCCGCCAGCTATTCCTAGGCGAAACTTTTCCACCAGGTACATTGCAATGTGTTTTCGCACCGGCGAAAAAACGCAACAATTGAAAACGGGGATAAGTTTCCGCTAGCGAAATGCCGTCACCGGCGAAACTCTTTCGCAAAAGAACAGCTTTTCCCCACTAATTGAATACGGCCCAATGTGTGTCCGTGTGATAGGGATTATAGATTTTAAGCTACACTGGGGCAGGAACTGATGTGAATAACTGAAATATTTTTGATAAAGCACGGCCTAATATAGGCCTAAATTACTGTTATCAATAAAATAAATAATTTTCAAACATCCTGCACACTTGTATTAGCATACTGTAGATGTGGGTTAGATGTAGGCTGATTTTCATTCGACCCAGGTATCACGTGGCTTTATATTAGAGTTGTTGCGGTTCAGTTCGGTTGAGTACTATATCCCGATGGTGGCCACCCTGACGGTCACAATACATGTATCCTGCCCAATTTTAAAGTGACAAAATGTGCCCTTCCCTTATAGCGGCGCCCCGCTTAAAGCAGCCCGTGCTTCCTCACGCGCAGTTTGCGATCACCGCTGAAAGAATAGATGCCGTGTGCACAGCATCTATTCCCAGTGAGGGGAGAGCTTGGGGGAAGCCCGTCACCTCCATAAGTGCTGGGCATGCTCCCAAGAGTGATAAATAGGTGACGTGTCACAAGGACACGTGCCCTCCCTGGTCGGCCACAACCCCTTTTCGGGAGCGCGCGCCCCCAAGGCACGCACAGGGAAACCCTACGCACACCTCAGCGCCCTGCACTGCCCCCCGGTCTGCCGGGAAACACTAAAAATTCTTACCCTAACCCATCCCTCCCACAGACTAACCCTAACCGTCCCCTCTCACAGCCTAACTCTAACCGTTCTCTACCGCAGCCTAACCCTAACCCTCCCTCTAGTACCTACCCCTAACCCTAATACTCACTGGCCATCGGGATTCCAGAGCCGGTATTGTGATGACCGTTAGGATTCCGGAGTCGGCACTGTGATAGTCACCGTCGGGATCCTGACTGTTTGGATTCATCTTACATAGACACAAGAGCCGGATAGCCAGTAAGATGATATTTTTCAAATCCGAATGTAACCGGACAGAACCGAACTGCTCAACTCTACTTTATATACAATAACAACCCCTTCTGAAGGTGCTCCCAGCCTGACCTGAGTTACAATACAAGAGGAGGACCAAAGCACTACTAGCCATGAATGGCGTTCTGAGCTATGGATGGGAGCTATGAATGCATTAATTATAATGGAATTAATTCAGCATCTGATTACACAGGCCAGAGATCCCGTCCAACCAAGTGTCGTACTTATCACATGCTTCCTACCTGGGAAGATATGAGTTCTCATTCCAGACTTGGCTGCTGCAAGGAAAGCTCTTGGCACCTTTTCCAGGTAACGCTGAAATAAAGTGATAAAAAGGGATTACTGGAAGAACCGGAGGGAATCAAAGCATCAGATGGCCAGGGTGCCACCACCGAAGACAGCAAGGGCACATCCCCTTACGATAAAGCTGTAACGGTGCATATTATTAGAAAAAGAAAGTTGTTAAGCAACAGTTACATTTTATTATACTGATCTTAAATATATGTCTTTGGTTCTAGGAAATGCTGGGAAGTGATTAATGAAGAGACGCAGGTGCGGATTATATTGTGCGTTGACTGTTCTAGCAGAGCCCAACAGATATTTTTTTTTTTTGGCTGCACTCCGTTGGGTACAAGACCTCATAAATATTGTCAAAATACAAGATAAAGACTTAGGAAAGATAAACGGTAATTTGGCGTGGACTTAGGACCGGGCATCGGGAACATCTGTTTCTTGTCCTCTTGCATAATATAAAAAAAAAATGTAAGTAATCTGAGAAATAATAAGAAGTAAATGAAAAGTCTGCCAGGAAGGTGGTGTTGAGAAATAGAGAAGTTGGGATAAGGAACTTTACATCATGTAAACATAGGACATGTGTGCTGTTCCAGCAGTCCGGTACTTCTGCAAGGAAACCGGGTGTTTCCTGATCCCCTCCGTCTCCTAAAGTGTGTCATCATCCCATAGTGCTGTAAACCACAGCCTGACAGCCTGTCAGCCTCCTCCTGTCGCCCCAATGGCGGCATCTGCAAGACTGGACCAAAAAAATAAAATCTGGTTTCAAAAGTAAATTAACATCAAACGTCTATAATTTATGCTTCAAAAAGGAATTCAGGCAAATTAGGGCCTGATTCAGAGCCGGTCGCTATTTGGGGTCGTTCGTTCAAAAAATAGGGGTGGCTATTCAAATGAACCGTTCGCTCTTTGCGGTCTGTTCACGCCTCTAGGTCTGAACGATCGAACAAAACTTGCGGTCGTTTTTTTGGGAAACTACGCCCCCTGGCCGCTCGCATCCTACGTCATGTCCGCTATTTATTAGATTAATCGAGTACATCGACCAGGGTATGAGCTGCTCGCTATTCTTGTGGTTGGTTTTTGCTACCACAATTTTGCGAGCAGTTCTGGCTATAAAATAACCAAGTGACGTGGTCAATGACGCTGCTGTTTTAATTATGCACACCCATAAAACGCCCGTTTTGACCTTTAAGCACGCCTGCGTTCTGATCTCCCCTCCCCGTTTTCAAGCACCTTCCCCCGTTACCACCCACATACGCCTCATTCTGTCACTCAACTTATCAGGCATTCGCTATTGTGCGAGCACATGAATTTCGACCGCACTGACTGGTTCGCGCATGCGTATAACGATCCGTACGCATGCGCAGTTGGGCAAACATCGCTCGGAGTGAACGAGCGGCTCTGAATCAGGCCCTTAGTTTCAGTCATCTTATATTAAAGTAACACCCTCCTTTGCTACCACAGGGTCCCGAGCGCAGGAACCCCGGAGTTTCCGGCTTTTCTCTCCCCTGATTCATCCCATTTATGGACCGCTCTCCGGGGATTGACAACTGGAGAACTGTGGGTCCTATTTATCATTGGTGGCAGTGGGGCCCCATAAACTTTAATTTCATCTTGCCGCATATCGCGTCAAATCGATAAGAGACCATCCTGACCAAGAGTGAAAAGCAAAGTGATATCTTAAGTTATCACTTTACTGCTGGGTCTGAACTTGGGAGGCGCATGTGCAGGTAATAGGCTGTCAAAGAGGGATTTAAAATAAAACAGACTTTGGGGCTTAAGCAATAGGGGGGATGCGGTTAAACAGCCGACGGAGGGGGATTCCGGTGGTCAGAATGCCAGCGCCGGAAACCAGACACCTGTCAGAATCCCGGCGCCAGCATCCCGACGGCTGGAATCACGAAGGTGAGTAGTGTGGTTGGGGGGAGGGTCAGGCACTAGGGGGAGGGTTAGGGACTAAGGGGGGTGGGTTAGGATTAGGGTGCGGGGAGGTTAGGTTTAGGCCCTAGGGCGGGAAGTTAGGCACCGGGGAGGGAGGGTTAGGGGTAGGAAGAGGGGATAGGATAACGACCAACAAAGTGTCGGTATTCTAACCCTTTCAGGATGCCGGCGTCGAGATTCTGACCATCGGGATCCTGAACGCCGGTATTCCGTAATAGGTTGCGAGCTGCAGTCGCTACCCGCATTTTTTAAGCGGCACTCTTTTAAAGGCAAACCCAAGCTGATTTTGCCTTTAAAATTCTTGTCTCACCCTATTTCATAAGCTCCTTTAACTAACAGCTGGATAAATGTCAGAATACAGCAGTCCGCATTGAGAACCATGAGGACTACGGTACTTAGCTGAAAGTAGAAGACGTCTCTGATCTCACCTGTGCCAAGCCTTTGGTGAATAGCCCTGGTGAACAAAAATGCCGTTCCGCATTATTTAATAAGTAGGCCCCAAAGTTTAAGTGCATAGAGCGTGCGACAGTGTAAAGAGAACACTGACGGTTTACTCTTATTCTTTCAATAAATGCCACTACCTGGTACCACTGCAGTTGTCATCCCTGTCGTCTTTTTATTGTGCCGCAAAACAACAGGAGCTGTGTTACCACTAATTATTTGTCTTTTGGAGTTGGCTCTATTATTGCTCAGAGCAAAGCTCCCAGGTGAGACTGGCTGCTGAGCGAGGTTCTTTTGGATGCAATCTTACAGGCTAGATGGAAAATAAAAAAGCTGGCTGTAAGGCAGCGGTTTTCAACCGGTGTGCCGCGGCACACTAGTGTGCCGTGGCCGGTTGTGAAGTGTGCCGCGGGGTTGTCAGAGCCACTGGGCACATTTTACTGTACTTCAGCATCCCGGGCCGCTGAGCTCCTCTGGGAGACTCAGGCGCGACCGGGTAGTGACCTGCAAAGATGCGGCGGCGTGACATCACAGGTCACACACGCCGCGTTGTCCACTGCCCTCCAGCCCGCTCTGCCAGCCAACGCCCTGCGCCAATCAGCCAGCCCGCGCTCTGTCCAGGCAGGCTCTGCAGCCTGCCTGGAAGCCCGTCCGCACGCGATCCTGCTGCAGTGTGAGTGACAAGGGGGGAAGAAATGTGGGTTTTGTGGGGACCAGACATTTTTTTCTTCTTCGTGGGTACCAGCCATAGTTTATTTTTTCGTGGGAACCAGTCATGTCATTTTTTTTAGTGAGAACCAGCCATATATTTGCCTATTTAGTGGGGAACAATGTGTTTTGTTTTTTGTTTCTGTGGGGCCAGCCATAGGTTTCTTTTTCTGTGGGGAGCAATTTTGTGGGGCGCAATGTGGTATGGTTGTTTTTTTTGTGGGGAGCAATGTGGGGTTTTTTTTCGGTTAGGCCAGCCAATGGGATTGTTTTATTCTTGTGGGGGCCAATGTAGTGTGTTTTTTATACTTGTGGGGGCCAATGTAGTGTGTTTTGTTCCTGTGGGAACTAATGTAGTGTGTTTTTTCATAGTCCGCGCACACCGCATCGCCGGATAGTGTGCCTTGGCAATTTTAAAATCTTGTGTAGTGTGCAGCGAGTTAAAAATGGTTGAAAATCACTGCTGTAAGGTCTTTCTCTGAAATATAACAGAGGAAAACAGGTAAACAGCAGAACGCCACCGTTTGCCATGAATACCCCTAAAAGTGTAAAATTATTATTTTCTTTCTATTTGCGCTTCGACCGAAGAGTTTGAATGAATTCCATCAAAACTCTGGAATGTACTGAACCACATTTGACGTTCGCTACTCTCCAATCCCCCAAAAAATGCAGAATTAAATAGTAATGGTCCTTTTCATAATCCGTAATACATGAAGCATTATATTTCACCTAAAACTACTCCAATCTATAAAACGCTGAGCTGACATAAGTAAAATGACATTAAGTACAAATAAACGCCTAACCTATTCGGACATCCAAAGAAAAATCCGGGATTCATTGACAATAATTGACTGGAATTCTGAAATAAAGGAGTCTATGTACTAAGCCTTAGAGAGAGATATAGTGGATGAAGATAACGCACCAACTAATCAGCTCCTGTCACTTACAGGCTGTGGTTGACAAATAACAGTTAGGAGCTGATTGGTTGGTACTTTATCTCTGTCCACTTTATCTCTCCCCAAGGTTTCGTACATAGACCCCAAAGTTTTGGGATCTCACACTCTACGAAAAGTAATCGGCTAAACGATATTATTAGGTCAGGCAGGAATCCTCAATAAAAAGATCAAATAAGCATTTCCGTGCGAAAATAAACCAGATGTGCGTTTGCTGCGCGATTTGCGGGTAATAAATGGCCGTCAAGAGTATTACTTGACCCTGTGACTGATGAGTGCTTAGTTCCTAGGTGGGTATCTTCTAGTGCTCCAGCTCCTGGCTGGCAGGGAAGGCCATGTTGGTATTTGTAGTGCCACAGGAGAATCACAGGTTGTTTAGAAGGCTGACACAAATATTACCCATTATTATACGATTTATATAAATAATCCTATTAATACCTGGACAGTCTGTTATGACTAAATCATCATGGCACAAAAATAACATACCTTGCAAACCATGTGTGAAATTATTACATGCATGCTGCAGCATATAAGGAACCACACACATTACAATATGTCTTGTAACATTACAAGTATTTTAAACTAATATTGCATATTAATACCATGAATCTTCTGCAGGTTATATATACCTAGTTTTAGCAGCAGCAAAAGTCCTTCTCCATAGATAACCAACTATGAGGAAAGAAATTACTTTTTTTACCAACTCTTCTCTTTCTTTTCATTAGCAGGAACTGATAGTGTGAAAAAGGCTGAACGGCTACTGACAGCTTCCAGCATCCTCCAAATGACATTTACTGTGGGCTACAACAAAATGGCTGCCGCCCAGTGATCCGTGTGCTGTGCAGTGAGTGTTTCAGGGTTTTTCACTACAGCAGCATCATTTACTGGGAAAACGATTTTCAGCACAATAGGTTTCATTATTTGCTGTGTAAATGTATACTAATTATTTGTATTACAGGATAGTGAATAATTGCTATATTCCTGGTTAGCACAACTATGCAACAGTCTCTTTGTGTATGTATGTTTTGTTTTTTTTAAACACACACAAAAAAAAAATAGCCTGTGCATAGTTGTATATATATTATTATTATTATTATTATTATCATCAGTTATTTATATAGCGCACACCTATTCCGCAGCACTTTACACCTACCCTCCAACATGACCCGTTCCACCAGGTACAAAATGCTCTGCTGGACTTCCAACCTAATTAATGATTGCAGCCACCTATGTTGAACTAGTTAATTGATGAGACAGGTGTTTCAACACAGGTGACTGCAATCATAAATTAGGTGGGAAATCCAGGAGCTGAGCATTTCGTACTGGGTGGAAGGGGTCATGTTGGAGGGTCTGATATACATTACTAGAAAAAACTCACATACATACATGTGAGTGTACATATATACTGTACATTTACTGTACACGTATACCATACTGTAATACATTCACACGTACATATACAGACATGTATATTGTATGCACAAAGCCTGGCATTGTGTCTGAAATATGTACACACTGTCCAATTATCTGGCCGATCAGCATGTGAATGCAGGAGCGCTACAGCGTTTGAAGCCAATAAACGGCTTCAAACGCTCCTGCAACGGCCAGATCCAAAGGACATTATAGCGTGTGTTGCACCCGCTATATCATGCCTGACCTCAACATGCCATCCCTTTGTACAGGGGATGTAGTTAGTATGCCAGTGGATGAGATGCTGGCCGTCGATATCCTGACGCCATACTATATCCCGATGCCGGAATCTCGACAGCCGCCACCCCAAACGAAGGTGCACTGAGGTGTCTTCTTAGCTATTAGCCGCGGGGGGAGGGTTGGGTTTAGGCATACCTCCCAACTGTCCCGCATTTAGCGGGTCAGTCCAGTTTTTCGCATGGGTACAGCATCTATTCACAGTACGGGTGAAACCCGGTGACAGCCCAGCGGAGATGCTGGGCACGCCCCATTACTGATGTAAACGGGGTTGTGTCATCAGACCACGCCCCCTTTACGATCAAGCCACGCCCTCGACTCCTTGCCTGCAAATGTTGGGAGGTATGGTTTAGGCACCACGGGGGGTTAGGGCTAGGCTTTGGGGGGGGGGGGTTAGGGTTAGTCACTAAGGGGGAACGGTTAGGTTTAGGCACTAAGGAGGGAGGTTTAGGTCTAGGCACGAGGTGGGGAGGGTTAGGGTGCAAGGAGGGAGGTTAGGGGGAGAAGTGGGGAGGATTAGTATACTTACCCAAACCCTGTTGGGATACTGAGCATCGGGATGCCGCTGTCGGCATTTTGAAAGTAGGCATCCCGACTGCCGGTATTTCATACCCAACCCAAAAGAAAGTGCTGACTGAGCAAGAAATTTACTCAGTGTGTACGGGTGCGTACTGATCTGATAATTGCTCCGTCGGATCGGATTATTTAAACTACAGATGTGCGGGTTCGGTTTTACTCGGATCTTTTCGCCACATTAGCGCAAGTTCAGATTCGTTTGGATTTATCTTATTGGCTCTCCGGCTCTCACGTGTTTTGAATAGCCAATAAGATAAATCCGAACTAATCTGAACTTGCGCTAATGTGTCAAAAAGAACCAAGTAAAACCGAACCCGCACATCTCTAATTTAAACAGCTGTAAACAGGGTCTTTTTATTCTCCTGCCAGGATTTAGCTCCCACTTGCCGTCCTTCTATTGTAGCAGACAACCATGGTCCCAACCTCACTCATCTGTATTAAATAAACGTATCCTGTCAGTAATTAAAAATTATCATATTTTATTATTTTTTTTATAAATATATTTATTATTATCATAATAGCTTATTTTATATAATTTTTACTAATGTTCACATTATTTTACATTAACACATAGGGATAAATACATAGAAAAGGGGACGTGCCAGTGGAAATCATATAACAGAGTGAAATAGGTCAGGGCATATCTAAATTGGGCATGTTACTAGGTAATATGATTTGTGATTTAATTTTTTTTTTTATTATTATTATTATTTATTTTTTTAAACAAAAAATTTAAAAATAGGTTTTCTCCTGGACCCCCGTTCTACCAAACTATTTTATTCTGCAGGCTGTGGTGTGTCATGGGCAGACCTCTTCACAGAGGGCCTGATTCAGACCTGGTCGCAAGCGCTGAGCGCTCGCAACCGGGTCGATGGTGGCCCACAGCGCATGCACATGACGGAGCCGGCTCCGTCGTGCGCATGCGTGAGACCCGGCTAGCGACGGTCAATCCGTCGCTCCGGGTCTCGCACCAAAGGAGGCGAGCTGTCGATGTTGAGTGACAGCTCACCCCCTTTGGTGGGCGGGCCGGGGGGGGTGGCTGCCCAAACGGAGGCGTTCCCATGCCTGCCATTTGGGGGCGGCCCCACTGACATCATGAGTGATGTCAGTGGAGAGATTCCGGCTCTGTTAGAGCCGAAATCTCTCTGGGGCTTGCGGCCACGAGACCCTACCACAAGGGTCACCCACAGCTATGCGAGCGGCCAGAAGGCCGCACACAAAAAAAAAAAAACACGCCCTGATTCAGAGCGAGCGCTCTTTCAGAGCGTCCGGCTCTGAATCAGGGCCAGAGAGCGAAGAGGTACTATTAAGGAAGCTGGATTTGGAGTCAACATGGGTTGTCTGTTTGAAGCACTCTTTCTCAGGCTGGCTTCTCTTTGGGGAGAGATGCACTAAGCCTTTGAGAGAGATAAAGTAGAGAGTGATGATAAAGTATCAACCAATTAGCTCCTAACTGTCAGTTTACATCCTGTGTTTAAAAAATGACAGTTAGGAGCTGATCGGTTGGTACTTTATCAATCTCCACTTTATCATTATCCAAGGCTTAGTGCATCTCCGAGGCTAGAGGATGCCGACCCAGGAGTGACCAAAGCCCAGAAGGTGATTTCAGTACTATCCCTCCGAGTGTATGGATTTCTGAGGGAATCCTGCTTTATATTTTTACTTAATACCCAGCGCATAGACCTGGCCACGGGTGTGCTCTGAATGCAGTACAGTGAAAGCATTGGATCATAGTTGTTTTATGCTGTTAGGCAAATATGTTCTCCTATGCACCTGTCTTCGCCAGCCAGAGGAAGGCTATAACATAAAGTGCAAAAATATGTCATTACAAACTTCCAGTGTGGTAACGTAGAAAGCACCCCTACATTTCTGCCATCGTGGTCCTGTGGCCTAAGTGGGCTTCCACAAATCCAGCCCTGTTTATATTTATAATCCTAACAGGAAATGCCAATTGGATCCACCTGTGGGTATATATGGATATATGGTTATTCAATCATGTTATAAATTCTGTTTTCGGGGCTCAGGTTCATAAACATAATGCTTTTATAAAGGTGTCGTATTGTAAAGCTTATCAAGGCCAGAGGCTGTTCATAAAAATTATTTTACTGACTCACAGTTGCCGGGAGATGTAATGTTGTCTTGTTACATACAATGGAGTGTTGGGCAACTATACAAAGGGAGCTCATATATTGGATGCATATAAGTCACATTTCTACACATCCCCAGCATTACCGATGGGCTTCTTCATGTTATATGTGGTAATGTTAACACTGGATATTTTATTTTATTATAAAAGATGGTCAAAAATGTGATGGATTTTGTTATTGACTGTCAGCAAAAGTATTACTACCAATCACGGCCTTTTCCCCTTTAATGATAATTAATACGTCTCTTGGTGCTGAAAATATGTCAGTGGTTAAAAAAAGCTTCTATTCAATAAAGTCCCCTTATGGTAATTTTGAAACTGAGGCCTCGAGAGCGAGACATTTGCCAGCGGGAGTTTGCAGGTGCAGAATATTTCTGACGATGAAAAGGGACGGTTGCCGATCTGCTTCACTGAATGATGACTGGCAATATGAAAGGGGTTTTCCGTCTTCCTGCAAATTGAATGTATCAGATTATACAATTGGCCTGGATGTCACTATAGCTGGACCATTTTTAAACATTGCTACAGTTATGTGTCACTTTGTATTACATATTTGTGTGTAGGTGTCCATAGGGATGTGATTTCTCATTTATATAAATATATTTTGTTTTGCAAAAAAATGTTTCGCTATAGATTTCAATGTTTGCGCCTCAGCGGTTGGCACAAGAAACATGGGTGCTTAAAGGGGGTTTGGACAAACCTTCCAGGTGTAGGAGACCCAGCACAACCTTCACATCTTCCCCTTTAGCATTAATTATGACCGGTTTCCAGCCACTGGCCTCACTCTGGGTACGGCGCACAGTTGCTTAGAGGAGGGAGAGAGGGGAGGCCGAGCTTCTGGGGATGTAGTTTAAATCCCGACGTGCGGGTTGCCGGCAGTCACAATGCCGGCCCCGGAATCCCAACACCTGTCAGCATCCTGGTGTCGGCATCCCGACCACCAACATCCCAACGGTAAGTCGTCGGGTTAGGGGTTAGGCACTAGGGGTGGAGGGTTAAGTTTAGGCTGTGTGGGGGAGGATAGGTGCAGACACTAGGGGGGAGGGTTAGTTTTAGGGTGCAGGGAGGGAGGGGTAGGGGTTAGGTTAGGATACCTACAGACAGGTGTTGGTATCCTAACCCGGTCGGAATGCCGGCTTCGGGATTCTGACCGCCGGCATCCTGTACCCAACCTGCTCCCCTGAGATTCTTCTTCCTCTGTCTTCCAAGCCCCAAGTCTATTCTCTAGAGAGGAGGGGGCCCGTGTGCAGTTTCCGTCACGAGCCCCCTCCTCTCCGTCCGGCGGCCGGCTGCATACTGAGCGTTGCGTGCTCAGCGCCGCACTTATAGACTCTGGGCACTAGAGTGCGCCCCAGAGTCTATAGCGCATGCGCAGGTCACCGGGAAAATAGCCACGGCGGCCAACTTCCCTGTACTGCGCCTGCGCAAACGATGGGAAAATGACCGCGGCGGCCATATTTCAGCCGTTTTTACAGGCGCAGACACCGGAGTCGACGTGGGATTCCCGGAGAGGTACGTTTTATGGGTGCAGGGTGTGTGGTGCGGGCCCCCCCTGGACCCAGAGGCCCGTGTGCGCTGCACACCCTGCGCCCATTATAAATACGCCCCTGACAGGAAGCATTCGTGTTACTAGCGGCGCCCTATGCTTGCTGGCGCTCTAAGTGTTATTGTAGTCATCACTCAGCACAATGGTGGGACCGACCCTGAACAAGACTAAACTTTAATGAGCGATTATATTGTGTTACACTGATAAAAACACAGCAATAAAACATTTATCTGTCCATTTTCACACTGATTCCACACTGTACAGCTCCATCTTCCCTCAATCAGTGACTTTTTGCACTAAGATATCCTGCTTCCCACATCCTCATTAGTATCCCTACCAAAGTCGGTTTTCTTGACAGAGGTCCTTTCGAGGACTGGAGCGTCCATTGTATTTTATATATAGGGGCCTATTCATTAAACCTAAAAATTCTCTGGAGATAATTAGCTTTAGAACTCTCATGGAGTTCTAGCTAATTATAGGTGGAATTCATCATTCCACCTCTCCATAAGTATCTATTCCGAAAAGCTGTCATTTTTGTGATGACAGCTTTTCGGGAAATAGATACTTTTCCTGCCTACACTACCTTATCGCATCTGGAAACAGTGCTGCGCATGCGCTGTTACATCTGTAAAACCAGCGCATGCGCAGCACTGCCTACAGATGCGTTAAGTTTGTGTACCCCCCCGACACCCCCCTCCCCCCTCCGCTCTCCTCCCCCCCCCCGACTTACCTGTCCGCGCAGCAGCCTCCGGCTCCGTCCTGCTGGTCTGTCATGTGGTTTCACAGCAGACCACATGACAGATTAGAAAAAAAAAAATATATTTTTTTTTGTCTAAACTTTCTTGTGCTCTGCTGGGGAGCACACATGACAGACCAGCCTCCGGAGCCTGAGGACGGAGCAGAGCGCCGGAGGGACTCGTCGGGGGACCTGCACACGCGGATACAGGTAAGTTTCACCTGCTATTCGCCACCTCACAGTGGCGAATAGTAACTGCATCAAATTCCGAAAATTGATAATTTTCGGAATTTGATGAATACCACAATTTCCACATCCCCACACTAATGTACTAATGTACTAATGTATGGGGAGTGTGGAAATTAACGCAGGGGAACTTAGCAAGGAGATATCTGTGATATCTCCTGTGCTAAGTGGCTACATGAATACCAAAATAACGTTATTTAAGGAAAATGTCCTTAAAAACGTTATTTTAGTGTTGATGAGTAGGCCCCACAGCCTCTTCTGCCTCCTATGAAGAAGAACTGCAGACCCTAGAGGGTATATGTATTAAAGTGAGAGTTTTTAGAAGTGGAGATGTTGCCCTTAGCAGCCAATCAGATTCTAGCTATTATCTTCTAGAGGGTGTCAGATATATGATAAGTAGAATATGATTGGTTGCTATGGGCAACATCTCCACTTCTAAAAACCTGCACTTTAGTTAATATACCCCTACGTGGTGTTTATCTGACAACAGGCGAAGGTCCCAGGCCCCTTCAGTTCTGGTACCAACGTAAAATTTTTCAATTTGTCTGACTTGTTTGTGCAATAAAGAACTAGAGATAAATAATTGGCGTCTCCGTCATAACAGGTCTCCTTAAGGTAAGCAAACCAATTTGTGACCAATTATAATATAATTATACAGCCATCCCCTGCTCTGACCCTGACAACCTGAAACAACTCCTAGGGCATAGGAAATGGAGTATAACGTCTCTTCCCATCGCAGAATATATCATTATGCTGCAACTGATTGTTATACAATTGAAATCTCAGTGTAATGTCACAACATGTTAGATATAATTATAGGATGGCGGAACGCAGCTTGTGACTAATGTTTATGAGAGATGGGTGGAAAGCAGATTCTGCGTGTAATCATTCTGGTCCTCTAGTGCCAATCTGCAGGGCTGAATTAACCATACAGGCAAAAAAGGCGCGACGCCTCGGGAAGACCGGTTCATTCAAGTGAATAAAGATACAAATTTGATTTATTATTATTATTTATAGTTTAGAGGAAGCGTACTGGTGTTGATAAACAGTGTTCACACAATTAAATGAACAGTTCTGAAACTTGTTGGATATGTGCAGTACTTTGTATTGCCTGGGAAAACAACTTTACTCTTTAAATGTAGGAATGCTGAAAGCGTGACGCAAGTAAGATCGCTGTGATGAGCGCAGAAAGCACATTCATAACGGAATATGCAATTGTGCAAATGTTAGAAGTTGTCTTTTCATGTGAGATCAGCTACTATCTTAATTTTCCTCACAATTAAAGAACTCATAAAGGCCAATGACGAGTTGAACGTACGCCCATTTGCGCAGCGAATCTAGCGTGGATTCGCACTGCGCATGCTGAGAAAAAGAACGCACCACAAACCAGGTGCATATGCTCCCCACGCATAGGCGGACATAAGTGCGCAGCCTATGTGGGCCGGCCTCCAGTCTGCTTTGCACAAATGTGCCTATGTCCCCGATGCACAAGAATACATTGCAGCTCCGTAAAATGGGGATGTGTCAGCAAACCCTGCTCGGCCAAGCATCATTTATGTCTTAAATTAATTGTTAGTGTCAGGGGACATCAGGACCTTCGTACCTGCGTCACTTACGTGCAGTTGAATGGGATTTATAACATGTACTTGTGCACATATAATTCTACTTTCGTGCAACATGAAGTGCATCTGGATTGTGTGACAGATTCTGCATCACCTGAGCACCCTTTAACAAATTGTCCTTTTTTAGTTTGGAAAGGAAAAAGGTTTGACGCCCACCAGCAAAGTAGGGACGCCCCAAGACCCATGTCTACTCATCCTGAAATTCATTTAAATATCCTGTCCCTACAATCTTGAAATCTTGTTTCTGCATGTGGGTGCGATTCATGGTGCACTATATTGTGGGCAGTACAGATGGTGTAATGGTTAGCATTACTGCCTCACAACACTGAGGTCGTTGGTTCGATTCCCACTATGGCCCTAACTGTGTGGAGTTTGTATATTCTCCATATGCTTGCGTGGGTTTCCTGCGGGTATTCCGGTTTCCTCCCATACTCCAAAAATATGCTGGTAGGTTAATTGTCTCCCAACAAAAAAAAAAAAAGACCCCTAATGTATGTGTGTGAACATGTGGGAATATAGGGTCTCATTCAGAGGCGGTCGGAGGATGCAAGCGGTCGCTCAGAAACTGGGCGGCCACTTGCATCCTGACTGCCCGCCTCTGTTGCGGTCGTTAGGCTGTGGGTTAACACCCACAGCTCTAACGACCGCTCCGGTGATGGTCGCGATGGTCAGATGGTCAGAAATCGGGGCTTACGACGAGACTCCCTTACGAATAGTCTCCCGCCTTCCAAACAGGGCGAGCTGTCAATCAACATCGACAGCTCGCCCTCTTTGGATCGAGACCCGCTACGGGTCCCGCTCTGTGCGGGGCCACCGACCCGGTCCGAGCGCATTGGCGCTAACGACCGGGTCTGAATGACCCCCATAGTTTGTAAGCTCCACTGGGGCAGGGACTGATGTGAATGGACAGATATTCTCTGTAAAAGTGCTGCGGAATATGTGTGTGCTATATAAATAACTGGTAATAAATAAATTATATATATGGTGTATTTAAGGTAAAATAGGCATCATGGCAAAATGGCATATGTGCTAAGGCTAAGAGTACAAACGCTGTTTCTTTCATTAGCGTGACTTGACGCACGTATTTATGACAGGTGCGAGATTGCTCCTGTGTAGGTGTGACTTACTTTGTGGGTACCTGCTGTGGCGTAGGGAAATATCCTTTGCACTCTGGGGGAATAGAGGGTATAGCCTATCGACCGCGTTTTTAGCAAAACATTTTCAATGATACTGGTCGCAAAGTGCATTCGCCCAAACGTTCTTGAGGCACTTCATGGCCATCACTAATAATTGAATTTGCCCCATTGCGTTAGGGTTATGTACTAACTTACTGGGCATTTAAATCGCAAAGCACCAAAGCAGAATGTGGCTCCCAGCAATGTACGTAGTTAGCGGAAAAAAGTTGCATTCAAAAATGTTCTGAGTTGCGCAATTTGTTTGTGCTTTGTATGGTTTAAAGAAATACATAAGTATTAATTATTTAGTACAGGTTGAGTCTCCCATATCCAATTATTCCGAAATACGGAATATTCCGAGATACGGAATATTTTTAACTCGACTGAGAAAATGAAACCTTTGATTTTTGAAGGTTCAAAGTACACAAACTTTGTTTAAGGCACAAAATTATTAAAAATAAAGTATAAAATCACCTATAGGCTGTGTGTATAAGGTGTATATGAAATATAAATAAATTTCATGTATGTACACAAACTTTGTTTGAGCCACAAAATTGTTGAAAATATTGTATAAAATTACCTGCAGGCTGTGTGTATAAGGTGTATATGAATCATAATTGCATTCTGTGTTTAGATTTGGGCCTTATTCCTAAGACATTTCAATATGGTATGCAAATATTCCAAAATACGGAATATTCAAAATACCCCTGGTCCCAAGCATTTTGGATATGGGAGAGTCAACCTCTATAGCATGGCAAGTTACACACTGGAAATGCCATATTTCCTGCACATTATTATTATAATCACATAACTCATACAGCTCAATGTTTTCACATAAAATAACATGATTGCATCACATTCATACAAGTGATTTTTCACTTACAAATTATTATTTTTAAAGCTTTTAAGGTACTCAGTGGAGACACAAGGGTGCAATCAGTTGCCGTCAATGGAAACTGAAGTGTTCTTGGCAGCCTGTTTTTTATTTTATATATATATATATATATATTTGCTGATGCAAATCACACTGGCGGGGACACTTGATGAAGCAATCTCTGCACTATGTTTCATCCTTGAGATGGTCCCTTAAATGGTAAGACAAAACTTGCAAAGCATCTGCACTTCTCCACAACGGAACATGTAAGATATAAACAAAACCCTACTGTTATTATATCCCCTTTATTCATAGAACATCTGAGCAAAACAGCTCCAGCCATCCCACGGAATACATACGAAACAGAAGTTCGGCGGTTCAAATCCCGACAGCGGCAGGCCGACACGGCCCCAGGTAAGTATCAACTAACCTAACCCCTCTAACCCTAACCCTCTTTAGGGGTGCCTAACCTTCCCCCCCAGTGCCTAACCCTAATCCCCCCTCTAAGTGCCTAAACCTAACCCCCCCTTCCCCGCTGCCTAAACCTAAGTCCCCCCCGGGGGTGCCTAACCCTCCCTTCCCCTAGCCTAACTCTAACCTCCCGGGTGAGTGCCTAACCCTAAGTCCCCCCCGGGAGCCCTAAACCTAACCCCCCCCCCCGCAGCTGTCCGCAGCTGAGCCCGGCATCACTTTTTGCGTTCGGGATGCTGGGCACTGGTCTCCCGGCGTAGGTAAAATGACAGGCGTCTAGAATTAGACGCCTGTCATTTAAACCTCGCCGGGATAAAGCAGTCGGGAAGCCGGCTGTTGGGCTAACGTCCGCCGGCTGTGAGCAGAAAGGGGTTAACATACCTTCATTATGTCAGGTTTACTTTAGAATACATGCAAACGTCATCAATTAATCACAATATACTGTATGATTTCTAAGAAGCATATGTTTAACTCTAACCAAAAATAATGAAGATGTTTAAAAGTTTAGTCTGCAGAAAGCTTATCTAGAACACCTAGCCATCCAATCAGCATCGATAGATAAGTTAACGGAGACTGTGGACCTTTAAACGCCTCTTGGCTTATATGTCTTACCTGTGGGGATAAGTAATTGTCAAACCACAGGGGTCCCTTGTATCAGGTAAACCCATCGGTTCTGCTAGTTGGTTAGACATTGCTGTATATTGGATGGAACATGTTTGGTCTAGGGGTGTGCATCGGCCACTTTTTGTGTTTTGGTTGTGGATCTGGATCTTTCTTCGTGTTTTGGATCTGGATTGGTTTTGCCAAAACCACCCTTCGGTGTTTTGGGTTCTGAGTTTGTGTTTTGGATCTGTATTTTTTTAAAAAAAAGCATAAAAACAGCTAAAATCACAGAATGTGTTGATTTTTCTGCTCCTATGCTATTATTAACCTCAATAACCTTAATTTCCACTCATTTCCAGTCTATTCTGAACACCTCACACCCACAATAGTGTTTTTATGTCCAAAAGGTTGCACCGAGGTAGATGGATGACTATGCAAAGCGACACGAGTGGGTGGCACAAACACGTGGCCCATCTAGGCGTGACACTGCAGTGGCAGACAGGATGGCAGTTTGAAAAACTAGGCCGCAAACAGTACATAATGAAAAGAAAAAAAGAGGTGCAAGATGGAATTGTCCTTGGGCCCTCCCACCCACCCTTATGTTGTATAAACAGGACATGCACACTTTAACAAACCAATCATTTCAGCGCCAGGGTCTGCCACACGACTGTGGCTGAAATGATTGGTTCGTTTGGGCCCCCACAAAACAAGCTGGCAATTAATCTGTCCCTGCACAAACTGGCTCTACGGAGGCAAGATGTCGTCCTCATCCTCCTCATCCACCGATACCTCACCTTCTTCAGTGTTGTGTACATCCTCATCCTCACAGGCTCTATTTATTAACATTATTTTTACTAAAATAAAGTGAAAAAGGGTGTTTTCACACCCTTTTCACATTATTTTAATTTCACCTGTAGTTATTACAGGGCAATTGGAGTAGAATTAGTAAAATTCTACTCCAACCCCTAGTATCACTTATTTTTAGTAAAGCAGATCGCATTTCCCATAATTGTAATGGGAAATGTGATCCGACCAGAGTTACTAAAAATAAATTGTAAAAAAATACCGGGGGAAGCCCTGTGATAATAACGCCACCTGGAGGTGGCGTTATCCAGGGTCTCCCCCGGTTACCGGGCTCCCACTCTGCTCTAATGGGGAGAACAGAGGCAGGAGACGGTACCAGTAATCAGCTATGTGGTCTAAACAGACCGCAAGCTGATTGCTGTAAAAAAAAGAAAAAAAAAATTGAAACATTTTTTTTTTACTTACCTGAATCCAGGGACCGGTGATCGGGCCTCCGGTGATGGCTCCTCTCCGGTCAGCTGGTCTCCCATAGTGCACTGCGGCCCGGTCATCAGGTGATCGGGTCCCAGTGTAGTATGTGAGATCACCTGATCGGGAAGCCCGGAGAAGATCACCGGAGGCCAGGAGGATGCAGGTAAGTGCAATAAAGGGAGGGGGGGTCGCGGGGGTCCGCGATCGTGGGGGGCAGGGCTTAGCATCGGTGGGGGGTAGCAGCGACGGTGGGTCGGCGCATGTGCGGGCTCTTAGTCTCGGTATTTTTTCCGAAAATACCGCGACTAGAGTGCGGATGGGATCCGCAGGGACAGAGCTTTATCACAAGTAAATCCCTGTGATATTGCCTGAATTCGCAATGCGAATTCACTCGGTAATATCACACTACAATCTGCATTCAATATGCGGATTGTAGTAAATAGAGCCCAGAGTATTAATTCGTCCCCGCTGGAATCCACCACCACAGGTCCCTCTGTACGTTCTGGAGGCTGGTCTCCCTGGAAGAGTTGATAATTCATTTATATGAACATCATCTTCTCCACATTTTGTGGAAGCAACCTCCTACGCCTTTCGCTGACAAGGTTCCCGGCTGCACTAAACACTCTTTCGGAGTACACACTGGAGGGGGGGCAACTCAGGTAAAATAGAGCCAGTTTGTACAGGGGCCTCCAAATTGCCTCTTTTTCCTGCCAGTACATGTATGGACTGTCTGACATGCCTACTTGGATGCTGTCACCGATGTAATCCTTTAACAGACAGACGCACGCTTGTCGCTGCTGTTTTGAGGATGCAGGTGCGGCTACAGCCCACACAATTCACAAAGACAGAAAACATTTTTTTTTATTATTGTTTGTGGAGCGCACTTTGAGGGTTACATCACCCTTTAACAGACAGACCCATGCTTTGAGGATGCAGGTGGAATCTAGACGGGATTTGGAACCAGGGACACACTACCTCCATCAATTGTCTAAATCCCACTGCACTAATGGCGGATACCGGACGCATGTCTAACACCAACATAGCAGTCAAGGCCTCAGTTATACGTTTTGCTTTCGGATGACTGCTATCATACTTCATCCTCCTCGCTAGGGACTGTTGGAGGGTCAATTGTTTAGTAAAAGTAGTGGTGTTCCTACTTCCTCTCTGGGATGATGAACAACTCCCAGTAGCAGCAACAGCACTAGGAGGAAGTGGTTCTTGATCTTTCCCTATTTTATTTTTATCGGAGAAAGTTTGGTCCTCCATTTATGTTATATTGATATATACGTGCGGCTAAGGCGCACACAAACACAGAAAATAATTTTTTATTTTTGTTGGAGACTAGTGCACTTTGTGGGTTACACCACCCTTTAAGAAATGAGCCAGCCGGCCCTTTACTTATGGGACACAGGCGCACGCTTGGCGCTGCTCCTTTGTTGATGCACGTGTAGCCACAGTGCACACAATTTACAAACACAGAAAATATTTTTTTATGTTGTTTGGAGTGCCCTTTGGGGGTTACAGCACCCTTTAGCGGACAAGCCAGCCGGCCCTTTACTTATAGGACACAGGCGCACGCTTGGCGCTGCTCCTTTGTTGATGCACGTGCAGCCACAGTGCACACAATTCACAAACACAGAAAATATTTTTTTATTTTGTTTGGAATGCACTTTGGGGGTTACAGCACCCTTTAACGGTCAAGCCAGCCGGCTCTTTACCTATGACACAGGCGCACGCTTGGCGCTACTTTGTTGATGCACATGCGGCTACTGCGCACACAATTCACAAACACAAAAAAATATATTTTTTAATTTTTTTGGAGTGCACTTTGGGGGTTACAGCACCCTTTAACGGTCAAGCCAGCCGGCTATTTACTTATGACACAGGCGCACGCTTGGCACTACTTTGTTGATGCACGTGCGGCTACTGCGCACACAATTCACAAACACAGAAAATATTTTTTTTTTGCACTTGGGGGGAGCACCCCTGATGGACAGAGCACTCCCTGGATAACACTACAGCACCCCTTTAGGATTGGGACACTGCACAGGACTTTGGAGTGAGCACAGCCCCTATGGACAACTGACTGCACAACACAGTCCAGCCAGCCTCTATGGACTTTGGAGGAGTGGACACAGCCCCTATAGACAACAGCAGCACAGCACAACACAGCCAGCCCCTATGGACTTTGGAGGAGTGGACACAGCCCCTATGGACAACAGCAGCACAGCGCAGCACAGCACAACATTACACTGTACTACACTACACTACACAGCCCAGCCAGCCCTAACTCCCACCCTCCCTCTTCACTGTCCACAGCCGAGTGAGAAAATGGCTCCGACGCGGGTACCTTATATAGAATCCAAAACCCGCGAGACCCGGAAGGCGGGATGATGACGTTTTGCCTCGATTTCAGATCCGAGTCAGGTGGGAAAAGTCGAGCCTGACTTGGATCGGCCTCGGATCGGGGGGGCTCGGGGGGTTCGGACTTCAGAAATCCGAACCCGCTCACCCCTAGTTTGGTCTAGTCAGTATCGTATCTAGGGGTCCGGAAGCCCCTGGCAAAGTGAAGGACTTAACTGACTATAACTTCTACTCAGCTGCTTTGTAACTTCATGATGTCATAATCCCAGGTTTAGGAACTTGGAACAAAAGACAAGACTGGGAAATTTACGGAGAGACTTCCCCAGTGTTGAACAGCCATGGGCACCTCAGGGGTTAAAATTTGTGGCTGGCTGAGCCCTGCTGGTACCCCCTTCGACCAGCACGGCTGGCGAGTGCCACCCTGGCCAACTATTGTTATGGCTCTGAATGCAATAAGCCAATAATGACACATAATATTCCTGTATTCCTTTAACATGCTCGAGAAATTGTTGATTCATCATTTTGGTGATATTTAGAATTGATGAGTATTTCTTCCTACCAAACACCAGTGTTAAAAATGAACAATGAGAGGGGAAAATACTATGGCATGTCTGGAGGAGTCCTTCAAATCTTAGCACTAGGGCCCTGATTCAGAGCCGGACGCTCTGACCAGAGCGCTCGCTCTGAATCAGGGCCCACCTCCATTAATATGGAGCGTCCTCCTGGACGCTCGTATAGCTGTGGGTCACCACCCACAGCATATACGAGCGTGCAGGATGATGGTCGCGATGGTCTTGACCATCGCGACCATCACCACTGCGAGCAACAGCCTGCGGTTGAGGTTTTCAACCGCAAGGCCAGGAGTGATTTTGGCTCTATCAGAGCCAAAATCACTCCCACTGACATCACTAGTGATGTCAGTGGGGCCGGCTTCAGACGGTAGGCGTTCCCTTGGGAACGCCTCCATCTGACAGGCACGCCCCCGGCACGCCCACCAAAGGGGGCGTGCTGTCAGTCAACATCGACAGCATGCCCCCTTTGATGAGACACTACGAGCGAAGGAAAGTCCTTCGCTCGTCGCGTCTCGCGCATGCGCACGACGGAGCTCCCTCTGTCGTGCGCATGCGCAGTGCAGACCATCGACCCACTTGAGAGCGGACAGCCGCTCGCGAGTGGGTCTGAATGAGGGCCTAGGTTTGTTCTAAGGGCCTGATTCAGATCTGCACGATAAGCTGCGGTTTATCAAGGAACGCAATTGCGAAATTATGCAAATGACCCACTCACCATCCAGGGCTAAGAGACGCCCACTGAAAGCATCTCACATCCGCCGCTCGTGCACAAAAGCAGAAACATCAAACATCTCCCTTCTGAGTAAGTCTAAAGTGCTGCAGTCATAGCGCGTTTCCAGACACGCAGGGGGCTCTTCTGAAAGCAGCGGCTAATTTATGCATGCCCTGAAATCAGTCCGACAAACTTACGTTTTTTTTTAACCACCCTCCGTTATATCCCCCAAATGCTGACTACCTAAGGAAAATTTTGTAACACTTCTGTGTGCAGGGCCGGATTAAGGTTTATCGGGGCCCCGGACAAACTGACTTGTGGGGGCCGCTTCCAATAAAATTGTCAAAGTTATATGCTGTCAAAGTGTAATGTGTAAATACTCCCAGCACCCTAATGTGTTGAACACTAGTGTTCACTCTAGGTCTGGCGGCAGGCAGGGCGCCGGAACTAGAGCTAGGGCACATCAACGCACGCCAAAGGCGCGCGTACCCGTAAAGGGGACGTGACCAATGAAAAGACGCATCCCTTTTCGTCCGTTTTGAGGGCGTGCCCGGCACTTACGGACATGCTGGGCAGCCCCCAAATGCCGTGGTCACTGTGAATGGATGCGGGCGTCCATTCACCGGCGGTGACCGCTGCTCTGCCGTTTTCTCCAACACTACGGCTCGCGGGTGAAGGACAGAATCCGCAGGCTATTTCAGCAGGGCACCGTGCTGGAGGGCAGGGTACTTTCTGCCCTTCACAAATAGGGTAGAAAGCGGCACCCCGCTGAAACAGCCTAGCGGGAATGCTAAACACACTGTAGTGCCTCAAGTCTGGGCCAAGCAGAGGGGTGTGCGATTGCCCAGGGCCCTGGGTACTGCACAGTTGCTGCTCCACTGCCGCTACATCTATCTAGCAGGGTGCTTGGAATGGCACCCTGGGGCCAGTAGCACTGCTTCAAAAGGGATGCTCTGTCCGGGATGTAGTCAGGAAGCCGACGGTCTAAATGCCGACCACCGGCTTCCCAACTGTCAAATCCCAGCAAGGTACTAAAGACAGGCGTTGAAATCTCGACGCCTGTAATTAGACCTACGCCGGAAGACCAACGCCCGGCATACCGAACGAAGGTAATCCGGGCGCGGACAGCCGCGGGAGGGCGGGAGGGTTGGGTTTTAGGGCTCCCGACTCCCGGGGGGACTTGGGGTTAGGCACCCCCCCCGGAGGTTAGGGGAGGGGGGGTTAGGGTTAGGCACCCCCCTCCCCTTCCCAGGGAAACTTAGGGTTAGGCTGCGGGGAAAGGGGGGTTAGGTTTAGGCATTTAGAGGGGGGTTAGGGTTAGGCACTTGGGGGGGAGATTAGGGTTACACACCCCTAAGGGTGGGTTAGGGTAGGGAGTATGGTTAGCAGTACTTACCTTATTTAGCATTCGGGATCTTCACCTCTGCCGGGCTTCCACTGTCAGGATTTGAACCATGCGGCCGGCGGTAATACCTACTACACCCCTCTGTCCATGCACCTTGCAGTGTGTGGAGCCACCCGGAGTGTCCAGGCAGTTCTCCACTTTCTACCGCCTCCTGTGACATCACATGCTTGTGGTTGGGACTGACACAGAGCGACTGTAATGATGGCCATCAATTGGTTAAACATTGATGGTCACCATTAGTGGTTAACCTCGATAGTACGAAACCATCAACGGGCAACCATCAATGGTTTTGCCCGATGATGGTTATCCCTGCTCTATTACTCACCAAACAATGGACCAATCATAGTTGGGGCGGGGGCTTCGTGAATTACATTGTGCGGCAGAGCTATGCCCCGTGTCCCTGCACAAGGGAGAAAATAAAAACAAAAACCATTGTTAGACTCTGTGCCATTGATGGCTGAGAACCCCTGGATCTCCGCCATTGATGCCAAAACCATCAAACACCGGTGGTTAACCATCAATGGTTGTCAACCATCGGTTGTCGATAACCATCCTTAGGTGAGCCCTGCTCCATCACTGCCTACAGTTTACAGATCCCAAAGTTCATATTATGCCTTAGTGACCCTATGCTGGTGATGTAGATATGAATATGGGGCACCCATCTGTGGAGGACCCCCTGGGAGCAACCGTCCCAGCCTGCCTGCTGTTAATTCGGCACTGTTTGTTTGTTTTTATTTTGCCATCCAATGCTTTGCTAGCAGTAGGTACTAGTCACTGTCCATAAACCAACCATAGTTTAAGGATGTCAGATTTGTACTGACCATGAATTACCGCATTTCGTTGTGCCAATAAAATATGAGACCACCGAACCACCCACAATCCTTTGTACGGAGAAAATAAAGAAGTAACCTATCAGAAAACTGTAACCTCACAGGCAGACTGTGCATGGAAAGCGCCAGGGACGTGTGCCGCCAGCTCTACTGGTTATACTTGTTAGTATGCTGCTATGTAGCAGAGCAATCGTTGGATCCAGTACATATTTATCCAAGCAGCGACTGCTCCTCGTGATAATGCTTCAAGCTAATTATCCCCACACTGTAATTAACTGTTGCTTATATGAAGAACCTGCCTGTACAGACTACCGTGTATTTAATTGCAGAAATCCAGCTTGTACTCCATGAGGTCTTGTGCAACTCCCCGGCTGGTGAGTGAAAGTAGGGTGACGTTAGGGAGCTGCCAGACGTAGAGCGTTTTCAGAAGCTAATAAAGAAGATTACTTAGAAACAGACTTCTTATTTGGTGTTTCCTGCTGTTATGATGATACATGCAAATCAAAACTGGCAGCTAAAGAATATAAATAGCACTTAACTAAGAAATTAAAGGGAAAATACTATTTAAAAAATAGGTTCATGCTCAAAGAGCTTAAAGTGGGTTTTCCGCCTTCAGATAACTTTTATTAATTGACTTGCACGTGCCCTCCCGCACCTTAAAATGAAATGTCAGCCACCTTCTTCACTGAAGCTGCCCTGAGAGGCCAAATTATTTTGGAACCTTGGGCTCGATTCAGACCCGCTCGCTAGATGTGTTCGCACGCAGCGGAAGTATGCAAATCCGCGATCACTCAGCAAGGCATTAGCACGTCCACTATGTCTAGGCGTGCGATCGCGCTGTGTATGCAGACGTCCACCAGCCTGTCTTAAGACGCCCACTCATGCACGTCATCTCCAGGATGGGTATGCAACCATCGGTAACATCGAGTACCATCGGAAGCGAACGCAGCACTTGTGGTTGACCATACCCTACCGCAAGCACTGCGAGCGCTTCAGTGTAAAATTCAGCGAAGTGACGTGTACTATGAAGCTGCGCCTTAATGATGCACGTCTCTGAAACGGCGTTGAGACGCTCAGGCACGCGTGTGTTCGAACTACCACACCCCCGTTTTCATCGACCAACCCATCACCACCCATAAACGGCTTCTCCTGTCACTCATTCAAGCGAGGTGTCTAGGCACAGCGAGTGAGCATTTCGCAATCGCATGGACTGGTTAGCGCACGGGCACTGCGATGCGTATGCAAGCGCAAAATGCAAACATCGGCTGGCTGCGTGCGAATGCATCCTAGTGAGCGGGTCTGAATCGGGCCCCTTGTATGGTGCTAGCACTGCTATAGCTTTTGAAAAAAGCAACTCCCAGACAAAGGAGTACCATTCTTTTATCCAGCAAGATGCTCTCTCCAGAGTGCAGGTTATCTTTTAAAAATAAGCTATTTTTTACATTATTAGGGATTGAGAGAATGATACCCTGTGAAGCCGACGGTGACCGCTGCTTGTCCTGACCAGGGCTCTGAATATTGATCTGTCTGTGTAAACAACTCTGTGATCCCCTGTCTGTATGTGATTCTCCTGCCCTGTCTATTCAAGCGGTGAAGAATCTAAATGCCGGTGAAAACAAGAGACCCTAAATGGTATTTATCAAAGCTGGGAGAGAGCTAAAATTGTGAGAGATAAAGTAATATCCAATCAGTTTCCAATTTACATTTTGCAGACTGTGTTTAAAAAACGATAGTTAGGAGCTGATTGGTTGGTAATTTATTTTTTACAACTTTATTTCTCTCCCAGCTTTAATAAATACCCCCCAATGTTACTGCTTTTTGCTATTTAACAAAGGGTGAACGCCAGAGAAATCAGACATTTCCCTGACATTACTCTAGTTAACACACTTTGGGGTCTATTTACTGAGCAGTGTTAGGAGACAGAGTGAAAAGTGATAAGGTGCCAGCCAATCAGCTCCTAACTGTCATCTCACAGGCTGTGTTTGAAAAATGACAGTTGGGAGCTGATTGGCTGGTACCTTATCACTTTTCAATCTGTCGCCTAACACTGCTTAGTAAATAGACCCCTGTAACACCATCCCCATGGACCTCTATGCGGCAAAGTTTGCTTTGTCGGTGCTAGCTAATGTTATCTCAGGAAGACGGTATTTATAGACAGCAGTGAGTCCATGAAAGATCCCCACCAGGTCAAAAAACCTAAAAGTTTTTACGCTGGGACTCTCAGAGCAACCTCGGCATAATGAATATCAGCGTTACAACATTCTGGACATATAGGGGGAGATTTATTAGATCTTGAATATAAAGGAGAGAGATAATGTACTAACCATTCCCCAAGGTTCTGTTTCTTGGATCTCTCCTTTTCTCCCTCTATATGTCCTCTCCAGGTGAACTCATCAACTCTTTTGGCCTCCAATATCATCTCTATGCCAATGATACTCAGATCTACCTCTCCCCCTCTCTCCTCACTTGTATCTCCAACTGTCTCTCTGCTGTCTCTTCCTGGATGTCCCAGAGATTTCTTACACTCAACATGTCACTGAGCTGATTTTCTTCCCACCCTCCTGCATAACCTCACTTCCCACTATTTCTTTATCTATTAACAGCACAACTATCTCTACTAGCCCCCAAGTGCACTGTCTTTGAGTCATCCTGGACTTACCCCTCTCCTTCAAACCACACATTCAGTATCTCTCACAGTCCTGCCGATACCATCTCAAAAATATTTCCAGGATCTGACCCTTTCTCACCCTGGAGGCAACTAAGACCCTCATCCACTCACTGGTCATCTCCAGATTCGTCTACTGTAACCTCCTCCTATCTGGCCTCCTCAACTCCCTTCTCTCTCCTCCAGTCTGTCCTCAATGCTGCTGCTCGGCTCATCTTCCTCTCCAAATGTTCTACATCCGCCTCCCCTCTAAAACAAGCCCTACATTGGCTCCCCTACCCCTTCAGAACCTAATTCAAGGTTCTTACACTCACTTACAAAGCCCTCACCCATTCCTCTCCCATTTACATCTAGGATCTCATCTCGCTTCACACTCCCATCTGCCCACTTCACTCAACAAATGCCGCCTGTCCTGCCAACTGATTACTTCCTCCCACTCCTGCCTCCAAGTTGTTGCCTGTGCTGCTCCCTACTTCTCAGACTCTCCACCTCTCTACAAATCTTCAAACGAGTTCTCAAGACCCACTACTTCATCAAGGCCTTCAGCTTTCATCCTAACTCACCTCATGCTCTTTCCTTCCTATCTATCCCATTGGTGTCACGTCTGTCTGCCCCTCCCCTTTAGAATGTAAGCTCTCACGAGCAGGGTCTCTTCCCTCATGTGCTTCTCCTTACACTTTCTTCTACTCCAAACTCCCCACAAGGGCACCTAGCACTTGGTTGCTGACGCCCTGCTACTTATTTGAGTGTTATGATCCCTATAGCAGCAATGTGTATGTACCATGTCTTTGTCCTGCCTTGTTTTATACTGTAAGTCACTGTTTTCTTGTCTGCTCATTTGTTTATGTACTTTCTGAGGCGCTGCGGAACCCTTGTGGCACCATATAATAAAGGATAATAATTATAATAATAATTTTACAGGCTGTGCTAGATAAGTGACAGTTAAGCTGGGTACACACTATACGATATATCATTCCGACACAGATCGGAACAATATATTGTACACATCATATAGTTCACGATGGTTATTCATCGAATCGTCTCATCTGCTGTCCTGCACCGCAGATAGGACGATGCAATGAATGACGCTGTGCTGTTCCGTGCAGCATGTAATGACACATTGCGTACTCGTACCCCGGATCATGCTGTGTGTACGGTGCACACAATGTTTCGTTACATCGCATCGCACCAATGGCTGGGTCACACATCATATAGTGTGTACTCAGCTTAAAAAGTTGATTGGTTGCTAATGATCAACTTCTCCACTCTATCTCCCTCCCAAGAGTTGATCAGTTTCTCCCACAGAATGTTACAGTAATTACCGCAGGTCTATAACAAATAGACAACGAACTCCAATATTATCCGTACAGTCAATCTCGGCGTGTAGCTCCTCAGGCTAGACTCAGAAGACCTGGTGACCCCTGTATGGCTATAACCTTTACCTTAAGGCGACTACTTAGATGCCACAGGCAGGAAACCACTATCTCCTTATTCCTAGGTATTTCCCATCTCATAGTAAATATATAGGCCCATACCTTGTTCCGACAAATCCCTCTTTAGCAATAGTTTATTATAAGCGCTCTTAGGGGCAGGGGGTCACAGTGCCTAGGGCATCAGTCAGGTGTCTTTAATCGGACAGAATGCATTATGTGTTCCTATTATAACACTGTAGGGTGAATATAATGATAGCATATACATTAATTGTTAGTATAGGAAGTAAACAAAATGAGTAACAAATGGAAGACAAAAGTAATATTAATAGTAGAATAGTAAATTTCTCCAACATCATTAAAGGATATGTCCACCTTTATTCAAATGTTTTAAATAAATGTACCAGCATCTGAAACTCAGGGGGGAAGATAGGTAAAGTACCAACCAATCAGCTCCTAACTGAAATTTTTCAAAAACAGCCTTATCTCTTTCCACGCTATCTCTCTCCAAGGCTTAGTACATAGACCCCTTTATCTCCAAAGTTTGATACATCTCCCCCTGGCGAGGTTGAAATGAACATTGTGAATAGATAGAATGCAGAATTGTATCAATTTAACATTATTGCACATGCGCAGTACGGGTCCGGCGCAGATTCCCGACCATCGGCAATGTGTGTTCAGCAGCACTGCTGTATAAGACCCATAGACAGGAGAAACATCATAGCAAAACTATACAATTAAAAAATCTGCCTTTTGTTTAATTAACTAAACCTGTTTTTGTAAAAAAAAAAATCTCTTTCTCTCTCTCTAATAAATATCAGGGGTGCTTCTAGGGTGGGGCACGTGCCCTGGGTGCCGCACCAATCCAGCAGATGAGGGCGCGCCACAGGCGTCCAGCAGAAGGGGTGGCAGCGCGCACTGGTGGGTTCTCGGCGTGAGGAGGTGACTTTAGCGGACGCTGCTCTGTGTCTGGCCGGGAGCAAGAGGTCTCTGCGCTCACTCACCGGGAGCTGGGCCATGCCAGGAGGATCCGGCTGGAGGCGGTGGAGTCAGCGTGGAAGAAGCGAAGTTGACAGTAAGCGGCAGGGGCAGGTCTGCGGGACACTTGGTTGGGTGAGACGCTGGAGGTGCCGGTGCAGGGCCGTAGCTAAGGTAGTGCGGCCGGTGCCATCGCACAGGGCACCACAGGTCAGGGGGCGCTGTTTGGGCCTGTCAAATTTCTGTTTATTATCATTCTTGCTTGTAGCTTCCTCTTATTTTATCCCCAACATCTCCTGCCCTCCCCTATCTCTTCCCTGGCCCTTCCCCATGAAGCAATGGCCCTTTTTTAGGTGCATTATGTCCCTTTGAAAATTGAGGGGGGCGCCAATGCTCTTTCTGGCACAGAGCACTAAAAAGTCTAGTTACTGCTCTGGCCAGGTGGGTGGCTCAGGAAAGGCCGGGGACGAGGCCCTGAACGTTAGGCCCCGTGATGTAGTTTCCCTGTTCATGCTGTGTCCATGGCTGTCCTGGGTGAACAGTAAAAGGTCCATTACTTCTCTTGGAGTCAGTAGTGGCATCATTATTAGGGGTATTCAATATGGAGCGAAAACTTCGTTTTTGCGATGTTTTCGCACCAATGACGTCATTTTCGCTGGTTTTGGTTTTACACCGTATTCAATTTCAAAGACTTTTTGCAGGTTCGAAAAGTCTTTGAAAAAAAGCGGGGATAACTTTTCACCACTGAATAGGTGGCGAAAAAAAGTGCAGAATTGGGGTTTAGGGGTGCAGGCTTAAAAAAAATAGCCTGCACCCCTGGGAATGACATTTTAAAAATAACTGTGTCAAAAAAAGTTTTAAAAAAATAGGGACACCCCAAAAAATTTATGAAAAAATTGGGGTGAAAAATAAAAATTGGGAAAAAAGTGTTTAACTATAGGGAAATAGGTTCAGGGCTATTCTGCAAGTATGCGGCAGGTGTATTCTAGAATAGGCTATTAGCGGCAGGTGCATAGTTGCAGAATTTTTTAAAACTTACTTTAGGGACATAAACATATGCTAGTACCCATTATCATGTACCCCAAATTTGATGGGACCACTTAAAAAAACGAAAAAAAAACTAAGTGCTCTTCTGCATCACTTCTTCAATGTCGGGAAAAAACACCTGCTGCGGCTATTTAAATCCCTGACTTTCATTTGCAGGCTAAAACGGGGGTACCCATAGTGATCCCCCATGTTTTTACAACTTTAGGGGGGGGTCCTACAATTTATTCCAGGAAAATTTTGTTTTTTTACGCAGATCCCACTTCGCAGCTTCCCGTTTTCGTAGGGTTTATATTGAATACGGGGATAAAGCGGGCGCGCGCCCGATACTTTATCCCGGGAAAATCTTCGATGTGGAGCGAAAAGTCCAGCACGGACTTTTCGCTCCCAAATTGAATACCCCTCTATGTAGGGTATGTGCTGGTGTGGCTCTGTGCCCAGCATAGCAGGTCTATAGTGTTGTTGGGTGATTCTGATTTTCCATGTTTCTTCCATCTGCCCTGCATTGTGTATGTGCTCCAGGTTCTCTCTTTTATTCATGTTATTACTGCCATACCGTCTCATTGCTGTCACAAGGACACGCCCCTCCCTGGCTGGCCACGCCTCCATTTCGGGAAGCCCTACACGTACCCCAGCACCGTGCCATGCCCCCGGTCTGCCATGAACACTCATTTCTATATAGTTTTTCTATAATTTTTTTTTTTTTGGAGGGGGGAGGTGCGCTGTTTTTCAATTTGCCCTGGGCACCAAAAACCATAGTTACTCCTCTGATAAATATATATATATATTATATATGTATATATATATATATATATATATATATAAATAATATCTCGTGTGTACTTATTCCACGGTTTAAATGGACTTTCCTATTGAGTACATGGAGTCGGCAGGATTGAGGGTATGATCGCAGGGGATTCCTGCCTTTAGCAAAACTGAGCCTACAGGAAAGATTTTTGGGTAGATCAATGTCCCAGATTGCAGGTCATGATTCACTGGCCTTTTGTTGTACTCTGCCAGCCGTACTAGTGCACAAACCCTGGTCTTTTCTGAATGTCACAGTGGCCCATTGATCCCAGATAATTGAGAATATCAACACATTTGTCATCTCCAGGCACTTTTTTATCTGTATGTCACTGTCTTCTTAATAGAGGCCAACAAAAGAAGCTTGCATTAATGATTCATTAGCAATGCATAACCGCGGGCTGCCTAATTACACTATCTATGTAGAGCCTCTTGCTGGAATAAAGGACGTGGATCCTGACTTGCCCCTATGTTGAGTTTTTCCTATACTGCATCTTTCTTGCCGACTTCTATTTTATAACAAGTGTGGCTCTGTGTACTCACTGTCGTATACTGAGCTGTGTGTCTCCCTCTATGTGTTTTGTGTCTGAGTCTACTATGATTTACGAATAAGGATCAGTTCTTTCAGGTGCAATCACTTATTGCAGAGCACATACAAACTCCTAGTTTGCTGTCAACTGTATCTGCAAACGCTATACTGTGTGTAAAGCTGAGTACACACTGGAGCAACCGGCAATCGTTCCGATTTTCCATACGATTTCCCTTGAGCCCAGAACAAGCGATATTGGTTCTGATTCCGAGTTGCACGCTTTTGCTCCTGCGGCTGCGATTTTCATACCAGTGGATGTGCGAAAATATGCTAATGCGCCAAGGGCCGGGACTCGTACTGAGACGCCCCCGTGAGCCACCGCAGCTGTTCGCAACTGCGTACACATAAACAGTATCGGACGCAGATGGACTCCTTAAGCTATGTGAACTACTTGCGGGATAAAGGATGTGCGCGCCCCCAAAACGGTTGAGACACGCCTGCGATTTTAGTTGACACTCCACGTTGCCTCCCCTAAACGCTCCCTGCCTGTCAATCACACTACGATTAAATACTGGTAGCATGCGACAACGGTAATGATCATTCACGCATGCGCAATAGCAAAAAAATCGCTCCATTTGCCAAAACATCGGCATTGCTTGCAACTCTGAATCAGCCCCATTGAGCCTCCACGCTGTGCAGTCTTGCAAACGACCGAATGATATATCGTTTTGTTTCTTCATATACGATTTATCCTTGCTCCCGTACCCGATAGAACAATCATATTTAAGATCACTGTCTGGGAGTGGCAAGAGGTGACGTCTTCAGAGGCCAAATTGGAACGACATATCGCCTGGTCGTGGTTGGCCATACACACTAAACAATGTGCACTATATCGCTAGCGATATCTTTTGTCCGTGCAGCAGGGCCGAATCAAAGTTCGGCGCTAATGAGCCGTGGGAGCGCGCAATGATGTGTACATACTTGACGCTGTGTCATTATAAAACAGCAAATCATCCCGATATCACTCCAGTGTGTACCCAGCTTAAGGAGAATTTATACCCAAAATGATTGTACACCCACCGAGCAACATATAGAGGTCCCTTCCAACTCCAGGACTTGCCCTGCAAACAGAACATGATTGAATAAGCTGACACAGACGGATCAATTTTGTTGATAAATAAAATCTGATTGTGACCTATGAATGCTAGAAATAATGGTAGTCTGACAAACCTGTTGGTTGCGATGACCATTGTTGGGTCATATTGATCACCGAGGCCATCGCTGTAGAGCAAATGACTGCATTAGGCTGTGTGGGAACACACGTACTCAGGGATATATTAATTGGAACACTTTTACTGTATAGGAGAACTACCTCTGATGTTAAAAATTACCAGGTACGCCTTTTTAGAAAAGTATCTGCCAAAATGTGAAACTGGTTGGCGTGGTAAACAAAATACAATGATTCAGAAACATTTTATAATCTCTTTCATTAATCTTGCAAATTTTGATGTGTTACATTTTTGATTTGCGTAATGATAGTTTTTCCTCCAGAGATGTTATTGTGCCGTAGCAAATGGCCGCGCAGCAGGACCCACCCTACTCTACTGCCCCCTTTTGTCTTTACTGTCAGATAAGGCCACATTTGGCACACAAGCAAAGCTAATGCTGTCTGTACAGATAAGGAGACTGAGGAACACTTACAGATAACTGTGTAAATAAACTCGCTTGAGGCCAGTCACAGAGCGCACCCTGAATTCTGCGCCTCAAAACCCGCTTTGCAAAAGCGCCACATCAGAGTACAACCTCCTACTCCTTTAGAACCATTCCTGTCATCAATACGCTTCTCAGTTTTCTCCATAAAGGCATTTGCTGACTATGGCCCTGATTCAGAGCCGGACGCTCTGACCAGAGCGCTCGCTCTGAATCAGGGCCCTCCTCCATTAATATGGAGCATCCTCCTGGACGCTCGTATAGCTGTGGGTCACCACCCACAGCATATACGAGCGTGCAAAAAGATGGTCGCGATGGTCTTGAGCCAAAATCACTCCCACTGACATCACTAGTGAACGCCTCCATGGGAACGCCTCCGTCTGGCAGGCACGCCCACCAAAGGGGGCGTGCTGTCAATCAACATCGACAGCACGCCCCCTTTGGTGCGAGACCCGGAGCGATGGAAAGTCCTTCGCTCGCCGGGTCTCGCGCATGCGCACGACGGAGCTCCCTCCGTCGTGCGCATGCACAGTGGGGACCATCGACCCACTTGCGAGCGTACTGCTGCTCGCGAGTGGGTCTGAATGACCCCCTATAACTCTGGCCCTGATTCAGAGCCACTCGCTCTGACAGAGCGCTCGCTCTGAATCAGGGCCGGGCTATTTTTTTTCTTGAACGGCCTCCTGGCCGCTCGCATAGCTGTGGGTGACCACCCACCGCTATAGCGAGCGGCCAGGAAGTTGGTCGCGATGGTCAAGACCATCGCGACCATCGGGCTTGCGACGAGACCCTTGTGGTAGGGTCTCGTTGCCGCAAGCCCGAGAGAATTCGGCTCAAACAGAGCCGAAATCTCTCCCACTGACATCACTCGTGATGTCAGTGGGGCCGGCCCCAGACGGAGGCGTTCACTTGGGAACGCCTCCGTTTGGCCAGCTACTCCCCCGGCCCGCCCACCAAAGGGGCGTGCTGTCACTCAACATCGACAGCACGCCCCCTTTGGTACGAGACCCGGAGCGACGGAGTGCCCGTCGCTATCCGAGTCTCGCGCACGACGGAGCCGGCTCCGTCATGAGCATGCGCACTGGGCCACCATCGACCCGGTTACGAGCGCTCGGCGCTTGCGACCGGGTCTGAATCAGGCCCTCTGTTTAAAAAAATATATATATATATTTAAAAAAATTTTAATAAAATAAAAAAGCCATTTGACCAGCATCCATTTTACCAAAAGATGAAAAGAAACTTGGATTGAATAAAAAACAACTAAAAACCCCAGTTGACAACTTTATTCAATAACAAAACTATTTTTCCCCACTTATTTGATCCCACATAAAATACCATGGTTAAAAAAAAACCCACAGTAAACTGACTGCAAGAATCAACCTACATACACAGCACCAATGACTGACCCCCGAACGATTACAACCACTAACAGCCCAATCACAAGCGTTTTCTCAAGCTGGTCATCTGTGATTGGCTGCCCATGACCCCCTTAACGGACTAACCGATCACAAGCATTTTCACACGTTCTCCGCTTGTGATTGGCTGCCCAGTATTGTTATGTTATGCTAGTTTTCTGTAATGTGTGAATGTTCTTATTTTGTCATGAGACCTTTCAGGTTTTTTTTTTATCTGGATTTCAATGGATAAAAACAAGGAGAAAAAAGGGACTTTAACACAAATAAAGTTTATTTTAAGACGATGCGTGCCACAGGCTTGCCAATGTTTCCTGTATTTCATAAGTATCCAGCCTTTTGTGCTTGGATTTCACAATCCATGCATAATCTATGTGATAATCTGTTTATCTTTTCACCTTGATCTGTATTTATGTCATTTATGCCCCAATAAAAAGTGATCGCATAAAACCATTATGCATGTCTGTGTCTTTTCTCCTTCATTTACTCTATAATGGGTGGAGGTACCTTATTAGGAAACATCGCTCTGCCCAAATAACCCCCAGCCTGCGCATACTGCTGCTCCCACGCACTAAAATGCAGCCTTTCTGCTGTAGAAACTTATGGGCTCTAGTGGAAATCTAGGTGCATTTCTACAAAATGTGTAGTGCAGCGTCTTGCTCTGCATAAGTGAGCCTCGGGGGTACATTTACTAAGATGGGAGGTCTATTAAGAAGTGATGTTGCCCATAGCAAACAATCAGATTCCAGATATTATCTTCTAGAAGGTGCTAGATAAATGAGAAGTAGAATTTGATTGGTTGCTATGGGCAACATCACTTTTAAATGGAACTCCCATCTTAATAAATTTACCCCTCACTGTCTAATACTGCGATGTATATACCCAAAATATATCACATAACATAGGCAATATTTGCACATATTACTTTCCTGCAAACAAAACAAATCAAATAAAATGTTGAGGTTAGTGTCTCTTTAAGCATCAGTTATTGCTCTATTTGCCCCGTAATGAATTCGGACATGGAAAATTGGAAATGTCATCACACAGCTTTGCTCTGTATCATGTTGGGACAATCCCTCCATAAATTCTTACTTTTCTGATTTGCTTAATAAAAAAAAAAAATAACATTATGTGAAGTGGACGGACACTGGGTCGATTTGGGGCCGATTTGGTGAATAGAACACATGTAGAACTTCAAATAGAAACCAATGCACCATTGAAATCAGAATTGAACCCAAAATCGACTGTTAGTAAATGATCGATTTTGAATATAAACACTGTGGTCGTGTTTGTGGGGATGTTGGTTCTATTTTGGTCGATTTTAAGAGGACCCAAAATCGACTTTTAGTAAATTTACCCCTGGGAACGTGAATCCCATGTTCCACAACTGGAAGGCTCAAGAGAGGGAGTCCTTAAAAATAACGCAGCGTGGTGATTTGCAAATGTTTTACTCCTATCTTGCTTGAAGTTTGGGCTGTTTTTGGATTTTTCGAGAAGTTTACACTTTTCTGGTCTTCACACTAATTTTTTTTTTTCTGGTTTCTTGAAAAACATAAAATGGGATATCGATTAGAGCTGTAGTGACCTATGAAAGTCTGAGTCTTCTAAAACATTTTTGGAACAATAAACTATCATAATACTAATATCCCCCCCCCCCTTCCTGTTTCCTAATGGCTCTGTCAATGTTTATTGCTATCCTTTTGTAATTCCGCTGTATGCAAGCTATTCCCAGAAGCCTCCCTTCACTTAGCTGTGCTAATGACCACGCTGTAGGCACGTATCTTAGTTCTGCCTTATTAATGAGGTCTAATGCTCTTAACAATTCCCCGGAGATCAAAGCTTTTAAGACGGCATCTTTGTATAGCTGTAAGCGTGTTGGAGGCGGAGTGGACAGTCAATGATATTACATCGGTCACTTTGCATGTTGGACTTAGGTTACTGATATACTCAGAGTTACAGGACATATTATTCATCATACAGCCTTGTATGCCCGGGTGTTAATTCATGGGATGAAAAGTGCGTTCAAAATGTGTCAACAAAGTTTCGCACTGGGGCTTCAAAACATGTACAGCCATAAAACCGCTGTGCCGGTTCTCCTCTTCTACGTAACGGAGTAACGCTGAAGGTGATTGGCAAAAGTTTTTGGCTATTTGTCTGTAACGACTAAGGCCCTGATTCAGAGCCGGACGCTCTGACCAGAGCGCTCGCTCTGAATCAGGGCCCACCCCCATAATTATGGAGTGTCCTCCTGGACGGTCATATAGCTCTGGGTCACCACCCACAGCATATACGAGCGTGCAGGATGATGGTCGCGATGGTCTTGACCATCGCAACCGTCGCCACTGCGAGCCGAAGCCTGCGGTTGAGTTTCTCAACCGCAAGGCCCGGAGTGATTTTGGCTCTATCAGAGCCAAAATCACTCCCACTGACATCACTAGTGATGTCAGTGGGGCCGGCTTCTGACGGTAGGCGTTCCCTTGGGAACGCCTCCGTCTGGGAGGCACGCCCACCAAAGGGGTGTGCTGTCAATCAACATCGACAGCACGCCCCCTTTGATCAGACACAACGAGCGAAGGAAAGTGCACACCATCGACCCACTTGCGAGCGGACAGCCGCTCGCGAGTGGGTCTGAATCAGGCCCTAAATACAGGATTTGGTGGGAGTACCAGAGGAGGGACCCGAACAAAACTACTCTTTTAGTAAAATTGATTTTTAAAGTGAAAAATACCTTTTGTGCTGTGTCTGATACTTTAGATCACTTTTATAGCTGTGTTTCATCAAAATCAGCAGATAACATAATCTAAAACGAGTTTTTGGAAACTCACTTTCCGCCTATTGAATAACATTCAATACGATATCCACTTCTAGCTCTCTAGTAAAGTCGGACTACTGTAGGGTAATGGTTTACATAAGCCCCATAGTCTATATGAGCAGCCATTTTAACTAAGGTAAAATAAGGCTTCACACCTCAGTTAGCCAATGAATTACAAAGGAAGATAGCCATGGGCCAAATGTAATAGCAATTTACAGGCGCGATTCCGGAGAGATAGTCACTAGATTTAAAGTGGCAATTCATTTAAAGGCGAAACCAGGTTGGTTTGACCTTTAAACTAATTGGCGCTTTAAATCTAGTGACTATCTCGCCGACTCCTGCAAATCTCTGGCTATTTCATTTGGCCCTATGAATGTACAGCGTCAGCGAGGGCCTGAGGCTTAAATGGATAACTTTACGGTTTTTTAGACATCTTAGCTGTTAAAGGTGCAAAATCCGTGCCTACTGTAGCTGTAAGCGCTCTCTGGAAGGAACGTCAGGACGGGTAAGCGCTATACACACCTATCTAGAGAATAGATTTAGAAAAAAGTGACTTATGTGATAGGAGCTTTACTTACCAAATAGACCCATGGAGTGAATTTTGCTATTTTAATCGCTAAGATAAAATAATGGTAACATACATTTTGCCTTAACATAATATGCCTCATTATTTATTTTTTTAATCGTGACTATGTGCATGAAAAGGGCGCTTGGTTGTTTGGTCACATCAGGTCGAGGGCATGCCACGTTTTCAGGAACGGTGGGTCCAACTTGCAAAGTGCTGGGCTGTCCCCAATCAGGTCTCCCCTACCGCTAGCATGTGCTAGGGATAGCCATTAACCATTGTTAAGTATCATCGATGGTTAACTACTGATGGCTGATGGTTTTGTCATCGATGGCAGGGATCCAATGGTTCTCCACCACTAATTATTGACTATGGGTTTTTTTCGATTTCCGACAGCATGGAGCTTAGTCCCACCCAACCCCCCAACGCCGACTAAGCTCTTCCTCACTATCTGCTCCATCTGTGACACCCCTGTCTGTCTACCCCTACCCCAGAATGCAAGCTCTCACGAGCAGGGCCCTCTTTCCCATGTGCTTTTCCTTCCCTTACTATTACCTTCAGCACCTAACCCTTGACATCTGTCACTATACTACTTATTTGTGGGTTATGGCCGCTGTAGAAATGTTTATATAACATATACTTGTCCTGCATTGTCTTGTACTGTAAGTCACTGTTTTCTTGTTCTGCTTAATTGTTTATGCACTTTGTAAGGCGCTGTAGAATCCTTGAAGTGCCATAGAAATAAAGGCTAACAATAATAAATGATAATAATAATCCCTGATTCTGATTGACCCACGATCAACCCTGCTCCCCTGCAGCGGTGGCCATCAAGGGGTGCAAACCATCAATGGTTCGCCATAGATGGTTTCGTACCATCAACGGTAATCACCGATGGAACAATCGATGGGCAGCCCACTGATGGCCACCCCTAGCATGTGCGGCATTGAACGGGCACCTGTTAGCAGTACACACCTCCCATCTGTTCTGAAATAGGGACAGAAGTCCTGGTTTGTGGGGCAGCAGGACAATCCTCTCCAATTGTTCAAGCTGAGGAACAAAATGAATGGACTGGGTCAATTGTGCGTATGCGTAGTGGGTTATTTGACACAAACCCATTCTTACTGGTATATCAATAAGATTACAAACACATTTTTACACAAATCATTGAGTCACCCTATACAAGAAGATTGTTGGTATTTACAATTTTTCCTGTCTTCAGGCTGCAATTAATGATGTACGATTATGGACTACCATGGCAACCACAGTCACATGGCACATACTTCAGCAAGCAGAGGGCTTGTAGCGCTTTTCTGAGCTCTCTCCGCTCTGTGAAATAATGCTCCGCCTTCTTCGCTCTCTGACATCACTTCACATGCTGAGAGCTGTGTAGCAGACAGTCCGGGTGTGTATCTGGCAGCCATTGCTGTTTGCCAACCAGAGAGATGAGACAGTCCATCAGATATTACATTCAGCAAGGGAATGTCTGAGCGGAGCAGGACTGTCTGGGGTGGGGGTGGGGATGGAATTCAATTACTAGCGATGTGCCAAACATCACTGTGTAAGAAATCCTTGTATTTCTATGTGATGTGAGAAAAAAAGTGGAAAGATGATTCCTTAACCCAACCATTCCGGAGGCACTGTCTCAACATCTGACCCCACCCACTCTTCTCTTTCCATCAGCATTCTCCTATCCAATCAGAAGCCTAGAGTGCTGAAAGACCTGCTGTAGCACAAGAAGAGGCGGAGTCAGTAAAGAGACAGAGCACTGCCCTGTTTAATGATAAACATATTATTTGGGATGTCAGCTTCCTGGACCCCATAATCGGTAAAACGTGGGAAGGTGCAGATTTTGGGGAAAAGTTTTTATTAGTCTCTACTGAATAAATCCTTAGAACCCCATGATGGCAGGTCTTTTTAAAGTTTGCCAGAATTGGGGGGGTTCCTTTAAGCATAATTCAGTTATAACTTATAAGCACACATAACTTTACTTGTTTGTATGAATAAAAGCAAATAGTGACAGCTGGGCAAGGCTTTAGACCTTGGCAGATCTTCCCATGTATGTGTAGAAGGAGTACGGCCTTCTATATCCTTATGTCCAATGTGAATATTTTCAATCGCAGATTAAAGCTTCCCAGACATGGTGCTTCTCTTTTATGTATATAGCTTAGTCACTAACGTCCTCTGTACATTAACACCTATCTGATGCTATATAGTGACAATGTGCTGAGGCTGTTTGTTTTTTTTCTGCACCATTTGGCAGTTACACAATGCTTAGCATGGCAAAATACAACTGTATCCCCTGCCTTCCGTCTGAAGGCTGTCAGAGAGATTAGATGGGCAGATATACTGGAGGCTAGCTGATCTATGTAGAGATTGCAGCACGGTTCAGAAAAGTGCACTGTAAACTCCTAGTGATTAATATTGGAACTATATTTCCGATGCCTCTCCAGTGTCAGCCAGGGAGCCTCTCCAGTGTCAGCCAGGGAGCCTCTCCAGTGTCAGCCAGGAAGCCTCTCCAGTGTCAGCCAGGGAGCCTCTCCAGTGTCAGCCAGGGAGCTTCTCCAGTGTCAGCCAGGGAGCCTCTCCAGTGTCAGCAAAGGAGTCTCTCCAGTGTCAGCCAGGGAGCTTATCCAGTGTCAGCCAGGGAGCCTCTCCAGGGTCAGTCAGGGAGCCTCTCCAGTGTCAGCCAGGGAGCCTCTCCAGTGTCAGCCAGGGAGCCTCTCCAGTGTCAGCCAGGGGGCCTCTTTAGTGTCAGCCAGGGGGCCTCTCCAGTGTCAGCCAAGGAGCCTATCCTGTGTGAGCCAGGTAGCCCCACCAGTGTCAGCCATGAAACCTCTCCCGTGTCAGCAAGTGAACCTCTCCAGGTTTAGCCAGGGAGCCCCACCAGTGTCAGCCAGGGACCTCTCCTGTGTCAGCCAGGAGCCAGGTAGCCTCTTCCATGTCAGTCATTTAGCGTCTTCCATGTCAGCCAGGGCATCTCTTTTATGTCAGCCATGCACCCTCTCCCATGTCAGTCAGTGATCATATCAGCTAGGAAGCCTCTCCAGTGTCAGCCATGGAGCTTCTCCTGTATCAGCCAGGTAGCCTCTACCATTTCAGCCAGGGCATCTCTGCCAGGTAGCCTCTCCCATATCAGCTAAGTAACCTTTCCCATGTCAGCCAGGGAGCCTTTATAGTGTCAGCCGTGGAGTTTTTCCTCCACCCAACATCAAACTTCATGGTTACTGGCAGCTTTATAGATATGCAAGATCATGCCTGTTAGCTGTAAGCTTCCACGCCAACATACTTGTCTGTTCCTGTAGTCTAATAGGTCACACCCTATAAGCTGTAGCTACTGGGAAACACAATCATGTAACCTACAAGAGCACCCGTCACCCATCTCTCTATTGAGGGCAGATTATGTGTACATGGTAGAACATGCTGTCTATTATACTGAACACAAGCAGTGCATCCGCCATAGAAGTTTGGGCATTGCAGTTTCCAGTGAGCTGGCAGCACATTAATAAGGCTGAGATGTATATGGATAGATGAGGACCTCTCACCTGGAGATTTTGGTGGTGTATTACACTGACTGAGCAGAGGCAGAAATCTTTCATAAGAATATATAATTAATAACGTTTTATCTGACTTGTAAACTGGGTATGTAGCCAACATGTATAAATGCAGTAGGATATAAATATACTGTAATAGAACTTAGCTGACTTCCAGGACTACTGTGTTGCAAAAATGCTTTTCTGAATAAGCTCTAAAGAGTTCTGTCTCCAACCTTGTGAGACTTCCCCTGCGCTCCGACACTATGTCATCACGGCGCTTCTAGCTGGGGGCACAGCATTACCATATATAGCAATAAAACGCGCTAAAAAAATACTTATATACCTATATAATACATTTCAGTTTTGCCAAATTGAAACCAGAGCTTGAAAAATTCTAGGACATAAGTGTAATGATTCTGCTGAGAATGTCGGCACCTCAATGTTGACCATTATGATGTTGATACATTTAACATGTCAGCATCTGCAGAATGTCAATTATCTTCACAATGTCGATATGTGAAATATCAACATGTGAAATGTCATCATTCTGCAGGGACCATAAGGTTAGGGTCAGCCTGCGACATTGGAGGGGTAGGGTTAGGTTACAGGATGGGAGAGTTAGGGTCAGCCTGCGGCATTGGAGGGGTAGGGTTAGGTTACAGGAGGGGAGAGTTAGGGTCAGGCTGCGGCATTGGAGGGGTAGGGTTAGGTTATAGGAGGGGAGAGTTAGGGCCAGGCTGTGGCATTGGAGGGGTAGGGTTAGGTTACAGGAGGGGAGAGTTAGGGTCAGGCTGCGGATTGGAGGGGTAGGGTTAGGTTACAGGAGGGGAGAGTTAGGGTCAGGCTCCGGCATTAGAGGGGTAGGGTTAGGTTACAGGAGGGGAGAGTTAGGGTCAGGCTGCAGCATTGGAGGGGTAGGGTTAGGTTACAGGAGGGGAGAGTTAGGGTCAGGCTTCGGCATTGGAGGGGTAGGGTTAGATAACAGGAGGGGAGAGTTAGGGTCAGGCTGCGGCATTGGAGGGGTAGGGTTAGGTTACAGGAGGGGAGAGTTAGGGTCAGGCTGCGTCATTGGAGGGGTAGGGTTAGGTTACAGGAGGGGAGAGTTAGGGTCAGGCTGCGGCATTGGAGGGGTAGGGTTAGGTTACAGGAGGGGAGAGTTAGGGTCAGGCTCCGGCATTAGAGGGGTAGGGTTAGGTTACAGGAGGGGAGAGTTAGGGTCAGGCTGCAGCATTGGAGGGGTAGGGTTAGGTTACAGGAGGGGAGAGTTAGGGTCAGGCTGCAGCATTGGAGGGGTAGGGTTAGGTTACAGGAGGGGAGAGTTAGGGTCAGGCTGCGGATTGGAGGGGTAGGGTTAGGTTACAGGAAGGGAGAGTTAGGGTCAGGCTGCGGCATTGGAGGGGTAGGGTTAGGTTACAGGAGGGGAGAGTTAGGGTCAGGCTGCGGCATTGGAGGGGTAGGGTTAGGTTACAGGAGGGGAGAGTTAGGGTCAGGCTGCGGCATTGGAGGGGTAGGGTTAGGTTACAGGAGGGGAGAGTTAGGGTCAGGCTGCGGCATTGGAGGGGTAGGGTTAGGTTACAGGAGGGGAGAGTTAGGGTCAGGCTGCGCCATTGGAGGGGGAGGGTTAGGCTACAGGAGGGGATGGTGAGGCTGCGGAAGCAGAGGGTTAGGCTACAGGAAGGAGAGTGAGGGTCAGGCTGCGGCAGCGGAGGATAAGGGTAAAGCTGCAGGAGGGGAGAGGGTCAGGCTGCAGCAGTGGAGGGTTAGGCTACAGGAGGCTGCGGCAGCGGAGGATAAGAGTAAAGCTGCAGGAGGGGAGAGGGTCAGGCTGCAGCAGCGGAGGGTTAGAGTTAGGCACTAGGTGAAGGGTTAGGCATCAGGACATCACCGACGGACCCAGCGTATCAAGTAACTCACCACTAGACCACCAGGAACGTTTTGCCAACATTCTAATCATGTCGACATATCTTCAGGGCCGACATGGTCAGTGTCAACATTATGACCATAACGTCATTCTCGCGTTGACATTATGAATGTGGACAAAATATACCACCCCCCATACTGCCGGCGTCTAACCTTTCCAATAACTCATTTCTTAGCCTATCCCACCAGATTTGCCTTCAGTAAATGAAAGATGCATAAGGTATAGTTCTACTTCTCAAACAGCCCTAGGTTTCCTGATCAAAGGTGAGAGAGAGCCCTGCATTGTGCATCCATCCACACAGGATTGCTCAGTAATGTGATACGCTCTGTGTGTTGTAACAACAAATTTCATTGTGATAACACAGAATTCCTAGGATTTCATTCTCACCATCTGTTCAAAAGAATCTGAGCAGTATGTGTACACTGCATTCAGGCTCATTGTACCAGGGGGCATCCAAAAGCCACACAGGTAGCTTCATTTTATGGCACAGTTTTCACCCTAACAGCTTGGTGCATGGACACTGGGACAGCTCATTTTATTTGGGATATACGAGAAAAACAATGCCGGATATTCAACAAGCTTCAAGATGATGTAATAGACGGGGCTGTATTTTGGCAGCAGTACAAATGTGGATGCACTCACTCCCCTGTTAAAGTTTTTTTTTTTTTTACTTTTTACTATTCCTGGAATGTAATGAGAACGAATACTGTAAGCTCAGAGGCGCGCCTTGCAGTAGGAAAATATGTCCACTTTAGGGCCCTATCGGCTGACGTCCTTCAGATTTATCTCAGCCTTGGATATTGCATAGTTTTCCTACTAAATATAGCAGCCGCAGTAAACTTGGAAGGTAGCAATATTAGGGACTTCTATCACCTGGGAAGGTATCGAGTGGCTGACAGACTAGATTGGCCCTCAGTATTTTTAGACTTTTGATCTCAGGTTACTAATTAACTACTGGAATGAATTGCTTTTGTGTTTTAATAACCTGAGCTAGGACTACATGTGATATTCTAAACGAGAAGTATGGTTTTCCAACCTTTCAGGAACTAGTTAACATTAGGTGTGAAACCGGACAGGTGCTATAAGGCCCAGTAACCTGGCATCAGTTGCTACTCATAAGGCAACATTAAAGGCTAGGGTTTTTTTAAAATGCTTTTTACACCCATCAGTGGAGCCGTAATGGTACTCGCCAGACAACTGTGACCTGACACTGAGTATGTTGTGATATATTTAAATAAATGTTCTTGCTCATTCATATCTCCCATTGATAATTTTATCCCATCCGGGGGTTAGGAAAGTGTTAAAAGGTACAAACCTGACTGCAGCACAAAGGGTTAAACACTTTCCACTTCTAGACAGCAAGTCACCAGCTGTAGAGCTGGCCGTCAGCCAGGAGCAGCTTCAGGCAAAGTGGAGAGAAAGCCGGCACTATAGGTGTCGGTCGGCTTCTACTGAAGACAAATGAGCAACCTAAAGGTGCGTATCCACTAGCAGACTGTGAAACGACTGCACGATTAAGACATTGTAATCGCGCAGTCGTTTCAGTCTGTGCTGTATCTACACTGAACGATCAGTCCTTCAGTGCAGGCACCCTCCCTCATCCCCGAACATGGCCAATCTGTCGTTATCAGCATGTTCGGGCAATGATAGATGTCAAAAACAACCAGCGGGAGCGTGCATTGCTGGCAGTTTTTGACATTAAGCTGCCCGATTAACAAGCGATTGAACGACAACGATATTGTTATCATTCAATCGCTCCGTTTAATCGGGTAGTGGATACCCGCCTTAAAGCAAACAATTCAATTCTATTTGTGGGGGTTAGTGACTTGGCAGATGGCTTAGGTCTTAGGGAAATCCAAATTAAAAACCATGGGTGGAGCATCCAATTAATATCGCACTAGTTGTGTTATTTCAATCTGTTATATGAACACACTCAATTTGGAAAAAAAAGAAAATTGTAAAAAAGTTTTAATGAAAGTGACAAGCAATGGGGGTTTCACATTCATATTTTAGCAGCTGTTATTCGCTCTGTGGTGAGATGTTAATATTTGACTGGGGCAGGTGGTTACAAGTAATGTGTTCACCATGCTTGTTCTCACAATGGACCCCAAGCAGCTGTAGTCATCTGTCACGGTTTTCAGCCTTGACCTGAAGATTAGGATAAGGGATCAATAGTCCTTACGTAATAAAAAGTCTTCAGACACCATTGCTATAGATCACACTTCATGCACTCATGCGTTGTATTTATAGGATCAGGACGGCCAAAATACTGGAGAGGTATATTGTGTAGTATTGCTGCTCCAGTACAATGACACCTACAGGCTAGGGAGGGGTTCTATTAAACAGTATTTGGAGTGACAATGACTATTTTCACTGCAGAAACATCTGCTTATTACAATTTACCTCTACGTTCTATGAGATGACAGGATTTGGGTTCTTGCCAGACAGTCTATACAGGTCACTGGGTTCACGTTATAAAACAGCTCAAGACTGAACAAAGACTACAGTCTGGACAAGATAGATTGCAGTCACACAGGTGAGTTGAGGCTATAGGCAAGGTCAGGGGTGATCAGTGAAACATCTGCAGAACTAAGGCTCCTTACAAAAATAAAAGTTTGGCTTTCTTTAAAGTAAATAATACTAAGCCAGTTTCCCCCAATACATCACCCCATCAGGACATACATATTCATTGCTTTGCCCACTTATACCAATAGACCATATCACTTATAATTATTGCACCCAAACCAGTTACATTTTAAACATCCAAGTACTGTTGATCTAATGTCAAAGTCTTTGACTTGAGATGATTGGATCCAGCCTGTGTAGGACAAATTTTGCATACAAGACTACATCATGCTACATATACTAGTGTTCCAACACCAGAGCTCCCCAAACTCTGTGCTCAAGACCCTTTACAATCCAGGCTTTAAGGAGACATGCTTGAGTACAGATACTAATGCAGTTACTGTAGTACTACAGTAAGCTTTGAGAAAAGGATGGATTTCCTTAAAACCAGGTATGTTAGGGGGCTTTGAGGTCCAAATTTAGGAAAAAGTGGTCTAACGCCAGTGGATATCAACCTCAGTCAAGTTTGCCCATAAGGCCATGCTTTCAGGATTTCTCTAGAAGCAGGTGGGATAATTACTGACCCAGTAAAATAGATTACATCACCTGTGCATGGTAAAAGAAACCCACAAAACATGACCTGTTGGTGGGAATTAAGGTCTGGAGTTGAGAACCACTGGCCTACACCATAACTCCACATTTTATTAAAACTATTTAATGTAACTTTGCATTTTAGACCATAAAAATGCCAACCAAATCATTTAAACTTTTTTTTTTTATTATTCTTTTTCTGAAGCTTATTCTAAACAGCTTGCCACGTAAAGGCTACTATATCAGTCTGGGCTCAGCCCAACATAGTTTAATTTAAGCAAACAAGCCTTGTAAGAAATATTGATGAATTTTTTTGACCACCAGCATGTCATAATATCATTAAGAGAAATCCGTATAGAGGAGAACAAACCCAATTGTTAGCCCCTTCCCCTTACCATCCCCCCCACAAGGATCGCCTAGTTTCCCAGGCCGTATTTAGAGGAAGGGAAGTTGGCATCACATGAAATCATTTATAAATTACATGTTGGTCAGTCTTCTTCATCAGGTCTTCAGAATTTGCAATGTTGGATCCAATACGGAAATACCGAGGACAACTTTCATAAGATAATATTTAAATATTAACAATACCAAAAAAGTTTAATCAAAAAGGCATAACGGTAGGAAACAAGCAGAGGCGTTAAGACTTTGCTTTCGTTCGCCAGTTGTTAGCAGTGAATATTAATACAAGTATTTCTATAAAGATTTTGTTAAGGATATTATACACGTCAGCAATGATGTATATATATATTTTTTAAACTATTCAGAGCCAAACTTCAGGAATCTGTTTATAAGAAAAATAAAGGTTTTAAATACAAAGATATGTAAAAACAAACAAAATTTGCATCCCCAGGCAAATAAACACAAGAAAAGTTCCATTTATCCCGTATACCCATTCATATATTGAGGCAGTATTAAGGTGCTGGCAAAATCTGTTGAAGATCTAGCCAAGGTTGTGTAGTTTCCATCCTTTGCATGCATTTTGTCAATACTCTACAAATTTTTGTAGGATTCAAGACAACCTTGAAATAGACTGTCACAGTCTCTTAAGTCTTTATAGTTTACGTTTGTAGAAACTCAAAAACTCAAGTTCTTTAGCTGTTTAAGCTTCTGTTTTAATTGTTCTTTTTTGAGTTTTAACTGTTCAGTTTCTCGTATGAGTCGCCTCTCATCCTCCTGCATGGAGATGACGTACTCTGTTGCCTTTTTAAGGATGACTACTTTGGGGGCTTTTTCGTTATTGGCTACCTCTGGTATCTGGTCTCTGAGAGCGAAAAAGCTCATTTTCAGTTCGTTCCGCCTCTGGCGCTCCAGAACATTGTGCGTCCGCCTCTTGTCGTTCTCCTCGCTGTCCGACGATCGGGGGCTGGAACACTTGCGGTGGTTACTGAGCTGTTTGAGAACTCTGCTGTTGCTTTCCAGCTTGGCTTTTTTGGAAGAGGGAGAGTCCATTTTGGTCGAGGGAGACGCTGCATAGTTGTGTTGGTGAATGGGGACGTGACACCTTTTCAGGACTAGCGGACTGTGATGAGTTCGGGACTGGTGGGAGTAAGATTCGTTCCTCTTGGATGCTGGGTACCGCTTTTCTACTGTTACAACATCAATCTCCTCCTCTTCCTCCTCCTCCTCGTCATCATCATCATCATCTTCCTCATCCTCATCCTGTTCCTCTTCTGTTAAAAAAAAGAAAATATATATTAGTTATTTGAAAATTAGAGTATATATATATATATATATATATATATATATATATATATATATATATATATATATACACACATACATACACATATACACACACCCCCCCCCCCATCTATATGAGTTATAAACATTGTAGCAGAGCTCAAAACAGATTTAACTCTTTAAAACAAAATCCAGCAAAGCCAGACACAGGTCACTGTGCATAGCATTCTTAGAAAGCATGCTGTATATATTTTGCCTGCACTTCCACCCAAAACCACACCCACCACTGCAGTGCTGCAGATCTCCAAGATAAGGGGACAGCTCCTAACAGCTGTGACAGATCACAAAACAGACCAGGAACTCTAGAATTCATGCAGCAGACGAACCCAACCCCACAATTAACACCCCCCCAGCCATGAATTACATGACTACTGGATACATGTTAAACTTGCACATTATTAGATCTAGTACTGCGGTTCTGTATCATGTTAAAAGGCCAGGTGGCCAGTCTTCTTACCAGATTCTGAGCTGCTGCTGCTAATGGGTGGTGTATCCAGAACGATCTCTTGATCCATGCACGGAGAGTCAACTTTGGAAATTGTATCATTCAACGGGTAAGGAAAGACCATAGACGGGTCTATGCAATCAGTACTTGGGTCCTGCAAGAATCCAGTGCTGGTCCTACTGGTTCCTATGGGGCTGAGGTTACCCTGGCAGGAATGGGGCTTTTGTGGGCTTTGCTGCTGTTGGTTTGGGGCTTGGGAGGACACAGCGTTCTCCTTCCTAGAAGCCTGGTAAGATGCCAGCTTCTCCGACACCACTTTCTCCAGTTTGGCTGCTGCAGAGAAGCCACTCCACATACAATCCTGGATGATGATGGACTTCACAAACGCCTCGTCAACCTGATCACAGATGAAGCTTTGATTCACCATGTCCCCTCCCAGGAACTCAGTGACCAACTCCAGCTTATCAGTAGATGGAAAGAGGCTGGACAGGCTGGACCTACGGCTGGGGGACCGTGGCGGGGTGGGTAAGAGCTCAAACTTCTTCCAGATGTCCTCACTTGGGGCTGGAGGCTGCAGACTGTTGTACTGCTGTTGGTAAAAATTCTCATCCTCCTCAAAGTAGAAAAAGGGCTGCATAGTGTCGTACTCTAGGTCGTAATTCCGGCTCTGGAAGTTGGTGTTCAAAGGCATGTTGTACAGTGTTGCTTGTGACCTGCAAGAACAACATGTGGTTAGACTGGATGGAATCATCAAAGCATTCAACAGCATCTCCCGAAATCATGAATCCTGTAGACCTGACACATCCAGGGAGACGCCACAATAAACTAACAAAGGACGACCTGTCACAATAGCCCTTTCCACACTATATAAAGGTATTTAGGGTGCATCTAACAAGGTAGTGACATATTGCAGACTCAAACTTTCCCCGGGAACAAAGAGCTGAGTGTCAGACAGGCAGCTTCCAGGAAAATGCCGGCTGTGCAAGAAGGAGGGGGGGTAAAGGGAGGAGGGGCTGCAGCCGGGTAATCACATGGAGCTCAGCACCGCAATACTACACCGGCTCTGGAGAGCCACATACACTAGCTACAGTCTGCTATACCGGCAACCAGACAGAACAGTCAATGCGACACAGACATGGGCAGCGCTGGTAGGGCACAGACCGCACAGTCCCTCTGACCATGCCAGAGGCCCCTCCACCTCCTCCCAGCAATAACAGTACCTCACAAGAACCCAGCAACTATGACAGCTCAGCAGGAGAATGCCCCCACAGCACATTTGCAGCCCACACCCACCCTCTGTAGGATAGAACTGCACACATCAGACCAGCAGCTCCCAGCATAGGTCAATGATACTGTAGCTAGGCATCACACAGCCATAACCCACCACCTTACCCAGGCAGTGACAGCTACTTAGGAACTCAGCAATAGCCAAAGACCATAATACAAGAACTCTGACAGATCCCCAGTATAGAGTTCTACAGAATTCACTTATCACTGCAGCATGGCATATTGATCACAAAGGTTACCACTGCCCTCTACCCCCACACAATGACACCCACACAGGAGAAGCCCCACATACACATTGAACCACCCCAGGAGCAAAACCCCATACACTGACAAGCACCCCCATTAGCTGCCCCCTATACACCAACACCCACCCCAATTGCAGCCCCCCATACACAGACACCCACCACAATAGCAGCCCCCCATACACTGACACCCAACCCTGACATGTCACCAGTATAACCTGACCATCAGCATCAGGACCCTGATCACAGGCTACTGCAGCCCACCCAGCCAGGATGCCCCAAGTCTGACAGATCCCAGCGATAGAAGCCCCCCAAGCAGCAGTATAGTGAGCCCACCCCAGCAACAATAGTGAGAGCTCAGCCCACCAGGCAGATCCCCGGACAGGCACCCTATGACCTCCCCCCCCCACATCCACCCCTGCCGGGCACTGACAGCTCCCAGCACCGGCACAGTCCAGGAGACATGAAACAGCAATTGCAGCGGAGTCAGGGAGCGGCTTACCCTGCAATCTCAGGCACAGCAATTCCCGGTAATATCCCTGCGGAGGACAGAGCGGTAATCCCAGCCCAGACGCCGCTGCCGGCACACAGCGCTTTCCCGTCCGACCTGTCTGTCCGGCCGCCGCCTCCCAACGCAAGCGCCAACGCTGCCACAGCCCTCTTATATAGCCGCAGCCGGCCCACTTCGCGCCAAATCGGAGGGGCGGCGCCGTTTGCTGGGAGCTGTGTGTGGGGAGGCGGAGCTAGCTGCAGGGGGCTGTGCGTGGGGGGCGGGGCCATAGTAAACGTAACTCATTCATTGCCGGGCTGTCATCATGTACTGCCGCAGCTTTGCTGAGCCTTGTTGTCCCACTGCAGCTGCCGAGACACTGTATATGTTTATCGGAATACACCTAGAACAGCATAGATTACCAAATGTAACAGTACCAGTACAGTGCAACATAGTATCACTATACACATGCTTATTATATTTGGAGTACACCCCCCCCCCATGCTTAATGTATATATACATACTACAATCTACCAGCAGCATATACCATAATGGGGGGGGGGAGGCACTGTTATCCCTCCTTGGCTGCCGGGTAACATTAGGTAATAGTGAGGTCATGATCCGGATCTCTCTGAGTTACTAAGATGCACAGTGACTGGAAGTGACCGGGCTCTGTGTCCAGACTCCAGTGACTGTCTCAGCAGCAGGATCAGAGGCGGAGACCCCTTGTGGCTGGGCGGTGGGAACTATAGGGGGCACTAAGATTCCCTGCGCTGTCACTCCCCTGGGGAGGGGAGGTATGTTGCTTTCTACCCCCTTCCTTATTCACTTGTGGTGTCGGTGCATGGAGCTGTCATTGTCATTGTCTAACATGTTTATAGTACATTATAATAGATACATGTAACCAGAGATAGATAATTTATTACCAGCTATTTATATAGCGCACACATAATCCGCAGCGCTTTACAGAGAATATTTGGTCATTCACATCAGGGCACCTATATTCCCTATCACATACATACCAGGGTAAATTTTTGTTGGGAGCCAATTATATTTTTGGAGTGTGGGAGGAAACCCAGGCACAGGGAGAATTATACAAACTCCGCACAGTTAGGGCCATGGTGGGAAGTGAACCCATGACCTCATTGCTGTGAGGCAGTAACGCTAACCATTACACCATCTGTGCTGCAGATAGCTAGCTAGCTAGCTAGCTAGCTAGCAAGCAGTGACAAACACAGGATTTCTAGAGGGGGGTTTCCAAATGCCTGTTTTTATAGTGAGTGTGGCCAGTCCATGCAGAGGGTAGAATTAGCACTTAACCAGCTTTACTATGCGTCATGCAAAGTGTATTGTGTGTCATAAGTCCAGCATATAGAGGACCAGCGATCACAGTAACTCATTAAATGCGGCAGTAGGGCCATCCTGCCTGATCTGAATGGTTTTATTTTAGATGTAGGCACCATTCCAGAGCATTACAGCAAGTCTGGGGGAGCAGCAGAGGAACCTAGCGCTGCCCTGGACATATATGTATTGGGCTCTATAGCAGCACATCCTTAACAGTGAATGTTTTCCAGATCTCCTAGTTGGTGCACAGGTTATTATTACTGGCTAATACATGTTAAAAGATCCACAGGTGGTGCTAATTACTTCATTTGTTATACTGAGAAGAACATACAGCACTAGTAACATTCTATTATATTACTATTTCTATTGTGGTCATGGTGTGGGCTGGGGAGGGGAGTTTCCAGGCAGACGGAACCCCCCCCCCTGCGTTTGCCTATGGATAGATATGAGATAGATAGATAGACATGATATGATAGATAAATGCATATGGAACAGACAGACAGATAGAGTTTTCCATAGTGTTACAATCCCCATTGGGGAATATTATATGATTTTATGCAACATACATTTTACATCTGTTGTTGGATATTATAAAACTCAGAACATGCATAGATATAATTATCTAATCACCTTTACACTGTACACGATATTACATGCATGTGTGACATGGGATATTTATTTATTACCAGTTATTTATATAGCACACACATATTCCACAGCACTTTACATATTTGGCCATTCACATCAGTCCCTGCCCCAGTGGAGCTTACACTCTATATTCCCTACCACATGCGCACACATTAGGGTTCATTTTTGTTGGGAGCCAATTAACCTAGCAGTACATTTTTGAAGTGTGGGAGGAAACACACGCAAGCACAGGGAGAATATACAAACTCCACTCAGTTAGGGCCATGGTGGGAATCGAACCTATGACCTCAGTACTGTGAGGCAGTAATGCTAACCATTACACCGTCTGTGCTGCCCCAGGTATAAGGTGCATGTGTGACATGTTTGTCAGGTAACTATAGGGTTATAATCCTTCATTTAGACCCCGTGCTCTAGATTTTTTTTATACTTGATTTGGGAATTATTAACCCTTAGTTAGCACGCTCGTCTTGCCTGTATAATAGGCTCCCATTTGTGTCATGTAATTGCAGAGGGCAGAACACCATAGACCCACCCCTGTCACTGCAGGCTCCATTCATAAAATAGCTGAGCAGGAATGCAGCGCAGTTTGTGTTTAAAAAGGACAATTATTTCTGAATTAGGAAACAAAAAGAGGATCTGAGAGCAGAATGCAGCTTCCTCCATCCACACTGACAGGTCATCCCACAGCCTTGCCAGGATACGTTGGTTATTCTTCATGTGGTTTATGCAGCATAGGTCTAAAACACTGCATTTCAGCTCACATAAAGCCCCTGGGAGCTGCTGGAAATCTTTCATTGTGTGCAAGGGAGAGAAATTCGCATCATTTGCTGTAATGGGTTTTAGTTTTTTTTTTTAATGTGAACCACTCCTATGACAGTTGCATGCAGCAACAGCGCCCTCCTTTGGTGGAAAGAGGGACTAGGAAGCTTCTTCCCTGCAACATTATAATGAATGATTGCAGTCACTTCATGGCTGAGGTAATTTAGGGTAAGGAGGGGCGGCTGTTAAAACTGTTCCATTATCATTCCAGGACAGTTTCCAAATTACACTCCTAAACATGAAATAAGAAGGAGCACGCAGTGCAATGAGAGACTCTTTAGAGAAATGATATCTAGTTTCCATCATTGTACATGCACTATATATAATATATAGGGTTGGGCATAAAATACAGGCAGACGGGATGCCGAGGGCTAAATTTACTAAACTGAGAGTTATTAGAAGTGAGTTTTAGAAGAGATGTTGCCCATAGCAACCAATCAGATTCTACTTAACATTTAACTAGCACCTTCTAGAAGACAATAGCTAGAATCTGATTGGTTGCTATGGGCAACAACTCTCTAAAACTCACTTCTAACAACTCTCAAATTTACCCCCTACTGTCAAAATGCAGATGCTCGGGGTCCCGACAGAGGTCGGGTAAGTATACTAACCCTCCCCCTTCTCCCCTAACCCTCCTGTCTTGCACCCTAACCCTTTCTTACACCCTAACCCACCCCGCACCTTAACCCTATCCCTTTCCGTTAGTGCCTAAACCTAACCATCCCCCCTTGGTTCCTAAACCTAACCATCCTCCCTTAGTGCCTAACCCTAACCCCCCCAGTGGTGCCTAACCTTCCCCCCCATAAAGCCTAACCCTAACTCCGCTGTGGTGCCTAAACCTAATCCCTCCCCCCCCCCGCGCGGCTAATAGCTAAGACGCCCTGGTGTACCTTTGATCGGGATGGCAGCTGTCGAGATTCCGGCATCGGGATTTAGAAAGACTTTGGATTTCGATGCCTATCTTTAGTCCCAGGTTGGGCTTCCAACATCGGGATTTCGATGGCCGGCATCCCGTCCGCCAGTATACTCATTACATCCCTATGTGGATATATATATATATAAAATCACTGTAATTATTTATTATTTAAAAAGAGAATTAAAGCATTCATACTAGGTGTGCCTGTTGTCACCAATTAATAATGCAATTTACAAGTGTTAATTACATTGTACATCTAATAACATATGGTTTTCTTTTAAGAAGTGCACCACCAAATGTCAGTATACATGTCTTCATTTATTAATGATCCTAGTCTCAATCTGGTAGCAGTTGCCAATATACATATATTTGCTTCCTTTTCATAATGTCTTGTGTGATATTAATTAAAATTCACTTGGTCCAATATCCTATGCTTCCGAACTTTAGTTTGCTGCTGCAGGTGGAATTTCTAAAAACATCAGATAATGAATTCAACCCTGGTAAAGCTGGGTACACACTTAACGATGTGTGTACTCAGCGATGCAGCGGACAACTGAACGGGCGACGGGCCGACATATCGGGCGGCTGGTACACATTACACGATCTGGTGCCCGACCGCCGGACATGTCGGCAGCATCCACAACCCGCTGCTTGGGCTCGTCAGTTGCATTACCAGATGTAGGGCCCACCTGACGGTGCGACCGACGACCAAACGGGAGCGCGCAGTGGCTGACATAGAGCATACACATTAGCCGATTTTGACGATATGTTGGACCAATCCTTCAGATCGGCCGTAATAGCGTCTAATGTGCACCCAGCTTTACAGCAGACGTGATTTATGTGGGAAGTCTGGGAGGAGGACATTTGGTGTCGGGTGGTAGGGCTCATGTTGGGGGGGATCCTGTACACCATTGTATCAAGTTATGGCCAATAGAATCTAAAGGCTATAGTAAGGTCCGGCCCATCAGTGAAGGTAGCCCCTTTGAGTGCACCAATAATATATGATTATAGCCAATCACATCACTAGGAACCAGTGACATCACCGGTTCATTGACTTCTTATATAACTAGTTGTACTACACCATTTCATAAGCATTCTTATTGTTTCCTAAATAATTATTATAACTAATTTGAACAATACAATTTTTTCCCCCATTTTGAATTAATCTTTCATGTTGATCAGTGCGGAACTTTATAATCAGATTTTTCATCTCGGTCCCCTTTATTTTTCTGAATTGTTTTTCCTGCGAAAACATTTGAAATCTACATTAGAGTAATGTCCTAAGACCTCTCTTGCAGGTCTCTGTGACGGGGTTAACTCGTCAGCGACTGTGACCCCTGACAGATTACTCTGTGTCACCACCTTAGGCGACCTGTCTGAAGCATAGGAAAGAATCCAAAAATCTCTATCTCATGTGTTGGTTGAAAGCACTTTCATTCAAACCCCCTCCACAATATATGCTGCAGTGCATTTAGTCATCTCTGACCAGCTGGGGGCATAGGATACCCTGGGCCGGGGGCCCCTGTGCAGAATTGAGGCTGTGGCCTCCACTGATATCTCCCTACTGTAATAACAGCAACCACACATCACTCATACCCTCTAACCGTGCTTCCTCCTTGTGCTTCATGTCCCCCCATCCTTGACTGACCCCCCCCTCATTCCATATCCGATTCCACTTTCATTTCCCCTTTCGCAGAGACAGCTGAAGTGCCGGAACAGCTTGTTTCCTATCTGTAACAGACTTTAAAGTTGTGAATTCATATTAGTGTTTTATGTTATGGAATAATCACATGGGAACAAGGTTGGAACACAGTGAAGGTAAGGGGTAGAAGGTGGCAGTGTGGGGGGGGGCAATGCCAGGTCACCCCCCCCCCCCCAGAAGGCCCACACTGCCCCAAGGACGCGTTCCGAGCCAGGATATGTGCAGTGGGCGCTTGCGACGGACTTTTGGCATGTCTGTTGTTTTGAGAGCAGAGTAAGGAGTGCCCCCAGCCAAATGTGGAAATGCACCCCCTGCCCTTGCACATGGATAATGATTTAGAGGGTCCTATAACTGGTAGGGCTTTTTCAGTTGCAGGAAGTGTGTAAGAAAAGAAAAAAAAGCCCTTAGAGTTGATGTATCTAACATCTAAAGAGAACATGTGGAGAAGTTACCAATAGTAACCAATCAGCTTCCAGCTATCATTTTATTGCAAATAATGTTTCATATATCTCCCCCCTTCTCTCACGGAATGTTACAGTGTGCACCATCCACTTAAGGCAAGGCTTGCTGTAACACATTGCCTCCCAGCTATTCCGATTTTTGCGGGACAGCTCCGAATTGTGGAGCTGGAAAGAGGTGGGAGGTTCTGTGTGTAAGTGGGTGGGGTTTTCCTTAACATGAGCCTTGCTAAACAAATGAGGGCGAGGTTTGCATGGATTGGGAGCGTGACTTATTTTGTCCCGATTTTGCATGTGTAAAGCCGCATATCCACTACACGACTAATGAACTATTGAACAATACCGACATCGTTATCGTTCAATCGTCCATTATACTGTGCAGTTATCATTCAATCGTTCATTTATATCGTGTAGTGGATATGTACCTTAAGAGGGGAATCTAATTCGCCACTGGGTTTATCCCATGTCTAATTACCCGTGCCGGCCAATTCAACCAGTGGGGTTTACTCTGCGCGTTAAACCATAGAGGTGCACATTTCCTCGCAGATGATGGTAGATTCTGCGTTTCTGTTTACCAAGCGATAACATTTAAAGGATTTTTTAAACATAGAGATAGGAAAAGGCTACAAACCATGTATTGATTTAAGAAGCTAATACTGCCAGGCAATATCCCTTTAAGGACAAACCTTCCTTCACCGCCTGTTACAGGCATTCTGTAGATTGACATCAACACTGCTACAGGAATCCAGTGTCATCACCACCTCATCCTGGCTACAGTATGTACATTATTACTGGTGGCAGAACTGCACATTTGGACAGAAGCCCTGCACTGGGATATGCTTGCTGTGTAGTATCTCCGCATATCACGTTGGGTCATCCACATCAATGCTGTCTCTTATTATGCTCCCCGCACTAAGGCCCTGATTCAGAGCCGGACGCTCTGACAGAATGCTCGCTCTGAATCAGGGCCGTCCTCCTGGCTGCTCGTATAGCTGTGGGTGACCACCCACAGCTATAGCGAGCGGCCAGGAAGATGGTCATCGGGCTTGAGACGAGACCCTTGTGGTAGGGTCTCGTGGCCGCAAGCCCTGGAGTGCTTTTGGCTCTATCAGAGCCGAAGGCACTCCCACTGACATCACTTGTGATGTCAGTGGGGCCGGCCCCAGACGGTAAGCATTCCCAGCCACGCCCTCGGCACGCCCACCAAAGGGGGCGTGCTGTCACTCACCATTGACAGCACGCCCCCTTTGTAGCGAGACCCATAGCGACGGCTTGCCCGTCGCTGTCCGGGTCTCGCGCATGCGCACAAGCGGGTCTGAATCAGGCCCTCAGTGCACCCATTGATTTTTTTTTTTTATAATCTTTTGCCGAATAGCTAAATAAAAACCTGATGAAAGTGTCCTGATTTCCTATTGGTTTTATTCCACTGCAACTGATATATTTCCTGCACAAGCACATGCATCTCAAATATGACTAATAATAATATTAAGAGTAGACACCAGTGGTGCAAATAAAAGGAAGAGGCAGGAACCCAGTTCATGTTAGAAATTATTTGCAGGGATGGAGTCTGTTTATGACTGACAGTTGCTCTGGAAGTAAGTGGTCCAATAAAAACATTTAAGCTATGACGATAACCATTTCATTATTTTTTGTTGTTGTTACTTTGTTGAATATATCTTATTGTTAAATATCTTCCTTATAGCTTATAGTTTATAGGCTTGGTGCAATGGGCCACATCCAGCAGAACTTTAGGGCCCCATTTAACAACAAGACTTAGGGGGTCATTCAGACCCGCTCGCGAGCAAAGTTCGCTCGCAAGCGGGTCGATGTTGGGAGACTGCGCATGCGCACGGCAGAGGGAGCTCCGTCGTGCGCATGTGCGAGACCCGGCGAGCAACGAGAAATACGTAGCTCGGGGTCTCGCACCAAAGGGGGCGTGCTGTCGATGGTGACTGACAGCACGCCCCCTTTGGTGGGCGTGCCGGGGGCGTGACAGCCAGACGGAGGCGTTCCCATGGGAACGCCTACTGTCTCAAGCCGGCCCCACTGACATCAGTAGTGATGTCAGTGGGAGTGACTTTGGCTCTGATAGAGCCAAAGTCACTCCTGGGCTTGCAGCAGCGAGACCCTACCGCAGGGTCTCGTCGCAAGCCCGATGGTCGCCATGGTCTTTGACCATCGCGACCATCATCATGGACGCTCGCATAAGCTGTGGGTGGTAACCCACAGCTATGCAAGCGTCCATGAGGACGCTCCAAAAACAGGTAGGAGGGCCCTGATTCAGAGCGAGCGCTCTGGTCAGATCGTTCAGCTCTGAATCAGGCCCTTAACCCCTTTAGCACTCGCCGGCACTGGGGACCCAGCACACACTTTCCTGCCTCAGCGAAACCTTCCTGGCATTGCCGGGTCCCCGACGGGTGAAAGATTCATCGTCGCACATGCACATGACACAGCAGCCCGTCACAGGCAGCCAGAAACAGCTGAGGATGCCGCTGAGGAGGGGGACATCGCTGACCCTCGCCGGAGAGAGGTAAATAATGTTAAATACCGATGGCCTATTCATTAGTATCACTGCGATAATAAACGAAATGTGATGCCGGTATTAAGACTTGTTGTTAAATGAGGCCCTTAGGGCCGTTAATAAACTAATAATCTGGAAAGTATTGGTGGGGAAAAGAATCTGGATTATGTAGGTTTATACTGTAGGTCAACCGGCATCCTGAACACATTTTGTGCATGACTTTCAGTCGCTAGTAAGTACATAAAGATGCGCATACAGCCCTCGATGCCTTTGGTAAAGAGCTCAATCCATCCGCATTCGGTATTGCGTACAACTTAGAATCAGGAATGTATGATTACAGCGCTTACTGAGTTGTGACTGTTAAATGAGCTGTTAAGAGTTTTTTAATTTTTGCCGGATGGTTTTAGTTGGATCAGGAACTGCACAAATAATTGGGCTGCAGGGAAATAAAAATGAGAAAATGTCCTTTCTTATATATGTCTCACGCCTGCACCAATTTCACCATGAGATCTATGGCCCCTGCTTTATGTTATATATTGGCGCCACCTAGCTGTTGCTCCTATGTACAAATCCGAGTTCATTGCAGAAACTTCTTTCTCAATCCATTATAGTGTCATTTGTACTCTAACTTGTTGCAGTTCATAGAATTAGATAATAATAATGATAAGACCGGCACTATAGGAGATGTGCGCAGAGCTGGCCCTAGCTAAATTAGTGCCCTAGGCAAAATTTTGGGTGGTGCCCCCCTCCCTGTGGGATCCTGAAAAGGGGTGTGGCCTCACGGAAGGGGCCCTCACCCAGCACCCCCCTATCCCAGCACAGCTCTGTGTCAGCATCCACCCTCACCCACCACCCCTATCCCAGCAGTGAGCACCACAACACCCCGGCCCTCTCCCGGTTCCAAACTTACTTTGCTTGAGCGCAGCCTGCAGAGCCGTCCGACTCAGGGTACAGCAAGTCGCTGGTGGCGGACCTGCTTTTCCCGTCTCAGGCTGACAGGCCACAGCTCATAGTTGCCGACTTTCTGGCTGCTCCTTACAGGAGGGAGCAGCCAGATCGGCAGGGAAGGGGGGGGCGTGGCTGGCAACAGGGGGCGTGGCCGGGCAGATGACTGCCATTTGTGGGCGTGACGGGGATGGGGTCACACGATCGTGTCGTTTTGGCCCCGCCCTGCTAGACAATGCCGATAATGCAGGCATTGTGAAGCAGGGGGTGGGACCAAAATGACACGATTCAGCGTGAATTGCATCACTGCCCCCCCCCCCGCTGCGGGGGTTTAACAGTTAATCGCGGGTGGGGGTGGTCGGGGGGAGGCTTGCCTGTCTTTCCGGTGGGCCGGGAGCTGTACCTGATTGTCGGGAGGCTCCCGGCCGAATTGAGAGGGTAGGCAACCCTGCCGCAACCATGTGTGATGACTGCTGGAGGCGGAGCCCAGAGCCGTGAGGTGTGACTCACTACTCCGAGCTCCGCAAAGGCCCATGATGCAGCAGCCCTCCCGCGACCATTTACTTATAGTCCTGAATGAGCCTATGCCCATGCGCAGAAGCTCATTCTGATTGTGTGACGCCCCAGAGCCAACCCGGCGCTAACCACTAGCTGCTGTCCAGTTGCCCCACCCCCGCAAATTGCTGCCAGCTGTTCCGCCGCTGCCCGCTTACTGTTTGGTGCTGCCAGGCCCACTCGGATCTGTCAGGTGAGCTCCGATCATGGACGCTATGCAGTAGCAGTTGCCAGAGTATCTGCCCAGCCGGCAGCAGGTGCCCTGGCCATGCCTGCACCTAACCTCCACCGGCCCTAGGAGGGCTTGGATGCCCCTAGGCATTTGCTTAGTTTGTCTATACCTATGGCTGGCTCTGGATATGCGCTAACTATCAGGTTAGTGCACATCTCTGAATTCATTAATGTTAAAGGGGAAGACGCTGCCAAAGTCAATCTATGAAAGAATAAAAATATATATATTTTTTTGTTTCCAGAGTCACTTGGGTTAGTGTAATATTGTAGTTTGGCTAATAATTTTTCCCCTCATTCGGTATTTTGGTAGGAAATGGCAGATTTTTGCTTGGTCAATTCTATGAAAAAATAAAATAAAAATCAGCTGTAATTGTAATAATATTGGTCAGTAAAGTTGGACGGACTCTGAGGGGCCAATCAGCTCCCAACTGTCATTTTTCAAACACAGCCTGTGAGATGACAGTTGGGAGCTGATTGGCTGCCACCTTATCACTTTTCACTCTGTCTCCTAACACTGCTTAGTACATAGACCCTTAGTGCTCTTCAAAGATCAACGTGAAGGGGTTTGAGGTGAAATAATGGCAAATCACAAATGGAAACTCTGCTTTTGTATTCAATCTTTTTGCTCCATATCCAAGGCCAAATTACACCTCAGAGAGCATTTATTGATTCTTATTATTATTTATTATCAGTTATTTATATAGCGCACACATATTCCACAGCGCTTTACAGAGAAGATCTGGCCATTCACATCAGTCCCTGCCCCAGTGGAGCTTACAATCTCTATTCCCTACCACATGTACATGTACATACGCACTAGGATTCATTTTTGTTGGGAGCCAATTAACCTACCAGTATATTTTTGGAGTGTGGGAGGAATCCGGAGCACCCAGAGGAAACCCACGCAGGCACAGGGAGAAAATACAAACTCCGCACAGTTAGGGCCGTAGTGGGAAGTGAACCTACGACCTCAGTGCTGTAAGGCAGTAATACTAACCATTTACAAAAAATAAATCAAATGATGTAATACAGGTCACACTATGGTATTTTAAATAAGTTTCCAGTATACCTGTGCCAAATAGAGAATCCCCTTCCTAGGAGGTATAGTTACTAAAGTGAGAGTGTTTAGAAGTGGAGATGTTGCCCATAGCAACCAATCAGATTCTACTTAACATTCATCTAGCACCTTCTAGAAGATAATAGCCAGAATCCTATTGGTTGCTATGGGCAACATCTCCACTTCTAAAAACCCACACTTTAGTAAATATACCCCTAAGTGTTATAAAATGAGCAAACCTCAGGCTCCAATACCGTTATTGAGCCATCATTGTTCCAAAACCTCAGTAAAAGTATAGATGGAATTATTCTTGAAATAGGGTATTATTTAAAACTAGTATTTTGGACTGATCAATCACTGGGGCAGGGGTCTCTCGCTCTCCACTACCCCCTATGCTTAACCCGGCCTCAGATTGCGGCTTATTTTCACTCCAAGTTCCTTTTCCTCCATCCTGATATGATATGACTGCGGCCTCTGCTCCAGCTTCCTCCAATGCCGCGCCCATCTTTCGGCCGATCCCCGACTATCGATCCCACCGCGACTAGCGCCTCTCTCCTTGCTGTCCCCCTCATTCCATCCCCCGCAGGGGCTGCGTTGGGCGGGGGGGAGGGCGGCCCCCACTGTGCATAACTGAGACAAAGTAGCCATTCAGGATTATATTATAGATAAGTTGATTAGAATTCATAAGGTAAAAATACATGAAATATAGCTAATTTAATCATGTAAGAGTCAGCAATACTATGAGAGACTTGCATTGCATATTCTCAGCACACCCTGATTTGTGTTAATAACAAAAGCTGGGCATCCACTATACAATTATCTGTCAGATATCTGACCAATCTGGCTGGTTGGAATGAAAACCTGGTAATGTTTGGGAGCAGATTCTACTTATCTTATCACTTTCTACAAGATAATAGCTAGAATCCTATTGGTTCCTATGGGAAACATCTCCACTTCTAAAAACCTGCACTTTAGTAGATATACCCCTAAGTTCTCTCCTTTTCTTTCTTCTTAGGGGACAAGTTAATGAGGAGCGAGTTTGCAAAAATGAGTTTGTATCATGAAACTTGCATACATCGGGTGAATGCACGTACCTGCGAAATGTGAGATAAAATAAGAAGTGGCAATACGTGGGACTCGCAGCGAGGTACCACAAATTCTGTACAAAAAGTGACCTGGGAGAAGTGCATGAAAATGAGAGCCAAATGGACCCCAAAAAAGTGCAAACTGAGATAGCAGGGCCATATAGACGGCTATTAGATGCCATAAGGAAAGTACTGGAGGTTCTTAAAAAGTGTCAAATGGCTGATTTTTTATTCATTATTGGTGGAAAAATGATTGCAAGCAAGAGGTTTTTGCCAAATTAAAATCTTCTCAGCATTTTGGGATACAGAAAAATGTCTGTATAGTGATTTTTGCAGTGTTTTAATTCAAGTTTGTAAAAGGTTGGAAAACGCTCTTTAGATTTCATCTGTTTTACCCCTCTCACATCAATTCAACACTATTGGCACCTCCATGTACTGTATCTGTCCCACATCATTTACACCTCCACATACCTGTCCTACATCATTTACACCTCCACATACCTATCCCACATCATTTACACCTCACCATACCTGTCCCATATCATTTACACCTCCACACACCTGTCCGACATCATTTACACCTCCACATACCTATCCCACATCATTTACATCTCCACATACCTGCCCCACATCATTTACACCCCCACATACCTGTCCAACATCATTTACACCTCCACATACCTGTCCTACATAATTTACACCTCCACATACCTGTCCCACATCATTTACACCTCCACATACCTGTCCCACATCATTACACCTCCACATACCCGTGCAACATCGTTTACATCTCTACATACCTGTCCTACATCATTACATCTCCACATACCTGTCTCACATCATTTATACCTCCACATACCTGTCCTACATAATTTACACCTCCACGTACCTATCCCACATCATTTACACCTCCACATACCTGCCCCACATCATTTACACCCCCACATACCTGTCCAACATCATTTACACCTCCACATACCTGTCCTACATAATTTACACCTCCACATACCTGTCCCACATCATTTACACCTCCACATACCTGTCCCACATCATTTACACCTCCACATACCTATCCCACATCATTTACACCTCCACATACCTGCCCCACATCATTTACACCCCCACATACCTGTCCAACATCATTTACACCTCCACATACCTGTCCTACATAATTTACACCTCCACATACCTGTCCCACATCATTTACACCTCCACATACCTGTCCCACATCATTACACCTCCACATACCCGTGCAACATCGTTTACATCTCTACATACCTGTCCTACATCATTACATCTCCACATACCTGTCTCACATCATTTACACCTCCACATACCTGTCCCACATCATTTACACCTCCACATAACTGTCCTACATCATTTACACCTCCACGTACCTGTCCTACATCATTTACACCTCCACATAACTGTCCTACATCATTTACACCTCCACATACCTGTCCCACATCATTTACACCTCCACATACCTGTCCCACATCATTTACACCTCCACATACCTGTCCCACATCATTTACACCTCCACATACCTGTCCTACATAATTTACACCTCCACATACCTGTCCTACATCATTTACACCTCTACATACCTGTCCCACATCATTTACACCTCCACATACCTGTCCCACATCATTTACACCTCCACATACCTGTCCCACATCATTTACACCTCCACATACCTGTCCTACATAATTTACACCTCCACATACCTGTCCCACATCATTTACACCTCCACATACCTGTCCCACATCATTTACACCTCTACATACCTGTCCCACATCATTACACCTCCACATACCTGTCCCACATAATTTACATCTCTACATACCTGTCCTACATCATTTACACCTCTACATACCTGTCCTACATCATTTACACCTCTACAAACCTGTCCTGATAATCGTTAAAAAAATCGTTGTGTCTATGCAGCTTCAGATGCAACTGTGCTGTGTCCCACCACCAATCAAATATTTCCTTTAGGTAGCCTATCTTGCCCATACTAATCATAGTCAATATCTGATTGGTCACAATGGCTTAAGCTATGTACACACTATACGATATACCGTGCAATCTTAGGACCTCATTCGGTGTCTCTCGTTAGGGCTTGCTGGGAGTGATAATCGCACATCTGCGCATGCGTATAATTCTCATTGCACGTGCACAAGTCATTCGTTGTGATCTGATTTTGCTAGCTCGCAAGCCACTTTCAGGTCGCTGCTTTGAGTGACAGATAGCGCCGTTTGTGGGTGGTAACAGAGGAAGGTGCTTGTGAACGGGGGTGTGGATGTGTAAACGCAGGCGTGTCTGGCCGTCTGGGTGTGCATAATTAGCAAAGAGGCGTCATTGCACACGTGACTTGGTTGTTTTTTTAGCCTGAACTACTCGCAGTGCTTGGGGTAGGTTAGGTCAACCCTAAGCGCTGCGAGCAGCTCCGATGGCCCTCGATGTTCACGATTAATCAGACTCTTCCCGGAGATGACGTGTGCTGCGCTCACTAAGAAATAGAGGGCGTCCTTACAGCGCAAAGAGCGATCGCTTGATTTGCATACCCGGCCCCTTTTTGCAAGCGACCGATCGCATCTTGTAAAAGACTCTGAATGAGGGCCTTAGTGCTTTCAACCAATCAGCACGAGCATTATATAGCGTGCACAGGGTGGCGCACTATATAGTGTGTACAGGCAAGGCTGGCTCCAGGAGGAGCAGTGTCCTGTGCAAAACGGGACGGAGACGCCCGTTACCTGTGCGCATCTTTGCAGCATGCGACCAAAAATGGGAGTGTGGCCTAATTACCATAGGCCACACCCCCTAAATGCTGATATTTGGGGGCGTGTCCGTATGGCACGCCTCCCGTTTAATGCCAGACATGGGCGAGCCCAGCACTCCGTCAGTAGCTGAACTGCCCTTAGCCCTCTTCCTGCACTGAATGGATGCCGCGTGCATGCGCAAGTCATCCATTCTCTTCTCCCGACCGCCCATGGGACACTTCGGCCCGTGGTGGAACAGCGGGGCAGTACTCGAAAAATGAGGCTGTCCCGCTCAAATCATGGTTGGGAGGGGTGCGCCCTTTATGGGGTGGTTCCCCAGTTTGACCGCACTGGTCGAACATGCCTCGAACCGGGCCGGTATACAGGGGTGCATTATATAGTGTGCACTCCCTCACACCACCCCACAACTCACAACCCCAGGAAGAAGGCGTATGCGCACAAGGGAGGAAAAAGTGAATCCTCTCTTATGTTTATGCTGGATATATATTAGTTATATGCTGATTGGGTGCTTTGGGCAACTTCTCCACTTTATCTCTCTCCCAGGCTTGATACATCTCGCCCCAAAATGAGCGTCAACAACTACTTTTGTCTTTATTGAGGTCCTCAGAAATCTCCTTTGGCCAAGGCATGGCATGTATTCCCAAAACATGTGTAGTAGTGAAGACTCCAGTTCATGTTTTGTAAATAGGACAGGGCCACACCAACTCTCACCGAGATGCCGTCCCATTGATTCATACCCCTGAACCCCCCTAACTGACCTTTTAATACTAGAGGCCCACATACTCTCTCCGACAAAGGTATGTAAGGCTCACTTTGATCAATAAATAAATGAGAAAGTGTATAATTTTTTTGTGTGTTATTTGATGTATTCTGTTCTCTTTATTTTTATGACTTAGAAGAACGTCTGAACACATTTGTTTTAGTTCATATTTATGCAAAAAAAAATAAAAAATTCTCAAGGGTTCAAAAACTTTTCAGCACCACTGTAACCTATATAGGGAGCTGCCCCTCGTGTTTTCACCAAGGGGAATCCTTGTAACATGACATGTTGTGGGCTATGTGAGTTGACCAGTGTGGAGATATCTTGTAGTTGTTCTGTGACATGCAGGGGTGCGCTTAGTTACTATTCTGTCCAAGGTGGGAACTAAAATAACACCATTCATCTCCCTTATACGAGGGTGGATCCAAAAGCCGGTGTCCTGACCACGAATAACAGAGAGATTTAGGTACAGTACAAATGGCATTTAGGGGCCTATTCATCATAACTAAAATTTCTCTGGAGGTAATTAGGTTTAGGACTCGCATGGAGTTCTACCTAATTACCAGAGGAATTCATCATTCCTCCTCCCCATAACTATCTATTCCGAAAAGCTGTCATTTTTGCGATGACAGCTTTTCAGGAAATAGATACATTTCCCTGCCTATACTTACCTTACCGCAGCTGTAAGCAGTGCTGCACATGCGCCGTTGCATCCGTAAAAGTAGCGCATGCGCAGCACTGCCTACAGCTGCGGTAATACTGTGTGCCCCCCCAACCCCCATTCCCCCTCCGCAAACCTGCCCCCCGTCCTGACTTACCTGCCTCGTACAAGCAAACTGTCATAAACATTTGTATGTGAGTTGTGTAATCTTTAATCAGGGCCGGATTAAGGTCTGTGGGGGCCCCTGGGCAACAAACTTGTGGGAGCCCCTATATACCACCGTCCTCTGTAGTAATGCCCCTTATGCAATTCCCCCAGTAGTGGCCCCCCTATGCAGTGCCCTCAGTAGTGCCCCTTATATAGTGCCCCCAGACCCAGTAGTGGTCCCCCCTATGCAGTGCCCCTTATATAATGCCCCAGTAGTGGTCCCCCTATAAAGTGTCCCCAGTAGTGCCCCCAGACCCTATGCAGTGCCCCTTATATAACTCCCCAGTAGTGGTCCCCCTATACAGTGCCCTCAGTAGTGCCCCTTATATAGTGCCCCCAGACCCAGTAGTGGTCCCCCCATGCAGTGCCCCTTATATAGTGCCCCCAGTAGTCCCCCCTTATGCATTGCCCCCAGAAGTAGTCCCCCGATATACACTGCCCCCAGTAGTAGCCCACCCCTATTCAGTGCCACCAGTAGTTGTCCTATGCATTGCCCCCAGTGCCCCCATGAAGCGCCCCCCCCTATGCATTGCCCCTTACACACACAAAAAAGCCAAAACACAACTTACCTGAAACCCCGCTCCTGACGCGACCGCCGCTGTCCGCTCCGGCTCCTCTTCTCCTGCAGTATGGGAGAGACGTCAGCGAGCTGATGTCACTCCCATCATCACCCGGGGGGAGTCGGAAGACGGAGATAATAAGTGAGCTCCAGCCGGCTCCCTCCGTTGAAGCAGCAGCCAATGAGAGTCTGTGTGACTCTCATCAGCTACTGTAACAAACACACAGCTGCCGCCGGTGGCTGTGTGTATGTCACTGTGTAGTGTGGCCACGCTCACTACTCGGTCTACACTACACTAGCGGCAGGGACACCAGCGGCGGGTGAAGCCATGGGCTGCACCGCTGCTAGTGGGGGCCCCTCTGTGTGTGGGGGCCCAGGGACGACCGTCCCTGTTGCCCCCCCCTTAATCCGGCCCTGTCTTTAATACACAAATAATGGACTTTTAGGCATTCTTGGATTTACTGAGAAGCTTTATACAGCTATTTCTTGACTTTTGTATCATCTGCATTTATTTATTTTTTTCATTGCCTCGTGTTGCCTTGTTATAGGCTCATCAATGATAACAAAGGTACATCAGAAATTTCATGGTGGTTCTATAGTTCAAGACAGATCTGTTTCTGGGTTTCTTTCCCCTGATAGTGGATTTTAGCTTATGTATGGTTATGGGATGTCAATCAGGCAGAGGCATTCAAGGGCTTGCGTGCAATTGCGCAGGACCCATTGTGCACACTCGCTGAATGGGTCCGGCGTACGTGCAGATTCCCAGTAATCGGGAATCTGCATTCAGCAGTGCAGTTGCATGCACTGCTGACTCAAGCTCCCTATCCCCAGATCTCTCCAGCTCCAGCCTTCTTGTGTCTCTCTAGCACCGCAGTGTCTCTCCAGCTTCAGCCTCCTTATATTTCTCCAGTACCCCAGTGTCTCCTCAGCTCCAGACTCCTTGTGTATCTCCTGCTTACTGGTATCTCCTCAGTCCTCAGTGTCTCCCCAGCTTCAGCCTCCTTGTATCTCTTGTGCTCACTTGTGTTTCCTCAGCCTCTCGTACCTCTCCATTACCCCAGTGTCTCCCCAGCTCCAGTCTCTTTGTGTATCTCCTCAGCCCTTAGTGTGTCTCTTCTGCTCACTTGTGTCTCCTCAGCCCATCAGTATCTCCCTAGCTCATGCCTCCTTTTGTCTTCTCAGCCCTTCAGTGTCTCCCCAGCTCATGTCTCCTTGTGTCTCTCCTGCTCACTTGTATCTCCTCAGCCCCTCAGTGTCACCAAAGATCATACCTTCTTGAGTCTCCTCAGCCCCTTAGTGTTTCCTCAGCTCATGCCTCCTTATTTACTCCAGCCCCAAAGTGTCTTCCCTGTCCCCTTTTGTCTCTACATTCCTCCGGCTCCAGGCCAGTCACTTACCCTACTCAGCAACTTCCAGATGCTCCCCTTCTCTCCGCAGCTCCTCTCTACTTCTCAGCAGTGTGACACACTTGAGGTCATGACGTCACACGTTCTGCACCAATATACAAAAAAAAAACTTTATTGCATTGGCCACAGTGCCCAGTGCCACATTTGAAAGACTTTAGGCAAGGCTCTCTGGAGACCGAGCAGGGAACGCTGTATGATTGGAGCTCACAGCCAGCCCTGCAACAGTGTAAGTTGGTCCAGTAGCAAGCCGCAGGGGCCCGGCCAGTGGGTTCCCGGTGGCCCATCCTGCCCCAGAGAAACCTATGGGTTGCTTTTGCAGTGGGAAATGGAGAAACCTTGGCAGATAACGGAGATATATGCTATGTTGCCGCCTTGCTACATCCTGGGGATGCTTAGATTTTGTGGTGATCCCCTGAAAACAGCTGGCTTGGACGATTTTCTGCAATATGGGCGTGATGCATCAAGCATCGCAATTTGCATGCGATGTATCCCGCAACTCATTTCATGCATACCGGCGTAAATAAAGCCGGTATGCATGAATAAAATCACAAAAGACAGCTCTTCCGGTAACAGTTGTCCTTTGCGATAGAAGGGGGAGTCGCAAATAGAAACCCATAGGCTTCTATTGGGCAACGCCATCTAGAGATGGCATTGCCCACCACATCCAAGCCCCAGAATGTATCAGCCAAACCTTTGAAAACTTCATTTTCGGAGCAAAAACCACATTAGTGCATCCTGACCTATAACTTGAATATGTATTATTATTATTACTATCATTTATTTATATGGCGCCACAAGTGTTACGCAGCACCTTACAGAGTACATAAACAAATAAGTAACCAGCAACTTACAATACAATACAAAGCAGGACACGGACATGGATAATAAACATAGCTATATTAGCGACCTTTACACCCATATAAGCAGCCAAGTGTTAGTTGCCCTAGTGGGGAGTAAGAGATAAATTAAAATACAGTAGGGAGCAGCACAAGAGGGTAGAGGACCCTGCTCGTAAGAGCTTACATTCTAAAAGAATGCATGAACGTATATATCATAGGACAGTTTCCTATTACATTGTCATCTACCTCGAAGTTCTCACTGACCTCTACTCAACAGAGGAAGTCCGGCACCAGCTCTGTTGATATCATACATAACGCTACAAATTTAGGACTACATAGAAACACAGAATCTGATGGCAAAAAGAAACTACAAATCCACGTAATCTGTCCTTCTTTGTGTTCTGATTTGTTTAATTGGAATGCAAATCCTGTTTACAGTCCCGGCTTATTACATATCACAAATGCTGCATCAGTGACTCACCTGGGCTCTGTTCCGTTTTGCCACAGTTATACAGTTTGTCCTGGAAACTGTCCTCTCACAGCTCTGTGCTATATAGAAAGGAAAATGTGGTTTGTGTAATTACTAAGTGAGGGTGACTTACTGGGAATGATGTGCTGTGTAAATATAAGCCTCACGTAAAAGATTTCACACTGTGCACAACCTAAGCCAATATGTTTGCTCTGTGTATATTTGGACCTTTGTGCTTCGAGAAGTAGATCGTGGGTGTTTACTTGTAATAAGGGCTGTAGAGTGAAAATGTTTTAAATGTTATTTAAAGGGCAAGCTCACTTTCAACAGGTGTTTTCCATTGAAGCTATTAGGCCCAAACATCCAGAAATATTATGGGAACATTAGTAGAGTACATCCAGTGCCGGACTGGGGCATGAAGGATATATTATGGGAACTTTAGTAGAGTACATCCAGTGCCGGACTGGGGCATGAAGGATATATTATGGGAACATTAGTAGAGTACATCCAGTGCCGGACTGGGGCATGAAGGGCCCACCGGGGGAAGGCAATGGTAGGGCCCATGTGTAAAGGGTGTGGCTAGCCTCCAGAGGGGTGTGGACAGCCAACACAGAGGCTTGGCTAACCATTATAGAGAACATAGCCTGCAGACAACATGGACACTATAGTGCATAGTCTGTTCATCTATATTCCTGCTCTACCAGTTAACTGACCCTGTAATAGAATAACTATGTATAATTCAAGTGCACTGTCTGAAACCTGACATTAGAAGAGAAGGTGGAGCCTTCAGGCAGTGGTGCCCACCAGGGATTTCCCCTGTACCCTTGTGGGCCAGTCCGACCCTGAGTACATCTAACCCCTGTGGAATATTGCTGTTTTGTTCAGTTTCTTTCAGTAAGAGACGCCACAGGCCCCCATCCCCTCCTACCCTAAACTCCTTGCAGTGTTACCTTCTTGGCAAGTGTTTGCCCTTTGCAAGGAAAGATTGAAACACTGACTGATATAATGAGGGTGAAGGAATCTAAGTGATAGCCTCACAGGGTAGAGACAGGTACAATCTAGTGCTTTATGCTTGCATTGCATGAAGGTGGATGCACCCCTGGATGCACAGGAGACCCTGCATCCAGGGGGGCTCCCACTGCACACCCTGTAACCATAGATGACACTTGCAGTTGACTCTGGTAATGATGCCCATCGACCATCGATGGTTAACTACCATCGATGGTTAACAACAGATGGTAGATGGTTTTGCCGTTGATGGCAGCGATTCAATGGTTCTCCACCATTGATGGTATTATATTCAGGATCAGAATGCCAAAGGTACTATGCATACAGGCTAAACTGATGCAGATAAGGCTGATTTAGGAATTTGACATTGTATTTATTTCCTGTTCTGCACAGGTGGCCTTGGTAGCGCACGATAGTTTCCTGTCATCTACGCAGCACAAGCAGCCATTTTGTACACTGAACAAATAGTCTTGAAAACGTAGCTTATCAAAGAATACTTATGGTACTTTTTATAAGGGATTTGACATCACCGTTTTGCGTGCCGCCTCAGGCAGCGGAACTGTAAGCCACAGCCCTGCTCATTACCCAGCCACAATCCGATGACGTCCGAAGCCTGGCAAAGATTTTACCTTACCTCTAGTTCTAATACATGACTTTAAATATTCCATGTGTTCAGTCTTGCTGTAATAACTAAAGAACCTAAATGTTCCCTTACTAATCATTAATACATTTTAATATTTCAACTTTCCCCGCAGATTGCCTTCATTTGTCTTCTTTCTGTAAGACTTAAGGAGAGATTTATCAAAGGTTGGAGAGATAAATCACCAACCAATCAGCTCCTAACTGTCACTTTACCGGCTGTGTTTGAACAAAGACAGGTAGGAGCTGATTGGTTGGTACTTTGGTCCTCATTCAGACAGCTCGCAAGCGGGTCGATGGTGGGGCACTGCACACGCGCCGCGCTTGCAGCGCGCATGCGCAAGCCCCGGAGCGAGTGAGAAACTCGCTCCGGGGGCTTGCTACAAATGGGGCGGCTGTCGATGTTGATCGACAGCTCGCCCCGTTTTGTAGGCGGTGGGGGGGGTGGCTGGACAAATGCAGGCGTTCCTGCCGTTTGTGGGCGGCCCTACTGACATCACTCGTGATGGCAGTAGTGAGCTTCCTGCTCTATCAGAGCAGGAAGCTCACTGGGGCTTGCGGTAGATGAGACCCTACCACAAGGGTCTCGTCGCAAGCCCGATGGTCGTGACCATCACCTGGCCGCTCGCAAAAGCTGTGGGTGGGCACCCACAGCTTAGCGAGCAGCCAGGAGGCCGACTTAAAAAAAAAATGCGGCCACCCCCATTCAGAGCGAGCGCTCGCTTTTTGCGAGCGGCTCTGAATGAGGTCCTTTATCTTTCTCCAAACTTTGATACATCGCCCCCTTAATGGCTTGGGCGGGTAACACAGATTTCCTAAAACAGCAAATGTTAAGCAATCTCATGTCTCTTCACCATTTATGACCCCACTTTGGGAATTCAGTTTCAAGGCAAATTTACTTAACTTGTTTGCCAAAGGGATGAGTAATATCCTTTTCATGTTAGGACCCTTTCCTAGCCTCCTTGTGATAAAGACAGAAAGTAAAAGTAATCTGGAGTCGGAATTATCTACATTTCTCTTTGTTGAGCAATGCGGCAGCTTCAGTGAAATATAGGGAACCCGTTTGTTCCTAGTACAGGTGATACCTTTATCCCTAGGGGTCAGCCATGAATAATATTATGGTGTGTTTGGAGAAAACACAAACATTTTAAAGTTGAATTTGACTCATTTTCCACTATTCGCGATATTCAATTTGCCGCGATAAAATGAAAACTTATCACCAGAGAAGTTTTCACCCTAATTGTCAGTTCTGGTGCAGTCTTTTCACGTACTTTCGCAAGGTGCACTCCCGTTTTTCGCCCTATCCAATTACAAAACACCCGAAAAAGCATATGTGCGATAATTGCGCATGGCGAAACTAGCGAAAACTAAAGCACATTTTGGGGAAATCAGTCTGTACCCCATAAAAAGCCTAACTGACATAGGAAATCAAAATAGAGGTGTATTAATAATAGCCCTAATAAAAGTATATTGGGTTCTTAATTTGTATCAAATAGCTGTTATAGGCATATTTGCATAAGTGTGGAAAAATGATAAAAGCTATATTTTTGGGAGAAAATAATTGCTGTAGTTAAATTGGGGGCACATTAAAATGGGTACTAGTATATTTTTGTGTCTGTAAAGTGCAGTTTCAAAACATTTTTAAAATACACCTGCCGCAGGTAACTTCAATCCTAAAAACACCTGCCCCATCCACACAGCACCCCAAAGTACCCGACCCAGTACTTTATACCCATTTTTCAACACTTTTTACATTTTCACCCCACAAATTACGTCAATATTAGGGGGAATTAAGCTAATTTAAATATTCATTTTGCGGAATTAGTCATTAGGGGGGTGTCCAAAGGGTTCTGAACCAAGTCCCCAGATTTTTAGCCAAAAATAGGGATTTTGCACATTTTTTCACCTGCTCCGAGATGGAGAAAACGTTTCGCCGGTTTCTGTCTATTGAGTTTTCGGTTATGCAAAAACTTCGGGAATTGGATAGTGCGATACGCACTTATGTGCGAAAAGTTTGCCAACTGCAAGCGCTTTTCGCCAAACGTGACTTTTCGCACCTAAATGAATACGGCCCTATGACGGATGTGGGATCTGCATCGGGTTAAACCTACAAGTAGATATGACTGCACATTTCTGAGACCGGATTGCAAATGATTTCAGGTTTGTGACACTAAAATGTATGCAAGGGTACATTCCCTTATACTGTATAGTCAGGGGCAAACGCAGGATTTGTAAGGGGGGGTTTCTGTGTGTGTGTATATATATATATATACCACCCACATGCCCGTCACACATGAATAGTTACATTTTTGCAATGTATTGTGTAAGTATAGTTTTATTCCCAATTTGGACTGCCCCCTCCTCCCCTCCCGCACACATCCACTCAGAGCAGATTACAGACACTTACACTGCACATTACACACAGACATTTACATTGCAGATTACACACACTTACACTGCACATTGCACACTGACACACACTGCACATTACACACAGACACTTACACTGCACATTACACACTGACACACACTGCACATTACACACAGACACTTACACTGCACATTATACACATACACACACTGCACATTGCATACTGACACACTGCACATTACACACAGACACTTACACTGCACATTACACACAGACACTTACACTGCACATTACACACAGAAACTCAGCAGATTACACAGACATACACTGCACATTACACACAGACACTTACACTGCACATTACACACAGACAATTACATTGCAGATTACACACACTTACACTGCACACTGACACACACTGCACATTACACACAGACACTTACACTGCACATTATACACATACACACACTGCACATTGCACACTGACACACACTGCACATTACACACAGACACTCAGAGCACATTACACACAGACACTTAAGACACTTATACTGCACATTACACACAGACACCATGCACTGCACATTACACACACTCGGACTACAGACCATCTCCCCCCACACCCATGGTATAAACAGAGCTGGGAGGTACAGTACCTGTGATGATGTTTGTGGCTGTGCTAAATTACATGCAGATGAGGAGGAGTGCAGGGAGTGACTTCACCGGCACATGAGAGCTGTCAGGGAGGAGCTGCAGCCACAGCAGCTCCCCTGTACTGCTCTCAGCCATCCCCATAGCTACATGGAAACTGCCCAGTCGGAGCTCACAGAACGGCCTGATGAGACAGAGACAAAGCTTCTCTGTCTCACTTAAAAAAAAACAAATACTTGTGCGCTGCGGGGATGGATTGGCCTGGCAGGGGGGGTTTCTAGGTACTCAGAACCCCCCCCTGCGTGCGCTACCGATAGTGCCACAGAATGCTGAGCTTCAATGATAACTGTTATAATGTCCAACACAGGGACTGGTTTGCAGAATGGGGTATAAATACATCTGTTGGGCAAATTGAAGGGTTTAGATACACCAAGAGGGTTATTCAATATGAAACGTTAACTTCACTGTCGAAGTTAACGTTTCATATCGGAGTTTTTTTCTGCGTTAAAGTCTGGTGCGCGCTCCCGCTTATCCCCGTATTCAATATAAAGTTAACGAAAACGGGAAACTCCGAAGTTGGATTTGCGTAAAGTTACGAATTTTTCCTTAAAATAATTGTAAGACCCCCCTAAAGTTGTAAAAACTTGGGGGAACACTATGGGTACCCCCGTTTTAGACTTTAATTGAAAGTCGGGGATTTAAATAGCCGCAGCAGGTTTTTTTTTCCCGACATTGAAGAAGTGATGCAGAAGAGCACTTAGGTTATTTTTTTCGGTTTTTTAAGTGGTCCCATCAAATTTGGGGTACATGAAAATGGGTACTAGCATATTTTTAAGTCCCTAAAATAAGTTTTTAAGAATTCTGCATTTGTGCACCTGCCGCTATAAATCTATTCTAGAAAACATCTGCCGCATACTTGCAGAATAGCCCTGAACCTATTTCCCTATTGTTAAACAATTTTTTCCCATTTTTTTTTTCACCCCAATTTTTAAATTAATTTTTTGGGGTGTCCCTAATTTTTTTTAAAACTTTTTTTGACACAGTTCTTTTTTAAATGTCATTCCCAGGGGTGCAGGCTATTTTTTTAAAGCCTGCACCCCTAAACCCCAATTCTGCACTTTTTTTCGACACCTATTCAATGGTGAAAAGTTATCCCCGTTTTTTATCAAAGACTTTTCAAAACTGCGATAAGTCTTTGAAATTGAATATGGTGTAAAAGTAAAACCTGCGATAATTACGTCATACCTCCGATACTAACGCAAAAACGATGTTATCGCACCCATATTGAATACCCCTGCAAGACTGATAACACTGTTAACCATGAGGTAAGTATGGCCATTAACTATCAATGGTTTGTAACCAGTGACAGCTTCCTCATGATGGTAATTTTACTATGGAGGAAGGTTGTCCAATGGCAGAATCACATTTCCCGTCAGTACTGCACATGTGCAGCCGCAGACAGTCCCCGCTGACCCCACAAATCCTCAGGCTGATTGGTTAGTATTTTATCTCTCTCCACTTTATCTCTCTTCAAGGTTTGATACATTTCCCTCTTAGGGGCGATTCAATTCAACGCAAATTGAATAGCACCGGGAGCGAGCTCCTGGAGCGATTCAATTCAGTGCGCTGTTTGGGCAGGCTAAAGATTTTTTCCCCCTGGGGATGCGAGGAGAAATCCGACCATAGTGGTGGGCACGCAGCTGTTTTTCTGCTTAACGCAGCGCTAACAGCCACGTGCCCGGCACTTTGGTCAGAGAATGCCAGTTAATGCGCCTTAACACCCTTGTTAAGGCGTGATAACCGGCATTCTCCGACCACACAGCGCACTGAATTGAATAGCTCTGGGAGCTCGCTCCCGGCGCTATTCAATTTGCGTTGAATTGAATCACCCCCTTAGTGAGTAGAGATATCACTCCTACAGTATAAGATATAGCCTTATATTTGGTACGTAGGGCTGTCACCAATAAGATATATCCTCATATATGTTGAACAGTGATGTCATTCCTATAAGATACACCTAGGGGTAAATTTACTAAAGTGAGAGTTTTTAGAAGTGAGTTTTAGAAGTGATGTTGCCCATAGCAACCAATCAGATTCTACTTAACATTTAACTAGCACCTTCTAGAAGATAATAGCTAGAATCTGATTGGTTGCTATGGGCAACATCACTTCTAAAACTCTCGTCTAAAAACTCTCACTTTAGTAAATTTACCCCCTAGCCTCAAAACACCATGCGGCATGAGACCACCGGCTTGACTGGGCCACTCCGAGAGGTGTAGCATAGCGACATTCTCTTTAAATTCTGCATGTTATTTGCATTGCAGATGCACCGAAACACCACTCACAATTCCTTTTAAGCAAAAAAGTGCCCGGGTCCTGGCCCGCAGAGAGGGGCTTTATGAAGCGACTGAAGCCATAGTGTATGAGGACACATCTGTATATCCTTATATTTGGTGAGTAGTGCTGTCACTGCTATAGAATATACTGTACCTATAAATCTGGTGAGAAGTGATGTCACATGACTAATTTTGAAGGTGTTCTGTGTTGGTTTCCATATGTGTAAAGCTGGGTACACATTATACGGTAATCGTCCTAACTATATTTGACTATGGGGGAAATGAACTAAGGCTTGGAGAGTGATAAGTGGAGATAGAAGGCAAGATGTACTAAGCATCGCATCCGTTCATTACAGCGGTATGTACCAAGAATATAGCAAAGGACAGCTCTTCCGATAAGAGCTGTCCTTTGCCATGGCCCCAGACAGAGTGACTTCCGGGTTTAACACCCGGAAATCACTGTGGCGTCATTCTGCGCATACGTAGAAGGCCATGGGCCGTGGTGGGTGATGGGAGGGATCTGATCGGATCCCTCCCAGCCTGGAGCGTCCCGATAAGAAGACCATAGGCTTCTATTGGGTTGGGACGTAGCACTGGAATGCATCACATTCCGGAGCTTAGCACATGTGCAGACTGTGGTAAAACCACCGAAAACTGCATTTTCGGGGATTTTACCACATTTTCGCCTTTAGTATATCCCGGCCAAAGTATCAACTAATCAGCTCCTAACTGTAATTTTTCAAACACAGCCTGTAAAGTGACAGTTAGGAGCTGATTGGTTGGTACTTTATCTCTACACTATCATTCTCCCTTCCAAGGCTTAGTACATCTCCTCCTATATCTGGGTTGGGTATGGAATTCCGGCGGTTTTGATGCCGCTGGTCAGAATACCGACATCGGCATCCCAACAGTCAGAATCCCGACACCCTTAGGTAAGTAAGGTAAGACTAACCCCTACCTCTCGGTACCTAATCCTAACCTCCCCCCTTAGTGCCTAACCCTCCCTCCTTAGTGCCTAACCCTATCCTCCGGTCTTAGGGGTAAATTTACTAAGATTCGTGTTGATCAGAGATTGCTATCTCGGGTGAAAATATCACTTTTTGCTAATCGGGAATTTACTATAATTAAATTCTGATGATTTTTTCATCTTTTGGGGGTGAAATCGGGTGAGTTAATGCCACAAGTTCAGCTGTTTTTATCACTAGAAATGAATACACCATCGGCTCAAATTGGAAGTACTTTTCATTCATTTCAGCCTAAATTGGGAATTTACCATTATTCGTTTTGCTATATTCGGCCATTTTTACAGCCAAATCGGGGAGTCAATAGAAGTTTCAAATGCACCACCTCCTGAGCTGCGAGTTGCCATCAAACATACACAAATCAGTGTGATTTGTATATGTTTAATAATGAATAGTGTGTTTTTAGGGTTTAATTTTTCGAAAAAAATGACGTGGGGTCCCCCCACAAAAGCCTAACCAGCCCCGGACTGGTCAGCCAGTCCTGGTTCCAAAAATTCCGGGGAACAAAATGTGTAGGGTTCCACCGTAATTTAGGAACCGGCACCAGGCTGCAAGGCCAGTGATGGTTTTAAATATAGGGGGGGAAATGCGTAGGGGTCCCCCCATATTTAAAACCAGCACTGGACCCAAACCGACCGGGGTGTAATGCCACAGCCAGGAGACCCTATTACCAGGGCTCCATGGCCAAAGCATTCTCACCCCAAGCCGGGGATCTCAGGGGAGGTGAGGATCCCCCAAAAAAGGGATCCCCCCTCTCCCAAAACCCCAGGCTTGGTCTAAAGTCTGGGGCTCTTCACCTCACTCCTGGAGCGGTGGGTATGGGGTTAATAGTATTAAACTATTGTAATTTACAATGGATCTACAGGTGCCAGCATGCCTGCCCTTTGGCACTTGTGGAACTACAAGTGCCAAAAGGGGGCCGGTACCCGTACCCCCACTGTAAAATAAATAGTTAAAAAAAGACTCAACACACAAACTGTAGATAGTATAAATTTATTGCACACCCACCTCACTCACACATACTTACCTGCTGCCAGATGTTCACGTCCACTTCCCCCATGTAGAATCCATTTGGATGTACCTGAAAAAAAGATCCTATACTCACCTCCATCCTCGCGCTGGTCTCCGTAGCATCCAGGGGTCTTGGCAAAATAACAAACCGACTGACCCGATTCCATATGGACAAGTATTGCTGTGTGTTGTCACACACAGCAATACTTCGCGAATGACAGCTGACGGGCCGTCTCAGGAATTCCCACGGGCCGCCAGCCAATCAGAGGATGCTACGCATTTTTTCCCCCCTATATTTAAAATCAGCACTGGCCCTGGCAGCCAGGTGTTGGTTCCTACCTACTCGTTTTGTTCCCCGTAGTTTTTGGAACCAGGACTGGCTGACCAGTCCGGGGCTGGTTAGGCTTTTTTGGGGGGGGACCCCACATGATTTTTTTCAAATAAATTATCCCTTAAAATATAAAAAAAAAAACAAGCAGCCCGCACATATTTCACTGATATGTGCGGGCTGCTTGTTCAGGAGAGAAAGTCGGGCAGGGAACTCAGGGCTCAGACCGCAAAGAGCGAACGGTTCATTTGAATAGCCACCCCTATTTTCTGGACGAGCGAGCGCTAATTGCTTCCGGCTCTGAATCAGGCCCTAAGTTCGGTTTAGCAACATTGTTTCCTTAGAACTGACTAAAATTTAAATTAATTGCTACAGTAGACACAGAACATTCAAATAAAGTGTGTCTTATAGCATATGAGAAAATACTGAACATTGCTAAGTGCTGATGATTCTTGTGCTCATATACCTTTGTATGAGAAGGGCAAACTTGTGCATATTATTAATTGCTAAATTGTTCCAAGTTGTTTGCTGTATTTTTATGTTTTATGTGGTTATTTTAATTTTAATTTTAATAGTGTGTGTTTTTGGTATGCTAATTATTGTAGGGTCCAGTTTCCTCCATTTTGACGGCTGCTGTCAGTTACTACTACACTAATTATATCCTATACAAATGTTGTACTTGTATTGATTCTTTGGTTACCGTTAGCAAGTTTTGAGAAGTCCAGCTCCTATTTTTGTGTGTTTTTTTATTCCTCCCTGCTTAGTGCCTAACTGTTACCTCCCGTCTTAGTGCCTAACCATTACCTCCCCCTGCTTGGTGCTCGGCGCTGGTATATCGACCATCGTAATCCTGCCCGCCGGGATGCTGACTACATCCCCTATATAAAGGGATAGGAACAAGAATTGTGTAGTGTGTATGTAGCACCAGGGCCCGACGGTCAGTCTAAAACTCATCAGACTGGCTCCCTGCCATGTTTCGTTGCAGGGCATGCTGGCATGTGTAGTTCCATGCCAGATTAAGTGAGGCATATGGTCAACCCCTGATGTAGTCCTTGCAGGTGGCAGGAGAGATCACAATGTGTCATCTACTGTACATTACCCCAAGTGAGTGAACTCACCTGTGTTCAAGTATTGCTGACATTAGCATCACCAGGCCCCTCTAGCGTCCCCCTGCACACCAGGATTGACAAATTTTGTAAAGTTGGGGCAAGTGGTTCAGCACAGAGGGCCTGATTCAGAGAAGGACACAATGCTAACCTTTACGCAGTTTGAGCGGCCATTGGTAATCTGCGCCTAGGTCTGAGCCGCACTGCGCGTGTGTAAACTTTCATTTTCGTTGTCGCTTGCAGAGAGGATTTATTCGCAAAAAGTGAATGAAGTGGTTGACAGACAGGTACAGTTTCTGGGTGGCAACTGGGAAGTGGCGACTCAAACGCAGACGCGTCACGACCGTCTTTGGGGTGTGTTGTGATCCTGAGCGCGGTGAAAATAACTCATGCACCTCAGTTCCCGCGGCCATCCTGTGTTGACATTGGGTAAGTCTGAAGTCCGACAATCGTCTGATATGCGATTCTTTATTTAGTAAACCAGACAATAGCAATGACATGTACAGAATAAGTACAAATACCAAACTAGCAGTAACAGTTTACACAAAGGATTTTGGGCCTGATTCAGAGCCGGACGCTCTGACCAGAGCGCTCGCTCTGAATCAGGGCCCTCCTCCATTAAAATGGAGTGTCCTCCTGGACGCTCGTATAGCTGTGGGTGACCACCCACAGCATATACGAGCGTCCAAAAAGTTGGTCGCAATGGTCTGCAGTAGGGTTTCCCAGCCACAAGCCGTGGAGTGATTTTGGCTCTATCAGAGCCAAAATCACTCCCACTGACATCACTAGTGATGTCAGTGGGGCCGGCTTCAGACGGTAGGCGTTCCCATGGGAATGCCTCCGTCTGGCAGGCACGCCCCTGGCACGCCCACCAAAAGGGGCGTGCTGTCAGTCACCATCGACAGCACGCTCCCTTTGGTGTGAGACCAGGAGCGACAGCTTGGCTGTCGCAGTCCGGGTCTTGCGCATGCGCACGACGGAGCTCCCTCCGTCGTGTGCATGCGCAGTGGGGAACATCGACCCACTTGCGAGCGTACTGCCGCTTGCGAGTGGGTCTGAATGACCCCCTTTGTCTTTTAGAAACAAGGACAAGGAACATTAATAGAGGGATAGGAGAGGGGAACTAGAGAAAAGGACATCAGAAAGTAAATCATGTAGAATGAATAGTCAACATAAGCCTCCTTGAATCACTTAGAAAACAAACAGAAGAGGCGACTGTAAGTATATCCTGAGATGAAGGAGACATGAGAGACCAAGTCTGACAAAAACTTGTGTGTAGGGGGAATCCAGACTGCAGGACTTTCAAAAAGGAATAACATGTGGAAGGTAAGAGACAAGTTAAGTGGGAAGTGGTACAAGCAATGAGGCATTTTTAGATGTGCTCTTAAATTCGAGCCAATTAAACAATGTAGATGTGAACTCATGAGTACAGTCTATAGCTGTGAGAGTGATAACGTCCATAGACATGTAAAAGTCAAACCTCTCTGACATAGATTTCCAATGGACAGGGATCAAGGCCTTGGCAGCATTGCCCAGATACTTAAGGAGGGATATTTTATATTTAGATACAGAAGTATCAGACAAAGCTAGGAGCCAGAAACCGGCACCTTCTTCCCCAGAATTATCTTGGTCCAGTATGGAGAAATACAAGGACAACTCCACCAAATATGGAGAGGGGAACCTCGACTCCAGTACCAATGAGTATTTTATATTGAGTTTCAACTGTGGAGGTGCTATAAGAGCAAGCGTGAGTAAATTGGTATACCTTATCCAATGAAATAGGATGGAGAACATCCCAGAGATCCCATTCCCATCCCTCAACAAATCTTGTTTTCGTGGGAAATCTATCTTCTAGGATAAGATGACATAGAGAATTTCAAAAGGAGATAGAGGTCTACTGGATACTTCAAGGAAATGCCACGTGTGGAGAAAGGAACAAAGTTAATGGTGTCTCCAGTATTCTGTGGTTTGTAGAAGTCTCTCCTCTAGCAGAGAGAGAAAAGTGTGAACAGACCCATGATGAACCAAAGCCCCTAATTTGTGGATATCTACTCTAATCCAATTAGAGAATTAAGAAGTTTGGAGCCCTGAGGGGAAATCGGGATTGAAAATAAAGGGAGTAAAAGGTCACATTAAAGTAGAAATACTTCTGGTAGTTCCGCCAACAAAGCACGGTAGGCCTAATTGTTGGATGAAGAACCTGTGGACACTTAGGGAGCCATGACATAACATAAATTGGAGTAGCTAACTCTTTTCCTTCAACGTAAACCCATTGCAGACACTATGTTGTTTCTTCTGTAACCCTTTTCTGAAACCACCAATGCAATCACTGGCAGGTAACAGTGCTATATTACCCAAGGCTCCATTACATTCAAGAACCGATGAGCATATATCATACTGAGTGTATGTTTTTGGACTCACACGGTGTACACTATATTTGTTTTCTTCCTCTTTTTTGGTAAAATAACCCACACATCTTGAGACTAACGAGTATAGTTACTAAAGTGTAGGTTTTTAAGAAGTGGAGATGTTGCCCATAGTAACCAATAAGATTCTACTTAACATTTATCTAGCACCTTCTAGAAGATAATTGCTAGAATCTGATTGGTTGCTATAGGTAACATTTCCACCTCTAAACACCCACACTGCACTACATATACCCCTAAAGGTTGAAGAAGTCCTGGAACACCCACCATGTGATCCCACTATCTTCTAGGAACTTATTGGTTGAGTTCCAAAAGTTAGAGCTGCATACTCCTAACTTCCTGTGGACCTTTTTGAAATGGTACAAGGTATTTTCACTTGCCATTGGGACATATATCATGGAAAACTGAGGGAAATGGAGGATTGGAAGCTAAAGGTCAAAATAAAAATGGTCCTGGAGGCCTTAGTGAAAGCTGATAGAAGGGAGCTGGCTATGAACAGTTACATGACAACCCCTATGGCCCACAGTCAAGAAGCTTTCAGTCCTATGCTCCCTGCTCCCCCACCATGAGTTCTAATCCACAGGTACAGCTGCAGCATGTCCGCCACCCCCAAATCCCCCCCCTGTGGTCCCTGATCTTCCACTCAAGTAAGTGGTAGCAGGTTGGAGTTTATTGGTCCATCATCCGGTGAGGACAGTATGTGCCACTTTGACCCCCAGTATCAGAACATGTGATGGTTTGTTTGTTGTTAGTTTAGGTTTTAGATTTATTTTATATTATGTTTCTAAAGTTTATATTTTTATATATTTATAGTTATGTTTAATAGAGTTTCTAGAGTTCGATAATGTTATATTTCTCTAATATTTTATATGCTTATTTGAAAAGTTTAGGAAAAGTTTTATAGTTATAAAAAAAAAATAGTTTTCAGTTTTGCACTCAGGTATGATCAGGGCCAGCGCTTACGGTAAAATGAGCATGCTAATCTTATCCAGTATTGAAGTGCAAGGTAGCCAACAGTGCTCTACAGGTATGGCTCTCCGTAAATAGGTGTCTTGCTTCTCTTTGTAGGGAGTGACTACTTGCAGCAGCTCCTGAAAGGTGGGGTCATGCATTCACAGACTATTCCTGCAGTCATCAGGATTATTTTCTCTAATCTGGTGTAATAGGGGCATAAGGGACAAGGACTCTCTCCTCCGTAGCCAGTCCTGGGTCCAGCAGCTCCTATGGATAAGGGTCCTTCTCTCCCTCATCTTCTGAGCCCACAGGAAGCTCAATGTGGCCACCCCATAGGCATCAACAGCTTGTCCACGATCCATTCTAGCAGGTATACTAAGCAAGCTAGAAACAACAGCAGCAATAGTAGAGTGCAGGAGCTGAGTAAATAACTAGCGTCTACACAATACAAAAGCAATACCGTAATGGTAAATATTGTACTTCCTACTCCTGTATTATCTGTTCACTCCAGCCAATTTTTATAACTAATTAGCATTTTCCAGCCTGAAAGCACAATTATCTGACAGTGAGGGGTCTGAGAAGGAAATTGGAAGCAGCAGCATTAGTAAGTGCTTACTACAATTTTCCCCTCTGTGAATTACAGTAAGAGGCAGATAACTGTGGATCTCATGTGTGAAGTTACTTTGCAGAGTTTGGGACAATAGAAGACATCGAGTGGCAGGGACGGATTCCCCACCATGCAAACTAGGCACTCGCCTAGGGCCCGGCAGTACCCAAGGGGCCCGTGGACGGGCCCCTTTGGCCCAAGAAATCTGGCAGGTCAAAATGCTCCCAGCTCGGTACTCGCACAGCGCGAGTACCGTGTGACATCATGATGTCACACAGTCCTGCCTACTTTTCCAAAGTGTCACTCAGAGTGACTGTGCATAGCAGAGGTGAGGAGGAGGATCACTCACCGGGTCTGCCGCCCAACTCCAGCTAACTCTGGAACACACACTGATTCCCCCCTGCACTGGCCACAATGTGGGAGGAGCCAATACAACGAGCCCCAACCCCATATCCCTGCAAATCGCGGCATTACGTTGTGAGGGGGCAGGGCCTAATGAATCGATGTGTCTTCCCCATTAGCAACCTGTACTGTACCTACAGTAGCTGCTGCATTGAGTGTCAGTATATTATGTATGTGTACTGTTTTAGTGTGTATGTATGTACTGGTACAAAAATGTTGGGGATGGTCTTGGGCACAGGTTATTATACGCGCTAAATCAGCATATTACAGATATAACCGGTGCTATGCATGTTTGTAGTGATATACATTTCACAACAAACGTATATATTAAATATTTTGTTAAACCGATGGACCTTGATGAAGCCGCAGGGTGAAATGCGCGTTGTCCACATGAGGAGAATACACTGAAGGATGTTCGCAGTGCATTGAACTTCATGCAGATAGAATCCCCTACATATGGTTTAGTACAAGCAGGGTTGCCAGCTGGTAAAGTACAATTTCTCTTTTTTCTATTATGATCCTGCACAGATAGTGAGGTTTTTCCTCACCAAGGGAATCGTTCCCCCATATCTGTCAATAGAGGGTTGTGAGTCTATGGACCTTATTCAGAGTCGGTCGCGAGCGCAACCGACTCGATGTTGGTCCACAGGGCATGCGCACGACGGAGACTGCTCCGTCGTGCGCATGCGCGAGCCCCCGCTAACGACAGATCACCGTCGTTAGCGGGCTCGAAGCAGACGGAGCGAGCTGTCGATGTTGATTGACAGCTCGCTCCGTTTGCTGGGCGGGCAGGGGGCGTGCCCGGCCAAACGGAGGTGTTCCTTTTGGAAAGCTTGCCATTTTGTGGGCGTCCCCACTGACATCATCAGTGATGTCAGTGGGGAGCTTCCTGCTCAAACAGAGCAGGAAGCTCCCTGGGGCTTAAACCTTGACGAGACCCTACCCTAGGGTCTCGTCATAAGCCCCAATGGTCGCGATGGTCTTGACCATCGCGACCATCTCCCTTAGCGGTCGTTAGAGCTGTGGGTGTTAACCCACAGCCTAACGACCGACATGGAGGCGGCTGTTCAGGATGCAAGCGGCCACCCTGTTTCTGAGCGACCGCTTGCATCCTACGGCCGCCTCTGAATGAGGCCCTATGTCTCTAAGTAGGGCAGCCTCCTCACTATTTAGACATTCACTGCAATATTGATTGCACATGTTGAGATAGTATTGTAGGATTGTGCATGGAACAGAGACTTTCATATTTCATTGCTTTTTTCCTTTTCTTTTGTCTGACCATTAATAACCAGCATTTTCTTCTGCTATGGGGCATATTTCATGTTAATTATGATATGAACTTAAGATATACTTGCCTTGTACTGACCTTCTGAAAACAGTAACAAGTGAAGACAATCTCTTTTTAAAATTGCAGATAATAACTGAATTGTCTCTTGTAACACTGTTACAAATACATATAGAGGGGATTGTAGATATATTATTTCCTCCTCCATTGTTTATCAACATATCTTAGTCTATTGAAGTCTGGATCATTATATGTATATGTTTTCGTAAATATTTTCACCCATGATAAATGGAGAACCAATATATGACTCCAAATAATGATGTTATTAAGGTGACTTGAGAACTGTGGACCTCATTCAGAGTCGGTCGTAGCGGCCGCACGGTCGTACGGGCTGCGGCCGCAAAATCCGATCGTACGGCTGGTCAATCGTAAACAAAGTGACGCCCATTCGTTAGCACTGCACCTCCTCTAGCTACCGACTGATCTGATCGAACGAACGAGACAGTCGTAGTCAGGCGCTGTCAGTCGCTGTATGCTAATTATGTTGTGATGGTTGCGGCCATATGTGTTGTATTGATGGTCACATGTCATGTTTACCTGGACTATCGAAAAGCTTGTTATTAGCCTGTTGTCAATTATCTAATTAAGAGTGTTTAACTCTTGCTATTCTTTTTATTCAGTTTTTTTTATGTGTCAATAAACTTTATTGTTTTTTTGTGTGTGTTTTCCCCGTTCTCGTTTTTTTTTACAAATTCCAAAACAAAGTAATGTTTATTATCTGTGAATGTACTGTTGCTAATTGTGTTAACTTTAAAAATTCATGTGCATTTTGCGTTAGGATCATTTGCACTCTTATGTTTGCAATTGCACACTGCGTGTTTTATCCAATCAAATCTGACCTTATTTTTCTGGTCACATGATTAAAGGATTATGAAATAGTGTTTTTTTTTAAGGAAACTGAGTACATTTTTTAGCCAATCGTCTTTATTTTACCCCATGTATATTTCATGTTTTCTGTAAAATCGGCCATTGCCATCATGAGAGCCGCGGCCTTTACCCGTCAAGAATCAAGCATCCTTGTAAATATTTTGGACAGGAGGCTTACAAGCGCCCAGCCTCCCATTTGCAACCCCATATAGCGTGCGGCCTATGCGGAGGTGAGGAGAGCCCTTCGCCGTGCGGGATTTAGGCACAATATAGCGCAATTAGAGAGGAGGTGGTCGGATTTGCGCCGCCGGTCGCCAGTCCTTTTGGCTAATTTGCGGGCGCGATTATGCAGACGTAAGTATGCGTTTGTATGAATGTTCTAATTAGTGGACCATTAAAAATGTCTGTTCCTTTTCCAATTCTTTTATTAAATGTAAACAAACCCTCCTGTATGTTGTCCCTATTGTCCTGAATGTGTAAAGTGTACTTGTATTGTGTAGCTGAAAGTGAAAACTAAATTTAGATTTTTTTCATATCTTTACATTTTAGAAACACAGCGGAGACAAAGAAGGGCCCGCAGATTTGGCCGCAATGCAGGTCCCAACCTGCAGCCCTCCCCCTCACCTTCCCCATCTGCTCAACCCAGCCCTCCCTCCCCACCACCATACTCCCCCAGTAACCCTCTCTCTTCCAAAACTCCCCTAGTATTCCTCCCTCCCCTGCCCACTCATCCCAAATCACTACTTCCGTGCCCGAGTACTCTGCCCAAATATCCTCTCCCTTGGATTTTGTCAACTCCATTTCCCCTCCCACCTTTCCACCAACTCCAACTTTCTCCCCATCTGGATCTCCAGCACCATCTCCAGCACCATCTCCATCGGGTGCTTCGTTGCCACGCTCTGATGGTATGTGTTTTTTAATTTTTTTATTTTTTTCATACATTTTTTTGTGCTTATGTTTTGTGCCTGGGCCCTTTTTTTTGGGGGGTGCCCAAAAATGTATGCCTTTTGGGGTTTTCAAAATGCTTTTTATTTGGTGTAAAAATTGATTACATTTGTATTTGTATTTTAGATTTAAATAAAACATGTCACAGAACTTGGGAAGGTGATAGGAACCAGACTAACCTTGTTAATGTTGTGTACACTGTGTTTAAAATGTACTAAGATGTAACTTCATTAAGAAAAGTGATGTTAAACAAACACATTGTAGTTTTGGATTATCAAGAACATTCTAGAAGTGAATATGTGCAGTGTGTTTTAAGGATATGGCCATCATGACTTAAGAATACACCTCCCAGTTGTTTAAAAATCATCCTAGGGTATTTTTGGTTATGCCACATAGTTAGGTTTTCAAAGTGTTTTTACACCATAAAAGTTTCTACATAATAATAATATTGTGTGGAGTAAACTTTAGAACACACCCTAACATCATTCTGTCTACCCACTGTTTGGGACATTGAATAATGTTTAATGTTAAAATGTGGGTAATTTTTTAGATGTTTTTAACCTAAAATACATTTTTCCGCCCACAGATCTAACCAACATACTTGTGGGAATTCGGGAGGAGCTAACTCGGACAAGTGGCCATCTGTTGGATGCCTACTGCTGCCTACAGCGGACTTTGGGGAGTCTGGAGCATTTTTAGTTTTTTTTTTATCTTTGTACATTTATAAGTTTTGAGATTTCAAGTAAAGTTTTTGTTTGAAAAACATTTGTCCTCTTTTTTCATAAAAATTAAATGGTGTAATTCTGCATTTCAAATACTTTGTGAACAAATCTGGGTGCCTTTCCATAGTGTAACTAATCCAAAAATGTTTATGTAAACCTTAAGAACATTTGCAGTAATGTTTTTTTTTTGTTTTGTTTGGGGTTGCCCTACATTAACCACCTCAAAATGGGTTTCAAAATACATTTACACCAAACCTTTTTTTTTGGTAAAACATTTATTAAATAACAAACATGTTGCCAACATGCTTTTAATTGTAAAAAGAATTTCATCACAGAATCACACAAAAAAATGGCCTCAGGGTTTCCAAAAATTAAATATCTTGCTTAGTCAGACATAAACAACAAAAGCAAAACGCAAACATAATTTATCTTTTTTAACAGACAAAATAAAAAACAAACATCAAAATTAACTAAACATGTGGTGGTATATCTGTCAAAATTATGTTAGTTGTCCAAAAACAGTACAGGGTATTGCCAATGGGTTCCATTAGTTTTTCAGTTTTGTAAAGTGTTGTGATTTTGGACCAAAAAAAAAATTAGGTTCACCTTAAAATACATTTGCTCTAATTGTAAACTTAAAAATAAAGTTACAAATATTACCTAAAAAATCTTGACACAACAGAATCACGTCTGGCCCTCCCGACAGCATCACAACACCTTCCTCTGGGGGGCCATCCTCTGCCAAGGCAACCTCTGGCTGCATGGGTACTGGACTCCTTATTGCAATGTTGTGTAAAATCCCACACAGGACCACAATGTGAGAAACCATATCCGGCGAGTACAAGAGTGCACCACCAGAGTGATGGAGACACCGGAACCGGCCCTTTAAAAGGCCGATACAGCGCTCCACCACCTGCCTGGTGGCAGTAAATGCGGCATTATATTGAGTTTGTGGCCCTGGTGTGGGATTCAAATAAGGAGTCAGTAGCCAGGGTGTGCAAGGATATCCACTGTCACCTGATGGAAATGGGACACCAAAAGATCCATAAATTGTCAATGAAGACATGTTTACACTATTACTATAGCTACATACTGGATTTATACTTACCAAGAAGCCACGCATCACCAGCTTGCAGTGTACTTAATTTTGGCCAAATCCCTGAATGCTGGATCACATACGCATCATGGCTGCAGCCTGGAAATTTGGCATTCAGGGAGAGGATCTGGAGGGAGGCATCACATAGCACCATTACATTTAGCAAATGGAAATGTTTACGGTTCCTATAGATTTGTTCCCTGCATGCAGGGGGCTGAAGTGCTATGTGAGTGCCATCCACTACCCCTATGACGTGTGGAAAGCCTGCGATCTCAAAAAACTTCTGCTTTACCACATCAAGGGCTTCCGTATCCACAGGCATACTAATAAAATGAGCTATATGATTGAAGAATGCATCTAGCACACGCCTCAGGATCCGTGAAAATGAGGGCTGGGAGAGGCCACCCACCTGCCCCACAGTGGTTTGGAAGGACCCTGAGGTGCAGAAATGTAACACCGCCAACAACTGTGTAAGTGTTGTGATTGCTGTAGGAATGTGAATCTGACTTTCTAAATCATTCTTTATTATTGAAAGAGTGTCTAGGATAATATTTGGAGGCAGGCGATAAGTGGTTACAACCACATCATCAGGCATTCCAAAAAGGGTGACACATGATCTATATATCTTGGCCCTTGCACGCCTCCTATGCCTACGCCCAGGAGGAGGCTGAGAAAGGTTGGTGGGGGGAAACATGGCCACTATTAGCTGGCCCACATCGCTCTGTAAAGTTACAATAAAAAAAAGTGTTGTTGAGAAAGATTTTTCAATATTTTTCCAAAAATACTTAGCTTAGTAATAATGGTGCATATTCTTACAGGGTCGGGCTGTGCCATCTTCGGGAACCCCTACAGGTGTTGTTTGTGTACTGGTTTTTATTTTATGGAAGGAAAAGAAAATAATATTTTAATAAAATTACACCACTATTACTACATTTATTGTTAAAACAATCCTTATTTGAAATTGGGCAATATTAAAAATTGAAAACATAATTATTGTTTTATCAATAAAAACCACAAATGCATTATTAAATGTAAAAAAGACAGCATAAAACACTTCATTATTAAATACAAAAAACTTTTAGGTTTGTAAAAATAGACACTTACCTGAATCAAGTACAAACTGGACTGTTAAACACCTAAAACAAAACAATAGAACATGACAATAATTGTTTGAATAATGTCCTTTTTTTGGTTTAAAATACCAAAATATAAACAAAAAGCTTGCAGTAGGCTAGCACACTTACTGGAGTCTGCAAAGAACGTTGTTATTTTGTTCCTCTAAAAACACGGCCACCCAAACACACAAAGTAACCGGGTTTGGGAAATGTATGGACAAACAAAAATTCAAAAATAACCCACCACCCAAAAAACCCCCCAAAAAACCCCACCACCCAAAATTAAAAAAACAAAACAAAACAAAAGGAACACCCAAAAAAAAACAAAAAAACCCCACCACCCAAAAAAACAAAAAACAAAACAAAAGGAACACCCAAAAAAACCCAAAAAAACCCACCACCCAAAAAAACAAAAGAAACACCCCAAAAAAACAAAAAAACCCACCACCCCAAAAAAACAACAACAACCACCACTGAAACAACACCACCCAGCACCACTCAAACAACACACGCAAGCACCACTCAAACAACACACACAAGCACCATTCCAAAAACACACACAAGCACCACTCAAACAACACACACAAGCACCACTCAAACAACTCCAAACACTGTAAACACTAGCAATCCCTTCCTGCACCACAAATCACTCCAACTACAACCCACAAGTAAGTGAACATTTGGCTTTGCTTTAAATAAGGCCAAAAAAAACACAATGATTGAATAATGCAGGCAAGGTGAGCATTGTACGTAGGCAAATAGGGATGCACGGGTAACCAATCCAGGGATGCGCTCACATCTAGCCCAACCCACGCAGTGATTACGGAATGCAGGCAAGGTGTGCATTGTACGTAGGCAAATAGGGATGCACGGGTAACCAATCCAGGGATGCGCTCACATCTATAAAATAGTCATCAAAAGCACTATTCTTCATGCTCTGGCAAGCGAGGAGCATGGTGGGCAGAGGACAAATGAGGCATGTAAGTGTTAAACACATTTAAAAAAAACCACAATAACAGTTCATATCTTCCACAAATGTCTTTTTGAAATTAACAAAATTAGAAAATATTGTAAGTTCTGGGAATCCACTACCACCACCAGAGGAGGAGGAGGCGGGGCCAAGCAGGCCAAGGCCCAGAAATCCACCATTTTCAAGGCTAGAGCTTGTGACATTGGTGACCATGACAATGGATAACCTTGTCCATGCCCCAAGAAATATGGGGGCTGGAGCCAAAGACAGGATTTGGGAGGAGATATCCAGGGCTGTTAATGCTGTGGGGATAACCCACAGAACCATGAAAGTCATCAAAAAAAGGTGAAAAAATTATATTGTGAGTGTACTGAAGTCAAAAGCGAAATCTTAATTAAATTAACTAACCCTTAAAAAATTCCAAATCACATTGTCAGATGGACTCATTTCAAATACCAGCTGAAAAGGAAGCTACGGAGTAGGGTGGACCATGCTGCGGGGACAGGTGGTGGTCCCATCCATGAGGAGCTGACCTTGACAAGGTTGTCGATGTTGGCTCAGGGATGTGTGACAGAAGAGGAGATAGTCAGCGTGTCCACTATGGACACTGACATGGCCGACTTCAACACTCCACATGTGCAAGAATGTAAATATTTTTAGGACTCAATAAAGTATAAAGCTAAACCGTGTATGCGTTTTTTTTTTCAACAAAATACAAATGTTTTTTTTCTTTTTTTCCAGACTCAGAGGAGGTAGTGCCTGCTCCTGAGGTCAGGTCTGGGTCCAGCACAGATGGAGACTCTGCAGGGGAGGATCCAAGTACTCCATCTGGGGACCCTGTGGAGTCTACTCCAGGGCAACCATCGGACGGAGAAGTGCCTCTCCTCACCAGGTTGGTCTCCCAAACTCAGGAGAACAGATGTGTTCTTCTGAGGATGGAGACCACTCTGGTGGGGGTGGCGGTGGCCCTGGAGACCATTGCTGGGGCCATAGATCGTTGGGCCAATACCCAGGAGCAGGCAAACCCACCTGCCATGATGGAGCGAGACTCCCTTCCTCCCAGGACCACCACCTCTGGCAGCCCAACAGCCACCCCTAAAAGTATGAAGAGCCCTATGCCTAGGCCTGAGGAAATACCATCTACCTCTGGCCAGGCCAGTCGGCGGGTTACACGCCAGTCGGCTGTCCGTAGCTTACCTCTTCCTCCGAGCCGGCCCAAACGACGTAAGTAGCCCTGGATATCTCCTCCCTCACCTCTTGTCCAGTCCCCATACTTCTTGTCACCAATGTTTCAAGCTCTTTTTTTTATTATTATTTTTTTTTTAGAATTGTGTTTTTTATTTTTAATTTTTATTTATAGGCAAATGTTGCCCTAACAATTGTAAATCAAATTGTGATTAAAGGCTAATCTCCTAAAAATAAAAAATTGAAACAAAAAAAGTCTAAATTTAACTATATCAATGTATACATGGTTTAAAAAGTATTGTATCTGAAAAGGCTGCTACGCAAAATACAATGCTAGATGTTTTAAAAAATGTCCTAAAATAATAAATTAAAAAAGCACAAATAAACAGTTGTGTTACGAATTCCCTAATGCACACGCAAGTGAAATCATTTACAAGGTATTTAGCAGTGTTAATAGTTACAATGAATGCACCAATCTTAAGGCCCCCATACATCAGAGATCGATTGCAGCAATCGTGCAATTTGCAATCGATTGTGTATAAAAATCTTTACCTTTTTCAATCGATTGTGGCATCTCTGCAATCAGCAATCGATTGAAAAAGGGAAAGATTTTTATACACAATCGATTGCAAATTGCACGATTGCTGCAATCAATCTCTGATGTATGGGGGCCTTTAGCTGCTTGGTTTGTGTGGTTCCAATTAGAAACATCACAAGTAACATCGGATTAACGATTGTACTGTTGTGGCTTACGGACGCTTCTTGCCTACCTTAGCCTGGACGATCATCCTATTCGTAGAGTGACGTTGTCATGCATCCGCAATTTATGGTCGTACGAAGCAGATAATTTATGCAATCCCCTAAAACGCCTGGAAACGCTGAAGCACACCTCCGTTTGCAGACCACCACCCCCGTATACACCCACAAACGGACTTTCCTGTCAATCAACTTTCGCAAGCCACTTCCGTTTCGGAAGCCCTACGACCGACAGTATTTTGCATCGATAGAGCTCGTACGAACACGCGCACAGCTAGCCGTGCGCAGGCGCAGAAAGAAAAACATCGGATGCGTACGACCGTGCGGCCGCTACGACCGACTCTGAATGAGGTCCTGAGAGTGGTTTAGAATTTTTATCACCGGAGAACTCGGTATAGAATACTTTGCAAATTGGAGGGATATAGCGATTTAATAAGATATGTAAGATCGCTTTTTTCTCTCCCTGTACTATTCTTTCTGTACTCTCATCAGCTCCATCTCTGGGAACTGACAGCAGATGCAGGGAATTCTGTGCATCATCTGTATTTGGAGAGGGTAACTCTCATTGACCACCTCTGCCGACGGGAATGTGATTAGAAGCAGATTATCACTTCATCGGAATATACAGATGCTTTTCATTACTATACTATCACGTTGATGGGTTTCTCCCATACAATCTGTCTTGTACTTATGGAGTTTGATTTTTGAAGCTTAAACTGTTAATAATATAGACAGCAATAATATTGCGATTGGTTTGTAATATTTTACTTAACCATACTTGATAGTAGCACAGGAGGGGCTTCATGACTATTTAATCCCTCTATAAGATAAGTGATTTGTATTCTTCACCTGCCTCTAATACTTGAAATCACAACATTACTTGATTTTGTCCTAATTCCTGATCTCAGGAGGGGCACACATATCAAGTGATATATCATCTGTCTATTGTAGTATCGTGTATGTCTGTCTGTATTTATATGTTTATTGTGGTTAGTCCTACCAGATCTATGATGAGATCTTAATAAAGTTTAAATTTTAGTATTAGAGTGCCCCCAGAAAGAAGTTTTCTTTTTCCTTTTTTCTTTACTGTGTATGTATGTATGTAAGTATGTGTTAGTGTCTATATATGTTATTGTGTATATGTGTTAGTGTGTGTATACTGTGTATATTTTAGTGTATATGTACAGTGCTCGAAGTGGGAATTTAGAGGTGGGGGTATGGCGAATGAATCTCTCCCCCCCCCTCCCCTTGGGTCCCTGCTTCCATATCACCCCATTGTACGTCTCACCCCCCCTCCCCCCTCTCACACCCTGCCCTTCTCACTAATTCCCTCTCTGTCATCCCCTACAATGCTAACTGCCTGCCTCCCTCTGTCTGCCCCTCTCTCTATTCCCTCTCACTTCCTCCCCTCTCTCTATTCCCTCTCACTACTTACCTCTGTGATGCGCTCAGTGCGCTGCTGGAACGGAGCTGCCAGGACTCAGGAGCACTGGGTCCCACGTTGCTGGTGCAGTTGTGCTTGACGTCAATCCAACATAATAGAGACCACAAGGACAAATAAGGATATATATGAGGTGATCTAGATTACAATGTAATCGATATCTGTAATCGATATCTGATCTTTGTTTTGCGACCCGTATGCGGGTGGGAAAAAGTTGGACCCGTGACCATTGCACTACAAGATATACAGTTACCACATGAGAACGAACCAGGTTTTTTGCTCATTAACTCCAAGGTGCTGACTCCATCTTTGGGAAAAAAGAGTTGGTCTCATTAATAGTTGTTTCAAGTTAGGGCCTTTCTGATAGGCCATCATAGGTGGATCCATGTTTTTAAATGGTAGAAGAGGATCCGATTTCAAAATTGGCCAATATTTCTTAAGGGATTTGATGATCTTATATGAATTTCCATCGTATTTGCTGGTAAAGATCATCCTATTCGGTCTCTTAGGTTTAGAAGAAGAATCTTCTTTTGTAAAGATTTGATGTGCTTTTGTGAGACATCTAGACAGAGTCCCTTGTGTATATCCCCGGTCCTTGAATTTTATAGACATTTCAGCCAATTGTATTTCCCTTTCATCCAAATTTGAATTAATTCTCATAACTCTCAAAAACTGAGAGATCGGCAAATTCTCCTTTAGGGCAGGTGGATGGTGGCTTGTAGGAAGCAACATTAAACTCCTGTCTGTCGGTTTTCTATATAGCGTTGTAGATAGACAACCATCTTTGATACAAATGGAGACATCTAAGAAGTTGATTGAAACAGGATCGACTTGGGATGTAAAACGAATGGGAGTGGTCAGTAGATTCAGAGTAGAGACCATTTCACCAAAAGATTCAATCGTTCCATGCCATAAAAGAAAAATATCGTCGATGTAGTGACAGTAAAATAAAATCTGATTACCGTAATTGGGGTAAATATAATGTTCCTCATAGTGCGTCATATAAAGATTGGCATAAGCGGGCGCCAAACTTGAGCCCATCGCTGTTCCTGTCCGCTGCATATAATATGCATCCTTATATTTGAAATGATTACACTTCAATACCAAAGAAGCCAATTCAACAATACATTCTGAGGGAATGTCCTCCACCGGGCCCTTGATCAAAGCTTCCTTCAGGACATCCAGGCCTTCCCCATGTGGAATGACCGTATACAAAGAATTGACGTCCATGGTAGCCAAAACGGTATCTCCTTTTATGTTGATAATTGTCCTTATTTTCTGCAAAAAATCACCAGTATCTCGGATATAACTGGTACTTTTTAAAACAAGAGGTTGTAATTTACTGTCGACGAAAATAGCTAAAGGTTGTAGGACAGAACCAATTACGGACACAATCGGTCTTCCGGGTGGATTTGTAATTGACTTATGGATCTTTGGAAGTGTGTATAATATAGGACATCTTGGATAATCCACTGTAAGAAAATGCCATTCATCCTCATTGATCCATCTGTGACTTAGAGCTTCTCCAAGGAATATATCAATTTTACATTTTATATTAGTGATAGGATTAATATCTAATTTATGATAAACATCTTGATCTGAAAGCTGCCGACAGATTTCTTTGTCATGATCGACCCAGTCTTGTACCACAATTGCACCTCCTTTGTCCGCAGATCTAATTACAATACTGAGGTTTTCCTTTAATCGCTTTAATGCCGATAATTCTTTTGGTGGTAAATTTTTATATGATTTAGATGGTTTGTCTGTTATAAGCTGGTTTTGTATCAATCGTAAATAAGTCTTAAGACTGGCATTTTTGGACTGGGGATCAAAGTGTGATTTCTTCTTAAACACTGTTTGCTTGGATACAGGTGTTATTTCATCATAATATTCTTTTAGTCTTAAATTCCTGCCAAACCGATATAGATCCACAGAGTGATTGAATGCACCATGTTGGTAAGTAGGTACAAATGAAAGACCTTTTGCTAATAAATTTACCTCATCCCTATCCAGGGGTGTTTTTGATAGATTAAATACCACATTTATATCCGTCGCCTGCGGACACGCCTCCTTGTGTCCGCCCCTCCGCGGATGGCACCTCTGGTTCTTAAATCCCTTCTTTCTATGGCTGTTGGTTCCTGGCCTGAACCTTGTTCTAAAAAATCACTGCTCCTACTGGGTGGATATGTACCATCATTGAAATCCGTATCCGATGTCGAATATGATGAACCTGACTCATATGGAAAGGAAGATACTTGTCTTCTATGCATGTATCTACGTGGTATACCACCTCGTGATCTCGCTTGATCACCCAACAGCCATCTATAGACATGATGATTTTGATAGTCAGAGGCCACAGTGACCAATTTTTTACGTTTGAATGATATAAGATCCTTTTTATAGGTTTCAACTTGATTTTTTAATCTATCCAACCAGTTGTCGTAATCGTAATACTAGCTTGTGCAATCTCACCCTTTACCTTCTGTAGTTCTCCATTAACTTCTTCAATGACTAATATAATTAAATCCAACGAACACTTGTTCAATATTGCACACCACCGTGAACAAAAAAACGGGTTATTCCTCCCTAATGTCGGGATATTCTGGATACGAAATCCACGTGGAATATGTTTATGCCTATGAAATTCAGATAAAAATTGGCCATGTAGTTGGAGATCTATTTCCCTTCTTTGTAATTTTAATAATCGATAGAATAGATCCAAGATGGCCACCACGTCCCTTCAGTAATGACTCAGTCAGTGTACAGGTCGCATGTAGATGACGGCGCCCTGCAGAGTGCGCGATTAGGATGTATTTAGGGGAAGCACGGACAGTTGTATGACACTTCCGGTCTGGTGCAGCGTTAGCTCGTGGCAGCGCTACACGTGCGGGCGGCTTGGATGGCTTTGATCACGCTGGTGCAGGTATAGTAATATTGGGTCATGTAATGGCTGTAGTTTTATGTGCTTTCGATTATTTGATAATATACTGTATTAGCATTATCCATTTTGAATTTTTACATTAGTGCCACTACTATTTGGTTATATGTAATTATTTGTCTTTTATCTATATCGATATACACATGTTTAGGATGTGGTATATGGGCATCCTGATTGTGTTGCATCATTGCTATTTATATTTGTTAACATCTTTGTTTTTTGTCTCATGTATACATATTAGTTGGTTTTTAGGCATATTTTCATTTATATATATGTCTGAGATAGTATATATGGGTATTTCAGTTTTGCATGTATCATTACTCTTCCATAGATACCATCTCCCAGCGATTCGTTTTATCCTTGGTGAGCTGTAATATACTCACCTTCATGTGATTTATGGTATGTTAGTTATTTTTTCTTTATATAATAGAATGGGGCCAGATAGACATTGTTATATGACACTGATTTGAATTCTGGTTTTCTTTTGTAGATGTCTATTTTTGTGATTTATATTGGACAGACACTTGTCTTGAGAAAGGTCTAATTGTAGACCGAAACGTCGACACATATTAAATAGTGTCTGACATGAAGAATTATATATAAAATTTTTTTGAATAATATATTTCAATAAAAACGTTAATTTTAAAGTGAGTGCCTTCATCCGAGAATTTTGAGGATACTACTTCTATACAATGGACTTATGTCTTGAAGTGCACCCTGATTGAACATTATTTTAAGGTGTGAGTGCAGGACCATAGGATACTATAAGTGTTAATGTGTATATATGTGTTTATGTGTATGTGTTTGTATATATGTATGTGTGTGTGTAGACTGTAGACTATTTATGTTTATGTGTTAGAGGGGTATTCAATATGGGAGTGAAAAGTCCGTGCTGGACTTTTCACTCCACATCGGAGATTTTCCTGGGATAAAGTATCGGGTGCGTGCCCGCTTTATCCCCGTATTGAATATAAAACCTACGAAGACGGGAAGCTGCGAAGTGGGATCTGCGTAAAAAAACGAAATTTATTCCTGGAATAAATTGTATAACCCCCCTAAAGTTGTAAAAACACGGGGGATCACTATGGGTACCCCCGTTTTAGCCTGCAAATGAAAGTCGAGGATTTAAATAGCCGCAGCAGGTGTTTTTTCCCGACATTGAAGAAGTGTTGCAGAAGAGCACTTAGGGTTTTTTTCATTTTTTTTAAGTGGTCCCATCAAATTTGGGGTACATAAAAATGGGTACTAGCATATTTTTATGTCCCTAAAGTAAGTTTTTAAAAATTCTGCAACTATGCACCTGCCGCTAATAGCCTATTCTAGAAAACACCTGCCGCATACTTGCAGAATAGCCCTGAACCTATTTCCTTATTTTTAAACACTTTTTTCCCCCAAAAAAATTTTTCACCCCAATTTTTAAATTAATTTTTTGGGGTGTCCCTATTTTTTTTTAAAACTTTTTTTGACAGTTATTTTTAGAATGTCATTCCAAGGGGTGCAGGCTATTTTTTTTTAAGCCTGCACCCCTAAACCCCATTTCTGCACTTTTTTTCGCCACCTATTCAGTGGTGAAAAGTTATCCCCATTTTTTTTCAAAGACTTTTCGAACCTGCGAAAAGTCTTTGAAATTGAATACAGTGTAAAACCAAAACCAGCGAAAATGACGTCATTGGTGCGAAAACATTTGAATACCCCTATTAGTGTGTATGTTATATATTATGTATACATATATATAGTATGTATGTGTGTATATATATATATATATATATGTATAATTTATATATATTTATTTATATTTAGAAACCCACCCAGGAAAATCCTGCATTTGCCCCTGGGCCCCCGGGTCGCCCCAGAACCCAGTCCCAGCATGCACATCAGCCTCTGCACAGTGCCACTGCCAGGCTTGCTACCACCCACCAGCAGCACGCAGAGGCCAGAGGGACAGGCAGAGCTTCAGAGGCCAGCCAGGTAGGGTACTGTGTTAGAGTGGGTACACACCTGAGCGACCGGCAATCGTGCCAATGTTCAGGGCGCTTTTCCTTCACCCTGGGCATCGCATGATTGCTGCTACACACTACACGATTTAATGAACGATGGAGCGACCACTTGTTCCATCATTCATTAAAGTGTATGGTGCCGCATGCGATATTGTGTGATTGGCTGTGCAGGACAGCCAATAACACGATACTGGTTGCGACCGTGGGAGCGCGCAAATTGGGCAAACACACTGTGCGATATGTCAGATTTGTCATTCCGTTTTGACCAAATTGGGCCGATATTGTGCAAGTGCGTAGTCGGCCTTATTCTCAAGTACTATGAAATATAGATTGATTTATGTCGTTTTTATGTTGTGCCATCTGATTTAAAATTGACTAGTTCAGTGGTTCCCAAACTTATTTGAATCACGGCGCCCTAGAGTGTCAGCATTGTTTTCACGGCACCCCTAAGTTTAAGTTTGTTATTGAGAAATTGAAGTAAAATAGTAAAGTGAAGTAAACTGTGGTTACCTGTCATCCTTAGGGTCAGTTATGTAGTGGGTGACAGGTTTTCACCTCTGTTTGTTCACATATTTACATTACATTGACCATAAATAATATGCTTTGGTGATGGACCACCAACCTGCGGCACCCCTGCAAGTGTCCCAAGACACCCCAGGGTGCCACGGTGCACAGTTTGGGAACAACTGGACTAGTTAATAATTATGGGCTGAGCAATTATCGGTAGACTGCGCACACACCGTGGGCCTCATTCAGAAGCGGTCGGAGTTTGCAAGCGGTCGCTCAGAAACTGGGCGGCCACTTGCATCCTGACCGCCCACCTCTGTTGCGGTCGTTAGGCTGTGGGTTAACACCCACAGCTCTAACAACCGCTCCGGTGATGGTCGCGATGGTCAGAGACCATCATGACCATCGGGGCTTACGACGAGACCCTAGGGTAGGGTCTCACTTGTCGTAAGCCCCGGAGAGATTCTGGCTCTGTCTGAGCCGGAAGCTCTCCACTGACATCACTAGTGATGTCAGTGGGGCCTCCCCCAAACGGCAGGTGTTCCCATGGAAACGCCTCCGTTTGGGCTGCCACCCCCCCCCCGGCCCGCCTTCCAAACGGGGCGACCTGTCAATCAACATCGAAAGCTCGCCCCTTTTGGATCGAGAACCGCTACGACCGGCGCTGTCGGTCGTAGCGGATCTCACGGCGCCGTCGTGCGCATGCTCTGTGGGGGGCCATCGACCCGGTCCGAGCGCATCGGCGCTAGCGACCGGGTCTGAATGACCCCCCGTGACCTTACTGCGCACACTCCAAGGTATAGTGCTATGGTTTATTGAGGGAGAGGGGCCCCAAACTGATGTCTTGCCTAGGGCCCCATGAGGTCTAAATCCGGATATGTTGAGTAGGCAGATCATTCCGGTATACATCACAGCAATCACGAATATTTTGGAAGATTTTCTTGAATTTACTTGAATGATTATGTAACTCTGTAACTAGGTGGAGTCTCACGTCCTACATTAAGCTTGTCACATAATTTCCCTTCTACAATGAGCTATTGAAATGAATGTAAAAGACTTAATATTATCTGATCTCGACTATGAAGATCTGCATTGAAAAGCTACAGTTCAGCACAACCTTGTAAAATTGATCTTTATCAGCAAATTGTTTTTAACTCGCTACTCCCATCCATCTTCTGCTGAGATCCACTGGGGCTGGGGTGGATTCCTGTGCCCGGATTGTTGTAACCCAGCGATTACCACTTCCTGATAGTGGAATAGTTGGATTAAAGTTGTCTCTGTTCGGATAGAATCGTGTACAATGATCAAAGTTATGGGTGTGTTCTCAAGAGCGAAGTCTATGGTCAGCAATTCTGGGGAACGTTACAAGACAGGAACTGTCTACAAAGGTTGCAGAACTACACAGGCCGAGAATGTAACGGAAGGCCAGCCAAGGTGAGGACGTCAAAGCAGAGGTCAAATCAGATTCATGAGTACTGGAGCAAGCTGGAGTGCCCTATCTTAGAAGTGCCCGATTTAAAAGTGCCAATTACATTTTAAATCGATTATTGGCGTTATATCAGCGTTAAACAGAAGTGAAACAGAAGGAAAACCACCAAACTACAATCAACCAACAACCCAAACATTACTTGGACAAAGTGGAACAAACTATTGTGAGTTCAGTCTCCATACTACTAGATCCTGTGGACTACATAACCAGGACATTCATCACTGAACTCCCTGTTTGGTGGCTACATAAACCCGGTGCCTCCCTTACTACTATTTCTGCTGGCTCTGTGCTTTACATATAATCCTAATGCATACTTATCTGTGTTAATGTCAGTTTACCTCTATAATATTGTACTTTTACCTTAGCTCTTTTTCTAAGTCTTAAATCACCTAGCTCCTACCACTGCCTAATTTATTATTTAATTTCTGCTCCCACCAAATGTCCACTTTTATTATACTCAATAATAAACTTTTGCTGTACAGACACTTTCTCCCACACTGTACTCTTACATTTCTGGAAATCTGCACTCTCACATTCTTTCTTCATTCCTACTTTCAACTTTTTCTTCCACTATTTAAATCATCCTTAGCATTACCATGTTTCCTTCAACTCCAACCTTCACTCAGTGTCTACCTAATCTTTTGTTCTGCCCCTTGCCTCCACCTTTATCTTTTCCCTCCTTGTCTCCTCCACTTCCGCTTCCCCTTATCTCCTCTCCTCTGGTTACCTTCCCCCCATCTTCTCCCATTACTCCACCTTCATTCTCTTATACTCCACCAGGATCCTACTACCTCACTGCTAATCCCTCCTCCCACCCCCCTCACCATGTCACTTCACCCCACATCCATCCACATATCATTAATGTCCCTCCCTGCCCACCTTCTACTGGCGCCCCTTCTAGCACTGGAGACCGCACCATCGCTACACTCTATTCAGCTCAGTCCCACAAATCAATCTCACCTCCACGCTACAGCAACCCTGATAATCTCATTCAAATCTCTACAACAAACTTTGTCTCTCTATCCTGTGCCCTCTGGAATGCCAGGTCAGTCTGTAATAAACTTGTTCCAACCCATGACCTTTTCATCTCCAACTCCCTGAATATCCTAGCCATTACTGAAACCTGGATTCTACCCTCTGACACCACTTCTCCTTCAGCTCTCTCCTCTGGGGGCCTCACCTTTTCCCACACCCCACGACCTGGGGGTCGCCATGTTGGTGGTGTTGGGGTCCTTCTATCCCCTGGTTACTCATACCAACCCATTTCCTCTGAACCATCCCTTACATTCTCTACATTTGAAGTCCATGCTTTATGCCTCTTCCACCCAGTACACCTCTGAGTAGCTGTCATTTACCATCTCCCTGGCCCTTCCTCCAACTTCCTTGACAACTTTGCTTCCTGGCTCCCTCACTTTCTCTCCTCAGACCTTTCCTCCATTATCCTAGGTGACTTCAATATTCCAATTGATATCCCCATAGAATCCTCTGCCTCCAAACTCCTCACCCTCACATCTTCACTTGGTCTCTCCCAATGGACCTCCTCACCCTCCCATGTGAGTGGCCATTTGCTTGATCTGGTCTTCACTCGCCGATGTGATATTTCTGATCACTCCAATTCCCCTTTCCCACTTTCTGACCATCATCTTCTCTCTTTTAACCTGTCCCTCTCTCTTTCCCCTCCTCTACCTCCAAAAGCCACCATCACTAAGCGTAACATTGACGCTATCGACACAGTTTCCTTTTCTTCCCTGCTTGACTCACTTCTCTCCCCTATCCTCTCTCTCTCCGGCCCTGACCAAGCCACCTCCCTATACAATGCCTCCCTTACTTCTGCTCTGGACTCTGTTGCTCCAGTGATCACTACTCACACTCGCAGATCTACTCCTCAACCCTGGCATTCCAAATGCACCAGATACCTGCAAAAGTGTTCACGAACCGCCGAGCGACAATGGAGAAGATCATGCTCTAAGGCAGATTTTCTCCATTTTAAATTTATGCTCTCATCCTATAGTGCTGCTCTCTACCTCTCTAAACAGTCATATTTCAAGATCCTCATCTCCTCTCAGTCCTCTAATCTCCAACGTCTCTTCACCACTTTTAACTCCCTCCTTCGCCCACCCCCTCCTCGTCTCCCCTCCTTGCTCTCTGGCCTTGACTTTGCTACCTAATTTACATCATACGTCAGGACATCATATCCAACCAATCCCCCAGCTCTCCACCTACTCATTTCCCAGATAACCCCTCCCCATCAACTTTACCAACTCTTAACATCCTTCTCCCCTGTATCTGGAGAGGAAGTCATGGCCCTCATATGGTCCTCCCCCCCTTCCACCTCCTCCCTTGATCCTATCCCCTCCCACCTCCTCCGCTTCCTCTCTCCTTTTGCCTGCTCCCATCTTGCCCACCTCATTAACCTCTCCCTCTCATCAGGCACTGTTCCTTCTGCATTCAAGCATGTCCTTGTCTCCCCCATTCTTAAAAAACCTACCCTTGATCCTAACCTTCTTTCTAACTACCGACCCATCTCTCTCCTCCCTTTTGCCTCCAAACTCCTTGAGCGGATTGTCTACAAACGCCTTACCACTTTTCTTTCCTCCCACTCCTTCCTTGACCCATTTCAGTCTGGCTTCCGTTCTCTCCACTCCACTGAAACTGCCCTCACGAAACTCAGCAATGACCTCTTTGCTGCCAAATCAAAGGGCCACTACTCTCTTCTCATTCTCATTGATCTCTCTGCTGCTTTTGACACAGTGGATCACCCTCTTCTGCTGAATATCCTTCACTCCCTTGGTCTACGTGACACTGCCCTCTCCTGGCTATCATCCTACCTCTCTGACCGATCTTTCTCCATTTCCTCTCATGACTCTTCTTCCCCCTCTCAACAGCCTCTTACAGTAGGTGTTCCCCAAGGTTCTGTTCTTGGACCTCTCCTATTCTCCCTCTATACTTCCTCTCTAGGTGAACTCATCAGCTCTTTTGACCTCCATTATCATCTCTATGCTGATGATACTCAAATCTACCTTTCCTCCCCTGATCTCTCCCCCTCTCTTCTGACTCATATCTCCAACTGTCTCTCTGCTATCTCTTCCTGGATGTCCCAGCGATTTCTTAAACTTAATATGGCTAAGACAGAGCTGAACGTCTTCCCACCCTCCCACATAACCTCACCTCCCACTATTTCTTTATCAATTGATGGAATAACTATCTCATCTAGTCCCAAGGTGCGCTATCTTGGAGCTATCCCTCTCCTTCAAACCACATATCCAGAACCTCTCACAGTCCTGTTGTTTCCATCTCAAAAATATTTCTAAGATCAGACCCTATCTCACCCAGGATGCTACAAAAACCCTCATACACTCACTGGTCATCTCCAGATTGGACTACTGTAACCTCCTCCTATCTGGCCTCCCCAAATCCCATCTCTCTCCTCTCCAGTCCATCCTTAATGCTGCTGCACAGCTTATCTTCCTCCCCAAACACTCTACATCTGCCTCCCCTCTCCTACAAGCCCTCCACTGGCCCCCCTTCTCTTTTAGAACAAAATTTAAGGTTCTCACGCTCCCTTACAATGCCCTCACCCAATCAACCCCCATATACATCTCTGATCTCATCTCCCTTCACTCTCCTTTCCGCTCTCTTTGTTCAACTAATGCATGCCGCCTTTCATGCCAGCTGATTACTTCCTCCCACTCCCGCCTCCAAGATTTTGCCCGCACTGCTTCCCACCTCTGGAACTCTCTCCCTCTTCCCATCAGACTCTCCACCTGTTTGCAATCCTTCAAACGGGCTCTCAAGACCCACTACTTCATCAAAGCCTTCCAGCTATCATTCTAACTCCCTGCTACATGCTCCTTCCTCCCCATCTACCCCATCTGTGTCACCTTTGTTTGTCTTCCCCTCCCTTTTAGAATGTAAGCTCTTACGAGCAGGGCTCTCTACCCTCTTGTGCTTCTCCCTACTTTAGTTTCATCTACTTCTTACTCACCACTAGGGCACCTAACACTTGGTTGCTTATGTTCTGTTGCTTATCTGGGTGTTCTGGTCACTAATGTAGCAATATATATTATCCATGTCCTGGTCCTGTATTGTATTGTACTGTATTGTATTGTTCTGTAAGTCGCTTGTCTACAACTTGTTTATGTACTTTGTAAGGCGCTGCGGAATATTTGTGGCAGCATATAAATAAATGATAATAATAATGGGACATCACTTGGAGGATGCGAGCCGCACCGGGTGACACCATCCGAAGGGGCAACACCAAAATATCAGAACTGTTGAGCAGCACAGCTGCAGTGTGGATGACGCTCATGCCGGCGTCATCCACACTGTGCTAGGAAAGACTGGGGGCTTCCCAGCAGCTCCTGCGGCACCCGTCAAGCGCCCAGTGTGATGGCACAGATCAGAGGCCATGACCATTGGAGGCTCCAGGGGTGGGCTGCAGCGCAGTTCAAAATTCAAATAGGGAACCACACCAACTGCCAGTGAGTCCCAGCCATCTATATTTGGCAGCATTTGGAGTGGCAGTTGGTGTGGTTCCCATATCTGAATTTTGGACTGCGCTGCATGCCCCACCTATGGAGCCGCTACTGGTCGTGACCTCATGGGCACGAGGCCATGCCTCCTTTCATGTGCGTGTGAGGAGTCTGGAGGTGCCGCACCAGGTGTCACTACATGTTGTATCCAGCATTCAACTGGTTACAATGAGGCCTAGATTGGTGAGATATAGGCATGTGAAAGTTGTGGGCAACCAGGAGAATCCACTAGATTAGGACTAATTTGGGATGTTACATACAGCAATGAGAATAAATTTGATAAAATTGTTGGAATAATTTGACCTGAACTGTTATATGATTTTCATCAACTCCAAATAATACATTAAAAATAATTTAATAAAGCAAGTAATGCACAAAAACATATTTTTGCATGGCTATAACAATTGTTAGGGACTGCTGTAAGCTAGCAGAGGGGTATTGGAATCCTTGTGCAGGATATAACAGATTGGGTAAATTCGGAAATCATACGGAAAGGGAGGTAAATTTACTAAATGCCTGTTTGGTGTTTTTGGTTGATTTTACTAATCACAAAACGTCCAAAAAGCTGACTTTAGAACATCGTACCAACAATATATTTTTTCACATAGCGAAGAATAGGAAACGCAGATTTACTAATGGTCGGGTTTAGAACCGACCAAAAACCAACTGACGGAAAATCAGCCCAAACAATAGACCTGTCTGAGGCAGGCGAGCTTGGGAGAAGCACTGCACAGTTCACTATGATCTGTGCAGGCTTCCTTAGGTTAAAAAGTTAAGTGTTAAAATGAAAAAATGAAAAAAATGTATTGTGCTCCCCCCAAATCATTAACTAGCCCTGGACCTCCCAGCTTGCGCTGGCATTGGAAAATAGGGGGAAAAATGCCGTGGGGTTCCCCCTATTCTCCAATAACCAGCACCGAGCTAAGCCAGCCAGGGGAATAATGCCATTGCAGGGGCATACACAGTGTGTGGTCCCCCTGCCATTACATTAACTAGACCCAAACTGGTCAGTCCAGGGCTGGAATTCCTCAAAAAGTGGGGTGGGAAAATAAAATGGGGTCCCCCTTCTGAGCAACTACGTGGGTTAATGGTTAAATAATAGATTATAATATTGTTTGTTACAGGTGGACTACAAGTCCCATGCATCCTGCCCAGGCATGCCGGCACAACAACTACCAGCATGCCCGGACAGCACTATAGAGGAGTGCCACACACTGTGAGCTGGGGTCTTTTTGGCGCAATGGGTGTCACAGACCCCAGTGACACCACTTTACGTCTGGCTCCCAGAAGATGGTGGCTGAGCAGTAAGCTGTAACTGCCTAGCTACACTCTGCTAGACACAAGCGTGCATATACCTTTTGCAAAAGTGTACAGGAGCACCAATACTGATCTTACATTTTATTCTTTATAAATGATCTCCACTGGAATCTCATACCAAATCTAGCAGGTTCCCTACAAAATTATCAGGAACATGCCATGCTGGGGGCATGACTGCATCATAGCAGCCCTTCCCAGTGACGGTGGAAGTTTTAGAATATGTCTGCATGTGTTTGAGTACCTCCCTAAAAGTCCGTGCTGGACTTTGCGCTCTACATCGGAGGTTTGATGGCGATAAAGTATCGGGCGCGTGCCCGCTTTATCCCCGTATTCAATTAGGAATCAGCGAAAACGGGAGCTGGTGGAAAGGTAAGTATCGCAAAAAATCCAGAATTTTGTTCCTAAAGATGTCTAGATATGGGTACCCCCATTTTTGCCTGCTGAAGAAAGTCGGGGTTTGTAATAGCCGTGGCAGATGCATAAATGCGGCTTAAGAAGAAGGGGTGAAGAATAGCACTTAGATTTATTTATTTTTTTTAAACTATTTCCATCAAATTTGGGGTACATGAAAATGGGTGCAAGCATATTTTTAAGTCCCTAAAGTTATTTTTAAAAATTCTTCAAAAATGCACTTGCCGCTACTACCCGCAATGAAGAAAACACCTGCCGAATACATGGGGACCCCTGTGGAATCTATTTCGCTACTTTAGGATTTTGTCCCACATATATTTTTTTTTTACCCCAAAATTCAAGTAAATTTTTTGGGGTGTCCCGATTTTCTATTTCAACTTTTTTTGACACGCATTAATTTTAGGGGTCATTCCCAGGGGTGCAGGCTATTTTTTTTAAGCCTGCACCCCTAAACCCCAATCCTGCACTTTTTTTCGCCATGCAACACATTGTGAAAATTTATCCCATGGGCGAAAAGTCTTTGAAATTGAATACGGGAATATTTAAAATAGGCGCAAATGACGTCATTGGCGATAATTTATTTTCACAGCCAAATTCTTCAAAAGCTGACTGGAGACCACAGCACAGAGCTATCTATATATTTGTTACTGGTAATTGTTTGCCCTCTGCTTTGTGATCATGCATAGAGCATAGCAGTACATAATACATCGCTGACACACTATACCTTCATAGCCAACCCAATGACGAATGATATAATTGTTTCCTACAGTAGATTTCCCATTTTCGCTCCATGAATGAAGAATTGGTCTGGGTAATCGCAGCGACCTAAACAACGTAAGCCTGGCGCATCCAGAAAATCATAGCTGTGTGTAGATTTCCCCAACTTCTTTCCTTGGGACGGTTTGTGACCAAATGATGATTACGGTAATTGCACACATAGTGTATGTAAGAAGTGGTAAAATAGCAACCGAACAGTTTTACTGAGAAGGATCTTACTAGTCGCCCGTATGTGTGAGGTAACTGGCTTGGCACGGAGAGCGCGTCTCTACCAAAAGCAGATGTTTTGCAGCAGACTCAGCAGCGACCACATCACAGAGCGGCTTTCACTTGGATTGACGTCCACTTTGGTTAGCACAGTGTTGGCATCACTTCCCAGCCGCAATGGCAACTAGTTATGTCCTTCGGATTTAACGCTACCTGTTCTTAGGAGCCATCTTTGTATTTATCCCAGATCTGCTACTGAATTTTAACTCAATTCCCCCCCCCCCAGTATCCTTATGTGCCTTCTCGCAGCCAGCTGCCAGGAAAGAGTATTGAAGTTCGATAGACACAGGACACGAGCAGCTAAATATTAGCTGTGGGTGTCTGGTTTGCATCCACTCCTGTGCAGGCTGTTGTGTTTTGTTGTCAGCTATTGAATGAGATTGATGGAAAGGTGCACAGGGACAAGCAGACCGTTCTCTGTCTTTGTATTGGAGTCATCTTTTGTTTTTTTTCTCTTAAAGGGGGATCTGTCATTAAACTCTCTAGATTTTTTTTTTTTTACTATTTTTTTATTGAAGCGTCATATATAATACATTTTCCATATACAGTAAATACAATGCAAAGACAATAATCAAAACAATAGGATAATACAAATATACGTCTCTATATATTAAGCTGACATTATAAGTTTCATTGTAACAGTGTAATATCTTTTTTAAATATATTCAACGAATATATTGTCATTTGTAAAAACATTTTATAACAAATTAAATGAAATGAAAATAATAGAACTCTCTCCTTCAACTCAACTTCAACAGATGCAACTATTTTTAAGTACAGGATATTTGATGACTTTAAAAAAAAAAAAAAATTCTTTGTCCCATTACCTCTCACTCAGGAGACCGTCCTGAAGATGCAAATGTACACTATGTAGACAAAAAAGTGATTGGACACTGACAGCAAATGTACAGTATCAATGAGATTTTATTGAAGTCTGTACTTTGTAGGTCCACCATGTGCAGTGATTACTGCAAACACCCTACTTGGCAAACTGTCCACAAGTTCCTGGACAACAGCAGGCAGAATGTTTTGCCATTCCGCCTTATGTACAGTGACCAACTGTGACACTGAAGAAAGTTGAGTCGGCCTAGAAGTAGAGATGTGCGCTGACCCCCGTGTTTTGGTTTTGAATCTGTATTTTTTGTCAAAAGTTGATGAAATCTGCTAAAATCACATACATTTTTTTTCTACCGTATTATTAACCTCAATGACATTAATTTCCACTTGTTTCAAGCCATTTTGACCACCTCACAGCTCACAATATTGTTTTCATCCGGTTTAGGCCCAAAATTTGCACCAAGCTAGCTGGCTGGCTAAGCTAAGCGGCAGTTCAACTTCCAACATGGCACATCAGGAAACAAATGTTTTTATTATTTAGGAGGCCTGAGGGAGTTGGAGTATGTATGTAGTTGAAGACAGGGACAGGAAGGGTTGATTGGTAGTAAATTGAATTGAATTTTTTGATTCTGAAGCAAATTTATGAGTGAGGAGGGGAGGCATTTATTCACATCAATCCTTGTCACAGAAGAATCCTTGAGTGCTATGCCTGCTGCTGCTGGGAGTGGATTTTCATCCCAGAGAGGGACCAGGGAGACTACTAATAGTGCTTTCAAAAACAATTGACTGTTAAACAATCCTTTGCAAAGATTCCATCTCACTAGAAAAGCATTTCCAAACCTGTACAGGGACATTACAAAAAACTAGTTAGTGGCCCCCAAAATGCCATTATACCCACTGTCCACTTAACCACAGATATGTGGAAAAGATGAACAGAGCAAATGCAAGATTTAAGATTTAAGGTTTAAGTCTTATGTTGTGTCTTTCTTGAGAATCATTGAGTGCTATGCCCGCTGCTGCTGCTGGGAGTGGATTTTCATGCCAGAAGGGAGGAAGATGTTGTGTCTTTCTTCCCAATGGACACAGATCTGAAGAGATGCAAAGAGCTGTTGGTAAACAAATTGTTAGCTCAAGTGGCACATGATGCAGTGGGGGCTTTTCCTTCATTTTCTCCAGCAAGTGCATCTGCCGAGAAAAAACTAAACTTTCCCCCAAAAACCCACTGGTGATGCAGATGAGTCAACACAACCAAGTTTTTTTGTGTTGTTCTCAAGCATGACAATGGGCTTTTCCTTATCACGGGCTACAACTGTTTCATCCAGTGGTGCCTCATTTACACAAACAACATCCTCATCAACAACATCCTCATCATCAACATCCTCATCAACATCCTCATCATCAACATCCTCATTAGCGTCAGCTGCACAAATATCCTGCTCATCCTGGTGCACTTCCACAGAAGCATCCTCGATTTCTATGTCAGCATGTTCACTTGTGTTTACATCATCATAAGAGGCAGAACCACCAGTCATAAATAAAGGCCAAGGTCTTAGCCTTTCCTTGCCACTGTGGCGAAACTGCCATACTGCCAATTTTATGTCTTTCTGCAGCTAACTTTTCCTTTGATGTCTTCTTCTTTACCACTGTAAAAGATTGGTTCTTGAGTTTAGATGCCCTGACTTAAGCCCTGTATGCCCTTGGGCATTGGCTTTAGAAGATGAAGTAGATGGACTAGTATTATCATGACTGGTGGCACTGGCAGCAGCTCCAGCACTAGTATGTGCTTCCTGCTCTCCTCTCAAATCTCAACTGATCATTCTCCATGTCAACAAACACGAATGAAGTGGGGTACAGCACACACATCAATTTGTACCAATTTTAAATATTATACTGTGGTATCAATGACCTACAGTGTCACAAGATGTTTTATCAATAAGAATAACACACTGCGCTGCCACTTACAGTGTCACAAGATTATTTATGAATAAGAATAACACACTGCGCTACCACTTAGTGTCACAAGATTAATTATTTATGAATAAGAATAACACACTGCACTACCACTTACAGTGATGTCATTATGTTTATATATAACACATGTTATTTAGCACTTTGTTGTGGTCTTGTAGTCGGTGTGTAGAGTAATCATTTATTAACAATTGAGTAAAGAAGTGAAAAGTTCAATATTAGACTGCGCTACCACTTACAGTGTCGCAAGATTAATTATTTATGATAAGAATAATATACTGCGCTACCACTTACAGTGTCGCAAGATTAATTATTTATGATAAGAATAATATACTGCGCTACCACTTACAGTGTCACAAGATTAATTACACAGGTCTGTGATGAAAAAGCTTTTTTAACAAATTTATATGATACTTATAGATTTTTGGCTTCTGAACACGAAAATGACTCCCGATTTTGCATATCACATCACATTTTTCTACAAAACGTGTATTTATGAATAACTAATTTTTTTAATATTCTTTAAAGTAATAAATGTATTCTGCCTACATTTATTATAAAACATTGTCTTAAATGAATTCAGTCGGTAGTATAGAACGTTGCAATTCAGTTCTCGTCATAAAACTTCCCCCCGCCCAGTGCCAGATTAAGGTCCACATGGTCCTGGAGCTGAAATTTACAAAGGGCCTAAGGCCCTGATTCAGAGCCGGACGTTCTGACAGAGCGCTCGCTCTGAATCAGGGCTGGCCTTCTTGTTTTTTAGAGCGGCCTCCTGGCCGCTCGCATATCTGTGGATGACCACCCACAGCTATAGCGAGCGGCCAGGAAGATGGCCGTGATGGTCAAGACCATTGCGACCATCGGGCTTGCGACAAGACCCTTGTCGTAGGGTCTCGTTGCCGCAAGCCCAAGTGAGATTTCGGCTCAAACAGAGCCAAAATCTTTCCCACTGACATCACTCTTGATGTCAGTGGGGCCGTCCCCAAATGGAAGCGTTCACATGGGAACGCCTCCATTTGGGCAGCCACTCCCCCAGCCCGCCCACCAATGGGGGCGTGCTGTCACTCAACATTGACAGCACACCCCCTTTGGTACGAGACCCGTTGCAACGGTTTGCCCGTCGCTATCCGGGTCTCGTGCATGCGCATGACGGAGCCGGCTCTGTAGTGCACATGCGCACATGTGCCACCATCGACCCGCTTGCGAGCGCATAGTGCTTGTGAGCGGGTCTGAATCAGGCCCTAAACCCCATACTGTCTAAAGGAACATTGCGCACACACAAAAACTACAACTACAAGGTGAGCTGGCGAAGGTGGAACCAAATACAACGGATGCAACACAGTTTTGACCTGTGCCGTCTCATTTTAACCCCTGCCTATGACCACATACACACACACAGTACACACTACACACACACAGTACATATACAGTATACACCACTCATACAGTACAAGTGACTTAAAATTTTTTATCCAATGTCAAGGATCCAAACTACAAAGAAATTGTCAGGGAAATGCTTAATAGTTACAGAAACCTTGGCTGCAATATGAGTTTAAAGGTACATATTTTTAAATTCCCATATTGACCATTTCCCAAATAATCTCGGAGACTACAGTGAAGAACAGGGTGAACGGTTGCACCAAGACTTTAAAGATGTAGAAAGAAAATACCAGGGTCGTTGGGGCATCAGCATGATGGCTGACTACTGCTGGATGATACACAGAGACGACACAGAAAAAGCTTATAAGCGAAAAGCAACAAAACTAAGTTTGAAGACAAAAAAAACCAAGATATTAAAGATTTTTTCAATAATTATGGTTTTGTTTCTATTATTGTTTGATTTTATTGTTATTTTATTATGTAATTAAGACAAAAACACAGTGATATCATCTATACTTCTTTGTGTTTCACAATAAATATGTCAAAAACAATTAAACTTCTTGTTTTTTCTTAAAAATGTATGTAACCCCCTTACAAAAACACAGTGATATCATCTACACTTCTTTGTGTTTCACAATAAATATGTCAAAAACAATTAAACTTCTTGTTTTTTCTTAAAAATGTATGTAACCCCTTTATAGGTAAATGTGATGTGGTAATTTTTATTAATATACTATTTCTTGATGTACACAGGAGTATGATTATGAATATAAAAGTATTATTAAAAAAGCTTTCAATACATAAAATTCCTCAGACCTGTGTTATTTATGATTAAGAATAACAAACTGCGGTACGACTTATAGTATCACAATACATGGACGATAAACTGCGGTCTCACCGGCAGTGTCACCAAACAATAATAGCACCCCTGCCAAGTGCAGACAGACCACCTGCAGAGTCACAAATACGTGGACGATAAACTGCGGCAGTGTCACAGTATAATAATAGCGCAGCTAAGTTGCTAATGCACACACACACAAAACTTTTTTTTTACACTGGGGAAGAGCACCCCTAATTGACAGAGCACCCCCCCCAGACAACACAGCACCCCTTTATGGATTGTAGGCCTAGGCTGATGGACAGGACAACAACACAGCAGCAGCCACAGGTGATTGACAGGACAAGTGACACAGCAGCTGCAGCACCCACTGAAGGAAGCCCCCCTTTATATACTGCAGCCTAAGCCCCTTTATGTACAACAAAGCAGCAGCCTTCAGGCCAAGACCCCGACTGGATAGACACACACTGAGTGACTGACAGTGACTGACTACGTCTGCTAGCTTCTCTCTCTACAGCTGGAGTGAAAATGGCGCAGAATGCAGGGACCTTAATATAATCCAAAAACCGCGAGAATCCAGCGGGAGGATGACGCGTTTTGCCTCGATTTGAGATCCGAGTCACGTGGAAAAACCCGAGCCTAGCTCGGTTCTCGCCTCCGATCTGGAAGTTCAGGTGGGTCTGGTTCTCAGAGAACCGGACCCACTCATCTCTACCTAGAACGCACCCGTCGCTCCACTTCGTGCCAGAGGTTCTCAATGGGGTTAAGATCTGGCCAGTCCATCCTGGTTTCTGAATTTTCTGTATACCAGTCCAGTGTCGCCCTGGAAACAGGTGGCATTGTCGTCCTGATAAAAAACATTTGTTGTTTCCATAGAACTGCACGTGCATGGGCCTGCCTACCAAGTGTTCTTGTCGAAACTGCCACATTAGTGGCCATTTGGAACTCATGTGCAACGGTATGCATTTTGCTTGTGCTGTGGTGTCCAATCACTTTTCTCTACATAGTGTAGCTACAGCAGTGGGGCTGAGGCATTTTCGCCTGCACACGACAAATTCTTACGCTTCTCTGCCTATGTAGTTTTGGTCAGGTTTTGCACTTAAGGCCAGAGACAGAACAGACAAAACAAATGTAAAACTAAATTGTGCTAAAAAAAAAAAAAAAAAAAATTACATTGCATAATTGCATCAGAGTTGCCAACCTTTGGGCGGTCCCCTCTGGGCAGCTAGGTCGGCAGTGCTGGGGTCCCCTACTATACGATGACATGATCACCGCCATTCAGTAAGAGTCACGTCGTCAGCTCACCGTGCCATTAAGACTCACCATCGGGTGGCTCCTGGGAGAGACTTGCCCACCAGAGCCGTAACTAGACTTTTTGGTTCCCTGTGCCAGAGAGAGCATTTGCGCCCCCCCTCTTTTTGAAATAGTGATATAAGATAGTGCACCTGAAAAAGAGCGGCGGTTATAGGAGATAGCACAAAGCCCAGTGGTTGCCATAACAACCTGCAGAAATTACACAAACTAATGTGATAAGTGAAACATACATACAACCCAGAATGAATAACAGTAAACACTATTGCATAATAAAAAATCAGACAGCTAAAGTGCAGGAAGTGACAATACGTGGACATAAAAAATATTAAAATATGTAAATATGTAAAGTAAAATAGGAACATGACACTGTGAACAAATGTCGATACATGGCATAATACAAACAAATACATAAGTTATTGTCAAGCATAAGTACAAACAAATAAAAGTGTAACATATGTGCAAGTGAAAATGAGAAAATAGCGAAAAAAATTAGCAAAAAAATATTACACTAAAAAAATGTAAAAATTAAAACAGTCTCATTAAGAGAATATAATAATGTCTGTGAATGATGTGACAAAAATAGTGAAAAAATATGTGCACACAACTAAAAAATAAAAAAAATAAAAAAAATCAATCAAAAAAATATCAACCAAAAAAATCCAAGTGCCCTAACCACCACTGGACCAAACAAAGTAAGCAGAAAAACTGCTGTTGATATAAACCATGAACAGATAAGGACCATAAAACCTCGCTGATCATGCTTGATGTGATGTATGATAACAGGTGTCAAGAGTACTCATGCTGACAATAACATAAGAAAAGTTGACCAATATTTGATAAATTAATACATCTTAAGGAATATAAATAGACACTGTTTTGAGCCTCAATCAACTAAGGGCCAAGCAAATGAGCCAAAAGGTCCCAAATATAGGTAACCATAAAAAAAGACCACTAACATTACTCAACACCCACATAAGCCAAATAATGGCATATTGATAACCCCTTAAAGGAAACAGTTTAGGCCCAAAGATTCGTTAAGCCCTTGCGGTGATAGAGTATCCAACCTGTGTCTCCATGACGATTTAAGTTGCAAGTTTTTTGGATCGATTACCGCCCCTTAGTGAGGCTGGTACATGGGCAATAGCTTTGTTACGAACTGTAGCGATACTATGTTTCATTGAGGCAAAATGCCTCGCTACAGGCTGTTCGCTATGGCCGGAAATTAAGGCTGCTCTGATGGCTGCACGGTGCTGCGCCATCTGTTCCTTGAATTGGCGCTCTGTCTTGCCCACATAGTATAGGCCACATGGGCAAGACAGAGTGTACACCACAAACCGGGGATTGCAAGATAAAAACCAATTAATACTGAATTTTCTGCCTGAGTATGGATGTAATATATAAGGGCCCACCTGCATGTAACTGCAGGTGGTGCAACCAAGGCATTTATAACAGCCCTTTTTTTTACTGAGAAAATTCGTAACCGGTGTCTTGAATGTTGAAATATCAGATTTCATGACAATATCTCGAATGTTGGCACTACGTGTGTAACTAGGCATCAAAGAAGTGTCATGAAGTAAAGATATATCAGGATCTGAGGCGATCATCGGCCACAACCGTTTAACCCTAGGTGCAATCACTTTACTCTTTACATTAAACTCATTAATCCAGGGTATCTTGTATGAGAGACCTTTCTTGATTTTTGGTTGCAACAATTCTCTCCTATTATGTGAGAGTGCCTTTTTCTTTGCTCTCAATAATACCTTCAGTGGGTAGCCCCGATCCAAAAACTTATTGGTCATAATATCTAACTGTTTATGGGTCTCTGACTCATCGCTAGTGATCTTAGATATTGGGAGTATGGTAACCCATGTACAGTATTGCGGGGATGGAAACTATCATACCGCAAAAGATTATTCCTGTCAGTGGGTTTTACATATAGTGAGGTGATTATCTGTGCATTTTCAATTTTTATGGTGATGTCAAGGAAATGAATCTCCTTAGAACTGTGATGGACTATACACAAAGAAGAAATACAGGTGCACAACTCCAAATTAACTGCAAAATGTATTTATTTATATATAATCAGTTAATTTGGAGTTGTGCACCTGTATTTCTTCTTTGTGTATATATCAATGGTCTCCACAGGTAGCACCTCCAATTATATATATATATATATATTATATATATATATATATATGTCCAGAATGTGCAGTCTGAGATCCATTTTCTTTTTAACTGTGATGGACTGTCAATTTAACCGGACTAGACGACATGTTGTGGCTCTCAATAATGTGTAATAACAACACATTGACATCACCATGCCAAAAAAAATCAATAAATCATCGATGTATCGATAATACAGAAAAATGCACTCATAAATACTTGTGTCAGAAAAAAACAAGCTATTTTCAACCTCACCCATGAAGGCATTAGCAAAGGACGGGGCCGCAGCAGAACCCATGGCACATCCCGCCCTTTGCCTGTAGAATACTCCATCAAAAAGGAAGTGGTAAATTTAAGTAAGGTTAGAAAAAATGTTAAGTCAGGACCTTCATACTTAGGGTTATTGACCAATAGCCTTTCGACAGCCCTAATACCTGCCTCATGCGGGATGCAGGTATATAGGCTGGTTACGTCACAGGTGACTAACACTATATCAGGAGGGAGTGACTCAATCAAAGCAAAGTGTCTTAATAATGCTGTAGAATCTTTCAAATATGAATGCATATTTTGGATACAAGGCTGCAAATATGTATAGACATAGATAGCAATGGACTCACACAGAGACCCCCTGGCAGATATAATGGGTCTGCCAGGAGGCCTCTGTGGATCCTTTTGGACCTTAGGGATAACGTAGAAAAGCGGTACAACAGGGAACTCTGTTATCAATTTCTTACACAAAGAATCAGAAATAATACCCTCCACTGTAGCCTGAGATAATAAAGTATCAATATGGTCGTTGTATTCCACAGTGGGATCACTGGTCAAAACACAATATGTGTCAGCATCCCCCAGTAATCTAAGACATTGTTCTCTATAATAAGTGATATCCATCACTACAATCGAGCCCCCCTTATCCGCTCCCCTTATAACGATATCTTGACGTTTTCCCAAAGCCTTTAGCACCATTTGTTCCTCTCTAGACAAATTGGGCTGGACAAAAGGAGAAGAGTGGATCATCTCTGACGGTAAGGACTCCATCATTCTGTGGAATGTTTTGATGGAGGCATTAACCGAACTCGGTTCAAACGTGGATTTAGCACCAATATTAGAAAGAGAAGCTGGACCTGATGTTGCAGACTTGACAGAAGGATTTTTACAAAAAAATTCTTTTAATTTTAAAGTTCTTTGAAATTTGTAATTATCAATTTTCCATTTAAAGTTGTCCAGACCTTTGGTGGGGATAAAAGAAAGACCCTTACTGAGGACACTAATTTCAGCTGAAGATAAAGCTGCTGAAGACAGATTAAAAATCAGATCTTCCTTCCTCTCGGAGGTCTTCCTACACTTACATCGATGATTTATTGATTTTTTGGCATGGTGATGTCAATGTGTTGTTACACATTATTGAGAGCCAGAACATGTCGTCTAGTCCGGTTAAACTGGCAGTCCATCACAGTTCTAAGGAGATTCATTTCCTTGACATCACCATAAAAATTGAAAATGCACAGATAATCACCTCACTATATGTAAAACCCACTGACAGGAATAATCTTTTGCGGTATAATAGTTTCCATCCCCGCAATACTGTACATGGGTTACCATACTCCCAATATCTAAGAGTGTGCAGGATCACTAGCGATATAGTGATACAGGTTGAGTCTCCCATATCCAAATATTCCGAAATACGGAATTTTTTCAGCATGACTGAGATAATGAAACCTTTGATTTTTGATGGTTTAATGTACATAAACTTTGTCTAAGGCACAAATTATTAAAAAGATTGTATAAAATAACCTTCAGGCTGTGTGTATAAGGTGTATATGAAAAATAAATGAATTTCATGTATGTACACAAACTTTTTTTGATGCACAAAATTATAAAAAATATTGTCTAAAATGACCTGCAGGCTGTGTGTATAACGTGTATATAACACATAAATGCATTATGTGTGTATATTTGGGTCCCATTTCCAAGACATTTCATTATAATATGCAATTATTCCAAAATACGGAATATTCCGATATCCAAAATACCCCTGGTCCCAAGCATTTTGGATATGGGAGACTCAACCTGTATAAGTTTTTGGATCGGGGCTATCCACTGAAGGTATTATTGAGAGCAAAGAAAAAGGCACTCTAACATAATAGGAGAGAATTGTTGCAACCAAAAATCAAGAAAGGTCTCTCATACAAGATACCCTGGATTAATGAGTTTAATGTAAAGAGTAAAGTGATTGCACCTAGGGTTAAACGGTTGTGGCCGATGATCGCCTCAGATCCTGATATATCTTTACTTCATGACACTTCTTTGATGCCTAGTTACACACGTAGTGCCATCATTCGAGATGTTGTCATGAAATCTGATATTTCAACATTCAAGACACCGGGTACGAATTTTCTCAATAAAAAAAAAGGGCTGTTATAAATGCCTTGGTTGCACCACCTGCAGTTACATGCAGGTAGGCCCTTATATAGTACATCCATACTCAGGCAGAAAATTCAGTATTAATTGGTCTTTATCTTGCAATTCCCGGTTTGTGGTGTACACTCTGTCTTGCCCATGTGACCTATACTACTTGGGCAAGACAGAGCGCCAATTCAAGGAACGGATGGCGCAGCACCATGCAGCCATCAGAGCAGCCTTAATTTCTGGCCATAGCGAACAGCCTGTAGCGAGGCAATTTGCCTCAATGAAACATAATATCGCTACAGTTCGTTACAAAGCTATTGACCATGTACCAGCCTCACTAAGGGGCGGTAATCGATCCAAAAAACTTTTTCAACTTGAATCGTCATGGATACACAGGTTGGATACTCTATCACCTGTTTCCTTGAAGGGGTTATCAATATGCCATTATTTGGCTTATGTGGGTGTTGAGTAATGTTAGTGGTCTTTTTTTATGGTTACCTATATTTGGGACCTTTTGGCTCGTTTGCTTGGCCCTTAGTTGATTGAGGCTCAAAACAGTGTCTATTTATATTCCTTAAGATGTATTAATTTATCAAATATTGGTCAACTTTTCTTATGTTATTGTCAGCATGAGTACTCTTGACGCCTGTTATCATACATCAGGTCAAGCATGATCAGTGAGGTTTTATGGTCCTTATCTGTTCATGGTTTATATCAACAGCAGTTTTTCTGCTTACTTTGTTTGGTCCAGTGGTGGTTAGGGCACTTGGATTTTTTTGATTGATATTTTTTTGATTGATTTTTTGGATTTTTTAGTTGTGTGCACATATTTTTTCACTATTTTTGTCACATCATTCACAGACATTATTATGTTCTCTTAATGAGACTGTTTTATTTTTTACATTTTTTTAGTGTAATATTTTTTTGCTAATTTTTTTCGCTATTTTCTCATTTTCACTTGCACATATTTTACACTTTTATTTGTTTGTACTTATGCTTGACAATAACTTATGTATTTGTTTGTATTATGCCATGTATCGACATTTGTTCACATTGTCATGTTCCTATTTTACTTTACATATTTACATATTTTAATATTTTTTATGTCCACGTATTGTCACTTCCTGCACTTTAGCTGTCTGATTTTGTATTATGCAATAGTGTTTACTGTTATTCATGCTGGGTTGTATGTATGTTTCACTTATCACATTAGTTTGTGTAATTTCTGCAGGTTGTTATGGCAACCACTGGGCTTTGTGCTATTTCCTATAACCGCCGCCTCTGGGGTGATCACAGGGGCGCTTGACACACACTGGATTTCCGGTGCGTGATACGCACGGAATTTCCGGCGGATACTGCAGTCCTTGTTCCGGTCTTGTCCCTGGCGGCGTGAGCGGGAGGAGCACTGCACGTCCAGACTGGTAAGCTATTTAATGTCGTTGTTTGTATGCATTTTCTTCACTCTGTATTGTGCATCCTGAGGAAGGGACGTAAGGTCCCGAAACGTTGATGGATTAAACTTCTATTTTTGGCATATTTCGTTTAAAAGTCTCTGAGTGATGCCTCTGTGTGCTATATGGATCTGGGGCATCGTTCCCTGTAAGGAGGGCACCGGAGCAGGTATATTTGCATCATTTGTTGGGAGTGCAGGATCAGCTGTGCTTTACTATATATATATATATATACAGTATATATATATATATATATATATATATATATACACACACACACACATATATATATATATTTATATATATATCTATATCTATATCTATATCATACTTACCTACCTTTTAGAATCTCTTCCCGGGAGAAGCCCGGGTAAGAGAAGCAGCAGGGGGCCGATGGGGGCGGGGCCTAATGAAGCACGTCATTAAGCCACGCCCCCTCACGGCAAAACGGCCGCGATTGTGTAAAATTTACATAGGGGGCGGGGCCAAATGCTGTGATTCATGCAGAATCACATCTTAAGCCCCGCCCCCTTCACGGAGACCCGCGATCGCCGCGGGTATTCTCCTCATTCTGCCCACTTCACTAGGAAGTGGGCAGAATGCGGGAGAAATGCCTACCCTTCCGGGGGTGCGGGGGGTTACCCGAAAAATCGAGAGCCTCCCGCGAAAACCGGGAGGGTAGGCATGTATGATCTATATATATATATATATATATATATATATATATATTAGGGATGTGCAGGCTCGGTTCTGTATGTATATGTGCCCCCCCTTCCGGAATTCTCTATGGGAGAATTGTAGTATTGTAGATGCAGCCTTAATATGCACAAACACACATATATATATATATTATTAGGGCACAGTTGTGAATAAAAAAAATGTAATTCTCCCATAGAGAATTCCTGAGGAGGGGCATGGTGTTTAAGGGGCTACACCTCAAAAACTATTGGACATACCGAGCAGAAATTTGTCCAGGTAGAACTGTCGCTCGGTGCTGCATGTCAAATTTCAGGGCAAAAAAAATTAAAATGAGGATTTGGGAGTAATCTAAAGCTCCAACTGTCAGTTTTTTGTGACACTTTCAATTAGGAAAACTTTTCTGCTGCTGTCTATGGGGGATTTGTTTTGATAGGTATCTTACGTTCCAGGGTTATGTACAGTTTTTAAACTATTACCTCACAAATGCCCCATTATATGGTTAGGGAGCAGCCTCAGTAGGTGACTCCAGCAGAGGGGTGTACTGTGGACCCCTTTATTGGGGGGGCCCCCAGCTCCCCAGGGATCCCCGGCCTGGGTAAAAGGGTTTCTCTGGCTGTGGCATTACCCCACCCCCCCGCTATAAAAAGCTCGATGCTAGTTCTGGTAAATACAGGGGAACCCTATGGATTTTCCCCCTATATTTCCTGAACCAGGACCACCTCAGAGATCAGTGCTGGTTGCGCTAAATACAGGGGACCCCTACGTCATTTATCCCCTGTATTTTGGCAACCAGGACTGGTTCTGAATAGCCAGATTCTGGTTGTACTTAATACAGGGAACCCCTGTGTCATTTGTCCCCTGTATTTAGCACAACCAGTACGGGGGCTGGTTGAGCTTTGGGGTGGGGGGTACGCCATTTAAAAAAAAACTTTTATTCATTTTTTTACACAGATGCACGGACGAATCTCACTGATCCTTTGATGCATCTGTGTCTCTTATCACAGGTGCTTGCCGAACGGTTTGCATCTGTGTTTTGATGCATGCAGGGATACTAGGTGATATGTGAGATGGTGAGTGTGCATGTATGTGTTAATAAACCTGTACTTTCACGGTGTGTGTGCAATCTCTTTTTTTAATATTTCTTTTGCAGTGGAACTACAGGTACCAGCGGGCCCGTAATGCCCTGCATGCTGGTACGTGTGGTTCTCCAAGTACCAGCATGTGGGGGAGGCTTGCTGGGATCTGTACTTCTCCTGCAAAAGACAATATTATTTCATTTTTCTTTGCACTATACTATACACTATCAACCCGGTACCCACCGCTCCAGGGGTGCTGGGGATAGCCCCCGGCTATCAGCCTAGGCCTGTGGTGCCCTGGAGAGGGGTACCCCTTTATTAAGGGTGTCCCCACCTCCCCAGGGATCATTGACCTAGGCCGACTAGCTGTCAGGGGTAATCCTTTGACCGTGGGACCCGATGAAATGGTTTCTCTGGCTGTGGCATTACCCTCGCTAGAAAATGTTCGGTGCTGGTTCTGGTAAATACAGGGGAACCCTACGCATTTTTCCCCCTGTATTTCCAGAACTGGCTCAGCTGAGCCCAGTGCTGGTTGTGCTAAATACAGGGGACCCCTACATTGTTTGTCCCCTGTATTTTGACAACCAGTACTGGCCCTGAAAAGCCCGGTGCTGGTTGTGTTAAATACAGAGGACCCCTATGTCATTTGTCCCTTGTATTTTCACAACCAGGACCGGCTGTTAAAATCCAGGGGTTGGTTGTGCTTTAGGGAGGGGCACTCCATTTAAAAAAAAAAAAAATTCACTTGTTTTAATTTTTTTTAACACAGATGCATGGACAGATCTCACTGAAACATCCATGCATCTGTGTCTTATTGATTTTATTTTCTCAGACACATGCCCAGCGCCAGTGAGCCCCTCTGTCACCCGCTGATGCCCCTGTGCACTGCTCTGATACTGCCACTGCTCTGCACCCCTGCAGCCTGCGCCTGCACCCGTCTCTCACTCTGCACCCCCAAAACACCTCCTGTGTGCTGTCCCCTACTCCACCAAGAGGAAGTGGGCATCCTTATGTCAGGATGCGAACTCAGGGCCTGATTTAGAGCCGGGCGCTATTTGCGCTCGCTCGTCCATAAAAAGGGGCTGGCTATTTAAATTAACCGTTCGCTCTTTGCGGTCTGTTCACGCCTCTATGTCTGAACGAGCGAACGAAACATGCGAACGTAATTTTGAAAAAAACGCCCCCTGGCCGCTCGCATCATACGTCATGTCCGCTATTTATTAGATTAATCAAGTACATCGACCAGCGTATGAACTGCTCGCTATTCTTGTGGTTGGTTTTTCCTACCACAATCATGCGAGCAGTACTAACTATAAAACAACCAAGTGACGTGGGCAATGACGCTGCTTTGTTAATTATGCACACCCTTAAAACGCCCGTTTTGACCTTTTGGCACGCCTGCGTTCGGATCACCACTCCCGTTTTCAAGCACCTGCCCCTGTTACCACCCACAAACGCCTCATTCTGTCACTCAAAATAGCAGGCATTCGCGATTTAGCGAGCACACGATTTTCGGCCGCACTGACTGGTTCGCGCATGCGTATTAAAATCCGTACGCATGTGCAGTTGTGCGAACATCGGTCGGAACGAACGAGCGGCCGCTTACGAGCGGCTCTGAATCAGGCCCACAATGTGAATGGAAACATTGAAATAGCACCGCTGATCTTAGGAACTTCGGAGCGTGCGTATAAGCAGAATAGCGATCCGTAGTGAATCAGGCCCACAGTGTGTACATACTGGACGATTTTAGTGATTTGTCGTTTTTGATCCGTTGGAAAATGACAAATCTTCTAGTGTGTACCCAGCTTTAGTCACTATATATAAGGTAGAAGACCATCACAACTTCAGTTACTGTTTTACTTTGTTGCAAAACTCTACTTGCAGCTGCTCTATACAAAGCCATGATCCTTAAAATGCAGCTATGTTATTATAATACAAGTGTACATACATGATGTTACAGGAAATCTTTGATGATAAATGTTGGGTGTGCTCGTAGTTTGCAAGCATGTGACTTGTTGCTCATTTATTACATACTGTATATTCTTGGCATTGACAGATTTAGTATTATAATAATAACAATATACAATGCAGGTGAACGTGTATGTTCTTCTTTTTCTCCCAGTAATTTATGCTCATTTTAATCCCATTATATGTCAAGTTTTGCTTGCTCATAAACTTGGTTTATGACATTGAAAACAATTTGCCATGCAAAATGCTGAGTAAAGCGAAAACCGTTCTCACCTGCTGCCCCAATTTAGTCGTAAACATGGGTTCCACTCGCTAATCCAAATTGCCCAATCTTGTCCAGTTCCCTCACTTCAATCATTTAAGGGACATAAAAAAGAGGAAGGGGAGTATGACCTCTCACTGAAAAATAGGGTCATTTGGAAGAAGCATTAGTGTTTTATGGATATTACGCCTTTGTATTTTTATAGAGGGCCTCCAAGAGTGAAACCATCCCCAGGCCAGTTGTCACTGGGTATTCGCAGCACGATTTCCGATAAAAAAGCAGCATCTGTCAGGGCGTCGCACTCAGGACACCTCACCGCAGCCAAAAGGCAGCATGAATAATACAGGAGTGCGTCCCCAATTTTACTTACAAAGCGGACCCAGGGCCTGATTCAGAGCCGGACGCTATGACAGAGCGCTCGCTCTGAATCAGGGCCCTCCTACCTAAACTTGGAGCGGCCTCTATCAGAGCCAAAATCACTCCCACTGACATCACTAGTGATGTCAGTGGGGCCGGCTTGAAACGATAGGCGTTCCCATGGGCAGGCACACCCCCGGCACGCCCACCAAAGGGGGCGTGCTGTCAATCAACATCGACAGCACGCCCCCTTTGGTGCGAGACCCGGAGCGATGGTGAGCCCGTCGCTCGCCGGGTCTCGCGCATGCGCACGACGGAGCTCCCTCCGTTGTGCGCATGCGCAGTGGGGAACATCGACCCGCTTGCGAGCGTCCTGACCTCTCGCAAGTGTGTCTGAGTGACCCCCTCTGGCCGATGGGGGCACGATATATTGGCTGATGAATTGATTGGCCAATATATTGGCTAGTGTGTACCCTCCATAAGACACAGAGGCATATTCATCTTAGGAAGACATGTTATTTGCGGCTGATATCTGTAGGCGGTGTAGGGATACAGCTCAAAAGCAACAGCACCATGTATAGGTTTCCCATGTGGGAACTGGGGTCTATAAATACCTGGGATCCCTGCATCTAGGAGGAGGACACCATCTTGCCAGGGACCCGGGACTTATGTCAGGCCGGTGTGCATCTAAATACATACCGCGATCGCACGGCAAGATATAGTGGGCGTACTAATGTCTTGCTAGCGATCGCAGGATTTGCATGGCTGCGTGTGAATGCATCCTAGCAAACGGGTCTGAATCAGGCCCTTATGGTCCGTACACACGTATCGATCTGCCAGCGAACGATTTGAAAGATAACGGTAAGGATAACGATATTAATATCGTTATCGTTCAAATTGTTCTTTGAAATTGCTACGTGTGTACGCACCATTAGTACCAGTAGGAGGGAGCATCTATAGACCAGTAAAGTAAAGTTATAATCTGAGGGTGACCAGCCCCTTTAGAACCTGGTACGATCTGCTGGAACAGGGGATAATTAGGATTTACAGGTGTAACAAAGCAGCAGGGAGAGGAACTGATACATCATGTAACATAAAGAGTATTGTCATATACATTCCCTCCTTTGGACGTTAAATTACGGTTAACCCTGTGGCCTGTGGGAGCTATAAGAGAGAGTGACAACACATCATATAAATCTATTTAACATCTGCTATTGAGTTGAAGGTAAATGAAGATAGTATATAATATAGTGTCTGTTTGGTAAAAATAAATAGCATGCTTATATTTATATGGATATCCATAAACTGTTGTGGATTTAGGTAATGACTTATTTCCTGTGTATACAAAGGTAAAACTGGCACACGGCCTGATTTGTGGGGAAGAGATTCCGAAACGCTGTGCGATTTTATTGATGGGTAATATTCAAAAAGAAACAAACAGAGAGTTATTTACGAACCAACAGCACCAGCCAGAAGTGGCGTAAATGGCGTTTGTTACACAGCTCGCACCCGTTAAGTCTGTCTTTGTTTAAAATGAGCAGAAAGATTTAGGGGTCTATCTGATAAATTGTAATATCAGGGTAATATCATCCCCATGGCAGGAGAGCACCATCTCTGGCGATGGGCATCATATGGCAATGGAGGAGCAAACAGGGAGAATCCCTAAATCCTGGGAAGTGATAAAGTGCAGAGAGATAAATGACCAACCAATCAGCTCCCAACTGTTATTTTTCAAACAGCCTGTACTGTAACATGACAGTTGGGAGCTGATTAGTTGGTCGTTTATCACTCTCCACTTTATCACTTCCCAGAGCTTCATACATCTGGCCCAATGTCAGGGTTGGACTGGCCCACAGGGGTACAGGGGAAATCCCCGGTGGGCCCCACTGCCTGAGGGCCCACCCCCCTACTCTAGGTGTCAGGTTCCAGACGTCAAATCATACATTGGCCGGGATGTACTAAAAGGGAAAATGCTGTAAAATGCTGTAAAAACACCGAAAGCGGGGCCTCTACCGCATTTCCATATGTACTATTTACTGTACTTTTATCATCGGTGCATAGGGTAACGCCAGGAAAACCTGGCGTTACCCTATAGAAGCCTATGAGCTTCTTACCGCACCTTGCTCCCGCTGGTTCGCCGCTGCCTCGCCACGCCGCTGTCGCCCAGCGCTAGCCCTACTCACCTGCTGTCCAGGGTCGCCAGCCTGCGCTCCTCCTAGATCCTCCATCTCCTCCTAAGCTTTTTACGGGTGCAGAGGGGAGGAGGAGAAGGAGACCGGGGCTTCCTGCACAGGTGACCAGCAGAAAGCTCCCGGGGCTCGGAGGGGGCGGGGTCCCACGGAGACCCGTCACCCGGCGTCGGGTACTTCGCAAAGGGCAGCTCTTATCGCAAGAGCTGTCCTTTGCGATACTAATCGCATATGATAGTACATTAGTAAGGTTACGGTGACTGGCCGAATGGTCACTGCAACCTTAGTACATCCCGCCCATTGTTACTTAATTATATGTTCAGTTACCTGGTGAAGTAATATCACTGATCAACATGGGAGCTTGGCTCCTTTCTATATAAACTACAACCAGATTTGCCTATTGGTTAGCCAAGCATCTCTGGGGTCTGGCCACACCCCTTAAGCATGGGCCCCTACCATTGCATTCACCCGGTGGGCCCCTGTCCGACACTGTGCCCCACTGAAAGTTGGGTGCATCCTAGTTCATCTGCAAATCTCAATATTATAATAAAGCTGCTCAGTGTTTGTGTACAAAAGTAGGCAGTATTAATATATCAAGGGCGGGATGCAGCAAAGGGAGAAATCCGGTCAAACCCCGAAAATGCGGGTTTGACCGCATTACTCATATGCACCAAGTCTCGGGCTTCTATCGGGAGAGTGCAGTGAGAAGGATCCAATCGGATCCCTCCCAGCTCACCCGCAGCGCATGCGTCCTTCTGTGCATGCAGAGAAGGACGCCAGAGGGGCTTCTGTGTCATGGACCAGGAAGTCCCTCATTCGCAGAAAGAGAGAGCGCGGTCCTTTGCACATTCTTTCATGCATACCGGCGTAATGAACGCCGGCATGCCTAAGAACAGCGGCGGGACGCATCGGATTCCGAATGCGATGTGTCATGCATCCCACCCCTTATTCTTCCATTTACTAAATGAAACTGGGGCTGATTCAGACCCCTGCGCTAAACCGATGGTTGACGCACATCTACAATTGTGCCTCCTTTGGTGCATGACCCATACTGCGCATGTGCAGTACAGGTCTGCGATCCCGCGCGCGCAGCATGCAACAGGCTGTCAGTAATTGACAGTCTGTTGCCGTTTGTGGGCGGGGAGGGAGCGGCGACACCCTCTGGTTAACAAAGCGGGGAAGTGTCGCTGCCGTTTGGGGAGAGGGGGGGAGAAAGGGAATAGGCAAGAGTTTCCGTAGGCGGACAGAGATTTCCTGGCCTCTTTAGTGTATCTGCGGCGGTCGGCTACAGTGACCCCATGGTCACTCAACCGCCCGAGGATCACGCAGATGTTCGGATGCAGCGTCCATGGAAGCAGTACTACATGCAGGAGGTGCAACGACTCCTGCTGCATTACCTTAATCGTGCTTTCGCCGCTGCTACCATGGTAATAGCAATACCGTCGGAACCTGGATCACCCCCATTGATCACAGTAAAGTATAGGAACCTTTTCCTACCAGTCAGGTATACCAGCCAAGTGCACACAGCAAAGTCTAGATAATAGGAAAGAAAACTAATCTGAGGACCTGATTCAGACCTGCTCGCTAGGATGCGTTGGCTCGTAGCTGGCCGATTGTCGCTTTCTGCGCATGCGTATGCATCACAGTGCACATGTGCGCACCTGTGCGAGAGATCGGGAAGCGTTCGCTCGTTGCGCATAGACTGCCCAGCAGAGTGAGTGACAGGATAAGCCATTTGTGGGTGGTGACAGGGGCTGGCCATTAATAATGGCGGAGTGGAGGTGCGAACGCAGGCGAGCCTCAGCATCTCTACGCCGTTTCAGTGGTGTGCATAATTAAGAATCAGCGTCATTGTACACGTCACCTGGCTAGAATTTACACTGAAGTGATTGCAGTGCTTGCGGCATGGTATAGTCAACCTCAGTCACTGCGTTCGCTTCCGATGGTACCCGATGTACCGATGGCTGCATACACTTCCTGCAGATGACGTTTGCAAGTGGGCGTCTTAAGACAGGATGATGGGCGTCTACATATACAAAGCGATCGCACGCCAAGTCATAGTGGGCCTTGCCATGCATTCGCCTGCCTTGCCGTCACTTAGCCGAATTTGCATACGCTGGGAGCGAGCGGTTCTGCATCACATCCTGAGTTCTGTGCCACAAATCACTTTTCTGCATACCCCTGATTACACTCCCTCTGCCTAAGCTACACTTTTACTTTCGGTTACCCCTGTTCATACTTACACATGTATTTTGTTTACACCAGGGGCGTTTCTGGAGAGGAGGGAGCCCGTGTGCAGTCTCCAACATGGGCCCCCTCTGCCCGGAGGCCGGCAGTACACTGGGCTGTGCGCGGCCAGCGCCGGAGTTATAGACTCTGGGCACTAGAGTATGCCCAGAGTCTATAGTGTATGCACAGGTCATCGGGAAAATGGCCGTGGCGGCCATTTTCCCTGTACTGCGCATGCGCAAACAACAGGAAAAGGGCCACTGCAGCCATTTTCCAGTCGTTTTACTGTTCCGGGCGCCGAAGTGGGACTCCGGAGAGGTAAGTATTATTATGGGTGCAGGGTGTGTGGTGCGGGGCCCCCCTGGACCCAGGGGCCCATGTTCCCTGGACACCCTGCACCCATTATAGATACGGCCCTGGTTTACAAAGTTTATATATAATGCTGAATAATTAATGTAACACTATCTCAACAGATTGGCAATGCTCAGCGGTCAGAAATGTTATTGGGAATGAGAAGATGACACAATGTAGGGACGGTGCAAGGTTTCAGGGTGCCCTAGGCAAAGGTTCACAATGCCGCCCCTGTTTTCCCCCAAACCCTCCGCTCAGCTCAGAGACACATACACAGCGCCCTAACAATATTCACATGACCCGAATTAAAGGGATGATTCCCCTTGCAGTGCCCCCAGTAGCAAGGACCCCTGTAGTGCCCCCAGTTGTAATGCCCTTGTAGTGCCCCAATAGTAATGCTCCTTGCAGTGCCCCCAGTAGTAATGCTCCCTGCAGTGCCCCCAGTAGTAATTGCCCTCGTAGTGCCCCAATAGTAATGCTCCCTGCAGTGCCCCAGTAGTAATGCCCTTGTAGTGCCCCCAGTAGTAATGCTCCCTGCAGTGCCCCCAGTAGTAATGCCGTTGTAGTGCCCCAGTAGTAATGCCCCTTGAAGTCCACCCAGTAGTAAGGGCCCCTGTAGTGCCCCCAGTTGTAGTGCTCCCAATAGTGCCCCCATATGATGCCCCTGTAGTGCCCCCTGTAGTAAACCCCCCCGTGCAAACACATACACACACCTAAAAAAAAATACTTACCTTAAACCCCGCTCCAGTGCCTGCTGTCCGCCGTCACCGGCGTCCGCTCCTCGGAACTATGGGAGTGACGTCATGACGTCACTCCCATAGTGCACTGCAAAACCCGGAAGCCGGAGCTCAGGAGTGAGCTCCGTCCTCCGGCTGCCGCTGGCACCGGGGAGGAAGAGAAGGAGCTGGGCGCCCGCTGGTAACACAATCTCAGTGGGCGCCCAGCAAATGGCGGGTGCAGGGGGTGCAATCGCTGGGCCGCCGGGCCCGTTAAGCCGCCGGGCCCCATAGCAAACGCACCCCCTGCAGCCTTCGTAGTTAGGCGGACTCAGAAGCGCCCTCTGCTGGCCGGCGCCCCTAGGTAGCTCCCTAAGCTTGCCTTGTGGTAGCGTCGGCCCTGATTCTCAGCATGTAATGAGTAATATGTCTTATATATCAGACCATTTTATATTGTATTGTATGCTCTAACAGTATAGCTAAAACCAGATTTTGATGTTACCTACTTCCCATCTCTTGATGAAAGGTTGCCTTAAAACCTGGTGCACCCATCCTTCGTCGAAATACAAAACTTTGTTGGTGGAGAAGACGGAACAAGGCAAAAATGTTCCTGCCCATTCCCTAAAGCATCAATCATCTGCCATGTGCGGTCGCGATATGCGATGGTGCACGTCGCTGACACTAACGGTACAGTAACATCGCAGATGTTCCTGCACATCTCTGAGGGTTCCAGAGAAACAATCGGAACATGGTGACTTCACAGCCATTACCACTGACGCCCCCTTGGTGGTATCTATTCTTAGGGTCTGATGTATCAAGCAGTGACAAGCGTGGAGAAGTGTAACAGTGGAAAAGTTGCCCATAGCAACCAATCAGCTTTGAGGTAGCATTCATCAAGTACATTCTATAAAATGATAGGTAGAAGCTGATTGGTTGCTATGGGCAACTTCTCCCCTGGTCCACTTCTCCACGCTTTTCACTGCTTGATACATCAACCACATCATCTTTAAAAATGTTTTGATTCATGTCTCTACTCTTTTAATTGAATCTCTTGAAACAAGAGTTGCTTCAAGTGGCACCTTGGGCCTGATTCAGAGGTGGCGACGGTGCCGCTGTCGGACACTGTGGAGCGTATTTTGCTGCTGCGCATGCTTCTCATTTGCGTCCATGCAGAGTCTCAGTTCTGACTCGCGTTCTGTTCTCTGTTCCTGTAGTGAAAGCTCCACTGCTGGCAGTGCTGGGTGCCAAGGCCGTATTGTTCATAAGGCTGACTAGGCTGAAGCCTAGGGGCCGCGTAGGCCTAGGGGCTCCGCAGGGAGAAATTGAAAGGCACACTTGTAGTCAACTGTGGTTTGATTTGAGACAATTGGGGCGGGGAGAAGACAGCGGACCAGTAGCGCACTAGCATCAAGGCTATTACACCTCCATGAGAGGACACGCGATCTCTGCCATAACAGCTGCTGTCACTGCCTTTACCTGGAGGATGTTCTCTCTCCTCCAGACCTCAGCACACACAGGGACGGGAGAAAGATACCGGGGGAGGGGGCAAAATGCCTTAAAAGCCGGTTTGGTGACAAGGGTTTGGAATGACAGGCACACAGCGTTGGTAAGGTACAGTAAGTAAATAGCTGTATCTCTCTATACCCATGAACATTTTTAAACAGCCTTCTTTCTATTGTTCGTACTGCCCTATTGCTTGAAACTTCTTATGTGAGGCTAGCTTGTTCTACCCTTATTTTTCATTTGTATGCTGAACCAATTATATTTATTATTGGTGCAGAGGTACTGATCTGAGATGCAGGGGGGCTATATTCAGTTATGGAGTGGTGGGTAGAAGGCCATGATGTGAGGTGCAGGGAACGATATTCTGTTATGTGGTACAGGGAGTTGTGTTCTGTTGTACGCCAGAGCCACCAACAGGGGAGGTGCAGTGGGCACAGATGTACTTTGCCCGGGCTGATGAGGGGGTCCACCTACGCTTATGATGCAGGTTGCAAAATTCTTCTCATTCACACTATTAAAACAGGGATGACCATCGGTGGATGAAGACTTTGATGGTTAACAGTTGATGGTTTCATACCATCGATGTCATCCACCAATGGTACCATCGATGGCGACCATCAATAGGTGACCTGCCGATGGCCATCCCTAATCAGATTTCAGCATGTGCAAGCAAAATATTTTTCTGGGCATTTGCAGAACCGATTTGCATGTTTTACGTTACACAAAACTGTCACGTGACCAAACCAGCATCAGCTCCTTATTGTTGTGTTACTGCTTAACTGGTGCATGGGGGGAAACAGAACACAGCGAGAGATTAGGTGGACTGAATGATGGTAAAGCAGGCTCTGGTGTTTTAGCATAAGTGCTTTCTAAGCAAGAAAATACCTAACAATATAAATTAGCTCAGCTCATTTACTGTCTACACAGAAATCCCAAGGTGGCAGATTTGCATTTTGTATGATGAAGTTCAGTCACCTTTCTCCAATCCCCACGAGCTGCCGAAATTTGCTGTTTGGTGCTGAGTATAAGAATGAACAATGAATAAAACAATTACTTCACAATACTCCTATGGTGAGAATAGTGGATCAATATATATAATATTTTATTCTATTGAACATTGATTTTCCTTATTTTAGGGCTTAAAACAACCAATCCGAACCATAATTAATATTACAAAATGACTGGACAACATATTGTCCAGTCAGGGCCAACAAGGGGGGCCCGGGTGTCAGCGGTGATTTGGTGTCAGCCCGGCAGCTGATTACAGCTGGCGGACCGACAGGCAGACATGGAGATACAGCACCGCTGGTCGCAAGGCAATCAGAGCTGGCGGACTGGCAGCCAATCAGCAGTGGCGGCTCCTGATTGGCTGCTGGTCCGTGAGAACGGATTGGCTCACGACCGGTGCCATATTCAAATTGCTCCGGTGCTGTCTGTCCATGTCTACCGGTGTGCCAGCTGTAATTACTTGGTGGCCCGGCACCAAATCCACACCTGCTGGCTGCTGATGGCACATGGGGAGATGAGAGGCTGCTGGAGGGAGACTGGGAGATAAGTTGCTGGGGCGGACAGAGGGCCTGATTCAGAGCCGCTCGTAAGCGGCCGCTCGTTCGCTCCAAGCGATGTTCGCACAACTGCGCATGCGTGTGGGTCGTAATGCGCATGCGCCAACCAGTCATTGCGGTCGGAAATCGAGCGCTCGCAAAATAGCGAGTGCCTGCTAATTTGAGTGACAGGATGAGGCATTTGTGGGTGGTAACAGGGGAAGGTGCTTGAAAACGGGGAGTGGTGATCCGAACGCAGGCGTGCCAAACGGTCAAAACGGGCGTTTTAAGGGTGTGCATAATTAACAAAGCAGCGTCATCGGCCACGTCACTTGGTTGTTTCTTAGCCTGAACTGTTCGCATGATTGTGGTAGGAAAATCCAACCACAAGCACTGCGAGCAGTTCAGACGCCTTTCGATGTACTCGATTAATCAAATAAATAGCGGAGATGACGTATGATGCGAGCGGCCAGGGGGTGTCTTTACAAAAGAGCGAGCGCATGTTTCGTTCGCTCGCTCAGACATAGAGGCGTCAACAGACTGCAAAGAGCGAGCGCTCAATTTAAATAGCCGGCCCCTTTTTCTGAACGAGCGAGCGCAAATAGCGTCCGGTTCTGAATCAGGCCTAGAATGTGTAAGGGGCATTACTGTGTGGCATAATGTGTAAGGGACACTTCTTTTGTGTGGAATAATGTATTATATAGGGCACTACTACTATGTGGCATAATCTGTAAAGGGCATTACTGTGTGGTATAATGTGTAAGGGATATTACTGCGTGGTGTAAGGGACATTACTGTGTGGCATAATGTATAAGGGGCACCACTACTATGTGGCATAGTATGTATAAGGGGTACTACTGTGTGGCATAACCTGAATGGGCTCTGTGTGGGGGCCAATTAATGTGTTTTCTTTTACCTCTGGGGGGGCCCTTTTTAAGATCTATGCTATGTGGTCCCCATAGTTCTAGTTATACCCTTGCAAGCAAACACAGAGGGTTGACTAATATGGGATATAGTTATATGACCGGCGGCCGCCGGCAATCCCGATGCTGGAACGCCGGCTAATGAGTTATTACAGGTGACAAAATACCGACCGACGCCTTTCATAATCCCGATGCTGGAATACAGAACGCCGTGTGTACGATCATTCTCTTAGGCGCGCGGGGGGGTTAGGTTTAGGGCAACCCGGGGGACTTAGGGTTAGGCATCCCCCAGGGAGGGCTAGGGTTAGGCTAGGGGATGGGGGTTATGGTTAGGCACCCCCGGGGGGAGGTTAGGGTTAAGCCACCCCCGTGAGAGTTAGGTGTAGGGAGCAGGTTAGGTTTAGGCACTAATGGGGGGAGGTTAGGGTTAGGCACTAGGGGGGAGATTAGGGTTAGGCACCCCTAAAGGCGGGTTAGGGTTAGGGGGGGAGAGGGGAGGGTTAGAGTACGTACCTCAGCCTGTCTGGATTTCACCCTGTCGGTCTCTACTTGTTGAGATTTGAACCAGCGGCTAAACAGCTGCTGGTAATACAATCCCATTCCGACTAATCTATATGGTCACTTTAAAAAGGACTAACTCTGGATTTATTATGAACTTGCATGAGTCATAAAGTTTGACACTGTGCGGGTAAAAGGATGGTTTTGTAGCTTTCACACAGGTTTTTGGCAGACTGCCAATTCCACTGGCGCCAGCCCCGTAACCTGTGTAATTTAAGAGTGCCCCCATTTTTAGGAATTACAGATACGCTTTCTCGCTTATTATATAGATATGCAATATTGTGACTGTCTATTTTAAATTATATGCATATAATTAGTTAATAATTATTTTTTTTTTTATTGTTTGGGAACAATGGTGTAAACTAACTTCCTACCTTTATTATTATTATTATTATTATTATCCTTTATTTAAATGACGCCACAAAGGTTCCACAGCGCCTTACAAAGTACATAAATGAGCACACAAGAAAACAGTTAATAGTAAAAGAAAACAATGCAGGACAAGGACATGGTTTATATACATAGCTGCATAACACAAGCAGCAGGGCGTCAGCAACCAAGTGTTAGGTGCCAATTGGGGAGGTAGTAGTACATGATAGTAAAAGTAGGGGAAGGAGAAGCACGTGAGGGATGAGGGCCCGCTCATGAGAGCTGACATTCAAAAGTGGAGCGGCAGACAGACAGGGGTGACACAGATGGGGCAGATAGTGAGGAAGGAGCATGGAGCAGTGAGGTAGGATATATGCTGTGTTTTAAGATGACCTGATGTTATGTCAAACTTCTTTGTTCATTTACATGTACCTCTATACCAAACAATAGATTTTATTTATGTGTTATTTACATGAGAAATGTGCTAAGTAAAATTGTCGCACTTTAATTTTTGTCTGTTACATTATAGCATCTAAATACATCCAACAAAGATGCAGATATTATGGGACTGTCCCGCTAGCCTAATAGTGAATACTTGTGTCCCAGCTGCTGGGTCCTAATACCATTCTCCTGTGAGTGGGTGCTTCTCACATGCTAGACCCACCCACAAAGAGGTGCAGCCATGCCCAACATGCTGTGCCCTGCCCCCTCCAAGAGGGGTACTTCCATCCTTCCTTCCTTCCTTCCTTCCTTCCTTCCTTCATCATTACACTTCCCTCCCTTCCTTCCTTCCTTCCTTCCTTCCTTCCCTCCCTCCTCCCACATTACACTTCCTTCCTTCCCTTCCTTCCTTGCTTCCTTCCTTCCTTCCTCCCTCCCTCCTCCCACATTACACTTCCTTCTTACACTTCCTTCCTTCTTTCCTTCCTTCCTCCCTCCTCCCACATTACACTTCCTTCCCTTCCTTCCTTCCTTCCTTCCTTCCTTCCTTCCTTCCTTCCTTCCTTCCTCCCTCCCTCCCTCCTTCCTTCCTTCCTTCCTTCCTTCCTTCCTCCATTCCTTCCTTCCTACCCTCCTCCCTCCTCCCACATTACACTTCCTTCCTTCCTCATTACACTTTCCTCCCTCCTTCCTTCCTACCTACCTTCCTTCCTTGCCTCCCTTCTTCCTTGCTTCCTTCCTTCCTCCCTCCTCCCACATTACACTTCCTTCCTTCCCTCCTTCCTTCCTTCCTTGCTTCCTTCCTTCCTTCCTTCCTTCCTCCCTCCTCCCACATTACATTTCCTTCCTTCCTTCCTCCCTCCTCCCACATTACACTTCCTTCCTTCCCTCCTTCCTTCCTTCCTTGCTTCCTTCCTTCCTCCCTCCTCCCACATTACACTTCCATCCTTCCTCCCACCTCCCACATTACACTTCCTTCCTTCCTTCTTTCCTCCCTCCTCCCACAGTACACCTCCTTCCTTCCTTCCTCCCTCCTCCCACATTAAACTTGCTTCCTTCCCTTCCTTCCTTCCGTCCTTCCTTCCTTCCTTCCTTCCACCCTCCCTCCTCCCACATTATTCTTCCTTCCTTCCCTCTTTCCTTCCTTCCTTCCTCCCTCCTCCCACATTACACTTCCTTCCTTCCTTCCTTCCCTCTTTCCTTCCTTCCTTTCTCCCTCCTCCCACATTACACTTCCTTCCTTCTTTCCATCCTTCCTTCCTTCCTTCCCTCCATCCCTCCCTCCTACCTTCCTTCCTTCCTTCCTCCCTCCCTCCTCCCACATTACACTTCCTTCTTTCCTTCCCTCCCTCCTCCCTTCCTCCGTCCCTCCCTCCTCCCACATTACACTTCCTTCCCTCCCTCCTTCCTTCCTTCCTCATTACACCTCCTTCCTTCCTTCCTCCCTCCCTCATTACACTTCCCTCCTTCCTTCCTTCCTTCCTCCCTCCTCCCACATTACACTTCCTTCCTTCCTTCCCTCGCTCCTTCCTTCCCTCCTCCCACATTACACTTCCTTCCTTCCTTCCTCATTACACTTCCCTCCTTCCTTCCTTCCTTCCTTCCTCCCTCCTCCCACATTACACTTCCATCCTTCCTCATTACACTTCCCTCCTTCCTTCCATCCTTCCATCCTTCCTTCCTTCCTCATTACACTTCCCTCCTTCCTTCCTTCCTTCCTTCCTTCCTCCCTCCCTCCTCCCACATTACACTTCCTTCCATCCTTCCTTCCTTCCTCATTACACTTCCCTCCCTCCTTCCTTCCTTCCTTCCTACCTCCCTCCTCCCACATTACACTTCCTTCCTTCCTTCCTTCCTTCCCTCGCTCCTTCCTTCCTTCCTCCCTCCCTCCTCCCACATTACACTTCCTTCCTTCCTTCCTCATTACACTTCCCTCCTTCCTTCCTTCCTTCCTTCCTTCCTTCCTCCCTCCTCCCACATTACACTTCCATCCTTCCTCATTACACTTCCCTCCTTCCTTCCATCCTTCCATCCTTCCTTCCTTCCTCATTACACTTCCCTCCTTCCTTCCTTCCTTCCTTCCTTCCTTCCTTCCTTCCTTCCTTCCTCCCTCCCTCCTCCCACATTACACTTCCTTCCTTCCTCCCTCCTCCCACATTACACTTCCTTCCTTCCCTCCTTCCTTCCTTCCTTGCTTCCTTTCTTCCTTCCTCTCTCCTCCCACATTACACTTCCTTCCTTCCTTCCTCCCTCCTCTCACATTACACTTCCTTCCTTCCTTCCTTCCTTCCTTCCTTCCTTCCTTCGTTCCTCCCTCCTCCCACATTACACTTCCTTCCTTCCTTCCTTCCTTCCTTCCTCCCTCCTCCCACATTACACTTCCATCCTTCCTCATTACACTTCCCTCCTTCCTTCCATCCTTCCATCCTTCCTTCCTTCCTCATTACACTTCCCTCCTTCCTTCCTTCCTTCCTTCCTTCCTTCCTTCCTTCCTCCCTCCCTCCTCCCACATTACACTTCCTTCCATCCTTCCTTCCTTCCTCATTACACTTCCCTCCCTCCTTCCTTCCTTCCTTCCTACCTCCCTCCTCCCACATTACACTTCCTTCCTTCCTTCCTTCCCTCGCTCCTTCCTTCCTTCCTCCCTCCCTCCTCCCACATTACACTTCCTTCCATCCTTCCTTCCTTCCTTCCTCATTCCACTTCCCTCCTTCCTTCCTTCCTTCCTCCATCCTCCCACATTACACTTCCTTCCTTCCTTCCTTCCTCATTACACTTCCCCCCCTCCCTCCTTCCTTCCATTCTTCCTTCCTACCTTCCTTCCCTCCCTCCTTCCTTCCATCCTTCCATCCTTCCTTCCTTCCTTCCTCATTAAACTTCCCTCCTTCCTTCCTTCCTTCCTCCCTCCCTCCTCCCACATTACACTTCCTTCCGTCCTTCCTCATTACACTTTCCTCCCTCCTTCCTTCCTTCCTACCTTCCTTCCTTGCCTCCCTCCTTCCTTGCTTCCTTCCTTCCTCCCTCCTCCCACATTACACTTCCTTCCTTCCTTCCTTCCCTCCTTCCTTCCTTCCTTGCTTCCTTCCTTCCTCCCTCCTCCCACATTGCACTTCCTTCCTTCCTCCCTCCTCCCACATTACACTTCCTTCCTTCCTTCCTCATTACACTTCCCTCCTTCCTTCCTTCCTTCCTTCCTTCCTTCCTCCCTCCTCCCACATTACACTTCCATCCTTCCTCATTACACTTCCCTCCTTCCTTCCATCCTTCCATCCTTCCTTCCTTCCTCATTACACTTCCCTCCTTCCTTCCTTCCTTCCTTCCTTCCTTCCTCCCTCCCTCCTCCCACATTACACTTCCTTCCATCCTTCCTTCCTTCCTCATTACACTTCCCTCCCTCCTTCCTTCCTTCCTTCCTTCCTTCCTACCTCCCTCCTCCCACATTACACTTCCTTCCTTCCTTCCTTCCCTCGCTCCTTCCTTCCTTCCTCCCTCCCTCCTCCCACATTACACTTCCTTCCATCCTTCCTTCCTTCCTTCCTTCCTCATTCCACTTCCCTCCTTCCTTCCTTCCTTCCTCCCTCCTCCCACATTACACTTCCTTCCTTCCTTCCTTCCTCATTACACTTCCCTCCCTCCCTCCTTCCTTCCATTCTTCCTTCCTACCTTCCTTCCCTCCCTCCTTCCTTCCATCCTTCCATCCTTCCTTCCTTCCTTCCTCATTAAACTTCCCTCCTTCCTTCCTTCCTTCCTTCCTCCCTCCCTCCTCCCACATTACACTTCCTTCCTTCCTTCCTCATTACACTTTCCTCCCTCCTTCCTTCCTTCCTACCTTCCTTCCTTGCCTCCCTCCTTCCTTGCTTCCTTCCTTCCTCCCTCCTCCCACATTACACTTCCTTCCTTCCTTCCTTCCCTCCTTCCTTCCTTCCTTGCTTCCTTCCTTCCTCCCTCCTCCCACATTGCACTTCCTTCCTTCCTCCCTCCTCCCACATTACACTTCCTTCCTTCCCTCCTTCCTTCCTTCCTTGCTTCCTTTCTTCCTTCCTCTCTCCTCCCACATTACACTTCCTTCCTTCCTTCCTCCCTCCCTCCTCTCACATTACACTTCCTTCCTTCCTTCCTTCCTTCCTTCGTTCCTCCCTCCTCCCACATTACACTTCCTTCCTTCCTTCCTTCCTTCCTTCCTTCCTTAATTCCTCCCTCCTCCCACATTACATTTCCTTCCATCCCTTCCTTCCTTGCTTCCTTCCTTCCTCCCTCCCTCCTTCCACATTACACTTCCTTCCTTCCCTCTTTCCTTCCTTCCTTCCTCCCTCCTCCCACATTACACTTCCTTCCATACTTCCCTCCTTCCTTCCTTAATTCCTCCCTCCTCCCACATTACACTTCCTTCCTTCCCTCCCTCCCTCCTTCCTTCCTTTCTTCCTCATTACACTTCTCTCCCTCCTTCCTTCCTCATTACACTTCCCTCCTTCCTTCCTTCCTCATTACACTTCCTTCCTTCCATCCTTCCTTCCTTCCTTCCTTCATTCCTTCCTTCCTTCCTTCCTCCCTCCGTCCTCCCACATTACACTTCTTTCCTTCCTTCCTTCCTTCCTTCCTTCCATCCTTCCTTCCTCAGTACACCTCGCTCCTTCCTTCCTTCCCTCCCTCCCTCCTTCCTTCCCTCCTTCCTTCCTTCCTTGCTTCCTTCCTTCCTCCCTCCTCCCACATTGCACTTCCTTCCTTCCTCCCTCCTCCCACATTACACTTCCTTCCTTCCTTCCCTCCTTCCATCCTTCCTTGCTTCCTTCCTTCCTTCCTTCCTACCTCCTCCCACATTACACTTCCTTCCTTCCTCCCTCCTCCCACATTACACTTCCTTCCTTCCTTCCTCCCTCCTCCCACATTACACTTCCTTCCTTCCTTCCTTCCTTCCTTCCTTAATTCCTCCCTCCTCCCACATTACACTTCCTTCCTTCCCTTCCTTCCTTCCTTCCTTCCTCCCTCCACCCACATTACACTTCCTTCCTTCCTTCCCTCCCTCCTTCCTTCCTTCCTCCTCCCACATTACACTTCCTTCCTTCCCTCCCTCCCTCCCTCCCTCCCTCCCTCCTTCCTTCCTTCCTTCCTTCCTCATTACACTTCCCTCCCTCCCTCCTTCCTTCCTCATTACACTTCCCTCCTTCCTTCCTTCCTTCCTCATTACACTTCCTTCCTTCCTTCCTTCCTCCCTCCGTCCTCCCACATTACACTTCCTTCCTTCCTTCCTTCCTCAGTACACCTCCCTCCTTCCATCCATCCTTCCTTCCTTCCTTCCTTCCCTCCCTCCTTCCTTCCCTCCTTCCTTCCTTCCTTGCTTCCTTCCTTCCTCCCTCCTCCCACATTACACTTCCTTCCTTCCTTCCTTCCTTCCTTCCTTCCCTCCTTCCTTCCTTCCTTGCTTTCTTCCTTCCTCCCTCCTCCCACATTACACTTCCTTCCTTCCTTCCTCCCTCCTCCCACATTACACTTCCTTCCTTCCTTCATTCCTTCCTTCCTTCCTTCCTCCCTCCTCCCACATTACACTTCCTTCCTTCCTTAATTCCTCCCTCCTCCTACATTACACTTCCTTCCCTTCCTTCCTTGCTTCCTTCCTTCCTCCCTCCCTCCTCCCACATTACACTTCCTTCCTTCCCTCTTTCCTTCCATCCTTCCTTCCTCCCTCCTCCCACATTACACTTCCTTCCTTCCTTCCTTCCCTCCCTCCTTCCTTCCTCATTACACTTCCCTCCTTCCTTCCTTCCTTCCTTCCTCATTACACTTCCTTCCTTCCTCCCTCCGTCCTCCCACATTACACTTCCTTCCTTCCTTCCTTCCTTCCTTCCTCAGTACACCTCCTTCCTTCCTTCCTTCATTCCCTCCATCCCTCCTTCCTTCCTTCCTTGCTTCCTTCCTTCCTCCCTCCTCCCACATTGCACTTCCTTCCTTCCTCCCTCCTCCCACATTACACTTCCTTCCTTCCTTCCCTCCTTCCTTCCTTCCTTCCTTGCTTCCTTACTTCCTTCCTTCCTCCCTCCTCCCACATTACACTTCCTTCCTTCCTCCCTCCTCCCACATTACACTTCCTTCCTTCCTTCCTTCCTTCCTCCCTCCTCCCACATTACACTTCCTTCCTTCCTTCCTTGCTTCCTTTCTTCTTTCCCTCCCTCCCTCCCTCCTTCCTTCCCTCCTTCCTTCCTTCCTTGCTTCCTTCCTTCCTCCCTCCTCCCACATTGCACTTCCTTCCTTCCTCCCTCCTCCCACATTACACTTCCTTCCTTCCTTCCCTCCTTCCTTCCTTCCTTGCTTCCTTCCTTCCTTCCTTCCTTCCTCCCTCCTCCCACATTACACTTCCTTCCTTCCTTCCTCCCTCCTCCCACATTACACTTCCTTCCTTCCTTCCTCCCTCCTCCCACATTATTCTTCCTTCCTTCCTTCCTCATTACACTTCCCTCCCTCCCTCCTTCCTTCCATTCTTCCTTCCTACCTTCCTTCCCTCCCTCCTTCCTTCCATCCTTCCATCCTTCCTTCCTTCCTTCCTCATTAAACTTCCCTCCTTCCTTCCTCCCTCCTCCCACATTACACTTCCTTCCTTCCTTCCTCATTACACTTTCCTCCCTCCTTCCTTCCTTCCTACCTTCCTTCCTTGCCTCCCTCCTTCCTTGCTTCCTTCCTTCCTCCCTCCTCCCACATTACACTTCCTTCCTTCCTTCCTTCCCTCCTTCCTTCCTTCCTTGCTTCCTTTCTTCCTCCCTCCTCCCACATTGCACTTCCTTCCTTCCTCCCTCCTCCCACATTACACTTCCTTCCTTCCCTCCTTCCTTCCTTCCTTGCTTCCTTTCTTCCTTCCTCTCTCCTCCCACATTACACTTCCTTCCTTCCTTCCTCCCTCCTCTCACATTACACTTCCTTCCTTCCTTCCTTCCTTCCTTCGTTCCTCCCTCCTCCCACATTACACTTCCTTCCTTCCTTCCTTCCTTCCTTCCTTCCTTCCTTAATTCCTCCCTCCTCCCACATTACACTTCCTTCCAACCCTTCCTTCCTTGCTTCCTTCCTTCCTCCCTCCCTCCTTCCACATTACACTTCCTTCCTTCCCTCTTTCCTTCCTTCCTTCCTCCCTCCTCCCACATTACACTTCCTTCCATACTTCCCTCCTTCCTTCCTTAATTCCTCCCTCCTCCCACATTACACTTCCTTCCTTCCCTCCCTCCTTCCTTCCTTTCTTCCTCATTACACTTCTCTCCCTCCTTCCTTCCTCATTACACTTCCCTCCTTCCTTCCTTCCTTCCTCATTACACTTCCTTCCTTCCATCCTTCCTTCCTTCCTTCATTCCTTCCTTCCTTCCTTCCTCCCTCCGTCCTCCCACATTACACTTCTTTCCTTCCTTCCTTCCTTCCTTCCTTCCATCCTTCCTTCCTCAGTACACCTCGCTCCTTCCTTCCTTCCCTCCCTCCCTCCTTCCTTCCCTCCTTCCTTCCTTCCTTGCTTCCTTCCTTCCTCCCTCCTCCCACATTGCACTTCCTTCCTTCCTCCCTCCTCCCACATTACACTTCCTTCCTTCTTTCCTTCCCTCCTTCCATCCTTCCTTGCTTCCTTCCTTCCTTCCTTCCTACCTCCTCCCACATTACACTTCCTTCCTTCCTCCCTCCTCCCACATTACACTTCCTTCCTTCCTTCCTCCCTCCTCCCACATTACACTTCCTTCCTTCCTTCCTTCCTTAATTCCTCCCTCCTCCCACATTACACTTCCTTCCTTCCCTTCCTTCCTTCCTTCCTTCCTTCCTTCCTTCCTTCCTTCCTTCCTCCCTCCACCCACATTACACTTCCTTCCTTCCTTCCCTCCCTCCTTCCTTCCTTCCTCCTCCCACATTACACTTCCTTCCTTCCCTCCCTCCCTCCTTCCTTCCTTCCTTCCTCATTACACTTCCCTCCCTCCCTCCTTCCTTCCTCATTACACTTCCCTCCTTCCTTCCTTCCTTCCTCATTACACTTCCTTCCTTCCTTCCTTCCTCCCTCCGTCCTCCCACATTACACTTCCTTCCTTCCTTCCTCAGTACACCTCCCTCCTTCCATCCTTCCTTCCTTCCTTCCTTCCTTCCCTCCCTCCTTCCTTCCCTCCTTCCTTCCTTCCTTGCTTCCTTCCTTCCTCCCTCCTCCCACATTACACTTCCTTCCTTCCTTCCTTCCTTCCTTCCTTCCTTCCTTCCCTCCTTCCTTCCTTCCTTGCTTTCTTCCTTCCTCCCTCCTCCCACATTACACTTCCTTCCTTCCTCCCTCCTCCCACATTACACTTCCTTCCTTCCTTCCTTCATTCCTTCCTTCCTTCCTTCCTTCCTCCCTCCTCCCACATTACACTTCCTTCCTTCCTTCCATAATTCCTCCCTCCTCCCACATTACACTTCCTTCCCTTCCTTCCTTGCTTCCTTCCTTCCTCCCTCCCTCCTCCCACATTACACTTCCTTCCTTCCCTCTTTCCTTCCATCCTTCCTTCCTCCCTCCTCCCACATTACACTTCCTTCCTTCCTTCCTTCCCTCCCTCCCTCCTTCCTTCCTCATTACACTTCCCTCCTTCCTTCCTTCCTTCCTCATTACACTTCCTTCCTTCCTCCCTCCGTCCTCCCACATTACACTTCCTTCCCTCCTTCCTTCCTTCCTTCCTCAGTACACCTCCTTCCTTCCTTCCTTCATTCCCTCCATCCCTCCTTCCTTCCTTCCTTGCTTCCTTCCTTCCTCCCTCCTCCCACATTGCACTTCCTTCCTTCCTCCCTCCTCCCACATTACACTTCCTTCCTTCCTTCCCTCCTTCCTTCCTTCCTTCCTTGCTTCCTTCCTTCCTTCCTTCCTCCCTCCTCCCACATTACACTTCCTTCCTTCCTCCCTCCTCCCACATTACACTTCCTTCCTTCCTTCCTTCCTCCCTCCTCCCACATTACACTTCCTTCCTTCCTTGCTTCCTTTCTTCTTTCCCTCCCTCCCTCCCTCCTTCCTTCCCTCCTTCCTTCCTTCCTTGCTTCCTTCCTTCCTCCCTCCTCCCACATTGCACTTCCTTCCTTCCTCCCTCCTCCCACATTACACTTCCTTCCTTCCTTCCCTCCTTCCTTCCTTCCTTGCTTCCTTCCTTCCTTCCTTCCTTCCTTCCTCCCTCCTCCCACATTACACTTCCTTCCTTCCTTCCTTCCTCCCTCCTCCCACATTACACTTCCTTCCTTCCTTCCTCCCTCCTCCCACATTATTCTTCCTTCCTTCCTTCCTTCCTCCCTCCACCCACATTACATTTCCTTCCTTCCTTAATTCCTCCCTCCTCCCACATTACACTTCCTTCCTTCCCTTCCTTCCTTCCTTCCTTCCTCCCTCCTCCCCCATTACACTTCCTTCCTTCCTTCCTTCCCTCCCTCCTTCCTTCCTTCCATCCTTCCTCCTCCCACATTACACTTCCTTCCTTCCCTCCCTCCTTCCTTCCTTCCTCATTACACTTCCATCCCTCCCTCCCTCCCTCCTTCCTTCCTCATTACACTTCCTTCCTTCCTTCCTTCCTTCCTTCCTCATTACACTTCCTTCCTTCCTTCCTTCCTTCCTCCCTCCATCCTCCCACATTACACTTCCTTCCATCCTTCCTTCCTTCCTCAGTACACCTCCCTCCTTCCTTCCTTCCTTCCTTCCCTCCCTCCTTCCTTCCCTCCTTCCTTCCTTCCTTGCTTCCTTCCTTCCTCCCTCCTCCCACATTGCACTTCCTTCCTCCCTCCTCCCACATTACACTTCCTTCCTTCCCTCCTTCCTTCCTTCCTTGCTTCCTTCCTTCCTTCCTTCCTCCCTCCTCCCACATTACACTTCCTTCCTTCCTTCCTCCCTCCTCCCACATTAAACTTCCTTCCTTCCTTCCTTCCTCCCTCCTCCCACATTACACTTCCTTCCTTCCTTAATTCCTCCCTCCTTCCACATTACACTTCCTTCCTTCCCTTCCTTCCTTCCTTGCTTCCTTCCTTCCTCCCTCCTCCCACATTACACTTCCTTCCTTCCCTCTTTCCTTCCATCCTTCCTTCCTCCCTCCTCCCACATTACACTTCCTTCCTTCCCTCCCTCCTTCCTTCCTCATTACACTTCCCTCCTTCCTTCCTTCCTTCCTTCCTTCCTCATTACACTTCCTTTCTTCCTTCCTTCCTTCCTCCCTCCTCCCACATTACACTTCCTTCCTTCCTTCCTTTCTTCCTTCCTCAGTACACCTCCCTCCTTCCTTCCTTCCTTCCCTCCCTCCCTCCTTCCTTCCTTGCTTCCTTCCTTCCTCCCACCTCCCACATTGCACTTCCTTCCTTCCTCCCTCCTCCCACTTTACACTTCCTTCCTTCCTTCCCTCCTTCCTTCCTTCCTTGCTTCCTTCCTTCCTTCCTTCCTCCCTCCTCCCACATTACACTTCCTTCCTTCCTTCCTCCCTCCTCCCACATTACACTTCCTTCCTTCCTTCCTTCCTTCCTCCCTCCTCCCACATTACACTTCCTTCCTTCCTTAATTCCTCCCTCCTCCCACATTACACTTCCTTCCTTCCCTTCCTTCCTTCCTTCCTTCCTCCCTCCTCCCACATTACACTTCCTTCCTTCCCTCCCTCCTTCCTTCCTTCCTCCTCCCACATTACACTTCCTTCCCTCCCTCCCTCCTTCCTTCCTCCCTTCCTTCCTCATTACACTTCCCTCCCTCCCTCCTTCCTTCCTCATTACACTTCCCTCCTTCCTTCCTTCCTTCCTTCCTTCCTTCCTTCCTTCCTTCCTTCCTTCCTTCCTCATTACACTTCCTTCCTTCCTTCCTTCCTTCCTCCCTCCGTCCTCCCACATTACACTTCCTTCCTTCCTTCCTTCCTCAGTACACCTCCCTCCTTCCTTCCTTCCTTCCTTCCCTCCCTCCCTCCTTCCCTCCTTCCTTCCTTCCTTGCTTCCTTCCTTCCTCCCTCCTCCCACATTGCACTTCCTTCCTTCCTCCCTCCTCCCACATTATACTTCCTTCCTTCCTTCCCTCCTTCCTTCCTTCCTTACTTCCTTCCTTCCTTCCTCCCTCCTCCCACATTACACTTCCTTCCTTCCTTCCTCCCTCCTCCCACATTACACTTCCTTCCTTCCTTTTTTCCTTCCTTCCTTCCTTCCTCCCTCCTCCCATATTACACTTCCTTCCTTCCTTCCTTCCTTAATTCCTCCCTCCTCCCACATTACACTTCCTTCCTTCCCTTCCTTCCTTGCTTCCTTCCTTCCTCCCTCCCTCCTCCCACATTACACTTCCTTCCTTCCCTCTTTCCTTCCTTCCTTCCTTCCTTCCTTCCTCCCTCCTCCCACATTACACTTCCTTCCCTCCTTCCCTCCCTCCTTCCTTCCTTCCTTCCTCCTCCCACATTACACTTCCTTCCTTCCCTCCCTCCCTCCTTCCTTCCTTCCTTCCTTCCTTCCTCATTACACTTCCCTCCCTCTCTCCCTCCTTCCTTCTTCATTACACTTCCCTCCTTCATTCCTTCCTTCCTCATTACACTTCCTTCCTTCCTTCCTTCCTTCCTTCCTCCCTCCGTCCTCCCAAATTACACTTCCTTCCTTCCTTCCTTCCTTCCTCAGTACACCTCCCTCCTTCCTTCCTTCCTTCCCTCCCTCCCTCCTTCCTTCCTTCCTTCCTTCCTTCCTTCCTTCCTTCCTTCTATCCTTCCTTCCTTCCTATCTTCCTTCCTTCCTCATTACACTTCCCTCCCTCCTTCCTTCCTTCCTCATTACACTTCCCTCCTTCCCTCCTTCCTTCCTTCCTTCCTTCCTTCCTTCCTTCCTTCCTTTTCCCAACATTGTACACTCCCCTCCTTCCTTCCACCTTATTGCATAGACCTCCCATACCAGTTTGATCCTCATTATATACAGTATAAATATATATCTTACATAATATCAGGGCATTCCCTCAATATCTCGGCAAAAGGGATGGATGCTGGCGCTTAGAATACCAGCCCCAGAATCCCGACACCTGTCAGAATCCCGGTGCTGGCATCCTGAAGGTAAGTAGTGGGATTAAGGGGAGGGTTAGGGGTAAGGGTTAGGCACTAGGGGGAGGTTAGGTTTAGGCACTATTATATTCACAAGCATCAGCTTGTACACATTAATGGACAATATTTAGGTGGTGCACTTGACATCAGTTGCAAACCCAGGCGTGTAAAGGTGGTGTAGAATTTGTTGATCTCTTTGTACCAAACTATTTATATATATTTCCTTATGCAGCTTTAGTGACCCAGTAGTAACATGAGTAGAAATTTATGGGATCTTCTTTTGTGAACGAAAATGGGGGATTGCCGCAAAACTCTTAATATATTTTGCTGTGGTCCCCCTGCAGATACATTCAGGGGTTACATAATATTTGCGGGTACATTCCGACACCGGAAGACCGGCAGTGAAGATCCCGACAGGTAAGTATTTTAACTGTTACTAACCATACCCTCCCTAACCCTCCATTAGGGGTGCCTTACCCTAACCTCCCCACTAAGTGCCTAAACCTAACCCCCCTCCCCCGCGTCTGTCTGCGCCCGCCGCCCGGCTTACCTTCGTTCGGTATGCTGGGGGTTGGGCTCCTGGCGTAGGGAAAATGACAGGCGTCAGGATTTCAACTCCTGTCATTAGACCCCTGCCGGGATAAGACAGTCGGGAAGCCGTCGGTCGGCATTTCGACCGTCGGCTTCCTGACTGCATCCTCCCCGAAATCAGGTGTTTTCGGGGGATATCCTGCAAATATGATTTGATAAATAGGTCCTTAAATGCAAATGTACAAATCTCCAAACATAATGAAGCCAGAGATCTCTCCGTTGTTGGGATAATAGCACTATGTAAGAATATTATGTCATATCTGATCTCTTTGGGACAACATCTGACCTTCCGTCTGAGAACAGTCAGCCGATTCATCAAGCTGGGAACCATATTAGGGAAATCAATATTTTTCAATTGATTTTTTTCAATTATGTTTATTATTTTTGGAATAATCTTTTAATCTGCACCAAAGTCATTGTTTATTTACCTCTACAGAGAATTTTTTTAAATGATGTGCTAGTTTTTATTTTGTTGATGCTTGTTTTTTTCTCTTTTAGGTTTTTCCATAGCGCTGACACCAATTGCATGTATTGGTGCCATGAATGTAGAAAGAGGATGTTTGACATAAAGCAATGTCTGCTACCTGGACTAACATGATTGACAGCTAATGATGATAAAGCAAAGATAATTTAATTGTGGTTTTCAGACTCACTATAATTAAAGGCCGGGTTGTTTTCTTATGCTGATGTCTGTCACAATACCGGGAGTGAATCTAGCTTATATCCAGTGCAAGATGTCTGACAGTGCCTCTGAGGACTTGGGGTGGAAGAGTGGGGGGGGGGGGTGGAGCAAAACCGGGCGGGATTTACAGCCTTGTCCTTTTGGTACTGGTACTGCTACCTGGATAAGTATTTAAAATATCTGAATAATGCTTTTATTTACATAGAGCTATGTAATGAACCATATTAAACCTGGCTGATCATACTGTGGAATGTATTATGACATGGAGTGGAGTGGTCACCCTTCATATATTCGACCGACTTCCTAGTGAGATGGTCAGGATGGGGGTGGGCAATGAATCAGGAAATAAGAGAGGGGAAGTCACTGCATATTGGTCCAGTTGGATTGCAATGGGGACAAATGCTTACTGATGCTGTAGGCAGGGCGACCTAGGTCCAGGGAGGGCGCCTACGGTTGGCACCTGTCCGGGATTACTAGAAGAGCTTAAGAAGAGACACAGAAGATGCCACACAAAAGAAGCGTGCCGATGGGAAGAAGATCAAAGGCGCCAGCAGACAGAAGACCGGAGGAGGCAGTAGAAGGCACACAGAAGACGCCTGGTCAAGCCAAAAGGCTCCAGGATGCCTAAGCTCTGGCGGCAAGGGGGTTCTTGTAACAGAGCTTACATTGGCCTCTTTGTTGTTCAGGTGAAGACTGGTAAAAGTCAAGTAGCCGGCTGAGTCATGGCAGCATTGAGAGGCAACAGAGGATCCGGCGCTTGGCAAGCTGAGGAGTAGGGATAATCCCTGCAGGGAAGGGCCGGTGTAGAGTGTTACCCCTCTGTGCCCGACAAGGTCAGCAGAGTGGGTAAGGTGAAGGTCCCAGTCTGACACCCTTTACTCATTACCATTCTAGGCCACCAGGGTGTTGGGTGTTAGGCCCATGGCAGACGGCCTGCGGTCATGGCTGCGGTCATTCCTAAATATGTCTCTTGCACCTCTCTGCAACAAGTTGCCATACTGTGAGTTATGTGCTAACTGAACAGATAGAGTGAGATTGACAGACTTGCAAACCTGCCTTTCATTCATGCACTGGTTTAGGGTCCGAGATGGTTTAAAAATTACTGCAGTAGGATATTCCTGATCTTCTTCAGACCTCATTAGCACCTCTAAAGACATCAGCAGTCTGGACTGGGGAGGAATAGTTTACTATTTAGCAGATAATCAGTGAATATTGAAGTTTAAACTGTATATAATTTCAGAGTTGAAAATGTCACTGTTGTGGATTAGAGGTCCTTTAACCATAGGCAGTAACGAAAATGCTGGACTGGCACAACTTCAGCAAGCAAGCCACTACTTTCACCTACCTGATAAACATCTCTGGGTCTGCAAAACATTGCTTAAAACTTTAATCCCACTATAAACCAACATTGAAAACCAAATACTTTAATCCATCACCTCATGTGATCCAGAAGATGGTCTGAACTGGCATTAGTCATGTTTCATGGCTGATATATTTCGTAGTTATAATGAAGTACTAGATGTCATGATGAAAGTCACCGCCAGACTCATCCAAGGGAATGTTACACCCCTCATCGTATTTATACTGAAGCCTCCGACCCAACCTTCATCTTTAGCTCCACGATCAATAGCTTAAGTTACTTTTATCTGTTACCATGCCCCACTGATTTCACAATGGGGCTTTCCTCAAGTAACCGGACCCGACTACAGTGGTTCCTGCGTGGACATCATTGATAGGGGTGTATAGAACACTACATCCCATGTACACTGATTAATGGAAAGGATTGATCGTATGAGTTTTAGAAATTGAATTATATGAGCAACTAATGGGAGTGTACTGATTCCAATTTAATCAGCATGTCTGTTGAAATTCATTTACTACAAACCACATCATGCTCCTGAATGTTTGAGGCAATTATTTTACTGAACTTAGACCAATTTATGTCCTATTTTCCCTGTAATTAAATCATTCATTTATTGATAGATTTGGATTCCTACATATCCTTGCACTTATCATTTCAACACAGCACAGCTTATGGCCACGTTCACACAAGAGGTATTGTTGCAGCAACTTATAAACCACGCATTCCTCTGCTGTCCATGCAGACAATGTACTGTAGGCACTGCGGCACAGAGATCTATAAACTGTTGATAGCGGAATACGCTACTGCGCAGACTCCATGCTTAATGTACCTCCAGGGAGCTTCATTCCCTGATCCAAGATGGCAGTCGAGATCAAACCTCCAGAGAGCTTCATTCCCTGATCCAAGATGGCAGTCGAGATCAGTACTGCGCAGTACCTGACGCTGGCTGCAAACGGAAAGTGAGAGGAGAACTTGCAGAGTGGGGGTGCAGGGCCGGATTAAGGGGGGGTTCCCCCAGGGCCCCCACACACAAAGGAACCCCCACACAGGGTTGTTGTGACCCTGCCGAAAACAAGTGTGTCACGCCTGAGGGTTGGTTTGGGCTGGAACAGGAGTGGGAGGCTGAAGAGGAGACTTGGGAGGTGTGAATAAACCTGGGTGACTTGAGCCAGGACTTCCCCATGTATTGCTGTGAGGAGGTAGACGAGCTGCAGAGGATGATGGGCCCAGAAGGTGAGAACAAGAATGGACTGTCTATATTATACAGCAGGGTGGAATGAGAACTGGAGATGATACTGAATAAATGAATGAGCAGAATTGGATTGGGACCGATGATGCTGGATTGAGAGCTGGATTGTTTTGAGACCGATGTTGATGATTTGAAGAACTTCATGAATTTGAATCCGATGTTGAAGAATTGGTGAACTTGATCATTTTGAGTCCGATGTTGACGAATTGAAGAACTTAATTGATATGAGTCCGATATTAATGAATTGATGAACTTGATCGGTTGGGACCGATGTTGATGAATTGAAGAGCTTAATTGATAAGAGTCCGATGTTAAAATGATTGGATATGCTCCGTGGGGCTTCGTGGAGGCGGGGGTTTAGGCTCCATGTGGCTTGGAAGGGGCTCCCACAACTTTGTTGCCTCAGGGCCTCCACAAGCCTTAGGCCCTCATTCAGAGCCGCACGTTAACAACAGTACGCTCGTTGCGTTCCGATGTTGACTAACCGCGCATGCGTCGGTGTTACACTGCGCATGTGCGTACGGCAGATTGCGAGCTTTTTTTCTCTCGTTCCTAAAATAGCGTACAGGAAGTGACATGTCAAATGTGATTGACAGAACAGGGCGTTTTTGGGTGTTGACGGGGGTGGAGATGAAAAAACGCAGGCGTGGCGAGGCGTTTTTGGGGCGTACATACATTAGCAGATGCGAACGTCAAATGTGTTCGGACCGTCTCATACGTCACTGAAACATCCGCTTTCCCTTCAAAATGCTCGCACAGCTTAGGGTCAGGATTACTCGACCACATTGGCGATGGCCTTCTCCTCCGTCCCGGGACTCCACGATGGTGCAGCGATTAATCGCGGCTGGTCAGTAAAGTAATTAGTGTTGGATTGAAATCCGGCTTGGTATGTGTTTGGAAAGCAGTTTATTGGGATAGCACAAAAGCGTACGCAGGTGGAAATCAGAGCTGCTAATGTCATTATTACACAATCAATTAGCGTACATTTTTGGGGTTTTATTTTGGCCACAATTTGGTGGTTATGGCCTATTGTAACAATAATGTCATCATCTTTTAATTAGCTCCCCTTTTTTTTGGTTTACTGTGGAATTTGCATCGCTATGTGATTTTTTAAACGTTCCTTAAAGAGGCCTTTTTTTTTTTAAAAGAGGGTCAGTTTTTGCGTTTAAGGCCAGGATTAAATGTAACCCATTTGTACAATAATGTCACAATACAATGTCAGTGTTTTGTTTTTAATTTATTGTTTACACACAAACAAATTGCCCTAATATTGTATTGCCTTTTTTTGTGGCCAAGATATTTGATCCAAAAAAAAATATAACATAACTACTAACATAAGCGTAAATACAAAATTTAAAAACATTTCACAAGAAAGGAGAGGGAAGTTTTGACCAGAAAGGAATATGAGCCAAGCACAGAAGGAGTGTGGGAAAAGTCGCCATTGCTGTCACCGTTTTCTCGCCCGTTTGGCTGGGTGAGGGTGGGCGCCAGACCGGGTCCGGGATGCCATCGGGCTGGCCTGTCCAGAGGCAGATGTTGTGGCCTCTGGACTAGGCACAGGGCTAGGCACATTTGGAGGATTGGCTGATGTTGTGCCAGAGGTGGAGGATCCGGATGTTCCGGCAGGAAGGGAGGTCGGCTCCACCATGTGCTGGCGAACGAGCTGCTCCAGGGCATCGGCGATGCGGATGTTGGCCCTGGTATTTTCCGCCAGGGCCTGACCAATGGTCACGTTGGCCGCAGCATTTTGCTCCAGGGCCTCAGCCACCCGTATCAGACTGGCGTCCATCCTCTGCAGAATCTCCGTATGGCAATCCGATTTAAAATTGAGTTCTGTGAGGAGGCCCACTGCCTGCGAGGGGGCACGCCCTGGACTGGCTTCTGCAGGGTCCTCAGCCGGATGTACTGGTTCCTCCCCTGCAGAGTCAGCAGAAATTCTGCGGCCAAGGCTCCCCTCTGGAGCAGACTCATCCGCCTCTGTCTCTGTTAGGAAATTGGAGAAAAGACTCACATTAGAATCTACATATTGGCACAATAGCATTTCTGAGTTGGTGACATCACAAGACTTACCTTGGCCAACATGAGGAGCCGCAAAGTCTGGCATGTCCGTATCCATGTTGGACACGCCAACACCTCCACAGCCTGCACACACCCCTGTGCCATCTCTTCTAAGTCTGTCAACTCCAATGACACAGGGGTGGGACCCCCACCTGTCCCCCTTGCATGCCTAGCCCTGTCGGCAAGTTTTTGTTTGAGACGATATTTGAAGTCTGCCCATCTGTGGAATGAATTTGGAACCATTATCCTTTTTTTTACAATGGGGTTTGGTTATAGGATGGGAAAGTGTTTACTTACCGCCGTTTGACATCCCGGGCTAGACGGACATAATCACCCACCCTATTGACAGCAACGGCGACCTCCTCCCACATTCTCCACTTCTGGCTTTGGCTCATATTCCTGGCTGCCTGGGGCAGGATGTCAACGCACTTCTGGATCAAAACCTCCATCTCCTTGCTTGTGAAATGTGGCTGCCTTTTTTTTTTTGCAGCTTTGGCGGGTTGACTGGGGCCAGCAGTCTCTTCCATGTCATCCTCCTCACCTATTTGGGTAAATATGCAGATTTAGCCACTTCACAACTTGCACAATATTATGTTTTAAAAGAATCATTGACACAAAATGCATGAAGGCCTTACCGCCGCAATTTTGACCATTGTTTCCCTGGTTTGAAGCCATGTCTCTGCTTCCAGCATGAAATCATCCAGAAATTCTATGTGATTTCGTGACGTATTTATACATGCGTCCTTAGTTTGCGGCCGCATCATTGATTGTGCGTCCCTATGATTCATCCTTAATTTGTGCGGGAAAATAAACACTATTTATGGCTTGGTGTGTGTGGATTCGAGGTGGGGTTGTTGGAGTGTTGTCGGTTAAGTGGTTTGGATTTGGTTGGTTGCGTTTGGAGGATTTTGCAGAGTTGTTTTTTTGTTTGTTTTTGCTACATTTCTTTGGTTTTTCCGTTCGCATTTTTTTCATTTTTTCAACATCCTTTCCTGATTTGGTAAGTTTTGTGCATTCAAATTTGTGGCCAATTGGTGTATTCTTCTGTTTTGTGGTTCGTTAATTTGTTTAACACTCATTTCATCTTTTTTAGTTTTTTTTTGTTTTCGGACCCAAAGAAGTTTTTTGTGGAAATCTTATATATTCGAGTTGGGTAAGTCCATTTTTTGTCTTGCATTTGCGAATTAATTACCGCATTTTTGACTGTTGGTGTAGCGACTTGCATTTGCGAATTAATTACCGCATTTTTGACTGTTGGTGTAGTGACTTGCATTTGCGAATTAATTACCGCATTTTTGACTGTTGGTGTAGTGACTTGCATTTGCGAATTAATTACCGCATTTTTGACTGTTGGTGTAGCGACTTGCATTTGCGAATTAATTACCGCATTTTTGACGGCTTATTCATCATATAATCCAGTTTTGCTTTTCCCTTTTCCATTTTTTGGGTCCATTTGAACCCTATTTGACGTACGGTGTGCAATGTAGTTTTCATCGATGGCCAAATGTGTTTTTCCGCTATTTTCTGTGTTGGCTTGCAACAATTTTTAAACAAAAAAAACACCCTCTAAATTTTTGAAGTCTCATTGTTGGCTTTTTTACAGTTTATACGTATCATGACAATACCCCGGCATGTAAGCAGCTATGGATGGTATCAGAAAGCTAAGTTGTTTTTTCTTACTTTTGGGGTGGGTCAAAAGCCTTACATTGTAAACTTTGAATTTCAGGTAGATCTGGGGCGAATTGTTCTGGCCCTGCTCCCAGAAGACGACCAACCTCAAACTCGTCCCAGGCGTAGGCATCGTAGGCATGCAAGGCCCCAGATATTTCGAACACGTGTCACCCTTTTTGGAATGCCCGATGATGAGGTTTTAAGACGCTACCGTCTACCTCCCAAAATCATCATAGACACTCTCTCATTAATAGAAAGTGATCTTGAGCGGCAAATTGACAGTCCAACAGCAATACCACCACTGACGCAATTTATGGCGGTGTTACATTTCTGTGCCTCAGGATCATTTCAAACAACGGTGGGAATAGTGGCGGGCATCTCCCAATCCTCCTTTTCCAGGATCCTGAGGGCAGTGATGGAGGCACTTTTCAAGCACCTCCATCATTTTATTAAAATGCCTTTGGAAATGGGTGCCCTTAGTGTGGCCAAGGCCAATTTTTACCAAATAGCTGGCTTCCCACACATCATAGGGGTTGTGGATGGTACTCACATACCACTTCAGCCTCCAGCACGGCTGGAGGCAATATTTAGAAACAGGAAACACTATCACTCCCTGAATGTAATGGTGGTATGTGATGCCTCCCTCCAGATCCTGTCCCTGAATGCTAAATTACCCGGAAGTGCTCATGACTCCTTCGTCATCCGGCAATCAGGGATATGGCAGAAATTAACCAACCTACAAGCTGGTGATGCGTGGCTTCTGGGTAAGTGGAGACCTTTAGTACATAACAATGTTAAGCTTGATACACAGTGTTCCTGATGTGGTCTATTTTTGTTCACAGGAGACAGTGGATACCCTTGCATGTCCTGGCTGCTCACTCCTTATTTGGCTCCCACACCAGGGCCACAAAGTGCGTATAATTCCGCACTTACAGCCACCAGGCAAGTGGTGGAGCGCTGTATCGGCCTTTTAAAAGGCCGATTCAGATGCCTCCACCGCTCTGGTGGCGAGCTCATGTATGTGCCGGATATGGTGTCGAAAATTGTGGTCCTGTGTGGGATATTTCACAACATTGCCATAAGGAGTGGTGTCCCAATGCAGCCAGAGGATGCCTTACCTGAGGATGGCCCCCCCGAGGTTGGTCGAAGGTCAGTATGTGGGGGGGCCATACGCGATGATGTGGTGGCCAGATTTTTTAGGTAAGTTTGAACAAAACTCCAGTGTTTATACCTAATGTGTTTGTGTTTTTTGGCGAACATCTAATTTATTTTTAATTTTCTCACCATCTTCTGTTTGTTCACATAATCTTTGGCACTCCAACGCTCACTACTTCCTGCTACCCTTACCAAACCTGGATCTGGTCCTTTTGGGCATATATTCTTGAACCCATATCGCAACGCCATGTTTGTGGAATCATGTTGGCATGGTCCTTCGTCAACCAGTTCTTGATTTTGTGTTTTTATTTAATTATTTCTTGGTATGTGTTGTATTTGAATTTATCACTGTGTATTTTTTTTGGGAGTGACCACTTTGTTTTCTCTGTTATGTTGTCAATAAATGTTTGAAGAGTGAAATGGTCTTCCTTTTTTGGGACGTTAACAGCAAGTGTAACCAGGTTAACACAAGTTACATTTGACTAAGGGGTAAACCAGTACTGACGCCAGTTGAGCAAAACTGAAATATGTTTTCAGCTTCCCAATCCACACCAAAAGGAAGCCTGGCCCAACCTTGGGATTTGTAAGATTGGCCTAAGCAGCTTGCGCACCAAGTAGGAACCTGGAAAATGTAGAAATCTGAAATTGACACTACACCCAAAAAGGGAAATGACATTGTTACTGTTATGTGTTTCTGGTGTCTGTTTGACATACAAAGACAAAACACAATCTAACTTTTAAAAAAGGGAAATCCTTGCAGGAACTTATGTCAGGCTAAACTATCTTGGTTTTGGTTTTTAAAAATGAGCCACAACGTATATTTGTCTTAATAAATTTATTTGGAAAATAGAACAAAAAAAAAAAATCTAATGCCGAAGGAGGCCAGACAGCCGGTCGAGGGCCACCAGAAGGCCGATTACATGGTGGCGCATCTGCCCCACAACATCCGCCACCTCTTGCCGACGCCTCTGTTCCTCTGTGGGTGAGAAAAGTGTGTGGGTTAATACAACAATAGGGACTCCACAGAAAAACATAAAAAAAAAACCAAATCACTCCTAAACCCAAAAACAGAAATAAAAAGGGTGGGCTGGCAAAAATACAAGGCCTAGGTACAAATTCCCACAGGTATGATATGTGTATGCTTAAATCACCAGGAAGAGGTAAAGGCAAACCTTCACAATCAACAAAAGTCAAGCCACAAAAACACGAAGAAAGGCACGACACATGATTACATACAAACAGTTTGTGCTTTAAAAAAAAAAATTAAAAAACATACTGGGAAACAAATCGGGAGCTCCGGCCAAACCTCCATGATCCTCCTCGGAGGATCCGTCATTCCCCAAAGAATGGGGCGGAGTTATGCTGGACTCCGGGGAGGGGGTAATTGGAAGAGGGGTGGGTGGAGGAGAGGGGGAAGTGGGACGGAGGGGAAGGAGGCCCGACATTTCCGGGAGAGGGTCTGGGAAGGATGGGGAGGAGTGGGGAATAGGGGAAAGATTTGGGGTGGAGTGTTGGCTGGGGGTTGGGGAGAGTGGGCGGGAACGCCGACGTTGACGGCGGAGTCTTGGCTGTCCCCCTAAAATATGTCAAATAAATTGCGTTTAGTTTATGGACAAATCCGGGCAAACAAACAAAAAAAACAAAAATAATAAAAAATAAAACCAAAAAAAATAGCAGTAGAATTAAAAATTCAGAAAAAGAGGGGAAACATGCAGACGCAGATATGAGTACAAATAATAAATAGAACAGACAGGAAAACATGCAGACGCAGATATGAGTACAAATAATAAATAGAACAGACAGGAAAACATGCACACGCAGTTTGCCCCACAAACACAAACATTAAAACCACAATACATAACACTTACTTGCCAGGATCTGCATGCGAAAGCATGCCAGCAAGCGGGGCGTTCGCCGTTGCAGGTCGGACCACCTGCGCTCCAGCTGCCCGATGTTGCGGCGTGAGCCGAAGGACCGCAGGCGGGACCGTACCTCCGCATACGCGGAGCGCTTCTGCCGGTTGGTCATGGGTTGAGGCTGGCTGGTGATCCGGCGATCCATGACCTCCGTAAGCACCAGCAGCTCACGCCTGGTGAATGCGGAGGCTCTCATGATGGCAATGGTGTTTTTCTTAAAAATCATTTTTGATAAAGTGTGTAAAAATTTTCTGATTGGCTAATGTATTTTGGAAATTAACAGGAGCAATTTTATTGGTTAGTGTATGAGTCATGTGTTCGACAGGGCCAGAAATCTCTGGAGAGTTAGGATAGGCTTGATGCAGTGACATGCGTAAGCAAATTTAAATAAAGAAATGAACCCAGGGAAATATGCGGGGATCCACAGCAATAGTACAATTGTTTAATTGTGGTTCACATGTTTTTTGAACAATAAAAGCGAATGTTTCATCCGTACGTATTCTGCGGGTAAACACAAACACGGACAAGAGTAAAGTTTCTTGCATTGTGTTGAAAAAAAACAAACAATTAAGCTAATTGATACATTGATTGGCATGATACGATTGATGGAGGTAGGCAGAATAAAGGAGCAGGTAATCGACATCTGACAAGGCCACTTCCTGTTTATACGTGTGCATGCGTTCCTTTCAAGCCATTTCGGGGATGTACGCTCGCTATTTCGTACGCTCGTTAGTTAGAGGAGGGGTCGTCAGAGTTTAGGGAGGAATTTTAGATGCGAACGAAAATACGAGCGAGCCATTGAATTTAAATATTTTTGTACGTACGCCTAACGTACGTGCGCCCGCTTGCGAGTGGGTCTGAATGAGGGCCTTAATCCAGCCCTGTGGGGGTGATATGACTCAGGACAGGGAGAAAAAAAAATGAGGACTCCATGATGGAGAAATGTGCACGCAGGAGTGTGGAGCTAAGCACTCGGCCAGGGAAAGGTACAGAAATGTGCAAGCATGAAATAAGAAACAAGTAAGGGAGACAAGCTGCATGTGAAAGACAGTTTTCAGTGAGACAAGCTGCATTAAAGAGATTGCTGAGACTTGTGGTGCCATAGCCAAACCAAACATCCCAGTGGAAAGGAAAGATCCAGTCATCCCAGACTGACCTGAACAGGAGAGGAAGCCATTGCCTGAAAGCGCCACAGATTTGGTGAGAGAAACCCATGGAGCTCATTCAGAGCCGCTCGCTAGATGCGATCGCTCGCATCCAGCGTATGCAAATTTGGCAAAGTGACGCCATGGGAAGCGCTCGCTCGGAAAGGCATTAGCACGCCCACTTTGGCTGTACGAGCGATCGCTCTGTGTATGCAGACACCCATTACCCTATGTAGTGACGCCCATTAGCGCACGTCATCTCCAGGAAGTGCTTTAAAACATTGGTACATAGAGGACCATCAGAAGCGATCGCAGCGCTTGTGGTTGCCTTACCCTGCCGCAAGCACTGCGAGGACTTCATTGTAAAAAGCAGGCATGTGCCGTGTACCTAGACGCTGCCTGTTAATTATGCACGCCTTTGAAACGGCCTTGGAACACTCAGTCATGACTGCGTTCACACCTCCACTCCCCCGTTATTAGTGTCCTGCCCCTGTTACCACCCACAAACGGCTACTCCTGTCACTAATTTCACTGGGCTGTCTTTGCTTGGTGAGCGAGCAGTTTGCGATCACACAAGGTAGTTCACACACGTGCAGAATGAAGCGTGCGCATGCACGTTCGCATACCATAGGGCCGCTTGCGAGCGGCTCTGAATCAGGTCCCATGTCTGATATGCACTCAGGTGATCATTCAGACCCGCTCGCGAGCGCAGGATGCTCGCAAGCGGTCGATGTTGCCCCACTGCGCATGCGCACGACGGAGGGAGCTCCGTCGTGCGTATGCGCGTGACCCGGCTAGCGACGGGCTCTCCATCGCTCCGGGTCTCGCACCAAAAGGGGCGTGCTGTCGATGTTGATTGACAGCACGCCCCCTTTGGTGGGCGTGCCGGGGGCGTGGCTGCCAGATGGAGGCGTTCCCATGGGAACGCCTACCGTCTGAAGCCGGCCCCACTGACATCACTAGTGATGTCAGTGGGAGTGATTTTGGCTCTGATAGACCCTACTGCAGGGTCTCCGTCGCAAGCCCGATGGTCGCGATGGTCTTGACCATCGCTACCATCATCATGGACGCTCGCATAAGCTGTGGGTGGTAACCCACAACTATGCGAGCGTCCATAAGGCCGCTCCATTTTCATGTATGAGGGCCCTGATTCAGAGCGAGCGCTCTGGTCAGAGCCTCCGGCTCTGAATCAGGCCCTCAGATCCTTGCTTTATGTGATATACATTGTTTCTAATACGGATAAATGTAAATAGTACAGCTCCTATTGTATACATACATCCAAGGAATGGCCCCAACTGTGCACACAGTGACCCCCAAAACAACCCGGATTAAAAGAAGTAAAGCTACTTTATTAATTCTATTACATTGCATTGTATACTGGACTTTGAAAGAGGGACAGCTGACCTATGTAAGGAGAGCCTTCAGTGAACGGAATCATATCGACAGTGTATAGGAAACCATGTGACTATATTATTCCATGCTTAAGGGGGGTATCCACTTAGTGATTTAACCAAGCGATTGCACGATAACGACGTCGTTATCGTGCAATCGCTTGCAAATCGTGCATGCATAGTGCATGCATCTCGCATGTTTTGGTCGGAAGCGACCAGCGATGCACGTGGCCGCTGGTCGCTTCCGACATCCGACATCACCCGTACATGCTGGTCAACCTGGTCATCAGGTTCAGCATGTGCGGGGATGAGAGATGTGCCGGGACTGAACGAGTGAACGGTCAGTGTAGGCACATCACTAGATATACAAACGAGAGCACGATTGCAATGTCGTAATTGTGCTCTCGTTTGTATATCTATAAGTGGATACCCGCCTTTAAGTAACCAGGTATAATCGCGAACTGCTAAGTGAATATTATTGTAAACTGCTATGCAGATATGAATAAGAACTGTTATGTTGGAATTACCATGATAATTATTGGCACATAATATGCATCTGTGAAGGTCTAGTTACTATGCAGGGGCGTCTTTAGAGAGGATGAGGCCTGTGTGCATCCCCCGACCTGGGCCCCCTCTCCTCTCACCCCGGTGGCCGGCAGCCGACTGACGCAGCTGGCTGGCCACCGCAGAATCCATAGACTCTGGGCACTAGAGTGTGCCCAGGGTCTATTGCGCATGCGCAGATTGCCGGGGAAATGGTGCAGCTGCCATTTTCCCAGCGATCTTGCAGCGCATGTCAAAACGCCGGAAAACTGGCCGCTGCGGCCATTTTCCGGCGTTTGAACAGCACTGGGAGACCTGGCGGGACTTCGGAGAGGTAAGTAATACAAAGTATGGGTGCAGGGTGTGCGGTGCGGGCCCCCTCTGGACCCGGGGTACCGTGTGCACCGCACACACTGCACCAATTATAGATACGGCCCTGTTAGTATGCATCTGCTGTATAGTCAGTGAGGGAATAGTGACACCTACAGTATAACGTGATTTAAGAAATGCTGGTAATCTGTTCTTTTAATTGAAGTGACCCATTCTAGTCTTTATTTGCAGTCACTATTCAAAAATCCTCTTACATACATTCTGTCAGCCATTTTGTCTGTCTGGGAAAGGGTAAGTTTTCCCTGCCTCTCTGTGTGAAGAAGGAAAGAAGTAACAGTGCTGCCCGAGGACAGAGTGCCGGAGCAAGAGTAGATTTCTGCTGACACACCACAACCCGGCAACATATACAGTATGATATAATCCAACACTTTAACATCTACTATAAATTTATTTGGGGTACCACACGACTATAAGCCCATATCTATATGATCACACCGCCCTACTACACCATAGACCAAAAACAGCCATCATCACTATCATCAGCAGTTACACCTACCCCCTACTGTACCAGGTGCAGGAGGTGAAACTCAATTTCTCTCAGAATAGGACAGAACTCTGGCTATACGCCTAAAGACTCATACATACTAGACGACAATTGTGAACGATATGAACGATAATGATGCCGTTGAACGATCTATTGTTCATTTCGTTCAGTGTGTTTGCACCGATGGACGATGCGCGCTCCCACGGGTCGTTAACGATATCCCCAGTCGTCTGAACATGCAGCTCAATCTGGGGATGTCGTGAACGATGCCATGCTGTCGAATGAGGGGGAGGTGTACTAAGCTCTGGAAAGTGATAAATCAGGGAGTGATAAACTGCCAGCCACTCAGCTCCTAACTGTCATGTTACAGGCTGTGTTTGAAAAATGTCAGGAGCTGATTGGTTGGTACTTTGTCTTTTTCCAAGATTTGATATATCTCCCCCAGAGATGCATACAGGTCAATAACGACTCCTTTATTATACATAAGCAGCCCACAGCGCCTGTACAGGTTGCTAAAAACCGCTAGATCATGTGGCGACATTCGAGTCGGAACCAGGCTCGCAGTGTGTTGCGCTTGATTCAGCAAGAATCGCAGTTGCAAAGACGCACGCAATCGGTCAATTAAATCGCATTGCACATGCATCGCTGTGTGCGTGCGCGGACTAGTAATTGCAATGGGAAATGCGTTTGCAGAGGCTACGCAGACCCTGAGCACAGTGATTGACAGGAGGTGCCGTTTGTGGGTGGTGACGGGGGGGGTGGTTAGGCGAATGCATGCGTGCCAGTGCGTTGGGACGGTGTTGCAGGATGTGCATAAATTATCCGTTGCAAATCCATATGCAGCCTGAGGCTCATAGCGTGACCTGAAGTTAGCAATTCCTAAGTGAGGTCTGACCTGCCATAACTGTGCGTATGGGTCCGATGTTACCCGATGTTACCAATTATTTCGCTATTTTGCTAAAGTATACAGATGTGTGTAAGTGGAAGTGGGCGTCCTTATGGTAAGCTATGATCGCAATGTGATTGCAAACATTTGCATTTCACCGCTAATATTAGCAACTGAGTTGTGTGCGTTCTAGCAGCATAGCGATCATAGCTGAATCAGGCCCTCTGGGTACAGCTGCACTGATACATGATATCCTTTTGGAACATTTCAGTGTTGTTATTACATAATTCTCTGTGTTCCAGACCTACACCGTTCTAGCTGCTGATCATTGCAGACTCTTGTATACAGTTCTATGCTTTCCAAGATGAGACGTGTAATTGGTTATTGATGGGCAATTTGTATGCAAATGACTCTACATAAAATGCTGAAATGGGACTAACATTCCTCCCTGGCTCAGAGAGGGAGAACCTCGGGAAAGGTCAATCTTTCTTGTTTCTTATGCTCTGAATGACTAAATAAATGGAAATACAGGAATGTGGAAACGTCTCGTAGGCTGGTCTATGGAACAATTGGATTGTATGAGTGTTGGAAATGTTATTATGTGGGAGGCTATAGGGAGAGAGGTCCTGATGCGAAATTGGGGTACTGTACATTCTGCACATGATCACACAAAACGGTGTATGTCGGCACCATTGCTCATAGGCTGGGCTGGTAACTGTGAATTCAGGGGGACAGACTGCAGGGAGTCTCCCCGAACGCACTAGGCTATGACAGACTGGGCTAGTGACACTGAAACAGGGGTTTTACCTTTCATAAGAGTAGTGTAGTACAACGAGTGCCAGCATTCCCAAGCCGTTCAGTTATACCAGGTGTAGCTAGGACCAGTAATGCAGCTGCAAAAACAAATAAATGACTAATTACCCGAGCTTATTAGAGAAGCCTGACGGGGGACCCACTTACCTGCAGCAGTCTCTCTCACTCCAGTCCTGCACCACACGCTTTTTTTTTTATTGGAGGACCCCAGGGTGTTTCCCCCATTTGGCTTGGAGCACTGGTGCTGGAACACTTCTAGGGGGGTGGCTCCTTGTTTTGAGGATGGCATGTCTGCAGTTTGCGTCTGGATTTTATGGACGCAAAAGTATCCAACTCAGGGAATCGGTATGTAATGCCGGCGACTTATACCGACACCAGAACACAGAAGGAAGGAAATCCTGATGGGGGGTGGTAAGTACCCTAGCCCTCCCTTAGTGGTGCCTAACCCTAACCTCCCCACCTAGTGCCTAACCCTAACCTCCCCCCGTTAGTGCCTAACCCCCCTCCCCACACCCTAAACCTAAACCTCAAGGGGGTGCCTAACCCTAACCCTCCCCTAGTGGTGCCTAACTCTAACCCCCCTTTCCCTACCCTAACATTCCTGGGATGGGGCTATACCCTAAGTCCCCCCCAGGTGTCCCTAAACTCAACCCTCCCCCCCGCGGCTAGAAGCTAAGACACCTGGCTTACCTTCGTTCGGTATGCTGGGTATCGGGATTTCGTAGTGGGGCTAATGATAGGCATCAGGATTTTGACGCCTATCTTTAGTCCCATGTGGGCTTGTAGTGTCAGGATTTCGGCGGGTGGGATAGTGCCCGCCGGTATCCCGATTGCAGCCCCAACTCAGTATTAGCCCTAATGCCAGTATGTCCATTGAAATTAATTAACTTCAAAAAGAACCCCATTGAGACGTTGGCAACATCTGACAGGTGCCCGTCCCTGCGGAGCAATCACTTTCAAGTTCGGACCCATCATTCTTTACTTCGGATCCTGTTCCGGAAAAAAATATTTTGTAACTGTATAGCCAATGGCTTAAAGATGGTGCTAGTTATTAATGTCAAGCTCCGAAAATTGTACATTTCATAATTTAGCAGCCTCCATAGACACCTATAGGGGCTGCTTTTCTGATCGGACATGGAGGAAACGTAAGAGGACAGCAGCGGATGTCCCCATATCTACTGCAATCACCCCTTCATACATTCAGGGGATATATCATCTGTAGTGGGAATCCCCTGAAAACAGCTGTCAGAGGATCTCCCTCAGAATATTGTTAATAAATAGATCCCTATTCACACAAGAGGCTGTAATGCCGTAACTTCTGTACCTCACCTCTAGTCTAACTCTAACATCCGTACTTTAGTTTGCTGTCAGATAGATAGATAGATAGATAGATAGAGTTAAATAGATAGAGATAGATAGATAGATAGATATGAGATATATAGAGATAGATAGATAGATAGATAGATAGATAGATAGATAGATAGATAGATAGATAGATAGATAGATAGATAGATAGATATGAGATATATAGACAGATATATAGATAGATAGATAGATAGATAGATATGAGATGTATATATATATATATTATATATATGAGATAGATAGAGATAGATAGATAGATAGATAGAGATAAATAGATAGAGATAGATAGATATGAGATATATAGATAGATGATAGACAGATAGATAGATAGATAGATAGATAGATAGATAGATATGAGATAGATCGATAGATAGATATGAGATAGATAGATAGATAGATAGATAGATAGATAGATAGATATGAGATATATATGAGATAGATAGATATATATGAGATAGATATGAGATAGATCGATAGATAGATATGAGATAGATAGATAGATAGATATGAGATAGATATATATGAGATAGACAGATATATATGAGATAGATAGATAGATAGATAGATAGATAGATAGATAGATATGAGATAGCTAGGTATGAGATATATAGATAATGAAATAGAAAGATAGATTTGAGATAGATAGATAGATAGATAGATAATAGATAGATATGAGCTAGAAAGATAGATAGATAGATAGATATGAGATAGGTATATATGAGATAGACAGATATATATGAGATAGATAGATAGATAGATAGATAGATAGATAGATAGATAGATAGATAGATATGAGATATATAGATAATGAGATAGAAAGATAGATATGAGATAGATAGATAGATAGATGATAGATAGATATGAGATAGATAGATAGAAAGATAGATAGATAGATATGAGCTAGATAGATAGATAGATAGATATGAGCTAGCTAGATAGATAGATAGATAGATAGATAGATAGATAGATAGGCTACAGTGCTGATAGAACTGGGAAGATATCTACTGATACATAATATCCTTTTAGAATATTTTCATGTTATTACATAGAGCTGTTCTCCCCTGTGTTCCAGTACAATGTACAGTAATTAATCTTCTACAGTCGCACATCGCTCAGCTATACAGTTTTTAGCTGCTGGTTATTGCAGTTCTTGTACGACTTTTGCAGATTTCTGCTTTCCAAGATGTAGATTATAATTGGTTATTGATGGGCAATTTGTATGCAAATGACGCTCCATAAAATGCTGAAATGGGACTAACATTCCTCCCTGGCTCAGAGACTGAGAACCTCGGGAAAGGTCAATGTTTCTTATACTATAAATGATTAAGTAAATGGAAATAACAGGAGAGTGATGGTGGAACGGCTCCGTGCGCTTTCCTAGCACAATGAAGGAAGCACCAGTCCACCATGTACAAGGACGACAAGGAATAAAATAACTGAATCATATTTTGCAGTCCTGAGTCCTTAAAGTCTTTGTTGGCAAGGGGCACATCCTCTAGCAGACTGTGAAACGACTGCACGATTACGACATTGTAAACGTGCAGTCGTTTCAAAGTCTTTGCTGTGCCTACACTGAACGATCAGTCAGACAGTGTAGGCACATCAATCATCCCCCAACATGCTCAACCTGACGTTATCGTCAGGTCGACCAGCATGTTCGGGCGATGATTGATGTCGGAAACGACCAGCGGGAGCGCGCATCACTGGTCGTTTCCGACATTAATGTGCCCGATTCATACACAATTCATGAGCGATTGAACGATAACGATATCGCTATCATTCAACCACTCATAGAAATCTGCAAGTGGATGTGCGCCAAATTGTTTTTTGCCTAACGAAGGGAACTAGACATAGATTCATATCCCCTCCCCCCAGCACTAAGGATAAGGGATATCTATATGCTCCAGGTCAAGATGTCGTGCCCGGAGCCATGTTGCCATTTGGTTCTTCACACTGCACCAGGGGCAATTAGCCTCCTAAGTGCTAGGCCGTGGTCTGTTCTACTCTACATTTAGTATGTGTGCATTTTCCTGGCCCAACGTGTCTGTAATTTGCTCTCATAACAGCCCGCCACAGTATAAATAAACCACAACTACAGATGGGGCTATACCCCATTACTAGACTGATGGCCACTTCCGTCATACTTCAATGTAACACGGCATGTTTGCTGGCACACCACTGCAATTAAGGCTCCCTTTTTTTATATTGTTTCTTCTAGGTGTAAATTGCAGGTTTGCAGGTTTGTAAAAAAAAAGCTTAATCACAGGATTTTCACGATCACTTTATAACTTCATTGTCGCTAACATTTTCAAAACTTCGGAAGTGACCGACATAGGGCCAAATTCAGAGATGGACGCAAATGCCATTGCATCTGCGATCTCTCACGGATTCGCAATTGTGAAAATATGCTAATGAGCCACTCACTGTCCAGTGCTTAGAGGCGCCCACTGAAAGCATCTCACATGCGCCGCTCACGTACAAAACTGCAAACATCAAATGCAGATCAGGTGACCTTCAGCCTTCTGAGTGTTACGATCTGCTACCAGGGTTTCTGACAGCTTGCAGTTCTTGTCCTGGCTGTTGCTAGGCAGCAGGGAAGCTGTCAGTATTGTGGAAGCATTCAGCTGCAGCCAGTCTGCAATCTAGCTCTCAATGTGTATGCAGTTCAGCTGCATGGCAATTAGGAGGATGGTTGCATTGGTTCCTCTTCCTGTTATATAGCATTCACTCCCAGCATTCCCTGTCAGTGAAAACTTATACCTTGTTTGCTACATGGTCCGTTCCATGTGTATTATTGTTCTGGTCTTCTGCTTTGCATATGTCCAGCCATGTCTGTTCCCAGTTACTACGTTATTGTGGAACCTTAATTATTGTTTCTAACAACTGCAAGTATTACCAAACTGACACAGTGAATTTCAGCTCTGCTGTTGTATTTCTGCATATTCAAATATCTGCCTTACACAAGTGCTGCTACTACATCTGCAAGTCTTGCTGTGTGGATTATTATTGCCGTCTGCTAAATCACCTGCTTTCTTACTTGACTAACTGTCCTGCTATCAACCCTGTGGATGCTGGTTCTGCTATTACCCTGACCCTTTTAAGTATCTGTTCCTACTCCAGCCAATATACATAGTGATCTCCTGTCTGTTGCATTAGCCCCTACTGTTCGGAGGTATAAGACCTGGTGGCTGCCTAAGTACCAGTGTGTGCATCTAACAGTAAGGGAACAGCGGGTGGCTGTTATAAGCAGAAGACCCTCCATAAAGGGACTCTAGGGGTCTTATGTAATAGTGCAGGAGTTTCATAACACTGAGTAAGTGTAAGCTGCCGCAGACACAGTGCGTCTACAGACATACGGAGGGCTCTGCTGCTGTGAGCAAGAATGCAGTAGCTAATTTATAGACGCCCAGTGTGTAAAAAGTCAGACACACCTGCATTTTTCTAGCCACCCATTGTTACCTCCACCCAAAGCTGACTATCTACCACTCACTTTGCGAGTGAAACGTTTATGTGAGCGTAATCGCAAATCATTCGCTGCACAGTGCGGCTTACAGGCATGCGCAATGGCTAGCAATCACTCAATCTGCGTAAATACCAACATTGCCTCCTCATCTGAATCAGGCTCATAGTCTCAATACCTTGCACTGTAAATTACACAGTAAGCCAATACAAAGGTATCACTTTAAATTAGGGATGTGCAGGCTTTTTCCCTCCAAAAAAAACGGAACTCAGAAAGAGGCAAAACTTCATCTTACATGGACAAACATCATCATTCCTGGACAGTGGGAGAACGATTTTATTTGGAACCACAACCCATTCGGAGCAAACTTGGTGTCCTGGTTAAGGTATATAGATGACGTCTTTTTTATTTGGAAAGGGGGACAAATACTTTTAAAAGAATTTTATAATTATTTAAATGATAATGTTTTAAATATTGAGTTTGTATTTGCGGAAAGCTCAAATTCAGTGAATTTTTTAGATATTACTATAGAGGTTGAAGGTAATCAAATACATACCAGCAACTATTCTAAACCCACCGATTCTAATACTTATCTTAAAGCGGATAGTTGTCATCATGCAAACTGGCTACTCTCTATCCCAGGGAGTCAGCTAAGGAGACTAAAAAGAAATTGCAGTCATCCGAACACCTATAAAACCCAATCCAAAGGAATGAAAGCCAAATTTTTTGCATCAGGCTATAATGATTAAAGCATTGAACAAGCCAATAAAAGGGTTGAACAGATTGAGAGAGAAGACCTTTTGAAATATAATACAAATAAGAAAATTAATTCTTCCTTCGAGTGGGCGTTTATTACCTCATATAGTAGCCAACATAAATTTTTAGAGAAGTCTTTGTACAAACATTGGGGAATTTTAAAAAAGGACCCGGTAATTGGTGCAAAATTACCAAAAACACTGAAGTGTATCTATAGGAAAGCACCAAACCTAAGCACCAATCTAGTAAAAAGTGCACTACCAAGGAAAAATTTAGGAGGTAATAAGTCCAAAGGCTTCTTCCGTTGCGGGATGTGTTTAGGATGTAGAGGAATAAAAGGGGATGGGACTAGCAAAATAACTGAAGTGACTATTAATGGGAACATTTTTACAATAAAACACTTTGGCCCTGATTCAGACCCACTTGCGAGCGGCTGTCCGCTCGCAAGTGGGTCGATGTTCTGCACTGAGCATGCGCACGACGGAGGGAGCTCCGTCGTGCGCATGCGCCAGACGCGACGAGCGAAGGAAAGTCCTTCGCTCGTTGTGTCTGATCAAAGGGGGCGTGCTGTCGATGTTGATTGACAGCACGCCCCCTTTGGTGGGCGTGCCGGGGGCGTGCCTCCCTGACGGGGGCGCTCCCACGGGAACGCCTCCCGTCAGAAGCCGGCCCACTGACATCACTAGTGATGTCAGTGGGAGTGATTTTGGCTCTGATAGACCCAAAATCACTCTGGGCCTTGCGGTTGAAAACCTCAACCGCAGGCTCCGGCTCGCAGTTTCGATGGTCGCGATGGTCACGACCATCGCGGCCATCAAACTGCACACTCGTATAGGCTGTGGGTGGTGACCCACAGCTATACGAGCGTCCAGGAGGACGCTCCATTTTTATGGAGGGCAGCCCTCATTCAGAGCGTGCGCTCTGCTCAGAGCGTACGGCTCTGAATGAGGGCCTTTATTACTTGCAACACAAAAAGTGTTATTTACACTATAGGATGTAGTTGCAGCCTATTCTATATTGGGAGAACCTCAAAGCCCCTAAAAACCTGTAATGGTGAACACCTAAGGAATATACGCAAGGGGCTGGAAACACACGCTTTGTCCAATCATTTTAAGAAATATCATAATAGCAACCCTGCAGAGATTAGGTGTTTTATGGGACTACACCACATTGAAGGCCACTGGCGTAGAAGAGATTTGGCCAAACAATTGGCCAGGGCCGAGATGAAAACAATTTTTAATCTAGGCACCCTTGAACCAGGAGGCATTAATATAGACTTTGAGGTGAAATGGTTCCTATGAAGATTTGCACTTTATGCGTATTTTGCACGGTGTATAGATTTACATTCACGTCGCACTTTATATGTATATTAATATGTTGTGGTTTTTATGATTATTAATTTTTATATTTGTATTTATTGAGGGCTATGTTTTGGAAACTGCTATGTACGGACTATCAACCTATAGACGCGCTAAAGTTATTGGATCAAAAGCGCAATGTCCACAAGAAAGTTCCGTGTTGTGTTTACATTACCATGACAACGTGTGCTATATCGGATGTCTGGACATAACACGTGGAAAGTGACGTCATATCGTTTGGGTAAGGCGCCACGTTACTATAGTGACAAGACTGATGCCGGAAGCAACATGCCGGACTTGAAAGAGAATACTGTAGCGTGGAGATGGATATTGGTCTCGTCACCCGGAAGTACTAGCGGACAAACAGGAAGCACCGTCCCGGCGCAGCAAAGGATCATGGACAATGTAGTTCTTTATGTATAGAGATCAGCTGCTCCGGCGGTGCTTAGATGAGGATCTTAGAGTATTTAAGGGGTGGATGTGTGTAAGTGCAGCATACACAATCAAGACACCTTGATAAAGATCACCAGATAGGGGTCGAAACGCGTTGGTGCTGTGAGGAGGTGATCCAGGACAGACGGAGGTACTGCTACCGGAGAGCTGGGGACATGTGCATGGACCAGTGGAGTTTCCAGGACTTTCATTGATGTGTTACATCTCATGCTCATTGGGGTATCTTACTCCTCCGCCATCTGGTAATTACATACCTTTGTCCGTTTGGACACCTTGCCCAAAGAATGCTGCTATTTTAATGTTGTGTCTCTTGCTATATTATTAAAAATTGTGCTTCACTATATGCACTTTTTTTTCCATTTTTCTCACTCCCATGGGGAGTTTTGTAAGGTCTCCTGTAGGAATAGATCAGCCTCTATGTGTGCACATTGATCCTAAAAAGTGTAGAAATACTGTGACTGGGTGCAGGTTATGTGTTTTTCTGTTTTTTTCTTACCTTAGTACACTGGGATTTGCTGACAATGCAGGAATTACGAGGAGCGCAGAACAGTTCAACCGCCACAACAGAACAAAATAGAGTCTGGGGGAGTCAGTCCCTCTTTGTAGATAATACTTTGCCAGTGTTATTGTTAATAGATAATATGTAAGAGTTTCTTATATTGTTTGCATTATATTTACGAATCATCACGTTTTTTTTTATCCGATAATTAGATTTTCTTATCGCAGCTATTCACGGCAATAAGAAATTTACATTAGTTTGAATGTACTAAGAAATCACGCCATTGCCGGGGAGGGTCCCAGAGTAACCTTCTCCGGGTAATTTTTGAGAATAGGTAGCCCATAGTCAACGATAAGATAACATCATCTGGAGATGGCGTTACCTGTCGTAAATGGAAGGAATACTTAATATTTGCAGATAAGGGGCATATTTATAGTGTGCGGTGCACACCCTGCACCCATATTATACTTACCTGTCCAGAGTCACACGTCGGCGCCGGAGTCTGCGCTGTAAAAACGGCTGGAAAATGGCCACCACACCCATTTTCCCGTCGTTTGCGCATGCGCAGGACGGGAAATGGCCACCACAGCCATTTTCCCCGGTGACCTGTGCATGCGCTATAGACTCTGGGCACACTCTAGTGCCCAGAGTCTATAAGTGAGGCGCTGGCCGCGTACTGCTCAATGCGCTGCGGGACGGAGAGGAGGTGGCCCATGACAGAAACTGCACACCGTCCCCCTCCTCTCTAGCAATGCCCCTGCTGCAGATATCACCCTAAAAGAGATGTTTTCGAGGAATACCCCGCAGATATTACTTGATAAATAGGCCCCATAGTATGTTGCTATATATTGAAGTGTTTTAGGACTCATTCATATTACACCGATACCGATGCAGGAAAACGCATTACAAACAGTTCAATCATTTTCGTTAATATTAATTGTTTGTAAATTTGCAGCTGGTTCCTTTGTATTCTAAAATGATCATGTTGCGTTTAAGCCTGTCCTGTTTAATGCACGCAGGACAGAGTATATGGAAAGTGAAAATAATGATTCATTTTTCACATGGTCTAATTCTTTAATGGGGACATTCCCTACCAACTATACACACCCTTCCCGTCATGTAACCTTTTGGTGGGGGTTCTCCCTTCTGCTACTGACAACAAGGAGAGAAGAGAGCTGTCAGCACTGACAGGCTGGACTGGCCTCTGGGGGTCATTCAGACCCGCTCGCGAGCGCAGGACGCTCGCAAGCGGGTCGATGTTACCCCAATGCGCATACGCACGACGGAGGGAGCTCCGTCGTGCGTATGCGTGAGAACCGGACAGCGACAGCCAAGCTGTCGCTCCGGGTCTCACACCAAAGGGGGCGTGCTGTCGATGGTGACTAACAGCATGCCCCCTTTGGTGGGCGTGCTGGGGTCATGGCTGCCAGACGGAGGCGTTCCCATGGGAATGCCTACTGTCTGGGTCCGGCCCCACTGACATCACTAGTGATGTCAGTGGGAGTGATTTTGGCTCTGATAGTGCCAAAATCACTCCAGGGCTTGCGGTCACCGAGACCCTACCGCAGGCCCGATGGTCGCAATGGTCTTGACCATCGCGACCATCTTTTTGGCTGCTCGCATATGCTGTGGATGGTCACCCACAGCTATGCGAGCGGCCAGGAGGCCGCTCCATTTTTAGGTACGAGGGCACTGATTCAGCGCGAGCGCTCTGGTCAGAGCGTCCAGCTCTGAATCAGGCCCTCTGTATGTAAATAGTGAACTCATTTTCAAAATGGACAGGAGAAGGAGTCATCAATCCAGGAGAATGTTACCTGCAAAACCTCCACTATAGCTGCTGGTACAGCATTACTGACAGCTCTCTACTCTTCAGGCTGTCTGAGGGGTGAGCCCAGGGACTGCATTCTCACCTGGGTGCAGTGGGACCTCGTCATGTGGGTACATAGGGGGAGGCAGTGTTGGACTGGGGCATAAAGGGCCCACCGGGGGAATGCAGTGGTAGGGGCCCATGCTTAAGCGGTATGGTCAGACACCAGAGATGCTTGGCTCACCAATAGGCAAATCTCGTTGTACTTTCTATAGAAGGAGCCAAGCTCTCATGTTGATCAGTGGTACTACTCTACCAGGTAACTGACCATATTGTTGAGTAACAACAATGTATGATTTGAGGTCTGGAACCTGACACCTAGAGTATGGGGGTGGGCCCTCAGGCAGTGGGGCCCACCGGGGATTTCCCCTGTACCCCTGTGGGCCAGTCCAACCCTGGGGGGAGGTGTGCCTTGTAAGCAAGAGTTTCATGGCAGACCCGTTTAATCTTCCTATAGATATGAGAGACTGGTATAATTAAAAATAATAGTGTAGCTTTTTTCAATGGTTTTAACTTTAATGGTGCATACACATGGTCAGACTTTTCTTCAGATCTGAACGATAACGATTTAAAAAATCGTTCAATCGTTCATATCTGAAGGAAAATCTGACATATCTGACATGCCTGAACGATGGACGATGAACGATGCGCGTTCCCGATGGTCAGATAACGATATCTGACATCTGATGTGTTTGCAGTCAGACTTGGACGATTCCATTCATTTTAATGCAGTCAAAAATCGTTCAATCGTTCAAATTGTTCAAATCTTTGGTAAAATCGTTCAAATCGTTCAATCGTTCATCTGACAGATCTGACCGTGTGTATGCATACACACGATCAGATTTTTTCTTCAGATATGGACGATAACGATTTAAAAATCGTTCAGTCGTTCATATCTGATGAAAAATCGTTCATATCTGACATGCCTGAACGATGGACGATCAACGATGCGCGTTCCCGTTTGTCAGATAACGATATCTGACATCTGATGGGTTTGCAGTCAGACTTGGACGATTCCATTCATTTTAATGCAGTCAAAAATCGTTCAATCGTTCAAATCGTCCAAATCGTTCAAAACTTTGGTCAAATCGTCCAAATCGTTCAAATCGTTTAATCGTTCAGTCGTTCATCTGACAAATCTGACAAGTCTGACAAATCTGACCGTGTGTACGCTCCATAAAGGTGCATACACACACAACGATTTTTTGAACGATTATCGATAATGATATAGTTTATCGTTCAATCGTTGAAAAAATCGTTCACTTTCTGAGTTAAAATGATGAACGATTATCATTCATGCGCGTTCACATTTGTAGTTTGCAGTTTGTAGTTCAGTCAGCCTGACCAACTCAATGATTTTCAGTAAGGGAATATGCAAAAATCGTTTGTAGTTCAAAAAAATCGTTCATTACATTTTAGTAAACGATTTTCGTTCATTTTTCCCTTGAAAAAATGAACGAAAATCGTTTAATAAAATCGTTAATTTACTAAATTGTTGTGTGTGTATGCAGCTTATGGAGCATACACACGGTCAGATTTGTCCGATTTGTCAGATGAACGACTGAACGATTGAACGATTTTACCAAAGTTTTTGAACGATTTAAACGATTGAACGATTTTTGACTGCATTAAAATGAATGGAATCGTCCAAGTCAGACTGCAAACACATCAGATGTCAGATATCGTTATCTGACAAACGGGAACGTGCATCGTTCATCGTCCATCGTTCAGGCATGTCAGATATGTCAGATTTTCCTTCAGATATGAACGACTGAACGATTTTTAAATCGTTATCGTTCAGATCTGAAGGAAAAATCTGACCGTGTGTATGCACCATTAAATAAGTACATTCCAAACACTAAACACCTGAAAAAGATACCAAAAAGATGCATATACTGTATATTGTACCAACATAGCATACTATAGATGTAGCTATGTGAACCCGGTTGGCGCAGTTGGCGCATTTTTCTGGGATCTTCCTCGCTTAGCAGCACGGCACACAGCCATATACACTCCGCAAAAACACTCGATTCTTTGGAAGAGGTGAAAAAAAAAACCGATTCACAGGTTGAAAACTTTGATTGTTGAAATTCGGCGCATTTTTCTAAATTCGGATAAATGAATGCAAGGCGGCATTTCTGCAGTTTTTTTTACTTCTCTAATTACAATATCCCTATTTCCTTGAATGATAATTCCTTATCTCACTTTGCTAATTACTAGACTCCAGCACCAAGATAAGATAAATGCAGCCCTTTAAGATTGCAGCACTATCTGTAAAGTTAACCAGAGAGGCGGCTTGTTAGAAGAACCCTATTTAAGAAAACTATTTTGCAGAACTGATTGTGGGAACATGACGGGATTGATTCGTTATTTGATGAGCAGGTGTAGCAACCGTGATCTCTGCTTTATCTGTTTCTCCGGGTGATGCACTGATACTATATTGCTGGTTAAGCATATGCTATTAGCATGCTTGCTGGGCCTGCAGGTGCACTGAGCACAGCTGTTTATGTACCGGAAGCTACTACAGTACCTGGAGTTATTCAATAATAGCATTATTGGGCAAATATACATTATGGCCCTCATTCAGAGCCGTACGCTCTGAGCAGAGCGCACGCTCTGAATGAGGGCCGCCCTCCATAAAAATGGAGCGTCCTCCTGGACGCTCGTATAGCTGTGGGTCACCACCCACAGCCTATACGAGCGTGCAGTTTGATGGCCGCGATGGTCGTGACCATCGCGACCATCGAAACTGCGAGCCGGAGCCTGCGGTTGAGGTTTTCAACCGCAAGCTCCGGCGTGATTTTGGCTCTATCAGAGCCAAAATCACTCCCACTGACATCACTAGTGATGTCAGTGGGCCGGCTTCTGACGGGAGGCGTTCCCGTGGGAACGCCCCCGTCAGGGAGGCACGCCCCCGGCACGCCCACCAAAGGGGGCGTGCTGTCAATCAACATCGACAGCACGCCCCCTTTGATCAGACACAACGTCGCGTCTGGCGCATGCGCACGACGGAGCTCCCTCCGTCGTGCGCATGCTCAGTGCAGAACATCGACCCACTTGCGAGCGGACAGCCGCTCGCGAGTGGGTCTGAATCAGGGCCTATGTTCTAAGTATACTTTATTGTCATTTAGTTTTGTATGATTGATTATGTCCAGTTAGGTGATTTTTTCTTTAGTTTTTTTTTTTAATATGCTATGGGCATTGCTTAATTGCAAATAAATATATCTTCTTATTTATTTCCTAACAGATATGGCACCTAGAGAATTGGCAGGGGTATTGCTGCAGGAACCGCCTTACTTTGGGAGTCAAAATTTGATTAAAAGAATCACGACTTAGCTTGGGGCCTGATTCAGCACGGATCTCATGGCTGCGAAAATATGCTAATGAGTGCAATCGCGCGGCAACCGCAGCACTATACCAAGACGCCCACCACTGTATAAAGCCGTCCACTTCCCATGACATGCATCCGCAAGTCAGCGAAAACGTCGGTAACTTCGAGTAACATCGGAACCATACGCACAGTTGTGGTTGACCTGATCCTTCGTCGCAAACTGCTAAACTTCCTGTCGCCATCTAGACCTCTGCCAGCGTATACAATCACAGGGGTTTAATTATGCACACCCCTGTAATGCCTGTGTTCCACCGACACCACCACCCCTCTCCACCCCTCAAACGGTCACTTCATGTCAATCTCTATGAGATAGGACTGTGTGCTTGCTGCGGTCGCTTCCTGATCGCAGCGGCCTGTTCGCACACTGCAGAGCGCAAACTTTGGCCACCACGCATGAAACAACCTGAATAAGGCCCTTAAGCCACAACTGCAGGAAAAGCAGGGTGTGCGCCAGGTCTCCGGGATTCACGCAGGCTCACACAGATGAATGCTATTATCCTATTATCATTACATGTTTTATTGCACTACATTCCAAGTGCCATAATCAGAGCTAGCAGACAGGACTTGGTACTCTAATGAAATCATCTCTATAGCTCTCTGCAGTTATCATGGACTGATTCAGAGGTGGACAGTAATGCAGACGCGACTGCACCTTACGCAGAGCGACTGCGTCTTTATGCTAATGGCGCAGCTGAGAGGATTCCTGCAGAGAATGCTCACCGGCTGCTTTGCAAATAGGCCGCTGTGCTTAAAAGTCGCACCATCGGATGCACACTAGTCGCACCTTCGCATAGTAGAGCAGCCCAGGATGTCCATCGGAACATGGCTGCAAGTGCATCCAAATCCGTTCTGCACCCCCAGGCAATAACACCTAAGACAAAATTCCCCCTGTATATTTTTTTATTAAGGTTTGTGAAATTTGTAAGAAATATGCACATAAAACATCAGAAAAATAAAAAGATAACCATTATCACTAAAAGCAGACGAAATACCATCCGGCAGATGTGCGCAAATTGACAAACAGCTCAGGCCTCTGTGAATAGCTGTCAGCACTCTGATTGGTGGATATCTCCAGCCATCTACCAATAACCATGCTGGCAGACATTCACTGTCTGGCTGCAGGCTGGGAGGCAAGTAGAGAATGCTGCACTCTGATTGGGAGATAGCTCCAGCCATCCACCAATCAGCATGCTGGCAGACATTCACTGGAGAGGGTAATTTGATGGGGAGGGGTCTCACTCAGTGGTACTCCAGTACAAAGTGACCTGCATACTAGAAGGAGATCTCTTCACGCTGCCCTGCACAGCACAGCACAGAGGAAGGGACCAGCGGTTGAACAGACAATTCTAGCCAATCTTCCAAGGCCCCTAGAATTGTGAGGCCCAGGGCAGCTGCCCAGTGTGCCCATAGGTTAAGATGACCCTGGTCCCAGGTGGAGAAAACACCCTCCCCCTGAGACTGTCCAACTGTGATTAGCAGGGTGCGCGTCCAACGGGAAGCCACTACCATTGCTTGGTAGTCTCTGTAGGTGGCGGATTTTACTGGAGAACTGTAACCCTGCGGCCCCTAGGTAAAATCTGCAACTGGTCACGATTGTCTGCGCTCAAAGACACAGCATAAAATCGGACGCAGGGTCTGTGAATTTTAGTGGCAGTTCCTGGGAGGTAACGGAGGTGGAGAAGCCGATATTGGCGTGTCACTGAAGCGGCCACTCACGCAGGAAGCCATATTCTGCGCTTGCTGTAGGGCTGGTAAAAGTTTCGATGCTGCAAACAATTTTGCACTGATGGTCATGTACAGCGACGGAAACGCTCTGTCTCAACATGGTGAAAGTGGACGTCACAGTTGTGTGAAAATCATCCGTGGCATTCGCATAAGATGCTATAGCGGCTGCGTCTCCTTCCAACTCAGAATCAGGCCGCCATATGTTTACCACTCATCCCTATAATCAAATGTTTCCCATGTGAGTCCTAGGGGGCAAAATTTACTAAAGTGAGAGTTTTTACAAGTGGAGATGTTGCCCATAGCAACCAATCAGATTCTAGCTATTATCTTCTAGAAGGTGCTAGCTAAATGTTAAATAGAATCTGATTGGTTGCTATGGGCAACATCTCCACTTCTAAAATCTCTCACTTTAGTCAATTTACCCCCTAGGATTTGAGACCCATGTAAATTCACGAACAACATTTTAAATGACAATTGAACATGTTTTGAAAACAAAATGGAGACTTCATCTTCTGCTCCTACATGAAGAACATTCTGAAGGGAGGTAAGTGATATGTAACTTCATAGAACACTGTGTAGCTTTTCATCAACATCACAACGGTGTCATGTACTTCCCAGTGTTTAATGTTCCTGCACTGGAAGCTGAGCTCCACAGATAAAGCTATTTTTACATGCTCAGCTGATAAGGTCTCTATCTACATTAATAATACAGGAACAAATATTTTGGATGATAAATTGTAACAATAGTTTGTAATGTGCTGTTCTTATCTACTGAAGTTAAATGAGGGCACAATAAAGCTGAGCTGATGCGCCGTGAGTCTGCGATCACTCATAGCATAGCCTAAATATGAACACTATTCCTAGGACCAACTATAACCATATAATAATATCAGTTATTATTATTATCATTATTTGTGTTATGCAGGTATTTGGTCGATTGGTCAACACTATAAAGGTCGACACCAGAAGGTCGACACATTCTGAATGTCGACAGTCAAAAGGTCGACATGTCCACTAGGTCGACATCATTCTGTAGAAATGTATTTACAGTAGGTCAACATGGTTAAATGGTCGACACCTTCAAAAGGTCGACATTTAACTATATTTTTTTTCTTGAATTTTAGGGTTAGGTATGGGGTTAGGGTTAGGCTAAAAAAAAAGTGTTGACATTTTAGTGTCGACATGTTAATTGTCGACCTTATCATTGTGTCAACCATAGCTGATTGTGCATGCCACACCCATTATGCAAGCGTCCCTATAGCATTTATACAAGTGAGAGCTGCCATTCGGTATCTTCTTGTGTGTGCCTGTTGCAAAGTCTGCTCTAAAAAATGGGGCTGTGATATCCTAAGATCATTCTACAAAAGGGCATAGAGGCCAGTGCCATTTTGAATAAAGTTTATTTAAATTAAAAACAAAAGGGCAGTTTTGAGGAGTGACAGTCAGAGGGGAGAGCTGATGACGCCATGGAGCAGAGGTAAGCAGCTGACAGAGAGTAAGCAGAAGGGGGAGAGCAACATTAGTAAAATAGTCAAATTAAGAACTGTATGGTGTCAAATCGTGATCCTGCTGACACCCTCAGCTAAGCGTGCTGAATCCCACAGATTAACAAGATAATTGGGCCCCAACGTGCAAATAAAGGCCCTCATTCAGAGTCGATCGCTAGATACAAGCGGTCGCTCTGAATGAGGGCGGCCGCTTGTGGTGTGAAGTTTGGCCTCCTGGTCGCTAGCTAAGCTGTGGGTTAAAACCCACAGCTCTAGCGATCGACCAGGTTGATGGTCAGGATGGTCATCGCGACCATCGGGGCTTGCGACGAGACCCTAAGGTTGCTGATCGAGCAGGAAGCTCCCCACTGACATCATTGCTGAAGAAGAAGGTGGGATGGGTACAGATTACCCGGGCCTGTTTGGCAGGTCCAACAGGGGCTAGGGTCAGCTGGAGAGGTGGAGCAATGGTGCCTATCCCAGTGTAGAGTGCAAATTCATAGCAGTGCACAATAGCCAAGCAGGACCTGTCAATGCTCCAATGTTTGACCACAGACCCACTCTAGCACTGGGGTCCGCCTGATGTCTCAGGGTCCCTGCTTAGGGCCCCGAGAGTTGGTAGTGGGTACATCCAATAACTAAGTAAGGGATTTATGACACACACAAAGAGGGAGGGGCACTCTAAAGGGGTAAGTGTGACCATGTTATCTGGTCCTTACCAGAAGATGTTCTTCAGTCTTTTCCAAGTCCTGTTTAGAAGATGTTAATCAGATCCTTATCGGAAGGTGTCAATCAGGTCCTCATCAGAAGATGTTTATCAGGACCTTATTGGAAGATGTTAATCCACGGTCCTTATCAATAATCATTTTCCAAAGTCGCCTAACTAAAATAAGCAGGAATTACTCAGTGAGTAGCAATGTGACACGGAATATCAGCACAATGTGGCGGCCAGTAGCTGGGCATCCTTTATATAGAGCTGTGGCCTGGATGCCGAGCAAGTCACCCAGGGGCCCCATCACAGGGGGGGAGGGCACACACATAGCTACAGTACATCACCAGTATTGGATCGTGTTGGGAGCAGGCTGAAACAAATGACGTGCAACAGGCATACTGTGAATAGGGGATAGATCAGCTTTGTGCCCTACCTACCACATTTATATAGCATCAGTACATGTGTGACCCCCATCGGTAGCTGCACAGATAGGACATTCGCCAAGGATAAAGCTGCTGGCCTCTAATAATAACACACTGTCACTTCCATCTGCTACAATTCTCATTGTTATAAGTAAGCGGCAATAGTACTAATTCACTTCTTTATTATTATTATTATCCTTTATTTATATGGCGCCACAAGGGTTCCGCAGCGCCTTACAAAGTACAGAAACAAATGAGCAGACAAGACAACAGTTATTAACAGTACAGACAATGCAGGACAAGTACATGATTTATAAACAATGCAGCATAACACCTAAATAAGCAGCAGGGTGTCAGTAACCAAGTTTTAGGTTCCATTGTAAATGAAAGTAAAAGTAAGGCAAGAAGAAGCACATGAGGAAAGAGGGCCCTGCTCGTGAGAGCTTACATTCTGAGGGGAGGGTCAGACAAACAGGGGTGACACAGATGGGGAGCATAGAGTAGTGGGCTAGGATGAGCGCTGGAAAGCATTGAGAAAGAAATTGGTCTTGAGGGCCCATTTGAAGATTAAGAGCCAGGAAGCCAAGTGATGGAGGAACTTTGCAGGAGCAGTGGTGGTCAGAGGGGTATAGCCAGGGTTTGGTGATGGCAAGGAGAATCAAGGCATTGCAGATGAAGTGCTCATGAACGGATACCAGTTTATTATAGACAAAACTGGCTTTCCAGAGGGAACAGGAGAGAGGGACAGAGTTAAGAGGCGAGAGGAGAATGAGATTATTAGTGTTGCTGTAGTGTGGAGGTGATATTGATCTAGAGAAGGGGGATAATGAGTGTGGGGTTATGTGGCTGGCTTCTGAATGAGGAAGGGTGACAGCAGGTGGTGGGTTAGGTGGAGGGAAAGGATAGGTAACTTGGAGAAAAGAGAGGGTGCAGGGTTTAGTGGTGGTGCAGCAGGACCATGGTGGAAGAGAAGTGAATAATACTGGAGTTGTGGGAGATGCAGTTGAGAGACTTATATGTGATGAAGAGAGACAGAGGAGGGGAAGGAGGGGGACAACGTAGAGGGGACTATGGATGGAGAAATGAGGTGAAAACTGGTGGTAGAGGAGAAAATAATGTAGCAGCTGAGTGAGGGAGGAGTAGAAGAAAAGAGACATCGTGTAGATGAGGCAGTTGGGGGGGAAAAAGTCAGTAGTAGTAATGAGTGTGAGATGAGGGAGCAGTACAGGTCAAAGGTCAAACTCAGATATAAGGAAGAACAGTGCTGGAAGATGTAAAGGAACAACTACAATAGTCTATTATAACCAAAAAAGGAGTATAGAGGTGTTAAAGTAGTAAGACTTGAGAATTAGTATAACGTATGAATATATATATATAAAAAAAATAAAAGGTATATGTGTGAAACAATGGTAGATACTGCAGTGGTATAAAGATAAATTGACAGTGGAATTGGAATGATTTAAACAATGTAGAGAAGAAAAACAAACATACAAGTATTAAATGTTCAGTAAGCAGGTAGTTCCTCAAACCTCTTAGACTGTAAGCTCAATGGGGCAGGGACAGCTCTAACTTTCATTTCATGTCACTGTATGCCATTTGTTTATGTCATAATTCCTTCCCCCTCATGTCACGCAGTGCAAGCCACCGCCCTTCACTCCTCTGGTCCCGATGCTACCCAGTAAGTACTTCAGCTCCACAGTACAGCTCAGTACAAACTTTGCACCCACAATATATTTATATTCAACTAATGGTCACCCTTCAAACTCTGTGATAATGTATATGTAGTGAGTGTACTATAAGAGCAGGGCCCTAACTAGGGTAGTGCGACCAGTGCCATGGTACAGGGCACCTCAGGGCAGGGGGCGCTGTTTGGACCTGTCAACAGGGCCGGTTCTCCCATTACGCATGCGTAGGGCGCCACATAGTGGAGGGCGCCTCAGCTGCGTACCAATGCGGACAGACTGTGTCTCTGTGACACAGCTGCACCGCGTGTGTAGCGCTGAACGGACGGAGTTCGGTCAGCACTACACAGCACAAACACACAGCCGGCAGATGTGTGTTTGCTTTAGCAGCTGATGAGAGTCAGACAGACTCTCATTGGCTGCTGCTCCCGCTGCCGGATCCGGGCATCTTCTGGCTCCCGCAGTGGGTAATGGGAGGGACATTATGATGTCTGTCCCATAATGCAAAGCAGCCCGGGAGGACGGACGGAGGAGCTGATAGTGGCGGCGGGACCAGGAGCAGGAGCAGGGTTTCAGGTAAGTGTTTTTTTTTTTTTATTATTACGTGTGTCTCTACTGCGGGGGGGGGGGGGGACTACTACTGGGGACACTACAAGGGGGGCTACTACTGGGGGCAATACAAGGGGGGATTACTACTGGGGGAACTACAAGGGGGGATTACTACTGGGGGCACTATATAAGGGGCTTACTACTGGGGGCACAAGGGGCACTGCACAGGGGGGACCACTACCGGGGGCACTGTAAAAGGGACACTGCATAGGTGGGCGCCAAAAAATATACTCGCTTACCAAGAAATTTGGGCTGGGGCCGGCCCTGCCTATCAATTTTCCTGTTTATTATCATTCTCACTTGTAGCTTCCTCTTCTTTTATCCCCAGTATCTCCTGGCCTCCCCTATCTCTTCCCTGGGGGGGGGGGCAATGCACTGATCAGGCACAGGGCAGCAAAAAATCTTGTTACGGCTCTGTGTAAGGGGCATACAGTGGTGCTTGAAAGTTTATGGAACCTTCAGAATTTTCTATATTTCTGCTGAAGTTTGGCCTAAAACTACCTCAGATTTTCACACGTCTTAAAAGAGAACCAAATCAAACAAATGAGACAAAAAAATGAGACATGCTCACTTTTTTTATTGAGGAAAATGATCCATCTGTGAATCTGTGAATGGCAAAAGTATGTGAACGTTTGCTTTCAGTATTTTGGTATGACCCCCTTGTGCAGCAATAACCGCTTCTAATCGTTTCCAGTAATTGTTGATTAGTCCTGAACGTTGGCTTGGAGGAATTTTACTCCATTCCTCCGTACAAAACTGCTTCAACTCTGTTATGTTGATGGGTTTTCTCCATGAACTGCTCACTTCAGGTCCTTCCACAACATTTCGATTGGATTAAGGTCAGGACTTTGATTTGGCCATTCCAATACTTTACATTTATTCTTCTTTAACCATTCTTTGGTTAAATAACTTGTGTGCGTTGGGTCGTTGTCTTGCTACATGACCCACATTCTCTTGAGATGCAGCTCATGGACAGATGTCCTGACGTTTTCCTTCAGAATATTCTGGTATAATTCAGATTTCATTGTCCCATCAATGATGGCAAGTTATCTTGGGCCAGATGCAGCAAAACAAGCCCAAACCATGATACCACCTCTGTCGTGTTTCACAGATGGTATGAGGTTTTTATGCTGGAATGCAGTGTTCTCCTTTCTCCAAACATAATGCTTCTCATTTAAACTAAAAAGTTCTATTTTGGGCTCATATGTCCACAAAACATTGTTCCAATAGTCTTCTGGCAAAATCTTTAGCAAACTGCAGATGGGCAGCAATGTTCTTTTGGAGAGCAGTGGCTTTCTCCTTGCAATCCTGCCATGCGCACCATTGTACTTCAGTGTCCTCCTGAAGGTGGACTCATGAACATTAACATTAGCTAATGTGAGAAAAGGCTTCAGTTGCTTAGAGGTTACCTTGGGTTTCTTTGTGACCTTGCAAACTATTAGACGCCTTGCTCTTGGTGTGATCTTTGTTGGTTGACCACTCCTAGGGAGTGTAATAATTAGGGGTGTGCACCGGCCACTTTTCGTGTTTTGTGTTTTGGTTTTGGATCTGGATCTTTCTTCGTGTTTTGGATCTGGATTGGTTTTGCCAAAACCACCCTTCCGTGTTTTGGGTTCTGGGTTTTGTGTTTTGGATCTGTATTTTTTTTTTAAAAAGCATAAAAACAGCTAAAATCACAGAATTTGTTGGTTTCTCTGCTCCTATGCTATTATTAACCTCAATAACCTTAATTTCCACTCATTTCCAGTCTATTCTGAACACCTCACACCTCACAATAGTGTTTTCATGTCCAAAAGGTTGCACCGAGGTAGCTGGATGACTATGCTAAGCGACACGAGTGGGCGGCACAAACACGTGACCCATCTAGGAGTGACACTGCAGTGGCAGACAGGATGGCAGTTAGAAAAACTAGGCCCCAAACTGTACATAATGCAAAGAAAAAAAAGAAGTGCAAGATGGAATTGTCCTTGGGCCCTCCCACCCACCCTTATGTTGTATAAACAGGACATGCACACTTTAACAAATCAATCATTTCAGCGCCAGGGTCTGCCACACAACTGTGGCTGAAATGATTGGTTCGTTTGGGCCCCCACAAAACAAGCTGGCAATTAATGTGTCCCTGCACAAACTGGCTCTACGGAGGCAAGATGTCATCCTCATCCTCCTCATCCACCGATTCCTCACCCTCTTCAGTGTGTACATCCTCATCCTCACAAAGTATTAACTCGTCCCCACTTGAATCCACCACCACAGGTCCCTCTGTACCTTCTGGAGGCTGGTCTCCCTGGAAGAGCTGATAATTCATTTTGATGAACATCATCTTCTCCACATTCTGTGGAAGCAACCTCCTACGCCTTTCGCTGACAAGGTTCCCGGCTGCACTAAACACTCTTTCGGAGTACACACTGGAGGGGGGGCAACTCAGGTAAAATAGAGCCAGCTTGTACAGGGGCCTCCAAATTGCCTCTTTTTCCTGCCAGTACAGGTATGGACTGTCTGACATGCCTACTTGGATGCTGTCACCGATGTAATCCTCCACCATTCTGTCAATGGTGACAGTATCATATGCAGTGACAGTAGACATGTCAGAAATTGTTGCCAGGTCCTTCAGTCCGGACCAGATGTCCAAACTTGGTCCTGCCTGCCCTGCATCACTGCCAGCGGGTTGCTTAGGATACCTAAGTTTTTTCCTGGCAGCCCCAGTTGCGGGAGAAAATGAAGAAGGAGCCGTTGACGTGTCACGTTCCGCTTCAGCTGACAGTGTGTTCACCAGCAGGTCTTTGCACCTCTGCAGGCTTGTGTCGGCCGGAAAGAGAGACACCACATAGGCTTTAAACCTAGGATCAAGCACGGTGGCCAAAATGTAGTGGTCTGATTTCAACAGATTGACCACCCTGGAATCCTGGCAAAGCGAATGAAGGGCTTCATCCACAAGTCCCACATGCCGAGCGGAATCGCTCCGTCTTAGCTCCTCCTTCACTTTCTCCAGCTGCTTCTGCAAAAGCCTGATGAGGGGAATGACCTGACTCAAGCTGGCTGTGTCTGAACTGACTTCACGTGTGGCAAGTTCGAAGGGCTGGAGAACCTTGCACAACACGGAAATCATTCTCCACTGCGCTTGAGTCAGGTGCATACCCCCTCCTTTGCCTATGTCATAGGTGGATGTATAGGCTTGTATGGCCTTTTGCTGCTCCTCCATCCTCTGAAGCATATAGAGGGTTGAGTTCCACCGCGTCACAACCTCTTGCTTCAGGTGATGGCGGGGCAAGTTCAAGAGTGTTTGCTGGCGCTCCAGTCTTCGGCACGCAGTCGCTGAATGGCGAAAGTGGCCAGAAATTTTTCGGGCCACCCAAAGCGTCTCCTGCACGCCCCTGTCGCTTTTCAGAAAATTCTGCACCACCAAGTTTATTGTGTGAGCAAAACATGGGACGTGCTGGAATTTGCCCAGATGTAATGCCCGCACAATATTGGTGGCGTTGTCAGATATCACAAATCCCCAGGAGAGTCTAAGTGGGGTAAGCCACTGGGCGATGATTTCCCTCAGTTTCTCTAAGAGGTTGTCGGCGGTGTGCCTCTTACTGAAACCGGTGATACACAGCGTAGCCTGCCTTGTAACGAGCTGGCGTTTCTGAGATGCTGCTACTGGTGACGCTGCTGCTGTTGCTGCGTAAGGTGATACATCTACCCAGTGGGCTGTCACAGTCATATAGTCCTTAGTCTGCCCTGTTCCACTTGTCCACATGTCCGTGGTTAAGTGGACATTGTGTACAACGGCATTTTTCAGGACACTGAGGACACTTTTTCTGACGTTTCTGTACAGTCTCGGTATCGCCTGCCTAGTGAAGTGGAATCTAGACGGGATTTGGAACCGGGGACACACTACCTCCATCAATTGTCTAAATCCCACTGCACTAATGGCGGATACCGGACGCACGTCTAACACCAACATAGCAGTCAAGGCCTCAGTTATACGTTTTGCTTCAGGATGACTGCTGTCGTACTTCATCCTCCTCGCTAAGGACTGTTGGAGGGTCAATTGTTTAGTAAAAGTAGTGGTGTTCCTACTTCCTCTCTGGGATGATGAACGACTCCCAGCAGCAGCAACAGCAGCAGCGGCAGCAGTAGGCGTAGCAATGCAGGATCCTCCAGAGGAATCCCGGATAGGAGAGTCAGTCATGCCAGTGACATGGCCTGCAGGACTACTTCCGATCCTGACTAAGGAGGAAATTGACGAGGAGGGAGTTGACGGTGTGGTTTGCAGGCGCTTGGATACAACAGGACAACGGGATTTAGGTGTCCCTGGACTGCTTACGGTCTTAGCCAAAGTTTCTGAACTTGACAGTAACTTTTTATGAACGCGCTGCAGGTGCCGTATAAGGGAGGATGTTCCTAGGTGGTTGACATCCCTACCCCTACTTATTTCACCTTTACATATGGTACATATGGCAAGACAGTTGTTGTCCGGATTTGGATAGAAATATTGCCAGACCAAAGAGGTGGAATGTTTGGTCTTCTGCCCAGGCATGACCGTGATGGGCTTTTTCATCCCACGGACAACAACTGTCTCCCCCGAAGCCTGATTTAAACAAACCACATCACCATCAGAATCCTCCTCGCCAACTTCCTCCTCAGCGCCAGCTACACCAGTATCCTCATCCTGTTGTACTTCAACAGTGACATCTTCAATTTGCATATCAACAAGTGGACTGTGGGTGCTCCTTTCAGCACTTGCAGGGGGCGTGCAAATGGTGGAAAGAGCCACCTCTTCCCGTCCAGTGCTGGGAAGGTCAGGCATCGCAACCACCACCATACTTGGACTCTCCTTGGGGATTTGTGATATCTTCTTAGAAAGCACAGTTCTTCGCTGTGCTTTTGCCAGCTTAACTCTTTTGATTTTTTTAGTGGGAGGAGGGCTTCCATCGTCATGTGAAGCTGAACCACTAGTCATGAACATACTAGGGATCGACCTTAGCCGTTCCTTGCCACTCCGTGTCGTAAATGGCATATTGGCAAGTTTACGTTTCTCTTCAGCTGATTTAAATGTCTTTTTCAAGGTCATTTTCCTGAACTTTGCCATTTGGGATTGTATGTGCCCTCTACTATGACATTGGGCATCGGCCTTGGCAGACGACGTTGATGGCATGTTATCGTCTATGTCATGACTAGTGGCAGCAGCTTCAGCACTAGGAGGAAGTGGTTCTTGATCTTTCTCTATTTTATTTTTATCGGAGAAAGTTTGGTCCTCCATTTATGTTATATCGATTTGATATATACGTGCGGCTAAACACAGAAAATAATTTTTTTTTTGGTTTGGACTGGAGTGTACTTTGGGGGTTACAGCACCCTTTAACGGTCAAGCCAGCCGGCCCTTATGACACAGGCGCACTCTTGGCACTACTTTGTTGATGCACGTGCGGCTACTGCGCACACAATTCACAAACACAGAAAATAATTTTTTTTTTGGTTTGGACTGGAGTGTACTTTCGGGGGTTACAGCACCCTTAACGGTCAAGCCAGCCGGCCCTTTACTTATGACACAGGCGCACGCTTGGCACTACTTTGTTGATGCACGTGCGGCTACTGCGCACACAATTCACAAACACAGAAAATAATTTTTTTTTTGGTTTGGACTGGAGTGTACTTTCGGGGGTTACAGCACCCTTAACGGTCAAGCCAGCCGGCCCTTTACTTATGACACAGGCGCACGCTTGGCACTACTTTGTTGATGCACGTGCGGCTACTGCGCACACAATTCACAAACACAGAAAATAATTTTTTTTTTGGTTTGGACTGGAGTGTACTTTCGGGGGTTACAGCACCCTTAACGGTCAAGCCAGCCGGCCCTTTACTTATGACACAGGCGCACGCTTGGCACTACTTTGTTGATGCACGTGCGGCTACTGCGCACACAATTCACAAACACAGAAAATAATTTTTTTTTTGGTTTGGACTGGAGTGTACTCTCGGGGGTTACAGCACCCTTAACGGTCAAGCCAGCCGGCCCTTTACTTATGACACAGGCGCACGCTTGGCACTACTTTGTTGATGCACGTGCGGCTACTGCGCACACAATTCACAAACACAGAAAATAATTTTTTTTTTGGTTTGGACTGGAGTGTACTTTCGGGGGTTACAGCACCCTTAACGGTCAAGCCAGCCGGCCCTTTACTTATGACACAGGCGCACGCTTGGCACTACTTTGTTGATGCACGTGCGGCTACTGCGCACACAATTCACAAACACAGAAAATAATTTTTTTTTTGGTTTGGACTGGAGTGTACTTTCGGGGGTTACAGCACCCTTAACGGTCAAGCCAGCCGGCCCTTTACTTATGACACAGGCGCACGCTTGGCACTACTTTGTTGATGCACGTGCGGCTACTGCGCACACAATTCACAAACACAGAAAATAATTTTTTTTTTGGTTTGGACTGGAGTGTACTCTCGGGGGTTACAGCACCCTTAACGGTCAAGCCAGCCGGCCCTTTACTTATGACACAGGCGCACGCTTGGCACTACTTTGTTGATGCACGTGCGGCTACTGCGCACACAATTCACAAACACAGAAAATAATTTTTTTTTGGTTTGGACTGGAGTGTACTTTCGGGGGTTACAGCACCCTTTAACGGTCAAGCCAGCCGGCCCTTTACTTATGACACAGGCGCACGCTTGGCACTACTTTGTTGATGCACGTGCGGCTACTGCGCACAGAATTCACAAACACAGAAAATAATTTTTTTTTTGGTTTGGACTGGAGTGTACTTTCGGGGGTTACAGCACCCTTAACGGTCAAGCCAGCCGGCCCTTTACTTATGACACAGGTGCACGCTTGGCACTACTTTGTTGATGCACGTGCGGCTACTGCGCACACAATTCACAAACACAGAAAATAATTTTTTTTTTGGTTTGGACTGGAGTGTACTTTCGGGGGTTACAGCACCCTTAACGGTCAAGCCAGCCGGCCCTTTACTTATGACACAGGCGCACGCTTGGCACTACTTTGTTGATGCACGTGCGGCTACTGCGCACACAATTCACAAACACAGAAAATTATTTTTTTTTGGTTTGGACTGGAGTGTACTTTCGGGGGTTACAGCACCCTTTAACGGTCAAGCCAGCCGGCCCTTTACTTATGACACAGGCGCACGCTTGGCACTACTTTGTTGATGCACGTGCGGCTACTGCGCACACAATTCACAAACACAGAAAATAATTTTTTTTTTGGTTTGGACTGGAGTGTACTTTGGGGGTTACAGCACCCTTTAACGGTCAAGCCAGCCGGCCCTTTACTTATGACACAGGCGCACGCTTGGCACTACTTTGTTGATGCACGTGCGGCTACTGCGCACACAATTCACAAACACAGAAAATAATTTTTTTTTTGGTTTGGACTGGAGTGTACTTTCGGGGGTTACAGCACCCTTAACGGTCAAGCCAGCCGGCCCTTTACTTATGACACAGGTGCACGCTTGGCACTACTTTGTTGATGCACGTGCGGCTACTGCGCACACAATTCACAAACACAGAAAATAATTTTTTTTTTGGTTTGGACTGGAGTGTACTTTCGGGGGTTACAGCACCCTTAACGGTCAAGCCAGCCGGCCCTTTACTTATGACACAGGCGCACGCTTGGCACTACTTTGTTGATGCACGTGCGGCTACTGCGCACACAATTCACAAACACAGAAAATAATTTTTTTTTTGGTTTGGACTGGAGTGTACTTTCGGGGGTTACAGCACCCTTAACGGTCAAGCCAGCCGGCCCTTTACTTATGACACAGGCGCACGCTTGGCACTACTTTGTTGATGCACGTGCGGCTACTGCGCACACAATTCACAAACACAGAAAATAATTTTTTTTTGGTTTGGACTGGAGTGTACTTTCGGGGGTTACAGCACCCTTTAACGGTCAAGCCAGCCGGCCCTTTACTTATGACACAGGCGCACGCTTGGCACTACTTTGTTGATGCACGTGCGGCTACTGCGCACACAATTCACAAACACAGAAAATATATTATTTTTTTAGCACTTGGGGGGAGCACCCCTGATGGACAGAGCACCCCCTGGACAACACTACAGCACCCCTTTAGGACTGGGACACTGCACAGGACTTTGGAGTGGACACAGCCCCTATGGAGAACTGACTGCACAACACAGTCCAGCCAGCCCCTATGGACTTTGAAGTAGTGGACACAGCCCCTATTAACAACAGCAGCACAGCACAACACAGCCAGCCCCTATGGACTTTGAAGTAGTGGACAACAGCAGCACTACACTACACTACACTACACTACACAGCCCTAACTCCCACCCTCCCTCTTCACTGTCCACAGCCGAGTGAGAAAATGGCGCCGACGCGGGTACCTTATATAGGATCCAAAACCCGCGAGACTCGGATCGGCGGGATGATGACGTTTTGCCTCGATTTCAGATCCGAGTCAGGCGGGAAAAGTCGAGCCTGACTCGGATCGGACTCGGATCGGGGGGGCTCGGGGGGGTTCGGATTTCAGAAATCCGAACCCGCTCACCCCTAGTAATAATGGACTGCAATTTCCTCCATTTGTACACAGTCTGTCTGTCTGTTGATTGGTGAAGTCCAAATTCTTTAGAGATGGTTTTTCAACCTTTTCCAGCCTGATGAGCATCAACAATTCTTCTTGTAAAGTCCTCAGAAATCTCCGTGGTTCATGGCATGATACACTTCCACAAACGTGTTGTGAACATCATACTTAAATGTTGTGAACATCATACTTAAAAAGCATATGCTATGTCAGGTCTGTACTACATGGACTGGTAGCTTTGGCAGATGATGATGAGGATGATGGTTGCTGGGGGCCGGGTGAGGTATTGGGACCTCCTGTAAGAGGATATAATATGATCAGAAATGTCTTCTGTGTCGTAACATTTTATGGTGGACAGTGTGCCGTTCACAAGCAAAGTTGGTTTCTGGAAAATAGCTGACACCAAAGAAGTTTAAGACATTTCACTGCATAACCCTAGTGTATCAGTAATAGTCGACACACTCTACATGTGGAGGAAAAACATGTGTGATGGGAACTGTAGGTACAATGTAAGAGAGAGTGAGAGACCCCCATCATCGAGATCAGCAATACCTGGATATAAGACATCATCATTGTTCGGTGTGACATCAGGGGGATCATGTGTATCAGGGGCGTGGTATAACTGTGACCCCTGTATAGTGATCAGTGTCAGTGTGATAACCTGCTGGGTACACTACTACTGTGTGGCATACTGTGTATAAAGGGCAGGGCTGCCATCAGGGGGGGACTGCCAGGATTGGTGTCCCGGGCCCGACCCTGGCTGAACGGGCTGAAAAGGGGTGGGGGGGGCATCCGCTACTACCGCAACTGCAGAGCCTGCAGCCCGAAATTGCCCCCTTGAAAAGAAGAAAGGGGGCTGGCAGCCAGGGCCTGCTCCTACACCAACTTAAGTGACAGACTCCAAATTTGTAAACTATGAGAAGTACTTTTTTATGTTAATGCACCAGTAATAATCCCTTTTCCCGCTGTACACCTTTTTTAAGAGCTAGCTTTATAAGCGCATTATAAGCTCCTGTGCGACAAAAGCTTTCCATGGAGCAGAACGACAGCTCTTCCATATTCCAAAGTAAATCTTTTGCCGGCTGGATGATCGCTGCCCGAACAGTTCTGCAGTATATCTATGCTGTGTTTCTGCAGCTGTGCAATTGTGACAGGTGCAGCAGAACTAACAGACACTTGTTGACACAAGCTTTTGCTGCTGGCCGTAAATGCTGCTCGCAGCTCTGTAACAGATGTGTGGGAAGGAGACTTGGTTTGTGTGCAACCTTTTAAGCTATTTTATAAGGGCAGCATTTGTTATTAAAAAATACAAACAGAGGCCCTGATTCAGAGCCGGACGCTCTGACAGAGCGCTCGCTCTGAATCAGGGCCGGTCTTTTTTTTTTTCTACGGAGCGGCCTCCTGGCCGCTCGCATTGCTGTGGGTTGCCACCCACAGCTAATGTGAGCAGCCAGGATGATGGTCGCGATGGTCAAGACCACGCCTCCGTCAAGACCTTCACGACCATCGGGCTTGCGACGAGACCCTTGTGGTAGGGTCTCGTGGCCGCAAGTCCCAGAGAGATTTCGGCTCAAACAGAGCCGAAAGCTTTCCCACTGACATCACTTGTGATGTCAGTGGGGCCGCCCCCAAATGACAGGCATTCTCATGGGAACGTCTCCGTCTGGGCAGCCACCCCCCCGGCCCGCTCACCAAAGGGGGCGTGCTGTCACTCAACATCGACAGCACGCCCCCTTTGGTGCGAGACCTGGAGCGACGGAGTGCCCGTCGCTATCTGGGTCTCGCGCATGCGCACGACAGAGCCGGCTCCGTCGTGCGCATGTGCTCTGGGCCACCATCGACCCGGTTGCGAGCGCTCAGCGCTTGCGACCGGGTCTGAATCAGGCCCTAAGCTCTCACGTGACACCACCATTATCTTATCTGAATTGTCAGAACACCTCTGCTTGTTGCCATATTTCTGAGTAACTCAGGTCCTGATTCAGCAAGGAACGCAGTTGCTAATATGCAACTGTCGATTAATTTGCACTATGCATGCGCATGCATCGCAGTGCACGTGCGCGAGCCAGATGCTTCGGTCAGAACTGCGTACGCAGTGGCTACTCAGCGAACGACAGAATGATTGACAGGAAGTGCCATTTGTGGGTGGTGATGGGGGGTGGCTGTGCGAACGCAGGCGTGCCAGTGCGTTTCAACGCCATTGCATGAGCGTGCATAAATTATCCACTGCGAGACCAGACGCCTCCTGAGTACTCATAGCGTGCGCAGAAGTAATCAATTCCTAAGTGAGGTCTGGGCTTCCTTAACTGTGCATATGTGTCCGATGTTACTCGATGTTACCGATTGTTTCGCTATGTTGGCCAAGTGTATGGATGTGAGTAAGGGGAAGTGGGCGTCCTTATGTCAGGCTGCGATCGCAATGTGAATGCAAACATTTAAATATCACCGCTGATATTAGCAACTGCGTTGCGTGTGTATAAGCAGAATAGCGTTCCGTAGTGAATCAGGCCCTCTGTCTTACATGTTTAGGCTCTGCTGTATTGGCAGCAATATGCAGTAGGTTTTGTTTTAATTTGATAAACGCCCTAGCAGCTGATGCCAGCCTCTGCTTCAAATGCATAATAACCATTAGACCTAAACATTATATATATACAATCTATTATTATAATATTGGACCCTGGTCTAAACTAGGTCACCATGCACATTTGTGTGATGACCTAATTGCGCTGTGGAATATGCACATCAAACCTAATGTGCTTGGCGCACACGACCCCACCACCCACTTCATACACAGTGCATGTTAGGTGTGACGAGCGAGTGTCACAGAGACGGGAGACAAAAGAACTGGGACCATGGGGTGTGGTAAGTGTAACTGGATTGTAGGGATTGGGGACAGGAGAGGGCAGGGACATGGGTGCTGAGGACATCCAACAGATGCCAGGTCCATTTATTTACTGGAATATAAATATAAATAACGCATGAAAATTGGTCTGCCAACTAATCAGTGGAGCCACTTAACTTTATACAAGCTCACTTTGACAACATCTGTATGGGCCAATTGCCCTAATAACATCGGCAGAGAGTTGAGAAGTCACAGACTCCCGTTCCCAGGGCCATGATGTGGTAAGTGGGAATTAGCATTGCAGGAGAACGCCGGGCTGGAGAGGAGCCGTCCCGGCCTGAAATCGGCCACAGCTGTGATCGCGGACTGGTAGCTAATAGGTAGCAGGGGTTATTTCATATTGATGCTGGGCATGAGACAATCATGGCTTGTAGACCGGCATCCAATTAGAAGCAGCCACGGCAAGCCAATCCTGGCTCCTTGTGTCATAGCTCTGCCCACTCATGACGTGATGCAGCCGATCAAAGCCTTCAGTACAGCCATGGTGGTCAATAGAAGAGGATGTCGCTTGAAGAGCTCCGGCAGCCCATGGAGGAGGACAGAAGATGGCGCCACTGGCCAGGGCAGGCAGTGGCAAAAGAAAGAAGAAGAGGACCAGAGAGTGCTGCAGGTGGTGGGAAGCAAAGAGCTAAATGAAGCTCCCCATTGCAGCCTCTCCCAACTTACTGTTAGGTGGTCTTGGCCACCGGTAACTTAGCACTTCCCCTCCCTAGTCCAGCAGGTGGCAGGCATTCGGACCATGGGTGAAATCAGGTCACAGGCCTGTGGGGCTTGTTAGGTGGGCAGCTTACCCATGCCACTAGTAAAAGTAACTCTGGGCATTAGTACTTCTCTGTGGCATAAGGTGAGCAAGGGGCTATACTGTGTGGCATAATGTGTGTAAGGGGCTCTACTATGTGGCATAATGTGTATAAGAGGCACTAGAGTGTGCCATTGGTAAAAGGGGCTCTACTGTATGGCATAATGTATATAAGGGGCTATACTGTGTGGCATAATATGTGTAAGGGGCTCTACTATGTAGCATAATGTGTATAAGGGGGTCTACTGTGTGGCATAATATGTATAAGGGGCTCTACTGTGTGGTATAATGTGTATAAGGGGTTCTACTGTATGGCATAATCTGTGTAAGGGGCTCTACCATGTGGAATAATGTGTATAAGGGGCACTACCATGTGGCATAATGTGTATAAGGGGTAGTACCATTTAGCATAATGTGTATAAGGGGCAATACCGTGTAGCATAATGTGGATAAGGGACTCTACTGTGTGGCATAATGTGTATAAGGGGCTCTACTGTGTGGCATAATGTGTCTAAGGGGTTCTACTGTGTGGCATAATGTGTGTAAGGGGTTCCACTGTGTGTCATAATGTGTGTAAGAGGTTCTACTGTGTGGCATAATGTGTGTAAGGTCTCTACTGAGTGGCATAATGTGCATAAGGGGTACTACTGTGTGGCATAATGTATATAAAGGGTACAAATGTGTGGCATAATGTGTATATAGGGCTCTACTGTGTGGCATAATGTGTATAAGGAGTACTACTGTGTGGCATAATGTGTATATAAGGCTCTACTGTGTGGCATAATGTGTATAAGGGGTACTACTGTGTGGCATAATGTGTATAATGGGTACTACTGTGTGGCATAATGTGTATAGGGGCTCTACTGTGTGACATAATGTGTAAAATTGGCTCTACTGTGTGGCATAATGTCTATAAGGGGTTCTACTGTGTAGCGTATTGTTTATATGGGCATTACTGTGTGGCATAATGTGTTTAAAGGGTACTACTGTGTGGCATAATGCATATAAGGGGCACTACTGTGTGGCATAATGTGTATAAAGGGTACTATTTTGTGGAGTAATGTGTACAAGGGGTAAATATAACACATGTCAAAAGGACATATATGTAGGTGGGTGCAAATTTACAGTTTGCAGGGGGGGCGCAGAAAACCCTACCACCGGCCCTGCCTATACCAGTAACACCCAAATCCCACCTTGCCAGGTGAAGCTGCTGACCCCAGTAGAGTGAAATCAGCCTGGTCAGTGTACTGAAGGGGAACGCACCTCACCAGTCCAGCGCTGCTGAGGGGGACAATCCCCCCTGTAAACACAGACACACACACTCACTCATACAAACACAAAGCAATGGTCCCGGCACTTCTTGCATAAATAATATAAAACTTTGCAACGTTGCCCTCCGATAATACATCAAATAGATAAACAGCAGGATTGGCGCAGTCATGGTCAGAATGATGTGATACACATTAGCTTTTTTGACATTTTACACATTTTATCAATTTATGCGTGTTTGGGTGTGTGTGGTAGAGATGCTGGTACATTGAGGCTCAGGTCTCAGGTTCAGCTCCTGTTGACTTACCCCTTGCTCCTGTCAAATATTTTGCCATTGGTTAAATATTTTTCTCTTAGGGCCTGATTCAGACCCACTCGCGAGCGGCTGTCCGCTCGCAAGTGGGTCGATGTTCTGCACTGAGCATGCGCACGATGGAGGGAGCTCCGTCGTGCGCATGCGCCAGACACGACGAGCGAAGGACTTTCCTTCGCTCATTGTGTCTGATCAAAGGGGGCGTGCTGTCGATGTTGATTGACAGCACGCCCCCTTTGGTGGGCGTGCCGGGGGCGTGACTCCCTGACGGGGGCATTCCTAAGGGAACGCCTACCGTCAGAAGCCGGCCCACTGACATCACTAGTGATGTCAGTGGGAGTGATTTTGGCTCTGATAGAGCCAAAATCACTCCGGGCCTTGCGGTTGAAAACCTCAACCGCAGGCTCCAGCTTGCAGTTTTGATGGTCGCGATGGTCAAGACCATCGCGGCCATCAAACTGCACGCTCGTATAGGCTGTGGGTGGTGACCCACAGCTATACGAGCGTCCAGGAGGACGCTCCATAGTTATGGAGGATGGCCCTCATTCAGAGCGTGCGCTCTGCTCTGAGCGTATGGCTCTGAATGAGGGCCTTAGTCTCTTATAACCCTGATTCCTTCCCCTCCTTATTTCCCTTGGTAAATTGATTTTTTAATACAGTCCAGTGATTTAAAAAGTACAGCTAGTCAATTGTGGCTTTTTGAAGTTTAGACTTGAAATGCACCATTTTTAGGAGGCTGTAGTGTTTTTTTATATGGGGTCCCTCAGGCCAACTTGGAAGATACTGTGACAAGTGATTGGCTATGGTGAATAGAAAAACGGAGAACTGTGATCATTGTGTCCTATGTAACATACACTGAAGCTGCTACCCAGACAGTAGAATAGTGATAGAAGAATTTATTGTTGATCACTTTTGTAGCGAGACACCAGCTAATTACTACTCGAGGGTGGCAGGTAAAGATCAGGTGGGGTCCTTCAAAAGTGAGCAATCCCTTTAATAAATAATTTTGGAATATATGTAACTATATTGATGACAATGGAAAGGTTAAACTATGTATTTTTGCCTTGTACTATAAGATAACAAAAAATATTTTTATGTACATTATGTCCATTTGGTCATGTACAGTATATTCTGTAACTGTTTCAAGGCAAAGACATTGTTCAGATGTCCTAATCTGTCCCCTAATATCCTTTGCAGTCTCCCGTTATTCGTCAAAGTATGAAAATATAAGATTAATGTGAGTTGAATTTAGAAATCCTGGGTCTTTATCGATCTCTGAATATCCACCTGCCTCTTCAGGCCTCCTTAGATTTTCATAGGCAGTCCCATAAACATAAATATTTGAGTGTATTTTTTAACTTGGTCCTATAACATTTATTTGCTACCAATATTTAATTAGTTATAATTGGAAGAAACTATTTATAGCTTGGACAGGTAAATTAAATTGACTATTTTACCCATAATTACCTACTGGGATGAGTTATGAGGGATGTTCTACTGGGTTCCTGAGAAAGTAGGCCAGCCTGCTGCATGCTGCCCACTTCTTGAGGTAAGTGGGCGGGTCCAGAAGCTTAATGACGCGTTTCACATAGAATCACATCATCGTTCTTCCCTCCCGCTCTTTTGGCAAGTATATGGTTTATAATGTGTATTATATGTATCTCAAATTCTCCTGGAATGCCAGGAAACCAGGGCTGGATTAAGGTTTGTGGGGGCCCATGGGTCTCTATCAATAAAATTGTCAATATGATTTGCTGGTGATGTCATTAAAAAGTATAATGTGTAAATACTCCCAGCACCACAAATGTGGTTCTCATTATGCCACATGAAAATGCCCATTTACATATGCCACAATGCCCTGACACTGGTGATGTAGCTTTTTGTGGGGGTCCCCCAGTGTGTCCCTAGGAGCCCATCCCGGATGCCCTGGCTTTAATCCGGCTTTGCACGAAACCGAAGGGGAGATATGTCAAGCCTGGGAGAAAGATAAAGTGGAGTAGTTGTCCATAGCAATCCATCAGTGTCTAATTGTAATTTCAAAGACTGTGCTAGATAATTGCCAGGTAGAAGCTGATAGATTGCTTTGGGAAATTTATCCACATTATCTCTCTCCAAGAATCCAAGCGCGCATCCAAATCAACCTGTCCATAGGGCAGCTTGGGAGCCCCTAACTTTATTAAATATCATCATGTAGCAAAGCTTGAAGAGAGATAAAGTGGAGAGTGATAAAGTACCAACCAATCAGCTCCTAACTGTCAGTTTACAGGCTGTGTTTGAAAAATGACAGTTAGGAGCTGATGTGTTGGTACTTTATTTCCATCCACTTTATCTCTCTGCAAGGTATGATAAATGTCACCCTTAACAGGTATAGTGTATGTAGAAATATCACTAGCCTATAGTCACCATTGTTATTGCTGTGCATGCAGACCTCCCTTAGCTAGTCTGCCACCTACAGTACTTTGTCCGTTCTCCTCTCATCTCAGTTAGCTAATAGTTTTATGTGACCTCTCTTTGTTGTGCAGATGATGTCATGATATGGAGCTGTTCATGTGAAGGGGCTGCTGGTCATGTGAAGGGGCTGCTCCTAGCAAAGAACAAGGCAAAGCTCAGTCTTATTCCCTGTTTTATGACCCACCAAGCAGTGAAAATGACAGACAATGATGTAGGAAGAAGCTGGGAGCCACAAGTGGGGGCACATTGGGGCCTTATGTGACCCTCAGGCCACCGTATGGCTTTCTCATGTCAGACAAAGGAAGTTAATGTCAGATTGATTGCTCTCAGTTAGAAAAAAACACAGCTCATAGACTTTTATTCTGTAATTAATTCTATGCTTGTAACTTCTTTTAATTATACAGTCACAGGCATGATACAATGTGATACAAATGCACAGTGACAACCCTTCACACATTAGCTGTAATAGTCTAGCCTAGCACCAGATCAATGAAAGCTAGATTGTGATTGGCTGCTATGGCTTACTGCTAGAGTACCTTCCATTGTATTAAACTGTGCTACAAAATAACAGATAGAATCAGATTAGTTGCCATTCCTCATAGTTATAGCTCATTAGTATACAGTACATTGCCCAGTGCATATTACGCTGGGTACAGACCACACGGAACACACCACACACTGCACTGACGATCGGGATCCCGGCTGTCGGGATTCCGACGCCATTATCTAGATCATAAGAGAGATAGCTGTGTCAGTATTTTGCCTAGCGGCGGGATGCCAGCGTCGGTATATTGACGGCTGGCATCTCGTCCACCGGGATATTGACTAAATCCCCACCACACGACTGTGGGACCTAGTGATGCGTCGACCGATGTAACAATACACACTGCATCATCCAACGTACGACGGCACAATGTATCGTTACATGCTGCATGTAACTACACTGCAACATTCATTGCATTGTTCCAGCTGACATGCAGGACAGCAGATGGGACGATGCAATGAACGACGGGCAGGAACGACGGTTCGGGTGTACACACTATACCATGTGTACGATATATCATTGTGATCCGCGTCGGAACAATATATTGTACGATACATCATATAATGGGTTGGGTACGGGATGCCAGCGTTCGGGATCACGGCGGTCAGAATCCCGATGCCGGCATTCCGACAAGGTTAGTATACTGACACCTCAGGATGCTCCGGGCATTTCTGTAATCACCGGCGATTGTGGCCCCATCCCCGTCTGGCATCACATGGAGGAGGCGTAGCCTGCACCAGGCTCACAAATAATGTTGTATATATCAAAATGGCCCTCGGCAGAAAAAAGGTTCCCTATCCCTGGCCTAAACCCTAACCCCACTACTTACAATCAGGATGCTGGTGCCAGGATTCTGACTGGTGTCGAGATTCCAGAGCTGGCATTCTCAGCTCCGGCATCCCAACAGCCGGGTTTGAACCTACATACCCATATAGTGTACCCAGCTTTAGAGTGAAGAAAAAAAACAGCACTGCAAGATTGGACTCCGGAGACAGCCAGCTCTCACTGACTGTTACATAACTTTGCATAATATTTTGTACATAAAGTTAAAAGAAAAAGCTAAAAAAGTGACATTTTATTTGCACACGTAACAATGGTAAACTCTCAGGGCAGAGACCATCCTATTTTATTTGTGTTCCTTCCCTTTTAAATCAGGGCAGCTGTTTAGATTTGAATGGATTTACCAAAAACGGCCGTACACACGTCTATCTGATAAAAGAAAGGTTGGATTATGCGCGGGCGTTATCTCAACTACATGGGAGTGCCCGGGCCATTCACATTTGTGTGCAGCTGAGACTCATAGTACGCCTCAGAGAATCTATTCATTTTTAGAGAATAAATACTAGTGCTTTGATTAAAGCTGCCGTTGCTTGTTCAACAAACGTTATGGCGCCTGTAAAAAAATTCTTTGAGATAGCGGTGTGTGTGGGTGTTCAAACACAGCAAACTCTACTGATACCCTGTCCCCTTGGCTTTTATACTAACATTTAATCAGCTGTAAGTCTATTTCCTGTATTATCAATAACACATGTTTTATAGGGCTGAGCACATGTTAGGTTACTGCATTGCAGGTGCAGGTGTTGTCACTATTCTCCTGTTAGACTGGATTTACAAATATGTGAGACTAGAGAGGGAGCCGATGCTACAGTATCTGGTAATGTACCCAACATTGGGACTCATTCAGATTTGCACGCAATCCGCATGCAATGCCGATGTCCACAGGCGCCGGCATAGGAGGTGGTGGTCAGAAAGAGGAACTGCACCTGTCATCGGGCTGGTGCAAGTTTTGATGGTGCAAACGACGGTGGCGTATGAGAACATACCAATTGGTATTACACGGCCGATAAAAGTGGGCGTCTCGGTCCTTGCACATTCGGCCAGACGGATATACACATGGGAAGGAGTTTGTAACGGCATTTATTTAAAGTCGCAGATGGGCGACCGCTAATAGACTCTGCTGCGGTGCTTCAGCATTCGCCTGAGGAGCAGGCCCATTATCTGCTAGTTGTAAATGTTTGGAAAGTTGGTGATCCCCAATAACTTAAAGGAGATGGACGTTAATTTAGAAATACATAATTAAAAAATTGTAATGTGTGTTGTTTTTTTACACTAATGATTTGGATATACTGCTCTCCATTTTTTCTGTTTTTTTCTTAGAATTTATTTTTTTCAACTTATCAGCTACTTAGTAACTATATGATCATGGTCATTGACTTCCAATATTTAAACTAGGATACAATTTGTCCTATAGAATTATTTAGTGGCAGTAGCATCCAGAATCAGAGCCGTGGCCCCCTCTAACCCACCTGGACCTCATCTCATTGCCCAATGTACAATGCATCATTCAGGGCCGGCTCCAGGGGTAGCCGCGCCCTGTGCCATGCTGGGTATACTGCGCCTTCTAGTCCTGAACGGCGAAGCTACAAAAATGGGGGTGTGGCCTAATTACCATAGGTCACGTCCCCTAAGTGATGTTATTTGGGGGTGTGCCCGTCAGGCTGGGGGTGAGCCCAGCACTTTGTCTCTAGCTGGGCTTCCCCCAACCCTCTCTGGGCACTGAATGGATGCTGCGCGCATGTCTGCAGCATCCATTCAGCTACTCCGGGGTCCAGCTGCGGCGGTGCCCAACCTCCTGACCAGACCACCTGCGGGACACTTCGGCCCAAGGGTGGAACAGCAGCACAGTGCTGTCCAGCTGAAATCAGGATGTTGAGACCGCACTGGTTGAACACCCTAAGAGCCGGCCTTGGCATCATTAATCTGAGGTTGTTATGTATAGGGGGCAATGGATGCTGCATTGCAGACATGTCTATGAATGCACAGATCCAGCCTTTGCACAAAACCTCTTTTACACGGATCTAGAGCTCATGCATCCATCTTCCACAGAGAGATGTACTAAATATAATGAAAAAGAGAATGAAGCAGCTTAACTGCAGAATAGAGAACGATCCCCAATGTAAGTAGTATTGGACACAGATAATATTATGCATTAATGATAATTACACACAGAAAATACCCCCTTCCCCCTTTACCCCAGAACAATCTCTCCTACCATTGCCCCCACTTACCTATTCCCTGGAGCCGTGTTCCCCGGAACTTTAACATGACCATGTGGGGAATTCTGACCCAATCAGAGCAATAGACATTCAAAATCAATGCTGCCAGATGACTGTCAAGTCAAGCGAGTCATAATGGGGTCTTTAGAGGGGTTTTAAAGACACTTCTTTTGATGTGCGGAAATAATGTGGGTGAGTGCACCCTAAGGGCCTGATGGTTGCTAATGGAGACGTGCTCACAGCCGCTCTCATAATAACAGTTGCTGGAATATGCAAATGTTAATCTTAGCCTTCCCTGCACAGTGAGGCTGCATGGTCTGTACATTTCCCATGGAGATTGTAATCACACAAACATCGATGCAACATCGGTCGCACCATCAACATTTGCGATAGCCTAGGGTCTACTCTAGCTGCTTGCCTCTAACCCAACTAAACATGGCCTCTGAAGCTGTGGATTTGTAATTTGTACACAATTGCGAATGACATAGGACACTTGGGTTCGCACGTGGGCAATAAGGGATTCGACCATCAGGAAGATGGCATTACCCACCTCAACCAAGCCATGGAGTGCATTGCATTCCGGGGCTTGGTGTATATGAGAAATGCGGTCAGACTCGTATTTTGGGGGTTTGACTGCATTTCTCAGATTGCTGCATCTCGCTCTTTGCATTGAGGGACAAGAGATTCAAATGAGCTTTAAGAGATGGAGAATGTATATTTAGGACTTTGGGGTGCCTTTCTCATGGCATCACCACTTAATTCACATAGAATACTTTTATCACTTCTCTATTTGTTTGTACATTATTTATGTCATTTTAATTCTTTATCATTTCATTAACACTTATTGATTTATCTTTACACATCTTTTCTTTATACTTCACTATCACCTTTTTTCCCTTTTTCGTGTGATGCCCTGGGGATGGCCCTTGGCTGGAATTTTTTTGGGGTGCCTTGCTTCTCGGACGTGAGCCCCTTAATTTTAGGGATGCCAGTATAGAGGAGCCTTGACGATTGGCCTGGCGCTTATTCATATATTTGCAAATGTGTGTAACTAATACCTCTGAATCGCTATTATTATGTAGGATTTAAGTATTGTTTTTGGTGCAGTGTGCTGGGGAGCAAATCTCTTTTTTTTCTGTGTTCAGTGTAAACCCCGCCCTTTACAAGCACCTGTGTTATGCAATTAAGCTGATCTGAGCAACTACCATTTTTTTGGCAAGTTCCCATGGGAATGCCTACCGTCTGAGTCCGGCCCCACTGACACTAGTGATGTCAGTGGGAGTGATTTTGGCTCTGATAGAGCCAAAATCACTCCAGGGCTTGCGGTCACCGAGACCCTACCACAAGGTCTCATCGCAAGCTCGATGGTCGTGATGGTCTTGACCATCGCGACCATCATCATGGACGCTCGCTATAGCTGTGGGTGGTAACCCACAGCTATGCGAGCATCCATGAGGCCGCTCCAAGTTGAGGGAGGAGGGCCCTGATTAAGAGCGAGCGCTCTGGTCAGAGCGTTCGGCTCTGAATCAGGCACTCTATTCATTGTTAATTATCAGGGTTTGAATGGACCCTAATAAGATTTCATCTCGATGTGAGCACCGAAGCAATTCATCATTGGTCCGGCGCGGAGACAGCTGATCCGAAAATCAGCTGTCTCCCCGAACGCTTTCACTGCTCCTTTCACATAACACAAAAACAATCACGATGTCCCTTTATTCTCAGGATTAATATTTTATATGAATGATGCTTAAATTAATATTTTTAAATTATAGCCCAAAGGTCTGCACCTATGCATACAAACCACTATAGGCATGCCTAAAGCAGCTCACAGCATCTCATCTCTTCATCTAAGCCGGCTTCCAGGGAAGAGGCAGCCTCTTTCTGAATCTAAGATGGCCATTGTGAAACCACTGTGTTTGATCAGAGCAGTTTCACATTGGCCATATTGGATTAAATACAAGGCTGCCTCTTCCCTTAGAGGCGGGCAGGAGGCAACAGCAGCTGCCCAGGTGAATAACCCATGTTGGGGGTGATTGGATAGTTTATGTCCCTGGAGGGGGGTATTCATTTAGTCTATTTCCTATGGCTGGGGTGCCACTCTTTTCCCTTCTGCATACCAAAATGCATATCATTCAAGCTCATTCACGCTGCACATATGGTCAATAAATAACCCCGCTATGTATTTTTAAAATCCATATGCTAAAAAGGAGGACATCTTTGGGTTTTATATTGAAACTTAACATTGCCCATAATGCTAACACTGGCTCGTCCTGGCAGGATCCCGAGAATAAAATGACACTTAAATTATGCCCAGAATTGATTAATTTATGTTATCCAATAATGCCTGGATAATCCATGCTTAATATAACCATTGGCCAGCTCTCTGGCGTTTTCTAGAATATATCACTAATCTCCATTGCGGCGGTTTATAAAGTGTACGTTCCATCATTTCCTAATCAGAGATGTTACTTATTTTTAAATTCAGTTTCTGGTTTTAATCAGATTCAGGACTATAGATATTAATCTTATTTTCCAATTAGATTTTCCTCCTCTGTGTGATTTTCTGGCTGCAGCTGAGTAGCATTCCCTAATAAGGACGGGGTCCCTACTCCTGCTGGTGTCAGAAGCTCGCTGCTCTATTTGGGCTGTCTATTTAAATTCAGGAGTCTGTTTATAGAAAACCTCCGAGCGGAGAAACTGTGAGAAAGCCAAGAAGCCGGGACGAACACAACCCAGTCATCTGGCTCAGTCTTTTCAGTATTAATTATAAATACTGTACCATTTGTATACTAGCGGGTGGGGGAGGCCTGCTGGAGTAGTAGATGCTTGAGTTTGTGATTCGCAATTTGAATATGTAAAAATATAGGATCGATGTCCATAATTCATTTTCCGAGCCTCTACCACGTATAAAAATATAAGTTTTGACGCGTTTCTGTTTAGTTTTAATCTGACATCTGTCATTTTGCAGACGAATAGACCATTGCCAAACAAATCGTTTTGTGGATTAAATCAGTCAAAAAGGAAAGGCTAAATCTCCATTCGGGATTGTTATATCACACTCCTAAAAAGCACATAAATCCACTCCCTGACATTAATATTCACCAAGGTCTGTATATTACACAATAAATAATATAAGTGAAATAACTGTTTGTTAAATGGGTTTTCTGCCTTTGCGTGACTTTAATGTATTGCCTGGATTGATCCCTAGAGAAAGCTTTGCTGGATATACTGCAGTAAGGTATGGCTGGAGTTGCATTTAGAAGCAAATTGAAAGAGCTAGTTAGGGGGGGAGCATCTCTACCTTGCATAACTGTGATCATAGCAAATCCAGGGGGAGAGTACAAGGAACAGCATTGTGCAGGACTAGTTATAGTGGCATCTTAGATCCTGCAATACTTTGAATGCAAACTCAGTGACAGTGGGGCTCCAGAGGTGGAGCTGCAACGTAGTCCAAAATTCAAATAGGGGAGCCACACCAACTGCCATTTCAAACATCGCCAGCCGGGACTCACTGGCAGTTGTTGTAACTCCCCTATTTGAATTTTGGACCCCACCTCTGGAACCATCACTGCTCAGTGTCATTTCCAGTGCATGGTGAACCTCACAGGCTGTAAAAACATTTATCCATTTCAACGTTTTATTTTTTTTTTTCATAAAATCTTGGATTAAAATCAATTATGTCTTAAATAAATCATAAATCAATCATTAGAACAACCATCAGGACAGTACTTACTACATGTGGAATTTTTGACCTAATGTAGGTTTTGATTACATTGGTTGAAATGCGCTCATGCGTGCGAAATGCGTCTAATAGGTACAAAGGGTGCCCCAGTGAAAGTCTAACCTGACATCTTGGTTACACAGCAAAGTGCATATAAAAATGACACTCGTTTGCTAAATGTAGAGTATGTTTAATCTGAGACTAACGAGGGACAATTCCCAAGATTGATTCACCTGGAATCCGTCCGTTACGTTCACAATTCTGGTTTTAATTAAACCTAATAGAAAGTCAGGGTAAACTTTAACTATTATTCAAAAGTATTATTTTACCTCCAAGATTCATATATGGAATTGCCATTTTGAGGGCTTTATTATTCTTTAAAGGCAACCGTTTGCTGAAACTGTATGTAAAGAGGGTCAGCGAGCCAAGAATACAGCCAACCCCTGAACATTTCCAAGGAGATGTAAACTTTCTTTCACTGCTTCCTTTCAGCCGCCTGCCCCATGCACGGAGCAAGCAGCTGCACACTCCTTGTAGATGGTCCCTGCTTGAAGGCCCCTAGAATCTTGGGGCCCTGGGCAGCTGCCCAGAGTGCCTATGTGTTGAGATGGCCCTAACTCCAGTCTTCCATAGTGACGGAGGATCAACCTTTTCCAGCAATTGAATGGCAACAAAGAACAAAAGGGTAGATTTATTAAACTATCTAAAGAGGACAAGTTGCTTTGGGCAACACGTGTCTTCTTCAGATGGTTTGATAAGTCTTACTCCAAAATTGTAGTTCGCTGGTGGCTCAGCTGCATATCACAGTGACCATGGATTGCTACTCCCTGTTCTTAAATACCCTGCCAGGCCCGGGAGTTGTAGGGATTTAAATAGTCATGTTATTCTAGTTGCTCCCACTTCACCTCCTTCATGTCCGTCTGTGATCTGGCTTAAAGAATGAGGGCCTTATTCAGACCCGCTCGCAAGCGCACAGCGCTCACAAGCGGATTGATGTTCCCCCACTGCGCATGCGCCGCCTCCGGCGTGCGCATGCACGGGCCCCAGCGGGCAACGGCAGCTCCGTCGCTCCGGGGCCCACTACAAGACGGGGCGGGTGTCGATGTTGATTGACAGCTTGCCCCGTTTTGTAGGCAGGGAGGGGGGGTGGCTGTCATTTGTGGGCGGCCCTACTGATGTCGTGATGTCAGTAGTGGACTTCCTGCTCTATTAGAGCAGGAAGTCCACTCGGGCTTGCGGGAGCCGAGACCCTCCTGCAGGGTCTTGACGCAAGCCTGATGGTCACGATAATCGTGACCATCAAGAGGCCGCTCACACTAGCTGTGGGTGGCCGAAACAAAAACAAAAAAAAATGCCCTGATTCAGAGCGAGCATTCGCAAACAGCGAGCACCTCTGAATCAGGCCCTGAGTTAGTAGGCGCTCTGAGTTATGTTAAATGTACCTAAAGACTGTCTGTGTAAACTATGTAGCATGCAAATATTTTAGAGTTTATGCCAACTTTATAAGTCTTCCAGCTCGTAAAAGTTACACCTTTCTTAAACATGTGAAGCTGAGCAGGTGAATGGAGAAGGTTATCAGGTAGGGGTAGTGTCACTTCCTGTCATTCCTTTGCTGAACAAAGAAGTTTTATGTCTTGACAACCTTCCTTCTCGCAATCTTTCACAAACCTAGATATGGAGAATGAGAGGCCGTGTTAATGATTACACTTTATTAAAGCCGAGAACATTGCTTCTGGTAAAATATGAATTGCTCATAATTTAATGATAAGGGTTTTTTTTGTGTTTATTTTGGTTTATCATCAATCAACAATCAACTGTTTCCTCTGCAGATTTGCGACATTTAAATGAAACGGAAACTAAGGATAACAGCCCAGTTGAAAGACTATATATTACTTGTTGTATAATACTTTGTTACTGCGTTGAAAATGCAAATTAAAATTTAATTATTTCTGTTATTTTTTTTTCAATAAAAAAAGTGCGTTTCTAAATTGCATTGTGTGCCCTGTAGTAGTGGCTCCCAGCATGCTTAGCTGGTAATGTATATAGTGTAGCATGTACAGCAGATGGTACCAGGATTTATTTAGGTACAATCTCACCTAATTATATTCCTCTCAACATACTCAGGTGCGTGCAAGATGAGCAAGCAATGAGCTAGGTTATGTTGCATCTCTGTAGGATCATTGTGATTTTACAAGTGGGACTCGAACTTACTGTTCTCTTGAACAATTGAAAAGAACAAAACACCATGATTATACATGTAAGATGACCTACTGTCAATATTATCTTGACCACACCAATTCTTTATGTTTCTTATTTCACCCTGATTTTTATTTGACAATTTTGCAGTGACAAAATAAAACACAATCCTTCACCTAATTATTTGCAAAAGATTCTTATCCCACCTCCAGCAATTAGGACCATTGTGATATCCATGGGACCCGGGTACTGAGGGGACATGGGCAAATTTGGGATGTGTGACCATTCCCCCTCCAAAGAATATACAATGTAGAATACTATGGACTGTGCAGCACGTTGCAAAGGGGGACTCTCCAATAGGTCTGGGAATGGGTAATTAGTATTCCCCCCCTTTCTCTCGACGCACCTGTACACATTTAATTAATCCTTGATTAAAAATACCAATTAACACACGAGAAACATCTTGGCTGGCTTGGTTGCATGGACGTGACTGTCACTAGATTTCTGTTAAAATGAAAATTGTCCTTCAGCTGTACACAACTCTGATTGGCTGGGAGAGAGTGGGTGCGGCGTTCTCAACCAATCAGCGCTTGCCCCATTCGTTCTTATGAGAATGACCGGGAATGACCTCCATTTGCTGTATGGGGTATACAATACTGTATGGTGTGCCTCACGATTTGCTTTTTTTTTTTTTTTTTAGGAAGACCAGTGGACTTGTACATGGAACGAAGAGGACTCGATCCATAGATTGGTGAGTATGTGGTTTTTTTTATTATTATTTATTAATAAAGGACTTCCTCATTCCGTGTCTGTGTACTGTCATTATTTAAATATTTCTTTTACAGTCAAACTACAGGTGCCAGCAGGCCCTTAATGTTGTGTACCACAAGTGCCAGCGTGCCGGGCCAGACTTGCTGAGATCTGTATTCCCGCTGTAAAGAACAATACTATAATCTAATTTTTACACCATTAACCCAATGGGTGTGGGGGTTCCTTAGAAGGTGGAACCCTTTTTAAGGAGGTGCCCTGTTTACAAGGAATTCCAGGCCTGGGCTGACTAGTTTGGGGTTGATTGCTGTTATGGTGGGGGGATCCCAGGCTATGTGCCTCCCTGCTTAGGTGTCATCCCTCCAGCTGGTACAGCCTGGTGCTGGCTATTGGAAAATGGGGGACCCCACACTGGTTTTTCCCTCGATTTTGCAGTACTAGACCTGGCTGAGAGGTCCGGGAATGGTTATGGTTTTGGGGAGGGAGGACCCCACACTATTTGGTTTTCAAATTAACCATTTATTTACTCTTTTATACACCAAAGCCTGCACAGATCATACTGATCCGTGCAGTGTTTCGGCCAAACCCACCGCTCCCAGGCAGTCTATTATTTCTTTTATTGTGATCCGATTTTTCTATGGGTTCTACATTTTCTAACAACTCCATGCTTAGTAAATCGAAGATTTCGACTGCTGTCTGCGAAAAGGATCTGATGATTGGTTCAATGGTCTAACGCCGTCTGTTGATGTCTAAACTTGGTGATTTCCCATCGGTTTTGCCTTCAATAAATCCCCGATTGATGGGATATCACAGAAATACGATCAACATCAACCTTAAATGAATTTTCCCCAAGGGGATGAATTTACTAAAAGTCAATTTTGTTGACCAAAATAGAACCAACGCCCCCACAAAATCGACCACAGTGTTTCTATTCAAAATAGATAATTTATTAACATTCAATATTGGGTTCCATTCTGATTTCAGTGGTGCATTGCTTTCTATTTGAAGTTCTTAATGTGTTCTGTTCACCAAAATCGACCCAAAAATTTACTCAAAATTATACAAAAGCATTCCTATTGGCCAAAACATGTCACATGCACTGTATTACCCACAAACACCTTCATCCCAGTGCTAATCTGCAAATCCATGATTTTGTACAGTCATTGCTGTGCCTTTAAATGCCTGATTTAAACAGCCAGATCGCCCTGCAAGCCCATTTTTTTCTCCATCATATTGAGTTTTCAGACAATTATACAATTTCAAATCAAATAGAACTGTTTCTGATGGTTCTGTTGAAAATGTCGATTTTGGGTCGATCTACAAATCGATTGTTAGTAAATAAATTTCTCTACTGATAGATATGGGGAAGTACAGACCGATGGTCTATTTGACGTTCTATTTGTGTGTGAGGTCCAATTTCTGGGGATTTTAAGGGGTCTATTTACTAAGAAGTTAGGAGACAGAGTGAAAAGTGATAAGGTGCCAGCCAATCAGCTCCTAACTGTCATTTTTCAAACACAGCCTGTGAGATGGCAGTTAGGAGCTGATTGGCTGGCACCTTATCACTTTTCACTCTGTCTCCTAACACAGCTTAGTAAATAGACCCCTAAGGGAGTGTTGAGTCGGCTTTGCTTTTAGTAACTACCAGATTGTCAAATCACCACCATTCACCTCAAAATCACCACAAAATAGAATGGAACTGTAAATTGACCATTAAAAAATTTACCCCCTACAGTCAAAGGGGTCTATTTACTAAGCTGTGTTAGGAGATAAAGTTAACGGTGATAAGGTACCAGCCAATCAGCGCCTAACTGCCATGTCACAGGCTGTGTTTAAAAAATGACAGTTAGGAGCTGATTGGTTGGCACCTTATCACGATCACTTTATCTCCTAACACAGCTTAGTAAATAGACCCCATAATTACAAAAAAAATTCTATATAAATAAATAAGAAAATTATTTTTTTGCCTTGTCCACCATCCCTGAAGTACTGAAGTGTGGTTAGAAATCCTCCAGAATAATCCTTAGAATTACGTAATTAATTGAACTAATTATTGAAAAGTTGCAAGTTGTCCATCTCAGTGTGGGCCTGATTCAGCACGGATCGCAACGCTGCGTTCGCACGCACCAGGCCGTTGTTTGCATTCTGCGCATGCTAGTGTGCGAGCCAGCCACTGCGATCGGGATGCGATTGCAGTGAGCATGCAGAGGAATGACAGAGTGATTGACAGGAAGTGACTGTTTGGGGGTGGTGATGTGCAGGCGTGCCTGTGCGTTTGAACGCCATTACAGGGGCGTGCAAAATTAAGCCCCGGCGATTGCATTCACAGCCTGAGTACTCATTGTATGCAGGAAGTTTAGCAGTTTGTGAGTGAGGGTCAGGTCAACCACAACTGTGCGAATGGGTTCCATGGTTCTCGATGTTACCGATGTTTTTGCTGTCTTGAATCAAGCGATATATACCCCCTGCTGTACATTATATTGAAACTCCACAATAATATTATTCATTATTTATCATTTTAAGAGGTTTGCAGTAGGGGTGTGCACCGGCCACTTTTCGTGTTTTGTGTTTTGGTTTTGGATCTGGATCTTTCTTCGTGTTTTGGATCTGAATTGGTTTTGCCAAAACCACCCTTCCGTGTTTTGGGTTCTGGGTTTTGTGTTTTGGATCTGTATTTTTTTTGAAAAAAAGCATAAAAACAGCTAAAATCACAGAATTTGTAGGTTTTTCTGCCCCTATGCTATTATTAACCTCAATAACCTTAATTTCCACTCATTTCCAGTCTATTCTGAACACTTCACATCTCACAATAGTGTTTTTATGTCCAAAAGGTTGCACCGAGGTAGCTGGATGACTATGCTAAGCGACACGAGTGGGCGGCACAAACACGTGACCCATCTAGGCGTGATACTGCAGTGGCAGACAGGATGGCAGTTTGAAAAACTAGGCCCCAAACTGTACATAGTGCAAAGAAAAAAAAGAGGTGCAAGATGGAATTGTCCTTGGGCCCTCCCACCCACCCTTATGTTGTATAAACAGGACATGCACACTTTAACAAGCCAATCATTTCAGCGCCAGGGTCTGCCACACAACTGTGGCTGAAATGATTGGTTCGTTTGGGCCCCCACAAAACAAGCTGGCAATTAATGTGTCCCTGCACAAACTGGCTCTACGGAGGCAAGATGTCATCCCCATCCTCCTCATCCACCGATTCCTCACCCTCTTCAGTGTGTACATCCTCATCCTCACAAAGTATTAACTCGTCCCCACTTGAATCCACCACCACAGGTCCCTCTGTATGTTCTGGAGGCTGGTCTCCCTGGAAGAGCTGATAATTCATTTTGATGAACATCATCTTCTCCACATTCTGTGGAAGCAACCTCCTACGCCTTTCGCTGACAAGGTTCCCGGCTGCACTAAACACTCTTTCGGAGTACACACTGGAGGGGGGGCAACTCAGGTAAAATAGAGCCAGTTTGTACAGGGGCCTCCAAATTGCCTCTTTTTCCTGCCAGTACAGGTATGGACTGTCTGACATGCCTACTTGGATGCTGTCACCGATGTAATCCTCCACCATTCTGTCAATGGTGACAGTATCATATGCAGTGACAGTAGACATGTCAGAAATTGTTGCCAGGTCCTTCAATCCGGACCAGATGTCCAAACTTGGTCCTGCCTGCCCTGCATCACCGCCAGCGGGTTGCTTAGGATACCTACGTTTTTTCCTGGCAGCCCCAGTTGCGGGAGAAAATGAAGAAGGAGCTGTTGACGTGTCACGTTCCGCTTCTGCTGACAGTGTGTTCACCAGCAGGTCTTTGCACCTCTGCAGGCTTGTGTCGGCCGGAAAGAGAGACACCACATAGGCTTTAAACCTAGGATCGAGCACGGTGGCCAAAATGTAGTGGTCTGATTTCAACAGATTGACCACCCTGGAATCCTGGCAAAGCGAATGAAGGGCTTCATCCACAAGTCCCACATGCTGAGCGGAATCGCTCCATCTTAGCTCCTCCTTCACTTTCTCCAGCTGCTTCTGCAAAAGCCTGATGAGGGGAATGACCTGACTCAAGCTGGCTGTGTCTGAACTGACTTCACGTGTGGCAAGTTCGAAGGGCTGGAGAACCTTGCACAACACAGAAATCATTCTCCACTGCGCTTGAGTCAGGGGCATACCCCCTCCTTTGCCTATGTCATAGGTGGATGTATAGGCTTGAATGGCCTTTTGCTGCTCCTCCATCCTCTGAAGCATATAGAGGGTTGAGTTCCACCGCGTCACAACCTCTTGCTTCAGGTGATGGCGGGGCAGGTTCAAGAGTGTATGCTGGCGCTCCAGTCTTCGGCACGCAGTCGCTGAATGGCGAAAGTGGCCTGAAATTTTTCGTGCCACCCAAAGCGTCTCCTGCACGCCCCTGTCGCTTTTCAGAAAATTCTGCACCACCAAGTTTATTGTGTGAGCAAAACATGGGACGTGCTGGAATTTGCCCAGATGTAATGCCCGCACAATATTGGTGGCGTTGTCAGATATCACAAATCCCCAGGAGAGTCTAAGTGGGGTAAGCCACTGGGCGATGATTTCCCTCAGTTTCTCTAAGAGGTTGTCGGCGGTGTGCCTGAAACCGGTGATACACAGCGTAGCCTGCCTTGGAACGAGCTGGCGTTTCTGAGATGCTGCGACTGGTGACGCTGCTGCTGTTGCTGCGTAAGGTGATACATCTACCCAGTGGGCTGTCACAGTCATATAGTCCTTAGTCTGCCCTGTTCCACTTGTCCACATGTCCGTGGTTAAGTGGACATTGGGTACAACGGCATTTTTCAGGACACTGAGGACACTTTATCTGACGTTTCTGTACAGTCTCGGTATCGCCTGCCTAGTGAAGTGGAATCTAGACGGGATTTGGAACCGGGGACACACTACCTCCAGCAATTGTCTAAATCCCACTGCACTAATGGCGGATACCGGACGCACGTCTAACATCAACATAGCAGTCAAGGCCTCAGTTATACGTTTTGCTTCAGGATGACTGCTGTCGTACTTCATCCTCCTCGCTAAGGACTGTTGGAGGGTCAATTGTTTAGTAAAAGTAGTGGTGTTCCTACTTCCTCTCTGGGATGATGAACGACTCCCAGCAGCAGCAACAGCAGCAGCGGCAGCAGGAGGCATAGCAATGCAGGATCCTCCGGAGGAATCCCGGATAGGAGAGTCAGTCATGCCAGTGACATGGCCTGCAGGACTACTTCCGATCCTGACTAAGGAGGAAATTGACGAGGAGGGAGTTGACGGTCTGGTTTGCAGGCGCTTGGATACAACAGGACAACGGGATTTAGGTGTCCCTGGACTGCTTACGGTCTTAGCCAAAGTTTCTGAACTTGACAGTAACCTATTATGAACGCGCTGCAGGTGCCGTATAAGGGAGGATGTTCCTAGGTGGTTAACGTCCCTACCCCTACTTATTCCACCTTTACATAAGGTACATATGGCAAGACAGTTGTTGTCCGGATTTGGATAGAAATATTGCCAGACCAAAGAGGTGGAATGTTTGGTCTTCTGCCCAGGCATGACCGTGATGGGCTTTTTCATCCCACGGACAACAACTGTCTCCACCGGAGCCTGATTTAAACAAACCACATCACCATCAGAATCCTCCTCGCCAACTTCCTCCTCAGCGCCAGCTACACCAGTATCCTCATCCTGTTGTACTTCAACAGTGACATCTTCAATTTGCATATCAGCAAGTGGACTGTGGGTGCTCCTTTCAGCACTTGCAGGGGGCGTGCAAATGGTGGAAAGAGCCACCTTTTCCCGTCCCGTGCTGGGAAGGTCAGGCATCGCAACCACCACCACACTTGGACTCTCCTTGGGGATTTGTGATATCTTCTTAGAAAGCACAGTTCTTCGCTGTGCTTTTGCCAGCTTAACTCTTTTGATTTTTTTAGTGGGAGGAGGGCTTCCATCGTCATGTGAAGCTGAACCACTAGTCATGAACATACTAGGGATCGACCTTAGCCGTTCCTTGCCACTCTGTGTCGTAAATGGCATATTGGCAAGTTTACGTTTCTCTTCAGCTGATTTAAATGTTTTTTTCAAGGTCATTTTCCTGAACTTTGTCATTTGGGATTGTATGTGCCCTCTATTATGACATTGGGCATCGGCCTTGGCAGACGACGTTGATGGCATGTTATCGTCTATGTCATGACTAGTGGCAGCAGCTTCAGCACTAGGAGGAAGTGGTTCTTGATCTTTCTCTATTTTATTTTTATCAGAGAAAGTTTGGTCCTCCATTTATGTTATATCGATTTGATATATACGTGCGGCTAAACACAGAAAATATTTTTTTATTTTTGCTGGAGAGTAGTGCACTTTGTGGGTTACACCAGCCTTTAAGAAATGAGCCGGCTCTTTACTTATGGGACACAGGCGCACGCTTGGCGCTGCTCCTTTGTTGATGCACGTGCGGCTACTGCGCACACACTTCACAAAAGACAGAAAATATATATTTTTTTGGTTTGGACTGGAGTGTACTTTGGGGGTTACAGCACCCTTTAACGGTCAAGCCAGCCAGGACCTTTACTTATGACACAGGCGCACGCTCGGCACTACTTTGTTGATGCACGTGCGGCTACTGCGCACACAATTCACAAACACAGAAAATATATATTTTTTTGGTTTGGACTGGAGTGTACTTTGGGGGTTACAGCACCCTTTAACGGTCAAGCCAGCCGGCCCTTTACTTATGACACAGGCGCACGCTTGGCACTACTTTGTTGATGCACGTGCGGCTACTGCGCACACAATTCACAAACACAGAAAATATTTTTTTTTTTGGTTTGGACTGGAGTGTACTTTGGGGGTTACAGCACCCTTTAACGGTCAAGCCAGCCGGCCCTTTACTTATGACACAGGCGCACGCTTGGCACTACTTTGTTGATGCACGTGCGGCTACTGCGCACACAATTCACAAACACAGAAAATATATATTTTTTTGGTTTGGACTGGAGTGTACTTTGGTGGTTACAGCACCCTTTAACGGTCAAGCCAGCCGGCCCTTTACTTATGACACAGGCGCACGCTTGGCACTACTTTGTTGATGCACGTGCGGCTACTGCGCACACAATTCACAAACACAGAAAATAATTTTTTTTTTAGCACTTGGGGGGAGCACCCCTGATGGACAGAGCACCCCCTGGACAACACTACAGCACCCCTTGAGGACTGGGACACTGCACAGGACTTTGGAGTGGACACAGCCCCTATGGAGAACTGACTGCACAACACAGTCCAGCCAGCCCCTATGGACTTTGAAGTAGTGGACACAGCCCCTATTAACAACAGCAGCACAGCACAACACAGCCAGCCCCTATGGACTTTGAAGTAGTGGGCAACAGCAGCACTACACTACACTACACTATACAGCCCAGCCAGCCCTAACTCCCACCCTCCCTCTTCACTGTCCACAGCCGAGTGAGAAAATGGCGCCGACGCGGGTACCTTATATAGGATCCAAAACCCGCGAGACTCGGAAGGCGGGATGATGACGTTTTGCCTCGATTTCAGATCCGAGTCAGGCGGGAAAAGTCGAGCCTGACTCGGATCGGACTCGGATCGGGGGGGCTCGGGTGGGTTCGGATTTCAGAAATCCGAACCCGCTCACCCCTAGTTTGCAGCCATATAAATAATTGCTGAGGCTGCATGGACCTAGAGTTTAGCCACAGTTAGATGGGCCATTGTTTTCTAAGCCCGATCCAGAGTAAGGGAATCGGTATGATTTGCCATCGGACACATGTCCCATTCCCTGACATGTCCCGACACCAGCGTCCCGTCAGCAGTGGAAATCCCGATCATCCTCAGGTAAGTATTAGCTAACCTAATTCTACCCCCTAACCCTAACCCTCCCTTAGGGGTGTCTAACCCTAACCTCCCCCCCAGTACCTAACCCTAATCTCCCCTCTAAGTGCCTAAACCAAACCCCCCCTTCCTCGCTGCCTAAACCCCCGGGGTGCCTAACCCTAAACCCCCTTCCCCTAGCCTAAACCTAACCTTCCTGGGGGGGTGCATAACCCTAAGTCCCCCCGGGAACCCTAAACCTAACCTTCCCCCCCGCGGCTTTACGCGCTCAGCGCCGGCGTCCCTTCGATCGGGATGCCGGGCGTCGGGCTCCCGGCGTATGTCTAATGACAGGCGTCAGCATATCGACGCCTGTCTTTAGACCCTTGCCGGGATATGACAGTCGGGAAGCCGGCTGTCGGGATTAGGTCCACCGGCTTCCTCACTGCATACCATAAGGGTTAAGGCCCCCATACACGGGGCAGTTCTTCACACGATCTGACCATTTTCGACTGATCGGAACGACCAATCGTGAAAAATAGGCTTTTCATAGACGATTCCGATGCGATGCGCGTCCCCGGCGTCGTGTATCGGCATCGTAGATCAGATGGTTTTGCAGAAAGATTTCAAAGGAACAGTACGATGTGACACATCTTAATACATCGGATAGAATGGTCGTTTGTAGAATCGCACCATTTCTAAATACAAATCGTACAGAATGTCAAGGGAAGAATTTTCAAGGGAATCGTATGTGAGATCGAATGGGATACAATCGCCCCGTGTATGGGGGCCTTTACTCTATATTGTTCCTTATGCAATACATGTTTTCCAAAGGAACTTGAAAGTGATACCATCACTAATAACCGCCTATGCAGATGTTACTGACCAAAGTTTATAAATCTTTTAACTTGTATAATATAATATGCTGCCAAATTTGATTTCAAAATGTACTGTAAAAAAATATTCCAGAGAAAGTTCTTTTCTGTCTCCAGATTCTGACGTCTGAGTCTTTCTCCGTGGACTTTGCACTGACAATGCGTTCCTTTATATAGCAGAGACATAATCTATTACGGTAAACCTGGGTGGCAGACCTAGTGAGAGCCTATGAATGTATAGATACAATTTCCTCTGAGAAAGTTTTTCTTTTTTTAATGTCTCCCTCGTGAATTTTAATCCCTCTCTCTATGAATTATTCAATCACTCACATTAAGATGATTGTACATTTTTTTTTTATATTGTAGGTGTAGGATCAGAAAAGAAAATATTTAGCTTTTCAGCTGAGGTGCGATTTGCACTAGTGAAGTGCTCAGTGCCGCTGGCTAAGAAAAAACTGTTAGTCATAAAGAAAAATAATACTATTAATAGGAATCATTCACATACTGTATGAGCACTTTTTATGTTAACTCTATTGAAAGAGCAGACCTAGTGAAGAGCACAATTCTCTAACCTATCTTAATAAGATCGCCATTAACAGCACAACATAATCAAGGGTCCGGTCGCCTCTTACGCATTCCCACAGAACTAAACCAGTTGAGCCTCATGCTGTGTCGGGTGCAAATACAATTGTAAAATGCGTGCAACAAAAATGGGTCACTCACACGTTTCGCTTATGCATGTATCTTTAGACATATGCTACCAAGCATTGTGCATTAAATGTGCCTACATTAAGCTACGTTTAAAGTGTAACGAGTTATGTTTTAAGTGTACAGTATGATTATGCTGATGCATATTACAGGTACCAGTCATCAGCAACTAAATGATGACATTGACATCAAAAGTGACGCTCAAGAGCTTTGAGTCAATGACGCTCATAGCTTTGGATGATTGCCACTAATGTGAGATAATGAACATTATGGGTACCCCTCTTAAAGTGGGATACAGCCTAGCACCGTAACTGGGCAATTTTCTGCCCTGTGCTGTACTCTCGCTCTCCCTCTGAACATGTGACATTATAACGTGACGCCGACGGGCCAGGCCATTGGGACCAGGAAGAAAAGCACTGCCTGGAGCATCCGAAGGAACGCTTTGGGTGGCTGTATAGGCTGTAGGGTGTAGTCCTAAGAAAGAATAGCCGCCCAGTTATAGGCCTCAGCAGTGGCATAAGTTCATCCCAAATGCCCAGAGGCAAGTTATAATTTGGTGACCCCCCGTCATAGCCGCTGACATTGTAATGCCGGACATGTCACACTGACATAATTTGAAGAGCAGCAACACCAATGATAAGGGGAAGGCTATAGATCGATGGAGGCAACAGCTGATGGTCTGACATGGAGATCTCCACTAGTGTATGGTGGCTTCTCAGGTGTCGGGAAGGGGTGCCATGTATTGGGCGGCCATGATGGTAGTCTCCGGGTACATAGTTTCAGCCCTAAGTGGGGTGAATATACTGTGGGCAATGGAGGAGGTTTCCCATCAGTGCTGGCGCCCTGCGGAAGGCGCCTCCATTGTCTCCCATAGTTCTGCCCCTGGGCCTCAGTCAGCCGCAAAATACAAAATGAACGGCTATCTCATACTCTGACCAATCAGAGAAGCTGCCCTATATTGGTTGGTTGTCTTATCCAGGCTCCACAAAGAGCAGTTCAGCATTGTTCATGTGTATTTTCATCATCCTTATGGACTATCAAAAAGTGTGGTGCATACAGTGCCCCTCTCACAAATATAGTGCTCCTTAGCTCCTCAGCTAATAACCTGATGTGTCTCTATTGTCTCATCTGTGTAAGCCTCCTGCTAGTAATTATTTGTAAGCAGCTGAGTCTTATTTATGAGCAACTTTCAAGGAACAAATGGCGAGTGTACCCAGCATTCTGGAGTCTGATCACTGGTTCCCCGGCAACTATCTTCTCTGGCTCTGAATACTGCACTAGTCACTGGGATTGCTACTACCTAAGTCCTCATTCTCTGCACTTAAAGGTACATTACATGTTTCGTCTGAAGACTGTTCCTGTGTGTTCCTGCTACTGGAATCCAGCAACACAATATTTACACACCTAAATCCTAGAGAGCTCACAGATAATCTGTGTCAGCAATTCCATTGCTTAAAGGTCATATAAACTAAAACTTATATATATAAAAAAAATTAAAACTCATTTAAGTTACCATACTATCTCTTAACTCTCCATGTTCTCATCATCCTGGCCCTCATCTTGCCCCCTGGACCCCATTCCTTCATCACCATCTTTGCTCCCTTTCTCTTGAAACCTTTTACCAAATTGCCCATCACTTCAACTTGTCGATCTCGTCTAGCACTTTCCCAACTTCACTCAAACACACACTTGTTTCACCCATCTTTAAGAAACCCCCACTTGACCCTGATGCTCTCAAGCTACCACCATATATCTCTCCTCCTTTTTGCCTCTAATCTCAAAAGGAATATTAATGTCTGACTCACTTCATTCCTCTCTTCCAACTCCCTTCTTAGCCCATGACCTTTGTCACCTGTGATGCTACCAAACTATTCACACACTCATCATCGCTCGCCTAGACTACTGTAACCTCCTCCTTTCTGGTAACTTCTTTACTCAGCTTCCACTACTTCAAACTATCATGAATGCAGCTGCTCATTACATTTTCCTTTCTTTTCTAAACACTCTACATTACCCTCCACCCTCTGCAATCTACTTCAACCCCCCCTTCAGAATCCAGTTCAATCTCCTGTTCCTCACTTATAAAATAATCATCCTGCCCCTACCTACATTTTCAACTGGTCATCTCCTCTCACACCCACTTCCAAGATATCTCCCACTCCATCCCCCTCCTCTGGAACTCACTCCTTTGCCACATAAGACTTTCTCCCAGTCTCACTGCTTCAAATGTGTCCTCAAAACTTACCTTTTCATCAAAGATTAGGATCCATTCACCTAAATCTCCACTCTCCTCCCCTAACCTCCTTTTCTTTCTACAACTGAAGGCTCTTTGATAAAGCTTCTGATATTGAAGTGAAACGCGTGAGTGGAATATATACTTACCTGCTTGATTCTTGGCGCTCTCCGTCAGACTGTTGTTCTTTAGCTGGAGCTGAGCTACATTGCAGGTGCCCATCTGTCATGCTGAGAGGTTAGATGGGAGCGCCACAGCTGCACACTGACGGAGGTGCTGGCAGTTCAGAAACTGCAATATGGAAGGAGGCACATCGATATCGATATCCAGCACATGCACCAACCCCCAAATGACTATAATGACCCACGACCAACAATCGAGGGTCCCTATAGTAACCAGGCTAACCTGGTCAATATCGACCAGGTTGGCCTGCATGCATGGGCGATGGGCGATATCGACCATCTGTGCTTGCGCATCGACTATCGTTTGGGGGTTGGAAGGGCCCCAAAACAGGACAAATTTAATGATAACCATATGATCGATATTGTTATTGTTCATATCATCCTGTTATATCTGACCGTGTGTATGCACCATAAAGAACTGCTACAAACTATCTCACTGCACTAATTACAATATATTTTAAACTGGCATAATAGAACCTTGCTTTTTTACAGAACTTTTTATATACTATAGGTTGGTTTGGCCATTGCTACAATCATTATGATATTTGTTGATTAGAACTTATATTTATTAATGTTATTTGTATACAATTGGTATTGATGTAGTTTTTATAATATTATTTTAATATAAAATGTATTAATTAGAAATAAAGGCATCTTGTTTAATTTATGCCATGCCAAGGTTTTACATTCATTTATTTTGGTAAGATTTCACATCTGGTATTGTATTCTGAGCAGGGGCATCAGAACCTTTTTAGGTTTCACTGGGAGGCCAAGATACAGTATCATTTTGGTGCCCCTTAATTGCTGAAGGTCACCCCCTCAGGGGTAGATGGAATAACCCACCACACCACTGACTTGATGCACTGGTGGTGGTACTGCGTAGGTAGACAGCCCTTGTGGTTGTAGCAGAGTCTGGTGAGCCTGGGGTGCATCCGTGGCTAATGGACATAGGAGGAGAGAGGTGCGCACATGCAGTTATGCATGTTCCAAGATGGACCTGATGTGAGAGCGGCTGCGGGTACTAGTGCCCGCTGGCTCTGTACTATGTGACGGATGCAGCACACAGTGCTGCTCTCCCAACAGCATTGACTAGCATCTCTCAAATGTTTGAGAGGGGTGAGCTGCCCCCTGTTCTGTAGTCCATGATTTCTGAATCCTGACTCAAAAAGATTGAACGAAGTCACTGTGATTAAGAAGCATTAATAGAAATCCAATTTCAACAAACACACTCTACACATCATCATAGCAAGATCTCCACAAGAACACCACTAAATTGTAAGTTAACCCTGTCACCATGTTGACTCTTGCTTGGTTGGGCAGTAACATCTCATTTATAAATTGATGCCCCTTTAGGATTACAAACCCCTGTGCCAATGTTGCTTTATGCAAATAATTTACTACAGCTTCTTAAGTGTATATATTTTAGTTTTTTTTTTTTTTTAATAAAAACAGCCAGTCTACAGTTTACCATTGGGTAAGAATCAGTTTAATGTCCAGCAGTCCCATTAATATATTAGTTCTGAATGCTACCACCATTCCAGAACAAAAGGTATTTACTGTAAATGGTAATACAATATAATTATTATTATTATTATTATTATTATTATTATTATTATTGTATGATTATGGAGAAATAATAATAATAATAATAATACTTTATGATGATGATGATGATGATAAAAATTTGAATAATAATAATAATAATAATAATTATTATTATTATTATTATTATTATTATTATTATTATTATTGTATGATTATGGAGATATAATAATAATAATAATTATAATTATAATAATAGATGATGATTATGATAAAGATTTTAATTATTATTATTATTATTATTATTATTATTTTAAGAACCTTCATATACATACAAGATGAAATACACTGTGAATATTTAACCCTGGAAAAAGTTTGTCAATCGTATTTTCAAAATTTACCTTTTTGATTTATAAAGACTACAGTATTTATAAAATAATCTGCAAAGATGGGATTATCATGTAGGATTATTAAATGTAGTTGAACTTTTCTGTGAAAGACATACAGTGAGTCCATTAAGTTTTGCTTTTTTAGGGCCTACAAAAGGATAATTTAATTTGCACCAAGAGAAAATATCGACTTTTTGATGTCCTAGCCATTTTAATAACTGGAAAGCACATTAAATGCGGAATATGATTTTGCTCATCATGTTGTAATTTGTATAGTTATAGTTATTTTTTTTTAATTTAATTTATGGGTTTAGTCAATTTAATCACTCAGCCTTTTTAGTATTGTTTCTAAACCCAACATCGAGGGACAGAAAGTGTAATTATGTATCGCAGCAATTTATCATTATTTTATCGTCATGGCAGTTGAGCATTAGTTAACCCATCATATTTTGTTAACAGACAGATATATTTGGTAAATAGGTAAAATGAAGCCTTCGCCAGTGAAAGTGTAATCAAACAAAAGGTTTTTTTAAGTCTTAATTGAGCTACGATCAAGAATTGATTATTACAAGTATTGAATATATATAGTTTGATGAATATAACATTTAAAAATGTAAATGACCATTAAACATCCAAATTGCCTTTTTAGGTATGGACCCTGTGTTTGAATGAACCAATCTAAACAGCACATTTCATTAAAGCAAGTCCGCCAGATTCACCAGCTTCACGGTAACTATATGGGGTCAATGAAATCTGCAAGATTACAAATAGGTTTTGACCATGGTCACTCTGAACTAATGCAATCAGCAAATGCAGATTAACAGCATGTATAGATGAGATTCCATCCTAAATTCACACATCCATACCATTTTATTGGGGAGATGTATCAAATCTTAGAGAGAGAGAGAGATAATGTTGAGTAGTTGCCCAAAGCAACTAATCTGCATCTGTGGCCCGTATTCAATTTGAAGCGTTAAGTCCGGATCCGCGTTAAGTTACTGCCGATGACGTCATTAACACCTGTTTTGATATTACCCCGTATTCAATTTGAAACACTTTCCACCAAGGCGGAAAGTCAATGCAATGTAATAGGCGGTAAAGTTTCGCCTATGAATGGCAGAATTGGGGTTTGGGGTGCAATGTTTCGGGAACCCCCGTGCAGCCTTCAGACAGTCCCCCAAAGGTAATCTGTGTCAAAATTAAAAAAAAAAAACACTTAAGGACTTAAGGACACCCCAAAAATTGACTTTGAAAAAGGGGTCAAAAAAAAAATGTTGGGGTACAAAGTTAAAAACTAGCGAACTTGACTCTGGGGGGGTCCCCAAGTATGCCCCAGGTGTTTTTTTTGATTGCAGGTGCTTGTGGCAGGTGGGTTTTTCATGATTTTTTCAACTTCACTTTTTCAACGTTAAATATGCTGACCCCCATTTTCAAGTACCCCAAATTTGCTGGGATAAGTTCATTTTTGGAAACAATACTCCTAAATACTATTCTGCATCAGGTATAAAAAAATGCTATTGCAGCTATTGAGCCCATTTAAAAACACCAAATACCTTCAGCGAGCCAACTCGGGGGGGGTACCATTGTGAACCTCTATGTCAGAGCATCATTTGGGGGGGTGGCAGGCTGATTTCCCGGAAAATGACAGTACTTTCCGCTTGTTACAGTATTGTCGGGTGCCATTTACGCGTACTTTCAAATTGAATACGGGGTAAAGCGTGCACGCGCACGATACTTTAACGCCTACAAAATAGGCGAAGCCGCCGTTAAATCCGGGCCGCGTTAACTTAACGCGGCTCGGCTCAAATTGAATACGGCTCTGTATGTCATTTCAAATACGGTGCTAGATATATGACATTTAGAAGCTGATTGCTTGCTTTGAATAATTCCACTTTATCTCTCTCCAAGGCTGGTTACATCTCCCCCTATGTGTCTTATACCTGTATTTGACTGCAAAATCAAGTTCTTTTAATTTGTGCTTAGTTTAAGATGTTAATTTGATTAACATTTTCTATTAGTCTTTGTTTGTATTTACTTTAATTACATCCTCAGCAATACTTTCAAAGTAAATTTGTAATTACCGCCGGCTACAAAAGACATGTAAAAAGCTACACTTAGCTATATTGGGTTTATGCAAATACGGCTGTGAATATTTATTAACACACTATCTACTTTACATAATAGAATGGATACTGCTTTGAACCTATCTTGCTGGAGATACATTTGTGGTAGCCAGTTGCAGCTGAATGAGAATGATACCGTGCAAAATTAATTTTCTAAAAGTGTTATTGTGGTATTAAGTTCATGCAAATACAATATACTAAATGTATCTCAGTAAATTAAATCTGACAGTGAAATTAACTGGAGGTAATATATATTTCAACAGAAAATAAATTGGGAAGTACAGTTACAGTTATATAGGTTATAAGAGCTGACAGTTTAAGTTTTCTTTATTACACTTAACGATAGTAATGGAGCCGTAGTGTTAAGTAAACTCTGCTCTTACAGCATATGCTATTCTGATGTATTTTAATTCCTATCAATATATTTGAATTTGTATTCCTGTGAATGGGTGGATAGTGCCCCCTGTGCATTGCTTTGCACTGGGCCTACACTGCTGTTAAGACTGCCCTGATGTAACTAGGCGTTTACATGTCAATCACACCGGAATGCGATCAGCATGCCGACGGCCACATTGTCCACCTATATAATGCCGACAGTACAATGTTGACAGTTATGATGTTGACTTTGTTGAAATGTTGACAGCTAACATTTTGACATCTGCAAAATGTTGACATGTTCAAAATGTCCACAATGCAAATGTCGACAAGTGAAATGCTGACATTTTGCGTAATACTGACATTAGGATTAGGATTAGGTTTAGGATTAGGACTAAGATTAGGGACACCACTGCAACAGCTGTTTTGCGACATTAGCAGTAACCTGCGACTAAAGTCGCAAACTCCGGAACAGTAACCGCAGCCGCCGAGTTAGACTTAGGGTACTTACCACCGAAACCTCCACTCTGCCCCATCGCTGATTGTCAATCAGTGCTCAATGTTGACATGCCGAAAATTTCGACAACATATACCGAACCCCTCACACCAGTTTACACTGCCCCAGAATGATGCAAAATAGAGGACCCCCACCCTCTGAAGCTGAAGCCTGAAACAAACAGGCTGCTAGTACTGTTAAACACACCAGTTACATTAAGGAGGCTATACACAGATATATTTAAAGCATCCAGGTTTATAATTTTATTCTCAGAAGCATAATTAAGAAATTAAAGTTAATGGGAACTCCTGAAATTTAGTTCAGATCTGAAAGACTCAGAAAAATCTCTGATAGAACTGATCGTACTGAAATTGAAAGCAGAGCCCAGATTTTATTACAAGGGAACAGCAAATAGGTGCAGTGGTCAGTAGTGGTCCACTATTCCACAGTATAGTATTCCTGGTCTGCATGAAAGCGCTGCATAAACAAGGTTTTCCATCACAAAAACCAAACTCTGAAATACTTACAATAAACTTTATTGAGCCTAAATTTATTTTCGGGAGAAAGTTCCAGGGAATGATGAAACAAATCATTTACTGTGTCTGCCACAACCACAAGAGATATAGGGGAAGCATGTTAAGAAGAGGACACCTTGCCATCGATTAACCATGGGGCTAAATCTATTATGCTTTGGGGTTGTGTATCAGCCAGGGGTAATTAAAATACTATTGAGTTCTAACAAGAATTTATTGAACTAAATATTGACCAATCCTAGAAGCTAATGCTCTAGAATGAGTGGAGAAACTGAAACTGGAAAGATGTCAGTCATTCCAGCAAGGCAAGTATTCCCAGCATATCACAAAAATCAACCACAAAGTCAGGTTGAAGATAGAAGGTGGTCTGGTTGCTTCTGGGTGGCTGGTTCCTTCCCAAAGACAAGCCACTTGCTGTATATGGATCATTTTGATCATTCCTCCCCTTCCATCTCCTCTGTGTGTGCCCACCTCTCTACTCCCTTGATGACAGCATGTCACATTTGGACATGCGCCACCTGGCATAAAAAATAATAACAAATAATAAGCTGATAAGAGAAGCAGACAAAAGAGTGTCTCTGAAATGTACAGTGTCGTATGCCATGCTCTGGTGGATACTCCGTGCTGTTGGTGGTCCCTGGCTGTTATGCTTCAATTCCTGCCCTGGTTTTAGCATTCTGCCTGCTGCACACACTGACCTGCTTGTGAGATCCTTCAGCTCAGTTCACTGCGATTCTATCTGTCTTCTGTCCTGCTGCAATTGCAATCCAGTCTGCATTACTATACCACCTCTGGTCCTGTTGCTTTTGCAATCCAGCCTGCAATTATTACACCAACTCCAGTGCTGTTTCATTTGGCAATCCAGCCTACAGTTTGTACCTACTCCAGCATTACTCCTTGCTGCCACCTTTTTATTAACATAAGCTCCTACTGTACTATCCTGGGTTAAATTCTGGCGGCATCCAAGTACCAGTGAGAATATTCATCTCTATGGGAAAACGGTGGCTGTTACAGCTCAAGACCTCTGTAGAGCAATTCTGGGGTTTTTCTAGGGTGTGAGTTCTTTGTTGAGTCCTAACAGTGTTATTGATTTAATGGTAAAGCTGGTTGGCGGGGGAAACCTTGAGTTTTCACTCTGCTAGACTTTCCATATAAATTAGACTTTCCATATAAATTTACCTATCCCCAACTTTCCAGACAAGCAGTAATTGAGCAGGTAGTGGAAGTGGAAGAAAAGTAGGAGAGTGCAAGACAGTTATCAACTGCTGGTGGGTAAGTCACAATTCTGGGTGACTTTGTTGCTCAGACATGATTTTGGGGTCTATGTACTAAGCCTCGGAGAGAGATAAAGTGGATGGAGATAAAGTACCAACCAATCAGTTCCTAACTGTCATGTTACAAGCTGTGTTTGAAAAATTACAATTAAAAGCTGATTGGTTGGCATAGACAAACGCAGGGGGGGTTCCGTCTGCCTGGAAAACCCCCTTCCCAGCACACACCATGACTACAATAGAAATAGTAATATAACACAATGTTACTAGTGCTGTATGTTCTTCTCAGTATCACAAATTAAATGATTAGCAACATCTGTGAATCTTTTAATGTGTCAGCCAGTAATAAATATACCTGTGCACCAACTAGGAGATGTGGAAAACATGCACTGTTAGGGGTGCACTGCTATAGACCATCAATAGGGTTAATTATTAATACTGTATAATAATAGACTACCCAGTACATAAGGAGACCAATAGGTACATACATGCCCAGGGCAGTGCTGGGTTCTTCTGCTGCTCCCCCAGACTCTCGGACTTGCTCCAATGCTCTTCAATGGAGCCCACATCCAAAAAAAATATTCTGCTCAGACAGGATGGACCTACTGCCGTATCTAATGGCTTACTGTGATCGCTGGTCCTGTATATGCTGGAATTATGCAACACTATATACTTTGTATGATGCATATTAAAGCTGGATAAGTGCTAATTATATCCTCTTCATGGACTGGCCATACTCACTCTAAAATCAAGCATTTGGAAACCCCCCCTCTAGAAATCCTGCATTTGCCACTGGTTGGTATGTTACCTCTATCCACTTTATCTGTTTCAAGGCTTAGTACATAGGGCCTGATTCAGAGCCGAACGCTCTGACCAGAGCGCTCGCTCTGAATCAGGGCCCTCCTCCATGAAAATGGAGCAGCCTCCTGGCCGCTCACATAGCTGTGGGTGACCACCCACAGCATATGCGAGCGTCCATGATGATGGTCGCGATGGTCTTGACCATTGGGCTTGCGATGGAGACCCTGCGGTAGAGTCTTGCTGCCGCAAGCCCTGGAGTGATTTTGGCTTTATCAGAGCCAAAATCACTCCCACTGACATCATTAGTGATGTCAGTGGGGCCGGCTTCAGACGGTAGGCGTTCCCATGGGAATGCCTCCGTCTGGCAGGCACGCCCCCGGGACACACCCACCAAAGGGGGCGTGCTGTCAATCAACATCGACAGCACGCCCCCTTTGGTGCGAGACCCGGAGCGATGGAGAGCCCGTCGCTCGCCGGGTTTCGCGCATGCGCACAACGGAGCTCCCTCCGTTGTGCGCATGCGCAGTGGGGGAACATCGACCTGCTTGCGAGCATCCTGCGCTCGTGAACGGGTCTGAATGACCCGCATAGACCCCCTTTAAGGTATGTTCTGCTACTGCTCTCGTCATTTAAACTAAAGGGCCATTTCCTTTATTTCTTAAAGACAAGCCAAAATCTTATTTTTTTTCAAGAACCTGTGATAAAAAACAGCATCTTATGTTGCATTATACTGACAGCTGTGTATCTACCTTCCTACCTCTTATACATTGTTAAACGTATTGAAGGTATTTTTTTTAAAAAAATCATTAAGCTCCTGTGTAAACAAATGTCCCTTTTATTACGGAATAGTTTCCAGCGCTCAGCATTCTAATGCTGGCCACACACATGACGATCTGCACACGATCAGCCGATGTGTACGATTTGTGTATGATTTCCCTTGAAACTCTCCCCAGCAGCGCTCCACACGATCTGCACACAATCTCTACACAATTTGGTGTCCAATCTTTATACGATCTCTCCTGCATCCAGACTTTCACAGTGCATCGTGTCCTAGATTGTCAGATCTGCCATACTGTACGGCAGATCTGAAGATGCGATGTGCGACCAGCGGGGATTTGCATCGCATCGTGATCGTGAGTGGGGACTCACGATTTCCTCAGGATTTGGCCATATTTTACACGATCTGTCATTCCAATGTGTCGGAATTGGCCAGATCGGGTAAAATATCGCTGTGTGTGTGGCCAGCTTCACACAAATACACTTGAAAAAAAAATTAAAAAAAGATTGTTTCAAATATTTTTAAGCAACTAGATATATCTAATATATAATATTAACCTTGAGGTTTGTGCATGTTAAAGGGAAATGACTGTGCACTATTGCAAATTCCTTATGGGCTTACATCAGTGGGGCCCCGTTCAGGCAGATAATGTATAAATAGTCTCATTCTCTACATTTGCCTAAAAGACGCGTTAACCTTTCAGCTCCAGGCTGTGATGAGCGTACTCCTCACTGAGCAACTTCACATGGGGCTATACTGAATATAATGTTTTATATAAGAAAAAAGCAGTCTATATATCCTAATGTACAGGATTCTGCTGCCACTGCCCCCGGGTTCATCTGAGCACTTCTCCTGGGGGTTATTTGGGAGAAAGGGAGGCTGCGGATCTTTGCTCAATGCTGCTGCTGGCATTTCGGTCACACAGCTGCTACATATGAGATGTATCAAAAGATGGTATATGTCTGGGAAGTCGGCCAAAATGCATGATATAACATACTGTTGCTCTTGGAGCCAAATCCCCAAGCCTTCTCTACCACCATGTTTTAAGCCTATTTATAAAGCTATAACCTTTTAAGTGATCACTGCGATATATCAAACACCTCCCCCAGTCCTTACCTCATTCAACTGCACACTTGGCACAAAACCCAACCTGAATTCCCAGTTCTGTTGCTCTGAATAGAGCTATACAGGCCGGGTAAGTGGGAATGTCAGCAAAATGTTTAAGTTAAACGTAAAAACAAGGGGGGATATTTATTATTAAGCGACGGTAATAATGATTTATTTTACTGTCTCTTATTGTATAGATTTCAAATAATAATAATAACAATAATAATACTCTGCTATTGCTGCAATTTAGCAATAAAGGGGGTGATTCAGCATGGCATGTAAGCGCAATGCTGAACGCAGATTCCTGCTAGTCGAGAAACTGCGCGTGCGCATAAGCCGTCCTGTGCATGTGCAGAATGGGTCCTGTGTGTTTGGAGGCAGAGCGGCAGCTGACTGTCAGTGATTGACAGTCTGCTTCCGTTTGGGGGCACAGAGGTGGTGGCGACGGCTTCCGTTTTCCAAAATAGAGGCGTGTCGCCGCCGTTGAGGGGGAGGGAAAAGGCCAGGATCTCCGTTTGCAGATGGAGATTTCCTGTCCTCTTTGGGACAGCTGCGATGGCCGGCCTGTGTGACCACATGGTCACTCAGCCGGCCAAGGATCACACAGATGATCTGATGCTGCATCCGTGGACGCAGCTCGAATCATTAATGCATGCAGGAGGCATGATGCCTCTTGCTGCATTAACATAATAGCAAGGATGGAATTGCAAAGATTTTCTGAGATAGTGATAACAGAACATGTAATGCAGCGGTAAAAGCACCACCCTGATGCTTGTTAAATAGTGTCCTGTAGGTATCATCATGCAAATCCCAATGAATAATATACCCTGCAGGGGTTATGACCTGGAATAGTAGCAGCTGTCCTGAGTGTACTGTGGCTGAATAACAAGAGCCGGGAAGTGAGAGAGAAAGGAGATGAGTGCATTGTGTTACCCTGCCCTAAATTTGAGTGTGAGAGTGCGGGGGCTCACTCCGAGAGCCCCTACGGAGAGCAACCTTGGAGGGCTGCAGTTACCTGTCCCCAAACTGCAGTTGTGGGGAGCTGCACTCCACCCGGGATAGGTATGATCAAATCCCGACAGCGGCTGCCCGACATGGGTGAAAATCCTGAACGGTCATTAAGGTAAGTACCCCTAATCTTTCCACCCCCCTAACCCTAACCCTCCCTTAGAGGTGCCTAACCTAACCCCCCCCCAGTGCCTAACCCTAATCCCCCCTCTAAGTGCCTAAACCTAACCCCCCTTCCCCGCTGCCTAAACCTAAGTCACCCGAGGGGGGGTGCCTAACCCTAACCTCCCCCAGGGGGTGTGTCTAACCCTAAGTCCCCCCCGGGAGCCCCTAACCTAACCTTTCCCCCGGCGGCTGTCCAGCTTACCTTCGATCGGGATTGCCGGGCGTCGGGCTCCCAGTGTATATAAAATGATAGGCTTCGGGATTTCGACGCCTGTCATTTAACCCTTGCCGGGATTAGACAGTCGGGAAACCGACGGTCGGGATTCCGTCCGCCGACTTCCCGACTGCTTCCTCTCCACCCAGAGAGATGAACAGGTGTTGTTGTGTGTTGTAATGACGCAGACAGTTTTGAAGTGTGACATGATTGACTCCATACTAGAACCTAACTAGTTGCAACAAAGGTGCTGCTACGACTGCTTTAGCGTGTTTTGCTGCAGCCGTGTCTGTGATTTTGTGCCAAGGCTAGCATCAGACCTTCCACTGGTGTACAGCCGTGTGAATGTGCAAGGACTGAGGCGCCCACTTGGACCATCTTTAGACGATACAATCCCGCTCAACCATTGGTCGAAGCTCCATGCTGGGTGCAGAATCTCCATCTGTAGAGGGAGTCCATCTGTAGAGGGAGTCGGACAGTAGCGGTCCTGCTGGCCTGCAGTTTGCTGCTTGAAGCTGACTGTGCCTGGCTGGTTGTGGTTGCTGCTCGGCTGCTTCCCTCCTCTTAGGTTTCCTGGGCCATGGTTGCAAGAACAGAACAGGAATGAGCCAGCGCGGCATCATATGTAGTGATGTAATTTATATTATGCACGGCATGGACTGGACCAAGTCACAGGGGTAACCAAGGGGTGGTGGGGTAGCTTGGCAGTGCAGCTGCCTCCCAGGGTTTGGGGCTGGGCCTCCACTGCTGGATGCTCTGCCGCTTTGCTCCCCACCGCAATTCAGACTCTGCGCGCCTTCTCCCTCTGTTGCCTCCATTGCCTGTCTGCACCTTCTCCTTCTCGAGTCCCCACAGCCCTCTGCTGCTCACCTGTGACTTCTCCCTCTCAGTAACCACAGCCCTCTGCTGCCCACCTGCACCTTTTCCCTCCAGGTCAGGGTCAGAGCTACGGTGTTCGATGCCACCCTGCAAACTATACATTTGCGCCCTCTCTCCCAATTACTATAAAAGGACAGCTCATGTGCGCAAAACAGGGGCATGGTCTCACAAGAAAGAGGCATGGTCGCACAATAATTAAAGTACGCCACATAGTAGCACAATCTTATTATTATCATTTATTTATATGGTGCCACAAGTGTTCCGCAGCGCTTTACAAAGTACATAGGCAAATAGGTTGACTTACAGTACAATACAATACAGGACATGAATAATATATATTGCTACATTAGCGACCATAACACCAAGATAAGCAACAGAGTAAAGCAACCAAGTGTTAGGTGCCCTAGTGGGGAGTAAGAAGTAGATGAAAGTAGAGAACGGAGAAGCACAAGATGGTAGAGGACCCTGCTCATAGGAGCTTACATTCTAAATACATTCTTATTCACAGTACACCGCATGTAGTACCCCTGATTCACATTACACCACATAGTAGTGTCCCTTATTGACATTATGACACACAGTAGTGCCCCTTATTGACATTATGACACACAGTAGTGCCCCTTATACACATAATGCCCACAGTAGTAGTGCCCCTTATGCAATGCCCACAGTAGTAGTGCCCCTTACACATAATACTAGACACACAACAATATAATTACCTGAAACTCCGCTCCTGCACCCGCTGCCGTCTGACAGCTCCTCACGCTTGGCACCATGAGACAGACGTCATGACGCCTCTCCCTATACCCACTGAGGGAGCCGGAAAGTGGAGCTCAGGAGTGGGCTCCAGCTTTTGGGTGCAGGGAAGGAGCCGCTGGGCACCCACTGGTAATAAAGTCTCAGCAGGCGGCCTGGCAAATGAAGGAGCAAAGCTTTCAATCCGAACCTATCCATTCCTAGTAGGGTCACTAGCTGTACAACCATCCCTAGTAAAGCCCAAGTACACCTTCCCTCACTCGCTTGTGAAATAAAACCCAGGGTATTATTTATTTCCAGATATAAATTCCCTGCGTATGCTGTACAATATCACAACAAGATGACACTGGGACTAATAATAACACAGAGCCTCAAGGACTAGTCCATCTGATAGAAGGGAGGGGCGTGGTCGGGCCATCTGGCGCTCTGGTAGATGTTAATCTCCAGCAGCGGCTGAAGAGACATGTTGTCCAATCAGTGCTGACCGTAGTGACAGGGCAGGAAGGGGGCGTGACTTCCATTGTCAGGGGAAATGTCGGAGCTAGCTGTGTGGGTGCTGGGTGATAAGAAGGGGCAGTGTGGTGGTCACCTGGTTGCTGAGGGCTCGTCTCCACATCAGTAAAGCTGGCACATCCAGGGGTCAAATTGGGTGGGTGCTGGCAGAGGCGGCGCCTCTTCAGCCTGGTGCCTCCCTGGTTTGCAGAGTTGGCTGAGCACATTGTGACGGCTCTGCTCCCAGTCCCTACAGCCCTTCTCCCTTCCAAGGCCTCACAGCTCTATGCTAGGGTTGAGGGGTGCCAAAAAATTCTCGCATAGGGCTACTACACCTGGGGCCAGTCCTGTCCAAAATGACAGGGTCACTCGCTGTCACTCTCAGTAAAGTCCATGAAGAATCACTGATGGGCTGAGAGAGCCATGGGAACAAGACACACAACTCCACAAAGACACACAACTCCACAAAGAGACAACTCTCCAAACACTATGCTGCTATCTCCTCTACACTCTCCTACAGCTAAGGAGGCTGTAGAGGACAGAAAGAGGATAAGAAAGGTATCTGATGTGCAAAGGCACAAGCTGAAGAGAAAATGGCCCAGTCAGTAGGTAAAGGGGGCAAAACTTTTTTTTATTTAAGTATATAAGTGAAAGGAGAAAAACAAAAGTGAGAAAGAGTCTTGTTAAGGAAGGCAAGGTAATAGCAGATCATCTTAATAATTACTTTGCTCAGTATTCATTACAGAAAGAGAGAAGAACGGGCAACGGTTAAATTACAAGTATATTCATAAACATGAGGTATATATACTGTATATACTCGAGTAAAAGTCGACCCGAATATAAGCCGAGGTACCTAATTTTACCACAAAAAACTGGGAAAACTTATTGACTCGAGTATAAGCCTAGGGTGGGAAATGCAGCAGCTACTGGTAGTAATCCCTCCCCTGGTATTGCCCCCAGTAGTAATATTCCCCCTCTGGTATTGCCCCCAGTAGTAATACCCCCCTGGTAGTGCCCCCAGTAGTAATACCCCCCCTGGTAGTGCCCCCAGTAGCAATATCCCCCCCTGGTAGTGCCCCCAGTATTAATCGCCCCCTGGTACTGGCCCAGTAGTAATCCCCCCCATGGTACTGCAGTAGCAATATTCCCCCTCTGGTAGTGCCCCCAGTAGTAAAAACCCCCCTGGTAGTGCCCCCAGTAGTAATACCCCCCCTGGTAGTGCCCCCAGTAGCAATATCCCCCCCTGGAAGTGCCCCCAGTATTAATCCCCCCCTGGTAGTGCCCCCAGTAGTAATCCCCCCCAGTAGAGAGAGATGTAATAAAAAAAAAAAAAACACTTACCTGAAACCCCGCTCCTGGTCCCAACGCTACTACTGGCTCCTCCGGCCGCTTTGCATTATGGGAGAGACGTCATCATGACGACGTCTCTCCCATTACCCACTGCGGGAGCCGGAAGATGGCTCCCGCAGTGGGAGCAGCAGCAGCCGATGAGAGTCTGACAGACTCTCATCGGCTGCTGATTACAACAAACACACAGCTGCCATTGCCGGCGGCTGTGTGTTTGGCAGTGTGTAGTGCTGGCCGAACTCTGTCCGGTCAGCGCTACACAAGTGGTGCAGCTGTGTCACAGAGACACAGTCTGCACCGCGGCCTGCATGGTACGCAGCTGAGTAGCATGACTCGAGTATAAGCTGAGGGGAGGCTTTATCAGCACAAAAGATGTGCTGAAAAACTTTGCTTATACTCGAGTATATACGGTAAGTAAATTTACAGAGGAGAGGGTCCTAACAGACCGTGGGAGGGGGGAGAGAGCCGGTGGCGCGTGCGCAGTCATACTGTCAGGGTATTTTTTTTTGCAAAAAGAGTGTGCGAAGATTCGCAGGGACAGCTTTCTCGCAGGCTCTGTCCCTGCATGCGATATTTGATACATCTTTGCCAGGGATCATTTCTAGAGAGGAGGGGCCCCTGTGTAGTCTCCGACACGGGCCCCCTCATCTCTTTCCAGCGGCTGGCAGCGCACTGAGCTGTGCGCGGCCAGCGCCGGAGTTATAGACACTGGGCACTAGAGTAAGCGGAGATCACCGGGGAAATGGCGCAGCGGCCATTTTCCCTGTACTGCGTATGCGCAAACAATGGGAAAATGGCCGCGGTGGCCATTTTCTAGTCATTTTTACAGCACCAGACACCTCGCGCCGATGTGGGACTCCGGAAGGATAAGTTATACTATGGGTACAGGGTGTGCGGTGTCCAGGGGGGTCCCACACTGCACACCCTGCACCCAGGGGCCTGTGTGCCCCGCACACTCTCAACCCATTATAGTTACGCCTCTGATCTTTGCAATGTATTCAAAAATCCCATTGCAGATGCTGGTGATTTTATCACGTCACATCTGCTTCAAAGATATGGATTATGATAAATAGGGTACAGAAGTTTCTCCCTAGCAACCCCAGTCCCAGGACACCAGTGTCTGTCAGTGAGGAGGACGCACTCTTCCTGTCATAGGTCAGAGCCTCTGTAGCCTGTTCTGGCTGGGAAACTTCTGTGCCTATTCCCTACGAGCTTCTGCTGAACTCAGCATTTTACCAGCATGGAGACCAATGTGGTATCTTTTACCTTTAAGAGGAGCCACATAGAGCGAAATGTGTAGTTGGCTGTGGAGTGGAGTCATCTTGGGTGAAGAGGAGCCTGATCCTTAAGCTGGTGCTTTTAGATTCCGGGTCTACAGGGTTACGGAGCCTTGATCCATTTTTCCATCTATGTGCATCTAACACACTGCTTTCTGGTGTAGCCTCCAACCTACATTGCTGCAGTTCAATCAAATTAATTCTGGGTTTTTGTTTTGCAAAATGTACAGAACAGTTCGTTAACTTCCAAGGTATCTTTAGAAGATGTTATCACAGGGAGAGTTTGACAGGGGTAAAGTAGCCTAGGTAAAGATACCATTTTGATTAAATTTGATCTGCCCCAATTATGATAAACTAAGATGTTTCCAGCCCATCAGTTCAATATTAAGACTACGAATGGCCGCAGAGATATTAAGTACATAATTGTGAGAAATATTTTTGGGAATTGGATGCCTGAGTAGAGATGTCTCCTGCTACATCTTTGCCGACCGCGCTACAAACATGCACTCGCATCGCGCCATGCAATTACCCGCAGCAGCATACTCTACGGTACACTATGGGGTGCACTGTGATCTCACCATGCAATCCTATGGAGGTGCGGGTATGAATGCAGTGCGTGCATTTGCTCATGGGCGCATGTCTTGCGCTATGCGTAGTGCGGGACACATCTGTATGGTATGGAATGCTTGGCCCATGGGTTTGTGCCAATCTGGTTCAGTAAAGCCCCTTTTATTTAGTAGCGTGGAGGACTGCTCACAGTTGACCCCAAAACCCAACACCAGGCCAAATTGTTTCATTTTATCCATAAGGGGGCATTGGGATTCTATGGGGTTGGAAAGATATGATAAAATGTCATCAGCGAAAGCCAAAATTTTAAATGACTGGTCCTCAATCCAAATTCCCTCAACAGCCGACCAAGACTGAATGACTCTCAAAATGGAGTCCAGGTACAAAGTAAAGAGAAGTGGGTATAGGCGACAGAGCTGTCTCTTACCACGAGACATCTCTACTTTTTCACCTCGTACCCCATTAACAAGGAGTGAGGTAACTAGAAAGGTGTAGAGAAAATGAATCAAGGCTCTGAAATCCACACCAAAGCCACGACGAGACAGGACTTCATGAAGATAAGGCCAGGAGACCGTATGAAGGGCCTTTAGAGCGTTCACCCTTTAAACCACTTTTTGAATCATTGAACCATTTGGATAATGTAGATTGCAAAAACAGCTGTTGACTTGTAGAATAACTAGCGTTTTCCTGCAGCTTCGTTCGCATGGATGCCTGTTATTGCTCAGCGGAACTAATTTTACAAAGACAGTAGTGGCATCTAATATTGTGATGTATATTTTATATTGTAGACATTGATCACAAAATGTCTTTGTAAACAATATTTGCAGTTTTTACTTCAGAGATTAACACAAAAAGATGCTTTTGGATGGATTGGGGTGGGGTTTGGGTGGATCAGGGGCAGGACCTATCTTGTCTCGATAATGTTGGGAGGAATGTGACAAATATAATCACTTTCATTGATTAACGAATGAATCATGGATCAGTAATTAGCAACCTTATCCCGGGTCTGACTCCAAGTATGTGTCTTTTTCTGGTACTGAGACTTTATGCATATACTGCTATACCCTTCCCTGGTGTAATGTGCACGGACTGAGATGCCAACAGCCAGCGCCTGTAGAAAATGTAATACCGGCTGACGCATCTTTAGTTCCTCCATCTGTTGCACCATCAAAACTTTCGCCAGCTCCATGCTAGGAGTATATTGTCTGTCAGAGTGTGGCCTCCAATGTGACCTATTTTGCGTCAAAATTCACAACCAATTCAGCGTCACACCCGGGACACTCCAATAACACGCTCATAAGACGGACCGTTTTCCAAGGTCTCTATAGCCACCCCCAGTCATCATTCCCAATACATCTCCGATACCATGTGTCTCGTTCCTAACTGCGCCTCTGTGCGTACGCAACTTAGGGGATGATTCAGCGGTGGACGGAATAGCAAAGCCGCACCCAAGCAGCTTTGCAATTCCATGCATTTTGCATGCTTTAATGATCCGACCTGCACCCATGGACCGGAGCATCTGATCATCTGCGTGGTCCTTGGAGGGCGGAGTGACCATGGGGTCTCACAGGCCGGCCATCGCAGATGAGGGAAAAGAGGCCAGGAAATCTCCGTCAGCCGACGGAGATCCTGGCCGCTACCCTTCCCCCAACAGCGGCGACACTCCTCCATTTTGTGAAACGGAGGCCGTCTCCCCGCCCCAAAATGGCAGCAGACTGACAATCACTAACAGTCTACTGCCGCTCTTCGTGCCACCACGCAGGACCCATAGTGCACATGCACAGTATGGGACCGGTGCCTGCACAGATTCCCGACCACGTTCAGCAGTGCTCTAGCGTGGACTAGCGTGCATTGCTGAATAAGGCCCTTAGTTGCATGCGCAGAAGCTAAAAAAATCACTCAACCTTGAGCATCGGTATCGGTGTGACTCGGAATCAGGACCTAGTTTAACCAAGTATCGTATCTTCTATGTTTACATTGTATACATGATATATAATGAAACCCTTTTCTAACTTCTCCATCACACTGAGAACTTTGGGCCTGATTCAGACCCGGACACTATTTGCGGATGCTCGCTGTCTAAAAGGGGCTGGATATTTAAATCATGTGCTCGCACTGCGTCGCGTAAAGCCGCCCACTAAGTAATAGCGAGTGGCCGCACTATGCTCTCGCACCTGCATAAAGACGCCCCTTTGCCACTTGCAACACACGTCATCTCCGGCAGTTGTAGGATTAATCGGGAACATCGAGAGCCATCGGAGCTGCTCGCATGCTTGTGGTAGCCTTTTCCCACCACAACATTGCGAGCAGTTCAGGCTAAAATACATCCCAGTCACGTGTGTAAAGACGCTACTTTGCTAATTATGCACACCCACTAAACTCCGTTCTAATGGTCGGGCACGCCTGCGTTCGCACATCCACACCCACCCCCATTTACAAGCACTTTCCCCTGTTACCACCCACAAACGGCACAATCTGTCACTCAAAATAGCGGCCCGACTGAGGGCTATGGGCGAGCACTTTGCCATCGCACTGACTGGTTCGCACATGCGCATTGCGAATTTTACGCATGTGCAGATTGCTAAAAATCGCTCAATGCGAGCGAGCACAGCATAGCGTCCGGGTCTGAATCAGGCCCTTTGATTCCATTGTTATTGTCCTTACAGAAATGTCTGTGTGTCCTGTAATCCTAGGAATACAGGGCTATGGGTCTCATTCAGACCCGCTCGCAAGCGCAGGACGCTCGCAAGCGGGTCGATGTTACCCCAATGCGCATGTGCACGATGGAGGGAGCTCCGTCGTGCGCATGCGCGAGACCCGGACAGCAACAGCCAAGCTGTCGCTCCGGGTCGCGCACCAAAGGGGGCGTGCTGTCGATGGTGACTGACAGCACGCCCCCTTTGGTGGGCGTGCCGGGGGCATGGCTGCCAGACGGAGGCATTCCCATGGCTCTGATAGAGCCAAAAGCACTCCTGGGCTTGCGGCCACGAGACCCTACCGCAGGGTCTCATCGCAAGCCCGATGGTCGCGATGGTCTGGACCATCGCGTCCATCATCATGGACGCTCGCATAACCCACAGCTATGCGAATATCCAAAAGGCCGCTCCACATTTAAATAGGACGGCCTTGATTCAGAACGAGCGCTCTGGTCAGAGCGTCCGGTTCTGAATCAGGGCCTATGTACAGGACACAGGGATACTAGGAAAGCTTCTCTGGCCTTCCTGCTTACACAATAGTCATTATGGCTTATGATGAGCTCCGAGGAAATGGCACTGCTCCTCTGTGCTTCACCGAGAAAGAATTTCCAGGCAGCCTGCCGAGGGGAATACAGTATTCTTAGAAAGAGATCCTTTTAGATGCTGTACTGTGTGTTTGAGGAATTTACTGTGCTGTGGACGGGCGCACACAGCGCACCAGACCCCCAGTCTGCGTACTGGATACAGTAATCCCTTCACCTCTGCGCAGGAAAAGAGCTGACAGCACCTGTTCACTTCACATAAGAACAAATCCATAGATAATCGCAGCGAGGAAATCTAAGGGAAAGAAGGAACTGGCTTTGTGAGCTTTAAATCCCATTTGCTTCAGATTTTTCTGCTCACAGCGATCTTTCCCCAACAGTATTAACATTTCCCTGGGTGGTCACAGCAGAGGACGCACGAGTGTTAGGTTTTCACTTGCCAATATCGCGTTTCCTCTTGTGGTAACTCATATATCCTCATTATACAATGTTCCCAGGATGCCTGTGTGTGTATGTATGTATGTATGTGTGTGTATGCATTACTGTGTTTTTTTAAGTCTTTAAATATAACATTATGGGGTCTATTTACTAAGCAGTAGGGGTATGCACCGGCCACTTTTCGTGTTTTGTGTTTTGGTTTTGGATCTGGATCTTTCTTCGTGTTTTGGATCTGGATTGGTTTTGCCAAAACTACCCTTCCGTGTTTTGGGTTCTGGGTTTTGTGTTTTGGATCTGTATTTTTTTGAAAAAAAGCATAAAAACAGCTAAAATCACAGAATTTGTAGGTTTTTCTGCTCCTATGCTATTATTAACCTCAATAACCTTAATTTCCACTCATTTCCAGTCTATTCTGAACACTTCACACCTCACAATAGTGTTTTTATGTCCAAAAGGTTGCACCGAGGTAGCTGGATGACTATGCTAAGCGACACGAGTGGGCGGCACAAACACGTGACCCATCTAGGCGTGATACTGCAGTGGCAGACAGGATGGCAGTTTGAAAAACTAGGCCCCAAACTGTACATAATGCAAAGAAAAAAAAGAGGTGCAAGATGGAATTGTCCTTGGGCCCTCCCACCCACCCTTATGTTGTATAAACAGGACATGCACACTTTAACAAACCAATCATTTCAGCGCCAGGGTCTGCCACACAACTGTGGCTGAAATGATTGGTTCGTTTGGGCCCCCACAAAACAAGCTGGCAATTAATGTGTCCCTGCTCAAACTGGCTCTACGGAGGCAAGATGTCATCCTCATCCTCCTCATCCACCGATTCCTCACCCTCTTCAGTGTGTACATCCTCATCCTCACAAAGTATTAACTCGTCCCCACTTGAATCCACCACCACAGGTCCCTCTGTACGTTCTGGAGGCTGGTCTCCCTGGAAGAGCTGATAATTAATTTTGATGAACATCATCTTCTCCACATTCTGTGGAAGCAACCTCCTACGCCTTTCGCTGACAAGGTTCCCGGCTGCACTAAACACTCTTTCGGAGTACACACTGGAGGGGGGGCAACTCAGGTAAAATAGAGCCAGTTTGTACAGGGGCCTCCAAATTGCCTCTTTTTCCTGCCAGTACAGGTATGGACTGTCTGACATGCCTACTTGGATGCTGTCACCGATGTAATCCTCCACCATTCTGTCAATGGTGACAGTATCATATGCAGTGACAGTAGACATGTCAGAAATTGTTGCCAGGTCCTTCAGTCCGGACCAGATGTCCAAACTTGGTCCTGCCTGCCCTGCATCACCGCCAGCGGGTTGCTTAGGATACCTAAGTTTTTTCCTGGCAGCCCCAGTTGCGGGAGAAAATGAAGAAGGAGCTGTTGACGTGTCACGTTCCGCTTCAGCTGACAGTGTGTTCACCAGCAGGTCTTTGCACCTCTGCAGGCTTGTGTCGGCCGGAAAGAGAGACACCACATAGGCTTTAAACCTAGGATTGAGCACGGTGGCCAAAATGTAGTGGTCTGATTTCAACAGATTGACCACCCTGGAATCCTGGCAAAGCGAATGAAGGGCTTCATCCACAAGTCCCACATACCGAGCGGAATCGCTCCGTCTTAGCTCCTCCTTCACTTTCTCCAGCTGCTTCTGCAAAAGCCTGATGAGGGGAATGACCTGACTCAAGCTGGCTGTGTCTGAACTGACTTCACGTGTGGCAAGTTCGAAGGGCTGGAGATCCTTACACAACACGGAAATCATTCTCCACTGCGCTTGAGTCAGGTGCATACCCCCTCCTTTGCCTATGTCATAGGTGGATGTATAGGCTTGTATGGCCTTTTGCTGCTCCTCCATCCTATGAAGCATATAGAGGGTTGAGTTCCACCGCGTCACAACCTCTTGCTTCAGGTGATGGCGGGGCAGGTTCAAGAGTGTTTGCTGGCGCTCCAGTCTTCGGCACGCAGTCGCTGAATGGCGAAAGTGGCCAGAAATTTTTCGGGCCACCCAAAGCGTCTCCTGCACGCCCCTGTCGCTTTTCAGAAAATTCTACACCACCAAGTTTATTGTGTGAGCAAAACATGGGACGTGCTGGAATTTGCCCAGATGTAATGCCCGCACAATATTGGTGGCGTTGTCAGATATCACAAATCCCCAGGAGAGTCTAAGTGGGGTAAGCCACTGGGCGATGATTTGCCTCAGTTTCTCTAAGAGGTTGTCGGCGGTGTGCCTCTTACTGAAACCGGTGATACACAGTGTAGCCTGCCTTGGAACGAGCTGGCGATTCTGAGATGCTGCTACTGATGACGCTGCTGCTGTTGCTGCGTAAGGTGATACATCTACCCAGTGGGCTGTCACAGTCATATAGTCCTTAGTCTGCCCTGTTCCACTTGTCCACATGTCCGTGGTTAAGTGGACATTGTGTACAATGGCATTTTTCAGGACACTGAGGACACTTTTTCTGACGTTTCTGTACAGTCTCGGTATCGCCTGCCTAGTGAAGTGGAATCTAGACGGGATTTGGAACCGGGGACACACTACCTCCAGCAATTGTCTAAATCCCACTGCACTAATGGCGGATACCGGACGCACGTCTAACATCAACATAGCAGTAAAGGCCTCAGTTATACGTTTTGCTTCAGGATGACTGCTGTCGTACTTCATCCTCCTCGCTAAGGACTGTTGGAGGGTCAATTGTTTAGTAAAAGTAGTGGTGTTTCTACTTCCTCTCTGGGATGATGAACGACTCCCAGCAGCAGCAACAGCAGCAGCGGCAGCAGGAGGCATAGCAATGCAGGATCCTCCGGAGGAATCCCGGATAGGAGAGTCAGTCATGCCAGTGACATGGCCTGCAGGACTACTTCCGATCCTGACTAAGGAGGAAATTGACGAGGAGGGAGTTGACGGTCTGGTTTGCAGGCGCTTGGATACAACAGGACAACGGGATTTAGGTGTCCCTGGACTGCTAACGGTCTTAGCCAAAGTTTCTGAACTTGACAGTAACTTATTATGAACGCGCTGCAGGTGCCGTATAAGGGAGGATGTTCCTAGGTGGTTAACGTCCCTACCCCTACTTATTCCACCTTTACATAAGGTACATATGGCAAGACAGTTGTTGTCCGGATTTGGATAGAAATATTGCCAGACCAAAGAGGTGGAATGTTTGGTCTTCTGCCCAGGCATGACCGTGATGGGCTTTTTCATCCCACGGACAACAACTGTCTCCACCGGAGCCTGATTTAAACAAACCACATCACCATCAGAATCCTCCTCGCCAACTTCCTCCTCAGCGCCAGCTACACCAGTATCCTCATCCTGTTGTACTTCAACAGTGACATCTTCAATTTGCATATCAGCAAGTGGACTGTGGGTGCTCCTTTCAGCACTTGCAGGGGGCCTGCCAATGGTGGAAAGAGCCACCTCTTCCCGTCCAGTGCTGGGAAGGTCAGGCATCGCAACCACCACCACACTTGGACTCTCCTTGGGGATTTGTGATATCTTCTTAGAAAGCACAGTTCTTCGCTGTGCTTTTGCCAGCTTAACTCTTTTGATTTTTTTAGTGGGAGGAGGGCTTCCATCGTCATGTGAAGCTGAACCACTAGTCATGAACATACTAGGGATTGACCTTAGCCGTTCCTTGCCACTCCGTGTCGTAAATGGCATATTGGCAAGTTTACATTTCTCTTCAGCTGATTTAAATGTTTTTTTCAAGGTCATTTTCCTGAACTTTGTCATTTGGGATTGTATGTGCCCTCTATTATGACATTGGGCATCGGCCTTGGCAGACGACGTTGATGGCATGTTATCGTCTATGTCATGACTAGTGGCAGCAGCTTCAGCACTAGGAGGAAGTGGTTCTTGATCTTTCTCTATTTTATTTTTATCGGAGAAAGTTTGGTCCTCCATTTATGTTATATCGATTTGATATATACGTGCGGCTAAACACAGAAAATATTTTTTTATTTTTGCTGGAGAGTAGTGCACTTTGTGGGTTACACCAGCCTTTAAGAAATGAGCCAGCCGGCTCTTTACTTATGGGACACAGGCGTACGCTTGGCGCTGCTCCTTTGTTGATGCACGTGCGGCTACTGCGCACACAATTCACAAACACAGAAATTTATTTTTTTTTTGGTTTGGACTGGAGTGTACTTTGGGGGTTACAGCACCCTTTAACGGTCAAGCCAGCCGGCCCTTTACTTATGACACAGGCGCACGCTTGGCACTACTTTGTTGATGCACGTGCGGCTACTGCGCACACAATTCACAAACACAGAAAATAATTTTTTTTTGGTTTGGACTGGAGTGTACTTTGGGGGTTACAGCACCCTTTAACGGTCAAGCCAGCCGGCCCTTTACTTATGACACAGGCGCACGTTTGGCACTACTTTGTTGATGCACGTGCGGCTACTGCACACACAATTCACAAACACAGAAAATAATATTTTTTTTGGTTTGGACTGGAGTGTACTTTGGGAGTTACAGCACCCTTTAACGGTCAAGCCAGCCAGCCCTTTACTTATGACACAGGCGCACGCTTGGCACTACTTTGTTGATGCACGTGCGGCTACTGCGCACACAATTCACAAACAGAAAATATATATTTTTTTGGTTTGGACTGGAGTGTACTTTGGGGGTTACAGCACCCTTTAACGGTCAAGCCAGCCGGCCCTTTACTTATGACACAGGCGCACGCTTGGCACTACTTTGTTGATGCACGTGCGGCTACTGCGCACACAATTCACAAACACAGAAAATATATATTTTTTTGGTTTGGACTGGAGTGTACTTTGGGGGTTACAGCACCCTTTAACGGTCAAGCCGGCCGGCCCTTTACTTATGACACAGGCGCACGTTTGGCATTACTTCGTTGATGCACGTGCGGCTACTGCGCACACAATTCACAAACACAGTAAATATATATTTTTTTGGTTTGGACTGGAGTGTACTTTGGGGGTTACAGCACCCTTTAACGGTCAAGCCAGCCGGCCCTTTACTTATGACACAGGCGCACGCTTGGCACTACTTTGTTGATGCACGTGCGGCTACTGCGCACACAATTCACAAACACAGAAAATATTTTTTTTTTTGGTTTGGACTGGAGTGTACTTTGGGGGGTTACAGCACCCTTTAACGGTCTAGCCAGCCGGCCCTTTACTTATGACACAGGCGCACGCTTGGCACTACTTTGTTGATGCACGTGCGGCTACTGCGCACACAATTCACAAACACAGAAAATAATTTTTTTTTTGGTTTGGACTGGAGTGTACTTTGAGGGTTACAGCACCCTTTAACAGTCAAGCCAGCCGGCCCTTTACTTATGACACAGGCGCACGCTTGGCACTACTTTGTTGATGCACGTGCGGCTACTGCGCACACAATTCACAAACACAGAAAATATATATTTTTTTGGTTTGGACTGGAGTGTACTTTGGGGGTTACAGCACCCTTTAACGGTCAAGCCGGCCGGCCCTTTACTTATGACACAGGCGCACGTTTGGCACTACTTTGTTGATGCACGTGCGGCTACTGCGCACACAATTCACAAACACAGTAAATATATATTTTTTTGGTTTGGACTGGAGTGTACTTTGGGGGTTACAGCACCCTTTAACGGTCAAGCCAGCCGGCCCTTTACTTATGACACAGGCGCACGCTTGGCACTACTTTGTTGATGCACGTGCGGCTACTGCGCACACAATTCACAAACACAGAAAATATTTTTTTTTTTGGTTTGGACTGGAGTGTACTTTGGGGGGTTACAGCACCCTTTAACGGTCAAGCCAGCCGGCCCTTTACTTATGACACAGGCGCACGCTTGGCACTACTTTGTTGATGCACGTGCGGCTACTGCGCACACAATTCACAAACACAGAAAATAATTTTTTTTTTGGTTTGGACTGGAGTGTACTTTGAGGGTTACAGCACCCTTTAACAGTCAAGCCAGCCGGCCCTTTACTTATGACACAGGCGAACGCTTGGCACTACTTTGTTGATGCACGTGCGGCTACTGCGCACACAATTCACAAACACAGAAAATAATTTTTTTTTGGGTTTGGACTGGAGTGTACTTTGGGGGTTACAGCACCCTTTAACGGTCAAGCCAGCAGGCCCTTTACAGGCATACGCTTGGCACTACTTTGTTGATGCACATGCGGCTACTGCGCACACAATTCACAAACACACAAAAAATATTATTTTTTTAGCACTTGGGGGGAGCACCCCTGATGGACAGAGCACCCCCTGGACAACACTACAGCACCCCTTTAGGACTGGGACACTGCACAGGACTTTGGAGTGGACACAGCCCCTATGGAGAACTGACTGCACAACACTGTCCAGCCGGCCCCTATGGACTTTGAAGTAGTGGACACAGCCCCTATTAACAACAGCAGCACAGCACAACACAGCCAGCCCCTATGGACTTTGAAGTAGTGGACAACAGCAGCACAGCGCAGCACAGCACAGCACAACACTACTCTGCACTACACTACACTACACTACACAGCCCAGCCAGCCCTAACTCCCACCCTCCCTCTTCACTGTCCACAGCCGAGTGAGAAAATGGCGCCGACGCGGGTACCTTATATAGGTTCCAAAACCCGCGAGACTCGGAAGGCGGGATGATGACGTTTTGCCTCGATTTCAGATCCGAGTCAGGCGGGAAAAGTCGAGCCTGACTCGGATCGGACTCGGATCGGGGGGGCTCGGGGGGGTTCGGATTTCAGAAATCCGAACCCGCTCACCCCTACTAAGCAGTGTTAGGAGACAGAGTGAATAGTGATAAGAAAGTGATAAGGTACCAGCCAATCAGCTCCCAACTGTCATTTTTCAAACACAGCCTATGAGATGACAGTTGCGAGCGGATTGGCTGGCACCTATTCACTTTCTTATCACTTTTCACTCTGTCTCCTATCACTGCTTAGTAAATAGACCACTATATCAACAAGGGCATTCTGCTACCCTCAGTTGTATATGGCACCCCTCACCCCCTCGGGTTGGCACTAGCGGCTCAGCGTGATGACTCATAGGGGGGCAGGGTGAATGACGCATCACATTTGGGATGCAATGAATCCCGTCACCCTTCGCATGCATGTCAGCGTTAATTACACCGCTGGGTATGAAGAATATAACAAAGGACAGCTCTCTGAGTAATATATCGCATTCCTGTGCTTGGTACATATGAGAATTGCTATCAACCCCCCCGAAAGCTGCATTTTGGGGGTTTGACCGCATTATTGACTTTGCTGTATCTCGCCCCAGGTGAGAGGAATAATGGCAGGCGAGAGAATACGTCCCCTGCCTCTCATTTTCCTTCACCTCTCACTACAATACAGTGATTGTAGCAAAGAGCACAGGAGACTGCCAGCGCAGGGCGTAGACGCAATTTCGTGGGCCCCATAGCAACATTTTGAAAGGTCCTTCACCCTAATGCTTCTAGAGAGACACATTTTTTTGTAGCAGTTGTTCATTCTTATCCTCATATTAATGCCCTAGTTCAGTGATTCCCAATCTTTATTTAATCACGGCGCCCTAGAGTATCAGCGTTGTTTTCACGGCACCTTTAAGTTTAACTTTGTTATTGATAAATTCAGAAACAAATGGAGTAAAGTAGTAAAGTGAAGTAAATTGTGCTTAAATGTCATCCTTAGGCTCAGTTATGTGATGGTGGACAGGTTTGTGATTCTGTTTGTCAACATATTTACATTACATTGACCATAAATAAGTTGATTTGTTGCTGGACCACCAACCTGAGGCACCCCTGCAAGTGTCCCGAAGCACCCCAGGATGCCACGGCGCACAGTTTGGGTACCACTGCCCTAGTTAATAACACAGCACAACAATGAAAATGTTTCCAATGTGAAAATAGTCACTTCTAATTGATGTCAGCATGCAAAGAATGAATATGACATTTAAAACTCTCAGTTAGCTCTGAGTTCCGAGATATAGCCCATTTATGACGATGTCGGGGTATTCATAGTGAAGTGGGCAAAATGGAGAGAATCTTACCAGCAATCTGCGTTCCGCACAGAGGGGGCGGGGCCTAATGACCCAATTAAATGAATCAGTTATTTGTCCCCTCCCCTATTCAAATATATGCGATTCACGGGATTACCCACACAAGATAACTGTGGTGCACTGAGTGACAGCATAGTGAGCGATTCCACCAAGACATTTCCGCAATGGAGCAAAGATATCAGGGGAGGTGATCACTACTGTTATACAGTGACAAGAGAGGCCCCAGAAGAGGAGTACAAGCGACAAGCAAAGAGAAAGCACCCCCATGAATAGGCCACTATATTACATAGTACTTTCGTATGGTTGTTTTGTATGCTGTATGTTTGTTTCGTATGCTGTATGTTTGATTCGTATGCTGTATGTTTGTTTTGTATACTGTATGTTTGTTTCGTATGCTGTATGTTTGTTTTGTATGCTGTATGTTTGTTTCGTATGCTGTATGTTTGATTCGTATGCTGTATGTTTGTTTTGTATACTGTATGTTTGTTTCATTTTGTGTTCTTATATGTGATTGATTGAATTAAAACAACTGGTATTTATTTTCTATCAAGAAAATATCAGATTATATTAAAATAGCTTTTCACTATGACTATATTACTAATGTACATAGAGTATAGTGCAAGTAGTGTAGCTCAAAAAATAGAGCTAGTAAAAACATTCTGAAATCATTTTAGTTTTTCTTGACCTCAAATTAGTAATGTATGACTATTTTTAGAAAATAAACAATTAAAAGTATTAATTTGTTGTGTAATAGTATGCCCCAAAGTAGTATCCTAGTTAATGTTATGCCCCACATTAGTGCCCTAATTAATTTTATTCCCCATAATATTGCTCTCATTCATTTTATGTTCCATAGTAGTTCCCTAGTTCACAATATGCCACATTGTAGTGCTGCCAGTACACATTATGCCATACAGTGTCCCCAGAACATGTCACATTGGAGTTTCTTCAGTTCATAATGCCACAGTGTATGTAGTGCTTCCAGTCCATATTATACCACAGTGTAGTGCTTCCAGTCCATATTATGCCACAGTGTAGTGCTTCCAGTCCATATTATGCCACAGTGTAGTGCTTCCAGTCCATATTATGCCACAGTGTAGTGCTTCCAGTCTATATTATGCCACAGTGTAGTGCTTCCAGTCCATATTATGCCACAGTGTAGCGTTTCCAGTCCATATAATGCCACAGTGTAGTGCTTCCAGTCCATATTATGCCACAGTGTAGTGCTTCCAGTCCATATTACGCCACAGTTTAGTGCTTCCAGTCCATACTATACCACAGTGTAGTGCTTCCAGTCCATATTATGCAACAGTGTAGTGCTTCCAGTCCATATTATACCACAGTGTAGTGCTTCCAGTCCATATTATGCAACAGTGTAGTGCTTCCAGTCCATATTATGCCACAGTGTAGTGCTTCCAGTCCATATTATGCCACAGTGTAGTGCTTCCAGTCCATATTATGCCACAGTGTAGTGCTTCCAGTCCATATTATGCCACAGTGTAGTGCTTCCAGTCCATATTATACCACAGTGTAGTGCTTCCAGTTCATATTATGCCACAGTGTAGTGCTTCCAGTCCATATTATGCCACAGTGTAGTGCTTCCAGTCCATTTTATGCCACGGTGTAGTGCTTCTAGTCCATATTATGCCACAGTGTATGTAATGCTTCCAGTCCATATAATACCACAGTGTAGTGCTTCCAGTCCATAGTATGCAACAGTGTAGTGCTTCCAGTCCATATTATGCCACAGTGTAGTGCTTCCAGTCCATATTATGCCACAGTGTAGTGCTTCCAGTCCATATTATACCACAGTGTAGTGCTTCCAGTCCATATTATGCCACAGTGTAGTGCTTCCAGTTCATATTATACCACAGTGTAGTGCTTCCAGTACATATTATGCCACAGTGTAGTGCTTCCAATCCATATTATACCACAGTGTAGTGCTTCCAGTCCATATTATACCACAGTGTAGTGCTTCCAGTCCATATTATACCACAGTGTAGTGCTTCCAGTTCATATTATACCACAGTGTAGTGCTTCCAGTCCATATTATGCCACAGTGTAGTGCTTCCAGTCCATATTATGCCACAGTGTAGTGTTTCCAGTCCATATAATGCCACAGTGTAGTGCTTCCAGTCCATATTATGCCACAGTGTAGTGCTTCCAGTCCATATTATGCCACAGTATAGTGGCCCAAGTTCATACAGTGCAACATTTCAGTGCCACCAATTTATATTATGCCACATCACAGCACCCCCAGTTCATATTATGCCACATTACAGTGTCCCCTGTTCATATTATGCCATACTATAGTGCAGGGGTAGCCAGACTTTTGGACTCGATAATCTACTTATAAAAACCTGTTGTGATCTACCGAGCCCAAAAAAGGGGTCATGACATGCAAAAGGGGGCGTGACCTCGCAGCAAGGGGCATGGGGTTTGTCCTTCATAGTATCCCCAATGGAAATTATGCCACACAGTAGCTCACTGTTATTCACATTACACCGCACCTAGTGCCAGGGGCATTTTAAGAGAGGAGGGGCACTATGTGCAGCCCCCGTTTGGGCCACCTCCTCTCTGTCGGCGGCTCAGCGGCACTAAGCGCTGTAAATTCTTGCTTCATGCCAGAATCTACTGCGCATGCATGGAACTTTGGGAAAATGGCACCCGTGCCTACTTTCCCAGGGACATCTTTTCTGCGCATGCGCAGATCACTGGGAAAATGGTCGCCACCGCTAAGCTGTTCTTATCAGTTTTTATCGATTTTGAATCGATTTTTATTCATTTTTATCTGAATCCAAAAGCCAAACCTAAACACTTGAGGGTGGTTTTGAAAAACCAAAACCAAAGCACAAAGATGAATTTAAATCCAAAACCAAGACCAAAGCAGGGGGGCCCATTCACAGCTCTAGCTCCAAGGTATTGACATTATTTTTTCTTTGCTCTTACTCACAAGCTGAAAGTTAGTTACTTCTCTTCCCTTTGAAAGATGTCTTTTATCCATAGATCTCAGTAGCGACTTAGGGCCAAGTTCAGAGATGGACGCTCTAGCACAGCCTCTGCGTGGCAGGAGGTGTATGTAGTAGAAAGACAAGCACTGACGACTGTTGAGATCCGCTGGTGAACCCAAAGACGCAGCTTTGGATGAGGATCATCTGCGTGAGCATCAGTCATCTGAGTATCTCTTTAAAAATGGTTTTCTCCTTGCAGCTCCTCAGGCTAAAAAGTGCATGAAGCAAAAGGTTATGTCCATATATAGGCGCACAGAAATTTAGATATTAAAACTTAGCATTTATTAGATATACATTAAAATATCCTTATTATAGGATAATAGCCAGCGAAATACTGAATTCAAAGTAAAGAGTAGTGAAAAATAATAAATTGTAAGAAAATGTGTATGAGCTATGTGTGAAATCCCTGTTATAGAATCCAGGGACACTAATAGGTAGTTGCAACATTGTTGCTACAGTATGTACTAGCCCTGTATGTCCTCGTTACATGGACACTGGTTTACCTGTGAAACCTCTGTTACCCAATTTAGGGACATAAATAGTTATAGGCAACATTGTTTCCATGTCCCATCCCTGAATGTTCGGAATATAAACACACATAGGGCTCTATTTATTAACATTATTTTTACTAAAATAAAGTGAAAAAGGGTGTTTTCACACCCTTTTCACATTATTTTAGTATCACCTACAGTTATTAAAGGGCAATTGGAGTAGAATTCGTAAAATTATACTCCAACCCCTAAGTATCACTTATGTTTAGTAATCAGATTGCATTTCCCATAATTGTAATGGGAAATGTGATCTGACCAAAGTTACTAAAAATAAATTGTGAAAAAAATACCGGGAAAGCCCTATGATAATAAAGTTACCTGGAGGTGGCGTTATCCAGGGTCTCCCCCGGTTACCGGACTCCTGCTCTGCTCTAATGGGGAGAGCAGAGCTGGGAGCTGGCCCCAGTGATCATCTAATCAGACCACAGTGACTAGTGTGCAGAGGGGATTCGCAGGGACAGAGCTTTCTCGTAAGCTTTGTCCCCGCAAGGGATTTGTAGTAAATCCCTGTGATATTGCCTGAATTCGCAATGCGAATTCAGTGGGTAATATCACACTACAATCTGCATTAGAAATACGGATTGTAGTAAATAGAGCCCTTATCGAGAGACTGTAGAGAAAGATTTCTCAGTGATATAATTCTCTTGCTTATAATCAAGACCATGGGGCCTATTCATCAACACTAAAATAATGTTTTTAAGGACATTTTCTTTAAATAACGTTATTTTGGTATTCATGTAGCCACTTAGCACAGGAGATATCACAGATATCTCCTTGCTAAGTCCCCCCTGCGTTAATTTCCACACTCCCCAAACATTAGTACATTAGTACATTAGTATGGGGATGTGGAAATTATGGTATTCATCAAATTCCGAAAATTATAAATTTTCGGAATTTGATGCAGTTACTATTCGCCACTGTGAGGTGGCGAATAGCAGGTGAAACTTACCTGTATCCGCGTGTGCAGGTCCCCCGACGAGTCCCTCCAGCGCTCTGCTCCGTCCTCAGGCTCCGGAGGCTGGTTGGACATGTGTGCTCCCCAGCAGAGCACAAGAAAGTTTAGACAAAAAAAAAAAGTTTTTTTTTTTTCTAATCTGTCATGTGGTCTGCTGGGAAACCTCATGACAGACCAGCAGGACGGAGCCGGAGGCTGCTGCGCGGACAGGTAAGTCGGGGGGGAGGAAGGTGAGCGGAGGGGGGAGGGGGGTGGGGGGGGGATCGGCGGGGTACGAAACTTAACGCATCTGTAGGCAGTGCTGCGCATGCGCTGGTTTTACAGATGTAACAGCGCATGCGCAGCACTGTTTCCAGATGAGATAAGGTAGTGTAGGCAGGGAAAAGTATCTATTTCCCAAAAAGCTGTCATCGCAAAAATGACAGCTTTTCGGAATAGATACTTATGAGAGTTCTAAAGCTAATTATCTCCAGGGAAGTTTTACGTTTAATGAATAGGCCCCCATATCTAGATCTAAATGTTAATATGAAATAGAAAATAATTCAGGAGCTTTATAGGTCTCACTAGAGTCTGTTGGTCAGGAAACACACTGCTTTTATGTTCTTTTGGGCAAATTCGGTTTATACAAATTAAATATCAAAGTACTATTAACTGCAGCAAAAGATCCTGGGATATTCCAACAGGGGCTGAATTAACTACTGTGATTTATGTAGTACCTTGAACACTATTAAAAATCTTACCTATATGAGATCTGAAGGTATCCAGTTATAACATCAAATATATTACCTTCATGACTCTTAGCTCAGTACGAATATATTATATATCATGATGAAATAATAATGACACACAGCCGGGATATTCTTTATTGAATTTTAATACACATTTTCTTACACTCTATTCTTTTTCACTACTTTTTACATTTAATTAATTATTTCGCTGGCTATTATCCTATAATAAGGATCTTTTAAAGTATATCTAATAAATGCTAAGTTTTCACGTTTAATATAAAAATTTCTGTGCACCTATATATTGACATAACCTTTTGCTTCTTGCACTTTTTTGTCTAACTATTGCCCTTGTCAAAAGGTAGCACCCCCAGGTTGAATAACAACTTAAATAAATACAAATATGGGGCCTCATTCCAGATTATGATTAATGCAGGCTGCAAGGAAATATCCTGCCTCTGGTAATTAGCATTCGGGGTTCACACAGCTAATTGAATTCCCCCCACACTGTGAAGTTAATATTCCAAATTATCCGGTAAGCATAAAAGAAAAACATATTTTCCATACAATACATTTCTAAATGTTGGGTTATATGTTCGAAAATGATTAGGGGGCCTATTCATCAACACTAAAATAAAGTTTTTAAGGACATTTTTCTTAAATAACATTATTTTAGTATTCATGAAGAGACTTAACACAGGAGATATCACTGATATCTCCTGGTTAAGCCCCGCTGCATTAATTTCCACACTCCCCATACATTAGTACATTAGTATGGGGATATGGAAATTATGGTATTCATGAAATTCCGAAAATTATGTATTTTCGGAATTTGATGGAGTTACTATCTGCCACTGTGAGGTGGCGAATAGCAGGTGAGACTTACTTGTGTCAGCGTGGGCAGGACCCCCGGCGTCTCCCTCCGGCGCTCTGGTCCGTCCTCTGGCTCTGGTGGCTGCTCTGACACTGTGTTCTCCCAGCAGAACACAATAAAGTTTAGAAAAAAAACAGCTTGGCAAATCAGAAAAATTCTCCAAGATTCCAATACAAGCTAGTATCCATCTTGCTGGAAGTCAAGTAAGGTATCAGTTCCCCCTGGTGACGGTGAAGGACAATGGCAAAATGTCTCTTATCGCTTCCCTAGCCTGTCCTGGGGCCGTCTGCGCATCTGGCTTGTGTACGCGCAGTAGAACCGGAAGCTTGGACTGATTCCATTTCCAATTTTGTAGAAATTTTATTGATAAGAAAAAAATAGTATAGAGTACAAACAATGTATGATTGGAGCTCACCGTGGTTTCATTCAGCCATTTATACTTCAGCATATGTTTTACTCTGTATCTTTTATAACATTCTTATTAATTTAATTTTCTATAAGTGCACTATTTGTAGATGTTTTTTTCTATCCACACTCAGGGTCTCATTCAGACCCGGTCGCAAGCGCAGATGCGCTTGCAACCGGGTAGATGGTCCCCATGGAGCATGCGCACGACGGAGCCGGCTCCGTCGTGCGCATGCGCGACACCCGGCTAGTGACGGGCGCTCCATCGCTAGGGGTCTCGTAGCAGACGGGGCGAGCTGTCGATGTTGAGTGACAGCTCGCCCTGTTTTCTGGGCGGGCTGGGGGCATGCACGGCCAAACGGAGGCATTCCAGTTGGAGCGCTTGCCATTTGGGGGCGGCCCCACTGACATCATTGATGATGTCAGTGGGGAACTTCCTGCTCAAACAGAGCAGGAAGTTCCCTGGGGCTTACGAGAGCCCAGACCCAACCTTAGGGTCTGGTCGTAAGCCCCGATGGTCGCGATGGTGATGACCATCGCTACCATCACCCTGGTCGGTCGCTAGAGCTGTGGGTGGTAACCCACAGCCTAGCGATTGACCAGAAGGCAGCACTGAAAAAAGTAAGTGGCCGCCCTCATTCAGAGCGATCGCTTGCAGCAAGCGATCGACTCTAAATGAGGTCCTCAGTGCCCCTATTTGTGCCCTTCCTGACTTCAGCCCATTTGTCGGCATTTGGAAAATAATTGGCAAATTTGGGAGCATAGCATCTGGTACCAGGGGAGAAGGGGCCTTATGTAGTGCTCTGCATTCATCTGTATATGAGCTGAGGCTCTGCCTCCTTCAGTCATCTCTCTATTTAGTTATTTTTTTGTTGTGAATATTTAAAGGATGTTTCTTTCATTGTTCTGCTGTCAAAAGATTAAAGCCATTGCTTGTCTCTCGTCTTCATTCTTAACGAGGCCTTCAGGGTATGCTTTTCCTCATTCATGGATCTCGCTGCCTTAAAACTGACTCACGCCTCGGATAATCAGCCCCGTCCTTCTCTAACGCTGCTGCCATTAATAAGGTATTTTGTGCACTTAATAATGCGTGCCCTAAAAGCCTGTGCATTCTTAGATCTTACTTATATCAAGATTGGGCAGGTTCATGGCTCCAAAAGTCTGTCATAAAAGTGTCTGTAAAGTTTTAAGCAATATACGATATGTAAATATATTGATGCAGGGCACATAATTGGGGAAGGTGTATCTTTGTCTGCTAGTCTTGACTTGCTGCCATCTATAATGCAAAAAAATCTACATGCACTTCATCAATCATGATAAATTATTTATGATTAACTGTTTCCTGTGTTTATGTAGTAGTAATTGTAATAATAATACTATAAATAATAATATTAATAATTATAATTTTATTATAATATTAATACAAGCATTGATGATGATAATAATAATAATAATAATAATAATAATAATAATAATAAGGGGTCAATCCAATTAGGTACGAATTACGAGTAGCGAGTTTGCTTCATGAAACTCGCAGACTTTGCACAAATGCGCACTACTGAGAATTTTCCAATCCAATAAAAAAATGCCTACTCGCGGTACTTGCAGCAGAGGTTTGCAAATTCACTGCCAAATGCGATGTGAGAGAAATGCATGAAAAAGTGGGGAGACCATCCTGGACCCCCCAAAATTGCTAATTTCGTTAGCAGGACCATAGAAGGCTGTTTGTGGGCATTAGGAAAGTAATGAAGGTTTTTAAATGGTGTCAAATGGCTGATTTGTGTTTTTTATTTTAAAAATGCATTAAAAATTATAAAAAGCAAACTTTTATCTTTGAATCTTAAACAAATTTAACGAAAAATGCAAAAAACTTTTGAGAAAAGATGAAGATTTTGGCGTACTTTGAGGGCACTTTGAAAAACTGTAAAAAAAATTATAAAAAAAACCTATTATTTTTCAATAAAAAAATATTGTATATTAAATTTGGGGTGTCTAAACTAACAAAAAAGTTGATGATTTTGGGGTAATTTGAGGCAATTTTTTTCACCCCAAAAATTGACATGTAATTATTGGACTAATTAAGCTAATTGGAAACTTCCAGTTGCCTAATTAGTCATTAGGGGGGTGTCCAAGGGGTTCAGCCCGATGACCCAACATTTAACCTTAAAATAATAATTTTGCTTTCTATCTCTCACTCTTAGGGAGGTGCGAATGGAAAAATGTGAATTCACTCTGACTGGTTCAGAGAGAGTTGCTAATTGGATTGCAAAATTAATTTGCTATTCAAATTCAATGAGAAAACAGCAACTTGCACCTCACAAATCGCACCTGATTGGATTGACCCCTAAGACTATATAATTAACTTGAATACATTTAAATATAGGAATAATATTATTATATGACTTGAATATCCGAAACTAGTGCCCATTAAATGCTCATGAATGACATGGAGATTATGGATTCCTGACATGTTTCTATAAGATACTTGGTGCAAAGGAAATTTTACAGTTAAATGCAAGTCAATAAGGATGGTTTAAAGACATAAAAAAAACCCCAGCTTTAATATTTGCACAAATTTACAAGAATTTGGGGACTGCACCCAAAAAATGGTGGAAAGAATGAACGTCCATTGTACAGTATTACTGAGAATGGAAATCATTCTGGGGCTTGGCACTAGCCTCCTGTAGCCTATGGGCTACTGTTTTGCAGGTTCACGGATTCGCAGCCTAGGACGGGCTCCTATGAGAGCTCATTTTCCAGCAAGAGCTTTTTCATAAATTTGTGTGAAAATATTATTTTCCACATAGCGAATTTAGGCATAAAAATATTTATCACATCCGCATTAAGGGCCTGATTCAGACCCGGTCGCAAGCGCTGAGCACTTGCAACCAGGTCGATGGTGGCCCAGAGCGCATGCGCACGACGGAGCTGGCTCCGTCATGCGCATGTGCGAGACCCGGATAGCGACAGGCAATCCGTCGCTCCGGGTCTCGTACCAAAGGGGGCGTGCTGTCGATGTCGAGTGACAGCACGCCCCCTTTGGTGGGCGTGCCTGGGGGGTGGCTGCCCAAAAGGAGGCATTCCCATTCCTACTCAGATGTCAGTGGAGAGATTCCGGCTCTGTTAGAGCCGAAATCTCTCTGGGGCTTGCAGCAACGAGACCCTACCACAAGGGTCTCGTCGCAAGCCAGATGGTCGCAATGGTTGACCATCGCTACCATCTTCCTGGCTGCTCGCTATAGCTGTGGGTGGTCACCCACGGCTATGCGAGCGGCCAGGAGGCCGTTCAAAAAAAAAAATAGCCCGGCCCTGATTCAGAGCGAGCGGCTCTGAATCAGGGCCTAAATGCGGATTGTGATATATATATCCCTAAATGTTTTCTGTGCTGCGTAATTTGGTGGCGCTACAGTAGAAAACTCTAAAAAATTAATATATGCGCAATGAATGTAGAATAGTATTGCTATTTGCTTATCCCATTGTACAGCTTTCCTCCTGTTTCTTGCGTTCTGCGTACACTACAGTGATGAATGTCTCCATGTAGGACACACTAGTGATGTATGAAACAGGATACAGTACATTATCAGCAGCAGAACATACACAATGACAAGTTACATGTGTTGTTCCGCAGCGGAGCTGCACAGTAGGTGAGACAATGATGGACTCCAGGGATATCTTGTAATTGCTGCTGAATCCAGATAAAAAGTTCTTCATAACGTAGAGTGCCGAAGCTATTAATACATAGGGGCGATAATAAGCCGCCTGCCAGGACTCGTGTACATTTAGGATCCCTATTTCGCACTTCCACGCCTGGCTCTATTTTTCTGGGTGACAGAAAAACAGTTTTGCTTGCAGAGTATATTGCAAATCAATAACCAATTTAGCTGGTTATACTATCAAGTCCAGTTCTGTCAGCGCTGTGCCATTAGTGGATGTTTCCAAATCTCTGGGCATCCTCTTACTGACCTTATATATATGTATATTTCCCGCATCTCCCTGTTTATTATCCTCTGGCGTGTTTAATAGTTAGTTTGCGTTCATAAGGCTGTTTCCGCACGGGATTTTATGCAGTGGTTTTGAAGTGTTTTTAAAGTCTAACAAAACATGAATAAACGTTCCCTCTAAATTCCAGTGCATATCAAACATAGAAAGAGATAGAAAGTGTTTGAAAGTTGGTAGTATGATGAAAAATTATATCCTAACCGCAGCATAACCTTAACAGCAGTATAACCCTAACCACAGCCTAACCTTAACTGCAGCATTACTTTACCCCTAACTGCAGCCTAACCTTAACTCTACCTTAACTGCAGCCTATCCCTAACCACAGCCTAACCTTAATCCTAACCACAACCTAAATTAACCACAGCCTATCCCTAACTGTAGTCTAACCTTAACTGCAGCCTAGCCCTATCTACAGCCTATCCTTAACTGAAGTCTAACCCTAACTGCAGCCTAATTGTAATCCTAACCACAGCCTAACCTTAACTGCAGCCGAACCATAGCCTAACCTTAACTGCAGCCTAACCCTAATTACAACCTGACCCTAACTGCAGCCTAACCTTAACCCTAACCATAGCCTAACCTTAACTGCAGCCTAGCCCTAACTGCAGCCTAACCTTAACCCTAACCACAGCCTAAACACAGCCTATCCTTAACCCTAATCATAACCTAACATTAATCCTAACCACAGCCTAACCTTAATCCTACCCATAGCCTAAACCTAACCACAGCCTAATCTTAATCCTAATCATAGCCTAACCTTAATCCTAACCACAGCCTAACCCTAAATACAGTGTAACCCTAACACTAACTCTAGCCTAACCTTAACCCGAAAATTGGCTATTATTGACAATTGTGAATATCGACATTAAGTCCATATCAACATTCTTGTGTTGACAATAGGAATGCTAATATACTGAAGTCCTGTCACATGTAGCTCTGTCCCACTCATCTCCTGATGTACTCTGTGCTGCTGGGAGACTCTGCTCAACCCATTATATAAAACTCTCAATCTGTGGCTTCCTGCTGCCTCCATTCCCCTCCTCACATCATGTCACTTCCCCTGTCACATGCAGCCCTGTCCTCACTAACATATCACTCATCTCCTGTTATACTCTGTGCTGCTAGGGACCCTGCTCCTCCCATTATATAACTCTCAGGTTGTGGCTCCCTGCTGCCTCCATTCCCCTCCTCACATCATGTCACTGCCCCTGTTACACGCAGCCCTGTCCTCGCTAATGGTGCATACACACGGTCAGATGTGTCAGATGAACGATGAACGATTGATTGAATGATTGAACGATTTGAATGACTGAGCGATTTCTGACTGCATTAAAATGAATGGAATCGTCCAAATCTGACTGCAAACACATCAGATGTCAGATATCGTTATCTGACAAGCGGGAACGCGCATCGTTCATCGCTGAAGGCTCACATGTCAGATTTTCTGTCAGATATGAACGATTGAACGATTTTTAAAATCGATTTCCTTCAGATCTGACAGAAAATCTGACCCTGTGTATGCACCATAAGATATCACTCATCTCCTGATATGCTCTGTGCTGCTGGGGCACTTTATAACTCTCAGTTATACTCTCTGCACTCATTACTCTGTCCCATCTTTAAAATACAATAAAAACACAAAATTATATGGTGTTTTTATGTTATTGTATATTTATCCATTAACATTGAAAACACAGATTATTTGCATGTAAAAAAATAGAATCAATAAGTATAATTCATAACATATTCACCAAAACTGAAACCCTGAGGACTGGAAGCCCTGTTTATGTGTATAGGCAAGTTGTGATTAGCTTGGATTGTTGTTAGATCTGTCTATGAAGCAGTTTCGCCTTCTCCTGACAGATGGATGGACAGCTCCAGAGAAAGAATGTCAGAGGGACAGATCAGATGTTGCTCAGAGACAGATGGCTAACACACGGCACTCTACATTGACACAAGTACATGGAAGCTAAAAGAAAGTGCAACAATAACATAAGCAAATACTTGTACATAATAATACTATTAATTCAACCTAAAGGACAAAATGTATCATTCTCCAGGTATAAATAGTAAGCAGCAAAATATTTGACATATTCAAAGGATTCCCGCGGTTTCATTGCATCATGTATATTGAGACTTAGTGAAATCTTAAGAGGAGCCCAATTACAGGTCCTGCGTTCCTTCCCATGCACTTCATCATAATTGCAGTTATTACCGCTGATTTCCGAAACTCTTTCTGGTCCATTCCTTGCAGCATTTTGCATGTCTTTATTAGCCTGCATGAAGTAGCAGCGATTACATTTCAAAGGCTGACACCTCTGGGTCTTTTCACTGACCCCTTTCAAGCTAGTGAGAAGACAGAGTGACGGAGTGTTGACAGGTGTCAGGGTTTTAACTGTTACACTGGCATTTGTTATCCTACGGCAACATGTCAACAAGGAAGGAACACAGCCCTGGAGAGATCCCCAGTTCTCCGAAATGTTATGGTTTATTGAGAATTACCAGTATGTAATAATTCTGGTTGGTGAATGAAGTGTTCTCAGCATTCCACAGCAATTGAAGCTGTGAGGTCACACAACGGGGGGAGGGGGGAGAATGGACGGATCCTGCACTGGACTCACCCTCTGTGCTGCCCTAGAATACTTCTTTATAAATGGCGTAGTCATTATGTAAAAGGCTGTAACACAAAGAGTGGGCGGCTCATTGATTCAGAGCTGCCCGCGTTGCGTGCTTGAAAATTCATAGTCGGTCGCATCTGTGTGGCTCCACCCCTCTTCGTCAATGCATCCGCCGTGATATGAGAAGTGCAAATGATCCATTGCCGCCCAGTTAAAACAATTTAGCCACAAGCAAAGATGCAGCTGGCATCCCTGATGATTTGAGTAGGCCCTCAGATCCACGAAGGATGCAAATGTTTGCCTCGCATATCCTCGGGCGCATGCACCAGTGGCATATCTATAATGAGTACAGGGTAGGGCCTGACTGGCCATCGGGCACTTCTGGCATATGCCAGAAGGGCCGATGGCCTAAGGACCGGCTCGAGGAGGGGAAAAGAACCCCGCCCTCCACCCAACAGCTCCGAAACCATTGAGATTTCACGGAGCCGGAAAGAGTGGAGGTGTGTATGGGCCGGCGGCGGCTGTGCTGGGCCGAAAAGAGACAGGGGCGTGCCGCGAGGCCAGCATCCGTGACTCGCGGCATGCCCCCTTGCATTTAGAAAGCCCCCTCTACACTGAAGTGCAGGGCGGACTGTCAGGGCTGATATACAGCCCCAGTCCATCCCTGGTACAGGGTGTGGGGTGCAAGCGGGCCCCTTGGTCCAGGGGGCCCATACCGCACACGCTGCACCCATTTAGTATACTTACCTCTCCAGGGTCCTGTATCGGAGCAGCGTAAGTCACCAGGAAACTGACGTGGCTGCCATTTTCCCAGAGATTTGTGCATGCGCAGTACAAAAATCACCAGGAACATGGCGCGGATGCCGCCTTACCAGAGACCCGCACATGTGCAGTAAACTTTGGCACAGTGCTAAAGTCTATTGGCATCTGCACTGTGCAGAGAGGAAGGGACCGGCATGGGCTTTATTCAGAGATGTGTGCAAACCCGATGGTGGGAGGACTGCAATTATGCAAGATGTGTACTGCGCATGGTTAGGCCTCCATCGGCGACTTCGCTCGCAGTGTCTCTAAGACGCAGCCTGATTGACAGGCTGCGACCGTTTGGGGGCGGGGAGGACATGGCCCTGGCCTGCATTCCAGGAAATGGGGGCTTGATGTTGGCAGTGCAGAGGCCGGGATCTGCGTTGGAAGACACAGATTTCCTGACCTCGGCTACGCAGGTCAAATGGTCATTTGCCTTTGGCTTTCTCAGATGACCAATGCTGCAGCCATCATGCCCGATCGTCTTGATGATGATCCGATGCTAACGTCTTAGGACGCAGCACTCGGATCTGCGACGCTGTCAGGAGCCGTCTTTTCTCTTCAGGCGCTTCCTGCTGCACTAACATATTTTCACATCGCTGCTGCGTCCCTGAATAAGGCCCTTTATGCAGAATCCTTGTGTTGTTGTCGCTCTCTTTCATTAAATCTGCTATGAGGATTGATATATTCAGAATCCGATTGTATTGTCAACCTCATGTCAGACTGATTGCAATAGATTATATAGAGATTATCTGTAAATGTGACATTCATGGGCATAGTTACCATAGGTGCAAGGGGTACATCTGCAATGGGTCCCAGAGCTGGGGAGGGGGGGAGCTCTTCCTTGTCAAAGTTACATGTGTTATGTACATTTATATGCCTAGTTATGCCCCTGGTTATATTAGTTATACAGACAGAGTGGTCTGAATGTGATCCAGGGTGATGGATTGAATAAGTAGCTTATACTGTCTTTCCTCTTTAACTAAATTATTATTTTTTTCACATCTACAGTTCTTTAATGTATAGTTTTATGTGTATACTACGTATTGTATCAGACTTGCCGACATTTAGCTCCCTGCTTCCGGGAGGGAGCTGTCGGGCTTACAGAGCAGGGGGGCGTGGTGCGGTCAAAGGGGGTGGGACCCGGCAGCAAGTCATCATGGGGGCGGAGCATGGGGGCATGACAGCGTAATCGCCGGGAGACTTGCCTGCCTTCCCAGGAGGCCGGGAGTGGCACATGATTTTTGGGAGGCTCCCGGCCAAATCGGGAGGGTAGGCAAGTATGATTGTATACACTTTTTTTTTCTCTTCATTTTCTTGGATAACACTTTAGTCCTATCTTAGAATCTGACAACAGAGATTGCCCTGGTCCTGATAACAGCAGCACCCCACATACTTCCTCTGCATTCTAAAGTGTATTCATGTATCGCCATATATTACATGCGCAGGGTATTAATGAGCATCTAACACCACACTCTTATAAAACAAAGCAACAAAAGTACATGCACATGAATTCAGTACAGTAACAAGGGGATGACTTTTTCTTTGTAGGAATATATGTCCCTAATAAAGACTCCGGAGAAAATGTAACTACTCTCATCAGGGGCGTTTTAAGAGAGGAGGGGGCCTACGTGCAGAAGCAGTGCGAGCCCCCTCATCTCTCTGGCGGTCCTGTGGTACACTGTAGATTCTGGCTCAGTGCCAGAATCTACTGCGCAATGCGCGAGTCTCCGGAAAAATGGCGTCTGCACCATTTTCCAAGGGACAGTAGTACTGCTCATGTGCAGGTCACTGGGAAAATGGCCGCCGCCGCCATTTTCTCAGTGATTTTTACTGCTCTGCAGCTCCGGCTCGACGCTGCAAAGCAGCACTACAGAGAGGTAAGTATAAGACTGTGGGTGCTGCACTCATTATAGATACACCCCTGACTCTCATAGTGGGCAGAACGCATCAAGCAGCACATTTTGCATGCGATGCAGCCCACCAGACATCACATGCCTGCCGTCATTAATAGCGCATGAAGAATAATATGCATGAAGAAAGATCGTGTCACCCATCGGGTCCAAGCTGCGGGAAGCTGTGCTCTCCGAAGCTTGGTGCATATCTGAAATGGTGTCAGGCATTTTCGGGCGTTTGACCGCATTACTGATAATAGTGCATCCCGCCCAGTGTTTGGAGTTAAATTTTTTCTTATCTTTTTTTTTTTACTTGTTTCCACCTCGATTAACCATCACAGATCCTTTGATAGCCGAGCAGCTTAAAAGCAGTTCCTGTGGTATTTGTTCGTGAATGAATTTGGCACGGATTCAATAGTCAGTCAACGCTGCACTGTTTGTTTAATGTGTCCTAAAATGCACTGTCACCTTATACGCCAAAGTGTTTGTCGAGCCAAGCGGCTCCTGCTGAACACACAGGAAGGGACACGGCTAGGGAGTTAAGTTGGAAAATTAAATTACATGGTGGAAAAAAATATTTTTATACAGTATGTGAACCATCCCATAATGCAACTGGACCCTTTATTAGTGTGGCCTATGGTGATTTATAAAGGGGCATTACATTTCAAGTAGGGCTTTCAATTCATTTTTGCGGTCAGTATTTATTTTTTTACTCCCACAACGGCATGTAAGGTCAGAAACCAAATAACCAACTTGCTGCTGGTTATTTGGTTTCTGGCCTTACATGCTGTTGTGGAAGTAAATATGAGTGAAAAAACACTCCTGAGGTAAAAGGAGGTGGGGCTAGCAGCCATTTTAAGATTCTGCAGGTTAGAGTATGTGAGGAATACTCTAATTTAGGTTATTTCATATCATTTAGAATTAGCTATATCAGCCCGATTCAAAAGTGCACGCAGGTGCGGCCACTGGTGCATATGTTTGCAGAGTGGTGGCGGCAGTAATACAGTATGCGATTGCTAGTATCAATCTTACCCTGGTGCACTAGCCTGCGTCTGAATGTGCAAGACCTGAAATGCCCGCCTTCAGCATCTCTGCACGCTGGAACAACACCGGTGATTCTTGACATACCATCATCAGCGCATCATCATGTGCACCAGCTGCCTCTTTCACTAAAATGCCTGCCGCGACACTCAGATAACACGCCCATGAGACTGACTTTTTTGCGTTCAATTCAGGCCAACTCTCAGACACCTGGAATGCCCATGGCTTTCCCTCGCCATCTGTCCCGTAGCCAACAGTGCATTTCTGCGTACATGCAGGGTAACGCATATGTCGTAAGAGTTTTTCAGAATGTTTTGAGCCAGCGCAGAAGCAAAAACCTTGCTTAACTATGTGAACAATGGCATTGTGTGCGGTTAGCGCATGCACAACTAATTCAGGTCCCTTACTGTCCGATAGTGATACCTGGAGGGAAACTGCTATAGCCAGGCTAGTCATTCTCAGAGCCGTAACTAGACTTTTTGGTGCCCTGTGCCAGAAAGAGCATTGGCGCCCCCCTATTTTTTAAATAGGGAGATAACACTCGAAAAAGAGGCATGGCCTCATGGGGAAGGGCCAGGGAAGAGATAGGAGAGGCCAGGAGATGCTGGGGATAAATAGGGACATAATATAGTGCACCTGAGAGAGGGCCATGGCCTCATGGGGAAGGGCCAGGGAAGAGATAGGGGAGGCCAGGAGATGCTGGGGATAAATAGGGACATAATATAGTGCACCTGAGAGAGGGCCATGGCCTCATGGGGAAGGGCCAGGGAAGAGATAGGGGAGGCCAGGAGATGCTGGGGATAAAATAAGAGGAAGCTACAAGTGAGAATGATAATAAACAGAAAATTGACATGCCCAAACAGCGCCCCCTGCCCTGTGGTGCCCTGTGCCATGCCACAAGTCGCACTACCCTAGTTACGGCCCTGGTCATTGTATTCACCTTTACCAGTCTCCTTTACCCTTTCAATGCAGTGCCTCACATGGCAGTTAGGAGCTGATTGGTTGGTTGGAGCACCACTTAAGATTAGTAACGAGTGATAACATGAATATCATTCGTTGATTAATAAGGCCCTCAATGTATTCCCCAGTAATACTTTGGTCTTCTCTAGAGATGCGCGCTGACCCCGTGCTTTGTTTTTGGTTTTGGATATGGATTCATATGGAGCGTCCGGCTCTTATGTTTTGGTTTTGCAAAATCACCCTCAGGTGTTTTGATTTGGGTTTCTGGCATTTAAAAAAAAAAAAAAAAAAAATTATTACATTTTCTAAAAAACAGCTAAAATCATGTAATTTTTGCAATCCAAAATCTTAAATTTCGGATTTAAAATCCAAATTCTGAACCGCGGAATATCAGAACCGCCACTTGGATCTGTCAGGATTCACAAAATTCGGGTGGATTCGGATTTCTGGAGAACCAAACCCCACATCTCTTGTCTTCTAACACAACTGTAGTGCAGGGCTGTATTGTTTAAGCTGGTGGATAGTGATACTTGAAGCAGCTGCATATTGATTCTGTTCAACGAATAAATGCAGAAATGTGAAAAATTGCAGGAATAACATTTATGATCAATAAAAAATAATTTAACTTGAATTGATAAAGGCCAAAAGGTTTGAGCATAAATTAATAAATTCAATAAATTACTGGCAAATGGCGAATGGTGGACCTCAAATGTGAATGAAAATGGCAAACTCTGAACAATGTTGACCGTCACACATTTTAATGTTTGGTTTAAATGTCAATGCGCTTAAAAAGTAAAAATATTTACAATATCTTATTTTAACCTGCATGGCCAATCTCTTATGCCAGTGGTCCCCAAACTTTGGACCTGATTCAGACCCGGTCGCAAGCGATGAGCGCTCACAACCGGGTCGATGGTGGCCCACAGTGCATGTGCACAACGGAGCCGGCTCCGTCGTGCACATGCGCGAGACCCGGCTAGCGACGGGCAATCCGACGCTCCGGGTCTCGCACCAAAGGGGGCGAGCTGTCGACGTTGAGTGACTGCTCGCCCTGTTTGGTGGGCGGGCCGGGGGGGGGTGGCTGCCCAAACGGAGGCGTTCCTGAGGGAACGCTTGCCGTTTGTGGGTTGCCCCACTGACATCACTCGTGATGTCAGTGGAGAGCTTCCGGCTCTGTTAGAGCCGAAAGCTCTCTGGGGCTTGCGATGAACAAGACCCTACCACAAGGTGCGATGGTTGCGATGGTCAAGACCATCATCCTGGCTGCTCCAGGAGGCCGCACAAGAAAAAAAAAAAACGCCCTGATTAAGTGCGAATGCTCTTTTGCTCTTTCGGAGCGTCCGGCTCTGTATCAGGCCCTCTGTCCTCAAGGCACCCAAACAGTCCAGGTTTTCAGTATGCTTGAGCACAGGTTGCTAAATTAGTTCCTGTGTCAATTTGATTTAACTTTCTGTACTCAAGTATTGATATCCTTAAAACCTGGGCTGTTATGGTATTTTGAAATTTGGGAACCATTGTCTTAGGCAATTGCTGAAAAGCAAACAGTGAGCCATGAACCGCTAATGTCAAATAATGATTCTACTAAGAAACTGTTCATGCCAATAGAACTGGTGAAATGCGATCAAATTTCGAAACCAGTTCAACATTTTCAAGCATTTCCGCTTACGAGCGACATAACATTAATCAGACGTGACAGATCAGCTCAAAACAAATTAGAACAAAATCGGAAGGCTGGGGTCAAAGTAGATAAACAGTCGAAAGGTCAGGGCAGCCGACAAAGTTCAATGGTTAGAAAGACAGCAACAGATGTTAACACATGTATGTAAAGTGGCGTGGAAAAGTTTTTGCCCCCTTCCTGGTTTCTTCTAATGTATTTTGGCATATTTGTCGCATTTAATTGTCTCAAATCTTCAAACAAAACTGAATATAAGACAAAGACAACCACTTTTTAAATAATCGTTTCATTTATTTAAGGAAAAAAATTATCCAACACTAAAGGCCCCCATACATCAGAGATTGATTGCAGCAATCGTGCAATTTGCAATCGATTGTGTATAAAAATCTTTCCCTTTTTCAATCGATTGCAGATTGCAGAATTGCCACAATCGATTGAAAAAGGGAAAGATTTTTATACACAATCGATTGCAAATTGCACGATTGCTGCAATCAATCTCTGATGTATGGGGGCCTTAACTGGCCCTTTGTGAAATAGTAATTGCCCTCTTAGTTACTCATTCAACCAATAAACCAAACTGAATTGATAATTGGGTTCAATTAGATTAGACACAATCAGGGCTCGATTACTGTCAGCCGTGTTGAATCTAAACATCACTTAAATAGAACTGTACCAGTGTTGTGAAGTCGGCTGAAAGGTCTCAACAAGCAAGTAAGCAACACACACTGACAGATATATCTGTCCAATCTGTCTGGTGGGAAGGACAATCTGGTAATGTATGGGAGCAAATACCAATAGAAATTTGCTCCAAAACCCTGGAAGACAGACCAGATTTTCCTTTCCACCAGACAGATTATACAGATATATCTGTAAGCGTGTACCCAGCTCAGTCAAAAGAAATTCCAGAAGAGATGAGAAGCAAATAGGCTGATTGAAATAGATCAGCCTACAGTGGGTTACACTCTAAAGGTCCCCATACATCTGCGATGTATTGGGCCAATTCCCCGATCCTCAGACGCCGAGGTCGGGGCATTGGTGGAATCCAACATTTGGATCGTGATCATCAAATCAGGTATGTTTAGCATAAAGGATTTCACAGATTCTCTGAAGGATGGATGATCTATGCATTTATCTGGCATTAAATCAACCGCTTCCTCCAGATTATCCTAATGACAGTGAGCATGCCAGAGCCGGTGCATGGTTTCTCTGCAAAATTTGAGCCTACAAAACCACCACCGCCACCAATACCTACTTTTCAGCCCATCAGGTAAACTTGAGGAGGCATCATCTTATAAGTTCCACACCCGCCACCTGCATCCAGTACAAGAATGTCATCCCTAATATTGTGATGGGCAGACTCTGTGGCGCCCCACAGATCCCGACGCCCTAGGCAGCTGCCTAATGATAGAGCCAGCCCTGGAACAGGCAGGGGTTTTATTATCAATTAGTGACTCTGTGAGCACAGAAAGTGGAAGGCAAAATAGTGCTACACTTATCACCAACTATTTTAGCTGTAAGTATATTGTAAAATTGTTTGTTTTGATCCTTAAAAATGTTAAAAAAATAAAATTATACACACATACTCCACAGGCACACACAGAAACACTGACAAAGACCAAAAAAAAAAAAATTAGACTATATAAAAAATAAAACAAACTTCAAAATGACAATAACAATACAGAAATTGACAGAACAAAACTCTAAAGGTGAGTACACACACAACAATTTTTTGAACGATTTAACTATAACGACGTCCTTATCGTTCAATCGTTTTAAAAAATCGTTCAGATTATTGTTCATGCGTGTAGCAGTTTGTAGTTTGTAGTTCATCGTCCATTCTGACTGAACAACTTAACGATTTTCATTAAGGGAAAGTTTCAAAAATCGTTTGTAGTTAAGAAAAAATTGTTCATTACATTTTGTAAATGAACGATTTTAGCAAACGATTTTTGTTCATTTTTTCCTGCCCTCTCTCCTCTGTGATCATCTTCTGTCACCTCCCCTTTCCTGTCAGATTGATTATATTCACTTCTCACCTCTTTTATTCCCTCCCCTTTCTACCATGTGATCGGTTCTTTGCCCCTCTCCTCTCCTTTTCTAATTGGCTTGTGCTTCAGTGGACTTAATAGTTACACATCTGAGGTAAAATCCTAAACTTTAATTATAAACTATGAGGTTAAAAACGTCAATATAAATAAAGTAATGGAGGTGTTCCCAGGCATGACCACACAGTGTTATTGGAAAGGTCTTTTAAAAATTATTAGGAGACCTGAAATAATAATAATGGTGGTAGGCAGAACATGGTTAGTAGTGCTCACATTAATATAGGTGCAATGTATATTTGCTAAGTAGGAGCATAGCTGAGAAGGGAGCTTCCCATAGGTGTCCCCACTCCAGTGATAGCTGCTGGGGGCTGTAATTGCAGTAATAAGCTGTGCACCCTGTGTAATATCACTCTAGCACATGTACTCTGTCAATTTAAGTTAAATGATCAGAATATATAATACAATCTCCTCTATTGACTAATAACAATGATTATAAGGTGATAAAAGTCAGATCCTGGGTGCTATACATAAATAAAGCAGTGCCAAGGACTTAATGTCAGATAGCACATCACCGAAGCATTCAATTCCCCAAATGGTACCTCAACGCCCAGCATAATACTGCCACTGTTTGCTGTTTTCTCTTCACATCAGTATTCCCCCACAGGGTGGGCATACCCCACTAGCACAGTTCAGTGAAGAGGGGTGGGGGGTCGCTATGGCATGCACTTTCTCCGGGCGCCATGGTTCCACGCTACCCTCTGCCCCTTCCACCAGGTACAAAATGCTCTGCCCTCCTAATTAATGATTGCAATAGATGAGTCAGGTGTTTCACCACAGGTGTCTGCAATCATCAATTTAGAAGGGAGCCCAGGAGCAGAGCAATTTGTACCGGATGGAAGGGGTCATGTTGGAGAGTCTGTGAGTGTGACTGCTGAGATCAGGATGGCTAATTCAGTCATGTGAAGAAATCCAAGATGGCGGCGTCCATGCTCTGCCGCTGCAGGAACTGCCAGGAGGGAAATGTCAGGCACATATGCAGGTGCCCACATAGGTCTCGGGGATGTCATCAATATAGACATGTGTCAAAATGTATTTGCATTTAGATTTGTGTCTATCTGTACCCGCTTCTGCATGGAAAGGAGTAAAGGGGGCTAGCGTCAGGTGAGTACAGTAAGGACAATACGGATGTGTAGAGATGTGACTAAGGCCCGTATTGAATTTGAGCCGAGCCGCGATAATTTAACGCAGCCTTGACTTAACGCTGCCTTCGCCTCTTTTGTAGGCGTTAAAGTATCGCGCGCGTGCCCGCGTATCCCCGTATTCAGTATGAAAGTAGGCGAAAACAGGACCCGGCGATACTTGGATCGGCGTTAAAAAAACGGGAATTTTCAGGAAATAATTGTAGGACCCCCTTAAGATGTCCAGACATGGGGGATCACTATGGGTACCCCCGTTTTTGGCTGCAAAAGAAAGTCGGGTTTTTAAATAGCCGAGGCAGGTGTTTTATTTCCCGAATTTGAAGAAGTGATGCAGAAGAGCACTTAGCTTATTTTTTTCATTTTTAAAAATGGTCCCATCAAATTTGGGGCACATGAAAATGGGTACTAGCATATTTGTAAGTCCCAAAACGCATTTTTTTTAAATTCTGCAAAAATGCACCTGCCACGGCTATGTGAAACCCTGTCTTCCTTCAGGAGTTAAAAATGTTCATACCCATAGTGATCCCCCATGTCTACACATGTTATGGGGTTCCCTGGAATATTTGCCGAAAATTCCCATTGTGTTGTACCTGTAAAAAAAAGAAGTAAAAAATGTAAAAAACAAATGACATAGGGCCCCCCCAAAAGCCAAACCAGCCCCAGGCTTGCCAGACAGTGATGGTTTCTAAAAATATGGGGAACAAAATGTGTAGGGTTCCACCGTATTTTAGAAACCAACCCAAGGCTGCAGGGACCAGTTCTGGTTTTAAATATAGGGGTAAAAAAACCTGTGGGGATCCCCCTATTTTTAAGACCAGCACCAGACCCAACCAACAGGTTAAACAAAACGGGAATTTTCGGGAAATATTCTAGGGACCCCTCCAAAGATGTGTAGACATACTGGATGACAAAGAGTACCCCCATTTTTAACTCCTGATGGAAATTGGGGTTTGTAATAGCCGTGGCAGGTGCATAAATGCAGCTTTGAATAATGTGATGCAGAAGAGCATTTAGAAGTTTTTTTTAGGGCAAAACAACTATGCCCAGCAAATTTGGGGTACTTGAAAATGGGGTTCAGCAAATTTTAATCTTGCTAAAGTGACTTAAAAAAATCGTGAAAAATCCCCCTCTCGAAAACACCTGCAATCAAAAAAACACTTGGGGCATACTTGGGGACACCCCCAGAGTCAAGTTCACTAGTTTTTAGGTTTGTACTCCAACTTTTTTTTTTGCCCCCTTTTTCAAAGTCAATTTTTGGGGTGTCCTTACGTTTTTGTTTTTTTTTTGACACAGATTACCTTTGGGGGACTGTCTGAAGGCTGCATGGGAGTTCCCGAAACGTTGCACCCCAAAACCCCAATTCTGCACTTTTTACCGCCTCCCATTCATAGGAGATACTTTACTGCATATTACATTGCATTGACTTTCCGCCTAGGCGGAAAGTCTTTGAAATTGAATATGGGGTAAGACCAAAACAGGCGATAATGACGTCATCGGCGGTAAATTACCGCAGATCCGGACTTAACGCCTCAAATTGAATACGGCCCTAAATGAGAAATTTTGGGGGGATTTCTTATTTTTCATTTCTGTCTGGACTACTCTAGGAAAGAAGATTGTCAATTGGATTCATAGACAGTAAATGGCAGATGTGGGGGTGTTTTGTATTATTCTCCTTTATATATGTTTATTACATTATATTGTGCACAATACTACTTTTACACTTCCAGTCATGCCGCATCTGAGTACGCTATAGCTGGGCGTAAGCTAGCGCACTATGAGGCCCTGCCGACAGACACGGATTACAGACACCAGGAAGCAATCATCGTGGCTGTGACACCAGCCTCCCAGTCTGCCTGTATACCGAACATAGCACAAAACGTGATCTAAAAATAAGCATGAATGTAATTGAAAGTGCGGGTGTCAGTTACATACCTCTGTGTCGCTATTTTGGGTACTCCTTTCTCATGAATATGGCTTTAGGTCCTGATTCAGCCATGGATCGCAATTGCAACCACGTACGCAGACTGGCCGATCGTTGCGTACTGTGCATGCGTGCGTGGTGATCGCACTGCAATTATGGACGCACTGTGAAATCCATGGCGTGCCTGCCCGTTTGAACAACCATTGCATGGGCGTGCATAAATGAGCCACTGCGATTGCCTACGCAGCCTGTGTACTCACTTCGTACGAGGAGACTTGCAATTTCTGTGACAGGTTAGACCTGCTGTAATTGTGAGGGGCCTTTGTGCTCCGATGTCACCGATGTATACGCAGGTCTGCGAGGTATAACGGATGTGAGAAGGCGGTAGTGGGCGTCTGTATGCTGGCTGAGCGGTGGCAGAAATTAGCATATGTTTCGCAGATTCATTGCATGCGATTACGCAGCTGCGATCCGTATTGAATCAGGCCGCTAGTACACAAAATTTCTGCCTCTGCTGTGTGTAGGGAACAGATACACTAATTGATTAATTGGAGTCTATTAGGCCGGAATACATACGATTTACCGGCGGCCGCACGGCCGGCTGTTCAAATCCCGACAGCATGAGCCCGGCAGGGGTGAAAATCCAGATCGTCCTAGGTAAGTATTTCCTAACCTAACCCTCCCTTAGGGGTTCCTAACCCTAACCTCCCCCCCAGTACCTAACCCTAATCCCCCTCTAAGTGCCCAAACCTAACCCCCCCTTTCCCGCCACCTAAACCTAAGTCCCCCGGGGGGGTGCCTAACCCTAACCTCCCCCCGGGTGTGCCTAACCCTAACTCCCCCTTCCCCTAACCTAAACCTAACCTCCCGGGGGGGTGCCTGACCCTAAATCCCCCCAGGAACCCTAAACCTAACCCTCCCCCCCACGTGGCTGACCGCGCCTGGCGCCTGGCTTACCTTCGATCGCTAAGCCGTGTGTTTGGCTCCCGGCGTAGGTCTAATGACCGGTGTCGGTCATTAGACACCTGCTGGGTTTAAACAGTCGGGATGCCGATGGTCAGCATTTAGACCATCGGCATCCTGACTGCATCTCATTAGGCCAAGTGTTCAAAATAATGAATGGAACGGAACTCCTTTGCTCTTTTCTACTTTGACTATTTGGCACTTTTATCTTAGATATCTGTAATTTGCTGCGTTTCTTATATTTTTCACAGCACACAGGCAGAACTCCACAGAGAATATCGTAGAAAACTTCCTTTTTCATTCACCATGAATTCTGTGTGACTTACTCTGGCATAAATGACATATTGTGCAGATCCTTATTTTCTGCGTATATGAAATAATCCCGAGGAACCGGATTCTGATGTAATTACCATGGACTCTCAATACTTGCTTTTGTCACTAGTAGCTCCTATAACTAATTATTGGTGTGACCTTATCTTCACAAAAGGCAGCTATTCATTATCCATTTACATTCTGGTTAATCCTCCTGAATGGTCTTCAGGGTAATTTACCTATGACTTGACATCCTGGATTTTTTTATTGTGTTTTGTTTTGGATTTTCCTTTTTAAAGAGCCTTTTACCTGTACATGGGAGCTTTGGGCCTCATTCAGACATGCTCGCAAGCGCTATGCGCTCTCAAGCGGGTTGATGGTGGGGCACTGCGCACAAACTGCACATGCCTCGCGCATGCGCAAGCCCCGTAGCGAGTGAGAAATTCACTCGCTCTGGGGATCGCTACAAATGGGGCGGCTGTCGATGTTGATGTCAGTAGTGAGCTTCTGGCTCTATTTGAGCAAGAAGCTCACTGGGGCTTGCTGCAGACGAGACCCTACCACAAGAGTCTTGTCGCAAGCCTGATGGTCGTGATAATCGCGACCATCACCTGGCCGCTCACAAAAGCTGTGGGTGGTCACCCACAGGTTAGAGAGCGGCCAGGAGGCCAGTTTTAAAAAAAAAGCGTCCGCCCTGATTCAGAGCAAGCGCCTCTGAATCAGGGCCTATGTGTATTCGCCACACTACAGCATACCTGCCGACGTTTCTCCAGGGGGATCCGGGAGGGGGCTGGCAGGGTCCGTCCTGCAGGGAGGTTGGGGATGGTTCAAGTAGGTGGAGCGGGGGCGTGCCGACGCAATTGCGTCATACTGGCCCCGACCCCCGCTTTATAATGCCAATATTACTGGCATTATAAGGCAGGGGGCGGGGCTACAATTACGCAATTCAGCGCGAATCGCGTCATTGCAACCCCGGACCATCCACTTTTGCGGCTGGCACGGGGGTTTGCGGGGGGGCCGGAAGCCAATCCGGGGGACTTGCCTAGTCTTGTGGGGTGTCGGAAGCGGCACCCGATTTTCGGGAGGCTCCAGACAGTCCTGAGAGATTAGGCAAGTAAGCATTAAGGTTGATTGTGGAAACGGAAGACCTGACTATCGGGCACCAGAGAGCTGACAAGCTGTACGGTGTAAGTGAATGGAGAGATATTTAAGGAACATTTTAGGAGCATGTCTAAAGCTGTAAGGTCCATCTAACAGTCCCCTGAGAGCTCTGAACAAGGGGTGTTGTATATTATGTTTACATGGTTTCATTTGATATTTAATATGTTGTCATGTTCGGTACATATGTCTGACAGTGTGAATTTCGACAGTCAGAATGTCGACATTTATATTTTAGGGTATACATAGCTCTAAACCTAGAGGTGGGTACACATCTGACAGATATATCTGCAGATGATGGTTGTTCATACACCTGAATGGCCATCATCTGCTTGTGCCCTCGGGTCCCGGCAGCCAATGCGATATATCGGTGAACGATGACGTTCACCGACATATCGAGGGTACACACTGGCCGACGTGCAGCAGATATATTGGCCAATCAATTGATTGGCCAATGTATCTGTCACTGTGTACCCAGCATAACCCTAATTACAGCCTAACTCTAATCTAACCCTAATTACAATTTAACTCTAATCTAACCCTAACCCTAATTACGGCTTAATGCCACACATCCACTAGGCGATATTAACGAGCGATTGCACGATTACGACATCCTAACCCTAATTAAAGCCTAACCCTAAAAAATGTTTCAACATTCTAGCAATGTTGAAATTATGGGCCTGATTCAGTGAGGATCACAACTGCGATTACGCATGCAATCGGCCGATTGTTCCGTACTGCGCATGCATCGCAGTGCAGGTGTGTTAACACTCCACTGTGATCGGGACTGCGATCGCAGTGGCTACACAGATCCATCGCAGAGTGATTGACAGGAAGTACCATGTGGGGGTGGTAACGGAGGGGTGGTCGGCGATACGCTGGCGTGCCAGTGTGTTTGAACATGCGATGGCATACGTAGCTTGTGTACTCACTGCATACTGGAAGTTAGCAATTTCTGAGAAAGGTCAGAGCTTGTGCAAGTGTGCGTGAGACTGCGATGGTACTCGATGTTACCGATGGTTTCACAGTCTTGCTAAGTATTATGGATGTGTGGAAGGTAAAGTGGGCATCCTTATGTTGTGCTGCAAGGCATAGCAATCGCAGTGGATTAGCATATGATCGCAGTCAGGGCCGGCTCCAGGGGTAGCGGCGCCCTGTGCCGTCCGGGTGATGGTCATCCCCTTTAGTTGAAAATGGGGGCATGGCCTAATTACCATAGGCCACACCCCATAAATGATGTTATTTGGGGAAGTGCCCGCATGGCACGCCTCCCGTGTAACGTCAGGCTGGGGGGAAGCCCAGCACTTCATCACTAGCTGGGCTTAGCCATTCAGACTTCGGGGTCAGGCACCACACGGTGGGGGTACCCAACCTCCCGACTAGACCGCCCATGGGCCACTTCGGCTGAAATCGGGATGTTGGAGAGGGGTGCGTCCTCTATGGGGTGGAGTCCCTGTTCGACCGCACTGGTTGAACACCCCAAGAGCCGGCCCTGATCGTAGCAAGTCTGCGTGCGTAATCGCTATAGCAATCGCATCTGCGATCTTTGCTAAATCAGGCCCTATGTCTTGTCGAAGCCGGATAATTGGCTGAGACAGGATTGGTTTCAAATTAGATCAGCGCGACGCAATTTTGCGAATGGCAACGAGACGCCATTTTGCGACTGGCCGCCGATCGCCATTTTAGTGAATCACGCCATTATAAGTACATACGGCGATGCTATTATTTAGCGTTGTGCGATTCCCACGCAATAGAAAGAAGTTAAACGTCCTCATCATATAAATACAGACAGTCACTAAAACATATAAAACGATTATCCCTGCAAAACACGTACCATGGTGTACTCCACAAACACGTAGTCGCACAACGCTAAGAAGCGTCTTTTCCCAATTCCCCAATACTTACACACTACACACTTACATAAAAGGTTCCCTAGCATTAAAGTGTGATTCAAGGTTTATTCAGTAATTATTAATGTTGTGAAATAAAGGTTATTTGATATCTAAGGTTTAGTACATGGTAAACAGACCATGTTGTACTGATCCACTGTGTCTCAACAGATTTCCAGTATCATCGGTGAGAAGATCACAACATGCATCTGCAAATTATGGACTATAGAGAATTAGAGCATTAAAATGTACTCTGTAATGTTATCATCTTAGATTAGCATGCAGCGGGATAAAAGGACACAAAGGGCTGTGTTGGAGGCTGATTTGTGTCTATACGAATTGACCTATTAACTATCCTGTAACAGAAGCAACATGAAGGAGAACCAATGGAATCATGCCAATCTGTTCTATTGTATTGCCTATCCCTGTAACTGCATATATGCGCGCTCTCTGACCCAGTCGAGAGTCTTCTTGCTGTGCTGTTGACGGAGGTTTCTATTGCTGATGCCGGTATCTGGGCCCAGAGCGCGTGCATATGTAACAACTGTACATTGGATCTGTATGATTTACTTGCACTAATTGTATTTAGATCACAGCGTGTAACCATCTGTTTTTATATTGAATAATATATTTTTGTGCTTTGGAACCACACTCAAAGTCTGAAAGCATTTATTTGTTGTGCGACTCATAAAGCTGAATAGCGACAATATTGTTTAGAAGGTATAGGCAGGAATCGATTGTTAGAAGGTATAGACAGGCAGGAATCGATAGTCTGCACCCTGAACGTCAAAATTCATAACATGTTGCCATTCTGAATGTCAACATAATGACGACATACCTGAACGAGACATACTGTATGTGCAAAGCGTGTGTAGATTGTTTACACCCAAAAAATGGCAGTCAACAAATGATCTTGAGAGACACAATAATCCTGTTGTATTGGCTGATTCCTATTTATTCATTGCTGTAATGGCCTGGGTGACATCATTGTATTCATGTGGATTGGAGACAAGTTGTGCATGCTGCGTCTTTTTGTTATGCTCTAACAGAGCCGAAATCTCTCCCACTGACATCACTTGTGATGTCAGTGGGGCCGCCCCCAAACGGAGGCGTTCACATGGGAACGCCTCCGTTTGGGAAGCCACTACCCCGGCCCGCCCCCTTTGTTGCGAGACCCGGAGCGACGGAGTGCCCGTCGCTATCCGGGTCTCGCGCATGCGCATGACTGATCCGGCTCCATCGTGCGCATGCGCACTGGCCCACCATTGACCCGGTTGCGAGAGCACAGCGCTTGCAACCGGGTCTGAATCAGGCCCTCAGTCAGGAGGACCTAGGTGTCTGGAGCATGTTAAGCAGGTGATGAGAGCACTCTGGTTGGACTGATATTGGCTCTCCACTGCTACTTACCCACAGAGGACTGCTAGTTTCTAGTACCGGGGGTGATTCCTCCTTCCAATATCATCTGGATGGGTATGCGGTTTATGCAGTGAGACGGTCTGATATCCATGGAGACACCACTGAATGTGGTTTATATGCTTTTACTTTTTAATGAAATGTGAGTGCAATGTCAATAAATTGTTAAACTTTCTCCAAAGGTGTTGCACTACTACCTTTAAATTAAACAACAAGCACGCTTGGATTTATTCCTTTGAATAAACGACTGGTGTTTACTTTTGATGGGACCAAGTATTCTTATTATTGGCATCCACTTTGGGATGCAATCAGGAAACCGGCTGACGTGATCCCAACAGCCGGTTTCCCGACTGCTTTATTCCGGCGTGGAATAAAGGACAGGCGTAATTTTCCCGACGCCGGGAGACAGGCGCGAGTGGACAGCCGCAGGAGGGAGGGTTAGGTTTAGCGCACCCGGGGGGGACTTAGGGTTAGGCACCCTCCGGGAGGGTTAGGCTAGAGGGAGGGAGGGTTATGGTTAGGCTAGGGGGAGGGAGGGTTAGGCATTCCCGGGGGGGCTTAGGGTTAGGTATACCCCCGGGGGACTTAGGTTTAGGCAGCGGGGAAGGGGGGGGGTTAGGGGTGGGCACCTGCAGGGGGGAGGTTAGGGTTAGGCACCCCAAAGGAGGGTTAGGGGGGTTAGGTTAGTTATTACTTACCTGAGGACGATCGGGATTTCCGGCGCTGTCGGGCTGCTGCTGCCGGGATCTGTTCATCTGTCGTGCTGCCGCTGCCGGCGGTATTTCATACCAATTCCTCCACTTTATCTTATTAAGATATTTCGGGGTATAGTTACTAAAGTACGGGTTTTTAGGTAGTGGAGATGTTGCCCATAGCAACCAATCAGATTCTACTTAACGTTCATCTAGCACCTTCTATAGGATAATAGCTAGAATCTGATTGGTTGCTATGGGCAACATCTCCACTTCTAAAAACTCTCACTTTAGTAAATATACCCCTTCTTCTCTTATTTTCTCTTATTTTCTGGAACTTAATGGAATATGTATTATTTGTTGTAATATGAATACCATATGTAAAACTTATTATTGGCACCTTTTTATTTAATTCCATACACTTATCCAGGCCTTATTTGCCTCCTCTATATGAGCGCAGGAGACCAGTGCCAGGTGCAGAGAATGCATCAGCACATCCCACCCCCTCTCGCCCATTTAACTAAATAGTGTGCAGGATATGGCAGGGTGACCTGCACTTCCTGGAGCCTGTGAGGACTCCCCAAAATTCTGAAGTCATCTGGATATTCTAGGATAATATTTATATATTAATCTACAACCTCCCTGAAACATTGAAAAAATATAACAAATTCCGCACAGGCTGTTTTATTTTACTCATCTCTATTCTCTGTTGCATCCAGCACAATAACGGTAATCATTGCTTGCACACACAGACAACATTAGATTTGTATAGGTACAGCGGATAATGGATAATTATTGACTTTTAGAAAAGTGCAATCAGCTGAGACACGAGAGACACGACTGAGACACGACTAGGTCTGCACCGAGTCAGCAATAACAGATATACAGTATCTGCATTCTGGGTTTTGTGATAAAATAATTGTTTCCTCTTGAGAAGGTTTTATAGAATAATAAAGAGAAGTCAATAGCTATTTTATATACACCCTCTGGAAAATCTATTACACTGTGTAGCTTTCTGGGTTTACCAACAGCTAAAATCAGTTTAAACTATAAGAAATATTAGAAGAATTTGTTTTGTTATTTCCGCCCTGCTTTTGAAAGATACAACCTATCGTGTGATGCATTATTAGAAACGCAGGATAACAGTTCCTCTCCTTGTAAATTTAGATTTTAGACTGCTTAAAACAAAACAAAAAAGTCATAAAATAAGACAAAACACATAAAAGAGACAATTTTGTTTGTCAGCAGGCATGCACCTAGCACCAGTTGGTGGATATGTAGCAAAATATCCCAAAATTCCTCTGCCCTCTTCCACACACAGGGTAGCCCGCAAGCTGATAGAGTTCCCCTTTAGTGTACACTGTTTGTGAAAGACTCCTAATAGCTGTGCCCCATTCAGGTGCCACAGAGGCCACGCAGGAGGACCACTAAAAGAAGGAGCTCTCCTTCAGACAGTTCTTCAGTAAAAGAACTGCAGGTTAGAAAGTACAGGAGGAAAAAAGCTGCTCAGAAAGGCACTGTTGCAGTGGCATATCAGTGCAGGGTATGCATTGCACATGGGCCCTTAGGTTATGGGCATATACTGTGCCCACAATAGAACTGGTATGGATGCAGAAGGGGCAGAAAGCTCTGCTGTAATCTTCCTGGTCTTACTGTGGCTGAAGCTGGCCTATAGAGGGGGATGGAGTTATCATCCTGGCTTTTGGGATGCCGGCACTCAGAATACTGATGCCAGAATCGTAACACCGGAATTCCGGCCACTGGCATCCTGCCAGTAAGTATTAGGGTTAGGGGGAGGGTTAGGTTTAGGGGTAGGCACTATGGGGAGAGATAGGGTTAGACTGGGGGGGATGGTTAGGGGTAGGCTGCAGGGGGGAGGGTTAGGGGTAGGCTGCAGGGTGGGAGGGTTAGGGGTACTCTGCAGTGGTAGACGGTTAGGGTTAGGCTGTGGCAGGGAGGGTTATGGGTAGGCTGCAGGGAGGGAGCGTTAGGCTGTGGGGGGAGAGTTAGGGGTAGGCTGCAGGGGGGGGAGGGTTAGGGATATGCTGTGGGGTAGTGGATTAGCATACTTACTACTTACCTACAAGGTGTTGTGATTCTGACTGTCGGGATGCTGCTGACGATATTGTGACGACCGGCATCCCGACTGCCAGGATCCCATACCCAACCCTATAGAAGACCTGTCCTGGCATTGGGACCTTTCTGAGCTACCAGGTGTCTTGGTGCTAACAGATTGTCAATATAGGACATCCTTATGGCTTTGACCCGTCAAAGCAATTGTTGAAGGTCAAGCACTAGACAAGGAACCCACAGAGTTCTGGTATGACTGGTTTGGCAAGCCAATATTGGGTTTCTCTTAATCCACAAGCTGCACAAGGGATTTCTACAAGGGCTGCTTCCAGGACACTCCGGCTGTGTTATAGATCCTGCCTCACCACATGTGGACGGCAACGTTACTGGGTTTCCAATGGAATTTGCCATTAACTTATATAGATCTACATTTTCCCTGGTTCTGGTCTTAACAGAGAGTAAGTTACATCTTTGCATGCTGTGTGGTATCTCCATCTCAAGAGATCCTGCCTCGGTGATTATACCCTCCATGAGTGCAGATCATAATATTTATTCCTGCAGGAGACTACTGCAGAAAAGGCTAATGACAGAGGGGAGGGCCCATAATGGAGGCTACACATGGGCCCTCCCCTCTCTTGATCCGCCTCTGGGTGTGGCCAGTCACCTGTGGGCTAGTCTGACCATGATTCCTAGTTTTGCTTGTCAGCTCCTCTATCAGGGGAAATCTCCCACCTGTCTTGACCTTTTCAGTCTGTGAGATCCTCCACATGCCAGTATTAAGGGGTGCAGCTGTTGCACACCTGAATACTGGCATGTCACTGCACAATGCACGTATTACCAAGGCTGTGGCTATAGCAATCCTTTGCAAGTAATTGTGCACTGTTCCTGCTGGTCCTCTGCTTGGACTATGGCAACACATCAGGGCTGCCCGATGTCCCGCACTACACAAGGAACATTGTATCAATGAGCACATGTAATGCAAACTGGTAAAAATACCTTTAGAGGTGCATTGCTCAAAAGTGTAAAAATCACATCCACAACTTTCAATAAAATAAAATGTTGTGTTTCACCTAAATCTCTGCTTGGTTTAGCCTTATTTATGGCTCACATTAATCATGTGAGGGGGAGATGGACGATATGTATTACAGATATGTGACTATTTCATTCAATTACTCGTAATGTTCCAAGAAATATACGTCTCCTCTTAAAGAGTAGGGGATGAAGCCCAGAGACCACCATCTCTGTGCGAGTGAAGCTCTGTGGACACGAGAGTGAAGAAGTGCTGACATAAAAAGGATGTTTTACCCGGCGGGTGCATGTTTTTGACATGCACCATGGAATCGGTGCGGATTACCCCATGGCTCCTGTACCCGGGAGACGGAAAATATTGAACGAGATGTTTTATTACACTTCAGTTGAAAATTTTGCTTGACTTAAGCCTGTCTTGAAAAAGGTCCTATGAAAATTCAAACATCGACATTGTACCTGGCTGAACTGTATTGAATATAGACAATAAATAGATATGTTTCTGTCATTAAACAGTCGTACGAAGTGGTGAGTGCCCCTGTCCAGGACACAGTATTCATTTGATCTTGGAATAGGATTACGGTGAGCACCACAATGTTGGCACAAGCATTAAGGATGCGAAAGCAGGACTCTTTGGTATATATACTGTATATTTATATATATATATATACACACACTAGCTGACGCACCCAACGATGCAAGCTATTAAGTTTTATTATGTCATTTCGTCCAAATCCATCCAGTGGAAGACCCAAAACAGGTTCCCTGGGTCAAAGTTCTGTCCGATGCACTCCACTCCGCCATGAGGCCTGACCACAACCTCTCCATTAGGCATCCCAGACCAATTGCAACCCCTCTGTGGTGAAGTTTTCATCCAAATCCATCCAGTGGAAGGCCGAGAACAGGCTCCCTGGTCAAAGTTTTGCCCAGTGTACACCAGCGGGAGGTCCGATCAGGTCCTCAACCCCCCTAGTATGTCTTCTTGGATCCAGTTTTACCACTCTGTGAAGTTTTGTCAGAACAGGCTCCCCGGGTCACAGTTCTGTCCAGCGTAACCAACTGGAGGTCCGACTGAGACCCTATACCCCCTAAAACCTGGCCAGGATCCATCTGGACCACCTCACATTGGTTTCATCCCAATCGGTGCAGGGGTGTCCGAATGCATAACTGGACAGACAAACCAATTAATTTTAAATATAAGATTTGTCGCTCTGTTGCTTTGTCGCGTTGTCACTATGTGGTCTCATAGCTTACTTTTTTGATACTAAATAACTATGTAAGATTTGGCAGATTTACCTTGAGAGCTGTGGAAGATATTCGCCAACAAACAATCAAAGAAACAAACAAACTTCTTTTATATACAGTATATATAGTAGATTCATGTAATTCATGTATGTATGTTATAATGACAATACATAAGTAATAATTGTATTACTATTATTATTATTATTAGTAGTAGTAGTATATTATTATTATTATTATTATTATTAGTAATAGTAGTAGTAGTCGTAGTAGTAGTAGTAGTACTTGTAGTATATTATTATTATTATTATTATTAGTAGTAGTAGTAGTAGTAGTAGTACTTGTAGTATATTATTATTATTATTATTATTATTATTATTAGTAGTAGTAGTAGTAGTAGTAGTACTTGTAGTATATTATTATTATTATTATTATTAGTAGTAGTAGTAGTAGTACTTGTAGTATATTATTATTATTATTAGTAGTAGTAATAGTAGTACTAGTAGTGGTAGTAGTATATTATTATTATTATTATTATTATTATTATTATTAGTAGTAGTAGTAGTAGTAGTAGTACTTGTAGTATATTATTATTATTATGATTATTATTATGATTATTATTATTAGTAGTAGTAGTAGTAGTAGTAGTACTTGTAGTATATTATTATTATTATTACTAATAGTAGTACTAGTAGTGGTAGTAGTATATTATTATTATTATTATTATTATTATTAGTAGTAGTAGTAGTATATTATTATTATTAGTAGTAGAAGTAGTAGTAGTACTTGTAGTATATTATTATTATTATTATTATTAGTAGTAGTAGTAGTAATAGTAGTACTAGTAGTGGTAGTAGTATATTATTATTATTATTATTATTATTATTATTATTATTAGTAGTAGTAGTAGTAGTAGTAGTAGTACTAATAGTAGTACTAGTAGTGGTAGTAGTATATTATTATTATTATTATTAGTAGTAGTAATAGTAGTAGTAGTTACAGCAGTTGTAGTAGCAGTATATATAGTAGATTCATGTAATTCATGTATGTATGTTATAATAATAATAATAATAATACATAAGTAATAATTGTATTATTATTATTATTATTATTATTATTAGTAGTAGTAGTAGTAGTAGTAGTAGTATATTATTATTATTATTAGTAATAGTAGTAGTAGTAGTAGTAGTAGTACTTGTAGTATATTATTATTATTAGTAGTAGTAATAGTAGTACTAGTAGTGGTAGTAGTATATTATTATTATTATTATTATTATTATTATTATTATTATTATTAGTAGTAGTAGTAGTAGTAATAGTAGTACTAGTAGTGGTAGTAGTATATTATTATTATTAGTAGTAGTAGTAGTAATAGTAGTAGTAGTTACAGCAGTTGTAGTAGCAGTACATATAGTAGATTCATGTAATTCATGTATGTATGTTATAATAATAATAATAATACATAAATAATAATTGTATTATTATTATTATTATTAGTAGTAGTAGTAGTAGTAGTAGTAGTAGTCATAGTTACAGCAGTTGTAGTAGCAGTATATTTAGTAGATTCATGTAATTCATGTATGTATATTATAATAATACATAAGTAATAATTGTATTATTATTATTATTATTATTATTATTATTATTAGTAGTAGTAGTAGTAGTAGTAGTAGTTACAGCAGTTGTAGTAGCAGTATATATATTTCCACCCTCTTTGTTGCTATAAACACAGGAAAACAAGTAATTACAAATTGCAGCATGTTATCAGTCCTGTTTTATATCATATCTTTGTGCCAATGATAATAGCCAGATTTTTTTTATTAATATTGCTTCTCCCCAGTGAAGTAACAGCTGTTATTAAATACTATAAATATATATAGTTTCACTAGAACCACATGTTGCAAGTTCCGCTTAGAAACAGTAAAACATACAATGTATTAAATACAGAGTAACATATTTATTTAAGTTCAACACACATTTAGCCTCTCTGTAAGCCAGGTGTAGCATATATTACTAATAATGACAAAGTATCAGACAAGACCTAAATATTACAACATTTCCAACAGTGTGAGTGTTGGGATTCTGGCCCAGAAAAGTAATGCCTATTTCTGTCAGAGGTGACAGAGGTGCCCTGGGGCTCCATAGAGGACATGTGTGGGGGGATCTGTAGAGGACGTGTGTGGGATCATAATCACCAGTCGTTTCAATTAGGACGTCTCCTAATTTCCTAAAGGCTTAGGTGCATGGGCGTATTCCCCCCATGCTTCCTCTGGGCATGTTTTATTCATCTAACAGGAATAGCAACCGGCAGAAGAAACATAAAACCATAAGCTATAAACAGTTGGAGCGGCATATAGTGTACTTTGAGCCCTGCAGTGTTCCTTGAAATGCAGATTATTTATTCTATATAGGATAAAGGTTGAAGTTAAGGAAATGAAGGTAATGTAATTGCACAAATCTGCATATACATCATTTAGTGTAAATGTCCCTATAGGATTGGCTTCTACTTACAGAAGCACAATGTCCCTTTTCCCTCTTTTGGGGGTACTTAAAGCGATTTATGTGACTTTGGGCCTGATTAAAAGATGGACGCAGAAGCGCCTGCAGCAACGTCCATTGGTGGTCGCCCATATGCGACTTTATGCAAATGTCGCTACAAACACTTTCCCTTGTATACAACTGTGCGGCCAAATGTGCAAGGACTGAGACACCCACTTTCTGCATCTTTCTGGTGCCCGGCTCCACCTCCCCAGTAACACTTCTTACCTGTCAGCGGCAGCAGCAGTCTGTCCACATGATGTGTGTGTGTGTGTGTGGGGGGAGCGATCGCAGTGATATCCCCCTTCTGAATTTGCCCCTGGCACCCCCCTGTGCAGTGCTCGGTGGCACCCCTATGGCAGGCGCACTCTCTCAATTTGTCTATGGCCTCCTATGCTTGTATCTGTGGGTCTGTGTATGCAGCTGCTATTACTGACATGCCCGCCACGGGTTGGGTATGAGATCCCGGTGGTCGGGTTGCCGCAGGTCAGAATACCAACAGCAGAATCCTGGCAGTCAGAATCCCAACACCCGTAAGGAAGACGTCAAGACTAACCCTTACCTCTAAACTCCCCCCCGGGTGCCTAACCCTAACCTCTCCTCCCTAGTGCCTAAATCCAGCCTCCCCCTCCCCGCACCCTAAACCTAACACTCCCTCCCCGTTGCCTATACCTAACCTACCCCCCTAGTGCCTAAGCCTTACCTTCCCCTCCCTGCACCCTAAATCGAACCCTCCCCCCTAGTGCCTAACTCAACCCTCCCCCTAGTGCCTAACTCTAACCCTGCACCCTAACCCTCCCCCTAATGCCCAAACCTAACCCCGCACCCTAACCCTCCCCCTAATGCCTGATACTTACCTTAGGGATGCCATCGGTTGGGATTCTGGTGCCGGGATCCCGATGCTGTTGGGATTTTGGCGCCAGCATTTCACCCGTCGACATCCCGCACCCCAGGATGCTGATTACATCCTGCCAGCCACACTCCCATAACACGCCCATTAAGCGGACCACTTTGGTCATGCATTTCCATCTCCAAGTCACCGCTCCGGACCACCCAGTAATATCCCACAAAAATTTCTGATACCGCGCATCTGGATTGCAAATGCGCCTCTGTATGCACAGTCTGCGTAACACAGTCTTTAGGAACTTTAAAAAAAACACTCAACTACGTGATCATCGGCATAGCCTGCGGCTCTGGAGCTGGCCCTATCTCTGGTATCACAGTCCCGCGAACATTTGCCTGGTAAAAACTTTTCCATTTTTCTCAAAGCAACAATGCAAATGCCATTTTCTTCACCGTGGAAAAAAATGCCCAGTAGATTTGCCGCACTCGCCATTATCCAAGTTACTGGCACAAGATTCATATAAGGCGACTTACTGGAATGACTTTTCTAATATTTCACATAGTAAAGACTTCACAGAGAGAGGAAAAGGGAAATACAGGGAATTAGGTTAGTGGATGTTGAGTCATTAGGATAAATGAGACAACAGCTGGCTAATAAAGGCAACACTAAGTTTAAAGGCCCCTTCAATTTGCTGGAATGCCTTTTAATGATTAGGCAGTAAAACGTTACAGTAGCTGTACTGGTTGTGGAGGAAATTGCATTGTTAGCATGTTTCAGCGTTTTTTTATTGGACTATTACATTCACAGATGTGACTCTGAACCGGCAGCGCAACTGTTGTGACGGAACGAGAAATTTAATGTAACCAGCGCAGATACAGGACTTCAGTCATGGAAGATATATATAAAAGTTAATAAGCTTTTTATAACTGTAATTCTCATTATATAAAACTTAACAACCATTCATTTTTAACAGAAACTACTTAAGAAAAGTGGTGGCACAGTGGTCAGCATTATGGGTGTAGCTTTTAACTACAACCAGGCTGATCACTGTTGTGGGCTTGTTCTCTCTCGGTGACTCCTGACAATCGAGGATTCCTCCTAAAGTTCAAAAATATCCTATTAGATTAATTGGCTTCTGATTAAAATGTCCATCGTGTGTGCCAGTGGTGGGGAATTAGATTGGAAGCTCCACTGGAGCAGGGACTGATGTGTAGAAATTAAATTTTATTATATATTAATAATATTAATAATTATACCCATTGAATAAGGAAATAATATGGAAATAAGCATGAAAAGTAACGTTCATATTACTTATTTATGTAGAAATATAATTCTCAAATATAATTTGCCATCTCAGGATGGCGTAATGAGCCATCTGAGGGGAGAAAAGCAGAGAAGACAGCTGTCTCCCCGGTATACAATCGGGAAGCCGGCTGCCTTAATACTGACAGCCGGCTTCCCGACTGTCATATCCTGGCGAGGGTGAAATGCTGGGCGTCTAGATGTAGACACCTGACATTTCCCCGACGCCGGGAGACAGGCGCCCGGCATCCCGATCGAAGGGATGCTGGGCACCGTGAGCGGACAGCCACGGGGGGAGGGTTAGGTTTAGGGCACGCGGGGGGGACTTAGGGTTAGGCACCCCCCTGGGGACTTAGGTTTAGGCACCGGGGAAGGGGGGGCTAGGGTTAGTCACTTAGAGGGGGGATTAGGGTTAGGCACTTGGGGGGGAGGTTAGGGTTAGGCACCCCTAAGGAGGGTTAGGGGGTTAGGTTAGTAAGTACTTACCTATCGACGATCGGGATTTCCAGCGCTGTCGGGCTTCCGCTGCCGGGAACTCTGCTTCTGTCGGCCAGGCGCCGACAGAAGCAGAGTTCGGAATAATACCGATTCCGTCTCCCTTCCTCCTCCGGGACCTACCCGTCCTCTCCGCCCCTTCATTGTCACTGGCCAATCACATGCCTCCTCACCAGGTGCTCCACCCCCTGTTAAGTTACAGTGCTCGTAATACTCTGGACAATTTTGTTTAAACAATGGGTAACAAAGATCTGATAGATCTTTTAACCCATTGCTTTAAGTTAATCAGTCCCAACAGCCCCGGCCCCCAAATTTAAAGTCTGTTTCTCCCCTTTGTACTTCCCTGAGTACATTGTGCACAGACAGTAACCACCAGGGGAGACTCCTCAAAGACTACTCCCTGATCTCGGAGACACACATCCCCTGCCCCCAGCTCTGCCTGCATGCACCCAGGGCAGGGGGCTCTGCCGTTTCTGACCTCCCCAGGGATGCCACACCCCGCAACCATAGTGGAGGCGATGAGGGAGGCTGTGAGCTCTGGATATAGAGCTGTGCAAGTGCGAGAGGCAGAGACCGATACTACAGCATGACCAGGCCCCAAAGGATGTGGAGTCCGTCCGGGGCAGCCGGGTGCTGCTGAACTCTCACACAAGGGATAGCTTGCTTAGCTACTGCTGGGAACAAGTGAAGTGGCCAGGGGTGGTGTGGAGTCTGAGGGAGGAGTACAGGAGAGCGCAGGGGAAAGCGAGGGGCTTGCATGAGCTTATAGCAACAGGAGCTGCCGGAGGAACGTCGAGTACTAAGGAGGCTGCAACTTGACCGGCACATGCGCAGTATCCGGATCCCACCACACTGATGCGGTATTATGCAATTCGCACTGATCATTGCTTCACTGAGTAGGCTGGATATTGCTGTATTGCTGAATCATCATCGGTAACTTCAAGATATATATATCGTATCGATATGATGCGATCTGTCTTGAAAATTACCGTGACCCACTTCAAAAACTTTATGAATAGACCCCTAATAAAGCTGAACACAAAGAATAACTTTTAGATAGATGTGTGGCTTGCGAGGAAAGGAAATCTGCGTCCTACGATGCAGACGCTGGCCCTAGCACTCCCTTTACAGGAGCGCCCCCAAACGGCCGCAGCTGGTGGTGGGGAGGGGGCAGTGATAGGCTGTCTCTGTGCCAGAGCAATGACGACTTGCTCCAGCACTCTGGCCCACGATAACTAACATAATGAGTAGGCCCCATAGGTACATGACATAGCCACTCTGGTCAGAGATATAGGCATATAGGGCCAAATGTAATAGGGTGAGAGTTTAGAAAAGTGAGAGTTTCTGACACTTTTTAAACTTTGCCAAAGTAATAAAGTCCAAAAACAAAGTAACAGAGCGAACTCGCATGTTTTTTTAGACTTAAAAAACTCTCACGATTTAAAATCTCATTCAGATGTTTTCCCATTTTGAAGATAAAACTCAACCAATGTGAGAGTTTACTGCTAATCTCTCACATTTTCTAAACTCTCACCCTATTACATTTGGCCCATAGTGTCCGATAAATTTAAAACGACAATAGAAATACAGTAGATGCTAAACCAGACTTACTTAGCATTGCCGTTTTAAATCTTTCAGTCCAAGTCACCTTTGAAAAATCTAGAATCAGACCATTTCTCTCTATGATAGCCACCAAAACTCTCGTCCGTACAATCATCATTTCCCTCCTGGACTACTGTAACCTCCTCTTATCAGGCCTTTCTCACAACCGCCTCTCATTTACCCCTCCCACTACTTTGTGTCACACTCACCACTCTGTCAACTGCTTCAATGACTCCCCATCGGCCTCAGTGGCGGTTCTAGGGGTGGGCTAACAGGGCAGTCGCCCGGGGCACCGGCCCATAGAGGGCGCCACTGAGTCCCCAGAAGGTAAAAAAAAAAAAACCCCCAGCGCTGGACCCCCCGCGTTGCCGGGCGCCCGCTGATATTTGTTATCAGCGGGCACACGGCTCCCTCCCTGCAAAGGCAGCCGAAGCTCACTCCAGAGCTCCGGCTCCCGCATAGAGCACTATGGGAGGGACGTCATGACGTCTCTCCCATAGATCCGTGGAGCCGGAGCTCACTCCAGAGCTCCGGCTCCAGCAGAGAGCACTATGGGAGGGATGTCATGACGTCTCTCCCATAGATCCGTGGTGGAGCCGTGGTCAGACCGGACAGCAGCGGACGCAGGAGTGGGGCCTAAGGTAAGTATTGTGTATGTTTTTTTTATTTTTCAGAAGGGAGGCATGGGGGCATTACTACTGTGGGCATGTCTATAAGGGGGCATTACTACTGGGGGAATGTCTATAGGGGGGCATTACTACTGGGAGCATGTCTATAAGGGGCATTACTACTGGGGGCATTACTACTGGGGGCATGTCTATAAGGGGACATTACTACTGGGGACATGTCTATAAGGGGGCATTCCTACTGGGGGCACTACTATAGGGGGCACTAATGTGGGCATTCCAACTTTGGGCACTACTATAGGAGGCATTCCTACTGGGGGCACTACTATAGGGGGCACTAATGGGGGCATTCCTACTGTGGGCACTACTATAGGGGGCATTATTACTGGGGAACTACTAATGTGGGCACTACTATAGGAGGCACTACTACTGTGGGCATTGTATTAGGGGCACTACTACTCAGTACTGTGGGCCTTGTGTATAAGGGGCACTAATTTGGGCATTGTGTAAAAGGGGCACCACTGTGTGTCATAACATGAATAAGGGACTAATGTGTGGCGTAATTTGAATTGGGGATATTGTATTATAAAGGGAATTACTGCATGTGGCATAATGTGTTATACAGGGCATTACTGCATGTGGCATAATGTGTTATAAAAGCCATTACTGCATGTGGCATAATGTGTTATACAGGGCATTACTGCGTGTGGCATAATGTGTTATACAGAGCATTACTGCGTGTGGCATAATGTGTTATAAAGGCCATTACTGCGTGTGACATAATGTGTTTATAAAGGGCATTACTGCATGTGGCATAATGTGTTATAAAGGCCATTACTGCATGTGGCATAATGTGTTATACAGGGCATTACTGCGTGTAGCATAATGTGTTATACAGGGCATTACTGCGTGTAGCATAATGTATTTATAAAGGGCATTACAGTGTAAGGCGCATTACTGCACATGGCAATTATTTGCCACGAGGGGAGAGCTTGGGGGAAGCCCAGCACCTTCATAAGTGCTGGGCATGCCCCACAGTGTGATGAATTGGGGGTGCTCCGCAAGGACACGCCCCCTTTCCGGAAGCGCATGTGCTTTCAGCGCGTGCAGTGGAATGTCATCTACAAAAAGTTGTTGTTTTTTTTTTTTTTTTGGGGGGGGGGGGGGCGCAACTGTGAACTTTCGCCCCGAGCTCCACAATGTCTAGAACTGGCCCTGATCGGCCTCATAATACAACTGAACTCCTCACTCTGGGCGGGATGTATATATATAAAAAAAATGCAGCAAAAGCTCCAAAAACTGTCATTTTCAGAAATTTGCCGCAATGCATATGGATCCCTGTATGTATTTAAAATGTCCAAAACACATAAGAGAGATATAATCTACAATCCCAAGTCACAGCGGGCCCGATAAGATTCTATGGGGCTGGGATGTGTCTGCATGCATCAAGCTCTGGAAACTGGAACTATCCAGGGTTTGTGCCTACTATCCAATGCCATCTATTGATGGTATTGCCTATAGAAGCCTGTGGGCTTCTTTTTTGCAAAAATCCATGGAGAGGGATCTGAAGGATGGTGGTACATACGCATTTCAACCCAGGAACCTGGAAGTCAAGTCGAGAAGCTGCATACCAAGTATGCAAAGATGTTTGTTAATGATGGCATTATAAATGCGATCATTAATATATCTTGCCCTGTCACAGGGATGTAGTTAAGTTACCGGCGTCCGAAATGCCGGCCACCAGAATCTCGATGCGGAAGGCCCAATTTGGGATTAAAGATAGGTGTCTAAATCCCGATGCCTATCTTTAGCCCGATGCCAAAATCCCGACAGCCGCCATGCCAAATGATAGTAAGCCGCCGGCATTACATACCGATTCCCTGTCACATAAAGAGGTCTATTCATTATGTTAATTATCGGGGGCCAGGCAGACCCCGATAAATAACATTCCATCTTGCCATGAGCGCCGGAGTAATTCATCATTGCTCTGGTGCGGAGGCAGTTGATCCAAAAACCATCAATCAATACTTCCGTAGCAGGACGCGGCAGTGTTAGCGCGCCTACCTAAACTAGGGTTCACACAGGTACACAAAGCCCCGGTGGTCCGGGTGAATGAGCCAGGTAGTAGTGAAGGGATTCGAATGGATCCCTTTTCGCAGCCCCGGGACTCCTTCCCAAGGAGGGAGCGGGGGTGCACAACGCCATCTGAAAATGTCAAATATTCCCTCAGTCAAGCTCCAAAAATATTGCATTTTTGGCGCTTGATAACTTTAGGTTCCCATACTAGCGTATGGGGAGAGTGGGCCAGATCGGGGCTGACAGGTAAGCAGGAGATATAAGTGATATCTCCTGCATTACATTCATAATGAATAGCCCCGATCCTTAGTTTCTACAAAAGTAGGTGAAAATATTAATTTTCACCTGCTTTTGTATAAATGAAGTGATGATGAATAGACCCCATACAGCCCTCAATCACTCCCTCCTAGAGCTACACTCATTTTTGTCCACATTAAGTCAAACCCTCTCCACTCCTCTGCTGTATGCTGCCTCGCATTCACTCTACCAACTTACTCGCTCTCATGCAACCAACATTTCTCCCGTGCTGCCCCTGTCCTCTGGCATTCACTCCCTCCACCTACAGTTTCAGACTCTCGACCAGCAAGCACACATTTATACGAGCCCTTAAGACTTCATAACTTATTTCTCAGCCTCTTTGACAACCCAACAACTCTCTCTCCCAGTTCACCCTCCTGGTTGTACTCCTCCCTCTTAGACTGTACGTCATCATGGTCAGGGGCCTCTTTCCTCGTTCTCTCCACCTAACACTATCCCTACCACTAGTGCACCTCTGTTCCCCTGTCTCCCATCATCCACCAATGACTCTGATCCATACTCACCTACTTTTGAAAAAGCATTTCAGGGAGACTGTGAAGGCAACACCTATGAGCCCATCAGTGAAGAGGGCGTGTACTGTTCCTAAAATTGGCTTATGTACAACTGTAAATGACCCCCAAAGCAGTTCCTTGGGCTCACAGCCACTCATGTAGCCATCAGTGTGCTGTGGGGCGAAGGCCATTTTCTTGTAGCACACATTACCCTTATTCAGCTGTCCAGTGCTTCCAGATTTCTACATCCCTTGGTAATACCGGTGTTCTTATTTGGGGGTATTTTCATTGAGAAATCTAAAATACATCAATATGTCCAGAGTCAAATAAATATATGATAACCCAATGTGGATACTTGATTTGTTTACGGTCGTGATCTTATTGTTGGATGATCCTCCACCCAGAGTAATGAGGGAACTCACCGCTTATTATTATTATTATTATCCTTTATTTATATGGATCCACAAGTGTTCCGCAGCGTCTTACATAGTACATAAAACTAGTAAGTGAACAAGAAACAAGTAACTTACAGTACATTACAGTGCAGGACAATGACACAATTCATATACATTGCTGCAATAGCGATTAAAGCACTCGCAATAAGCAGCAGGGAGTTGGCGGTCACGTGCTAGGTGCCCTTATCGGGAGTAAGGAGTAGAAGAAAATGTAAAGAGAAGCACATGAGGGAAGAGGTCCCTGCTCGAGAGAGCTCACTCCCCAATGTGGTTTCACTCACAATCAAGAAACTTTTAATCCGGCAAAGAAAGGTTCCTTTAGCTCTTGCTTCCCTCTATCCAAGAATTATGATCTCAACCCACATTCCCATCATGAGAAGACATGAAAGGGAAAAAAAACCCAAATCCCAATACAGCGCAATTTACCATTTTATTAAAAGGTTAATCCTGATTGGACCATAGTAAAAACAATGACACAATATAACAACAACGCTTGAAAGATGGTTAAATTCATACCAGACTGCAGAGTAACACAAGCACAGAGCAAAGTCACATAAGCATGTGCTGCGAAAGTAAGGCTGGACCCATACAGCAAACAGGACATATATATATATATATATATATATATATATAACCTGATCGCTGGTGATAAAGTCACGGGACACCATAAAGCAGGAGCACGTCTGTTGGTAAATCAGTCACAGCAAACAAACAGTGCAGCATACCCCTGCTTGTCAACGCGTTTCGATTCCAAAGAATCGTTGCAAAGACATTTGGAGATTGTGTTTGGGGGGGGGGGATGCGTTTAAATACCGATGGAATGGATTCCGGTGGTTAAAAAGCCGGCACAGGATTCCAGACACCAGACAGAATCCTGGCACCGGCATCTCGACCGCCGGAATCCCAAAGTAGTGGGGTTGGGGGAAGGGTTAGCCACTAGGGGGACGGTTAGGCACTAAGGGGGGAGGGTTATGTTTAGGGTGTGTGGAGGAGGAGGTTAGTATTAGTCACTAGGGGGAGAGGCAGGGGCGTTTCTAGAGAGGAGGGGGCCCGTGTGCAGTCTCCGACATGGGCCCCCTCCTCTCCGCCCGGCGGCCGGCAGCGCACTGAGCTGTGCGCGGCCAGTGCTGGAGTTATAGACTCTGGGCACTAGAGTGTGCCCAGAGTCTATAATGTATGCACAGGTCACCGGGAAAATGGCTGCGGCACCCATTTTCCCTGTACTGCGCATACACAAACGACGGGAAAATGGCCGCAATGGCCATTTTCCAGTCGTTTTCCAACGCCGGACCCCCGTGCCGATGTGGGACTCCAGAGAGGTAAGTAATATTATGGGTGCAGGGTGTGCGGTGCGGTGCCCTCCTGGACACAGGAGCCCGTGTTCCCCTCAATCCCTGCAGCCATTATAGATACTTCCCTGGGGAGAGGTTAGGGTTAGGCACCAGGGAGAGTTATGGTTAGGGTAGGGAAAGGGGGAGGGTTAAGATACCGACCGACAAGTGTCAGTATTCTAATCCTGTCGGGATGCCGGCCTTGGCATTCTGACCACCGGAATTCTGACCACTGGGTTCCCGAACGCCGGCATCCCGTACCCATCCCGTGTTTGGCGTCTGGTATTTAAACTTCCAATATCCAGTCAGAAAATAGCCCTCATGTGCGGTATTTTTGCTATTCTCGCACCTTAATGAGTACCCCCTATAGTGACACGACATTGTTTCAACATAGCCGGATATATGGATGTTGGCTATTCACTTAGTAAGAATCTGGAATTGGACACCCTGTGTCGTATTGCTATGGAAACCACCAAACATGGGCCATTCTTAAATGTTACAACGGTTCCAAAAGATTTAAATAGACTGAGATAATAATACAAGTTCATTTTCCAAAAGGTGAGTATTCACAATTATATGGTACAATTGAATTATCAGCAATTACATCAGTACTTCCTCAGAAAAACCTATTATAATTAATCACAAAAACATACTGTATATATTACAGACACAAAATATATTGTGCAATTTAAATAAAAATTAATTCTGTATGTGTATAAAATAATTCACCCATATATGAAAATATATTATAAAAACCACTTTAGCTCAAAATCAAAAACCATAGGGAATACATGTTAAAAAGATTGCCAGACTCTTCAGGGAGTTACGGAGGTAGCCAGAATTTCAGGGAGTCTCCGTGACATTTAGGAAGAGTTGGCAAGTGTGTTCTGATCCTGTGACCCACTTGGACAGATACTTGATATTAAAAAGCAGTGAGAGCACATTTCCATCACAACATTAACATCATGCATACAGTGGGTATATTTACAGCTATCTATTATTGTTGACGTCCCACTGTGTAACTGCTCATCTACAATGCCCCTAAGGCCAAATACAAATTTGATTTGACTAACTCCAGAATAAGAAAAAGATGGTTCTTAGAAGTGCTGGAGGCCACTGTAATGATTGATTTATTAGCTGGAACAGATATGCAGGATATCAAAGACCTCATGGAGAAGGGGACCGGGAACATCGGATTTGGGTTCTGTTACTGGCTGGAGCAATGTGACATCACAGACAGAGACGTAAATGGCGGATTTTACCCCCCCCCAGCAAAGTCCGCCACTCCAGTGAGCAAGTGCCTATGCATGAGAAGCACTATCTGCTAATCGCACATAGGACAGGCAGTCCCAGGGGGAGATGTTTTCTCCCACTGTGCTTGCCAGTCTGTAACGCAAGTAACAGAGCATGCTTCCAGTGTGAAGCCACTCCCCTGTCTTGCCGCCAGCCTTACCCGGCTCCTTGGCGCTGCAGCTGATACAGTCTCTAGAAGCTGGGCTTGTGTGAATGCGCCGGTCTGCCTGTGTGTGTGTGTGTGTGCATGCACCAACCCTGGTGGCCGCCATGATACATTGCACATGCACAATGGACCTGGCAGGCGGAAAGACACGGGTACGGGGCACTGCAGTCCGGGAACCGTAAAGCAGCATGGCGGGCAACCGCCCCCCCCTCAAGAAGAGTAGGAGCTGCCACTAAGAGAATTTTACTTCAACATCAGTCATTTTTGACTACTTTCAGCAACTTATAGTTACGTCACGTTTAGATATTGATGTAAAATGCTCCTAGTGAAAAAAGTTGGCTGCTTATGAAGTAAAATGGAAAAATATGAAGTAAAATGGCTGCCACTGAAATAAAACGACAGCCAGTTCAGTAAAATGGCTGCCACTGAAATAAAACAACAGCCAGTTCAGTAAAATGGCTGCCACTGAAATAAAATGATAACCAGTTCAGTAAAATGGCTGTCACTGAAATAAAACGATAGCCAGTTCAGTAAAATGGCTGCCAGTTAGGGGTGTGCACCGGCCATTTTTCGTGTTTTGTGTTTTGGTTTTGGATCTGGATCTTTCTTCGTGTTTTGGATCTGGATTGGTTTTGCCAAAACCACCCTTCCGTGTTTTGGGTTCTGGGTTTTGTGTTTTGGATCTGTATTTTTTTGAAAAAAAGCATAAAAACAGCTAAAATCACAGAATTTGTAGGTTTTTCTGCTCCTATGCTATTATTAACCTCAATAACCTTAATTTCCACTCATTTCCAGTCTATTCTGAATACCTCACACCTCACAATAGTGTTTATATGTCCAAAAGGTTGCACCGAGGTAGCTGGATGACTATGCTAAGCGACACGAGTGGGCGGCACAAACACGTGACCCATCTAGGCGTGAAACTGCAGTGGCAGACAGGATGGCATTGAAAAACTAGGCCCCAAACTGTACATAATGCAAAGAAAAAAAAGAGATGCAAGATGGAATTGTCCTTGGGCCCTCCCACCCACCCTTATGTTGTATAAACAGGACATGCACACTTTAACAAACCAATCATTTCAGCGCCAGGGTCTGCCACACAACTGTGGCTGAAATGATTGGTTCGTTTGGGCCCCCACAAAACAAGCTGGCAATTAATCTGTCCCTGCACAAACTGGCTCTACGGAGGCAAGAAGTCGTCCTCATCCTCCTCATCCACAGATTCCTCACCCTCTTCAGTGTTATGTACATCCTCATCCTCACAGAGTATTAATTCGTCCCTGCTGGAACCACAGGTCCCTCTGTACGTTCTGGAGGCTGGTCTCCCTGGAAGAGTTGATCATTCATTTTATGAACATCATCTTCTCCACATTTTGTGGAAGCAACCTCCTACGCCTTTCGCTAACAAGGTTCCCGGCTGCACTAAACACTCTTTCGGAGTACACACTGGAGGGGGGGCAACTCAGGTAAAATAGAGCCAGTTTGTACAGGGACCTCCAAATTGCTTCTTTTTCCTGCCAGTACAGGTACGGACTGTCTGACATGCCTACTTGGATGCTGTCACCGATGTAATCCTTTAACAGACAGACGCACGCTTGTCGCTGCTGCTTTGAGGATTCAAGTGCGGCTACAGCCCACACAATTCACAAAGACAGAAAAAAAAAAGAATATTTTTATTGTTTGTGGAGCACACTTTGAGGGTTACACCACCCTCTAACAGACAGACGCACGCTTGTCGCTGCTGCTTTGAGGATGCAAGTGCGGCTACAGCCCACACAATTCACAAAGACAGAAAAAAGAAGAATATTTTTATTGTTTGTGTAGCACACTTTGAGGGTGTCACCACCCTTTAACAGACAGACGCACGCTTGTCGCTGCTGCTTTGAGGATGCAAGTGCGGCTACATCGCACACAAGTCACAAACACAAAAAAAATAGTTTTTTATTTTTTGGAGCACTTTGAGAGTTACACCACCCTTTAACAGACAGACGCACGCTTGTCGCTGCTGCTTTAAGGATGCAGGTGCGGCTACAGCCCACACATTTCACAAAGACCGAAAAAAAAGAACAATATTTTAATTGTTTGTGTAGAACACTTTGAGGGTGTCACCACCCTTTAACAGACAGACGCACGCTTGTCACTGCTGCTTTAAGGATGCAGGTGCGGCTACAGCCCACACAATTCACAAAGACAGAAAAAAGAAGAATATTTTTATTGTTTGTGTAGCACACTTTGAGGGTGTCACCACCCTTTAACAGACAGACGCACGCTTGTCGCTGCTGCTTTGAGGATGCAAGTGCGGCTACATCGCACACAAGTCACAAACACATTAAAAAAATAGTTTTTTATTTTTTGGAGCACTTCGTGAGTTACACCACCCTTTAACAGACAGACGCACGCTTGTCGCTGCTGCTTTGAGGATGCAAGTGCGGCTACAGCCCACACAATTCACAAAGACAGAAAAAAAAGAACAATATTTTAATTGTTTGTGTAGCACACTTTGAGGGTGTCACCACCCTTTAACAGACAGACGCACGCTTGTCGCTGCTGCTTTAAGGATGCAGGTGCGGCTACATCCCACACATTTCACAAAGACAGAAAAAAAAAGAACAATATTTTAATTGTTTGTGTAGCACACTTTGAGGGTGTCACCACCCTTTAACAGACAGACGCACGCTTGTCGCTGCTGCTTTGAGGATGCAGGTGGAATCTAGACGGGATTTGGAACCGAGGACACACTACCTCCATCAATTGTCTAAATCCCACTGCACTAATGTCGGATACCGGACGCACGTCTAACACCAACATAGCAGTCAAGGCCTCAGTTATACGTTTTGCTTCAGGATGACTGCTGTCGTACTTCATCCTCATCGCTAGGGACTGTTGGAGGGTCAATTGTTTAGTAAAAGTAGTGATGTTCCTACTTCCTCTCTGGGATGATGAACAACTCCCAGCAGCAGCAACAGCACTAGTAGGAAGTGGTTCTTGATCTTTCCCTATTTTATTTTTATCAGAGAAAGTTTGGTACTCCATTTATGTTATATTGATATATATACGTGCGGCTAAAGCGCACACAAACACAGAAAATATTTTTTTATTTTTGCTGGAGAGTAGTGCACTTTGTGGGTTACACCACCCTTTAAGAAATGAGCCAGCCGGCTCTTTACTTATGGGACACAGGCGCACGCTTGGCGCTGCTCCTTTGTTGATGCACGTGCAGCCACAGTGCACACAAGTCACAAACACAGAAAATATATATTTTTTTGGTTTGGAGTGTACTTTGGGGGTTACAGAACCCTTTAACGGTCAAGCCAGCCGGCCCTTTACTTATGACACAGGCGCACGCTTGGCACTACTTTGTTGATGCACGTGCGGCTACTGCGCACACAATTCACAAACACAGAAAATAATTTTTTTTTTGGTTTGGACTGGAGTGTACTTTCGGGGGTTACAGCACCCTTTAACGGTCAAGCCAGCCGGCCCTTTACTTATGACACAGGTGCACGCTTGGCACTACTTTGTTGATGCACGTGCGGCTACTGCGCACACAATTCACAAACACAGAAAATAAATTTTTTTTTGGTTTGGACTGGAGTGTACTTTGGGGGTTACAGCACCCTTTAACGGTCAAGCCAGCTGGCCCTTTACTTATGACACAGGCGCACGCTTGGCACTACTTTGTTGATGCACATGCGGCTACTGCGCACACAATTCACAAACACAGAAAATAATTTTTTTTTTGGTTTGGACTGGAGTGTACTTTGGGGGTTACAGCACCCTTTAACGGTCAAGCCAGCCGGCCCTTTACTTATGACACAGGCGCACGCTTGGCACTACTTTGTTGATGCACGTGCGGCTACTGCGCACACAATTCACAAACACAGAAAATAATTTTTTTTTTGGTTTGGACTGGAGTGTACTTTCGGGGGTTACAGCACCCTTAACAGTCAAGCCAGCCGGCCCTTTACTTATGACACAGGCGCACGCTTGGCACTACTTTGTTGATGCACGTGCGGCTACTGCGCACACAATTCACAAACACAGAAAATAATTTTTTTTTTGGTTTGGACTGGAGTGTACTTTGGGGGTTACAGCACCCTTTAACGGTCAAGCCAGCCGGCCCTTTACTTATGACACAGGCGCACGCTTGGCACTACTTTGTTGATGCACGTGCGGCTACTGCGCACACAATTCACAAACACAGAAAATAATTTTTTTTTGGTTTGGACTGGAGTGTACTTTCGGGGGTTACAGCACCCTTTAATGGTCAAGCCAGCCGGCCCTTTACTTATGACACAGGCGCACGCTTGGCACTACTTTGTTGATGCACGTGCGGCTACTGCGCACACAATTCACAAACACAGAAAATATATTATTTTTTTAGCACTTGGGGGGAGCACCCCTGATGGACAGAGCACCCCCTGGACAACACTACAGCACCTCTTTAGGACTGGGCCACTGCACAGGACTTTGGAGTGGACACAGCCCCTATGGAGAACTGACTGCACAACACAGTCCAGCCAGCCCCTATGGACTTTGAAGTAGTGGACACAGCCCCTATTAACAACAGCAGCACAGCACAACACAGCCAGCCCCTATGGACTTTGAAGTAGTGGACAACAGCAGCACTACACTACACTACACTACACAGCCCTAACTCCCACCCTCCCTCTTCACTGTCCACAGCCGAGTGAGAAAATGGCGCCGACGTGGGTACCTTATATAGGATCCAAAACCCGCGAGACTCGGAAGGCGGGAAGATGACGTTTTGCCTCGATTTCAGAATCCGAGTCAGGCGGGAAAAGTCGAGCCTGACTCGGATCGGACTCGGATCGGGGGGGCTCGGGGGGGTTCGGATTTCAGAAATCCGAACCCGCTCACCCCTACTGCCAGTGAGGTAAAAGAGGATCAAAACTTCTTTTGGTAACGTCCAGTAAATGCAGAATGATAAGATTCTGTGCTCTGGAATTATGCGGAATTATAATGTACAATGCTCTAAGCATTACTGCTGTAAAAGAGCTGCATAATATGCTGGCATTACACAAATATAAGATAATATTAGTAGTAATAAGGACTCAATGTTTCTAGGTAGAAAAAAACGCACAGAATACAGTTGTCGCCGTCTGTCAAGCAGAAGAACAAGCTGCGTTATTTCCAAGAAACAGATCCCAACTTTGAAGCTTTGTATGAGATACAGAGGTCCCTGTGTGTATGCTTGACAGATATGACATATTTCACATGCTGGGCCTGGGGGGAATATTACATTACCCGTCACAGATAAATTCACAGAACCTTATCCACCATAAACTCACAAAACCTCAATTAGATCGCTATTATTTATTGCTTGTTTTTTTTTTTTTTCAAATGTTTGCTCAGAGTTTTACCCCTCAAGCTTTGTGTGAGGAAATAGCCGGATGCGAAGTGTCAGCGTGACAACGCTCTAACTCTACCAGTTTGTATTACAGTACAGTATTCAAAGTAGGTTAATAGCAGTTTAGCATTTAGGAAAGTAACTAATATAAATTAAAAATAATTAAAAGGGAAAAAAATGCACAGCGATATATAGGGTCTTCGTCACGGTAGTAGGATATTTGTCATCTGCAAAGGGTTAATTTAGGGAACCCCAGATTACATGTAATCTTAAGAGAGAGACACAACTAGGCTGCCACTTTACTAACTCTTTCCGCATTCGGTATGGGTTCCCGGCTGCCGCATGACCGGCAGTCTGATTCCCGGGAGCGCCAGCCCGACAAAACAGCAGAGCCCGGCAGCGGAAGCCCGACAGCGCTGGAAATCCCGATCGTCCCTAAGGTAAGTATAAACTAACCTAACCCCCCTAACCCTAACCCTCCTTAGGGGTGCCTAACCCTAACCTCCCCCCCAAGTGCCTAACCCTAATCCTCTCTTCACTGCTGCATAAACCTATGTCCCCCGAGGGGGGGTACCTAACCCTAAGAGTCCCCCGGGGGTGTCTAACCCTAACCATCCCTCCCCCTAGCCTAATCCTAACCCTCCCGGGGGGTGCCTAACCCTAAATCCACCCGGGTGCCCTAAACCTACACCCCCCCCGCGGCTTTCTGCTCGTGGCGCCCGGCATCCCTTCGATCGGGATGCGGGGCGCCTGTCTCCCGGCGTCGGGAAAATGACAGGCGTCTAGATTTTAGACGCCTGTCATTTAACCCTAGGCGGGATAGAGGATTCGGGAAGCCGGCGGTCGGGATTACGGCCGCTGGCTTCCTAAACGTATCCCACTCTTTCCATAGGGTAATATCTGCATGATGACTCTGAGGGAGCGATTCAATTGTTGCGTGGGTGGGTAGATAATTAATGAGCGCCCAGTTTTCCAATTCAATTGTTCCATGGGTTTCGCACACATTTTTGCTTGCACCCTCCTGAAGGTGCGAGCAGAAATGCTGGGGCTGGTGGCAATCGCGCTCAGACAGAGCAACAATTGAATTGCTCCGTCAGGCGACTTCAAAGAAATAGCCGCCGGCTAAACAATTGAATCGTCCCATGATACTGTTCTTTTAATATTTATTCATTTTTGTGGCCAATAGGTGACATGTATCAAAAGTCCGAAAGACGACAAGTGGAGAAGTTTCCTAAATCTTCCAATCAGATTCTAGCATTCATGAATCTAGTGCACTTTCTGAATCCTGAGTACAGTGCTATAGGTACCCCTGCTGGATCCTGAGTACAGTGCTATCTGCCGGATCCAGAGTACAGTGCTATAGCTACACCTGCCGATTCCTGAGTACAATGCCCCTGCCGTCTCATGAGTACAGTGCTATAGGTACACCTGCCGGATCCTGAGTACAGCGCTATAGGTACATCTGCCGGATCCTGAGTACAGTGCTATAGGTACCCCTGCCGGCTCATGAGTACAGTGCTATAGGTACACCTGCCGGATCATGAGTACAGTGCTATAGGTACACCTGCCGGATCATGAGTACAGTGCTATAGGTACATCTGCCGGATCATGAGTACAGTGCTATAGGTACACCTGCCGGATCCTGAGTACAGTGCTATAGGTACACCTGCTGGATCCTGACTACAGTTCTATAGGTACCCCTGCTGGATCCTGAGTACAGTGCTATAGGTACACCTGCCGGATCCTGAGTACAGTGCTATAGGTACACCTGCCGGATCCTGAGTACAGTGCTATAGGTACCCCTGCCGGATCCTGAGTACAGTGCTATAGTTACCCCTGCCGGATCCTGACTACAGTGCTATAGGTACACCTGCGGGATCCTGAGTACAGTGCTATAGGTACCCCTGCCGGATCCTGAGTACAGTGCTATAGGTATACTTGTCGGATCCTGTGTATGGTGCTATAGGTACACTTGCCGGGTTCCTGAGTACAGTGATATAGGCACCCCTGCCGGATCCTGAGTACAGTGCTATAGGTACACCTGCCGGATCCTGAGTACAGTGCTATAGGTACCCCTGCCGGATCCTGACCTTTCACCGGCCCCCCAGCCACAGCATCAGTCCTGACTGCTAGTCAGCCCAGGCCAGGGACCCCTGGGGAGTTGAGTACCCCTCCAATCAAGGGGTACCCCTCTCCAGGGCACCCATGGCCTAGGCTGATAGACCGGGGCTATCCCCGCCACCCCTGGGCGGTGGGTGGCTGGTTGATATTGTCGGTGTTGTGTAAAATTAGATAAATCAACATTGTCTTTCCAGTCAAACTACAAGTACCAGCAAGCCTCCCCTGCATGCTGGTACTTGGAAAACCTCAAGTATCAGCATGCGGGGCATTAAGGGCCTGCTTGGACCTGTAGTTCACCTGTAAAGAAATGAGTAAAAAAACACTACACACCGTGAAATAAAAGTTTTATTACACACATACATACATACACTGACTTACCTGCTGCCAGATGTTCGCGTCCACTTGTCAATGTAAAGTATCCGAGGGACAAACCTGCAAGAAAAAGCCATCACTCACCCTTATGTCCCACAACGTTCTCCGCTGATATCCAATTCTGTGGGCGGAGACACTGTAACAGCATGCATCACCATACTGTAACAGTGTTGCTAATGATTTCAGTCTCCCGGCCGACACCCAATCAGCGGTGGATTCCATTAGCGACCGCTCATGGCTGGTACTCACGTGGACTTAACCAATGAGCGGCTCCTCCACGTATAGTGTTTTTTACAGGTGAACTACAGGTCCAAGCAGGCCCTTAATGCCCCGCATGCTGATACTTGAGGTTCTCCAAGTACCAGCATGCAGGGGAGGCTTGCTGGCACGTGTAGTTCGACTGGAAAGACAATGTTGATTTATCTAATTTTACACAACACCGACAATATCAACCCGCCACCCACCGCCCCAGGGGTGGCGGGGATAGCCCCGGGCTATCAGCCTAGGCCAGGGGTGCCCTGGAGAGGGCTACCCCTTGATTGGAGGGGTACTCAACTCCCCAGGGATTCCTGGCCTGGGCTGACTAGCGGTCAGGACTGAGGCTGCGGCTGGGGGGCCCGGTGAAAGGGCTCCCCTGGCTGTGGCATCAGCCCCTCGCTAGAAAGGGTCTAGGGCAGGTTTGAAATATAGGGGTACCCGTACGCAAAATTTTTGCCCCTATATTTTAAACCAGCCCTGTCCCACCTGCCTGGTGCTGGTACCTAATTTACGGGGGTACCCTATTCATTTTGTACCCCGTAATTTTAGGGACCAGGATATGCTGCCAAGTCCGGGGCTGGTAAGTGTTTTTTGGGGGGACCTTACGTCATTTTTAAAAAAATAAATAAAAAATATATATATATTTGTGCATCTTTCTGCAAAACCCGCTGGTCAGGAGGTGAGTGTTTAAAACTTAAATTTTCAGGCGAGTTTGCAGGAATCTCACCCGAGATTCTAATCTCGATTCTTGGTAAATTTGCGGACTGTATTTCTGACATGATAAAAACTACCGATGATTACTGGAGGCCAGGTAAGGCGAGATTTAAATCTCGGGTGAGAAAACAGTTGAGAGAACCAAACTCACTACAAAAACCTGCCCGAGTTTGCCTTTAGTAAATTTGTGAGATGGAAAACATGCCTAAAAACAGGCGAGATTGCAATCTCGACCAAACTCGATTCTTAGTAAATTTACCCCTAGGAGTGATACTGCAGTGGCAGACAGGATGGCAGTTTGAAAAACTAGGCCCCAAAGAGTATATACTACAAAGAAAAAAAAGAGGTGCAAGATGGAATTGTCCTTGGGCCCTTCCACCCACTCTTATGTTGAATAAACAGGACATTCACACTTTAACAAACCAATCATTTCAGCGCCAGGGTCTGCCACACGATTGTGGCTGAAATGATTGGTTCGTTTGGGCTCCCACAAAACACGCTGGCAATTAATCTGTCCCTGCACAAACTGGCTCTAGAGGCAAGATGTCATCCTCATCCTCCTCATCCACCAATTCCTCACCCTCTTCAGTGTTGTCCTCATCCTCACAGTGTATTAATTCATCCCCGCTGGAATCCACCACCACAGGTCCCTCTGTACATTCTGGAGGCTGGTCCTGGAAGAATTGATAATTCATTTTGATGAACATCATCTTCTCCACATTTTGTGGAAGCAACCTCCTACGCCTTTCGCTGACAAGGTTCCAGGCTGCACTAAAAACTCTTTCGGAGTACACACTGGAGGTGGGGCAACTTAGGTAAAATAGAGCCAGTTTGTACAGGGGCCTCCAAATTTCCTCTTTTTCCTGCCAGTACATGTACGGACTGTCTGACATGCCTACTTGGATGCTGTCACTGATGTAATCCTCCACCATTCTGTCAATGGTGACAGTATCATATGCAGTGACAGTAGACATGTCAGAAATTATTAGCAAGTCCTACAGTCCGAACCAGATGACCAAACTTGATCCTATCTGCCCTGCATCACCGCCAGTGGGTTGCTTAGGATATCTAAGTTGTTTCCTGGCAGACCAGTTGTGGGAGAAAATGAAGAAGGAGCTGTTGACGTGTCACGTTCCGCTTCAGCTGACAATGTTTTCACCAGCAGGTCTTTGCACCTCTGCAGGCTTGTGTCTGCCGGAAAGAGAGACACCATGTAGGGTTTAAACCTAGGATCGAGCAGGGTGGCCAAAATGTAGTGGTCTGAATTCAACAGATTGACCACCCTCGAATCCTGGCAAAGCGAATGAAGGGCTTCATCCACAAGTCCCTCATACTGAGCAGAATTGCTCCGTCTTAGCTCCTCCTTCACTTTCTCCAGCTGCTTCTGCAAAAGCCTGATGAGGGGAATGACCTGACTCAAGCTGGCAGCTTCTGAACTGACTTCACGTGTGGCAAGTTTGAAGGGCTGGAGAACCTTGCACAACATGGAAATCATTCTCCACTGCACTTGATTCAGGTGCATACCCCCTCCTTTGCCTATGTCATAGGTGGATGTATAGGCTTGAATGGCCTTTTGCTGCTCCTCCATCCTCTGAAGCATATAGAGGGTTGAGTTCCACCACGTCACAACCTCTTGCTTCAGGTGATGGCAGGAAAGGTTAAAGAGTGTTTGCTGGCGCTCCAGTCTTCGGCACGCAGTCGCTGAAAATTTTTCGCTTTTCAGAAAATTCTGCACCACCACATTTTTTATGTGAGCAAAACATGGGACGTGCTGGAATTTGCCCAGATGTAATGCCCGCACAATATTGGTGGCATTGTCAGATATCACAAATCCCCAGGAGAGTCTAAGTGGGGTAAGCCATTGGGCAATGATTTCCCTCAGTTTCTCTAAGAGGTTGTCGGCGGTGTGCCTCTTACTGAAATCGGTGATACACAGCGTAGCCTGCCTTGGAACGAGCTGGCGTTTCTGAGATGCTGCTACTGGTGACGCTGCTGTTGTTGCTGCATAAGGCGATACATCTCCCCAGTGGGCTGTCACAGTCATATAGTCCTTAGTCTGCCCTGTTCCACTTGTCCACATGTCCGTGGTTAAGTGGACATTGTGTACAACTGCATTTTTTAGGACACTGAGGACATTTTTTCTGACGTCTCTGTACATTCTCGGTATCGCCTGCCTAGTGAAGTGGAATCTAGATGGGATTTGGTACCGGGGACACACTGCCTCCATCAATTGTCTAAATCCAACTGCACTACTGGCGGATACCGGATGAACGTCTAACACCAACATAGCTGTCAAGGCCTCAGTTATCCGCTTTGCTTCAGGATGACTGCTGACGTACTTCATCCTACTCGCTAAGGACTCTTGGAGGGTCAATTGCTTAGTAAAAGAAGTAGTGGTGTTCCTACTTCCTCTCTGGGATGATGAACAACTCCCAGCAGCAACAGCAGCAGTGGCAGCAGTAGGCGTAGCAATGCAGGATCCTCCTGAGGAATCCCGGATAGGGGAGTCAGTCATGTCAGTGACGTGGGCTGCAGGACTACTTCCGATCCTGACTGAGGAGGAAATTGACGAGGAGGGAGTTGACGGTGTGGTTTGCAGGCGCTTGGATACAACAGGACAAATGGTTTTAGGTGTCCCTGGACTGCTTACGGTCTTAGCCACAGTTTCTGAACTTGACAATAACTTTTTATGAACGCGTTGCAGGTGACTTATAAGAGGTTCCTAGGTGGTTAACGTCCCTACCCCTACTTATTCCACCTTTACATATGGTACATATGGCAAGACAGTTGTTGTCCGGATTTGGATAGAAATATTTCCAGACCAAAGAGGTGGAATGTTTGGTCTTCTGCCCAGGCATGACCGTGATGGGATTTTTCATCCCACGGACAACAACTGTCTCCCCCGGAGCCTGATTTAAACAAACCACATCACCATCAGAATCCTCCTCGTCAACTTCCTCCTCAGCACCAGTTACACCAATATTCTCATCCTGTTGTACTTCAACAGTGAAATCTTCAATTTGAATATCAGCAAGTGGACTGTGGGTGCTCTTTCCAGCACTTGCAGAGGGCGTGCAAATGGTAGAAGGAGCCACCTCTTCCTGTCCAGTGTTGGGAAGGTCAGGCATCACAACCGTCGCCACACTTGAACATGGGGATTTGTGATATCTTCTTAGTATTAGAACACACAGTTCTTTGCTGTGCTTTTGCCAGCTTAACTCATTTCATTTTTGTAGCGGGAGAAGAGCTTCCATCGTCATGTGAAGCTGAACCACTAGTCATGAACATAGGGAAGGACCTTAGCCATTCCTTGCACTCCGTGTCGTAAATGGCATATTGGCAAGTTTACGTTTCTCCTCAGACAATTTACATTTATTTTTTAAGGTACGGTAATTTTCCTGAACTTTACCATTTGGGATTTGATATGCCCTCTACTATGACATTGGGCATCGGCCTTGGCAGACGACATTGATGGCATTTCATTGTCTATGTCATGACTAGTGGCAGCAACTTCAGCACTAGGAGGAAGTGGTTCTTGATCTTTCCCTATTTTATTTTTATTGGACACATTTTTGTCCTCCATTTATGTGATATTGATGCACGTGCGGCTAAGGCGCACACAAACACAGAAAAAGATTTTTTATTTATTTTTTGGAGCACTTTGTGGGTTACAGCACCCTTCAACAGACGAGCCAGCTGGCCCTTGACTTATGACACAAGCGCACGCTTGGCGCTGCAATGTTGATGCACTTGCGGCTACAGCGCATACAAACAGAATAAAAATAATATTTTTTTCTGCACTTGGGGGGAGCACCACTGATGGACAGAGCACCCCCTGGACAACACTACAGCACTCCTTTAGGACTACAGCCTTTATGGGACACTGCACACAAGTCACAAACACAGAAAAAAAATATTTTTAAATTTTTTCCGGCACTTTGGGGGTTACACCACCCTTCAACAGACGAGCCAGCAGTCCCTTGACTTATGACACAGGCGCACGCTTGGTGCTGCTACTTTGTTGATGCACTTGCGGCTACACAAACAGGGAAAAAATAATTTTTTTTTGCACTTGGGGGGAGCACCCCTGATGGACAGAGCACCCCCTGGTTCGGATCTCAGAAATCCGAACACGCTCATCCCTAGTAGGTACACATATCAATGAATGTTGGTGATAGTTGGTGAATTAAAATTCCCATTGTGTTATATTTATAGAACTGGTAAGACTGAAAAAGGACAAATGGTAAGATTGGCATCTAGCATGCAGAAATGATCATGTATTGTCAGTGCCGTAGCTAGGGTGGTGCAGTCGGTGCCTCCGCACAGAGCGCAACATTGCTGAGGGCGGAACACCGACCGTCCACCATCTCATAAAAGTATATTGCAATCCCTAGTGCCGGGTGGTTGCTGCTGTGTGTCCGCGGCGCCCAGCACAGAGAAGGCAGGGCAGACAGACGCAGCCTCACCGCCTCCTTCTGACGTCCCGACTCCGGCAACCTATTAGGGCAGCCTGGGCAGGAGAGACGGAGACGTGATGACGTCTGGCCGCCCGAGGCTCACAGAGGTCGTTGAGGAGCTGCTGGGCTGGCTGCTGTGTGGTGGGGGCTGGCTGGCAAGGAGTGGCGGCAGTGCGGTGGACACAGCACACAGGACTGGGATGACACAGGACCGAGGACCTGCTGACAGGTAAGGTCTGACTGGCTGACAGTATTAAAAGTAGTGGCCAACCCAGCAGCCTGCCCAAGACCCCATCTTTTACATCTCCTGTGCTGCTGGTGCTGAATTTATTAATAAAACAAATAATAAAGTCTGTTGACGCCTCTATGCCTGAACGAGCGAATGTAACATGCGCTCGCTATTTTTAAAAAAACGCCCCCTGGCCGCTCGCATCCTACGTCATCTCCGCTATTTATTAGATTAATCGAGTACATCGAAAGGCGTATGAACTGCTCACAGTGCTTGTGGTAGCATTTTCATACCGCAATCATGCGAGCAGTTCAGGCTAAAAGACAACCAAGTGACGTGGTCGATGACGCTGCTTTGTTAATTATGCACACCCTGCATTCGGATCTCCACTCCCCGTTTTCAAGCACCTTCCCCTGTTACCACCCACAAACGTCTCATCCTGTCACTCAAAATAGCAGGCATTCGCTATTTTGCGAGCACACAATTTCCGACCGCAATGACTGGTTCGCGCATGCGTATTACAACCCATACGCATGCGCAGTTGTGCGGCTCTGAATCAGGCCCACAGTCCAAATAGGAACATATCCAGCACATCCAGTAAAAAAATATATTTAATGCCAAAATCACCAACAGGGACATAAAGCCATGTAGCACAAAAAGTGTATACTTAGCGTATAATAAATAGCCTCCAATGGGCACGGGGAGCCATGCTCATGAACCCGATAAGTCCCGACTGCAGCCGTTTTGCATCCTTCGTCAGGGGACTGTCCAGCTATAGTGCCACAAACACCAATAAATACCCCTATCAATCACCCACCAATAGAGCTCACCTGTACCGAGTCCCAAACCGCGCCATCCGGCCACCGTGATCCCCGCGTCTCCAGAGAAGCACGTGACACATGTCACCACCCGACGCGCCGGAAATGGCGCGACAGCCGGAACCAACATCCCACGTCAACTCAGATTGGAGAACACAAAGAACACTCTGCTGTCAGCTAAGAGCTTTCATCCGTCCCCCCTGAAAAGGGGTTTGCCATATTCCCAACTTGTTAGGGTGGTTCGCATTACCTCTGATGTGCGGCGTTTACCAGAGGCCTTGGAAACTATGGGCAACAGGTTTATTGACAGGGGTTACCCACACAGAGAGGTTAAAGATGCGATAAAGAAATGTCTCACCTTGAACAGAGGATCTTCTTAATCCACCATCGACAAGGGATGAAGATATGAGACTTGTTTTTCGAGCACATATTACATCACCTCAGGGATTATTAAAAAAGCCATACTACGCCACTGGCATATTATACAGACAGGCCCAATTTTGAAGGATGTGTGTAAGCTTACACCTCTGTTCTGCTATAAAAGGAGCAGTAATATGAAAGACAAGATTGTAAGGTCTGATGTTGGTTCCAGAAGTAAATCGACCAGCAATTGGCTTAATCCCCAGGTTGGAGCCTTTTGGTGTTGGGTGATTGACTGGGGTATTTATTGGTGTTTGTGGCACTATAGCTGGACAGTCCCCTGATGAAGGATGCGAAACGGCTGCTGTCGGGACTTATCGGGTTCATGAGCATTGCTCCCCGAGCCCATTGGAGGCTATTTATTATACGCTAAGTATACACTTTTAGTGCTACAGGGCTTTATGTCCCTGTTGGTGATTTTTGCATTAAATATATTTTTTTACTGGATGTGCTGGATATGTTCCTATGTGGACTGTGTTGCCATATATATATATATATATATATATATATATATATACATACAGTGTATACATCATATATATATGTAGTATGTACAACTCCTGTGCTGCTGCATTTATTAATAAAACAAATACAGTAAATGTGTATACAGTATATAATACACACACACACACATATATATATATATATATATACATATATATTCACATACATACAAATGTATGTATATATGTATGTGTAATATATATATATATATATATATATATATATATATATATTAGAGATGTGCGCCGACTCCCGTGTTTTGGTTTTGGCTCTAGATTGGTTTTGCCAAAACCTCACCTCCGTGTTTTGTTTTTTGTGTTTTGGTTTAGGATCTGGATTTTTTCTTAAAAAATAAAAAACAGCTAAAATCACATAAAATGGGCCTTTTTTGTTCCCACAGTATTAATAACCTCTAGAACATTTATTTCCACTCGTTTCCAGTCAATTATGACCACCTCACAGCTCACAATATTGATTTGTTCATCTAGTTTAGGTCCAAAATTTGCACCATGATAGCTGGCTGACTAAGTTAAGCTGCAGCAGTGGGCGGCACAAACACATGGCAACTTCAAACACGGCACATCAGGAAACATTTTTATTATTCAAGAGAGGCCTGAGGGAGTTGGAGTATGTATGTAGTTGAAGGTAGGGCAGGGACAGGAAGGGTTGATTGGTAGTAAATTTAATGTAATTTTTTGATTCCAAAGAAAATTTATGAGGGAGAAGGGGAGGGGAGGAGGCATTTACAAAAAAATGTGATACAGTACATTTACATCAGTCCTTGCCGCAGAAGAATCCTTGAGCATGGCTGCTGCTGCTGGGAGTTCATATGTTTCATCCCAGAAGGGGACCAGGAAGTGTGCTTTCCAAAAATAAATAAACAATTGACTTAAATAATGCTTTGCAAATGTGCTATAAAGGGATTTTCGAACCTGTACAGGGACATAAAAAAAACATAGTTAGTTAGTGGCCTTCAAACTGCCGTTGTTCCCACCGTCCACTTAACCATATGAGATATTGTGAACAAGTGGAACAGAGCAGCAAATGCAACATTTCAGACTTAAGGTTTAACCACTTGCCTGGCACAGTCGTATCAGATATGACCATGCCAGACTGGGTTTTCCCTGACATGGTCGTATCTGATACGACCAGTCAGAGAAACACAGTGGGCGGCTTGCTGAAAGTTAACTTCCAGCAGCCGCCCATCTCAGAGGGACCTGCCGGTCCCTCTACACCTGCGCCTCCTCCTCCTTTGTGGCCCGATCACTGCTGGCCACAGTGATCGGGTCCCGGCGGCACCCCCCTAGAAGCAGCAGCCACGGCTGCTGCTGCTGTGACCCAATCACTGTGGCCAGCAGTGATGGGGCAGCCATTTCAATAATAGGCAGTAGCGGCGGCTCTGGTAGCTGCCTCTGCTGCTATGTAGCGGAGCCGCTAGCGGGACACCCTCCCGCTGCGACTTCGGATCACAGTGATCAGTGAGATCACTGTGTGAGAGAAACAGCAGCGGCGGCTCTGGTAGCCGCCGCTGCTGCTATGTACCCCGGCAGCCCCTCCCACTCCTTTCCGGCCTCAGCTCCACCTCCCCAAGTCCCCATGTGTCCCGATCACTGCTGGCCACAGTGATCGGGCAAAATATATAATAGTTATAAAATATGTGTATACATATATATGTATATATAATATGTATGTGTATATATATATATGTATATATGAGTGTGTGTGTATATATATATATATATATATATACACATATATATACGTATACACACATATGTGTGTGTAAGCAGGAGCAGTATATAGATATATATATATATATATATATATATATATATATTTTTTTTTCGATATAGATATATATATATATGTTTGATATAGATATATATACTGTATATGTATCGAATATATATATCTCTATATCAAACATATATATATATATATAATATATCTATCTATCTATCTATCTATCTATCTATCTATATATATCTATATATCTATATCTATATTAGGGGTGTGCACCGGCCACTTTTCGTGTTTTGTGTTTTGGTTTTGGATCTGGATCTTTCTTCGTGTTTTGGATCTGGATTGGTTTTGCCAAAACCACCCTTCCGTGTTTTGGGTTCTGGGTTTTGTGTGTTGGATCTGTATTTTTTTTAAAAAAAGCATAAAAACAGCTAAAATCACAGAATTTGTAGGTTTTTCTGCTCCTATGCTATTATTAACCTCAATAACCTTAATTTCCACTCATTTCCAGTCTATTCTGAACACCTCACACCTCACAATAGTGTTTTTATGTCCAAAACGTTGCACCGAGGTAGCTGGATGACTATGCTAAGCGACACGAGTGGGCGGCACAAACACGTGACCCATCTAGGCGTGAAACTGCAGTGGCAGACAGGATGGCAGTTTGAAAAACTAGGCCCCAAACTGTACATAATGCAAAGAAAAAAAAGAGGTGCAAGATGGAATTGTCCTTGGGCCCTCCCACCCACCCTTATGTTGTATAAACAGGACATGCACACTTTAACAAACCAATCATTTCAGCGCCAGGGTCTGCCACACAACTGTGGCTGAAATGATTGGTTCGTTTGGGCCCCCACAAAACAAGCTGGCAATTAATGTGTCCCTGCACAAACTGGCTCTATGGAGGCAAGATGTCATCCTCATCCTCCTCATCCACCGATTCCTCACCCTCTTCAGTGTGTACATCCTCATCCTCACAAAGTATTAACTCGTCCCCACTTGAATCCACCACCACAGGTCCCTCTGTACCTTCTGGAGGCTGGTCTCCCTGGAAGAGCTGATAATTCATTTTGATGAACATCATCTTCTCCACATTCTGTGGAAGCAACCTCCTACGCCTTTCGCTGACAAGGTTCCCGGCTGCACTAAACACTCTTTCGGAGTACACACTGGAGGGGGGGCAACTCAGGTAAAATAGAGCCAGTTTGTACAGGGGCCTCCAAATTGCCTCTTTTTCCTGCCAGTACAGGTATGGACTGTCTGCCATGCCTACTTGGATGCTGTCACCGATGTAATCCTCCACCATTCTGTCAATGGTGACAGTATCATATGCAGTGACAGTAGACATGTCAGAAATTGTTGCCAGGTCCTTCAGTCTGGACCAGATGTCCAAACTTGGTCCTGCCTGCCCTGCATCACCGCCAGCGGGTTGCTTAGGATACCTAAGTTTTTTCCTGGCAGCCCCAGTTGCAGGAGAAAATGAAGAAGGAGCCGTTGACGTGTCACGTTCCGCTTCAGCTGACAGTGTGTTCACCAGCAGGTCTTTGCACCTCTGCAGGCTTGTGTCGGCCGGAAAGAGAGACACCACATAGGCTTTAAACCTAGGATCGAGCACGGTGGCCAAAACGTAGTGGTCTGATTTCAACAGATTGACCACCCTGGAATCCTGGCAAAGCGAATGAAGGGCTTCATCCACAAGTCCCACATGCCGAGCGGAATCGCTCCGTCTTAGCTCCTCCTTCACTTTCTCCAGCTGCTTCTGCAAAAGCCTGATGAGGGGAATGACCTGACTCAAGCTGGCAGTGTCTGAACTGACTTCACGTGTGGCAAGTTCGAAGGGCTGGAGAACCTTGCACAACATGGAAATCATTCTCCACTGCGCTTGAGTCAGGTGCATACCCCCTCCTTTGCCTATGTCATAGGTGGATGTATAGGCTTGTATGGCCTTTTGCTGCTCCTCCATCCTCTGAAGCATATAGAGGGTTGAGTTCCACCGCGTCACAACCTCTTGCTTCAGGTGATGGCGGGGCAGGTTCAAGAGTGTTTGCTGGCGCTCCAGTCTTCGGCACGCAGTCGCTGAATGGCGAAAGTGGCCAGAAATTTTTCGGGCCACCCAAAGCGTCTCCTGCACGCCCCTGTCGCTTTTCAGAAAATTCTGCACCACCAAGTTTATTGTGTGAGCAAAACATGGGACGTGCTGGAATTTGCCCAGATGTAATGCCCGCACAATATTGGTGGCGTTGTCAGATATCACAAATCCCCAGGAGAGTCTAAGCGGGGTAAGCCACTGGGCGATGATTTCCCTCAGTTTCTCTAAGAGGTTGTCGGCGGTGTGCCTCTTACTGAAACCGGTGATACACAGCGTAGCCTGCCTTGTAACGAGCTGGCATTTCTGAGATGCTGCTACTGGTGACGCTGCTGCTGTTGCTGCGTAAGGTGATACATCTACCCAGTGGGCTGTCACAGTCATATAGTCCTTAGTCTGCCCTGTTCCACTTGTCCACATGTCCGTGGTTAAGTGGACATTGTGTACAACGGCATTTTTCAGGACACTGAGGACACTTTTTCTGACGTTTCTGTACAGTCTCGGTATCGCCTGCCTAGTGAAGTGGAATCTAGACGGGATTTGGAACCGGGGACACACTACCTCCATCAATTGTCTAAATCCCACTGCACTAATGGCGGATACCGGACGCACGTCTAACACCAACATAGCAGTCAAGGCCTCAGTTATACGTTTTGCTTCAGGATGACTGCTGTCGTACTTCATCCTCCTCGCTAAGGACTGTTGGAGGGTCAATTGTTTAGTAAAAGTAGTGGTGTTCCTACTTCCTCTCTGGGATGATGAACGACTCCCAGCAGCAGCAACAGCAGCAGCGGCAGCAGTAGGCGTAGCAATGCAGGATCCTCCGGAGGAATCCCGGATAGGAGAGTCAGTCATGCCAGTGACATGGCCTGCAGGACTACTTCCGATCCTAACTAAGGAGGAAATTGACGAGGAGGGAGTTGACGGTGTGGTTTGCAGGCGCTTGGATACAACAGGACAACGGGATTTAGGTGTCCCTGGACTGCTTACGGTCTTAGCCAAAGTTTCTGAACTTGACAGTAACTTTTTATGAACGCGCTGCAGGTGCCGTATAAGGGAGGATGTTCCTAGGTGGTTGACGTCCCTACCCCTACTTATTTCACCTTTACATATGGTACATATGGCAAGACAGTTGTTGTCCGGATTTGGATAGAAATATTGCCAGACCAAAGAGGTGGAATGTTTGGTCTTCTGCCCAGGCATGACCGTGATGGGCTTTTTCATCCCACGGACAACAACTGTCTCCCCCGGAGCCTGATTTAAACAAACCACATCACCATCAGAATCCTCCTCGCCAACTTCCTCCTCAGCGCCAGCTACACCAGTATCCTCATCCTGTTGTACTTCAACAGTGACATCTTCAATTTGCATATCAGCAAGTGGACTGTGGGTGCTCCTTTCAGCACTTGCAGGGGGCGTGCAAATGGTGGAAAGAGCCACCTCTTCCCGTCCAGTGCTGGGAAGGTCAGGCATCGCAACCACCACCACACTTGGACTCTCCTTGGGGATTTGTGATATCTTCTTAGAAAGCACAGTTCTTCGCTGTGCTTTTGCCAGCTTAACTCTTTTGATTTTTTTAGTGGGAGGAGGGCTTCCATCGTCATGTGAAGCTGAACCACTAGTCATGAACATACTAGGGATCGACCTTAGCCGTTCCTTGCCACTCCGTGTCGTAAATGGCATATTGGCAAGTTTACGTTTCTCTTCAGCTGATTTAAATGTCTTTTTCAAGGTCATTTTCCTGAACTTTGCCATTTGGGATTGTATGTGCCCTCTACTATGACATTGGGCATCGGCCTTGGCAGACGACGTTGATGGCATGTTATCGTCTATGTCATGACTAGTGGCAGCAGCTTCAGCACTAGGAGGAAGTGGTTCTTGATCTTTCTCTATTTTATTTTTATCGGAGAAAGTTTGGTCCTCCATTTATGTTATATCGATTTGATATATACGTGCGGCTAAACACAGAAAATAATTTTTTTTGGGGTTTGGACTGGAGTGTACTTTGTGGGTTACAGCACCCTTTAACGGTCAAGCCAGCCGGCCCTTTACTTATGACACAGGCGCACGCTTGGCACTACTTTGTTGATGCACGTGCGGCTACTGCGCACACAATTCACAAACACAGAAAATAATTTTTTTTTGGTTTGGACTGGAGTGTACTTTCGGGGGTTACAGCACCCTTTAACGGTCAAGCCAGCCGGCCCTTTACTTATGACACAGGCGCACGCTTGGCACTACTTTGTTGATGCACGTGCGGCTACTGCGCACACAATTCACAAACACAGAAAATAATTTTTTTTTTGGTTTGGACTGGAGTGTACTTTCGGGGGTTACAGCACCCTTAACGGTCAAGCCAGCCGGCCCTTTACTTATGACACAGGCGCACGCTTGGCACTACTTTGTTGATGCACGTGCTGCTACTGCGCACACAATTCACAAACACAGAAAATAATTTTTTTTTGGTTTGGACTGGAGTGTACTTTTGGGGGTTACAGCACCCTTTAACGGTCAAGCCAGCCGGCCCTTTACTTATGACACAGGCGCACGCTTGGCACTACTTTGTTGATGCACGTGCGGCTACTGCGCACACAATTCACAAACACAGAAAATAATTTTTTTTTTGGTTTGGACTGGAGTGTACTTTGGGGGTTACAGCACCCTTTAACGGTCAAGCCAGCCGGCCCTTTACTTATGACACAGGCGCACGCTTGGCACTACTTTGTTGATGCACGTGCGGCTACTGCGCACACAATTCACAAACACAGAAAATAATTTTTTTTTTGGTTTGGACTGGAGTGTACTTTCGGGGGTTACAGCACCCTTAACGGTCAAGCCAGCCGGCCCTTTACTTATGACACAGGCGCACGCTTGGCACTACTTTGTTGATGCACGTGCGGCTACTGCGCACACAATTCACAAACACAGAAAATAATTTTTTTTTTGGTTTGGACTGGAGTGTACTTTCGGGGGTTACAGCACCCTTTAACGGTCAAGCCAGCCGGCCCTTTACTTATGACACAGGCGCACGCTTGGCACTACTTTGTTGATGCACGTGCGGCTACTGCGCACACAATTCACAAACACAGAAAATAATTTTTTTTTTGGTTTGGACTGGAGTGTACTTTCGGGGGTTACAGCACCCTTAACGGTCAAGCCAGCCGGCCCTTTACTTATGACACAGGCGCACGCTTGGCACTACTTTGTTGATGCACGTGCGGCTACTGCGCACACAATTCACAAACACAGAAAATAATTTTTTTTTGGTTTGGACTGGAGTGTACTTTCGGGGGTTACAGCACCCTTTAACGGTCAAGCCAGCCGGCCCTTTACTTATGACACAGGCGCACGCTTGGCACTACTTTGTTGATGCACGTGCGGCTACTGCGCACACAATTCACAAACACAGAAAATAATTTTTTTTTTGGTTTGGACTGGAGTGTACTTTGGGGGTTACAGCACCCTTTAACGGTCAAGCCAGCCGGCCCTTTACTTATGACACAGGCGCACGCTTGGCACTACTTTGTTGATGCACGTGCGGCTACTGCGCACACAATTCACAAACACAGAAAATAATTTTTTTTTTGGTTTGGACTGGAGTGTACTTTCGGGGGTTACAGCACCCTTAACGGTCAAGCCAGCCGGCCCTTTACTTATGACACAGGCGCACGCTTGGCACTACTTTGTTGATGCACGTGCGGCTACTGCGCACACAATTCACAAACACAGAAAATAATTTTTTTTTGGTTTGGACTGGAGTGTACTTTCGGGGGTTACAGCACCCTTAACGGTCAAGCCAGCCGGCCCTTTACTTATGACACAGGCGCACGCTTGGCACTACTTTGTTGATGCACGTGCGGCTACTGCGCACACAATTCACAAACACAGAAAATAATTTTTTTTTTGGTTTGGACTGGAGTGTACTTTCGGGGGTTACAGCACCCTTAACGGTCAAGCCAGCCGGCCCTTTACTTATGACACAGGCGCACGCTTGGCACTACTTTGTTGATGCACGTGCGGCTACTGCGCACACAATTCACAAACACAGAAAATAATTTTTTTTTGGTTTGGACTGGAGTGTACTTTCGGGGGTTACAGCACCCTTTAACGGTCAAGCCAGCCGGCCCTTTACTTATGACACAGGCGCACGCTTGGCACTACTTTGTTGATGCACGTGCGGCTACTGCGCACACAATTCACAAACACAGAAAATAATTTTTTTTTTGGTTTGGACTGGAGTGTACTTTCGGGGGTTACAGCACCCTTAACGGTCAAGCCAGCCGGCCCTTTACTTATGACACAGGCGCACGCTTGGCACTACTGTGTTGATGCACGTGCGGCTACTGCGCACACAATTCACAAACACAGAAAATAATTTTTTTTTTGGTTTGGACTGGAGTGTACTTTCGGGGGTTACAGCACCCTTAACGGTCAAGCCAGCCGGCCCTTTACTTATGACACAGGCGCACGCTTGGCACTACTTTGTTGATGCACGTGCGGCTACTGCGCACACAATTCACAAACACAGAAAATAATTTTTTTTTTGGTTTGGACTGGAGTGTACTTTCGGGGGTTACAGCACCCTTAACGGTCAAGCCAGCCGGCCCTTTACTTATGACACAGGCGCACGCTTGGCACTACTTTGTTGATGCACGTGCGGCTACTGCGCACACAATTCACAAACACAGAAAATAATTTTTTTTTGGTTTGGACTGGAGTGTACTTTCGGGGGTTACAGCACCCTTTAACGGTCAAGCCAGCCGGCCCTTTACTTATGACACAGGCGCACGCTTGGCACTACTTTGTTGATGCACGTGCGGCTACTGCGCACACAATTCACAAACACAGAAAATATATTATATTTTTAGCACTTGGGGGGAGCACCCCTGATGGACAGAGCACCCCCTGGACAACACTACAGCACCTCTTTAGGACTGGGACACTGCACAGGACTTTGGAGTGGACACAGCCCCTATGGAGAACTGACTGCACAACACAGTCCAGCCAGCCCCTATGGACTTTGAAGTAGTGGACACAGCCCCTATTAACAACAGCAGCACAGCACAACACAGCCAGCCCCTATGGACTTTGAAGTAGTGGACAACAGCAGCACTACACTACACTACACAGCCCTAACTCCCACCCTCCCTCTTCACTGTCCACAGCCGAGTGAGAAAATGGCGCCGACGTGGGTACCTTATATAGGATCCAAAACCCGCGAGACTCGGAAGGCGGGAAGATGACGTTTTGCCTCGATTTCAGAATCCGAGTCAGGCGGGAAAAGTCGAGCCTGACTCGGATCGGACTCGGATCGGGGGGGCTCGGGGGGGTTCGGATTTCAGAAATCCGAACCCGCTCACCCCTAATCTATATATATCTATATATATATATATATATATGTATATATATGTATATCGCAGAGCCTCTGATTAGGGATGGCAACTGACCATCGATGGTTTGCAAACATCGACGACCTGACTGAAAACAAGTGGTTTGCCATTGCTGGTGGCCATCAATGTTGCCATTGATGGTAGCCCTCAATCGATGTTTAGGAAACATCGACAGTTGTGGTCTACACAGATCTTGCCCAATCGCTAAACAATTGACGGCTTCTAACGATGGTTGAACCATCGATGGTACAGCTGTCAATGGCCATCACTACAGTATAACATAAATATTGCTATTTTTATGGTATACTGGGTTTTCAAAAAAATATTTTTTTCAAATAAAATAGTGATGGATAAGTTTAAAATTATGTTCTTGACCTAATTCAATCATAAAAGAAACCGACAATTTTGGAGCGGTTTTTGGAAAAGAATTCGTAAGTTAAGTGGTTAAGTATTACTTTGTGTCTTTCTTGGGAATTCTTGTTGAGCACCATGCCTGCTTGCTGGGAGTTGATTTTTTTCATCCCAGAAGGGGACCAGGAAGCGTGCTTTCCAAAAATAAATAAACAATTGACTTAAATAATCCTTTGCAAACCTTCTGTTCTGTAACAGAATTTCCCAACCTGTACAGGGACATTAAAAAAAACAGAGTTAGTTAGTGGCCTTCAAATTGCCCTTGTTCCCACTGTCCACTTCTTAGATATGTGAATGTTAGAATGTAGAAGGCCAAAAATTGGGTGGACCACACATGGCTGATTGATCAACCATGGCGACTGGATTAGTGTCATAAGGAAGAGGAGGTTGCAAACTGGTTGTCATGTTATGAGGTGGCCATATGGGGTATGTTGCTATTAAGGGATCAGGCTGGTTATCATCAGTGGACACATTATTATAGTTGTTGTTATTTTGGGTTGCCATCGCCTGAAGGGTGTTTACCAACAGACAGAGCTCTTCTTTCTGTACCCTGCTCACCCTTTTTTGGACAGGAAGTCCAGGATGGATAATTTGGAAGAAGAAGGCCTAGCAACAGATGGGGATGGTCATTACCAAGATCTGGTCCCCCCAGTGGGTGTAGTTTGGGAGGTATTGGTTGGCATGCAGGCAGCTGAATAACAAAGGCTTCCATGTTGTCTGTGCTTACTATTACGTTTTTCAGTTTGCGATTCAGTTAGGAATAAAGTCAGCTACAGAACACAGTGACAGAATCACTGGATGTCTTAGTGCATTCAGGCCAAATACGATCAATGAATTCCCAGACAGATTCTAGACAGATGAATCCTTTGCTTGTAATAATCTTTGGTAATTCCTGGCAAAGGTGGGTGTTATAGCCAGACACTTTGAAGGCTATAACTTTGAACTGCTTTATAGAAAACATGGGAATTAAACCTTTCCACACTGCAAAACATGATGGAGAAATCCCTTGAAGTTCAGCACCTAGAGCATCTTTTTTCATGTTGTCTGAGGCCTCTCCTGACTTTTGTTAACATTTTTGAATAGAACAGTTTTAGAATTTAGGATGTCTACTCTATATAGGTTTGTAAATAAATATATGCTTTAGTTTTTAGAGCATATAACTTTATAAGCTGTTAGGATAACATTTCTGCCATGTTTAAGATAAAAAAAACAAACAAGTTTTTGTAACCCAATAAAAAAAAAGTTTTCATTGCAATATTCATGCAGCCCTTTGACAGACAGCAACACAGCACCCCTGCACAGCTACGCTGATGACAGGTGTGGCTGACACGCACACAATAAAAATTGTTTATTTATTATGTTGGACAGCAGCCCCTCACCAGACAGGAGCAAAGCACCCCTGCGCACCTACGCCGATGATAGTGACAGCCAGGTGTGGCTGACATGCACACAAAAAAAAATTGACAAAAAAAAGACAATATATATATATATTTTTTTCAGCTCCAGAACTTGGGCCCAGAGCAGAGATCAATCACGACTGGAGTCGGGCAGCACTAGGTTGCAAGTTGCATTGCTGGCTGGATACACGCACACACACAGTTAAAGATAAAAAAAAAAGACAATTGATTTAAATTTTTTTTATTCTCCAGAACTTGGGCCCAGAGCACAGATTGATGACGACTGGAGTCGGGCAGCACTAGCTTGCATTGCCGACTTGATAGATCTTGTGTGGCTAAGCCTAACCCGCACAGACAATTATTAGAAAAAAAAGACAATTTTTAAAAAAAATTTCTGCTCCAGAACTTTGGACTGGAGTCGGGCAGCACTAGCTTGCGTTGCCAACTTGATAGATCTTGTGTGGCTAAGCCTAACACGCACAGACGATTATTTATTATTAGAAAAAAACGACAAGCTTTTTAAATTTTTTCTGCTCCAGAACTTTGGGCTGGAGTCGGGCAGCATTAGCTTGCATTGCCGACTTGATAGGTCTTGTGCGGCTAAGCCTAACACGCACACAGACAAATATATATTACACAAAAAAAACCAAAACTTTATTTGGGTCCAGAACTTGGGCCCAGATGGACGCAGCAGACAGCACCAGCCCAGATGGATCAGAACCAGCCCAGATGGATCAGCAACAGCCCAGATGGACATAGCAGACAGCACCAGCCCAGATGGATGCAGCAGACAGCACCAGCCCAGATGGATCAGCAACAGCCCAGATGGATGCAGCAGACAGCACCAGCCCAGATGGATCAGCAACAGCCCAGATGGATCAGCAACAGCCCAGATGGATGCAGCAGACAGCACCAGATGGGCACAGCAGACAACACAACATTTGATCCAGCCCAGATGGATCAGCAACAGCCCAGATGGACACAGCAGACAACACAGCACCAGCCCAGATGGATCAGCAGCAACAGCCCAGATTGACACAGCAGACAGCACAACACAAGTTTCACAACACCAGCCCAGAATGGATCAGCAGCACCAGCACTTATCCCCAGCCCTACACTACCCACCCTCCCTGTACAGTCTTCACAGCCAGAGTGAAATGGCGCCCGCCGTGTCCCTTATATGTAGAAGAGATGAAAGCTCGCGAGCCGCGAGAATTCGTTTCTATAGTTTTGCCTCGATTTGGAGATCCGGAGACGGTGCGAACAATCCGAGCCCGCTTGGATCCGACTCGGATCTCCTTAGTTCGGGTGGGTTCGGATCTCTTAGATCCGAACCCGCCCATCTCTAATATATATATACAGTATCTATATCTATACACATCATATATATGTAGTATGTATATGTTTGTTAACCAGTTATTAAGCCAAAATGTATCTGGACTTTGTTTTAATAAATGTGCCAAGTGTGTATGTGGGGGGATCACCAATGAACTTTCTCGCACAGGGCACCAAAATGTCTAGCTACGGCTCTGTGTATTGTGCAGAAAGTATGCTGAGACTTTAGGTCTAATCTGTACTTCTACAGTTCTTTGTATACCTGTATGTGTTTCTGAGTGCAGAACAGTACAGTTTAAATTATGCTCACCCTTTTGCCAGACATGGGCTGATGTGGGTTTACTTAAAGGGGTCCTGTGGCTTTTTTCGAGAGCTCAAAAGTAAGCTGGAGCCTGGAAATACAGTATGCTCTACACCAGTCAGACAGATGGGTCTTTAATGTCAGTACTCTGTGATGTTGTTACTGTTTAGAGCAGTGATTCTCAACCTGGGGTACTAGTACTGGCAGGGGTTCTCGCTGTTACTTTCAGGGGTATTTGACAAATTTTCTCTAATGGCGGTGCAGGAAATCCAGGTGATCTTTAGACACATAAGGAAAGCAATGTCCAAGGCAGGGAAGGGGAACCTCAGGGCCAGGGGCCATATAAGGCACGCGGAATCAATTGGTCTGACCCTTGGAGCTTTTTTCTGCTAGCCTCATCTGGCTAGCAGGGTGCCTAGAATGGCATCCTGCAGCCAGAATCTATGCAGCAGTGCCGTCTGGAGTGTCCTTAGGACATTCTACTTGTCATTCTCCATGGGATAATTTGTCTTCAATACAATGAAAAGGTTGACAATGATTTGGTCAACACCAGAAAGTCGAAGTGGAAAAAGGTTGACATGGGTAGTTTCCACAAGAAAACGGAGATAGAGAAAAAAACTTTTTGGGGCACTCTTCTCAATTTGATCTTAAGATATTAAAAACTAACTTTTATTTGAAAAGTAAAAAACGGTCAATAATACGGACAGGGGCAATTCTAGAGAGGAAGGGGCTCGTGTGCAGTCTCTGTCCGTGGCCACCTCCTCTCTCACCTACAGCGCATGCACAGGTCAACAGGAAATTGGCGCCGCGGCCATTTTCCCGGTGTTTACCCTACTGCTCATGCGCAAAATGACGGAAAAATGGCCACGGCTACCATTTTCCAGGCGATTTTGACATCGCTGATACCAGTGCCAACGTGGGACCGGTATGGATGCGGAGAGGTAAGTATTAAACATATGGGAGCACGTTGTGCGGTGTGGGTCCCCTGGACCCAGGGGCCCGTGTGCCCCGCACACCCTGCACCCATTATAGATACATCTCTGTATACGGAGCACAATATGGAGCTAAAGGTATGCCTCCTAATTGACCATGATACGCCCTCTTTAATATGATATAAAGTATGCAAACTCTAATATAGCATTGTCACATTAGGCAAAATATTTCTTCTACAGAATATTTGTGCTAAATTGCTTATGTTCTAATATAGTGATGTGCGCCGAACCCCGTGTTTTGGTTTTGGATCTGTATCTCCGTGTTTTGGATCTGGATTTGGTTTTGGCAAAGCCGCCCTTGCCTGTTTTGGTTTTGTATTTTTTCCCCAAAATCATCAAAAAGCTAAAATCACATAATTTGGGCCTGTTTTTGTTCCTACAGTATTATTAACCTCAATAACATTTATTTCCAGTCATTTCCAGTCAATTTTGACCACCTCACAGTTCACAATATTGATTTCATCTAGTTTAGGCCAAAAGGTTGCATCCAGCTAGCTGGCTGACTAAGCTAAGTGACAGCAGTGGGCGGCACTAACATGTGGCAGTTCAGCTTCCAACATGGCACAGAGTGGCACTGCAGTGGTAGACAGGATGGCAGTTTAACTATACGACCCCTAGGAAGTTTAAAAACCAAGAATGTTTTCCTTAATCAATAACTAGGTCAGAGACCCGAGGGAATTGGAATACGTTTATGGGCTGAAGACAGGGAAAGGACGGAAGGATTGACTTGTTTTTACTTTATTTTTTATTTTAATGTTTTGATTCTTTACAAAATTTATGAGGGCAGTGTCGCCGAACAATAATAGCATAGCTACTAGATAACTAGCACACACACACACACACAAAAAAGATTTTAGATTTAACATTTATTTTGGTTACACTGGGGAAGAGCACCCCTGGATTGACAGAGCACCCCTGGACGACACAGCACCCCTTTATGTACTGCAGCTTCTGCCCCTTGATTGACAGGACAACAGTGAGTGACACAGCAGCACCCTCCACTTTACGTACTGCAGCCCCAGCCTGACAACACTGCACCCTTGTACAAATAGTGGCAAATCACTGACAACAATACACAACACTGACTACACCCTAGAAAGAACAGAGCACGTCTGCTCTGTACACTCTCCGCAGCCAGAGTGAAAATTGCACCGATCGCGGGGACCTTTATATAATCCAAAACCCGCGAGAATCTGACAGCAAGAGGATGGCGTTTTGCCTCGTTTTGAGATCCGACTCGGAATTGCAATGTTCGGGTGGGTCCGGTTCTCTGAGAACTGGATCTGCTCATCTCTAATTAGTATCATTCTCCTGCATTGGTTATAAGGCACAATGGGGGTCATTCAGACCCACTCGCGAGCGGCAGTACACTCGCAAGTGGGTCGATGTTCCCCACTGAGCATGCGCACGACGGAGGGAGCTCCGTCGTGCGCATGCACGAGACCCGGCGAGCGACGGGCTTTCCATCGCTCGGGGTCTCACACCAAAGGGGGCGCGCTGTCGATGTTGCCGGGGGCGTGCCTGCCAGACAGAGGCGTTCCCATGGGAACGCCTACCGTCTGAAGCCGGCCCTACTGACATCACTAGTGATGTCAGTGGGAGTGATTTTGGCTCTGATAGAGCCAAAATCACTCCAGGGCTTGTGGCTGGGAAACCCGACCGCAGGGTTTCCCTCGCTTGTCCGATGGTCGTGATGGTCAAGACCATCGCGACCATCTTTTTGGACGCTCGTATATGCTGTGGGTGTTGACCCACAGCTATACGAGCGTCCAGGAGGATGCTCCATTTTAATGGAGGAGGGCCCTGATTCAGAGCGAGCGCTCTGGTCAGAGCGTCCGGCTCTGAATCAGGCCCAATGATCCCTATGGCTACATGCATTTCCATGAACAGTGTGTTTTCATGAACTAGTAGATCTTACTAACTGGTTTGGGGCTCATTTACATTTGGATGTAAGTCAGTATTATGACACGCCTCTCAGATGTAGCAGTACACGCCCACTTTACCGCCGCGCTCATAGGTGCTGCTTTCACAATCTCCCTGAAATGTGTTTTCAAAGGTAGGCGAGTATGATTTATGCACGGCCCTGCAACGGCACTCAAACGCACTGGCACGCTTGTGTTTCTCGGACCACCCCCCCCTCCGTCAATCCCCTCCCCCCAAATGGTACTTCCTGTCAATCACTCTGAGATGGGTCTGCGTAGTCAATGCAATCACAGACCAGATCCCAGTGGTGCCTTCACGCACGTGCACTGCGAGACAAACAAACGGCCGTCTGCGTACATTTTAGCAGGTGCGATCCTTGCTGTATCAGGCCCAAAATAAGCCCCAAAAAATCATGATGTATGGTTTTCAGCAATATTATTTATGTAATCCAAAAAGTGGTCTTTCTGGTGCCATATAGGCTATATATACAATATAATTGGATGTTGCCGAATGTTGCCGAATCTATTAGAACATAAGCAGGGACGTATTAAGAGAGGGAGGGTCCCGTGTGCATTCCCCGTCCGGGGCCCCCATCTCTCTCCCCGGCGGCCGCCAGTGAACTGACAGCAGCAGTAGACTCTGGGCAATAGTCTGTGCCCAGAGACTACTGCGCATTTGCAACACACCGGGATAATGGTGCGGCAGCCCTCTACCTGGCGATTTCCTTACTGCGCATGCGCAAAACGCTGTAAAAATGGCTTAATGTAGCTACTCAGGCTGATGTGGGACTTCGGAGAGGTAAGTATAAAAAAGTATGGGTGCAGGGTTTGCGGTCTGCCAAAAAGGACCCAGGGGCCCATTATAGTTACGCCCCTGAAATTAAACAATTTAGTACAAATGTCCTGTAAGGGAAATATTTTGCCTAATGTGACAATGCTATATTAGAGTTTACATACTTTATATGATATTAAAGAGGGCGTATCATGGTCAATTAGGAGGCATACCTCTAGTATTGTGCTCCGTATTATTGATAATTTTTTACTTAGATTCCAAATTAAAGATACTGTAGGTTTTAATATCTTATGATTAAATGAAGAAGAATGTCCCCCCAAATTTTTTTCTTTTTATCCGCCCTTTTGCAGGACCCCGCCCCCCCCCCCCCCGTAATCCAGTTTACAGTTCACCCCGGAAGCACCACCAGCACACAAATAATTCATCAATATAACACATGTTAACAATTGTTGGTACATACATTCTGTCCTGAGCAGGGTCCCCTCTCCTTCTCCCATTTATACAGGTATAAAAGGTCAACAAGTTCAAAAAGGGTTAGGCTGAATATTAGGGCTAACAGAAAAAGTGTTGAACACTTTCATGTCGACATTTTGAACCTGTCGACCTTCTGTACTGTCTAACTTTCATCATGTCGAGCTTTTTCCATGACGACATTTTGGTGTCGACCAAATTATTGTCAACCTTTTTTATTGTTGACCTTTTATATCTATTGTTGACCTTTTGTATCTATTGTTGACCTTTTGTATCTATTGTTGACCTTTTGTATCGTACGCGGATGAGTTGTACAGTCTTATTGTTTGTACAGAAGAAGTAAATATGGATGAATATATATAGAAGACAGACCAGCAGATTTTTGAAAGCCGAGGCTCCCGACACTGCATTATTGAAGATTAAGTTGTATAATTCATCCTCAGAAAGTCACTGAGTAAGGAAGAATCGCCCTTTTAACAGAATTACAGGGCAATGTTTTATCTCTATCCTTTGAAAGTAGCACAAAGTCACTGCCAGGCCACTCTATTTGCATTATTTCTAGACGACGTTAGCAGGAGAGGAGGCCAGTATCTTACAGGACTCACAGGAAACGCTCATTTCCACATTAACCTATTCACACTGTCCCCAGCTCTCATTTTATCTAGCTAATACTTTTGTCTCCTAGATATATCACACAGCATTCATCAGATCATTTTTTTGGTTTTAGTAGGTATTCATGTGTTAGAGTGTGTATATTAATATAACCATTCATGCATTACCAGTAACGCAGTTCCTCCTAACGTACGTATGCCGCTCAATGTTACTTCTGCAGCGCAGCCCACCACCAACCTTCCCCTGTGTCTGCAGTTCCCTCCCTGCTGACGGTCATAGCAGTTACTGCGGCAGTAAGGGGTTCCGGACTATAGACAGACAGTAATTAGTTAGACAATGTCTAGATAGACACCAGATGTTAGACAGTTAATAGTTAGACAAGGATAAAAGTTCAACGCAGAGAAAAGTCACACATACTAAAGTTAGACATGTAAAAAGTTTGAGAGGTACAAAAGATCGACAGGGTCAAAAGTACGACATGAAAAAGATCGACACAAAAATGGTCGACACATTTTTTTATATTTTTTTTAGGATTAGGGTTAGGGTTAGGCACTTACTGGAGGGTTAAGGTTAGGCACATACCCCCATGGTTACTGTTAGGCACTTACCCAAGCGGTTAGGGTTAGGCACCAGGAGGAAGGGTTAGGGTTAGGCACCAAGGGGAGGGTTAGGGTGAAGATTAGTGCTAAAACCCCCCAAAAAATAACTGTTGACCAAATTTGTGTCGACCATTTTCATGTCGAACTTTTGATCCTGTTGACCTTTTGTACCCATCAAACTTCTTACACGTCTGACTGTAATGTGTCTGACTTTTGTTTGTGTCTAACTTTTTTCTCTGTCTAACTATTGACTGTCTAACATCTGGGGGTAAATTTACTAAAGTGAGATTTTTTAGAAGTGAGTTTTAAAAGTGATATTGCCCATAGCAACCAATCAGATTCTACTTAACATTAAACTAGCACCTTCTAGAAGATAATAGCCACAATCTGATTGGTTGCTATAGGCAACATCACTTTTAAAACTCACTGCTAAAACTCTCACTTTATTAAATTTACCCCTTGGTGTCTATCTAGATATTGTCTAACTAATTACTGTCTATCTCTTGTACCACACCCGGCAGAAAGCACACAGTGCTATAGTGTATGTACCAAGCTGAGGGTCATGTGCAAACACTGATTGAGGCACACAGTGAGTGGCTGTGTATAGGTGCTGGGGAAAGTGGAGGGCTAGGTATTGTGGGAGATGGGAGTCTTGGTGAAATTATGGGCCTGATTCAGACCCACTCGCGAGCGGCTGTCCGCTCGCAAGTGGGTCGATGTTATGGACTGAGCATGCGCACGACGGAGGGAGCTCCGTCGTGCGCATGCGCCAGACGCGACGAGCGAAGGAAAGTCCTTCGCTCGTTGTGTCCGATCAAAGGGGGCGTGCTGTCAATGTTGATTGACAGCACGCCCCCTTTGGTGGGCGTGCCGGGGGCGTGCCTCCCTGACGGGGGCGTTCCCACGGGAACGCCTCCTGTCAGAAGCCGGCCCACTGACATCACTAGTGATGTCAGTGGGAGTGATTTTGGCTCTGATAGAGCCAAAATCACTCCAGAGCTTGCGGTTGAAAACCTCAACCGCAGGCTCCGGCTCGCAATTTCGATGGTCGCGATGGTCTCGACCATCGCGGCCATCACAAAGCACGCTCGTATAGCCTGTGGGTGGTGACCCACAGCTATACGAGCGTCCAGGAGGACGCTCCATGAAAATGGAGCCCGGCCCTCATTCAGAGCGTGCGCTCTGCTCAGAGCGTACGGCTCTGAATGAGGGCCTATGTCCCCTATAATTCTGCTGCCTCAGACGAGTTACGCTAGATACACACTATAAGAATTTGGGCGAGATGCAGGAAAGGGAGAAATGCGGTCAAACCCTCAATATGCGGGTTTGACCGCATTTCTCATATGCACCAAGCCCCGGTATGAGATGCTCGCCAGGGCTTGGTTGTGGTAATGCCATCTTTCTGTTGGCATTACCCTATAGAAGCCTATGGGTTTCTCTCTGCAAAGTGCTGATAGACGGATCCAATCGGATCCCTCCCAGCACCCACCGCAGCGCGTGTGTCCTTCTGCGCATGCGCATAAAGACGACGGAGGGGCTTCTGAGTCATAGACCTGGAAGTCCCTCAATCGCAAAGGGTCACTGGTACCAACAGAGCAGTCCTTTGCGGTGATCGTCATGCATACCGGCATTACCAACACTGGCATTCATACGAAGACCGGTGGAATGCATCACATTCCAAGTGCGATGCGTCATGCATCCCGCCCTTTGCCTGATGATGACCGATTCAGGGCAACCAAAACGACCCCAAAAACTGGTGATGTACAGTGAACACACTACCCAATAACTGTTTAGTTCGAAACGATTCCTATGATTCCAAATCGTCTCCGTACACTCTACACTAGTTATCGGGCCGAGGGCCATACACCATACATGCTGACATTCGTGCTGACCAGCGGGTAGCCAGATCTGAACGATGGGGTGGAAGGTGTGGCATGGCGCAAGGGGGGCGTGGTGATGATGTGACGCTATGTTGGCATGACCGGGCCATTGCGGCATCGTGGCCCTGGTACACAATGCCAACATTACTGACATTGTGAAGCCGGGAGACTTGCCCACTTCTCCGGGCAGTTGGGAGCACCAGCTGAGTTTCAGGAGCCTCCCGACCGTTTCAGGGGAATAGGTAAGTATGCCGTACACTGAATGATTCAAATACGACGTGAACACAATCACGCATGCACCACACACTATGACAGGAACCACTTGGACCGACGACTGGGTCCTGGTGCAGCATACACAATGAACATTTCTCTGGTCAATTACCCAATATCTGTCAGGTTGGCCGGAATATTGAACAGTGGCCCTGATTCAGAGCCGGACGCTCTGACAGAGCGCTCGCTCTGAATCAGGGCCGGGCTATTTTTTTTTAGAACAGCCTCCTGGCCGCTCACACAGCTATAGCATCGGGCTTGCGACGAGACACCTGTGGTAGGGTCTCGTTACCGCAAGCCCCAGAGAGATTTCGGCTCTAATAGAGCCGAAATCTCTCCCACTGACATCACTCGTGATGTCAGTGGGGCCGCCCCCCAAACAGAGGCGTTAACATGGGAACGCCTCCGTTTGGTCAGCCTCTCCCCCGGCCCTGGCTATCCGGGTTTCGCGCATGCGCACGACGCCAGCTCCACCATTGACCCAGTTGCGAGCGCACAGCGCTTGCAACCGGGTCTGAATCAGGCCCTGTGTGTATCCAGCTTTAGTCCCCCTCAGGGCCGTTTCTAGGGGCGGGCGACCCGTGCAATCGCACGGGGCGCTCCACCCTGTCACTGATCTCAAAATACGCGGCCAACGTCCAATCACCACCTCCCTACTCTCGTCATGGGTGGCACTGTCACATGACAGGAAGCCGCTCTTCCCGCTCGGCGTTCACAGCAGCCGCACTGATACTCTGGGCGCCGGCTAAGAGGGAGAGACCTCCGTCCTCCGCTCCACCACTCCCCCCCGGGTCGCAGCCGGACTCTGAGTCCTGAAGGAGGGCCCGCTTCCCTGCCTTGTCTGGCTTCTGCCTCCGCTCCGTCTGCTGCCACCTCAGATTGACTCCTGCGGCGGGCGCGGCCGCCGCCTCATTCAGGTCTCAGCGCCCTACACAGTGACTGAGTCACATGGTGGTAGCAGGGGCCCCGGCTGTCCGACCGCTCCCATCTGCCGCAGTGCCGCACCCCGGAGTCCGGACTGGCTGGCTTGGGACAAGCAGCTTCACCAGGTAAGGTAACCTCCGCGTAGGGGGAGGGGGTGTAGGCTGCTTGTGTGTGCGCACTGCGCAATATCAGTCGGGGAGGGTGCAGGCTGTCTGCAAAATCACACAACAGAGGTTTTAGTGAAAATATTTTAATGGGGGGGCGCATTTTGAATGCTCGCACTGGGAGCCAAATTGGCCAGAAACTGCCCTGGTCCCCCTATCTTGTGGTTGGACAGCGATTATTACTGCCTTATATGGGTTAGTCACTGCAGGTTAGCAATAATGAAACTTAAAAAGTGCCATTTTCAAACATATGCATTCCGTTGTTAGCATCAGGTATATAAAAACCCTGGCAGCTTATGACGACGGAGGGTAGCGTGTACGCAAAGAACCTTAAACCCATCACTACCACTAACACTACATTGTTTAGTAAAACTAGGGGCCTGATTCAGACACAGTCGCTAGCAAGCGTCCGCTCACTGCTGCCGATGTTCGCTAATCTGTGCATGCGTGCACGTGCGCGAACTAATTATAGCAATCGGGACCCGCTCGCCCTGCAAAGACAGCCCAGTGTAATGAGTGACAGGAGAGGCCGTTTGTGGGTGGTAACAGGGGCAGTCCAGTGAAAACGGGGGAGCGAAGGTGCGAATGTAGGCGTGCCTGAGTGTCTCAACGCCGTTTCAGATGTGTGTATAATTAACAGGCAGCGTCATAGTACACATCACCAGCCTTTTTTTTTCGATGGTACTCGATGTTTCAATGTTTTAATACACTTCCTGGAGATGACGTGCACTAGTGGGGATCTCACCATACGCTAATGGGCGTCTGCATACACAAAGTGATCGCTCGCCAAGGCATAGTGGGTGTGCTTATGCCTTGCCGTGCGATCGCCTGTCTTGCCGTCACTTAGCTGAATTTGCATAGTCATGGAGCAAGCGGCTGCATCTAGCGAACGGGTCTGAGGGCCTAATTCAGTGGGTGCTGGGAGGGATCCGATTGGATCCGGAGGGAGCTCCGTCGTGCGCATGCGCGAGACCCGCATAGCAGCAGCTAAGCTGTCGCTATGGGTCTCGCACCAAAGGGGGCGTGCTATCGATGTTGAGTGACAGCACGCCCCCTTTGGTGGGCGTCCCGGGGACGTTGCTGCCCAGACGGAGGTGTTCCCATGGATAGAGCCAAAAGCACTCCTGGGCTTGCGGCAGCGAGACCCTACTGCAGGGTCTCGTCGCAAGCCCCAGTAGCAAACGCAGGATTTTGAAAGGGGGGTTTCCAAATAAATGGTTACAGAACCAATGACAAAAAAGTCTAACAAGAATAAGCCTGCAACATACACTTTGTGTACGTCAAGTGTTCTAATAAAAATAACAATAAATAATATAAATAACAAGGCGTAAAACTTGCTTATGCACAATGTGTAATAGTATGTACGTAGAAAATGTAAATTACCAGTGCAATTTCAACATTTGAACTAAACGTAACTGACAGACACACACACATACACACTCATACACACACACATACACACACATATACACACTCATACACACACATACACACACACATACACACTCATACACACACACATACACACACACATACACACTCATACACACACACATACACACACACATACACACTCATACACACACACACATACACACACACATACACACTCATACACACACACATACACACTCATACACACATACACATACACACACACATACACACTCATACACACACACATACACACACACATACACACTCATACACACACATACACACACACATACACACACTCATACACACACATACACACACACACACTGACAGACACACATACTCACATCCCAGCACTCATCTAAAAAACACACATGCAGAGCCCAAAGGCGGTACTCTGGCATCATTTATTAAATATTATCCCCCTCCCCCCATTCACAAATACAGCAGTCCTGTGGCATCATTAATTAAATATTATCCTCCCCCCTCACAAATACAGCAGTCCTCTGTCATCGCCCCCCCCGCCATACCCCCGCAAGTAGGTACAGCAGTGATCTGCCTACATTTATTCATTTGTTAAACATTATCCTCCCTCCCCACCACAAATACAGTAGTCCTCTGGCATCCTCCCCCACCGCCTGCCGCCCCCCCCCCCCCTCGCCCGCAAATACATACAGCAGAGATCTGCCTATCCACCCCCCCCCGGCACCCACACCTACGTGATGAGACTCCAGGACTCGTCAGCGCTGGCAGTACTGGACACGGTGTCCTGGCGGCAAGTGCTCTCATCCACTCACATTGCCGGTCATGGTTCTGCTATGGGAACTGACTGGGAGGAGCTTGCGCGCTGCAGCTCCCCCTACAGCCAGCCCAGGCAGTGTCATCTTCTTTACAAAACAAAAGTTATGCTGTTCCGCTGCTCGCCGGGCCGGCGGTGATGGAGCAACGGGCAGGGGGGGTTTCTAGGTACTCGGAAACCCCCCCTGCGTGCGCGGGTGAGCCCGATGGTCGCGATGGTCTTGACCATCGCGACCATCTTTTTGGCCGCTCGCATAAGCTGTGGGTGGTCACCCACAGCTATGCGAGCGGCCAGGAGGCCGCTCCATTTTTAGTTAGGAGGGCCCTGATTCAGAGCGAGCACTCTGGTCAGAGCGTCCGGCTCTGAATCAGGCCTTGAATCAGGTCCTAGTTTCCCTGTGAAAAAATTTCTATGCTCATGTGTTTCACTGAACATCTATAAAACTGTAAAAGAATCACAGTAAAGACTGCGTTTCCCCTTTTGTCCTATGTGTTCATTTAAGTGAATTAAGGACATAGATTAAATGTTGATGTTTATTTAAGATGATGCCAATAAATGTCAACCTGGACCTTAAACGTACGTAATCCGGTTATAACCATATCACGCGTCAGCCGGAAAACTTGCAGATGTAAATAGTAAATGTCAGTGTCCGTATGCGGCTCTCTGGTCATAAATGTGATAAACTCAGGGAAACTCTGCATCTATTTTTATCCATCATCTTAAATATACTCAGTATGACCATACAAGATAATAATGTAGATATATTACTAAGGGGCCAAGAAACGTTTATTTACGAACTATAAAAGTGAGACATAAATATGTCATCACCCATAACATGTAACACTTGTTTAGATAATGTTATTTAAGGATGTATTTCATAGCCATATACTGTATGTCTTAAGATTAGAGCATTACTGTATAGATTATGTGTTTAGCTAATATAATTTTTCTTGTCCATATTAAATTAAGGTAACAGGGAGGTGGTTACAAAAATGCAGGAGTGTCTGAACATTTAAATTCCTTTTTAATGGGCGTGCATAATTTAGCCATTGCGATCTCCTTTGCAGCATGTGACTGTGATCTCTCGGCTCGTCAGGAGAGACGCAGTGTTTGAGACAGGTCAGACTTCACTCAGAAGGTGCGTTCAGGGCCGTTGAGAGCCTGGCCGGGCCTGGGTAATGGAGGGGGCATGGCCTAATCGCGGGAGGCATGGCCACGCCCCCTTGAAAAAAAAAGAAACAATCATAACTTTATCAGCGCCGTGTAGCGGTGCTGTGTGCCCGGTAGGGGGGCGCTGTAAGCCCCCCAGCCCGGTGCTAAGCAGGGGGGGACGCGATCAGTGTCACACAGCAGCCCAGCACAAGCTGTGTGCTGGACTGCTGTGAGGGAGGGGGGCAATGCCGGACCCGGGCCCCTCTAGGAAGCCTGGGCCCGGGTAGACTGTACCCACCCTGCCCCCCTCTCGGCGCCCATGGGTGCATGGCTGCCCGATCTGAGTCGATGTTCCCAATGTTTATGCTGTTGTACGTCGTCAGACGGATATGAGAAGGCAGCAATGGCCGTCCCTAAGCTCGGGTAAGCTTTGGAGTCATTAGCATATTTTCACAATTGCGTATGTGAGAGATCGCAGCTGTTATTGCATTAGCGCAAATTTCTGAATCAAGTCTTGATATTTTTATGCAATAAAGTGGATCTACGCTTTAGAGAGCAAGCGCAAGATAGAGTATAGAACGACCGTTTCAAAGATTGCCCGGCTCTCCACTTTAGGCAACAGTCTCCTAGTCTAAACAATTGAGAGGACCCTATGCAAGTTAATCGGTTTCGGCTGTCTACAGAAGACCGATAGACACGCTTCCGGGAAAATCTCTGCTTATAATGTGCAGGGCATATGGTGGGAGTCTGCCCTAAGTGTTTAGGAAATGCCAACACCTATTACGCACTCTCCACCTAGAGTAGCAGGGAATTTCATCACCACATCTTTGGCCAAACAATTGTCCATTCCGTTGAGTCCCTTCCCCGTAGCTATCTAAAAGGTATTGTTATAAAATTCAGGCGTAATTATCTATCTCATCGCTATTGATGGGAGCCGCATACCTGGATGCACCATCACACATCAAACTGTGCCCCCTAAACTGTTTGTGGGGGTACTACATATCATCATATTCTTAGTTATCCCGATGGCTTCTAATGCATTGGTGCTTGGGTTTCCCTGGCTTCAGAAGCATAACCCGTACATTGACTAGGTTTTGTCCCAAGTTCTGTATTGGGGAGCTACTTGCAAAAACACTTCCCTAAAACAGGTACGGCCACATCAGACTGTGCTGATTCCTGGCAAAATACTGCCTAGGGGCTGCAGCTACCCTCTATTCCTCCTGGAGTCCCATGCTAAGTCCATCTGTATCAAAGAGAACATCAAAAGGGGTATCATCTGTCCATTACCCTCTCTGTAAATATGAATGACGGAGGTCTGAGACCCTATATAGATTACCGAGTTCTCAATGAAATGACAGTGAAAATTCGTTACCATCTGCCATTAATATTGGAATTGTTTGATTTGGTGAAAGGAGCTGTGATATTAACCAGGGATACATCTATTACACCAGGGATACATCTCTTATACCAGGGATACATCTCTTATACCAGGGATACATCTATTACACCAGGGATACATCTCTTATACCAGGGATACCTCTCTTATACCAGGGATACTTCTCTTACTCCAGTGATACATCTTTTACACCAAGGATACATCTCTTATACCAGGGATACATCTCTTATACCAGGGATACATCTATTACACCAGGGATACATCTCTTATACTAGGGATACATCTATTACACCAGGGATACCTCTCTTATACCAGGGATACATCTCTTACACCAGGGATACATCTCTTACACCAGGGATACATCTCTTACACCAGGGATACATCTATTACACCAGGGATACAGCTCTTATACCAGGGATACATCTATTACACCAGGGATACATTTCTTATAACAGGGATACATCTATTACACCCTGGATACATCTCTTATACCAGGGATACATCTATTACACCAGGGATACATCTCGTATACCAGGGATACATCTATTACACCAGGGATACATCTATTACACCAGGGATACATCTCTTATACCAGGAATAAATCTATTAAACAAGGGATACATCTCTTATACCAGGGATACTTCTCTTATACCAGGGATACATCTATTACACCAAGGATACATCTCTTACACCAGGGATACATCTATTAAACCAGGGATACATCTCTTATACCAGGGATACTTCTCTTATACCAGGGATACCTCTATTACACCAGGGATACATCTCTTATACCAGGGATACATCTATTACACCAGGGATACATCTCTTATACCAGGGCTACATCTATTACACCAGGGATACATCTCTTATACCAGGGATACATCTATTACACCAGGGATACATCTCTTATACCAGGGATACATCTCTTACACCAAGGATACATCTATTACACCAGGGATACATCTCTTATACCAGGGATACATCTATTACACCAGGGATGCATCTCTTATACCAGGGATACTTCTCTTATACCAGGGATACATCTATTACACCAGGGATACATCTCTTATACCAGGGATACATCTATTACACCAGGGATACATCTCTTATACCAGGGATCATTCTCTTACACCAGGGATGCATCTCTTATACCAGGGATACTTCTCTTATACCAGGGATACATCTATTACACCAGGGATACATCTCTTATACCAGGGATACATCTTTTACACCAGGGATACATCTCTTATACCAGGGATACATCTATTACACCAGGGATACATCTCTTATACCAGGGATACATCTATAACACCAGGGATACATCTCTTATACCAGGGATACATCTCTTATACCAGGGATACATCTATTACACCAGGGATACATCTCTTACACCAGGGATACATCTCTTATACCAGGGATACATCTGTTACACCAGGGATACATCTCTTACACCAGGGATACATCTCTTACACCAGGGATACATCTCTTACACCAGGGATACATCTATTACACCAGGGATACAGCTCTTATACCAGGGATACATCTATTACACCAGGGATACATTTCTTATAACAGGGATACATCTATTACACCCTGGATACATCTCTTATACCAGGGATACATCTATTACACCAGGGATACATCTCGTATACCAGGGATACATCTATTACACCAGGGATACATCTATTACACCAGGGATACATCTCTTATACCAGGAATAAATCTATTAAACAAGGGATACATCTCCTATACCAGGGATACTTCTCTTATACCAGGGATACATCTATTACACCAAGGATACATCTCTTACACCAGGGATACATCTATTAAACTAGGGATACATCTCTTATACCAGGGATACTTCTCTTATACCAGGGATACCTCTATTACACCAGGGATACATCTCTTATACCAGGGATACATCTATTACACCAGGGATACATCTCTTATACCAGGGCTACATCTATTACACCAGGGATACATCTCTTATACCAGGGATACATCTATTACACCAGGGATACATCTCTTATACCAGGGATACATCTCTTACACCAAGGATACATCTATTACACCAGGGATACATCTCTTATACCAGGGATACATCTATTACACCAGGGATGCATCTCTTATACCAGGGATACTTCTCTTATACCAGGGATACATCTATTACACCAGGGATACATCTCTTATACCAGGGATACATATATTACACCAGGGATACATCTCTTATACCAGGGATCATTCTCTTACACCAGGGATGCATCTATTATACCAGGGATACTTCTCTTATACCAGGGATACATCTATTACACCAGGGATACATCTCTTATACCAGGGATACATCTTTTACACCAGGGATACATCTCTTATACCAGGGATACATCTATTACACCAGGGATACATCTCTTATACCAGGGATACATCTATAACACCAGGGATACATCTCTTATACCAGGGATACATCTCTTATACCAGGGATACATCTATTACACCAGGGATACATCTCTTACACCAGGGATACATCTCTTATACCAGGGATACATCTGTTACACCAGGGATACATCTCTTATACCAGGGATACATCTATAAAACCAGGGATAGATCTATTACACCAGGGATACATCTCTTACTCCAGTGATACATCTATTACACCAGGGATACATCTCTTACACCAGGGATACATCTCTTACTCCAGTGATACATCTATTACACCAGGGATACATCTCTTACTCCAGGGATACATCTCTTACTCCAGTGATACATCTATTACATCAGCGATACATCTCTTACTCCAGTGATACATCTATTACACCAGGGATACATCTATTACACCAGGGATACATCTCTTACACCAGGTATACATCTCTTACTCCAGGGATACATCTCTTATACCAGGGATACAACTCTTACACCAGGGATACATCTCTTACTCCAGTGGTACATCTATTACATCAGGGATACATCTATTACACCAGGGATACATATCTTATACCAGGGATACATCTATTACACCAGGGATACATCTCTTATACCAGGGTTACATCTCTTATACCAGGGATACATCTATTACACCAGGGATACATCTCTTATACTAGGGATACATCTATTACACCAGGGATACCTCTCTTATACCAGGGATACATCTCTTATACCAGGGATACATCTCTTACACCAGGGATACATCTCTTATACCAGGGATACATCTATTCCACCAGGGATATATCTCTTATACCAGGGATACATCTCTTATACCAGGGATACATCTCTTACACCAGGGATACATCTCTTATACCAGGGATACATCTCTTATACCAGGGATACATCTCTTATACCACGGATAAATCTCTTATACCAGGGATACATCTCTTACACTAGGGATACATCTCTTATACCAGGGATACATCTCTTATACCAGGGATACATCTCTTGTCTTACACCAGGGATACATCTCTTATACCAGGGATAAATCTCTTATACCAGGGATACATCTCTTACACCAAGGATACATCTATTACACCAGGGATACATCTCTTATACCAGGGATACATCTATTACACCAGGGATGCATCTCTTATACCAGGGATACTTCTCTTATACCAGGGATACATCTATTACACCAGGGATACATCTCTTATACCAGGGATACATCTATTACACCAGGGATACATCTCTTATACCAGGGATCATTCTCTTACACCAGGGATGCATCTCTTATACCAGGGATACTTCTCTTATACCAGGGATACATCTATTACACCAGGGATACATCTCTTATACCAGGGATACATCTTTTACACCAGGGATACATCTCTTATACCAGGGATACATCTATTACACCAGGGATACATCTCTTATACCAGGGATACATCTCTTATACCAGGGATACATCTATTACACCAGGGATACATCTCTTACACCAGGGATACATCTCTTATACCAGGGATACATCTGTTACACCAGGGATACATCTCTTATACCAGGGATACATCTATAAAACCAGGGATAGATCTATTACACCAGGGATACATCTCTTACACCAGGGATACATCTCTTATACCAGGGATACATCTATTAAACCAGTGATACATCTCTTATACCAGGGATACATCTATTACACCAGGGATACATCTATTACACCAGGGATACATCTCTTATACCAGGAATAAATCTATTAAACAAGGGATACATCTCTTATACCAGGGATACTTCTCTTATACCAGGGATACATCTATTACACCAAGGATACATCTCTTACACCAGGGATACATCTATTAAACCAGGGATACATCTATTACACCAGGGATACATCTCTTACACCAGGGATACATCTCTTATACCAGGGATACATCTGTTACACCAGGGATACATCTCTTATACCAGGGATACATCTATAAAACCAGGGATAGATCTATTACACCAGGGATACATCTCTTACACCAGGGATACATCTCTTATACCAGGAATAAATCTATTAAACAAGGGATACATCTCTTATACCAGGGATACTTCTCTTATACCAGGGATACATCTATTACACCAAGGATACATCTCTTACACCAGGGATACATCTATTAAACCAGGGATACATCTCTTATACCAGGGATACTTCTCTTATACCAGGGATACCTCTATTACACCAGGGATACATCTCTTATACCAGGGATACATCTATTACACCAGGGATACATCTCTTATACCAGGGCTACATCTATTACACCAGGGATACATCTCTTATACCAGGGATACATCTATTACACCAGGGATACATCTCTTATACCAGGGATACATCTCTTACACCAAGGATACATCTATTACACCAGGGATACATCTCTTATACCAGGGATACATCTATTACACCAGGGATGCATCTCTTATACCAGGGTTACTTCTCTTATACCAGGGATACATCTATTACACCAGGGATACATCTCTTATACCAGGGATACATCTATTACACCAGGGATACATCTCTTATACCAGGGATCATTCTCTTACACCAGGAATGCATCTCTTATACCAGGGATACTTCTCTTATACCAGGGATACATCTATTACACCAGGGATACATCTCTTATACCAGGGATACATCTTTTACACCAGGGATACATCTCTTATACCAGGGATACATCTATTACACCAGGGATACATCTCTTATACCAGGGATACATCTATAACACCAGGGATACATCTCTTATACCAGGGATACATCTCTTATACCAGGGATACATCTATTACACCAGGGATACATCTCTTACACCAGGGATACATCTCTTATACCAGGGATACATCTGTTACACCAGGGATACATCTCTTATACCAGGGATACATCTATAAAACCAGGGATAGATCTATTACACCAGGGATACATCTCTTACACCAGGGATACATCTCTTATACCAGGGATACATCTATTAAACCAGTGATACATCTCTTATACCAGGGATACATCTCTTACTCCAGGGATACATCTCTTACTCCAGTGATACATCTATTACACCAGGGATACATCTCTTACACCAGGGATACATCTCTTACTCCAGTGATACATCTATTACACCAGGGATACATCTCTTACTCCAGGGATACATCTCTTACTCCAGTGATACATCTATTACACCAGCGATACATCTCTTACTCCAGTGATACATCTATTACACCAGGGATACATCTATTACTCCAGGGATACATCTCTTATACCAGGGATACAACTCTTACACCAGGGATACATCTCTTACTCCAGTGGTACATCTATTACATCAGGGATACATCTATTACACCAGGGATACATATCTTATACCAGGGATACATCTATTACACCAGGGATACATCTCTTATACCAGGGTTACATCTCTTATACCAGGGATACATCTATTACACCAGGGATACATCTCTTATACTAGGGATACATCTATTACACCAGGGATACCTCTCTTATACCAGGGATACATCTCTTATACCAGGGATACATCTCTTACACCAGGGATACATCTCTTATACCAGGGATACATCTATTCCACCAGGGATATATCTCTTATACCAGGGATACATCTCTTATACCAGGGATACATCTCTTACACCAGGGATACATCTCTTATACCAGGGATACATCTCTTATACCAGTGATACATCTCTTATACCACGGATAAATCTCTTATACCAGGGATACATCTCTTACACTAGGGATACATCTCTTATACCAGGGATACATCTCTTATACCAGGGATACATCTCTTGTCTTACACCAGGGATACATCTCTTATACCAGGGATAAATCTCTTATACCAGGGATACATCTCTTACACCAAGGATACATCTATTACACCAGGGATACATCTCTTATACCAGGGATACATCTATTACACCAGGGATGCATCTCTTATACCAGGGATACTTCTCTTATACCAGGGATACATCTATTACACCAGGGATACATCTCTTATACCAGGGATACATCTATTACACCAGGGATACATCTCTTATACCAGGGATCATTCTCTTACACCAGGGATGCATCTCTTATACCAGGGATACTTCTCTTATACCAGGGATACATCTATTACACCAGGGATACATCTCTTATACCAGGGATACATCTTTTACACCAGGGATACATCTCTTATACCAGGGATACATCTATTACACCAGGGATACATCTCTTATACCAGGGATACATCTCTTATACCAGGGATACATCTATTACACCAGGGATACATCTCTTACACCAGGGATACATCTCTTATACCAGGGATACATCTGTTACACCAGGGATACATCTCTTATACCAGGGATACATCTATAAAACCAGGGATAGATCTATTACACCAGGGATACATCTCTTACACCAGGGATACATCTCTTATACCAGGGATACATCTATTAAACCAGTGATACATCTCTTATACCAGGGATACATCTATTACACCAGGGATACATCTATTACACCAGGGATACATCTGTTATACCAGGAATAAATCTATTAAACAAGGGATACATCTCTTATACCAGGGATACTTCTCTTATACCAGGGATACATCTATTACACCAAGGATACATCTCTTACACCAGGGATACATCTATTAAACCAGTGATACATCTCTTATACCAGGGATACATCTCTTACTCCAGGGATACATCTCTTACTCCAGTGATACATCTATTACACCAGGGATACATCTCTTACACCAGGGATACATCTCTTACTCCAGTGATACATCTATTACACCAGGGATACATCTCTTACTCCAGGGATACATCTCTTACTCCAGTGATACATCTATTACATCAGCGATACATCTCTTACTCCAGTGATACATCTATTACACCAGGGATACATCTATTACACCAGGGATACATCTCTTACACCAGGTATACATCTCTTACTCCAGGGATACATCTCTTATACCAGGGATACAACTCTTACACCAGGGATACATCTCTTACTCCAGTGGTACATCTATTACATCAGGGATACATCTATTACACCAGGGATACATATCTTATACCAGGGATACATCTATTACACCAGGGATACATCTCTTATACCAGGGTTACATCTCTTATACCAGGGATACATCTATTACACCAGGGATACATCTCTTATACTAGGGATACATCTATTACACCAGGGATACCTCTCTTATACCAGGGATACATCTCTTATACCAGGGATACATCTCTTACACCAGGGATACATCTCTTATACCAGGGATACATCTATTCCACCAGGGATATATCTCTTATACCAGGGATACATCTCTTATACCAGGGATACATCTCTTACACCAGGGATACATCTCTTATACCAGGGATACATCTCTTATACCAGGGATACATCTCTTATACCACGGATAAATCTCTTATACCAGGGATACATCTCTTACACTAGGGATACATCTCTTATACCAGGGATACATCTCTTATACCAGGGATACATCTGTTACACCAGGGATACATCTCTTACACCAGGGATACATCTCTTATACCAGGGATACATCTGTTACACCAGGGATACATCTCTTATACCAGGGATACATCTATAAAACCAGGGATAGATCTATTACACCAGGGATACATCTCTTACACCAGGGATACATCTCTTATACCAGGGATACATCTATTAAACCAGTGATACATCTCTTATACCAGGGATACATCTATTACACCAGGGATACATCTATTACACCAGGGATACATCTCTTATACCAGGAATAAATCTATTAAACAAGGGATACATCTCTTATACCAGGGATACTTCTCTTATACCAGGGATACATCTATTACACCAAGGATACATCTCTTACACCAGGGATACATCTATTAAACCAGGGATACATCTCTTATACCAGGGATACTTCTCTTATACCAGGGATACCTCTATTACACCAGGGATACATCTCTTATACCAGGGATACATCTATTACACCAGGGATACATCTCTTATACCAGGGCTACATCTATTACACCAGGGATACATCTCTTATACCAGGGATACATCTATTACACCAGGGATACATCTCTTATACCAGGGATACATCTCTTACACCAAGGATACATCTATTACACCAGGGATACATCTCTTACACCAGGGATACATCTATTAAACCAGGGATACATCTCTTATACCAGGGATACTTCTCTTATACCAGGGATACCTCTATTACACCAGGGATACATCTCTTATACCAGGGATACATCTATTACACCAGGGATACATCTCTTATACCAGGGCTACATCTATTACACCAGGGATACATCTCTTATACCAGGGATACATCTATTACACCAGGGATACATCTCTTATACCAGGGATACATCTCTTACACCAAGGATACATCTATTACACCAGGGATACATCTCTTATACCAGGGATACATCTATTACACCAGGGATGCATCTCTTATACCAGGGATACTTCTCTTATACCAGGGATACATCTATTACACCAGGGATACATCTCTTATACCAGGGATACATCTATTACACCAGGGATACATCTCTTATACCAGGGATCATTCTCTTACACCAGGGATGCATCTCTTATACCAGGGATACTTCTCTTATACCAGGGATACATCTATTACACCAGGGATACATCTCTTATACCAGGGATACATCTTTTACACCAGGGATACATCTCTTATACCAGGGATACATCTATTACACCAGGGATACATCTCTTATACCAGGGATACATCTATAACACCAGGGATACATCTCTTATACCAGGGATACATCTCTTATACCAGGGATACATCTATTACACCAGGGATACATCTCTTACACCAGGGATACATCTCTTATACCAGGGATACATCTGTTACACCAGGGATACATCTCTTATACCAGGGATACATCTATAAAACCAGGGATAGATCTATTACACCAGGGATACATCTCTTACACCAGGGATACATCTCTTATACCAGGGATACATCTATTAAACCAGTGATACATCTCTTATACCAGGGATACATCTCTTACTCCAGGGATACATCTCTTACTCCAGTGATACATCTATTACACCAGGGATACATCTCTTACACCAGGGATACATCTCTTACTCCAGTGATACATCTATTACACCAGGGATACATCTCTTACTCCAGGGATACATCTCTTACTCCAGTGATACATCTATTACACCAGCGATACATCTCTTACTCCAGTGATACATCTATTACACTAGGGATACATCTATTACACCAGGAATACATCTCTTACACCAGGTATACATCTCTTACTCCAGGGATACATCTCTTATACCAGGGATACAACTCTTACACCAGGGATACATCTCTTACTCCAGTGGTACATCTATTACATCAGGGATACATCTATTACACCAGGGATACATATCTTATACCAGGGATACATCTATTACACCAGGGATACATCTCTTATACCAGGGTTACATCTCTTATACCAGGGATACATCTATTACACCAGGGATACATCTCTTATACTAGGGATACATCTATTACACCAGGGATACCTCTCTTATACCAGGGATACATCTCTTATACCAGGGATACATCTCTTACACCAGGGATACATCTCTTATACCAGGGATACATCTATTCCACCAGGGATATATCTCTTATACCAGGGATACATCTCTTATACCAGGGATACATCTCTTACACCAGGGATACATCTCTTATACCAGGGATACATCTCTTATACCAGGGATACATCTCTTATACCACGGATAAATCTCTTATACCAGGGATACATCTCTTACACTAGGGATACATCTCTTATACCAGGGATACATCTCTTATACCAGGGATACATCTCTTGTCTTACACCAGGGATACATCTCTTATACCAGGGATAAATCTCTTATACCAGGGATACATCTCTTACACCAAGGATACATCTATTACACCAGGGATACATCTCTTATACCAGGGATACATCTATTACACCAGGGATGCATATCTTATACCAGGGATACTTCTCTTATACCAGGGATACATCTATTACACCAGGGATACATCTCTTATACCAGGGATACATCTATTACACCAGGGATACATCTCTTATACCAGGGATCATTCTCTTACACCAGGGATGCATCTCTTATACCAGGGATACTTCTCTTATACCAGGGATACATCTATTACACCAGGGATACATCTCTTATACCAGGGATACATCTTTTACACCAGGGATACATCTCTTATACCAGGGATACATCTATTACACCAGGGATACATCTCTTATACCAGGGATACATCTCTTATACCAGGGATACATCTATTACACCAGGGATACATCTCTTACACCAGGGATACATCTCTTATACCAGGGATACATCTGTTACACCAGGGATACATCTCTTATACCAGGGATACATCTATAAAACCAGGGATAGATCTATTACACCAGGGATACATCTCTTACACCAGGGATACATCTCTTATACCAGGGATACATCTATTAAACCAGTGATACATCTCTTATACCAGGGATACATCTATTACACCAGGGATACATCTGTTACACCAGGGATACATCTCTTATACCAGGAATAAATCTATTAAACAAGGGATACATCTCTTATACCAGGGATACTTCTCTTATACCAGGGATACATCTATTACACCAAGGATACATCTCTTACACCAGGGATACATCTATTAAACCAGGGATACATCTCTTATACCAGGGATACTTCTCTTATACCAGGGATACCTCTATTACACCAGGGATACATCTCTTATACCAGGGATACATCTATTACACCAGGGATACATCTCTTATACCAGGGCTACATCTATTACACCAGGGATACATCTCTTATACCAGGGATACATCTATTACACCAGGGATACATCTCTTATACCAGGGATACATCTCTTACACCAAGGATACATCTATTACACCAGGGATACATCTCTTATACCAGGGATACATCTATTACACCAGGGATGCATCTCTTATACCAGGGTTACTTCTCTTATACCAGGGATACATCTATTACACCAGGGATACATCTCTTATACCAGGGATACATCTATTACACCAGGGATACATCTCTTATACCAGGGATCATTCTCTTACACCAGGGATGCATCTCTTATACCAGGGATACTTCTCTTATACCAGGGATACATCTATTACACCAGGGATACATCTCTTATACCAGGGATACATCTATTACACCAGGGATACATCTATTACACCAGGGATACATCTCTTACACCAGGTATACATCTCTTACTCCAGGGATACATCTCTTATACCAGGGATACAACTCTTACACCAGGGATACATCTCTTACTCCAGTGGTACATCTATTACATCAGGGATACATCTATTACACCAGGGATACATATCTTATACCAGGGATACATCTATTACACCAGGGATACATCTCTTATACCAGGGTTACATCTCTTATACCAGGGATACATCTATTACACCAGGGATACATCTCTTATACTAGGGATACATCTATTACACCAGGGATACCTCTCTTATACCAGGGATACATCTCTTATACCAGGGATACATCTCTTACACCAGGGATACATCTCTTATACCAGGGATACATCTATTCCACCAGGGATATATCTCTTATACCAGGGATACATCTCTTATACCAGGGATACATCTCTTACACCAGGGATACATCTCTTATACCAGGGATACATCTCTTATACCAGGGATACATCTCTTATACCACGGATAAATCTCTTATACCAGGGATACATCTCTTACACTAGGGATACATCTCTTATACCAGGGATACATCTCTTATACCAGGGATACATCTCTTGTCTTACACCAGGGATACATCTCTTATACCAGGGATAAATCTCTTATACCAGGGATACATCTCTTACACCAAGGATACATCTATTACACCAGGGATACATCTCTTATACCAGGGATACATCTATTACACCAGGGATGCATCTCTTATACCAGGGATACTTCTCTTATACCAGGGATACATCTATTACACCAGGGATACATCTCTTATACCAGGGATACATCTATTACACCAGGGATACATCTCTTATACCAGGGATCATTCTCTTACACCAGGGATGCATCTCTTATACCAGGGATACTTCTCTTATACCAGGGATACATCTATTACACCAGGGATACATCTCTTATACCAGGGATACATCTTTTACACCAGGGATACATCTCTTATACCAGGGATACATCTATTACACCAGGGATACATCTCTTATACCAGGGATACATCTCTTATACCAGGGATACATCTATTACACCAGGGATACATCTCTTACACCAGGGATACATCTCTTATACCAGGGATACATCTGTTACACCAGGGATACATCTCTTATACCAGGGATACATCTATAAAACCAGGGATAGATCTATTACACCAGGGATACATCTCTTACACCAGGGATACATCTCTTATACCAGGGATACATCTATTAAACCAGTGATACATCTCTTATACCAGGGATACATCTATTACACCAGGGATACATCTATTACACCAGGGATACATCTCTTATACCAGGAATAAATCTATTAAACAAGGGATACATCTCTTATACCAGGGATACTTCTCTTATACCAGGGATACATCTATTACACCAAGGATACATCTCTTACACCAGGGATACATCTATTAAACCAGGGATACATCTCTTATACCAGGGATACTTCTCTTATACCAGGGAGACCTCTATTACACCAGGGATACATCTCTTATACCAGGGATACATCTATTACACCAGGGATACATCTCTTATACCAGGGCTACATCTATTACACCAGGGATACATCTCTTATACCAGGGATACATCTATTACACCAGGGATAAATCTCTTATACCAGGGATACATCTCTTACACCAAGGATACATCTATTACACCAGGGATACATCTCTTACACCAGGGATACATCTATTAAACCAGCGATACATCTCTTATACCAGGGATACTTCTCTTATACCAGGGATACCTCTATTACACCAGGGATACATCTCTTATACCAGGGATACATCTATTACACCAGGGATACATCTCTTATACCAGGGCTACATCTATTACACCAGGGATACATCTCTTATACCAGGGATACATCTATTACACCAGGGATACATCTCTTATACCAGGGATACATCTCTTACACCAAGGATACATCTATTACACCAGGGATACATCTCTTATACCAGGGATACATCTATTACACCAGGGATGCATCTCTTATACCAGGGATACTTCTCTTATACCAGGGATACATCTATTACACCAGGGATACATCTCTTATACCAGGGATACATCTATTACACCAGGGATACATCTCTTATACCAGGGATCATTCTCTTACACCAGGGATGCATCTCTTATACCAGGGATACTTCTCTTATACCAGGGATACATCTATTACACCAGGGATACATCTCTTATACCAGGGATACATCTTTTACACCAGGGATACATCTCTTATACCAGGGATACATCTATTACACCAGGGATACATCTCTTATACCAGGGATACATCTATAACACCAGGGATACATCTCTTATACCAGGGATACATCTCTTATACCAGGGATACATCTATTACACCAGGGATACATCTCTTACACCAGGGATACATCTCTTATACCAGGGATACATCTGTTACACCAGGGATACATCTCTTATACCAGGGATACATCTATAAAACCAGGGATAGATCTATTACACCAGGGATACATCTCTTACACCAGGGATACATCTCTTATACCAGGGATACATCTATTAAACCAGTGATACATCTCTTATACCAGGGATACATCTCTTACTCCAGGGATACATCTCTTACTCCAGTGATACATCTATTACACCAGGGATACATCTCTTACACCAGGGATACATCTCTTACTCCAGTGATACATCTATTACACCAGGGATACATCTCTTACTCCAGGGATACATCTCTTACTCCAGTGATACATCTATTACACCAGCGATACATCTCTTACTCCAGTGATACATCTATTACACTAGGGATACATCTATTACACCAGGGATACATCTCTTACACCAGGTATACATCTCTTACTCCAGGGATACATCTCTTATACCAGGGATACAACTCTTACACCAGGGATACATCTCTTACTCCAGTGGTACATCTATTACATCAGGGATACATCTATTACACCAGGGATACATATCTTATACCAGGGATACATCTATTACACCAGGGATACATCTCTTATACCAGGGTTACATCTCTTATACCAGGGATACATCTATTACACCAGGGATACATCTCTTATACTAGGGATACATCTATTACACCAGGGATACCTCTCTTATACCAGGGATACATCTCTTATACCAGGGATACATCTCTTACACCAGGGATACATCTCTTATACCAGGGATACATCTATTCCACCAGGGATATATCTCTTATACCAGGGATACATCTCTTATACCAGGGATACATCTCTTACACCAGGGATACATCTCTTATACCAGGGATACATCTCTTATACCAGGGATACATCTCTTATACCACGGATAAATCTCTTATACCAGGGATACATCTCTTACACTAGGGATACATCTCTTATACCAGGGATACATCTCTTATACCAGGGATACATCTCTTGTCTTACACCAGGGATACATCTCTTATACCAGGGATAAATCTCTTATACCAGGGATACATCTCTTACACCAAGGATACATCTATTACACCAGGGATACATCTCTTATACCAGGGATACATCTATTACACCAGGGATGCATATCTTATACCAGGGATACTTCTCTTATACCAGGGATACATCTATTACACCAGGGATACATCTCTTATACCAGGGATACATCTATTACACCAGGGATACATCTCTTATACCAGGGATCATTCTCTTACACCAGGGATGCATCTCTTATACCAGGGATACTTCTCTTATACCAGGGATACATCTATTACACCAGGGATACATCTCTTATACCAGGGATACATCTTTTACACCAGGGATACATCTCTTATACCAGGGATACATCTATTACACCAGGGATACATCTCTTAAACCAGGGATACATCTCTTATACCAGGGATACATCTATTACACCAGGGATACATCTCTTACACCAGGGATACATCTCTTATACCAGGGATACATCTGTTACACCAGGGATACATCTCTTATACCAGGGATACATCTATAAAACCAGGGATAGATCTATTACACCAGGGATACATCTCTTACACCAGGGATACATCTCTTATACCAGGGATACATCTATTAAACCAGTGATACATCTCTTATACCAGGGATACATCTATTACACCAGGGATACATCTGTTACACCAGGGATACATCTCTTATACCAGGAATAAATCTATTAAACAAGGGATACATCTCTTATACCAGGGATACTTCTCTTATACCAGGGATACATCTATTACACCAAGGATACATCTCTTACACCAGGGATACATCTATTAAACCAGGGATACATCTCTTATACCAGGGATACTTCTCTTATACCAGGGATACCTCTATTACACCAGGGATACATCTCTTATACCAGGGATACATCTATTACACCAGGGATACATCTCTTATACCAGGGCTACATCTATTACACCAGGGATACATCTCTTATACCAGGGATACATCTATTACACCAGGGATACATCTCTTATACCAGGGATACATCTCTTACACCAAGGATACATCTATTACACCAGGGATACATCTCTTATACCAGGGATACATCTATTACACCAGGGATGCATCTCTTATACCAGGGTTACTTCTCTTATACCAGGGATACATCTATTACACCAGGGATACATCTCTTATACCAGGGATACATCTATTACACCAGGGATACATCTCTTATACCAGGGATCATTCTCTTACACCAGGGATGCATCTCTTATACCAGGGATACTTCTCTTATACCAGGGATACATCTATTACACCAGGGATACATTTCTTATACCAGGGATACATCTTTTACACCAGGGATACATCTCTTATACCAGGGATACATCTATTACACCAGGGATACATCTCTTATACCAGGGATACATCTATAACACCAGGGATACATCTCTTATACCAGGGATACATCTCTTATACCAGGGATACATCTATTACACCAGGGATACATCTCTTACACCAGGGATACATCTCTTATACCAGGGATACATCTGTTACACCAGGGATACATCTCTTATACCAGGGATACATCTATAAAACCAGGGATAGATCAATTACACCAGGGATACATCTCTTACACCAGGGATACATCTCTTATACCAGGGATACATCTATTAAACCAGTGATACATCTCTTATACCAGGGATACATCTCTTACTCCAGGGATACATCTCTTACTCCAGTGATACATCTATTACACCAGGGATACATCTCTTACACCAGGGATACATCTCTTACTCCAGTGATACATCTATTACACCAGGGATACATCTCTTACTCCAGGGATACATCTCTTACTCCAGTGATACATCTATTACACCAGCGATACATCTCTTACTCCAGTGATACATCTATTACACCAGGGATACATCTATTACACCAGGGATACATCTCTTACACCAGGTATACATCTCTTACTCCAGGGATACATCTCTTATACCAGGGATACAACTCTTACACCAGGGATACATCTCTTACTCCAGTGGTACATCTATTACATCAGGGATACATCTATTACACCAGGGATACATATCTTATACCAGGGATACATCTATTACACCAGGGATACATCTCTTATACCAGGGTTACATCTCTTATACCAGGGATACATCTATTACACCAGGGATACATCTCTTATACTAGGGATACATCTATTACACCAGGGATACCTCTCTTATACCAGGGATACATCTCTTATACCAGGGATACATCTCTTACACCAGGGATACATCTCTTATACCAGGGATACATCTATTCCACCAGGGATATATCTCTTATACCAGGGATACATCTCTTATACCAGGGATACATCTCTTACACCAGGGATACATCTCTTATACCAGGGATACATCTCTTATACCAGTGATACATCTCTTATACCACGGATAAATCTTTTATACCAGGGATACATCTCTTACACTAGGGATACATCTCTTATACCAGGGATACATCTCTTATACCAGGGATACATCTCTTGTCTTACACCAGGGATACATCTCTTATACCAGGGATAAATCTCTTATACCAGGGATACATCTCTTACACCAAGGATACATCTATTACACCAGGGATACATCTCTTATACCAGGGATACATCTATTACACCAGGGATGCATCTCTTATACCAGGGATACTTCTCTTATACCAGGGATACATCTATTACACCAGGGATACATCTCTTATACCAGGGATACATCTATTACACCAGGGATACATCTCTTATACCAGGGATCATTCTCTTACACCAGGGATGCATCTCTTATACCAGGGATACTTCTCTTATACCAGGGATACATCTATTACACCAGGGATACATCTCTTATACCAGGGATACATCTTTTACACCAGGGATACATCTCTTATACCAGGGATACATCTATTACACCAGGGATACATCTCTTATACCAGGGATACATCTCTTATACCAGGGATACATCTATTACACCAGGGATACATCTCTTACACCAGGGATACATCTCTTATACCAGGGATACATCTGTTACACCAGGGATACATCTCTTATACCAGGGATACATCTATAAAACCAGGGATAGATCTATTACACCAGGGATACATCTCTTACACCAGGGATACATCTCTTATACCAGGGATACATCTATTAAACCAGTGATACATCTCTTATACCAGGGATACATCTATTACACCAGGGATACATCTATTACACCAGGGATACATCTCTTATACCAGGAATAAATCTATTAAACAAGGGATACATCTCTTATACCAGGGATACTTCTCTTATACCAGGGATACATCTATTACACCAAGGATACATCTCTTACACCAGGGATACATCTATTAAACCAGGGATACATCTCTTATACCAGGGATACTTCTCTTATACCAGGGATACCTCTATTACACCAGGGATACATCTCTTATACCAGGGATACATCTATTACACCAGGGATACATCTCTTATACCAGGGCTACATCTATTACACCAGGGATACATCTCTTATACCAGGGATACATCTATTACACCAGGGATACATCTCTTATACCAGGGATACATCTCTTACACCAAGGATACATCTATTACACCAGGGATACATCTCTTATACCAGGGATACATCTATTACACCAGGGATGCATCTCTTATACCAGGGATACTTCTCTTATACCAGGGATACATCTATTACACCAGGGATACATCTCTTATACCAGGGATACATCTATTACACCAGGGATACATCTCTTATACCAGGGATCATTCTCTTACACCAGGGATGCATCTCTTATACCAGGGATACTTCTCTTATACCAGGGATACATCTATTACACCAGGGATACATCTCTTATACCAGGGATACATCTTTTACACCAGGGATACATCTCTTATACCAGGGATACATCTATTACACCAGGGATACATCTCTTATACCAGGGATACATCTATAACACCAGGGATACATCTCTTATACCAGGGATACATCTCTTATACCAGCGATACATCTATTACACCAGGGATACATCTCTTACACCAGGGATACATCTCTTATACCAGGGATACATCTGTTACACCAGGGATACATCTCTTATACCAGGGATACATCTATATAACCAGGGATAGATCTATTACACCAGGGATACATCTCTTACACCAGGGATACATCTCTTATACCAGGGATACATCTCTTACTCCAGGGATACATCTCTTACTCCAGTGATACATCTATTACACCAGGGATACATCTCTTACACCAGGGATACATCTCTTACTCCAGTGATACATCTGTTACACCAGGGATACATCTCTTACTCCAGGGATACATCTCTTACTCCAGTGATACATCTATTACACCAGCGATACATCTCTTACTCCAGTGATACATCTATTACACCAGGGATACATCTATTACACCAGGGATACATCTCTTACACCAGGTATACATCTCTTACTCCAGGGATACATCTCTTATACCAGGGATACAACTCTTACACCAGGGATACATCTCTTCCTCCTGTGGTACATCTATTACATCAGGGATACATCTATTACACCAGGGATACATATCTTATACCAGGGATACATCTATTACACCAGGGATACATCTCTTATACCAGGGTTACATCTCTTATACCAGGGATACATCTATTACACCAGGGATACATCTCTTATACTAGGGATACATCTATTACACCAGGGATACCTCTCTTATACCAGGGATACATCTCTTATACCAGGGATACATCTCTTACACCAGGGATACATCTCTTATACCAGGGATACATCTATTCCACCAGGGATATATCTCTTATACCAGGGATACATCTCTTATACCAGGGATACATCTCTTACACCAGGGATACATCTCTTATACCAGGGATACATCTCTTATACCAGGGATACATCTCTTATACCACGGATAAATCTCTTATACCAGGGATACATCTCTTACACTAGGGATACATCTCTTATACCAGGGATACATCTCTTATACCAGGGATACATCTCTTGTCTTACACCAGGGATACATCTCTTATACCAGGGATAAATCTCTTATACCAGGGATACATCTCTTATACCAGGGATACATTTCTTGCTGTCAGATGCTTCTTTCTTCTCCCTTGATTCAGATTTCTTCATCTTCTGCAGTATTTGGGGTACCCTCCCCTAATCCGCAAGTAGAGGCTGATTCTAGGTTGGATGAAAAGTAGTCACAGAAGCCTGATTTACTACCTTTAAATAATAAATTTATTTGGAATAAAGATACTTGGTGTCAGCGTCCTGTCTTTTTTAAAATATTTTTTAAAACTGGACATGCGCCAGCAGGCCCTTAATGTACTGGCATGTTGGCACTTGGTGGGACTTGTAGTTCACCTGCAAAGAACAATATTATTGATTTTCCCTGCACTCAACGCCCTGGGTAGTGGGGAATAGTCCGATGTTTTGTGGGATTCCAGCCCTGCGCTGACCAGTTTGGGGCTGGTTATCGTTATGGCAGTGGGAACCCCTCGCTGTGTGTCTCCCTCATATAATGCTATCCCCCCGGCTAGTTCATCCTGGTGCTTGTTATTGTAAAATAGGGGGAACACCCTGCTGTTTTTTTCCAGTACCATACAAGGATCAGAGCCTTAAGGCTGGTTTTAGATTTGGATGGCGACCCCACACATTTTGTTTATGTTTTTTTTTAACTATTTCTATCCTTTTACACATAACAAAGCCTGCACAGATCATATTGAGCTGTGCAGTGCTTGCCTATTGTTTAGGTTCTATTCCACAGTGGATTCAATAGAAGCCACTGCCAAAGAGAACACGCTACGGCGGATTTTCATTTAGAATTCCCGGGGGTTTAATTTTATTCATCAAAACTGCTGCTTAGTAAATGCTATCAATTAGACATAGAAACTGCCGTCAATTGACAGTGGTTTTCGGCGGCTTCTAAATGACACCGAAACTGCTGCTTAGTGAATTACACCGATGTCCACTGGTTAATTTTACAATTGTTCAGAGCTCATTTGGACTCAATGCTGTCTTTGATGTTGATTCATAATAGTCAACACAAAGAAACCAGTGTACACAGTGATACATGAAGGCGATATGATGAGTAGAGAGTTTCAGGGTTTCACCCATCTGTGATTTGCGTTTTTATCGCTATCTTAATGGTGCATACACACGGTCAGATTTGTCAGATGAACGATTGAACAATTTTACCAACGATGAATGATTGAACGATTTCTGACAGTATTAAAATTAATGAAATCGTCAAAATCTGACTGCAAACGCAGACGATGTCTGATATCGTTATCTGACATGCGGTATCGTTCCCTGTAGGGTTAATGCATGCCCTATATGTCAAAGATATGAATGATTTTTACAATTGTTATCGTTCATATCTGACAACAAATCTGACTGTGTGTATACACCCTAACACTGAATCTTGCCAGCAGCATTTGAATGACCAAGAGCAGGGTATTGCCAAGGAACATGGGTCAATTTGATACAAAAATAATGATATTTTAAAAGAAAACAAATAATGGATATTAAAATAAACAAATGTTTATTTTAATATCCATTAAGTCAGTGGTTCCCAAACTTTTGTGAATCACGCCGCCCTAGAGTATCGGCATTGTTTTCATGGCACCCCGAAGCCAAAAGCTTGTTATTGAGAAATACAGAAAAAATAAATGATCAAGTAAATTTTGCTTTCTTGTCATCCTTAGGTTCATTTATGTGCTTCTGTTTGTCCACATATTTACATTGCATTGACTAAATAATTTGATTTGGTGCTGGACCACCAACCTAAGGCACCCCTGCAAGTGTCCCGAGGCACCCCAGAGTGCTACGGCACACAGTTTGGGAACCACTGTATTAAGTAGAAGAGTGTTTGGTTATAATTAGGGATGTTCGTCGACCCCCGTGTTTTGGTTTAGGATCTGCATCTCCATCAAGGTTTTGGATCTGGATTTGGTTTTTAAACTACCTTCAAGTGTTTTGGTTTTGGTTGAGGATCTGGATTTTTTAAATAAAAAATAGATACATTTAAAAAAAAAACAGCTAAAATCATGTAATTTATGCAATCCAAAACCCCAAATTCGGATTTAAAATCCAAATTCCGAACCGCAAAAAGATCAGAACCGCGACCCGGATTTACCAGGATTGCCTCAGGAGATTAGAACCGTGACTTGAATTTATCCGGATTCACAACATTTGGGTGGATTCGGATTTCTGGAGAACCGAACCGCACATCTCTAGTTATAATGTACCAATTTTATGGTAAGAGGCATGGGCATACCAGACCTCTTTAAAAGCATAAACATTAAATAGTAAAAGAAGTAGGTTAAAAACTGTAGATAATAAAAAAAAGCAACAACAATGTATTAAAAAATAGAATGAGATAAATGGTAGAAGTACCAAAATTTCCCTGCACTTAGCCTGCAACGCGTTTCGCAGATCAGGTCTACTGACTCCCTCCCCCCTATTTCTTGGTGCCTTTGGGGGCTACTTAAAAAAAAAATAATAATAATCCAGGAGGTTCTTTATTATCATTATTTTTTGTGATCCAATTTAAGCAATTTTCTTTTACTATTTATCTTGTTTCCTGAAAATTATAACCTGTTGTTCCTCAATAATATCTGTGAACCATTGTGCATTGTAACCTCTCACTGCTAGTACACATGCTGGCACGTTGCTGATAACTAGACACTCTACAATTACTTTCTTGACTGGTTTAGTTCCATTAAGCAAATTAACAATACTGATAAAATGGGGTGAGACACTCATTTCCTAAATAATAGCGTCTCTAAATAGGAAAGTACTTGGCAGCTCTGCATTCAGTCAAAGGACATTTCTCAGCTCTAAACGAATGGATGTGTAACTCACTGGATTTCAAGTATAAAAGCTCCTTTTGATTTCACATGAACTACATATGTTGATAGGGAGTGTTACAATTTCATTTATAAATAGTCCTATTGCGATCTAGTATCCTGCTCCCATATACTAATGCTTTGCTGTGTGTCGCATTCTATGAAAGCTTGCATCAAAAGGGTTTTACCCGTTTAAAACTTTTTTTTATTCTCTCCCCCTATTTTACTCTACTACATTGGAGAGAGTCACTTGCCCAGCGCCATTAGTCCACAACTAGTGGGGACCTCTGCTGGTCAGTCCAGCAATGGCCTGAGTAGCACCAGAAGAAGTTACAGCTGAAGATCCAACAGTAGAGCTTGGTGACCTTCCATTTAGGGATACGTCTCTCAGCACACCATCGCCTCCCCCCTGCATCATCTCTCAGCAACACCATCACCTTCCCGTGTTGTCTCTCAGCCACAGCATCACCTCCCCACCGCATTGTCTCTCAGCCACAGCATCGCCTCCCACCGCATTGTCTCTCAGCCACACCATCACCTCCCCACCACATCATCTCTCAGTACACCATCACCTCGCCACCTGCATCATCTCTCAGCACACCATCACCTCCCCCCTGCGTCACCTCTCAGTACACCATCACCTCCCCACCTGCGTCATCTCTCAGCACACCATCACCTCCCCCCTGCTTTGTCTCTCAGCACACCATCACCTCCCCACCTGCGTCATCTCTCAGCACACCATCACCTCCCCCCTGCGTCACCTCTCAGCCACACCATCACCTCCCCCCTGCTTTGTCTCTCAGCCACACCATCACACACTGACACAGATACACACAGACACACATGCTGACACAGATATACACACACTGACACATAAACACACACACTGACACACACACTGACAGATAAACACACACACCGAGACATACACACACACACACTGACACAGATATACACACACTGACACAGATACACACACACACTTACACAGATACACACACACTGACACATACACATTCACACAGATACACACACACTGACACATAAACACACTGACACATACACACACACTGACACAGATACACACACAATGACACAGATATACACACAAACACTGACACAGATACACACTCAATGACACAGATATACACACACACACACTGACAGATACACACACATGCACACACTGACACATACACACTACACAGATACACACACACACTTACACATACACACTGACACAGGTACACACACACTGACACATACACACACTGACACATACACACTTCACAGATACACACACTGGCACATATACACACACACACACACTCTGACACACACACACACACACACTGACAGCCTACACAGAGACCAGCTCTCCCCCCATGGCAGTCCGGCCCCCCTCTTCCCCCTGCAGCAGTCCACCACCCCTCCCGCGGGGGCAATAGAAACTAATACATGCCTGCTCTGGAGCACCGGGGAAGGTGGAATCTGTCATCCAGTGGCAGCTGTCTGGCTACAATATGGCAGGACTGCCTTGGAGGGGCTGCACACTTCTGCTGCACCTCCCCCTACAGTCAGACCAGCCAGCTCCAGCAGGCACACTTGCCTGCTCTTTAAAGTGGTCCGTGCACAATGGTGGCAGCGGAGGGTGTGTGGGGGGGGAAGGTTATGATTCCCTGGCTGGCAGCACCCCCCTCTGGTGGGCCTGTCATAGCGTCCAGGGCACGTGCCCCACCCGACCCCCCTAGTTATGCCACTGGTCACGGATATACCTTTAACCATATTATCTAGGAGTTTGTGGACACTGTCATATCCAAGGTGACATAACCTTCTGTGCCAGTGTTCCGTAGACTGCGAGTCAGAGGTCATTATCGCATAACACTCTTGTGTGTCAAGCACATATAGTTGATGGTACCAGTTGCTAGTACATTCCCACTTTTGTTTCATACTATGCACTTTCCTTTTATGTACTGGACTCTGCAACTTCTTTGTTCCAGAACACTTGTGGTTATGAGGTTTGTCCCCATATCTGCTACATTGCACATCTTGGATTTCAGTGACTTTGGTTTTAGGCCCTCATTCAGAGCCGTACGCTCTGAGCAGAGCGCACGCTTTGAATGAGGGCCGCCCTCCATAATTCTGGAGCGTCCTCCTGGACGCTCGTATAGCTGTGGGTCACCATCCACAGCCTATACGAGCGTGCAGTTTGATGGCTGCGATGGTCGTGACCATCGCGACCATCGAAACTGCGAGCCGGAGCCTGCGGTTGAGGTTTTCAACCGCAAGGCCCGGAGTGATTTTGGCTCTATCAGAGCCAAAATCACTCCCACTGACATCACTAGTGATGTCAGTGGGCTGGCTTCTGACGGTAGGTGTTCCCTTGGGAACGCCCCCGTCAGGGAGGCACGCCCCCGGCACGCCCACCAAAGGGGGCGTGCTGTCAATCAACATCGACAGCACGCCCCCTTTGATCAGACACAACGAGCGAAGGACTTTCCTTCGCTCGTCGCGTCTGGCGCATATGCACGACGGAGCTCCCGCCGTCGTGCGCATGCGCAGTGCACAACATCGACCCACTTGCGAGCGGACAGCCGCTTGCGAGTGGGTCTGAATCAGGCCCTTAGTTCCTATTTTCAGGCAGATAGTGACTGTCCCAACTCTGTAGCTGTAGCTCTGTAGCCCGCCTCATCCTCCTATACTGTCTGCAGGGCTGTTCACATGTCTTTAGCTGACATTCCTCATGTATAACAGAATAAACGTGCCTTTCAGCACCTAAGCCTATTGTTCCAATGGATTTTTCAACATCATCTGGGCTTGGACTTTCAACTGGGTTAACTGTAACTTTCTACAGCCTCTCCTGCTTAAGTTGCATTTCCATTGTAATTTTCCATGTGGTGTAATTCTCTGATCCTTTCATCTTAATAAATCCCATCATGGATTTAGCTCCTATGTACATGTTCTGTACTGGAAACACTGATGCAGCCTCACTGGTAAACTTCTCTTGTTAACTCTGCTGATTTACTTTTTGCTGACACGTGTCTTCTCTTTTGGCACCTGGTGTGTCCATGGTGTTTAGGTGCCTGGGCCTATAACCTGTTGGTATGTGTGTACTATTTGCGGTGGGATGCAGGTTATATAATAGTTGACACCAGCAGAATCCAGACACATCAGGCAGCCTTAGTACTTAACAAAGTGTTTGGATTATTGAAGTGTATTAGAGGTGTCTGTTCAGCCATATTCACAGTTACACACTTAGTGGATCTGAAGGGAGAGGAGCTTGAGTGGGACCTACAGAGGACCAGCTAGTCATGTATGATGGTAACTTTGAAGGTATATGCAGGATCTAAGCAGGATATACACAGGGTCCACTGTGGTGCTCTAACACAATAGCTAGATGGCCCATGCATGTGCAGAAGACCCAATGGCGGCCATCTTGGTAATGACGAATGTTTCAGTCAAGGGGCATTCATGGAGACAGTGCATTAGCCCACTCCATATTTCAACAGTGCTTACATTATTCACTGTGCTGCAGGGAAGCTTTCAGATACAGTAATATAAATGCCCCAATCACCCTTACAAAGAGAGGGCAAAGTACAAGTTTGCTTTAACTAGCGTTGTTCTTTAATGCTTATGTGAATAAGCCCACAACCGGCTTCTCCATTAATTACTTTTTGGCTGCTTGCAGCGCTTTTTTCCCATTCAAAATATATTTACTTCGAGTGGAGAAAAGTCATAGAGAGGCCAATTATTTGTGGGGTCACCTGTTACTGGTCTGAATGGTCACCCTCTATAACACACTTTCCAAATAACTTTTAAATCATGCAGAATGTCTTCCATTAGACAATATAATCTTTGTATTGTAACTGCTTGTTGTGTAATCGCACTATCGCACTGTGTAAGCCGCACAGCACAGCCAACAAGCTCAAGAAGGGAAGGGTCCTGGCATTTTTTTTACAATGTACAAAGTGTACAGTCAAGTTTTAACAAGAAATCATTTTTTATCTTTCCTCATTCCTAATCTCAGCTTGAATTGTCTAATAAGGGAGCAGTAGGAGAAAGGTAATTCCTAGTTGGCTGCTATACTACGAGTATTAACTGTAGTGTGTAATCATTTTATTGTTTACTGTCCCTGCTGTCTACATTTTCTCAGGCGTATTAAGTTATACATTTTATTTAGAAATTCAGATTTAATTTCATTCCCCCGGAACCTTACAGATTAAGAAAAAAAAAAAACTTTGAAACTTTTGACACCTAACTTTCTCAATTGTACTAATAAGTATCTGAAAAATGTAAGTATTTATCCGTAAATCGCTGGGCATTGACGTTTAAAGTTTTGATTATATGACATCGGGAAACCTCATGTGGTTTTATAAACACACGTAATGGTTTGTTAAAAGGTCCGGTTGATAATATGTGTATTTCTCAGTGACATTAATAGACGCCAGTGTAACACCAATGTCAGGCTTCTGAAAAATGATACCACTATGGCTACCTAGAGTGCAGCATAAATCATGCATGGCTGACGCCGCTGTAGATTCACGGGGAATTTTTCGAGCGATTTGGGCTTTGCATTTATTTTAGGCGTGTCATTGAAAAATAAAAAAGCCTATGATCCTGGACATGCTTATAGAGCTAGTCGTGATAGATTGGTCCCTTCATTTCCAAACAGTATCAAGTGTCAAATCTAGAATGCATCCCATCTTCATAAAACGAATACATGTATTTTAATCAGTCGCTAAAAATTCGATACATTTTGCAGTGTTAGAAAATAGAAACTAGCCACAAAAGCTACATAGTATATAAAAGCAAAATAAAACTACAGTAGAGGCAATCCTTACCAACCAATAAGTAAAAAGAGATGATGATATACTGTATGGGGCTGATTCATGCAATTGTAAATTCACGATTATCAGGAATCAGAACGGGTCTGCGATCCTGCACGCAGACTGGCATTGATTGACAGTCTGCTGCCGTTTGTGGGAGGGGAGTGGGCGGTGACGGCCTCCGTTTCCCAAAACAGAGGCATGTCGCCGCCGTTGGGGGGGGAGGGAGAGAAGAGGCCAGGATCTCCATCGTCTGACGGAGATTTCCTGGCCTCTTTCTCTCATCTGCGGTGGCCGCCATGATTGGCTGCATGGGTACAACGCAGCTCGGATCGGTAATGCAGGTTTGCAGCTGCAATAAGGGGCATTTCTAGAGAGGAGGGGGCCCGTGTGCAGTCTCCGTCATGGGCCCCCTCCTCTCTGTCCGGCGGCCGGCAGCGCACTGAGTAGTGTGCGGCCAGCGCCGCACTAATAGACTCTGGGCACTAGAGTGTGCCCAGAGTCTATAGCACATGCACAGGTCACTGGGAAAATGGCCGCGGTGGCCATTTTCCCTGTACTGCGCATACGATGGGAAAATGGCCACCATGGCCATTTTCCAGCCGTTTATTATTGCGCCGACGTGGGACTCCGGAGAGGTAAGTATAATATGGGTGCAGGATGAGCGGTGCGGGCCCCCCCTGGACCAAGGGGCCCATGTGCCCCGCACACCCTGCACCCATTGTAAATAAGCCACTGGCTGCAAAAGCTTAGCAATAAAAGCTGAATAAGCCCCTACATCAAGAATTATATGTGTAGAGAAGAGTGTTACATGTTTCCTTAGCATGTTTGCATTGTGTACAGTTCTGAAGCAGGGTGTGCCAGCTCCACTTTCAAACATGTGACATCATGATGTCATGCTGAGGAGGCGGGGTCACCAACACCAGGAAGAAGAGAACTGCAGAGAGCATCATTAGAGCACCCTGGACAGCTCTACAGGCTGCAGAATGTGTGTCTGGAACACCCAAAGAGGCTCTGCTGCAGTTCTACTGCCATTCCATGCACCTGCAAGTCAAATGCAGGTGCCATGGGTCAGTGATGGTGCTGCCCCCCAGGGCCCTGCGCAATGGGCAGCAGCACTGCTCGCACATTCCTAGTAACTTCTCTGAATTCACACTGAGCATGCTCAGAATCAGGGCCGGATTAAGGGCCTGATTCAGACCCGCTCGCTAGCGATATGCGCTCGCAAGCGGGTTGATGGTGGCCCAGTGCGCATGCATGCCGTCGCTCCGGGTCTCGTACCAAAGGGGGCGTGCTGTCGATGTTGAGTGACAGCACGCCCCCTTTGGTGGGTGGGCCGGGGGTGTGGCTGCCCAGATGGAGGCATTCCCATGGGAACGCCTTCCGTCTGGGGCCAGCCCCACTGACATCAGTGATGTCAGTGGGAGTGCTTTCGGCTCTGTTAGAGCTGAAAGCACTCTAGGGCTTGCGGCAATGAGACCCTTCCACAAGGGTCTCGTCGCAAGCCCGATGGTCGCGATGGTCTTGACTATTGCGACCATCTTTCTGGCCGCTCGCTATAGCTGTGGGTGGTCACCCACAGCTATGCAAGCGGCCAGGAGGCCGCTCTAAAAAACCAGAAGGACGGCCCTGATTCAGAGCGAGCGCTCTGGCAGAGCGTCCGGCTGTGAATCAGGCCCTAAGGCCACATAGGCCTGGAGCTGAAAATGGTCAAGGGCCTATACTGAGAAGGGGTAGAGCTGTGATCTGTGCTGTGTGGGTGTGGTCAAAGTCACCTTGGTGTGTACACCCTCTACACTATGAGACACAATGTCTCCCTAGCTACATAGAAATAGAAAAATTGCATAATTTGTTTTTAGGGGGAAAACTAGAAAAACTATTTATGGCCAGTTAGGCAGCTAGTAATCATGCTGTCATGTTGATGGGCCTATTTTTATGTGGAGGCCTGGAGCTGTAGCTCCAGCCGCCCCATTGTTAATCTGGCCCTGCTCAGAATATACTGTATATAAGAACACGCAAACACGGTTACGTAGATTCATGCGCAGTTATGACCAAGGAGGTGGTACAGTGGTGGATTATGCATTCTCGCGTGTTCACGAATGCAATCTGTACAAAACACAACATACAGGAGCACCATTAAGTAGCAGATACAGGTGATAGGGGAGACACAGAAATTCCTTTATTAAAAAGTGTCAGGGGGAAATGCGATAGCCTGCGAAATGTAGGCACTGGCGGGATCATGGTGAGTCTGTCCTTTTCTAAAAGTGCCAATAATTTGAAATCCTTGCTGCTTTAAAAAAAAACGGGCATGGAATGGGCGAGGTGAGTAAAAGTCCAGACAATGATCTTTTAAAATCCACTTAATATGTTTTGATTGAAACCTCTAGCTAATGAGTAGATAATGTCTGATTAATAATAATACTGTATGCTCGCCGAATTATTAACGAGCAGGTTTTAATCTTTATTGATCATCATAAGAGTAATTTACTAAACAGTGAATGGACATGCAATTAGTGGTAAAGTGGCAAGCTGTAACTTGTGGCTATTTTAACCCTGGTTGTCGTTGGTTGATAATACGGTGAGAAATGAGTGATATTATGGACACACAGTAAAGTTGAGCCACAGCTGCTGCAGCTAGGCAGCAAAATGTAAACAAGAATTTTAAAAAAATAAAAATATTAGTCCATACCCTATTGATTCTTTGAAATTAAGAACCACTACTCAAGACTATGCCTAGTTGTCACCCCCATGTACACACACACGGCGACAGGGGGGGACTAGAGGCAGAGATGTACCAGGCCCTGAGGTTCCAGGGGGCCAATGAAGGTGCTGGAGAGACACTGTCAGGCTGGATAGATGCTGTGGGGCTGGAGAGACACTGTGGGGAGTGGAGAGACACTGTGGGGACTGGAGAGAAACTGTGGTTTGGGGCTGGAGAGACACTGTGAGCTGCAGCTGGAGAGAAACTGGGCTGGGGCTGGAGAGACACTGTTGGGGCTGGTGAGATGCTGTGGGTCTGGAGTGACACTGTGGGGCTGGAAACACAGAAGTGGTCTGGAAAGACACAAGGGCAGGTTGAGGCAGACAGAAGGGAGCTGGAAAGACAGAAGGGGGGTTTGAGGCTTAAGATATTTGGCGAGAAGTGGCTGGAGATTATCCACAACTGGCAAGATTAGAAGGGAAAAGTTTAGGGACAGTAATCTTAATTATAAAGAAACATTACAGATACAAATGATACCAAATTGGCAAACACAGCTTACTAATGTAAAATAGTTTGATAAGGAAAGTTCACATTCTGTCCCAAAACTTTTGTTACCTCTGCTATATGGCAATGACATTGGCTAAATTCCTATGCTAACAGGCATCTTCCGGACCATGTGATCTCCTACGTGAATAGTGAATACCGACTGAAGTCCCCTCCTGCCCAGGAAGGAACAATTTCTTCTGAGGTTCTCAGTTGCAGAGAAACCACATACAGATAAGGCAGACACTCAAGCGACTGGCCTGTACCTGCCAGGGACCCGGGATGAGGGACACAAAAACGGTGGGTGTTCTGTGTCCCCTGATTTCTGGTCAACCCTACTGATAATGGTCAACCCTAAAATATGCCATTGGAATAAGCTAAAAACAACTCCAACAGCAAAGAAGATCATGATAACCATGTTTTGGGACCACAAGGGCGTGCTTCTTGTTAATTTCCTCACACGAGCCGGTTGCAGATGTCAATTTGTCAAAATCGACCTGGGTTGCTGTGAACAGGTGTTGTATTGCTGCACGATAACGCCAGGTCAACCGCAAGCATGAGTTGTTATGGCGCTATCATTGGGAGGTACTGGACAATCCTCCCTACAGCCCTGACATGGCATCAAGTGATTTCCATCTCTTTGGACCATTGAAGAAGCAGCTGGTTAAAAGGCGATTCGCAACAGACAGTGAAGTTCAGCAAGCCGTCATGTCCTAATTTATTCTATGCCGGGATAGATGCCTTGGGGTACTTTTGTAACAATTGCTTAGACAAGAATGGGGACTATGGAAAAATAATCTGTACCAAGGCCACACTATTGATTATATGTATATGTATGAACTGAATAAATTACACAATGAGAGGTCTTGTTACCTTATTTATTGAACTGCCCTCGTATTATACTTTCAGATTTGTAATAAACATGATTACTCTTTTTGTGTTTCATTTAATTAACCCCCGCCCGCCCCCCGCCCCACAGCGCAGTCCATAAACTAACCTATAGTTGCTTCCTTTCTGACCACAATACGAATGCACTAAGGACTCCACAGTGATGGATTCGTACAGCTTATAGGTAAGATCCGGACTGGTATAAATGTCTGTGCATGACTGTAAATGGCTTCTATTTCGGGGCTCCACATATTATTCACTTTATTCATTTCACCCAAAATAGCTTTTTGCACTAATAAGTGATGCATATAGAAGACGTATGTGCCTAATTCTGAGCCTGAGCAGCACCATAAATTCATTTAACAATCCTCTCTGAGAGCCATTTGTTGCCCGGTTGTATAATTTTATTCCTCGTGTATTCCTATTCAACCATTTTGAATGAATAATTATACCAAATGGTCATTAAAAGCGGAGCTGAGAACGTGCGGTGACAGCAAGAGAAAAGTTCACATCTCCTCCACAAGAGATAAAACAATTCTCCGGCTTCTCTCTTTGCAAAATAGCAATATTAGGCCAAGAGCTCTATTTTTCGTTCAGATTTTGGCTCAAACAGTAAAGTAGACAGTAAAGTAGACAGTAAAGTAGACAAAAACAGTAACAAATCCGTAAAACACACCAGCATTAGCTGTTATTTAGAACTAGAGATGAGCGGGTTTGGATCTCAGAGATCCGAACCCACTCGAATTTTGAGATCCGGGGCAAGAACCAAACATGCATACAGTTCCTCCGCTGGCCTTGGATCTCAAGCCGAGAAAAAAACCATAGAGACGAAATCTCGCGGCTCGCGAGCTTTCGCCTCCACGATCTATGTAGTATATAGGGACCATGCAGCGGATTCCATTTCACTCCGGCTGTGGAGACTGAACAGGGAGGGTGGGTAGTGTAGGGCTGGGAGAGGCGCTGGTGCTCTGCTGTGCTGTCTGCTGTGTCCTGGGCTGGTGCTGATCCATCTGGGCTGGTGCTGTGCTGTCTGCTGCATCCATCTGGGCTGCTGCTGATTCATCTGGGCTGGTGCTGTGCTGTCTGGTGTTGGTACTGTGCTGTCTGCTGTGTCCATCTGGGCTGTTGCTGATCCATCTGGGCTAGTGCTGTGCTGTCTGCTGCGTCCATCTGGGGTGGTGCTTATCAATCAGGGCTGGTGCTGTGCTGTCTGCTTCGTCCATCTGGGCCCAAGTTCTGGACCCCCCCCAAAAAATATATATATATTGTCAATTTATTTTCTGTGTGCGTGTGTGTGTTCGTGTTAGGCTTAGCCGCACAAGATGCAGCAAGTTGCAACCTAGTGCTGCCCGACTCCAGTCGTCATCAATCTGTGCTCTAGGCCCAAGTTCTGGATCTGAAAAAAATAAAAATAAATAAATTGTCTTTTTTAGTCTAATATTTGTCTGTGTGTGCACAACTGCAAGTGTGTGAATTTTGTAACTGCACCTTGGCTACACTATTGGTGCTCGTGACACTGCTTCAAGACTGCAGAAAATATGGAGGGCTGTCACCTGACAGGAGAGCAAGGCCAAGAACCACATGTTGTAGCTGCAGACAGTAGAGCAAGGCTGTCAACTTCCTCATCCTTTATGAAAGCCCATGCCCCAGGGCTTAAGTCACACCATTGATATGGTAAAGCTTCTTTTACTGAAGTTAAGAAAAAAAAATTTAAAGGAAATTTGCCTTTAGATAAACAAAAAATTGGCATTATGCCATTCACTACACGAAGTGGCAAGGAAAGGATAAGGCCTTGGCATTTCTTTAGGAAGACTGCCGGTTCTGATTCTGATAGCACTTCTGATTGTAGTAGTAGTGGTGGTGGTATCATTAAAAAAATGAAAGTTGTTAAGATGAGTAAGACAGCTCTGGAAAAACCAACTGTGTGCCCTGAGAAATCAAAATCACAAATCCCCGAGGAAAGTGCAAGTGTATCCGCGGTTGCCAAGGATCCTCCAAGTTCCAACATTTGTGTGCCCTCTGTAAATGTGGGGAAGGGCAGTCAACATCTTGCACATGTAGTTATCGAGGATGCGTTTGTGGAATTGCACATGGAGGAGGATATTTTGGTAGTTGAAGGTGCTAAGGATGATGAGGATGTTGATGATGAAGATGTTGGTGATGAGGATGTTGATGCCGAGGATGTCCTTTGTGTAAGTAAGGCAACAGCTGTTGCCCATGGATTGAAAAAGCCAAAGCCCATTGTTATCATGCCGGGGCAAAAGACAAAAAAATCCACTTCTCACGTGTGGAATTATTTCCACCCCAATCCGGACAACAGTTGTCAAGCCATATGTAACCTTTGCCAAGCAAGAGTGAGTAGAGGGAGGGACCTAAACCATCTAGGAACCTCCTCCTTGTTACGTCATCAAATATCAAAGTGTATGTTGCCAAGTTCCAAAACTCAAAACGTAACAAGTCGAGTGTCACCTACCTGCTCCCTCTCTGTGGGATCCAAGCGCCTTCGATCTCCAACACTAACACCTGCATCATCAACATCCTCATTCATCATCGGGAGTAGTCCTGCTGCATCCAACGTTGTTATTCGAAGCATGATTGACTCCTCTCCTATCCGTGATTCCTCAGAAGGATCCTTGATGACTACGCCTGTTGCTGCTGCTGTTGCTGTGAGTGGATCTTCATCCCAGAAAGGGACCAGGAGAAAGACTACTTGTAGAGTATCCTCCAAAAAACAATTAACTGTCAAACAATCATTTGCAAGGGCAAACAAGTATGACAGCAATCACCCAGTTGCACAGCAGATTACTGATGCCATAACATCTATGCTGGTATTAGATGTGCATCCAGTATCCGCCATTATGCAGTGGGTTTTCAACAGTTAATTGAGGTGTTGTGTCCTCGCTACCAGATCCCTTCTAGATTCCACTTTGCTAGAACAGCAATTCCAAATCTGTACAAGGACATTAAAAAAGACCTTAATAATGTCCTCAAAAATGCCGTTGTACACACTGTCCACTTGACCACTGATATGTGAACAAGTGGGACAGGGCAAATTAAGGATTACATGACTGTGACATCCTACTGGGTAGGTGTATTGCCAGCAACAGCAGAAGCAACATCTGCCAAAAGACAGCTGATACAGAGGCAGGCTACTCTTTGTATTACAGGTTTCACTAAGAGGCAAACTGCTGAGAACCTCTTAGAAAAACTCAGGGAAATCTTTGCTAAATGGCTTACCACACTTGGACTCTCCTCGGGATTTGTGATTTCGGACAATGCCACCAATATTGTGAGAGCATTACATGTGGGCAAATTCCAACACGTCCCATGTTTTGCTCACTCAATTAATTTGGTGGTGCAACATTTTTAAAAAAATTACAGGAGCGTGCAGGAGATGCTCTCGGTGGCCCGCAAAATATCCAGACATTTTAGACATTCGGCAAAAGCTTGCATGACCAACAGGTACTGTTAAATTTGCCCTGCCATCAGCTGAAGCAAGAGGTAGTAACTCGGTGGAATTCTACCCTCTATATGCTTCCGCAGATGGAGGAACAGCAAAAGGCCATCCACGGCTATACAACGACCTATGCCAGCTTGAGTCAGGTCATTCCCCTCATCAGACTTTTGCAAAAACAGCTGGAGAAACTGAAGAAGGAGCTGAAATGGAGCGATTTTGTAAAGTATGTGAGACTGGTGGATCAAGCCCTTGATTCACTTCACCAGGATCCAAGAGTCGTCAATCTATTGAAATCTGAAAAATATATTTTGGTGACCATTCTGGATCCTAGGTTTAAGTCCTACCTTGTGAGTTTTTTTCCAACAGACCGAAATCTAAAACTATGCAAAGAGCTGTTGGTAAAAAAATTGTCAGCTGCAGCCGCACGTGAAACGCCATCATCTCCTCCTTCAGTTTCTGCAGCTGCCAGGAAAAAAATTCAAATTTTCTTACAGAATGCCTGCTGGTCATGCAGATCGTTCTCCAAAAAATGACATCTGGTCGGGCCTGAGAGAACTGCATACTATTGACATGTCTTCTACCGTGACTATGTGTGATGCGGTCTCCATTCACAGAATGGTGGAGGACTATTTCAGAGATAGCATCCTAATAGGCATGTCAGACAGCCCGTTTCAGTACTGGCAGTAAAAAGAGGCAATATGGAGTCCCATACGCAAACTGGCTCTCCATTACTTAAGTTGCCCACCCTCCAGTGTGTACTCCGAAAGATTTTTCAGCTCAGCTGGTAACCTTGTCAGTGATCAGCGTAGGAGGTTACTTCCTCAAAATGTGGAAAAGATGATGTTCATTAAAATGAATTACAAATTCCACGAGGAAGACCTCTACCAACAATTACATAAAAAAATTACAGAGGCGCCTATGGTGGATTCCATCAGGGACAAATTATTATTGTGTGAAGAAGAGGATGTACACACTGATGGCGATGACGAGGAAGAGGACAACAACAACTTGTAATGTAATGCCAGTTTGTGTATGGGATCATTTTCATTTCCGTGTCCAATGCACATTGGCAGCTTGTTTTATGGGGGTCCAAACAAACCAATTGTTTCAGCCACAATTGGCAGTCCTTGTCACTGAAATGATTGGTTTGTTAAACTGTGAATGTCCTGTTTCGTATACAATATAAGGGTGGGTGGGAATTCCATCTTGCACCTTTTTCCTTTTCAGTATGTACTGGTTGGGGCATTGCTGCCTGACATTTAAAATTAATGTTATGGTTTGTTTAGGAACCAATGATTTATTTTGAAATTAATTTATTATTAATTTTACAGCCAGGGGCTGCACCCAATGAATTGTTTTTAAATTAATTTATTATCAATATTACAGCCAGAGGCTGCACCAATGAATTTCTTTTATTATTAATTATTCAGCCAGGGGCTGCACCAATTAATTGTTTTTTACTTTTTAAATTAAATTATTATTAATTATTCAGCCCGGGGCTGCACCATTGAATTGTTTTTTAAATAATTTATTATCAATTTTACAGCCAGGGGCTGCACCAACTATCAACTATCAATTCTTCAATCCTCAAGGGTATCCCAATCCTCAAGGGTATCATCTTTGCACAGTCCTCAACTCTATTAATAAAGAATCAATATTGGGAGCTGTGAGGTGGTCAAAATTGACTGGAAATGAGTGGAAATAAATGTTATTGAGTTTATTAATACTTTAGGAACAAAAAAAGGCAAATTTGATGTGATTTTGCTGTTTTTTTATTTTTTTAAGAAAAAATCCAGATCCAAAACCAAAACACGAAAACAAAACACAGAGGTGAGGTTTTGGCAAAACCAATCCAGATCTAAAACTAGGGGAGATCCAACCCCCCCCAAAAAAACATATTTAGAACATACTGTATAAGAGAAAGTTTTTAACGTAAGATGCCCCAGTGGCTCCATGGAGAACAAGAAATTGAAGAAAAATCTCTACCCGGCCACCTCCCTGATAAATGACTGTTTAACTAAAAATGAGGCTGCATCCAGTGAGGTGCCACCCCTCTGCTAAACCCCTTCCTGCTCCTCACCCAGGTTTGCCGACTTTGCTGCCCCTCTCTGGGATTGTTTTTAATGTATATCGGCGTTATTTACACCAGCATGCATGCGATGACCGGCGGGATGTATTACATGCAAAATGCGATGCGTCATGCCCTTAGTAGTTGTGCCTGGCAATTTCCATTAAAGTGGCCATTAATCTGCCAGCAATACTACCAATGAATAATTACATTAGTGGTATCATCTCCTGTACTCCGTCTCTGCTCATGTAAATGCATTTTCGCGTTTAAGTGAATGCTTACTTCTAAATATTTTATCTATACATTTATTTGGCAAGTGAATGTATTCTAGGTGTGTTGTAATATCACAAATATTTCTGGGCTGGCATGTGGAAGGGGATGACATGTGCTGCTTTGCAGAAACTGTCATTAAAATTAAAATTTCGGAACTGCAAAGACCGTCACACGCAAAGCAGCCTTTCAAATAATTCCCACTGATCCCCGTAACCTTGCTCAATTAAGGGGGCCCCAAAGATTTCTATTTATTTTTTTTATTTTTTTCCTACAAATGCTCTCACAAATCATCCTCATTCGGGCAGATTGCACAACATCCGAAGAACAGCTGTCAGGTAAAATGACATCAGCAACAATGTATTAGGAATCTGCGCGCCCTTCATCCTGCCAAAATGGGAACAATGATTTTGTAGACCTCTCCCCAGTGGCAGCGACGTGGCTGATGGACGGACGCTGCTGTCATTCTGAACCAAATAACTTTTTCTGCAGGCATTATAAAAAAATTCTATATACCACAGTGATTTAATCCCCATTCCCCATGAGTTATATTAAAGTGAGCATTTTTTTTTTATTATTTATGCCAACAGGTATAGTTAGGTAACTTCTGCAAAAGTTTTTTCGTTTTTTTTATAGCTGTGTTAATACTTTTTTTTTAACAATCTTCAAAACTTTAATGATTTTCACACAAAGCAGAATAATTTAAATGCTTGTAAACCATAAAGTGCATTGAGCCCCAGGAGGTAGGTGCACTATGTAAGTGAAATTATTCGTAGTGTTGCTATTTTTATTTGTATTATTTTATAGTTTTAATAGTATCTTTAATTGTGCTTTTTTTTACTGCTCCTTTCATCCAAAATGATTGTTATGGAAAATATCTACAGAAAATCTTCAATATATATATATGTATGTATAAAAAGATAGATAATTTATTAAAGTAACAGTTAGGGTAAAAGATGTTTTCTTTCATCGATTCCCGCAGCCAAATTCTGTATGTTTGTCTCGATTTAGCGTTTCAGTGGTACAGGGTCTATATATAAAAGTGGTCATCACTGCTTCCTCCTATTTAATAAGAGAGCTACCCAGGGTTGGATTGGCCCACATGGGGTACAGGGGAAATCCCAGGTGGGCGCACTGCCTGTGGGCCCACCCCCCGTCATTTAGGTGTCAGGTTCCAGACCTTAAATTATATATTGTTACTCTATTAGAAACTACACTAAGATTGTCTAATGGTTAGCCAAGCATCTGGTGGCTGGCCATACCCCCTCTGGTGGATGACCACGCTCCTTAAGCATGGGCCCCTTCCACTTCATTCCCCCAGTGTACCCTTCATGCCACAGTCCGACACTAGAGCTACCAAAATCACATTTCTCCTGTGCTCCCTCTAATTTCACCTGTTATGCCATCTATGTGGACTAAGAGTTTGGACAATTTAGCAAGTGCCAGCGTTACCCCCATACCCATCACTGGGAAACCTCCAGAGCCAGAGTAATGCAAAATGGATATGGTTGCAGCAGGGGCGTATCTATAATGGGTGCAGGGTGTGCGGTGCACACGGGGGGCCCACACGGCACACCCTTCACCCATATTTAGTTATACTTACCTTTCCAGGCCGGTGCTGCAGAGCAGCAAAAAAATCACAGGAAAATGGTGGCGGCCATTTTCCTGGTGACACGCATATGTGCAGAAAAGATGTCCCCAAGAATAAGGCTCAGGCGCCATTTTCCTGGAGACCTGCACATGCAAAGTAGAATCTGCCATTGAGCCAGAATCTACTGCACAACTTGAGAGGAGGGGATTCAAATGGAGGCTGCAAATAGGCCCCCTCCTCTCTTAAAACACCCCTGAGTTGCGGAGAGCTGCAGAAGCCTGTTTTACTACTTCATACTAACAGGACTAATGCTGGGGATTGTGTGTGTTCAAGCGGAAATCAGTTCTATTGATTCTACGCCAGCAGCTGCAACCATCCCTATGCTAGCTACAAGCGATCCATCAGACACAGGTCCAAATTCACACAGAGCTTTTGATTCACGCACACAACACTCCAATGACACTCCCACAATTAAGGGTGGTTCCCTGCGATCGCTTTGCCACCACCCAGTTCCCGCCCTGAAATTCCCTACTCTATTTCCAATTTGCATCCAAATCAGAATAAGTCGGGCATTCACTTCTGTGCATGTGCTTTTGGCAAAATCTTGCTTTTTGCATCCATGAAAAAAGTCCTGTGCAAAAGAATCAGGAGTTTATTCAGACCCGGTCGTTAGCTCTATGAGCTCGCAACTGGGTCGATGTTGCTCCATTGCGCATGCGCATGACGGAGCCGGCTCCATCGGGCGCATGCGCGAGACCCGGCTAACGACGGGTGATCTGTCATTAGGGGTCTCGTAGCAGACGGGGCGAGCTGTCGATGTTGAGTGTGAGCTCGCTCCGTTTGCTGGGCGGGCAGGGGGCGTGCCCGGCCAAATGGAGGCGTTCCTTTCGGGACGCTTGCCGTTTGGGGGCGGCCCCACTGACATCATCAGTGGTGTCAGTGGGGAGCTTCCTGCTCAAACAGAGCAAGAAGCTCCCTGGGGCTTAAGGTTGACGAGACCCTACCTTAGGGTCTCGTCATAAGCCTCGATGGTAGCAATGGTCTTGACCATCGCGACCATCACCCTTAGCGGTCATTAGAGCTGTGGGTGTTAACCCACAGCCTAACGACCGAAATGGAGGTGGCCGTTCAGGATGGAAGCGGCCGCCCTGTTTCAGAACGACCGCTTGCACCCTACGCCCGCCTCTGAATGAGGCCCTCAGACCCTACAGTCTCACTTATGCTAGTAATCTAATTTCCTGATTACTGCCTGTGTTCTCCCTGTCACTCCTGTCACATTAGTGTTGCCTGTTAATCCCACCTCCTGGAAATGTTTCTGATTGAGAAAGCTGTAGATGCTTATATGTGGAAATGGTCCGATGTCCCCTATATGTAGCAAAACATTAATGGCAGTGTTACATGTTTCCTAATTTGCACCTAAAGATGGGATAAGTGTAAAACAAACAGGAACATTAGTTTTATGTAACTTTTTTTATAAAATTTTTTATATACATATAAAAGTACATTTAATAACTTTGCATCTTCGTCATAGTTGGCAAATTTTTAAATGGTTTCCGGGGCTGCCTTGCATCTGATCCTGTGCATCTGAGATCATTGCGTACTGACTTATTGGGCATTGGAAGACTACAGCCCCCTTCATTACTATTTTACCTAATTTATTTGTAGTGTCCTTTTTTTCATTTTAAATACTTCTAAATAAATATAAGTATAAAGCTAAAGCTCAGGGTACAATAATATATTGCAATAATCACAATCTCCCTACAAATAAAATTAGCAATTTCCAGGATGAGTTGAGCAATATTGAAATATTTCTACACACTGAGGGCCTGATTCAGACCCGCTCACAAGCGCTATGCGCTCGCAAGCGGGTCGATGGTGGCCCAGTGCGCACGCGCGAGCCCTGGAACGAGTGCAAAAAGCACTCGCTCCGGCACTCGCATCCAAAAGGGGCAGCTGTCGATGTTGATTGACAGCTGCCCCGTTTGGAAGGCGGGGCGGGGGGGTGGCTGAGCAAACTGAGGCGTTCCTGCAGGAACACCTCCATTTGTGGGCGGCCCTACTGACATCACTAGTGATGTCAGTAGGTGGACTTCCTGCTCTAATAGTGCAGGAAGTCCACTGGGGCTTGCGGCAACGAGACCCTACTGCAAGGGTCTCATCGCAAGCCCGATGGTCGCGATGGTCTTGACCACAGCTATGCGAGAGGCCAAGAAACCAGCCGCAACAAAAAAAAAACACACGTCCTGATTCAGAGCGAGCGCTCGCTTTTTGCAAGTGGCTCTGAATCAGGCCCTGAGTGCAAATTCATGCAGAACTATACACTAAAATAATCAGACTATTACTTTCACAGTTTAATTTGCACTGGACAGATAACAGCTAATTGCTGGCTGTTTAATACATACCTCTCTCCACTAGGCGATGGTTATTCTGAATGGTTGGTTGACCATGGCACGCAGAGGGTGTTACCACACTATAGAGGGTGCAAGCACGTCCCCGGTTGTTGTTTTTTTTTTCACATAAAACCACCAACCTAGGGGGTCATTCAGACCCACTCACAAGCGGCAGTACGCGCGCAAGTGGGTCGATGTTCCCCACTGCGCATGCGCACGACGGAGGGAGCTCCGTCGTGCGCATGCGCGAGACCCGGACTGCGACAGCCAAGCTGTCGCTCCGGGTCTCGCACCAAAGGGGGCATGCTGTCGATGGTGACTGACAGCACGCCCCCTTTGGTGGGCGTGCCTCCAAGATGGAGGGAGGGAAGGCCTACCGTCTGAAGCCGGCCCAACTGACATCACTAGTGATGTCAGTGGGAGTGATTTTGGCTCTGATAGAGCCAAAATCACTCCAGGGCTTGTGGCAGGGAGACCCTACCGCAGGGTCTCCTGTCACAAGTCCGATGGTCGCGATGGTCAAGACCATCGCGACCATCTTTATCAGGCCCCTAATGCAGATCCTAATGAATGTCCTGATCGTAGGATGGCGGGACAGCCCTCTGAAATTGGGACGGTTGGGAGGTACAATTCTTTTATTACAAACTTGTACCTTAATGTAATATTAGAATTTGGGCCTGACCGTTGAGGTGGATGGAAAAGTGAACGCAACGCCAATGTTGGCAGAATTGTGCGATTATTTGCTACTGCGCATGTGCAAAAAATACTGAAATTCCTTACGGCTCATGCGTTCCAATGAGTGTACGCTACAACATATGAGATCGCTGGCATTATGAACGTCAGGGTAAAACCATGGGCGTTCCTGGAGGGTGACTTGTAGGTGGCCTGAAGTGTGCGCACACAAAAGCTAGTCTCAGGAGCGTGTTATTGAAGTGTCGAGGGCTTGTCAGTGAATGCAGCTGCGTTACACAGTCGCAGAGGCCATGTTTAGCCAGAGTCGAGAAGGAGACACATAGGCTGTTGCAAAGTTCGATTATGCAGGTGATGGTGCGCTGATTATGGGTAGCTCAGAACCACTGGCGGAGTTGAACCGTCCACGGGCATTGAAAGTGGGCGACTCACAGCTTGCACTTTCCGATGCTCGCTTGTACACAAGGTGGAGGCTGAAACTAGCATTTGCATATTACCACAGCTACATAGTATAATGAGTGAGAATTTTATTTATCAGTTTGTTCTCTACCTACATCCGGAACATAACTTTGGACCCGATTCACTACGGAACGCAACTGCGAATACATTAGCGATTACACACGCAGTTCAACTGCGATAGTATGCTGCCGCTGCACTACATAACGACGCCCACTTTACCTTACACACATCCGTAATGTTTAACAAGACTGCGAAAACATCGGTACAATCGAGTACCATCGCAGCCTCACGCACACCATATTGCTAACTTACTCACGCTATGAGGCCTCGGGCTGCATAAGGCATCGCAGTAGCTAATTTATGCACGCCCCTGCAATGGCGTTCAAACACACTGGCAGGCCTGCGTTAGGCCGACTGCCACCCCGTCACCACCCACAAACGGCACTTCCTGTCAGTCACTCTGCGATGGGTTTGCATAGTTACTGAGATCGCAGTTCCGGCTGTAATGGCTATTTTGCGCACGTGCACTGCGATGCATACGCATGCGTAGAGAGCAACAATTGTCCGGTTGTGTGCGTATTAGCAACAGCGTTCCTTGCTGAATCAGGCCCTTTGTGCAAACTTCCAATCAAATTGCATGCAGTCATTTCCTCTAGGAACCTGTGCTACAGAGAGAACAAAACCAAGTCTATTAAATACCTATAGTTGTGGCTGTTATGTACGACGCCCGTAGGGACAGATAAATTGTTGATTTATTGCAGTGCACAGCTCCCTCTCTCTTCAGGCATTCGGTATGCTATAACAGCGCACTGGCTGCAGGCTGCACAAGATGCATTAGTCATTCATGATAAAGGCATTTCCATAGCCCTGTACGCGTACAGGGCTCCGTTGTATCCCAATTTTCCCCGGCTCATTTAAACTCCCTCTTGTCACAGCTGGTGGTGACCGGCTGTTGAATCTCTGCATGCTGTCATACAATACATTCCTGCCAAGCCCAATGCTGTCCATTGTTTTGGCTCACGGTGCCTGCTAAGTTGCACTGTCTCCCCCTGGATTTGTGAATCCCTCAGGGTACATCTGTTGTGCAGATCAGCCCATTTGCCCAAAACCAAACAGATGATCAGCAGCATGGAGTCTGAGCCACTTCCTTGTGTGTAAAATTGAACAGCACCCTCTAAATGGAGAAATAAGCCCCCGAGGTGGGAAATACTCAGAAATGATGTCACAGGACATCACTCAAATGAACCTAAGTCACATAAATTGATGTACGTGTAACAGAACATCAATCATGTATCAGTACATTTTATCTGCACCCACCTATAATTCAATTGTTTAATATTATTTGTCATTTATTAGTTACCTTTCACTACAACTAATAATTGTTTTAACCTTATACATATATAAGATTATAGCTTGTGCAAGTGTGCGTGAGGCTGTGAAGGTACTTGATTGTACCTATGGTTTCGCAGTCTTGCTAAGGTTTACGGATGTGTGTAAAGTAGAGATGTGCGCTGAGTCCTGTGATTTTGGTTTTGGATATGTATCTCCTTCAAGGTTTTGGATCTGGATTTGGTTTTGCAAAACCACCCTCAAATGTTTTGGTTTTGGATTTTTTTTTAAAAATAGATAAAAAGTTATAAAAGGAGCTAAAAACATGTAATTTATGCAATCCAAAACCCGAAATTCGTATTTAAAATCCGAATTCCGAACCGCAAAAAGATCAGAACCGTGACCCGTATTTACCCGGATCTCCTCAGGAGATCAGAACCGCGACTCGGATTTACTCAGATTCCCCAAATTTGGGTGGATTCGGATTTATGGAGAACCGAACCACACATACTGTGTAAAGTGGGCGCCCTTATGTTGTGCTGCGGCACCATAGTGATCGCAATGGATTAGCATACTATCGCAGTTCAACTGCGTGCGTAATAGCTATTGCATTCACAGTTGCGATCCGTAATGATTACTTTGGGATCCTGAGTCAAACCGAGTCCCGGTTCAGATCTACCCGCAGTTCGGAACTCTATTTAAAAACTGAACTCGGGTTTTGGATTGCATGTAAACAGGTCAAAAGGACATAATTTTCGCTGGGTTTTCTTCTATTAAAAAAATAAAATACAGATCCCAAACCAAAACTAAAACACATGAGAGTGGTTTGGTAAAACCAAATCCAAAACAAGAAGATGCATCTGTATCCAAAACCAAAACACGGGGGTCGGCGCACATCTCTGCTAGAAACAGCTTTCAAGACATTTGAGTTTTTAGAAGTGGAGCTGTTGCTCATAGCAACCAATCAGATTCTAGCTCTTATCTTCTAGAAGGTGCTAGATAAATGTTAGGTAGAATCTGACTGGATTCCATGGGCAACATCTACACTTCTAAAAACTCTCACTTTAGTAAATTTACCCCATGTTGTTAATATACAATGGAACTTTTCCTTTTGACCACTGAACCTTTGAGTGCAACGGAGCGATGCTTTGGAGAAAGAGTATTTTTAAAAATAAAGTATCTTAACTCGAAGAAATTCTAAAAATGTATTTTATTACAACTATCTTTTAAGAGTAATTCCACCAGTACTAAAAGATCAGTGTTGTATGGAATATCCTATGTAAAACCTAGGGTCCAGCATTCAGACTATAGGGTGGGCAGGGTCATTGAGAGCGGGGACAGGTCCATGTACTGTGGGGAAGTGAACAAATCCTGCTGAAGGAGGAGCAGTAACGAGGGTGGGCTGCCACTGAGTAGGGGGGTTGGGGACTGTGCTGCTCACCATGTAGGTGGATTGCAGAGTGGCTGGGGCTGTACAGGAGCTGGAAGGGCACAGTGGCCTAGATGGGCTGCTGTAGGGGGCGGAGTTGTTATTTGGAGGTGAGCCAGAGCCGCGCATCACTTGGGTGTGAGTGGAGGACATGCGAGCGACTGGGTGCACTCCGGTTCCGCCCCCCTCCATGCTGTCACAATGTAGTGAGGTCACCCCGTGACCCCGAGCTGGGTTGCGGGCCTGAATCTGGAACGATCAGGGCCCCGTCCACTGGTGCAGTGCGGTCCGACAGGCATGGCGGCGGTTACAGATCCGGAGGGATCCCAGCCCTGTCCAACTGTACAAACTCAATTTATTTTGTTGAAAAATTCACTCGTTAAAAAAAAATTTGCTTCAAGGCCCCTTTGAGGTTAGGGGGCCCTGAAGATTAAGCTTCATTAATTTCACAGTAGATCTGCCTCTGAGGGGTCTATTTACTAAGAAGTGTTACGAGACAGAGTGAAAAGTGATAAGAAAGTGATAAGGTGCCAGCCAGTCAGCTCCCAACTGTCATTTTTCAAACACAACCTGTGAGATGACAGTTGGGAGCTGATTGGCTGGCACCTTATCACTTTCTTATCATTTTTCACTCTGGACCTCATTCAGAGCCGGTCGCACAGAGCGTGCGGTTGGTCTGAATGAGGGGAGGACGTCTTGAATTTTCAAGACGTCCTCCTTTGCGGTGGTAAGGCTGTGGGTTAACACCCACAGCCTTACGACCGCCTAAGGTGATGGTCGCGATGGTCAAGACCATCGCGACCATCGGTGCTTACGACGAGACCCTAGGGTAGGGTCTCCCTTGTCGTAAGCCCCGGAGAGCTTTCGGCTCTGTCTGAGCCGGAAGCTCTCCACTGACATCACTAGTGATGTCAGTGGGGCTGCCTCCAAACGGTAGGCGTTCCCATGGGAACGCCCCCGTTTGGGCTGCCACCCCCCCGGCCCGCCTTCCAAGCGTGGCGAGCTGTCAATCAACATCGACAGCTCGCCCCCTTTGGATCGAGACCCGCTACGACCGGCGCTGTCGGTCGTAGCGGGTCTCACGCATGCGCATGACGGCGCCGGCACCGTCGTGCCAATGCTCTGTGGGGGGCCATCGACCCGGTCCGAGCGCATCGGCGCTAACGACCGGGTCTGAATGACCCCCCCTGTCTCATAACACTTCTTAGTAAATAGACCCCTTAGTGTTATAATGTAGCGGCCTCAGCTTTTTTCATTTCCAAGTTCTGTTGTGCTTCACATACAGACTCAGGTGCAGATGTAAAATTAATCGGCACAGTCTGGTGGTGCGTCCCAGTCGCGACGCAGAGTAGCACAGGACCTGTCGGCTCACTCACCAGGCTAGTCTGGCTGCGTGGCCTATTGAGATTAGATGTATCAGGACACATCTGTAACTGCCATTACTGTCCGCGGTTAGATAGGCTTGACGTTGTCTAAATGTTTAGATATTATGCTATAGATTGTGCTAGAGGAAAGCGCTGTACATACATTTCTGTGGAATGTGTAACCTCTACAACTTGCCGAAACACTGGCAAAAATAATGACAGGAAATTTTAAATGGCCCTTATTCACAATGCAGATATTACACATCAAAGAAATGTCTCAGTAGTTCAACTGCAGGGCATGAGTTTGTTTTGCTTGAAGATAAAAGTGGTACAATAAGAATATGTGTATTTATAACCCTGCTGCTGGAACAATATCCCACAAACAATATAATAGATCAGGATGTGATATTACTATTTTCAGGAATGTTATTTTTAAGGCTAAAATAAAACAACAGTTATATAAGTGTTACAAAGTTACTTATTGGCTGCTATATGGCTCTTTACTCGTCTGCGTCTGTGCCAGTTGGGTGGTTCAGTATTGGTTAGTAGCTTCAGCAGGCGAGTCCTGACAGTAAGTGTGACTGGCATTACGTATGTACAATGTGCTATGTAAAGTAAAAAGTGAAAGTTTCCTTTGGAGATGGTTCAAAATTTCCTGTCAGAACCGCCCTGGCACTCCTGTTTCATTAAACGCTGCTGGGAATGGAGACGGCCCAGAGCTGGATGCCAGCATGTGCTTTTCTTGGTGTCCTAGAGAATGTTTTTGGGAAGGCAGCAAATACTTAATTATTTTGGTTTACTTGTTGGAGTTACGTAACTTTTTAAAAAGAATAAATATAAAGTCACGTGTATGCGCCTCGAAGCTGAAATGAACGCAGGCGCCTCTGTGGAGCTTATATTGCATATATCTGCACTGTACACAGGCCCATAGAGAGCCGTTCCGGGCCCTGGTTGTATTTGTGGGCATGGCCTAATTGAGGCAGGCCCACCCTAGGAAAATAATGTAAAGGCGCTGCATGCTGGTGGGGGTGGGGGGGGAGCTGTAAGCCCCTCAACCAGCGGCAAATCCATGGGGGGGGCGCAATCAATGTGAACGCTCCCCAACTAACCCCTGGGCAGCAGCCTATCCAGCCCAACTGCAGCCCAGAAGGGCTGCTGACATGTAAAGGTGCCCATACACGGTTCGATGCACCGTGTAGGGCGACTGCCGATCCATCGGCAGACGGATCGTGCTGTCACCGCCGGCAATTGTGCCGTGTATGGGGGCCTGAAGACTCTTAAGAGAGAGGGAGAACCCGGGTGATTAGTACACGCTGCCCCCCCTTGGTCCCCTTGACTGCGCATACTCCCAAAAATGGGCGTAGGCAAATGAGGGTGATGCAGAGTTGTATGAATTTTAATCACAGGCACCCTCGCGACCGAAGAGGCGGAATCAGGGGTGGATTGGCCATTATATTTTGCGGGATAAATCCCGGTGGGCCGATTGGTTGTGGGGCCGCTTCTCAACTGTGGCCCCGCCCACTGATTTGCGTCACCTGTATTCCCTTGCAGCCCGGCTGTCAGTGCCTGCCCGCGGCCCGCGAGAAGAGAGGCCAGCTAGCCTATTAAAGCCCCACCTGGCACTCCATCTACGTCACATGCGCCGTCGAGGACTTAGGAAGTGTGTGTAGAGCACACCAGCAGGCGCGGGTCCGCGTATGTCGGCGGCTGGCTTGCGGTAAGTTGCAGGGTCGGGGGCCACCCAGGCAGTCAGCCTGATTGTCTCCTCTCCACTCTGTTTCCTCCCCAGGCTGTGACTTGTGAAGTTAAAGTTTAATCTCACAGCCTGGGGAGGGAGCAGAGTGGAGAGGAGACATTTGGGCTGGCTGCAGTCAGTAGCTGGTAGCGCGGTAGCAGTGGACAGGTAGTAGGCTAGCTAGAGGATTCAGGTCAGGTAGACCTGGGCTGGGCTGGGCTGGGGGTTTATTGAAATTACAATTCATGAAGAGATTATACCCAGCCAGGGAAGGACAATGGCAATGGGGCTGGGCTGGCTGCTGGGAGACTGGGACTGAGAGACACAGCAGCGCTGCATGCAGGATTCTCTGTCCTGTGACATGACAGGTCGGGACCAGTCTGATCATAGGGAGATGGAGTCTGGAGAGATATATCTCTCATCTATATCAGGGGGAATGTCTGGGGTGGTGGCCCTGGGGGGATTAATAATGATCTGAGGGGGCGTTATGGTGCACTATTAGAGATGATCTGTCTGTGGGGGAGGGTTGGAGGGAGCAAATTTTTGCTAAGAGGCGATGATCTGTCTGTGGGGGAGGGGGGTGTCTGTTGTACTATGGGGAGATGATGATCTGTCTCGGGGAGGGGGGTCTGTTGTACTATGGGGAGATGATGATCTGTCTCGGGGAGGGGGCTATTCTCTGCTCAGGGAAGATTATTTGTGTGGGGGAGGGGGCTACTCTTTGCTAAGGGGAGATTATGATCTGTGGGGGAGAGGGACTATTTCGTGCAAAGGGGAGATGTTGATCTATCTGTGAGGGAGGGGGGCTATTATGTGCTAGGGCAGGAGCATGAGGATATACAGCATGATGGCAATGTGGAGACACAGAAGGATGGTGCTAGAGAGAAGCAGGGGGACAGCTCTGAAGAGACACATAGGGGGTGGATGGGCTGAAGACACACCAAGGCGAGGGTGCTGGAGACACACATAGAGGATGGTCGGACCACTGGTACTATTAGAAGAAAAGGCTGGGGCACAGTAATCATCAGTAAGACAACAATTGTAATTAATTCATATTACTGATGCAAATGGTACCAAATTAGCAAATATATTTTATTAATATAAAATAGTTTGATATGGGAAACTCATATTTTGTTCTGCCCAAAAACTTCTGTTACTATCTGGATGAAACTATGGTGCATAACGATGACATTGGCATTATTACAACACAAACAGGCGGCTTCCAAACCATGTGATGTCCCGCATGAATAGTGAATACCGACTCAAGACACTGCCTGTCCAGGGAGGAGAAATTTCTCCAGAGGTTCCCCACTGCAGAGAAGTCATATAGGTAAGAAAGCTCATTCACATGCTTGCTGTGCTTATTCACTAGAGAGAAGGACTGTGGTCATGGCTATCAGCTCCTGGAGTGGCGGGCATGCCCCCAGTATGATGAAAATGGGGGAGTGGCTTGCGGGCATGGCATTTCACATTAGGCCACACCCCTGCCACAAGGCCACACCCACATTTTTTCACGCGCCTAAGGCGCGCACACATAGGGCTGCTTTCACGTTTTTTTCCAGGGCAACTTTAAATTCCCAATCCGCTCCTGGGCGGAATTGAGATGTGATTGGATTGGAATGTCTCGAGTTCAGCTCTAACAAAATCGCAGAGCTGGATATGTGCGAAAACACGTAATATAGGGTATGTCCACGCTGATAATAATGACTAGTAGCTGGCCACGTGGCGCACGCTGATGCGGTTGCATCTGAAGGTGTATACAGCTCTGGGCATTGGGTCTATATACGCATTTTTGCTGCGCATGTTTCTTTTGAGCTTATTCAGGCCCAGGGTGAGATGTATCGAGTCTTGGACAGAGATAAAGTGGTGAAGTTTCCCAAAGCATTCTGTCATTTCAAAGACTGTGGTAGATATATGACAGAAGCTGATTGGTAAGACCACGTTTTAACAAAATGTAAATCAAAATAGTAGATCTCAACTGATATAAGAACAGGGACCAATCCTTCCATCAGGAGAGGGGAGACTTCTTCTTAGGAATATGGAACAATTCTAATAGTGGTGAGGGTCTCACCTTACCCCCGGATCTTCATCTGCTTCCCCTACCGGTGCAGCACAAATAACCTGAGCTCCCTCCTGTAGTTACTGTGATAGTAGTGTGGCGCCAGACATTTAGGGGTCGATTCAATTAGCCATGAGCCAGCTCATCCAGCAAGTAAGTGTGCAAATATGACGCACTTACAGTAGCCCTGAACTTGCAAGTTTTTTTTCAAAGCCCCATAGCTGCTGGTGTTTCCTCTTGGCTAATTTTATCGACCACTTAGGTGAGATTTAGCAAGCTTCTAATGAGGACAGGTGGAGAAGTTGGGCCATTGCAAACACCAATCAGCTTTCATTTCATAGAGTGCGCTAGATAAATAATAGCTAAAACTGATTGGTTGCTCTGGAGGGCCCTGCTTTGCTGCTTGGAGCATGCATGTGTTATGTTCTGGGTTGTTTGTGGACCCGGGGTGGTAGCAGGAGCGAACACAGAAGCGGATTTGAATAAAAAACTAGGTTTTTTAATAAGTGCTTGAGTAGAAATAAAATATGGCAGTAAATAAAAGTCCAGGAATATATAAATGTGCACAAGAGTTCTGTGGTGGGTGTAATGGGTTAATGTCCAAGTAGAAACAATTAGAGCTGTCCAGGTGTGCAGGTAGTGAGACTGAAAATAATCAACCAGGTATGCAGGTAGTGATGCAGGAAAAAAAATAGCCAGGTATGCAGGTAGTGAACTAAGGCAAATGATGTCAGCAGGCTCAGGCACTCAGGTATGGGCAAGGGTGATGGAGGAAGCGGGGTAGTCCAGCGGAAGCTAGGAGCTGACAGGCAGACTGGCAGACAGCGAATTCACAGGAACAGGATAAGCACAGAGAACTCCCTATCAGCTAGGCTGAGATACACATTGCACTGGCAAAGAAGGAAGGCACTGACCCTTCCTAAATACCCCATGCCGTGCTGTTACTGGCCAGAGGGAACATGTGACTCACCAGGATTGGCCAGCCGCATCACATGGCCAGAAGGCAAGATGGCGGCGCCCATGCCAAACGGAACGGAGACACTGCCAGGCCTTACCAGCGCAGAGTGACAACAGGCCCGCACAACAAGACGCGCAGCCAAAGCCCCCTGCCAGACACCAGCTCCGCCACCAGACAGCCCGCACCACAACGACCTCACAGGTAACACCCGCCTAGCGCCATGCTGAAATACCCTGGCCGTGACAGTATGGAGTTGGAGCATATGCAATGAAGCATCATTTGGGATTTCGGTTCTGGAAATGGGGCTTCACTTTGCATGTCCCAGTCACCACACATACACAGAAGAGCAAAGTGGTTTTCTATGTAGTGTTGCCATGGATACGGTCCTCCCTCAAACCGAATCCATGCCAACCATGTGGGTGATCCATCGGTAGTCAGGAAAGCTCTTAACTCCGCAACTGGAGTCTGACTTATTATCAATGGTATAATCAGAAGAAATCACAATTACTCTTTGTAAAATAAGGGGGAGATGTTTCAAAGCTTCTATAGAGTGGAAAAATGGACAAGTGTAGAAGTTGGCCATAGCAACCAATTAGCTTCTAGCTGGCATTTATCAAGTATATTCTAGAAAATGATAGGTAGAAGCTTATTGGTTGCTTTGGGCAAATTTCTCCAGTCTTTACAAGCTTTGATACATTTCCCCTTAAATTCTATAATTGGAGTGGAGACTGCACTTTATACACAGTCGAGTCACATTATTATAACCACCAGCTAATAGCCAAAGTAACTGCCGTGTGCAGCACGTACAGCAGCAATACGGGCTGGGAGTGACTCAATAAGGTGCTGGTAGTTTGGCACAGGTATCTGAAGCCATGCTGACTACAGTGCATCCCAAAGATACTGGAGGGTGCGTGGTAGAGTATCCGTAGAGCGAACACAACGATAAAGGTGGTCCCACAGATGCTCAATTGGCTTCTAGTCCGGGGAATTAGGGGGCCAGGGAAATACTTGGAAGTCTTGGTCGTGCTCGTCCAACCACTGTTGGACATCTCTAGCCGAGTGACATGTCGCATTGTCTTGCTGGAAGATCCCATCCGCCTCAGGGAAGACAATCGGCATGTATGGGTGTACCTGCTCTGCAAGGATGGATTCATAACCAAATTGGTTGAGGCTGCCTTCCACATGGATGTGTGGGCCCAGAGAATGCCATGAAAACATTCCCCAGACTATAACGCTGCCACCACCAGCTTGTGTTCTTCCAGCAATGGTTGCAGGGTGTTTGTTCTCCGATGTTTCTCATCTGACACGCCAACGTCCATCCATTCGATGAAGCAGAAAACGTGACTGATCGCAGAAGGCGACCCTTCGCCAATCAGCAGAGGTCCAATTCCGATACAGGCGTGAAAATTGAAGCCTTTTCCGCCGATGCACCTTCGTTAGCATAGGTGCAGTGGCCATCCGTTTGCTTCGGAGTCCCATATGCAGCAAGGTTCGCCGAACTGTCATTTTAGACACACGTCTGGTGGCCCCTAGGTTCATTTAGATGGTGAGCTGCTCTACTGTAGCGTGTCAGTCAGCTCTCACGCACCTTCATAGCAGACGTTCACCACTCACATCAATGGCACGTGGTGCACCGCAGTTTCCACGTCGCAATGGTGCCATTTGTCCAGTTCACAAACTGCGCTGTTTCGGAAATACTGCCACCCTTGGCCTGAAAGCCAATAATCATCCCTTTTTGCAACTCAGATAAATTGCCCCTTTTACCCATGACAGCAACGAGTCATATGTGTGCAGACGGCCTATCGCACACCTTATATACCCACCAAGACAGCACACGGCACGTAACGTATTTCATGGGTTACGCGCTGCCGATGTCAAATGTAGGAGGTGGTCATAATAATATTACTGGGCTGTGTATTCCATACACAGCCCAGCTGCACCTGCCATAGGCATTTCCCCCTGTCCATGGTGCTGACAGGGTGGGAAGATGCCTCTAGCTGGTCTTGGTTATATACAGTATACAATAATATAGAAATGATTTTCCAATCTGACCAATTATTAGAGGCCGTGTTGCTCAGTCTGCAGTACTTTATTATGTACATTATCTAAAAATGTGTCACTAGTTTCATGCTCTACCCTCCACTGTTATGTACAATGTGGATGAAAAACAATTAGCTAGCATGTATTAAAGAGGTTTGTCTTGAGCTAAATGTATCTTTTTGGACTTTGCTTCTCAGCGTAGGGAGCGATTTGTCCCTGCAGCTTGTTGGAGCATCTAGAATACAATGTCTTCAATGAAACCGGTGAGCTGAGTGGGTTCTTTGAATATATTGTATCTTTGATGGAAATTTATCACAGTGCTGACTTTTTTTGGGAATTTGTTTTGGACGACTTTGAGATGTAGTGAAAGCAAAACATTTTGAAACTGCTACACCGATTTTATTAAATGGCAGGTATAGACCGTAATGGTAGTTATACACACCATAATGGCAGCTATATACACCATAACTGCAGCTATATACACCAATACTGCAGCTATACTCACCATACTTTGCAGCTATACTCACCATACCTGCAGCTATACTAACCATAACTGCAGCTATACGCACCATTACTGCAGCTATACTAACCATAACTGCAGCTATACTCACCATACCTGCAGCTATACTAACCATAACTGCAGCTATACGCACCATTACTGCAGCTATACTAACCATAACTGCAGCTATACTCACCATACCTGCAGCTATACTCACCATACCTGCAGCTATACACACCATAACTGCATCTACAGTATACTCACCATAACTGCATCTACAGTATACTCACCATAACTGCAGCCATACTAACCATAACTGCAGCTATACGCACCATTACTGCAGCTATACTAACCATAACTGCAGCTATACTCACCATACCTGCAGCTATACTCACCATAACTGCATCTACAGTATACTCACCATAACTGCTGCCATACTAACCATAACTGCAGCTATACGCACCATAACTGCAGCTATAAGCACCATACCTGCAGCTATATGCACCATTACTGCAGCTATACTCACCATACTTGCAGCTATGCTCACCATAACTGCAGCTATACTAACCATTACTGCAGCTATACTAACCATAACTGCAGCTATACTCACCATACCTGCAGCTATACTCACCATACCTGCAGCTATACTAACCATAACTGCAGATATACGCACCATTACTGCAGCTATACTAACCATAACTGCAGCTATACACACCATAACTGCATCTACAGTATACTCACCATAACTGCAGCTATATGCACCATAACTGCAGCTATATGCACCATTACTGCAGCTATACTCACCATACCTGCAGCTATACTCACCATACCTGCAGCTATATGCACCATTACTGCAGCTATACGCACCATTACTGCAGCTATACGCACCATAACTGCAGCTATAGGCACCATTACTGCATCTATATGCACCATTACTGCAGCTATACTCACCATACTTGCAGCTATACTGACCATACCTGCAGCTATACTCTCCATAACTGCATCTATACGCACCATAACTGCAGCTATACGCACCATAACCGCAGCTATACTCACCATAACCGCAGTTATATTCACCATAACCGCAACTATACTCACCATAACCACAGCTATACTCACCATAACCACAGTTATATTCACCATAACCGCAACTATACTCACCATAACCACAGCTATATTCACCATAACCGCATATATATGCACAATAACTGCAGCTATATACACCATAACCGCAATGCCAGCATAGAGACGCCCACTACCGCTATCTCACATCCATAAAACCTCGCAATCCTGCGTACACATCGGTAACATTGAGTAACATCGGACCCTCATGCAGAATTACAGCAGGTCTGACCTGTTTCAGAGATTGCGACTCTCGTCTCATGCAGTGAGTACACAAGCTGCGAAAGCCGTTGCAGTGCCTAATTTATACACGCCCTAGTAATGGCGTTCAAACGGACTGGGACGCCTGCATTTCTCTGACCACTCCCACATCACCACCCCCAAACGCTGTCGTCCCGTCACGCACTCTGCGATGGCTTTCTTTCTGCGTTTGTGATCACAGAGCGATCGCAATGATAACTCACGCACGCGCACTGTGATAAATACGCTTGCGCAGAATGCACAATCGACCAATCTGTGTACGCGCAATTGCGATCCATGCTGAATCAGGCCCTGTAAGCGGCAGACATAAGCACTGTAAGCAGAAGGTATATGCACTATACATGGCAGGCACATGTACCTTAATGGCAGGTATACACATCTTAATGGCAGGTATACACACATTAATGGCAGGTATACACACCTTAATGGCAGGTATACACACCTTAATGGCAGGCATACACACCTTAATGGCAGGTATACACACCTTAATGGCAGGTATACACATATTAATGGCAGGTATACACATCTTAATGGCAGGTATACACACATTAATGGCAGGTATACACACATTAATGGCAGGTATACGCACCTGAATGGCAGGTATACGCACCTTAATGGCAGGTATACACACATTAATGGCAGGTATACACATCTTAATGGCAGGTATACACACATTAATGGCAGGTATACACACCTTAATGGCAGGTATACGCACCTGAATGGCAGGTATACGCACCTTAATGGCAGGCATACACACCTTAATGGCAGGTATACACATCTTAATGGCAGGTATACACACCTTAATGGCAGGTATACACACCTTAATGGCAGGTATACGCACCTTAATGGCAGGCATACACACCTTAATGGCAGGTATACACGCTGTGGGCTTGATTCAGAAGCAGAGGCAATACTGATATTTTTGCAAATCGAGCAATTGTTTGCTATTCCACATGTGTGAACACTGCACTGCACACGCGCAGCAATGACATTGCGATTCCGGATGCACAGAAGAGTCGCTCGGAAAGTAAGTGACAGGTTGTCAGCATTTGGGGGAGGTAACAAGGGGGGGGTGTAGGAAGAACGCATGCGTGTTTTACCATTTGGACGGGTTAGACAGATGTGTATAAATTAGCTATTGCAAGCTCGGGTATGCTTTGGAACGGTTAGCATATTTTCATAGCGGCATTCCGTGCGAAATCGTAGCTGCGATTGCATGAGGTCCGCTGCTGAATCAGGCCCTGTAAACGGCATGCATAGACACTGTAAATGGCGGGTATACGCACCGTAAATGGTGGGTGTATGCACCGTGAAAGGCAGGTATACGCACCGTAAATGGCGGGTGTACGCACCGTAATGACACATAAACAAACAATTCATGCATGTGTGGTGCGGAGGCCGGATTCTGATAGGCGAGATAGTTCAGACTACACACAGTATGAGCTATCTTTCCAGTTTGAAGATAAGAGGAGCCACAATAGACATATGAATTATGAAGCCAATCATTATTTATTGAAGAAGTGAGCACAGGTAAATATTATTTATCTTACGGTGGCAAATAGATTTGTTAACTACTATATATAAAGTAGTAAACAGCCTTGTTTTTAAAGAGCAAGATATTTTATTCATGTTACTGAAACAGCAAGACGTTGTATTAATTATTTAAATACTATTTGATTTACAATGGGGGCAATAATAATGTATATATGATGAGGGCAACATTTATAATGCAAACTTGCACTACAAGTGCCAGCATGCACTAGTGCCCAACTGTATATCGGTACCTCTCAGATGGTATTTGAAAAGAGAAAAATCGATTGCCGTCTTATTTTAACATTGATTGCTGGTATTGAGATTGGGGGGTATATTTACTAAAGTGCAGGTTTTTAGAAGTGTAGATGTTGCCCATAGCAACCAATCAGACTCTAGCTATTATCTTCTAGAAGGTATTAGTTAAATGTAAAGTAGAATCTGATTGGTTGCTATGGGCAACATCTCCACTTCTAAAAACTCTCACTTTAGTAAATATACCCCCTGGGTATCAAAACAACTGAAGACGTTTTCTCCCAACAGTTTGCATGAAATGTAACCCAATGTTGGTTTACGTCTTATCATATAGTAATTGCATCCTCTTGTGTCTAAGCAGATTCTCAGCTGGATTTGTTTGATTGTTTTACTTTAAACTGGGCATACACTGAATGATAATCTTTCCAATACTTCCGATTTGCAATCATAATTGTCATTCAGGGTATGGACATGAACGATAATCGTCAATTGCTGCAAACATATTTGATTGTTCAGATCATCGTTCAGTCGATTTCGTTCAGCGATCTTAAAACCGTGAGGATAAATCGTTCTATTAAGGCACTGCAAATTCTTTGTATAGCTCAAGCCATTGTACTATTGGTTGCATCTGTCAGTGATTGGCTTGTTTCAGGGGCTGGAGAGAGTAAGCCAGCTATTTGATGGAAGCTAGGATGCCTGATGTACTCTCTCCACGTGTACTTTCGGAGATATATGGAGAAACTGCGAATTAGTCGGGAATAGGAGCAGACTGATCTCTGGAAAGAACTGATACTGCTGAGGTAATTAAGCCTACGGTTTCTGTGAATAGGCGGTAAGTCTGGGCCAATGGAGATAGTAGATGTAGGCGGTCACCAAGCTGGTACAGTTACAAATTAGCTGGTCTTGGTTAACTCAGATGGAGCTAAAATTGGTTACTGGGCAGGAACCGGTGGAACCGTGGTTGAACTCCGAACTGGAATTGGTGAAGCTGGTGTCAGGGGTGATGTCGGAGAAAGTTTTACTGCACTACAGCCTAGTACTGGTGACGCTGGACTGTGAGCTGGTACTGGAGAGGTTTTCACTATGCAATGGGCTGGTACTGGTAATGCTGAACTCCAGGCAGGTCCCGGAGAGATCTTGACTGTGCACCGGGTTGGTACCAGTGAGGCTGAACTCCGGGCTGATTCCGGAAATATATTGTACAAATTGAGAGAAAAATAAACTCTCTTTTATAAATATAAGATGTAATATACATATTAATTTAAATAACATATTGTGATTTCCTTTTTCTTACCAGTGCTTAGGTTCTTCCCTGTTTCCCTTCCCTTATTATTACCGGAGAGATACGATGCGCAGCGGAAAAGAACCAACAGCACCTGAACAGGTCAGACCAACAGCACCTGAACAGGTCAGCATCGGGGTCTGATTCTGGGGTCTCCTGTCTGGGCCATGACAGCATTGTCATAACAATCTACAGTGTATAACCAGATTTAGTCTTGGCTGTTCTCTTTTATTAAGAGCATTTTCCATTGTATGCGCCAGTTATTCCTTCCTCTGGGTTTCTTCTGTTAGCTCAGTCTCCCTTACGTCCCAGGCTCTGTGGGTTGATAAGCTTAGAAGTGGCTCCTGTAAGGGCGAAAACCAATTTGGCTATCGAGTATCATAGGTGTAATAATACAGTTCACATTACAGTAGTTATATTAAATGTATATTAGATGATCTCTCAATAAAGTCCTCTATTTTACTTAACAGCGCATATTTGTCAATTGCACAGTGCCCCACAGGTGATACGCAAGAGCTAACACTCCATGCGGTTCTTAGTTATCACAGGTTACACAGGTTAAAGGTAACCAGGCTCTATTATCATGATCAGGCTCACTGGCTTCATAGTCTTACTCACTCAATAACTCTCTGCATGCCCAGAAATGTTCTCAATAGCTCCACATACAGTAGATAGTTCTAGTCTTCCTGGGAACCCTACATAGCATAACTCTCAACTGCAGGTCTCTTTCTGTATCTCATCAGTTATTCCTCGGATCAGTAGACCTTCAGTTGACTACCAGATTATCAAGAATTGAATTTGAACTCATGTCTAACACTAGTTATACTCGAACAGATTTGCCTAGAGCTCGTCTAGGGAAGAACATCAGACTACTTGAACTTCTGTACATTCACCTTTACCCGCGTTGACGTTCCTCCTTCTATCTGCAGGGATCGCTCTTTGGTAGCTTCTACTCATAGAGACTTCTATTGAGATTGGACCATTTAATCCTGTTATGACAATGGAAGACAGATCACAAAATGATGTTTGGCCTAAAGGTCAGGACATGTAGGACATATTTATAATTATGCAGAGATTGTCGTTTACTTCAAGCTTCATAATGTAATAGTAACCAAGTCTCGGCTCGGGTCTACCTGCATGTTGGATCTCGGAACTAAAAACCAGATTCTTGGATTGCATGCAAGTCCCTCCCTTGTGACGTTAGGTGCCAAAATTGTTGTTGTTAATAACACTATAGGAACAAAAACAGGTTTAAGTTACATGAGGGTGGTTTTGCCAAAACCAAACCACGGGGGTCCACACACATCTCTACTTTTAATACACATTGTGGCTCTTTATCTCCTGACCATATATATGCCAAGACCACATTTTATGCTGCAACATTCCCAGTTTCTGCACCTACATATATACAGTACCACATGTGCATTGCTTATGGTTTTGCCTATATTTCCAATATCACTTCTGCAGATCCTCAGAAAATCTCCTTGTTGCAACATTTTTCAAATGTTTGTTTCTGCAGTTAGCAACTTCTGTCCCCACAATATCTGCAGGATGTACTGTCTGCACCTCTGTACTGGTCTCCCCCCTGCTTACTAGGTGCGTCCTACAGCAACATGACCTTCTGCACCTTCCAGTACTTTCATACTTCGGACAATATTTAATGCCTCTCTAGCTTCAGATCTTCCTGTAGGAACATTTTTTCTCTGACTCCTTTGACCCATTAATAGGTGATGACTTACTACATTGTTTGTGTCATTGAACAAGCCGTTCTCTGCAATCACTTTTAGCCGAGTCTTCTTTTGACTCATTTGACTTTCATGAAAGAAACTGTGCTGTAGCAGAAAGTTGTTTGCAGGTATTGCAATACGTTTCTAATAATACTGGTGTTTGCCCCTTTCCCTGTATATGTGACACCCATTGCGCTATGCAAATAAGCTTGTACGCTGCCTTTTCATTCCAACTATTCTGCATCGGAACTTGAAATGACCAGTTGCAGCCGTCTTCCATCTTGTCCCATTCTCTGACATGGTTCCTGAATACCTCCAAACATTTACTACTGGTGAATCTGGACAAGTGTGGGCGCAAGAAAAGGAGGCATGGTCATACGTCATGGAGGGGTGTTTTGAATATGCTATACCGCCCCCCACCCAATCCTCCTTGTCTTAAAACACCATTTGATTGCCACGCACACCAGCTATGAGGAGCGGAGGGTGAATTTTAGGTACCTTGCCAACTGGTGACTGGATTGGGATAAAGATGCCTAATGCAGGACAGTTGGGCCATATTTTCCTGTGTCTAGGTCCAATGGAACAATTTTTTTACCATTTGCAGACATGCTTCCCTATTATTGAGTGGACAACTCCAACCTTGGTAGATAGATTTACTGAATAATCACAAAGTACAGCTGGTGTCTCTACATTGAAGAGGAACTGAAGAATTGAATGAGACTGAAGAGGGTTAAACCTCAAGGCTGAGCTGGATTAATGGCTGTTCATTTGATTGGGTTCATTTGATTGAAATGGGTTGGAAGACCTACGCCTAAAGTATTTTGTTTGGTGATTTTCCACCCTCCCTTCTCGTTCTGGTTGTTTCTACTTTGGTATGTCTCATGTTGGCTGTTTCAGGTGGGAAAGAATGGCAGATCATCGAAGCGGGTGTATAAATTTCTGGTGCACCCACCTTTTGTAGACTGGTAGTTGGCTGTACTACCCTAATGGGGAGGCAGCATCATCACTCTCAGGGGTTGGTAGTAAAAATAGGAGTTTGAGATGTATAGCCTAGTTGTGTGATTTGTTTGGCACTCTGGGAGTTATCTGTCTACAATGCAGATGTTAGGTGGTTAGTTTGTGGTGCATTGATGAACGGCCCTGGTTCTGGCGGTCCTTATGTTGCCACCATATCGATTCTCTTATATTAATGTTTCAATCAATAGCTAACCTTTATCTGCATCTCTGGGCCTGATTCAGCAAGGAACGCAACTGCGATTACACACGCAATCGGCCGATTGTTGCATTCTGCGCATGCATCGCAGTGCACGTGCGTGAACCGGCCACTGCGATCGGACTATGCAGACCCTTCGCAGAGTGAGAAGTGCCGTTTGTGGATGGTGGATGGTGACTGGGGGTGGTCGGGGAAACGCAGGAGTACCAGTGCGTTGGAACGCTGTTGCTGGGGCGTGCATAAATTATCCACTGCGATGCAGCCTGAGGCCTCAAAGCGTGCGTGGAAGTTAACTGCAAATGATGGGTTAGAACTGCGCTCTGCTGTATGGGCAGATGGGATGTGAGATGTATTGTCTGTGTTGGGGTGCTGCACCTTCCTAAAAGCAGGAGTACCGGGTCCTGTGTAACGATAGAATGGGGTAGAGGGTGCGGAGGGTGCGCTCGCCCTATGGGTGTAATGCTGGAGTAATAGTGTGTTGTGGTCTTTTGTGTTCGATGTTGTGTGTGGAGTGATGGGGAGTAGGGAGGGAAGGGGGTCTAATGGACTGGATGTGGTTTGTGAGGAAATGAAGACAGAGGCAGCAATGGGGGCCAAAGGGTTTATTGGAAAAAAACAGTACTAATCCTGTTCGGTCCCAGGCACCCAGGTGGGGTGAGCAATCCACTTAGGGGTGTGTGTGGGTGGAGACTGGGGAGGTGAGTGGACCCTTTTATGGGGCTCCTTTCCGTGCAGTTCAATAGACCGGCACGTTACCCCTGCTGGACCTTTGGTCAACAGTCTTAGGATGTCTCGGGGGAGGGGAGTGGTGGGTTGGCAGCGGGTCTGGCGGTTGTGGATGTACACCCTGGCGGTGTCCCGCGCAGGGGTACAAGTCTCGGAGTCACTTACCTACCAGTAGGATTTGTTGGTGAAAAAAGCTTGGGCTGCTGGTAGCTGGTGTTAGAGTTTCCTTTTGCAGATGCGGTGTTGGATGGCTGCTGCGGTGTCAGCGGTTGGAGGAAGCTCTGTGTGTGGTAGTGGCTTGCTGGTGCACTGTGGGGCTTGGTGCACTGCGTTGCTGGCGCTCTGTTCCCGCTGCCTGGTGGGTGCCTGCTGGTGTGGATCGCTTAGGGATTGCTGCTGGATGAACAGCTGTGAATGGAGCTGGTGTTGGTTGCTCCCAGGGGGCAGTGCGTGGTTGCCTGGGTCTAGCAGGTGGAGTGGTGATCAAGAGGGGTGCACAGGGCTTTGCTAGGTGTGATGCCCAGCGCGGCCCTGTGGGTGGTGGGTAGAGAGGGTTCTGGAAGCAGCAAGGCTCGACCGAGTTCTCCGCGGGAATGAAGAGCTCTGGTGTAAGCTGGCTGTGGTGTCAGAATGTAGGGGGTCTCCGACGCATTTCGGCAGGGGCTCTGCCTTCTTCAAGGAGGTAAGAAGTGTGGCTATGCATGTGTGAGGTTTAAATGTGGAACTTCCGGGTTCTGTGTTTGTCAGGTGGTGGAGATGACCAATCAGGGCTAAGAGTGGGTGTGGCCCATGTATCTGATAGGTCGTGGGTGATTGTGTGAGGCTAAGCCTGTGGTTGGGTGATAACGTCACGTGGTTTGGGCAGCCAATGGTGTGCTGTGCTGCTGTGGGTGTGTTAGCTGGGGCTCGTGTCTGGGTGCATATGTGGCTGCTATGGGGATTGTGACCGGCTGTGAATGGTCAGCGGCGGTCATGTGGTGTCGGCAGCCAATCATGTGCTCTGCTGGTGTGGGTGTGTATGCTGGGGCTGGTGTGCTTTAATGCATTATGCAGCTGCTATGGGGATCGAGACCGGGTGCGGTTGGTTGGAGGTGGTCACGTAGTGCTGGCAGCCAATCTTGTGCTGTGTAGGGTTTCCGTATGTTTACATGGGTTAAGGTGACAGCTGTCCCTGGCTTGCGTTGGGCGGAGGAGGTATGCGGAGTGTTTTGTGCTGTGTGGAGGATTTAATGAGCGGGCAGGGGCATGTGGCGAGTAGGGTGGGGGTCAGGGGCACAGGGGTGTGTAAGGCAATTATTGTGGAGGTGGGGATGTGAAACCTCATTGTCGTGGTAGTTTAGTCCCGTGGTGCAGGCGGCCAAACATGCGCTGTGATAGGCTGGGTGTGTGTGTGGGGGTGATTATGAGGGTGATGGTTGGTGGCTCGGGTGACCGCAGGGGTCCGGGGAGGTGTGGATGGGCATCTCTCCGGGGATGGTGGCTAGGTGATCGGGCAGGAGGAGATGGAATAAGACTGGTGCGTGTGGCATGTGTCAAGCTGGCAGTGCTGTAGTGGATATTCCTGTTATGTGTATAATGGTGTCTAGATGATGGCCGCGTGTGGTGGGAGGGTGGGTGTAGTGGTTAGTATCGCTAACCTGTATGATGCGTGGAAGTTAGCAATTCCTGAGTAAGGCCCTGATTCAGAGCCGGACGCTCTGACCAGAGCGCTCGCTCTGAATCAGGGCCCACCTCCATTAATATGGAGCGTCCTCCTGGACGCTCGTATAGCTGTGGGTCACCACCCACAGCATATACGAGCGTGCAGGATGATGGTCGCAATGGTCTTGACCATCGCGACCATCGCCACTGCGAGCAAAAGCCTGCAGTTGAGTTTTTCAACCGCAAGGCGAGGAGTGATTTTGGCTCTATCAGAGTCAAAATCACTCCCACTGACATCACTAATGATGTCAGTGAGGCCAGCTTCAGACGGTAGGCGTTCCCTTGCGAACGCCTCCGTCTGGCAGGCATGCCCCCGGCACGCCCACCAAAGGGGGCGTGCTGTCAGTCAACATCAACAGCACGCCCCCTTTGATGAGACACTACGAGCGAAGGAAAGTCCTTCGCTCGTCGCATCTCGCGCATGCGCACGACAGAGCTCCCTCCGTCGTGCACATGCGCAGTGCAGACCATCGACCCACTTGCGAGCGGACAGCCGCTCGCGAGTGGGTCTGAATGAGGGCCTAAGGACAGAGCTTGTGCAAGTTTGCATGAGGCTGCGATGGTACTCGATTGTACTGATGTTTTCACAAACATTACGGATGCGTGTAAGGTAAAGTGGACGTCCTTGTGTAGTGCAGTGGCGGCATAGCGATCGCAATGATATAGCATACTATCGCAGTTGAACTGCTGGCGTAATCACTATTGCATTCGCAGTAGCGTTCCGTAGTGGATCAGGCCCTCTGAGTCTTTATTTACTATATTATTATTTAGTATAGGAAGCACGAAAAGGAGATGCAGATGGCAGCTGACAGGGAAGGGGCCAGACTAGCCATGTCATTAGGGCCCCGTAATGCGATTATCATAGAATTGCATCTTATTGGCCCCGCCCCACATATTCGCAATTTTCTGTAATATGCTGTCCATCCAATCCATTTCACCAGGAAGTGGGCGGGTTGCAGAAGGACCGCCTCCTCTGCCGGGAGCCTGGTGGTCTCTGCGAGAAATTGGGATTCTTCCGCACATTCAGAAAGAGTAGGTGAGTATGCTTATAGGGCTTTAGTATACCACTTTCTTAGTATTCCTAGCCCTCACAATTCACTTCTTTCTGATGTCAGATAGATTTTGTTTTCAGCTTTAAAGGGAATGTGCCACTTATACAAAGCGGGGGGAGCCATGTTGTGGGCTGCACTTCACGAGGGACTTTGGACCTCATTCAGAGTCTCTCGCAAGCGCTGTGCGCTCGCAAGTGGGCCGATGGTTTGCGAATGCGCATGCTTCATTCTGCGCATGCGCAAACTACTCTATGCGATCGCAGCCCGCTCGCTCGCCCAGCAAAGACAGCCCAGTGAAATGAGTGACATGAGAGGCCGTTTGTGGGTGGTAACAGGGGCAGGACACTAATAACGGGGGAGTGGCGGTGCGAACACAGGCGTGCCTGAGTGTTTCAACGCAGTTTTAAAGGCGTGCATAATTAACAGGCAGCGTCATAGTGCACGTCACATGCTTGTTTTTTACACTGAAATCCTCGCAGTGCTTACGGCAGGGTAAGGCAACCACAAGCACTGCGATCGCAACTGATGGTGCTCGATGTACCAATGTTTTAATACACTTCCTGGAGATGACGTGCGCTAGTGGGCGCCTCTACATAGGCTAATGGGAGTCAGCATACACAGAGCGATCGCTCGCACAGCCAAAGTGGGTGTGCTTATGCCTTGGCGAGCGATTGCTTCTCATGGCGTCACTTTGAAAAATTTGCATACGCTTGATGTGAGCGAGAGGCTGCTTGCGAGAGCCTCTGAATGAGGTCCTTTGTGTGCCTCAGAGATGTTGCTCGCACCGAAACACCTACACTGGCTACTGAAGATAATATGGAAGGTTTGCTGAAGGGCATTGCTGGATATTCCAGCATGCAATTCCCGGCATCACCTCCTAATATTCGCACCATAGCAAAGCAGTATTCTTGAACCAGCCAACTCTCCAAAGCTATTACCACCTTTCTTGAAATGCAGCTACACCAATCGACCACCTCACATTTCCACATCAGTCTAATTGGAGGCCATGACCCCATGTAGGGTCTCTCCTTATCGGAAATATGCTTCCATCCTGTTCTTTGTTACACTCCTAAGCAAAACAGTGGGAGGCAGCAGCTCAGGAAAGTGATCCTGGCGTTGTTATGGACAGCTGACGGAAAGGATCTGATCAGAGCACAACAGCGGAGGAACGTCACAGGAAATGACAAGAAACGGGAGAGCAGAGAGCAGATAAACAACAACCTAAAATCCTATACTGCCACAAAAGAAATTATATATCTATATATATATATATATATATATATATATATTGTCGCTGTCACAATCTCTGCAGAGTATGAAGCAGCTCTGACCATGGAGTGATCACCGGCTCCTGCAGAATGGGATTGCACCATGGTGACACCATTCTGCAGGATCTAGTGATTGTGGAGCAGGAAGCAGTCACCCGCTACTGGAGTGATGTGCAGGGGTTGTGTCCAGCAGCAGGTGCAGGATGGAGAGGGGAGACTGGAAGAGTTAAAGGTTACCCACGGGTTACAGCTCAGTTTAGGCAACGTGTGACTCTCCAGAAGTTGTGCACTGTATGTACAAGCCACACTATGCTGGGACTTGTAGTTCAGCATGTCTAAGGAACCTGTTGCCGGAGTTACATTTTTGTTATTGATTTTTTTTCTTTGTTTAACATGAACTCTATAATTAGTTCACCTACATTTTCCTGTAGATTAAAAAGGAATTGTCATTTTATCATAACTACCGGTATTTGTTTTTTCATTTCCTTTTATTTTATTCATTATTATTAAGAAAGTCTGTATGGAATCGGGTTTTTATCAGAAAGTCTGTATCTTTGTCTTGGCGTCAGCAGACAGCATCAGTCACCCTCAGTTCCGCTGTTTTGCAGACTCATTTCTCCTGATTTGCACTTTCTTCACCCAGATCAATAGCTGCTGACAGAAAAGGAAATGCAGGATTTACTTATAGAGTCTGCGTAATATACAATGAATTATTTTAAGGACACTGATTACAAAACATAGGATGACATTACTACAGCTTGGTACGCTGGTCACTGTGCAAGAAAGGTGCTGTAACCCATAGCAACCGATTCGATTCCAACTTACTTTTCAGAGGCTTAGAATATAGAGAATGTAAACCTGATTGGTAACTGTGGATTATAGTTACCTGTGCACCAGTTTTGATAAATATCACCCATTCAGGTGTGGTATGATTGGTCGACAGTAATTATGTTGACATGCATCAGATCGTCAAGTAGAGTTGGTCGTACCTGCAGCATGTCGACATGTTTAGTATAGTAGTCTATGAGCTACTATTTCACAAATCTTTACAGAGGGTGATCCCCTGGATCCCTCAATGTCGGGAATAGATAACTGCTGATTGGCTAAGAGTCAGACGCTCTCAGCCAATCAGCAGACACTGCCGTAGAAATCTTCCATTGATTGGGCGAAAGTAACTCTTAGCCAATCAGCGCTTCCCTGTTGAACCCCATGGCAGTGACCCACATGGGATAATATCAGGAATAGGGCTGTGCATAGTGTGCAGCATGTCCGTCCAGAATCGGGTCACTGCAGGGGCATATTAAGAGAGAAAGGGCCCGTGTGCTGTCTCCGTCCAGGGGCACCTTCTCTCTACCCTGCGGCCGGCAGCACACCGAACAAGGCAGTAGACTCTGGGCACTGGGAAAATGGCAGCGGCGGCCATTGGGTACAGTGTGTGGTGTGTGAGCCCCCTTGGTCCAGCGTCCTCCAACGGGAGGTCCGACTGGGACCTCAACCACCTAATATGTCTTCTGGGATCCAATGTTACCACTCTGTGAAGTTTTCATCCAAATCCATCCAGTGGAAGGCCCAGAACAGGCTCCTCAGGTCAAAGTTTTGTCCATGACCGTAATCCCCCTAAAACCTGTCTAGGATCCAACTGGACCACCTTGCGTTGTTTCATCCCAATCGGTGCAGGAGTGTCCAAATGCATAACCGGACAGACAGCCAAACAAACAAACAGACCAATGAATTTTATATATAAGATTTGTCTCTGTCGTATTGTCGCGTTGCCGCTATGTTGTGTAATAGATTACTTTTTCGATACTAAATAACTATGTAAGATTTTGCAGCTTTACCTTGAGAGCTGTAGAAGATATTCGCCAAAAAACAAACAAAGAAAATTCTACATTTATATATATAGATTGATTGTGCGTCCAATGTTCTAAAGAGTTCTAAACACTTTTTTTTTAGAATACCGTCGGGTTTTGGTAAATTTGCAGTTTTGGTCGATTTGCCATTTTTTTCAAAACCGGGCGTTAGTGGTTTTTTTATTTGTCTATTGATAGAATATGAATTCTAAGAAGAGCAGATTGCGGACATATATACACCGCGGAATGCGAAGCAAAAACGTAAATCAAGGATTGTACAATATTGCTGGTACTTTGCGTCACAGTGAAACGGCCTGATACACCTCAAATTTGTTTCCTTAGAGATGAGAAGAATCGCAGCAAAATTTCAAAGTATGGTTCATCCAGGGACGTATTAACACCCGAGAGGGCCTGTGTGCAGCGGACCCCTCATCTCAGCAACGCCCTCCCTTCCCAACCAGGCATGTTACCTTGCTCCAGCAAGTCCCTCCTCCTCCCCGACACCATCTTCCCAGAGCTATTTAGGAAGATAACACATGCGAACTAGAGAGCAAAGGATCTGGAATAGCTGTCACTGCACAGCGCAATGCTCCCACAGATGTCACTGGGAAGATGGCACCGCGGAGGAGGAGGGACCCGCTTGCTCAAGCCAAGTAATACCCCTTTTCCGCCTAAATCCGGGATATTCCCGAGTTGGCGCCGCTCACACCGTAGTCGGGTCTGCATAGACCCGGCTTTTCCGGAGTGAAAGTGGTCGCTTGGACATGACGTCATCTCAAAGCGCCACTGAAGCCGGACCAATCGGTCACTCGACCCGGCGATCCAACCTTCTCCCCTTTTAGACCAGGGAGCTGCCCGGGTTAACCCTTCAAAAACCCGGGTTTTAGCTCCGGTGTAAAAGGGGTATAAGTATACTTTGGGTGGAGTGTGTGCAATGCGGGTCCCCCTGGACCCAGGGGCCCGTGTGCACTGCACATCCTGCACCCATTTTAAACACCTATGGATTTATCTCATCCAGTGGGATCAGGATATTGCTTCCTACTCTCGGAAGCTTCTAATGGTAGATCACCTTTACGTCCATCCCGGATGTCATATTCGCACTAACCTGGCATCTGACAAACATTGCGGAGCTCTGTGCTCCATGACCGTCATGGGGTTAAACATTTCAAGAAGAGACAATACAGAGACTTCAGCTCTGTGATTGCAGATGACAGATGTAAATTTTGGCTCCTGTAACTGGGGGAGGGGGGGTGGTGATAGAATAAAAAAAAACCTTCAAAGAGCGTTTTCATTATATTTCTTGGCACAGTACCTTAGGTGTAAGTGAAATTAGATAAATATCGATGAACTATGGTGTTTACCTAACTCACGTAGTAAATGCACAATGTTCCCTTTTTCCATATCACCTTACCTAACGCTTGGCAATAAATAGAGAACCAAATCCAGAGAAAGGATTGTTTATTTGAACCGTGAAAAAAAAAAAACTTCCTATTCATTTTTCTTTTGTGAGCTAAAGTGCTAATATCTCGTTTTATTCCTATTTGCTTTTAAACTCTATTGAAAATAAAGGAGTACAGTAGATCCAGCCATTGACATAATTGATTTGTGGGTTGACAACTGCTGTGTAAATCACACAAAGATGAGCAATGTTTGGGCAGTCCCATCTGGCCCCCTCCGAGCTCTCATCCCCATATGGCCAGCTCCCGAAGACTCAGCACTTTGCGAAACAATAGAGATCCTTCTGCAGTTATAGGAGTGTATTGGCATCCCACTGTGATAATTGACTGCAAAATCACTTAGATTGCTAACAGGACAGTGATTAAAAGGACCACTGTGCAAGGACTGTTGGCATTTTGTCAGTTCTGACTTTCTGAGTAAGAAAGGAGAGAAATAGATGGTAAAAATATTGGTTTTCTGTCTTACAGCAAAACTATCCCAAATAATTAACATGATTTTTTTTAATGAGGTGTCTATTCATGCATGTAACTGCAATTATTGTATATTTTTAAGATGTAGTTAATTAGCTTCAGAGCACACATTTTAAAACAGCGCTAATAAATGAATAGTCTTATCTGCTCTCGCCTTAAAAATCTGGATAGGATGACGTTTAACTGGTCTTGGATTCGCTCCACATATAACATTTTATTTAAACATAACAAATAAAATGAATTAAATCTTAAAACTCAATATAAATATAACAACAACAGATCAATACTCAAGGTAATTACGCAGCTGATATTATTTTAAATTATTGGTCCTGATTCAGAGATGTAGGCTAGGCCGATGATTTCGCAAATGGAGTGAATTTTTGCCACTGCGCTTGAGTGAAGGTACATTACCGCAGTCGCACGGTCCGAGTCTTTATTCGCAGTGTGAGTGACAGGCAGGCAGTTTTTGGGGGTGGTAACAGGGAGTATCAGCTAAAAACGCGGGCGTGTCTCAACTGTTTTGAGGGCATTTCACATCCAACGCCTGTGATCCTGTACGTTGGAAACATGGCTCTGGCATCACAGTTATGGCAGCAATTTTAAATGACTCACTCAGGAAGACGATATTTGCGTGATCTGCGGTCAATGCTGTGTATGTAGTTGGGGATAGCTGCGATGGCTCCAATGGGCGTCTCAGTATAAGTCTCGGCGGCTGTTGCATTAGCATATTTTTGGCTTTTTCGCATCATCCAAAGCCCCGAAAATCGTAGCTGCGGCAGCATTTACATACAACTCTGAATATATATAAGCTGCTGCCCGCGGCTTCACACACGATCGTTTTGGCCAACATTTTTTATATTTGAGTTGTTCTAGTTCTGTTGGCTTGTATAGGGGCCCTGGCGCTGGAGTAGCCCACGTGACCAGCAGCGCTATACAGATTGGTGGCAGCAGTGCCTTCTCCCACCACATACTGAAAGCCAGTTATATAGTGGAAGAAGCAGGGTCCCCAGCAGCACTGTAGGAGATGAGTGATGCGTTATTGAGGACAGGACTGCATGTGACAGGGGCAGTGACATGATGTGAGGATGGGAATGAAGGCAGCAGGCAGCCACAGGCTGAGAGTTATATAGTGGGAGGAGCAGAGTGCCCAGCAGCACAGAGTATATCAGGAGATGAGTGATGCGTTAGTGAGGACAGGGCTGCATGTGACAGGGGCAGTGACATGCTGTGAGGAGGGGAATGGAGGCAGCAGGAAGCTACAGACTGAGCATTATATAGAGGAAGGAGCAGGGTCCCCCAGCAGCACAGAGAATATCAGGAGATGAGTAATGTATTAGTGAGGACAGGGCTGCATGTGACAGGGGCAGTGATATGATGTGAGGGAATGGAGACAGCAGGAAACCACAGACTGAGAGGTATATAGTGGAATGAGCAGAGTCCCCATCAGCGCTGAGTATATCAGGAGATGAGTGATATGTCAGTGAGGACAGGGCTGCATGTGACAGGGGCAGTGACATGCTGTGAGGAGGGGAATGGAGGCAGCAGGAAGCTACAGACTGAGAGTTATATAGTGGAAGGAGCAGGGTCCCCAGCAGCACAGAGCATATCAGGAGATGGGTGGCATGTTAGGCTGGGATGTACTAAAGGAAAAATGCGGTAAAAACCCTGTTTTGGGGGTTTTTACTGCATTTTCGGATGTACTAAGCCCTGGCCGCCCTATTATCGGTGCAGAGGGTAACGCCAGAAAAATCTGGCGTTACCCTATAGAAGCCTATGGGCTTCATACCGCATCCCGCACCCAACGCTTTGCCGCCCCGCAGTCGCCCAGCACTCACCTTAGTCTCCTGATCGCCGGCCCGTGCTCCTCCTGGGTCCTCCGCCTCCCTCTCCTCTTAATCTTCCTGCACAGGTCACCAGCAGGAAGTTTCCGGGGCTCGGAGGGGGCGGAGTCCAACGGAGACCCCCGTCACCCAGCGTTGGCTGCTTCGCAAAGGGCAGCTCTTATCACAAGAGCTATCCTTTGCGATATTAATCGCATATGTTAGTACATATGCAATTAGTAAGGTTGCTGTGACTGGCGGGAATGTACACCGCAACCTTAGTACATCCCGGCCTTAGTGAGAACAGGGCTGCAAGTGACAGGGGCAGTGACATGATATGAGGAGGGGAATGGAGGCAGCAGGTAGCTACAGACTGAGAGTTATATAGTGGAAGGAACAGGGTCCCCGCTCAACACAGAGGATATCAGGAGATAGATGATGTGTTAGTGAGAACAGGGCTGTATGTGATAGGGGCAGTGTGATGATACTATATAAGAAAGAGAATTGAGGCAGCATGAAGGACAGACTGAGAGTTATATAGTAGAATTTTTTTTTTTCAGAACGGCCTCTTAGCGAGCGGCCAGGATGATGGTCGCGATGGTCAAGACCATCGCAACCATCGGGCTTGCGACAAGACCCTTGTGGTAGAGTCTCGTGGCCGCAAACCCCAGAGAGATTTCGGCTTTCACAGAGCCGGAAGCTCTCTCACTGACATCACTGGTGATGTAAGTGGGGCCGCCCCCAAACGACAGGCATTCTCATGGGAACGCCTCCGTTTGGGCAGCCACCCCCCCGGCCCGCCCACCAAAGGGGGCGAGCTGTCACTCAACATCGACAGCTCGCCCCCTTTGTTGCGAGGCCTGGAGCGACAGAGTGCTTGTCGCTATCCGGGTCTTGCACATGCGCACGACGGAGCCGGCTCCGTCGTGCGCATGTGCTCTGGGCCACCATCGACCCAGTTGTGAGTGCTCAGCGCTTGCGACCGGGTCTGAATCAGGCCCAGAGTCCCCTAGCAGCACAGAGGATATCAGGAGGTGGGTGGTATGTTAGGCCGGGATGTACTAAAGGAAAAATACTGTAAAAACCCTTTTTTGGGGGGTTTTACCGCAGTTTTGTATGTACTAAGCCCTATTATGTACTAAGCCCTATTATCGGTGCAGAGAGTAACCCTATAGCACCCTCACAGGCTCTGTATGAAAAATGACAGTTGGGAGCTGATTGGCTCGCACCTTATCACTTTTCTCTCTTCACTTTTCACTTCTGCTAACACTGCTTAGTAAATAGACCCCTTAGTGAGAACAGGGCTGCAAGTGACAGGGGCAGTAACATGATTGAGGAGGGGAATGGAGGCAGCAGGTAGCTACAGACTGAGAGTTATATAATGGAAGGAACGGTCCCCCCTCAGCACAGAGGATATCAGGAGATAGATGATGTGTTAGTGAGAACAGGGCTGTATGATGTGACAGGGGCAGTGTGATGATACTATATAAGAAAGAGAATTGAGGCAGCATGAAGGACAGACTTGGAGTTATATAGTGAAAGAACAGTGTACCCAGCATCACAGAGTATATCCTTAGATGAGTGATGTGTGCGACCTAGGATCAGGACAAATGTGCACCACCATACACATTATTTTAGTTCAGAAATGACTTGAATGAACAACTGGACTTGTTACAGTGGGTAAAATTGAGGATATTACTGGTAACCTCCAGGGAAAACCTGGAAGGATTTAATTCAAGCTTCTGAAATAAAACTTTCTACACTTGTCTACAGCCAATGCCACTCATTTTCACTGGCAAGATAAAGAAGACACCATAGAGGTAGATGTATCAAGCTCTGAAGAGAAATTAAATGGAGAAGTTGCCAAAAGTAGCCAATCAGCTTCTAACTGCCATTTATCTAGCACAGTATTTGAAATTACAGTTAGAGGCTGATCGGTTGCTGTGGGCATCTTCTCCACGGCTTGATAAATGGCCCCCCATCTGTCTGACAGATGGTGTAATGATAAACCACTCTATAACCTAAGATGACAAAGATGGTGAGAGACCTGTCTAACCCTGGATTCAGCCACATGAATCAAGATGCTCAAGGCATAAAGTTTCCCTACATCAGTCACTTTTATTTGTGTAACGCACCTGTACCTTACTGAACTGTACTGGGCATGCTGCATGGAGAGTCACTAATTACCAGGTCTGACACACTACTGGGAATGACAGTTGGGTTATGATTAGATGGCCATCACACTTCTTCATTTCGGAGATGACTCTTATTACCCGCAGTCACCTCACATGACTATTTCTATTAGCTTTCCCTACCTCCTTCTGAAACGTTAGAGTTCAGGCCACAGCTATATAGTGGTATTGGCATAAGTTCTATGAGAGAAACTATCACCAATGTAACAATCAACCCAGAAACAGCACTGACCTGATGGGTGGGGGGGGGAGGGAAATCAGGAGTTGACAAGATGGGCAGAGATACCAATAGAAGAGGGCAGTGTCAGCATCCTAACAGGGTGGCAGTGCCGCAATCTGAATGCATAACATCATGATGTTGCGCCTAGGGGGCAACAGTGGGCAGTGTAATACTGAATTGGGTGCTAGAAACCACTGTACATTTCCCAGCCCATCCATTGGGAGACCAAATAGTAAAGTGATACCTTACATATTCACATTACTTCCGGGTTTGGTCCCGGCAGAGTTACTGCACAAACATAGCCACCGAGCTATGCATGTACAAGCGCCAGTGATCCTTTGGATCGTTCTACAATGGCTTTGCCGTGGCTAATACCATCTGAAGATGGTCTTAGCTATCGAGGCCAATCTCCAGAAAGCGAACTTTTCAGAGCTTGGTACATTTCATCATTTAGTAACTGCCATACAAATCTATAGGGGCTGCTTTTGCAAATGAAAATGGAGGCACCGCAGCATACAGTATATACTGTGCCTCCGATATCTGTTGCAGTCACCCCTTCATGCATTCTCGGATACTTCATTTTTGTGGGAATCTCCAAAAACAGCTGATTTCAGAGGATTTCCCACATCATAATAAATATGCCCCTGGAAGAGATAAGACGGGCTCTGTACACCAGTCTCACAGAGCAGGCTTTCATATTGACAGACTGAGCTGCAGTTCTTACAGACAAAGCTGCCAGTCTAGTCACCAAGGCTGCCAATCAATCAGGAAGAGCCGCAAGACTGTTAGAGCTAGCTAGAAGATTATCATAGGGAAGTAGTAATATCAGAGTTGAATCTATTGTATTGCTGGGGAATAAGTTAAAGAGGATCTTGTACAAGCTGACAAGACGCATGGAGAACTCACGTGAAGTCTAATGCAAGAGAGAAAGCCAGATGTCAGCATAGATGTCCAAAGAGAGAGAGAGATTTCAGTTCAGAGGCCAAATATACCCCAGAGAATCCATAGGGAGCCAAGGTATGTTCCATCTGTTTGCTGCTTCTCTTGTTAATTTGGTGTATTTCCTGCTCCTGATATTGCTGCTATAGTAAGGAGAGTCATTGAAGGAAAATTATTTGAGTTCAGATAACCCCTACCCCTTCCCCTTATGACATTAATAGACATACATTTATTAATACTTATTGCTATGGGACTACAGATGTGTCCTCACTTACTGGTTTTCCGTTTGCTATGTGAACTGAGGGCCTGATTCAGGCCCATGCGCGAGCGCTTAGCGCTCGCAAGCGGTTCCATGGCCGGACAGTGTTGATCGACAGCTCGCCCCGTTTGATAGGTGGATCGGAGGGGGGGGGGTGGCGGCTGGCCAAACGGAGGCGTTCCCGAAGGAACACCTGCCGTTTGGGGGCAGCCCTATGAGTGATGTCAGTAGTGAGCTTCCGGCTCTATTAAAGCAGGAAGCTCACTGGGGCTTGCGGCAGACAAGACCCTACCACAGGGGTCTTGTCGCAAGCCCGATGGTCGCGATGGTCACGATGGCCGCTCGCAAAAGCTATGGCCGGCTCCCAAAAAAAAAGCCGCCCTGATTCAGAGCGAGCACACTGAAAGAGCATCCAGCTCTGAATCAGGGCCTGAGACACCAGGTGCCAGAGGCGTCACTGTGTGTGGTGACACCCGATGCAGCAGTTATGTACCAGTTGTGCGCGCCAAAGGTGTTCGCATGCAAAAGGGGGCATGTCCCTTCGTCTGTGAGGCCACGCCCCCTGGTGTGTAGTTTTGGGGGCATTGCCACGTGCCAGATTCATTATGCTGGGGAATTGTTCAGCACTCCAGGAGCTTGTGGGCAGCCTCCAGACTTCACAACTGCACTGCTGTTCGGTGACACCATCCGAGAGTGTGACAAAAAAAACAGCAGAGCAGCCCTGCTATTTTGGTATCACCCACTCGGGTGGTGTCACCCGGTGTGGCTCACACCCCTCTAGTGACCCAACTGCCCAGTGCGACTGAAATTTTGCATAAAACTCTATAAATGTTTCCAGGGGCGTCTTAAGAAAGGAGGGCCTCCGTGTGCACTCACCGTGCGGGGCCCCCTCCTCTCCCCCTTGTGGCCGGCAGCTGACTGACGCGGCTGGCCAGCCACCGGAGCATTAGTGCCCGGAGTCTACTGCGCATGCGCAGAACACCAGAAAATGGCTGCAGCGGCCATTTATCCGGTGTTCTAAGCAGCGCTGACAACCGACGTGGGAGCACGGACAGGTAAGCTTAAAGTAATATGGGTGCAGGGTGTGCGGTGTGGGGCACTCTGGACCTTGGGGCCCATGTGCCCCGCACACACTGCACCCATTATAGATACGGCACTGAATGTTGCACAATTAAGTGGCTATTTGGCGTGACTGAAGCAACTGTACGAAAGGACACATCTGTACTCTACCTATTTCCAGGAGCGCCGAGAGGGGGGGGGGGGGAGCGGGTCCAAATTACCCGGGCCCGGGCCTACTGGAGGGGCCCATCGCCACCCCACTCCCTTCTACATCAAAGCAGCTCAGCACACGCTGCTGTGCGCTAGGCTGCACTGGGAGACTGCTCGCGGCTCCTATGCCTGTGGAGAGATCGATCACACTGATCACGCCCCCCACTGGCTATGCGCCGGGCTGAGGGGCTCACAGCCATGCGACACAATTAGGCCACGCCTCCTTCTTCCCCTGGGCCTGGCTGTCGGCGCCCCTGCCTATTTGACCGAACTTACAGACTCCTGTTGAATCACGGTGTATTTCTATGTGCATGATAAACCTCCACCTACCCGACACATGAGCAAGAGAGCTATTCTATAACTAACTATAACCTTGGGGGAATTTCAAAGCCCAATGTCATTTGTTTCTGTCTTTTGTAAAGCAGAGACCGTTGCTTTCAGAACTGCTAGCATTCATTGTTACAATATTGTAAGTGTTACATTGTTGTCTGCTGAATTATATTCTTAAAGCTCCAAGCACTTGTAGGTGTAAATCCTATCCATCACTCTGTGACTGCTTTCTGCATATTTCCTCACAGTGACATGATACCGATTCGCAGCCTCGGCCTTTGTTTATTGAGACTCCATTGTCATGTAACTGCTGTTTTCATTGCCTTTACATTGTCATTCAAAGCCTTTGTATTGAAATGCATTTTCTGTGGTATGGTGCATGCAGGTATTATTATTACACCTGTACTCTTGCCTTTAAACTGCCTTGGTCAGTAAAACACCACAATTCGGGTTTATATAAATTTTCTTCCGATCCCTAATCGCTTTGTGGTTATATCTAGGGATGAGCGGGTTCTGTTCTCAGAGAACCGAACCCACCCGAATTTTGCAGATCCGAGTCGGATCCAAGCAGGCTCGGAGTTTCCCGCCTGACTCGGTTCTCGAAACCGAGGCAAAACCATAGAGTCGGAAATCTTGCGGTTCGCGAGCTTACGCCTCTATGATCAATGTAGTATATAAGGAGTGGACCATGCGGCGGATGCCATTTCACTCCGGCTGTGGGAGACTGAACAGGGAGGGTGGGTAGTGTAGGGCTGGGAGAGTGGTGCTGTGCTGTCTGCTGATCCATTCTGGGCTGGTGCTGCTGAGTGCTGATCCATTCTGGGCTGGTGCTCTGCTGTCTGCTGTGTCCATTTGGGCTGGTGCTGCATCCATCTGGGCCCAAGTTCTGGACTCCCAAAAATCCCCCCCCCAAAAAAAATATATGTATATTGTAAAAAAAAATATTTATATATATAAGTGTCTTTTAGTGTAATATTTTTCTGTGTGTGCATGTTAGGTTTAACCGCACAAGATCCAGCCAGCTACGCAAGTTGCAACCTAGTGCTGCCTGACTCCAGTCGTGATCAATCGTTGCTCTGGGCCCATGATCTGGAGCATAAAAAAATAACAAGAAATTGTCTTTTTTTAATCTTAACTTTAACTGTGTGCATGTGTGTGCATGTATCCAGTCATCAATCACTGCTCTGGGCCCAAGTTCTTGAGTATAAAAAAAATTAAAATCAATTGTCTTATTTTTATCTTTAACTTTAACTGTCTGTGTGTGTGTGTGTGTGTGTGTGTGTGTGTGTGTTGTGTGTGCGTGTATCCAGCCAGCAAAGAAACTTGCAACCTAGTGCTGCGCCACTCCAGTCGAGATCGATCACTGCTCTGGGCCCAAGTTCTTGAGCATAAATTTTTTTTAAATCAATTGTCTTTTTTTGATCTTTTACTGTCTGTGTGTGTGTGTTAGGCTTAATCGCACAAAATCCAGCCAGCAATGCAATTTGCAACCTAGTGCTGCCCGACTCCAGTCGTGATCAATCAGTAATCAGTGCTCTGGGCCCAGGTTCTGGAGCTGAAAAAACTAAAAATATATTGTATTTTTTTTGTCAATTTTTTTTGGGTGTGTGTCAGCCACACCTGGCTGTCACTATCATCAGCATAGGTGTGCAGGGGTGCTGTGCTACTGTCTGTTGAGGGGCTGCTGCCCAAAATAATAAATAAACAATTTTTATTGTGTGGATGTTAGCCACACCTGTTATCGGCATAGCTGCGCAGGGGTGCTATGCTGCTGTATGAATATTGCAATGAAAATTTATTGGGTTATTGGGTTACAAAAAGTTGTTTTTTTTATCTTAAACATAGCAGAAATGTTATCCTAACAGCTTATAAAGTTATATGCTCGAAAAAACTAAAGCCTATATTTATTTACAAATCTATATAGAGTGGACATCCTAAATTCTAAAACTGTTCTATTCAAAAATGTAAATAAAAGCAAAGATTATAAGTCTAGTGTATTATAGTATGTTATTAGAACAAGCAGAACAGAGCATTAAATGCAACATTTCATTTTAAGGTTTAAGTTTTACGTTGAGTCTGGAGATCATTTAGAAAGCAGAAAAAGAGCTCCACCACAAGCGGCAGATGACTAAACTCACACCCAAAGGTTTAATAGAAATAGATACAACACCAGATCAGTTGTTTACCCTTGAGGATCTGTCTGATTCATCCTGGTGCCCCCAAGACCAAGATTGTGCAAATTCTGCCAAAAGAGAGACTGACACCATGGATAAACATAAGAGTCACCTTCTGGATGTGAATTGTCTCATTTGCATGGGGAAAACCCAACCCTCAGATGAGATGGATCTCAGCCAGTGGACAACATTGAAATTACCATTAACAATTCACAATGGAAGACTACAGTGTGGAGAATCTTTCGTCACAGTCAGGAGAGGCCTCAGAGAACATGAAAAAAGATGCTCTAGGTGCTGAACTTCAAGGGATTTCTCCATCATGTGCTGCAGTGTGGAAAGGTTTCATTCACATGTTTTCTATAAAGCAGTTCAAAGTTACAGCCTTCAAAGTGTCTGGCTATAACACCCACCTTTGCCAGGAATTACAAAAGATTATTACAAGCAAAAGATTAATCTGTCTGGAATCTGTCTGGGAATTCATGGATCATATTTGGCCTGAATGCACTAAGACATCCAGTGATTCTGTCACTGTGTTCTGTAGCCGACTTTATTCCTACCTGAATCACAAACTGAAATACGGAATAGTAAGCACAGACAACATGGAGGCCTTTGTTATTCCGCTGCCTGCATGCCAACCAATACCTCCCAGATTACACCCACTGGGGGGACCAGGTCTTGATAATGACCATCCCCATCTGTTGCTGGGCCTTCTTCTTCCAAACCATCCATCCTAGACTTCCTGTCCAAAAAGGGTGAGCAGGGTACAGAAAGAGGACCAAGATGTCCCCAATGACATTTTTTTCATCTATAATAGATGATGTGGAGAGATAAGAGCTTCAGATGTTGGAACAGGGGCTCCCACCTACTTGGCTTCCCTCCAGAGAACAGAGCTCTGTTCCTCAGGAAATGTCTATGCCTGAGCTGATAGGTAGGTAGTCTCTGTCTGTTGGTAAACACCCTTCAGGAGATGGCAACCCAAAAAAACAACTATAATAATAATAATGTGTCCACTGATGAAGATAACCAGCCTGATCCCTTAACAGCAACATACCCCATATGGCCAACTCATAACATGACACCCAGTTTGCAGCCTCCTCTTCCTTATGACACTAATCAAGTTGCCATGGTTGATCAATCAGCCATGTGTGGTCCACCCAATATTTGTCCTTCTACGTTTATTTCTAACATCATATTCACATATCTAAGAAGTGGATAGTGGGAACAATGGCAATTTGAAGGCCACTAACTAAATGTTTTTTTTAATGTCCCTGTACAGGTTGGAAAATGCCTTTACAGAAGGTTTGCAAAGAATTATTTAAGTCAATTTTTTTTGGAAGCACTCTTCCTGGTCCCCTTCTGGGATGAAAATCCACTCCTAGCTGCAGAAGCAGGCACAGGATTCTCAAGAAAGACACAACGTAAGGCCTTAAATCAGGGGCAGCCAACCTCGGTCCTCGAGAGCTCACGTTTTCCAGATGACCGAGCTGGTGCACAGGTGTATTCATTACTCACCAAAGCATTTAGAAAGATCCACAGGTGGAGTTAATTATTATAGTTTTGATTCTGTGAGGAGACCTGGAAAACATGCACTGTTGGTAGCTCTCGAGGACCAGGGTTGGCTACCTCTGCCCTTAATCTGTGCTGGTTAAGTGGCACTTTGAGGCCACTAACTACGTTTTTTTTATGTCCCTGTACAGGTTGGGAAATGCCTTTATAGAAGGTTTGCAAAGCATTATTTAAGTCAATTGTTTTCTTTTTTTTTGGAAAGCACTCTTCCTGGTCCCCTTCTGGGATGAGAAAATCAACTCCCAGCAGCAGCCATGCTCAAGGACTCTTCTGTGGCAAGGACTGATGTAAATGTACTGTACCACATTTTTTTGTAAATGCCTCCTCCCCTTCCCTTCTCCCTCATACATTTTCTTTGGAATCAAAAAATGAAATTAAATTTACTACCAATCAACCTTTCCTGTCCCTGCCCTACCTTCAACTACATACATACTCCAACTCCCTCAGGCCTCTCTTGAATAATAAGTGTTTCTTGATGTGCCATATTTGAAGTTGAACTGCCATGTGTTTGTGCCGCCCACTGCTGCAACTCAGCCAGCTATCTTGGTGCAAATTTTGGGCCTAAACTAGATGAACAAATCAAAATTGTGAGCTGTGAGGTGGTCAAAACTGACTGGAAACGAGTGGAAATAAATGTTATTGAGGTTATTAATACTGTAGGAACAAAAAAAGGCCCATTTTATGTGATTTTAGCTGTTTTTTTTATTTTTTAAGAAAAAATCCAGATCCAAAACCAAAACACGAAAACAAAACACGGAGGTGAGGTTTTGGCAAAACCGATCCAAAACCAGGGGAGATCCAAAACCAAAACCAAAACACAGGGGTCGACTCACATCTCTAGTTATATCCAGCCTTTTCCAACAATGCTATTTTGAAACAAAAACGTTTTTTCGGATCCCACTCACCACTTATTGGGTTCCCGATCATAAGGTTGTTTGGCAAATTCAAAAATAGGCCATTTCATTCAAGTGGTTTAGTGAATCAGGTACAGTAGGAGTTTTCCAGCCACGGTGCCATGACCCATGGCCTGAGGAGAGAAACTGACTTGACTGGAGGCACTATCGTACATTGAGAAGAATATTTGAATAAGGTAAGGAACCATAACTATGAGGAGTAACATCCCTACTAGGTGCACATAGGCACTGGGTGGCCTGCATTTTACAGTTTTGCAGGGTAGATATAGAGAGATAAAGTGGACGGAGATAAAGTACCAACCAATCAGCTCCTAACTGCCATTTTACCAACACAGCCTGTAAAGTGACATGGGCTGATTGGTAGGTACTTTATCTCTCTCCATTTTTTCTCACTCCAAGGGTTATATTTTCTAAAGTGTGGCTTTTTGGAAGTGAAGATGCTGCCCATAGCAACCAATCAAATTCTGCTTATCATTTATCTAGCACCTTCTGCCGACGCGCGTTTCACTATACAAATAGCTTTGTCACAGGCCAACCCTTGTTACAGAAAGTCTTGTTGGCCTGTGACAAAGCTATTTGTATAGCGAAACGCGCGTCTGCAGTTCCGCTGATGCTATGCACCATCTTATCAAATATTATGTGCTGAAAAAAACCATACTAATTTACTCCGTATACGGAGACGCTGGGGAGTGCAGAGCGGGGTTATATGCATGTCTGCGGGAGGCTAATATCACTTAGATCCCGCATAATGATAACAACACACATTACACATGGGGATATCATTCCACTGATCAGCTTATTGTATATCCATGCTGTGAAAGTTTATATCTGGTGATATGCTGATCCGGCTGGAAGCCAGGTCCCTGTCTACAGCAATTGTAGGAGCTGCGTGATATCATTTATATTCCAGCGGGATGTAGGATTGATTTTTCATATAAGAGGATCTCAATCTATACTGAATGGATGCCAGTGGAATTTATATCTAAGCATAGTGGTATTTATTATTAGACACTACGAACATCATGCATATGTAACAGCACAACATAATCTGCAATCTATGTAATGATCTAAATATAATATTGTTGCGATTATAAGAGTAAATTCTGCAACAATTATATTGCAGGATTACTATAAAGCAGCTGCAGTCAACACACTAAGAATAGCATATTTATTATTAGTTATTATTATATGGTGACAGCATTAGGTAAATTTGGGATGCGAATGAATTTAAGCATCAGCGGTATCATATTTTAATCACTTTCTCATTTCTTTACACATTCTTTTTCTATTTTTGTTCTATTTCGCTAGCTTCACACGTGGTATTAAATATATACATTATTATTTTATCATATGATTTAATAAAAGTTACATTTTATTTTTGATTTATTGCCGGAGTGCACCTAGTCCGAGATTCTTTTCCCACTCACCCATTCCTTGTTCTAATTCAATTTATCTGCATGAAATCTTTGGTAGCACCCCCACTCATTGGACATTATTATTATTATTATTATTATTATTATTATTATTATTATTATTATTATTATTACTATTATTTTGTTATATGTTCAATGAGAGGTGAAGCAATTAAGACCCTCATTCAGACCTGGACGCAAGTGGCCGTTCGTACGTTGGGCGAACGTAAAAAAATATTTAAATTTAGGCACACGCTCGTATTTTTGTTCGCATCAAAACATCCTCCCCAAACTCAGGCGACCCCTCCTCTAACTAAGGAGCGTGCCAAATAGCGAGCGTACATCCCCGAAGTGGTTTGAAGGGAACGCACGCACTAGTACTACCCGGAAGTTGGACTGTGACATTTCGATTAACTGCTCGTTTATTCTGCCTACCTCCCTCAATCGTAACATGCCAATCAATATATCAATTAGCTTAATTGTTTTTTTGTTTTTTTTTACAAAATGCAATAAACTTTATTTATGTCCGTGTTTGTGTTTACCCGCAGAATACGTACGGCTTAAACATTCGCTTTTAATTGTCAAAATACATGTTAGCCCTTATTAAATAATTGGTCTATTTGTTTTTAGACCCTCATATTTCCTGGAGTTCATTTCTTTATGTAAATTTGCTTACGCATGTCACTGCATTAAGCCTATCATAAGTCTCCACAGAATTCTGGCCCTGTCGAACACATGACTCATACACTAACCAATAGAATTGCTCCTGTTAATTTCCTAAATACATTAGCCAATCATTAAATTTGGGAGCACTTTATCAAAATTGATTTTTATGAAAAACTCCATTGCCATCATGAGAGCCTCCGCATTCACCAGGCGCAAGCTGCTGGTGCTTACGGAGGTGATGGATAGGCGGATCACCAGCCAGCCTCCACCCATCACCAACCGCGAGAAGCGATCCGCATATGCGGAGGTTTGGGCCCGCCTGCGCTCCTTCGGCTCACGCCGCCATATCGGGCAGCTGGAGCGCAGGTGGTCGGACCTGCAACGGCGGACGCCCCGCTTGCTGGCATGCTTTCGCATGCAGATCGCTGAAAGTAAGTTTAATGGATTGTGGTTTTCATGTTTGTCTTTGCGGCCCTAACTGCATGGCCATGTTTTCCCTGTCTTTCATATTTATTCATTCTCCTCATATCTGCATGGCCATGTTTTTCCTGTCTTTCATATTTATTCATTCTCCTCATATCTGCATGGCCATGTTTTTCCTGTCTTTCATATTTATTTATTCTCCTCATATCTGCATGGCCATGTTTTCCCTGTCTTTCATATTTATTAATTCTCCTCATATCTGCATGGCCATGTTTTCCCTGTCTTTCATATTTATTCATTCTCCTCATATCTGCATGGCCATGTTTTTCCTGTCTTTCATATTTATTCATTCTCCTCATATCTGCATGGCCATGTTTTCCCTGTCTTTCATATTTATTCATTCTCCTCATATCTGCATGGCCATGTTTTCCCTGTCTTTCATATTTATTCATTCTCCTCATATCTGCATGGCCATGTTTTTCCTGTCTTTCATATTTATTCATTCTCCTCATATCTGCATGGCCATGTTTTTCCTGTCTTTCATATTTATTCATTCTCCTCATATCTGCATGGCCATGTTTTTCCTGTCTTTCATATTTATTCATTCTCCTCATATTTTTTTTCTTTTTTGTTTTTGGGGGTGCATTTGAAATTGTTTTTGTGCGCGGATTTGTGTTGGAACTAACCCCAATTTGTTTCCCATCTTTTAGGGGCCCAGCGAAGACTACGCCGTCAGCGTCCCGCCAGACGGCGATCACGGCCACTCTCCCCCACCCCCAGCCAACACTCCAACTCCACTCCTTCCCCTATTCCCCACTCCTCCCCAGCCTTCCTACACCCTCATCCAGATTTTTCTGGACTCCTTCCCCTCCGTCCCAATTCCCCCTCTCCTCCAACCACCCCTCTTAGAATGACCCCCTCCCCGGAGTCGGTCATTACACCGCCCCGATCTTTGGGGAATGGACCCACCTCCGAGGAGGACGATGGAGGGCCTTCTGTAGCTGGCGTTGGGTCTTCCGGTATGTATTTTTTTGCACTTTTTTATCGTCACAAACAGTTTGTATGTATTCTTGTTTTTTTTGTTTTTTTGTGTTTATTTTCCAAAATTAAGTGGTTTTGGCCGATTGCCGTAACCTGTTACTGCTGTTTTCAACATACACACAGCACACCTGTCGGAATTTGGACATAGGCCTTGTATTTTTGCCCTACATCATTTTAGTGTGATGAGTTTGATTGCAGTTTTTTTAAAATGTTTTTTGTTGTTTTTTTTTTTAATTTATTTTTTTAATGTGGTTTCACTATTGTTGTATTAATCCCCAAACTTTTCTCACCCACAGAGGAACAGAGGCTTCGGGCCAATTTATCCGGCTGTGTGGCCCAGATGCACAGCCAAATCATCGGGGTGCTGGTGGTCCTTGACCGTATGTCGGTCCTCCTTAGGGAGTAGTTGTTTTTTTTTTCCCCATTCTGTAAATAAATTGTTTTGTTTGAAGTTACGTTCTGGCTCATTCGTTTTGTCAAAACCACATATTGTTTACCCTGACATAAGTAGAGTGTTCCTGCAAGGATTTCAAGTTTTGGGCAATAAGAGTGTGTGTTGTATTTTTTTGTCAAACAGCCACAAGAAACACCTAACAGTACAAATCTGATTTTCCTTTTTTGGTGTAGTCACAATTAGATATTTTGACATTTTACAGGTTCCTAGTTGGTGTGCAAGCAGCTTAGGGCAATATTACGAAGCAAAAAGATTGTACAGGCTTCCTTTTGGTGTTGGTTTGGACCCTGAAGAAAGAAAACATTTTTGCTCAAATGGCGTCAGCACTGGATTACCCCTTAGTCAAATGTAACGTGTGTGAACCTGGTTACACTTGGTGGTAACGTTCCAAAAAAGGGACAACATTTCACTCTCAAAACATTTATTAGCAACATAACTGAAAATTCAAAGTGGTCACTCACAAACAAAACACACAGTGATAATCTCAAATACAACACATACCAAAAAACCAACATCACAAAAAAAAAATCAAGAACTGGTTAACGAAGGACCATGCCACATATATGGCATTGCAATAAGTGTTCCAGAATATATCCACAAAATATCCACATACAGGTTTTGTAAGGGTAGCAGGAAGTAGTCATCGTTGGAGTGCCCAAGATTATGTTAAAAAACAGAAGAGGGAGAAAAAAATTAGCCAAAAATTAGATGTTCTCAAACAAACCCAACCACATTAGGTATAAACACTGTTTTTTGGCAAATAATTACCTAAAAAATCTGGCCACCACATCATCGCGTATGGCCCCCCCACATACTGACCTCCGACCAACCTCGGGGGGGCCATCCTCAGGTAAGGCATCCTCTGGCTGCATTGGGATACCACTCCTTATGGCGATGTTGTGAAATATCCCACACAGGACCACAATATTCGAAACCATATCCGGCAAATACATGAGTTCGCCACCAGAGCGGTGGAGGCATCTGAATCGGCCTTTTAAAAGGCCGATACAGCGCTCCATCACTTGCCTGGTGGCTGTAAGTGTGGAATTATACTCACTTTGTGGCCCTGGTGTGGGAGCCAAATAAGGAGTGAGCAGCCAGGGCGTGCAAGGGTAGCCACTGTCTCCTGTGAAAACGAAAAGACAACATCAGGCTCACTCTGTATGAAGCTTAACATTGTTATGTACTAAAGGTCTCCACTTACCCAGAAGCCACGCATCACCAGCTTGTAGGTTGGTTAATTTGTGCCATATCCCTGATTGCCGGATGACGAAGGAGTCATGTGCACTTCCTGGTAATTTTGCATTCAGGGACAGGATCTGGAGGGAGGCATCACATACCACCATTACATTGAGGGAGTGATAGTGTTTCCGGTTTCTAAATATTGCCTCCAGCCGTGCTGGAGGCTGAAGTGGTATGTGAGTACCATCCACAACCCCTATGATGTGTGGGAAGCCAGCTATTTGGTAAAAATTGGCCTTGGCCACACTAAGGGCACCCATATCCAAAGGCATTTGAATAAAATGATGGAGGTGCTTGAAAAGTGCCTCCATCACAGCCCTCAGGATCCGGGAAAAGGAGGATTGGGAGATGCCCGCCACTATTCCCACCGTTGTTTGGAACGATCCTGAGGCACAGAAATGTAACACCGCCATTAATTGCGTAAGTGGTGGAATTGCTGTAGGACTGTCAATTTGCCGCTCAAGATCACTCTCTATTAATTAGAGAGTGTCTATGATGATTTTTGGAGGAAGACGGTATCATCTTAAAACCTCATCATCTGGCATTCCAAAAAGGGTGACACGTGTTTGAAATATCTGGGGCCTTGCACGCCTACGATGCCTACGCCTGGGACGAGATTGAGGTTGGTCGGCTTCCGGGAGCAGGGCCAGAACAATCCGACCCATATCAACCTGAAATGACAACATTGGAATGTCAGCCTTTTTACCCCACCCAATAAAAATACATGTAACTTTGCTTGAAAATACCATCCATTGATGCTTACATGCCGGGGTATTGTCATGATTTGTTGTAACTGCAAATAATAACAACAAAAATATACATCAGTTTATGCTGGCCATGTCATTATCACAAATTTAAGCAAGTCAAAACATAAAAGGGGACACACACACATTTGGGCAAAGAGCAAAACGACGTTATGCACACTACGTCAAATAGAGGCCAAATGTAAGCAACCAATGCTCCAGGCAAAAAAAAACATTTTTAAGGGATGAAGACACATTTCACAAAGCGCTAATTATTTCGCAAATACATGGCACAATAGGAAGTAGTAAAAATGCGCTAATTATTTCGCAAATACATGGCACAATAGGAAGTAGTAAAAATGCGCTAATTAGTTCGCAAATACATGGCACAATAGGAAGTAGTAAAAATGCGCTAATTAGTTAGCAAATACATGGCACAATAGGAAGTAGTAAAAATGCGCTAATTAGTTCGCAAATACATGGCACAATAGGAAGTAGTAAAAATGCGCTAATTAGTTCGCAAATACATAGCACAATAGGAAGTAGTAAAAATGCGCTAATTAGTTCGCAAATACATGGCACAATAACGCCGCATAAATAATGTTCAAAAAACACAGAGTTCGATTTTGCAAAAAAAAACGTTACATGTGGAAGGCCAACCAAAGTTGCGTACAGACAAACAAGAACATTTCCTAAACAGTTTAACACATGAACTTACCAAGAGCTAATATATAAGAAACCGGACCAAAATGTCTTTGGGGCAGAGCCCAAAAAAAACCTAAGAGAGATGAAATGACGGGAAAAACTTATTAGAAAAATCAACACCAGAATGAGAGACAAATTGACCCAAAGTTATACTTCCCCAAACTTACCAAAACTGGAAACAACCAAAAAATTCAAAATGGGAAAAAAAGGAAAGGAAAACAAAGAAAAAACGAAAAAATAAAATAAAACAGAAAAAACGCAATATCCGAAACCAGCCAACAATCAACTCCAACCAACGTAACCTCCAACATTCAATAAACGCCACCTCGAGTCGAGACGGCCCAAGCCATAAATAGTGTTTCGTTTCCCGCACAAATTAAGGAAGGATCAGAGGAACGCCCAATCAATGATGCGGCCGCAAAATAAGGACGCATGTATAAATACGTCACGAGACAAAAACACAATTCTGGTGTATTTCTAGTTTGAACATCACACATGGCTACAAACCAGGGAAACAATGGACAACAGTCAGGCGGTAAGTATTTCATGCATTTTGACTCAATGATTAATTATAAACATAATATTGTGCAAGTTGTGAAGTTGAGAATTCTGCAAATTTACCCAAATAGGTGAGGAGGATGACATGGAAGAGGCTGCTGGGCCCAGTATTCCGGGCAAAGCTGCCAAAAAGAAAAGGCAGCCACAATTCACAAGAAAGGAGATGGAGGTTTTGATTCAGAAGTGTGTGGACATCCTGCCACAGGCAGACAGGAATATGACTGCAAGCCAGAAGTGGAGAATGTGGGAAGAGGTAGCCGTGGATGTCAATAGGGTGGGTGATTATTTCCGTCTAGCCCGGGATGTTAAACGGCGGTAAGTAAACACTTGACCACCCTAAAACCAAAAACCAAATCAAATAAAAATTAATGGTTCCAATTTAACCCACAGATGGCAAGACTTCAAATATCGCCTGAAACAAAAAATGGCACACAGGGCTAGGCATGCAAGGGGGACAGGTGGAGGTCCCACCCCTGTTTCATTGGAGTTTAATGATTTAGAAGAGCTGGCACAGGGGTGTGTGCAGCCTGTGGAGGTGTTTGGCGTGTCCAACATGGATACGGACATGCCAGACTTTGCGGCTCCTCATGTTGTCCCAGGTAAATGTTGTGATGTCACCAACTCTGAAATGTTATTGTGCCAATATGTCGATTCTAAAGTGAGTCTTTTCTCATTTTTCCAACAGAGACACAGGCGGATGAGTCTGCTCCAGAGGGGAGCCTTGGCCACAGAATTTCTGCTCACTCTGCAGGGGAGGAACCAGTACATCCGGCTGAGGACCCTGCAGAAGCCAGTCCAGGGCAATCCCCCTCGCAGGCAGTGTCCCTCCTCACAGAACTCAATTTAAAATCGGATTTCCATACGGAGATTCTGCAGAGGATGGACGCCAGTCTGGTACGGGTGGCTGAGGCCCTGGAGCAAAATGCTGCGGCCAACGTGACCATTGGTCAGGCCCTGGCGGAAAATACCAGGGCCAACATCCGCATCGCCACTGCCCTGGAGCAGCTCGTTCGCCAGCACATGGTGGAGCCGACCTCCCTTCCTGCCGGAACATCAGGATCCTCCACCTCTGGCACAACATCAGCCAATCCTCCAAATGTGCCTAGCCCTGTGCCTAGTCCAGAGGCCACAACATCTGCCTCTGGACAGGCCAGCCCGATGACATCCCGGACCCGGTCTGGCGCCCTCCCTCCCCCAGCCAAACGGGCGAAAAAACGGTGACACCATTGGCTACTTTTCCCACACTCCTTCTGTGCTTGCCTCATATTCCTTTCTGGCCAAAACTTCCCTCTCCTTTCTTGTGAATTGTTTTTAATTTTTACATTTACGTTTAATCAAAAATTATTGTTTGCACAATTAATAAATATTGTGGAACACTGCCCAAAATGTTGTAGTTCAATATGTTTTTTTTTTATGGGTGGATACAAATAAATTTTGCAGAAATGTACGACTTTGTATTCTGACATTCTTTACAAAATGGGTTACTTTTAATCCGGGCCCACAAGCCAACAACGTTCAAAAACACAAATTACACATTGTAAAAAAAGTGCTCGTTAAGGAACGTTTTAAACATTACCTAAGGAGGAATAAGCACCTTGCAAACACAAAATGAGGGACCAAACCTAAACATGATGACATTATTGTTACAATAGTCCAAAAACGAACACATTGTGGCCAAAATACACCCCCTAAGCTGTGCGAGCATTTTGAAGGGAAAGAGGATCATTCAGTGACGTATGAGTTGGTATGAACACATTTGACGTTCGCATTTGTTAATGTATGTACGCCCCAAAAACGCCTCGCCACGCCTGCGTTTTTCCATCTCCACCCCCGTCAACGCCCAAAAACGGCCTGTTCTGTCAATCACATTTGACATGTCACTTCCTGTATGCTATTTGACGAACGACACAAAAAAAACTCGCAATCTGCCGCACGCACATGCGCAGTGTAACACCGACGCATGCGCGGTTACTCAACATCGGAACGCAACGAGCGTACTGCCTCTAACGAACGGCTCTGAATCAGGGCCTAAGTTCACTATCTAAGTTCCAGTGCAGTGGACATACCCATGGTTTCTATTTTCCAAACAGCCTGTAAAGTGGCAGTAAAGGTACATACACGGGAGACGATATCTTTGAACGATATGAACGATAACAATATCGTTCAACGATATATTGTTCATATCGTTCCATGTGTATGCAATGAACGACCAACGATGCGCGCTCCCGCTGGATGATAACGATATCGTCCATCGTCCATGCATGCAGGCCAACCTGGACGATATTGTTCATTTTCCATATGGGAGAACGATCGTTGGTTGTTGATGATATCTTTGGTGTGTGGATGAACAATATTGTTCATCCAGCACACCGGGAATTTCAAGGGAGATCGTTCAGCGATATCGTTCGCTAAACAGATCGTCCCGTGTGTACCCAGCATTAGACTCTGATTGGTTGGTACTTTATAACTCTCCGAGCTTAGATATATCTCCCATGATATGTATCAATCCTTTGAGAGAGATAAATTGGAGAATCGGCTTCTAGCACAGTCTATAAAATGTGATTGGGTGCTATGGGCAACTTCACCACTTTGTATCCCATAAATGTTTGATACATCTCCCCCTATAGAAGGTAAAAAAAAGTATAATCCAAAAATTTGATAATCTATAAAAAAAAACCTGCCAGATGGCTAGATAGTACTGCCATAAAATATCTTTCTGTCAGAGAGGAAGCTTCCAGGGGTCCTGTTCAAGCTGCCAGAGGTAGAGAGGCAGTCAGGGTCCAGCCAGGAGAATACAGAAAGTCCAAGTTTAGACTGTTACTAGATGAACAGAGGGAGGCCAGATCCAGCCATTGGTGTACCCAGCACATTTCATTATAGCATTGGTTCTCAAACTCCGTCCTCAGGACCCCACACAATTCACGTTTTGCTCGTCACCCAGCAGGTGCACAGGTGTAGTCATTACTCACTGACACATTTTAAAAGATCCACAGGTGAAGCTAATTATTTAACTTGTGATTCTGTGAGACCTGAAAAATATGCACTGTTTGAGGTCCTGAGGACCGAGTTTGAAAACCTGTGAATTATACCCCTTTTCCACCTAAATTCCGGGTCTGAATATCTGGATCAGACCCGGAATTTTGCCGGTGCTGACTCGGGATATTCCCGAGTCAGCGCCACACACACCGCAGTCGGGTCTGCATAGACCCGGCTTTTGCGGAGTGAAAGTGATCGCTTGGAGATGACATTATCTCCAAGCGCCACTGAAGCCGAACCAATCGGCCGGCTAGCAGCGCACTCCAGGTTATCGTGACCCGGAGTGCGCTGTTCTCACAGCAGGGTTTCACGGGCTATGCCCGTGTTAAACCCTGCTAGTTACCTGGGTTGGATTGCCGGGTCACTCGACCCGGCGATCCAACTCTCTCCCCTTTTACACCAGGGAGCTGCCCGGGTTAACCCTTCAAAAACCCGGGTTTTAGCTTCGGTGTAAAAGGGGTATAAGAGTATGCACCCAGGGATCTCTAAAGAAGGATACTTTGCATAGTGCCACCAATTCATACTATGCAAAATAGAACTGGACAGTGTTTTTAGTACATGCACCGCTCACTGCTATTCTGAGGGTGGAAATAACTAGGGAGCAAAGTGAAGGGGAGTGCGACTCTCTGCTGCCGTGTTTTGTGCCCATGGAGTTGCTCATGTCCTGGTGTGCCTGTTTATAAAGGCTATGCTGCATAAAGGGTTACACTAGTTTCTACTAATTAGATAATCTACTGGGTGATTTTTCCTATTTCAGTAAATTGAGGATCTTGCTGTTAACTCTTCACTACCAGGGAACCCTGCATTGTATATTGCCTCAATTTAGACTCGCTTTCTTATACTGTATGTAGTACTTATGTAGCTCTGCTAGTATTGCTAGTCTTAAAACAATTCTTGCTGATGTCGTCCTGCTGGTGTATGTAACGAGAGGGTAATTCTGATAAACTTGTCTGACGTTCTTATTCCAGGCTGTTTTTTTCTCCTTGTTTACTAGACACCTGTCACTCTTTTCATCCCTTCAGCAGGTAAGCGGTCCCACAAGCTTCTCTCCATTTTCCAGCTAGCACCCTCTGCTCATTCACTTCTCGTACTGCCCAGTGCTTCACTCCCAGCCTTGACTCTCTCCTTTCCGCCTGCCGTTCAACTGCTGCTCTGAATGACTCCAACTGCCACTCAACTGCTGCACTGCCACCAATATTTTATCAAGAGTCTCTGCTCAGTGCACTGATTCCAGCATCTTCACAAGCATGAGGGCTTTTGCCCTGTCCATAGTATATATATATATATATATATATACATATATATATATATATATATATACTGTATATATATGTATTTATATATATATATATATATACTGTGTATATATATATATATATATATATATATATAGTATCCACTGAAACCAGCACTCCTCCTATGTATAAAGCAAACGCTCAGGTACCTTCCCAAATGATAATATATAGACCACAGAACAGGCGGCACTCGATGAGACTTCACAATAGACAAAAAAACAACAACTCAGCAATACTTAGCTTCTTAAGTTAACGTTTCAGTGTTTCCACTTTTATGTCTTGATAAAAGTGGAAACACTGAAACGTTGACTTAAGAAGCAAAGTATTGCTGAGTTTTTTTTGTCTATTGTGAAGTCTCATCGAGTGCCGCCTGTTCTGTGGTCTATATATATATATATATATAAATATATATATATAATATATATATATATATAATTATATATATATATATATATATATACAGGTTGAGTCTCCGATATCCAAAATGCTTGGGACCAGGGGTATTTTGGATAACGGTATATTCCGTATTTTGGAATATTTGCATATCATAATGAAATATATTGGGAATGGGACTCCAATATACACACAGAATGCATTTATGTGTTATATACACCTTACACACACAGCCTGCAGGAAATTTTATACAATATTTTCAATCATTTTGTGTCTCAAGCAAAGTTTGTGTACATACATGAAATTCATTTATGTTTCATATACACGTTATACACACAGCCTGAAGGTAATTTTATACAATATTTTTAATAATTTGTACCTTAGACAAAGGTTGTGTACATTGAACCATCAAAAATCAAAGGTTTCATTATCTCAGTCATGCCAAAATTATTCCGTATTTCGGAATATTCCGTATTTCAGAATATTTGGATATGGGAGACTCGACCTGTATATATAATATAGATATTTAAGTAGAGATGTGCGGATCTGAAAATCCCCGAAGTAGAGGTTTCGAGTCCAAACCAGGCGCTGACTCATTTATTCCTGGCAAGCTTGCAGATCTATTTGCTAAGCCTTGGATGAAGATAAAGTCGACGGAGATAATGTACCAACCAACCAGCTCCTAAATGTCATTTTTCAAACACAGGCTGTGTCATGGCATTTAGGAGCTGACTGGCTGGTACTTTATCTCCGTTCACTATATCTCCCTCCAAGGCTTAATAAATAGACCCCCTAGAATCTGAAACAAGGCAAAAATGGCATCTTCCCAGCATCGGATCGTATGTGATTTGAATTGTATATAAAATCCCTCCCTTGTGATCGGGCGCCATTTCACACTGGAGGCCGGAGGGAGAAGGTGTGTGAACTGGGATGCAGTACGGGATTCTGAAATGAATAAATAATATGATTTAGGAGCACTGACTGTAAATAACAGCCACTGGGCACTGTACCAGAGGCACTGTGTATAACTGTATACTGTGGGTAGGCTGCAGCAGGAGAGGGTGTGGGCTGTAGCACTCACTAAAGGGGCACTGGGTGCTGCTGCAGCACCGTGAGGCACAAACAATTGAAAAAAAAAACACCATAGAAGTGTACTGTAGGCCTGATTCAGACCCGCTCGCGAGCGCATAACGCTCGCAAGAGGGTCGATGGTTGGGCAGTGCGCACGGGACTCTCTACAAGACGGGGCGCCTGTTGATTGACAGCTCGCCCCATTTTGTAGGCGGGTCGGGGGGGGTGGCTGCACAAATTGAGGCATTCCTGAAGGAACGCCTGCCGTTTGTGGGCGGCCCTACTGACATCACACGTGATGTCAGTAGTGAACTTCCTGTTCTATTAGAGGAGGAAGTTCACTGGGGCTTGCGGTGGACGAGACCCTACCACAAGGGTCTCGTCGCAAGCCCGATGGTCACGATAATCGTGACCATCGCCAGGCCGCCCACACAAGCTGTGGGTGGTCACCCACAGCTATGCGAGCGGCCTGGAGGCTGATTTTTTTTATAAGAAAGCGCCCTGATTCAGAGCGAGCGCTCGTAAATAGCAAGCGCCACTGAATCAGGACCATTGTTTCTTAAGTCTACTGGGACATTTTTTTTTTAATCCAAAAAACAAATAATGATTTTCCACCCTTATGCTAGGGGAGCTGTCAGGCAGTTTGTTGTGTGTTCAGGACCATTAGACACAGTTAATATTATTTTTTTTTTTTTAAATTGTGTTTGTAAGCTTTGTACAAAAATATGTCATTAGGGTGCCACCCTTATACTAGGAGCACTGTTACTCAATATGGATCCATTGATAGAAGAGCAGGAGCAGCAACCCAGTACTAGTGCTGCGACTGCTGCTAGCTGTCTTGATAGTAGTAGTACTTCAACATCTACTAAAGGTGGTCCAGGAGAAAAGTTTAAGAAAGGGCACCTGAAATCTAAACAATATTTCACAATGTTAAAGAAAAAAACATCACCTCTAACAATAAAGGGAACACTTCCTGCCGAAAGTGTAACGTTGCCAATATTCCATACACCACACGCAGGGCAAGGGAGGCCCATGGACTTCCTTTGCTAGTGGTGGTCCCGCTACTGATATTTCATGCACTAGAATGCCTATTGCAGAAGCCTGGGCCGAAGACAGACATCTTCTGAAATGTCACATGCAACACCTTCTTCCTCTAATTCTACATGTGTCACCTTTAAAACAGGCAAACCAGTTTACCAAAACTAAGGCTGAAGAACAAACTGTGTGTTCATAAACTTCACAAATCCCTATGGAGAGTCTAAGTGTGTCCACAAGTGCTATGCCTGATGATGACTCTGTGTCTGACATTTCTGACCCTGTAAATGTAGAGAAGCCTCCTTTCACCATTTCCACACCCTCTGTATATGTTGGGATGAGCATCAGTAAAGATGTTCACTGTTACGGTTCGCGCACAGTTGTGTAAGACCTCTAGAGCCAAGGAGAGGATCTTCCACCAATAACAGCGACCCATAGTGCCTTTAGTGATAGATATTCACACCGGTACTTGGATTTAAGCCTCCAGCAGGAGAGGCTTACACAACCGATGAGGTACAGCAGGATTGCTGACTTGATACAGGATAGAGCTGAGAAGTACCAGTCCTTCCACTACAAAAATTAGCTGGAGTGAGGCTGCAGACAGATAGTAAATTGCACTGGAATAATGGACAAGGTTCACTAGCTGCGGCAAATGGTGATGGTCTCAGGTGTGTCTAGGGACTATGGTGCAAGTGGGTCGCCAGGCATGAAGTGGCTAGACAGTGGGTGATTATTCACTAGCTGTGGAGCAGGAGTGATCTGGACTGTGGTATTGCAGGGTTTCAGACTATGACAGGACAGACAAAGAAATCGAGTGTGGCTAAGCTGCGACTGTGGAGCAGCTGGTTCATAGTCTGTAGTGACCAGGCTGCAGGCTGTGGTATAACTGGACTGAAGACTATGATGCGCCTTTTGTACGCAGGCTGTGGCGTCAGGTCCGTGGATGGTGGTGCGCCCTATGTCGCAGACTGAGGTTCAACAGAGCAAGCACTATAATATGGCTGGGCCACTGACTGAACTAACAGACTAAGGTCCGAGGTGTGGCCTTTAGTGCAAAGGTGCTGCCTTGAGGGCCAAGGTGTGACAAGAGTAGCAAGGTGTGGCCTTGTGGGCCGAGATGCGGCCTTGAGAACTGAGGTGCGGTGCAACAAACCACCAACTGAGGTATGGCAGACAGAAGATCACAGGTGCGGCTTAGAACACAGGGTGGAGGCAACGAGATGGAGAACACTGCTGGCTGAAGCAGATGATCACTGACTGACACAGCTTAGACTAGGTTGTAGTGTGGAAATGCCATGGGCTCAAGAGAGGTAGGCCGCGGCTGCAGAAGTCCGGGTGGTACCAATAGCAAGGATGTGAGCAGGGTGCTCCGAGGGGTACCAACAGCAAGGACATGAGCAGGTAGAACAACAGCAGATGACACCAGGGCGACTTCTGATCAGTCAGACAGGTACAGGAAACTGGTGCCAATAATTACAGAATGCAGAAACTGGAGAACGAGGTGAGACCTGCTAAAACTCAGGCTTCTGAGCACAGGGATAACACATGCTCTGGAAGTCAGGCAATATCACCGACAGGAAGTGTAGAGCTGGGTGTAACTTTTCAGAAGCAGGGACCAATGAGAGCAATCCCTGCAAAGAACCTCCCTAATGACTGAACGGTTTGCAGTTGAGAGCTGCACACAGACTAACAGACAGGAATGCAGCTATAAGCTGCACACAGACACAGACAGAGATCCAGCTGCCTGCAACAGCTGGAAGTGGAACAAAGCATGATGCAGCGTACCAGTCGTCTAATACGGCCGGAACCTGCCACCACGATGATCCGCTGCTGCGGGTCATAACAGTGACTTAGAAATAGACGATGCTACTGTGGAAGTGCAACAGGAGGATGAGGGGGATATTTGTGCATCTGACCTTAATGAGGATGTTGATGATGAGGATGTTGTTTGTGTAAAAGCAAGTCAGCCCCTAGTGCTTGGTTGTGATAAAAAGGTCATTGTCATACCTGGCAATAAGACCAAAAAAGCCACCTCTTATGTGTGAAAATATTTTTACGCAAATCCTAATAACATTTGTCAAGCCACCTGTACCTTAAACATCTAGGAACCTTCTGCCTGTTACGTCATTTGCAGCGAGAACATGCAAATTCTTGATTCACGAAAAACAAATATCTTGTAAAATAATAACAAGCAGTTCAGCAATGTGATGTAGTTATATGCACAATCCTGACGCTGGTTAAGGAGTTATGACAGGCGTCAAGATACCGACGCCTATCATAATCCCGACGCCAGAATACAGAACGCTGAGGGCCCGATCGAGGCGCAAGTTCTGTTAGCCGCGGAGGGGGGGATGGGTTAGGTTTAGGGCACCCCGGGGGGACTTAGGGTTAGGCACCCTCCCGGAGAGGGTTAGGCTAGGGGAAGGGGGTTTAGTGTTAGGCACCCCCGGGGGGGAGATTAGGGTTAGGGAGCGGGGAGGGGGGTTCGGTTTAGGCACTAACATGGGGAGGTTAGGGTTAGGCACTAGGGGGGAGGTTAGGGTTAGGCACCCCTAAAGGCGGGTTAGGGTTAGGGAGGGGAGAGGGGAGGGTTAAAGTACTTACCTCAGAGTGTCGGGATTTCAGCCTGTTGGTCTCTCCTTGTCGGGATTTGAACCGGCGGCTAAACAGCTTCCGGTAATACAATCCCATTCCTTCAGCAACACATGACAGCAGCATAGATAGATTCCAGCAGTACATATAATCTCTACCACCAACACCTTCAACTAGAGATGTGCGCCGACCCTCATGTTTTGGTTTTGGATCTGGATCTCCCCTGGTTTTGGATCTGAATCTGGTTTTGGATTTTTTTCCTTGGTGTTTTGTTTTCATGTTTTGGTTTTGGACCTGGATTTTTTTCTTAAAAAAAAAAAAAAAAAAAACAGCTAAAATCACATAAAATGGGCCTTTTTTGTTCCTACAGTATTAATAACCTCAATAACATTTATTTCCACTCGTTTCCAGTCAATTTTGGTTACCTCACAGCTCACAATATTGATTTTAATAATTAAAGGGCCAAAAGGTTGCATCTAGCTTGCTGGATCAAAAGTAGGGGTGAGCGGGTTCGGATTTCTGAAAAACGAACCCCCCCCGAGCCCCCCCGATCCAAGGCCGATCCGAGTCAGGCTCGACTTTTCCCGCCTGACTCGGATCTGAAATCGAGGCAAAACGTCATCATCCCGCCTTCCGGGTCTCACGGGCTTTGGTTCCTATATAAGGTACCCGCGTCGGCGCCATTTTCTCACTCGGCTGTGGACAGTGAAGAGGGAGGGTGGGAGTTAGGGCTGGCTGGGCTGTGTAGTGTAGTGTAGTGTAGTGCAGAGTAGTGTTGTGCTGTGCTGTGCTGCGCTGTGCTGCTGTTGTCCATAGGGGCTGTGTCCACTACTTCAAAGTCCATAGGGGCTGGCTGTGTTGTGCTGTGCTGCTGTTGTCCATAGGGGCTGTGTCCACTACTTCAAAGTCCATAGGGGCTGGCTGGACTGTGTTGTGCAGTCAGTTGTCCATAGGGGCTGTGTCCACTCCAAAGTCCTGTGCAGTGTCCCAGTCCTAAAGGGTTGCTGTAGTGTTGTCCAGGGGGTGCTCTGTCCGTCAGGGGTGCTCCCCCCAAGTGCTAAAAAAATATATATTTTTTCTGTGTTTGTGAATTGTGTGTGCAGTAGCCGCACATGCATCAACAAAGTAGTGCCAAGCGTGCACCTGTGTCATAAGTAAAGGGCCGGCTGGCTTGACCGTTAAAGGGTGCTGTAACCCCCAAAGTACACTCCAAACCAAATAAAAAACTATTTTCTGTGTTTGTGAATTGTGTGCACTGTGGCTGCACGTGCATCAACGAAGGAGCAGCGCTAAGCGTGCGCCTGTGTCCCATAAGTAAAAAGCCGGCTGGCTTGTCCATTAAAAGGTGCTGTAACCCCCAAAGGGCACTCCAAACAAAATAAAAAAATAAATTTTTTTGTGTTTGTGAATTGTGTGCGCAGTAGCCGCACGTGCATCAACAAAGTAGTGCCAAGCGTGCACCTGTGTCCCATAAGTAAAAGGCCGGCTGGATTGACCGCTAAAGGGTGCTGTAACCCCCAAAGGGCACTCCAAACAAAATAAAAAAATATATTTTTTTGTTTGTGAATTGTGTGCGCAGTAGCCGCACGTGCATCAACAAAGTAGTGCCAAGCGTGCGCCTGTGTCCCATAAGTAAAGAGCCGGCTGGCTCATTTCTTAAAGGGTGATGTAACCCACAAAGTGCACTACTCTCCAGCAAAAATAAAAAAATATTTTCTGTGTTTGTGTGCGCCTTAGCCGCACGTATATATCAATATAACATAAATGGAGGACCAAACTTTCTCCGATAAAAATAAAATAGGGAAAGATCAAGAACCACTTCCTCCTAGTGCTGTTGCTGCTGCCACTAGTCATGACATAGACGATAACATGCCATCAACGTCGTCTGCCAAGGCCGATGCCCAATGTCATAGTAGAGGGCACATACAATCCCAAATGACAAAGGGCCTGATTCAGACCCACTCGCGAGCGGCTGTCCGCTCGCAAGTGGGTCGATGGTCTGCACTGAGCATGCGCACGACGGAGGGAGCTCCGTCGTGCGCATGCGCCAGACGCGACGAGCGAAGGACTTTCCTTCGCTCGTTGTGTCTGATCAAAGGGAGCGTGCTGTCGATGTTGATTGACAGCACGCCCCCTTTGGTGGGCGTGACGGGGGCGTGCCTCCCTGACGGGGGCGTTCCCAAGGGAACGCCTACCGTCAGAAGCCGGCCCACTGACATCACTAGTGATGTCAGTGGGAGTGATTTTGGCTCTGATAGAGCCAAAATCACTCTGGGCCTTGTGGTTGAAAACCTCAACCGCAGGCTCCGGCTCGCAGTGGCGATGGTCGCGATGGTCACGACCATCGCGGCCATCAAACTGCATGCTTGTATAGGCTGTGGGTGGTGACCCACAGCTATACGAGCGTCCAGGAGGACGCTCCATAATTATGGAGGGCGGCCCTCATTCAGAGCGTGCGCTCTGCTCAGAGCGTACGGCTCTGAATGAGGGCCAAAGTTCAGGAAAATGACTTTGAAAAAAACATTTAAATCATCTGAAGAGAAACGTAAACTTGCCAATATGCCATTTACGACACGGAGTGGCAAGGAACGGCTAAGGTCTTTCCCTATGTTCATGACTAGTAGTTCAGCTTCACATGATGATGGAAGCCCTCCTCCTGCTAAAAAAATTAAACGAGTTAAGCTGGCAAAAGCACAGCGAAGAACTGTGCGTTCTAAGAAGATATCACAAATCCCCAAGTGTGGTGGCGGTTGCGATGCCTGACCTTCCCAGCACTGGACGGGAAGAGGTGGCTCTTTCCACCATTTGCATGCCCCCTGCAAGTGCTGAAAGGAGCACCCACAGTCCACTTGCTGATATGCAAATTGAAGATGTCACTGTTGAAGTACAACAGGATGAGGATACTGGTGTAGCTGGAACTGAGGAGGAAGTTGGCGTGGAGGATTCTGATGGTGATGTGGTTTGTTTAAATCAGGCTCCGGGGGAGACAGTTGTTGTCCGTGGGATGAAAAAGCCCATCGCGGTCATACCTGGGCAGAAGACCAAACATTCCACCTCTTTGGTCTGGCAATATTTCTATCCAAATCCGGACAACAACTGTCTTGCCATATGTACCATATGTAAAGGTGAAATAAGTAGGGGTAGGGACGTTAACCACCTAGGAACATCCTCCCTTATACGGCACTTGCAGCGCGTTCATAAAAAGTTACTGTCAAGTTCAGAAACTTTGGCTAAAACCGTAAGCAGTCCAGGGACACCTAAATCCCTTTTTCCTGTTTTATCCAAGGAATCGGTGGAAGAGGAGGATGAGGACGACATCTTGCCTCTGTAGAGCCAGTTTGTGCAGGGACAGATTAATTGCCAGCTTGTTTTGTGGGGGCCCAAACGAACCAATCATTTCAGCCCCAGTCATGTGGCAGACCCTGGCGCTGAAATGATTGGTTTGTTAAAGTGTGCATGTCCTATTTATACAACATAAGGGAGGGTGGGAGGGCCCAAGGACAATTCCATCTTGCACCTCTTTTTTTTCTTTGCAGTATGTACTGTTTGGGGCCTAGTTTTTCAAACTGCCATCCTGTCTGCCACTGCAGTGTCACTCCTAGATGGGTCACGTGTTTGAGCCGCCCACTCGTGTCGCTTAGCATAGTCATCCAGCTACCTTGGTGCAATCTTTTGGCCATAAAAACACTATTGTGAGGTGTGAGGTGTTCAGAATAGACTGGAAATGAGTGGAAATTAAGATTATTGAGGTTAATAATTGCATAGGAGCAGAAAAACCCACAAATTCTGTGATTTAAGCTGTTTTTATGCTTTTTTTCAAAAAAATACAGATCCAAAACACAAAACAAGAACCCAAAACACGGAAGGGTTGTTTTGGCAAAACCAATCCAGATCCAAAACACGAAGAAAGATCCAGATCCAAAACCAAAATATAAAACACGAAAAGTGGCCGGTGCACACCCCTAATCAAAACTGATTGATATAATTATTAATAGAGTTGAGGACTGTGCAAAGATGATGGTTGGGATACTCTTGAGGATTGAAGGCATGGGCCTTCATAGAGGACAAGGAAGTTGACGGCCTTGCATTATCATGATGACTGCTGGCGGCAGCTACAACATGTGGTTCTTGGCCTTGCTCTCCTGTCATGTGACAGCCCTCCATATTTGCTGCGGTCTTGAAGCAGTGTCACAAGCACCAATAGTGTAGCCAAGGTGCAGTTACAAAATTCACACACGTGCAGTCGTGCGCACACAGAAAACAAATATACAAAAGACACCTTTTTTTTTTTTTCGGGTCCAGAACTTGGGCCCAGAGCACAGATTGGTGACGACTGGAGTTGGGCAGCACTAGGTTGCGTTGCCGACTTGCTAGATCTTGTGCGGCTAAGCCTAACAAGTGCTGCGATTGCTTCCGATGATACTTGATTTTACAGATGGTTGCCTACACTTCCTGGACATGATGTGGGAAAGTGGGCGTCTTAAGACAGGCTGGCGGGCGACTGCATACACACAGCGATCGCACGCCAAGACATAGAGGACGTGATAATGCCTTGCCGTGTGATCGCGGATTTGCATACTTTGTGTGTAAACACATCTATCGAGCGGGACTGAATCGAGCTCTATGTGCGGTGTAATATGAATAAGATTGTGCTACTGTGTGGCACAATTTAAATTAGGAATACTATTGTGTGATCACGCCCTTTTTTTTTGAACTGTCAGAATTGTTCTGTAGAATATTCACCTGTGTCCGCTTCACTTTGAGCCACTTGCTGGCAGAAAATATAAATGAGGAAGTGTCATCATTTTTACGTTGTTTCACTGAAGAAAACATCACAGAAACTGTTTAATTTTCATTTTTGTTTTCAAGCAGCAAATTTGGACCGTACTGCTAATCCTACGGATGTTACTCTTGTAACTGATGATACCTGAGCGCCCCCTTTCTGTTAGCAGGAAACTGCGGAGGATACTCACAGGGTAAAATAGTCAAAGTTTGCAATAAAAGGCCGTCCATTTATTAACCCTGCGTCAGACGCACCTCTGGTACAGGTTTGGGCCTGTTATAAAATCGTCATTAGCACCTAATTAACTCAATTGTAACGCTCTTAAAGTGATCAGTGACCTTCATTAGGATGTACAAAGAGAGAATATATGGAAATCTGATTCACAAAACCACATTTATTAACCTTAAAGCAAGGAAAATACAAAATACTACATTTTAAGAGTCGCAGTGTGACCTGGACAAACCTACATATTTCCGCAAAATACCCACAACCTTTGTCATTTTCATTCATAAATGAGCAAAAGCAAAATACACAAAACTGTGAGAAAATAAAAAGAAATACGTACCTTCAAAAGTGGGACGAGTTCGGGCGCAATGAGCCTGAGAGGCCAAGAAGGTCACTACTGCACTCCACGCAGGTGGCGGGAAAACTGACTAGGGGGGTTTCCAACAGCACCTATAGATAGGAAGATACTAGGAGGGGCAGGCCCCTGCACCCCCTTGTGGCGGAGAGGTGAGCGAGAACAGCTTTGTGGCGCTTGTCAGGCCAGCTGCGCCCGACGCAGGCTTAATTTGAAAATATGCAGCGAGTCTCTATAGATTACATTTTGCATAGAAAGTGCACTTCAGTTGGTGCTATTAGCCCTTTTACAGTGACCCATATTTGAAATGTGGGTACTCTCTTCTTCCACAGGGAGTCTATTTATGACGCAGGTCCTGCTGATTTAATAATATGGCTACTTTGAATCACCAAGAACTCAGGTTTTTTGTTTTTTTTTTTAAACCTTTTTACAACTAGAACCAAATGAATGGACAGTTTTTCCATTTTAACTAATAATCTATTTCTATTTAATTAGTTCACTGTTGATTACAAATTCAGTACATAATTTTTACTAGAATATAATGAATTGGACTTAATATGAAAATATGATTAGTAATGTACTGAGCAGATATCCGATGTTAGAGGCCTGATTTAGTGCTAGTCATCATAAGACAATCTGTGCCAAGTTATAAGTTCAACTTGTTTAAGACATACTTACCGACAATCTGGCAGCCCCCTGTGGGGGCAGCAGGGAGCGGCTTAAGTGGGCCGTTGGGGGGGTGGGCGTGCCAGCATGATCGCGCCATCGCGGTCCTGCCCCCTGCTTTACAATGCCGAAATTACCAGCATTGTAAGAAGGGGGCTGGGCTATGATGAATCACATCATCGGCCCCCTTTTACTCGCTAAATGGGGGGGGGGGTGTGGCGGCCATTTCCGGGAGACTGGCCTACTTTTACGGGGGCCCTATTTTCAGGAGGCTCCCGGCCATCCCGGGAGAGTAGGCATGTATGGTTTAAGACTGATCGCACAGCGCAATTTACGCAACGTAAGCCCATATTTTGTTATATATTTTATGCTTCTGTGCACTTTGCTCTCTCAGAAAGGGATCAGTGGTTTTCACATTTAAGCTCAGTACAGTAAGGGCACGGCAACGCAAGCCACACACACCTCACTTATGCTGGGCATACACTATGCAATTATCTGTCAGATATCTGTCCAATCTGGCTGGTTGGAATGAAAACCTGGTAATGTATGGGAGCAAATGACAATAGAAATTTGCTCCCAAACACTAGAAAATGGACAAGATTTTCCTTCCCAACAGACAGATTTGACAGATATCTGACAGATAATTGTAGAGTGTATGCCCAGCATTGGAAGAGTCTACCTTACACATATCTTTAATATACACTTATTAGGAGGCATATTTTTGTGCATTCCATAGGATGTCTCTGTAACAGGCGTACAGTACCTTGGCTCATGCAGCGTTAGGAGCAGCTAAAAAAAAGGGTAATAAAAAAAAAATCAATTTGCTACTGGAACAAACTGTGGAGTTGAGGTATGAAGCAGTGAATACAGTGGAGATGTGGACCAGTGGAGGAGTTGCCCATAGCAACCAATCAGCTTGTACTGTACCTCTCATTTTATCGCTTGTACTGGTCCACTTCCCCACTGTTTCCACTGCTTCATACCTCAACTCCAATGTTTCAATGCAAGGGATGCAAACGCATTTACTTGTTTTGTATGTGGGGTAAATACTGGCTGCTTTTGCATGTAGCCCACAAACGCTGGACAGCTTTGCTTTTACTGTGCAATTTGGAATTGAGCTAGAACACGCCCCTGTCAAATCTAAATGGCTGCATATTTTATATCTGCCCCACCTGTAGTGAAACATGGTTTTGCCCAGGTGCAAATTTGAAAATTTGTTGCTGTTTTTTTATTTGCTCCTGACTGCATAAGCCCCACAGTAAATGTAAAGTTATCTTCACTTAGGCTGTGCTGTAGAAATGTAAGTGTAATGTAATACATATTTGTGAGCTATAGTCATATTTATTTCATTCATTTAGGTTTGCAGATAAAGAACTATGGAAACCCACCCTAAAGTACATGGATTTAGAACCCCTTAGCAAGAATGTAAGAGGTAATAATATATTGTTTATACTGTATAAGGGGATGCTCACTCTAATTATTTATAACATTAAGGGGTCTATTTATCAAGCAGTGAAAAGTGTGGAGAAGTGGGACCAGTGGAGAAGTTGTCCATAGCAACCAATCAGCTTTGAAGTAACATTTATCAAGTACAGTCTATAAAATAATAGGTAGGAGCTGATTGGCTGCTATGGGCAACTTCTCCACACTTTTCACTGCTTGATAAATAGACCCCATAGTTTGGAGAATGAGTTTTTGCTAACCATAAAATGTAATTAGCTAGAAACATATTCCTCTGGCGACTACTGCACATCAACCTTTGTTTGCAACCGAAAAAACATACGTGCAAAATGCCTCTCATTATTTGCCCAATGCAAGCACTCAGCAATACAAACATGGTTGTAACACAAAAGAATGCTGGATCCAATAATAGCTACTTATTGAACATAGGGCCTAATTCAGACCCGCTCGTGAGCGATGAGCGCTCAAAAGCGGGTCGATGTTGCCCAAGTGCGCATGCGCACGATGGAGGCAGCTCCGTCGTGCGCATGCGCGAGACCCGAATAACGACGGCCAAGCCGTCGTTATGGGTCTCGCACCAAAGGGGGCGTGCTGTCGATGGTGATTGACAGCACGCCCCCTTTGGTGGGCATGCCGGGGGCGTGGCTGCCCATCTGGGGCCGGCCCCACTGACATCACTAGTGATGTCAGTGGGAGTGCTTTTGGCTCTGATAGAGCCAAAAGCACTCCGGGGCTTGCGGCAGCGAGACCCTACCACAAGGGTTTCGTTGCAAGCCCGATGGTCGCGATGGTCTTGACCATCGCGACCATCATTTTGGCCGCTCGCTATAGCACCCACAGCTATGCGAGCGGCCAGGAGGCCGCTCCAAAAAGGAGGAGGGACGGCCCTGATTCAGAGCGAGCGCTCTGTCAGAGCGTCCGGTTCTGAATCAGGGCCTTAGCTTTGAGAGAGATAAAATGGAGATAAATTACCAACTAATCATCTCCTAAAGCTGGGTACACAGCCAACGGGTGGATCGCCAACACTGCGGCGGATCAGGTGAGCTATACAGACTTACCAATCGCCCCCCTCGATGTGTGTTCCCTGATGTCACAACTGAACAGGCATTTGAATTTGCCTAGTAACCAAATAACCATAATAATCTGTAATATGAATAAAAATGTATTGTTGATTTTATATATAAAAAGCACAAAGGACATGTACATAAAAGTATATAAGACACTAGAATTCAGTACTCAAGTATATAAAACGTAATTGTGGCAATAATTAAGTATATAACCAATGCCAGACAAGTTTAAACCAAACATGAAACAATGTATTTAAAAAATAAATAAAAAAAATAATAAATTGTATCTTCATAAATGAGCAGTGGTTGAATCAATATATCCGACTGTAGGATATGGTCCTGATTCAGAGGCGCTCACTCTGAATCAGGGCGGATTTAAAAAAGAAAAGATCTGCCTCCAGACCGCTCGCATAGCTATGGGTGAGCACAGCTTGTGCGGGCGGCCTGGCGATGGTCGCGATTATCGCGATCATCGGGTTTGCGATGAGACCCTTGTAGTAGGGTCTCGTCCACCACAAGCCCCAGTGAACTTCCTGCTCTAGTAGAGCAGGAAGTTCATTTGAATTGCTGATATATCACCCAATGTGTACCCAGCAGTGGCATCACTATGGGGGTGCGGACTGTACCAGGTGTCACCCTTGGAGGGGGTGACACCAAAATCCTGGCTCCTCCTCAGTGACAGAAGCCGGGTTCTGCAGTGACATTCTCCTGCAGCTCCAGATGGCCTCAACCTCAGACAATCAGATGTTCAGGTTGCTCAGCGCCATCGGTGGAAACGCACACAGTGTGACGTGACATCATCGCACCCGCCTACTCTAGTATGAAGAGGAGCTAAGGAGGGAACAGCGATGGCCGCAGCAGCCAGAAAGCAGTGAGAGGATGCTGCCAGTTACAGTCAGCTACTGCTGCTAAGGGAGGAGACAAGGGGCCCCGGGATATGATTTTGCAAGACTCCAATTCATAGGTGAGTTGACCTCTCTCTTACTAGTTACCCCACAATAACTAGTAGCCAACAATACTAGCTACAACATCATGTGGTGATTTTATTTTATTGTTACATCTACATCAGCCGCTTAGGATTGCCCCGATCACGGTGTAATGATTAGCATTACTGCCTTACAGCACTGAGGATGAGGGTTCAATTCCCACTACGGCCCTAACTGTGTGGAGTTTGTATATTCTCCTTGTGCTACTCTGTGTTTCCTCCGGGTGCTCCGGTTTCCTCCCACACTCCAAAAATATACTGGTAGGTTAATTGGCTCCCAACAAAAAATGAACCCTAGTGTATGTGTGTGAGCATGTGGTAGGGAACATAGGCCTTCATTCAGACCCGGTCGCAAGCGCAGAGCGCTCACAACCGGGTTAATGATTAGGCCCTGCAGACGCACTGCGCGAAATTCTCTCGCTCCGGAGCTCTCTACGTTTTGTAGGCGGGCCGGGGGGGGTGGCTATACAAACGGAGCCGTTTTGTGGGCGGCCGCACTGACATCAGCAGTGATGTCAGTGGGGAGCTTCCTGCTCGAGCAGAGCAGGAAGCTCCCTGGGGCTTGCGGTTGCCGAGACCCAACCTTAGGGTCTCGTCGCAAGCCCCGATGGTCGCGATGGTCTTGACCATTGCGACCATCAATCTGGTCGGTCGCTAAAGCTGTGGGTGTTAACCCACAGCTTAGCTAGCGACCAGGAGGCAGCACTAGAAAATTCAAGCGGCCGCCCTCATTCAGAGCGAGCGGTCGCTTCTTGCGACGCCTCTGAACGAGGGCCATAGATTGTAAGCTCCACTGGGGCAAGGACTGATATGAATAGCTAAATATTCTCTGTAAAGCGCTGCGGAATATGTGTGCGCTATATAAATAACTGGTAATATATACATATATATATATATATATATATATATATACATGTATATATATGTACACACTCTGGTTGAGTCCTGAGTTCTGGGGGGCCCGTAAACATTATGCTAAGGAGCCATCAAAATTCTAGTTATGCCTCTGTCTTCCCTTAAATACTCTATAGAGACATGGATACATGCAAACAAATAAATGCAATATTAATTATAAGACAAAAAAAGGTAACACCTAGCTAGTAATGATCTTTCAACCATTAAACCATCAATGCCTAAACTGTCATTAAAAAGGCTGAGGAAGGAAATTCCCCCGGAAACAACTGTGATTCTGCATTATTCTTTTATGGACATAGATAGCACTATGCTCTAATAAATGACTGACATAAAGGTTTATCAGTCTGAATAATAATCATTTGTTATATTGCAGGCATAGTACAAAGGCAATATATATCCGTATATGTGCTGAACAGAATGTACAGGACACAGCGTTGTAATAACATTAACTCTACACTGGAAACATTTCATAACTGGGAATGTAATATAATAAACGGGAAAAAAAGCAAAAAATTCTCAAAACTACATTTCTTTTGAAAATGATGTTTTTGAAAAAGTTCTACAAAAATGTAGGGAAAATGTACACTATATATTAGCTTTTGTATTCATTTTTAATTTGTTGGGGCCAATTGATCATTAGATTTGCATATCAATTCCAAATTAGACTAATAGGGGTATTCAATATGGGAGCGAAAAGTCCGTGCTGGACTTTTCGCTCCACATCAGAGATTTTTCAGGGATAAAGTATCGGGCGTGCGCCCGCTTTATCCCCGTATTCAATATAAAATCTACGAAAACGGGACCTGGCGAAGTGGGATTTGCGATAAACTATGAAAAGAGCACTTAGGTTATTTTTTTCGTTTTTTTAAGTGGTCACATCAAATTAGGGTACATGAAAATGGGTACTAGCATATTTTTATGTCCCTAAAGTAAGTTTTTAAAAATTCTGCAACTATGCACCTGCTGCTAATAGCCTATTCTAGAATACACCTGCCGCATACTTGCAGAATAGCCCTGAACCTATTTCCCTATTTTTAAACACTTTTTTCCCATTTTTTTTTCCACCCCAATTTTTAAATGAATTTTTTGGGGTGTCCCTATTTTTTTTTTTTGACACAGTTATTTTTAAAATTTCATTCCCAGGGGTGCAGGCTATTTTTTTTAAGCCTGCACCCCTAAACCCCAATTCTGCACTTTTTTTCGCCACCTATTCAGTGGTGAAAATTTATCCACGTTTTTTTTCAAAGACTTTTCGAACCTGCGAAAAGTCTTTGAAATTGAATACAGTGTAAAACTAAAACCTGCGATAATGATGTCATAGGTGCGATATTAACGCAAAAACTGAGTTTTCGCTCCATATTGAATTCCCCTATAAGGCTGAAAAGCAGAAAAATCCTTCATCTATATTGCGCATGTCCTAGATTATGAAATATATAACATTTCTCTATACTGTTAGAACACAAAAAAGAACTAGTCACTTTGAAGACTTAAGCTGCATACACACGTAACGATTTTAGTAACCAACGATTTTCATTCAGAGTTTCCCTTCAAAAAGTGAACGAAAATCGTTAAGAAAAATCGTTGGTTACTAAATTAATGAACGATTTTGTCAACGATTTTCAGGAACAATGAACGATTTTTTAATCAAGCATACAGTGAATGGACATCGTTCATCGTTCATTCTGTACAACGTGAATGATTTTCTGAATTAAAATCGTTATGTTGGACAGTCAGTATGGATGATGAACTACAAACTACAAACGGGAGCGTGCTTGGACAATTATCGTTCACCCCAAAAAATTAACGATTTTTTAAATTATTTAACGATAACGACTTCGTTATAGTTAGATCGTTCAAAAAATCGTTACGTGTGTATGCACCTTTATAGTTCACAATTCTAATTAAAAAAAAACACACAAAGGCCGGGTACACACTACAACGATGGGCAATCGGGGACAAATTCCCTTCATCCCGGACCACCCGTGATTGCCCGTACACACTGCTCACTTTAATGAACAACGGAACGATATCTAGCTCCATTCTTTAATAAACTCCAGCACCAAGTGCACAATATCTTCTGATTGGTTATGCAGCACGGATGACCAAAATATATTGTGTGGGACCCGTGGGAGTGCGCGATTGTGCATACGCACTGTACGATATGCACCATTAGACATTCCAATCTGCCTGGAAACGTTGAATCGTGCAGACATGGCCGGCTCCAGGGGGAGCCGCGCCCTGTGCAGGACTTATGCACTCATTGACTGCACTCGGCGAAGGGAAATGGGGGCATGGTTTAATAAACATAGACCATGACCCCTAAATGACGTTATTTGGGGGCGTGCCTGTATGGCGCACCTCAAGTTAAGATCAGGCTGGGGGCAAGCCCAGGACTACGTCAGTAGCTAGGCTGTCCCCAGCTCTCTTCCTGCACTGAACATGTGCGGCATCCATTCCTCTTCTCCGGGGCCGGCACCATCGTACATCTGCAGCGGTGGATGTACCCAACCTCCCGACCGCCCGCGGGAACAGCGGGGCAGTGCCCAAAAAACTGGACTGTCCCACTGAAATCGGGAATAGCTGGGAGGGGTGCGCCCCTGTTCGACCGCACTGGTCAAACATGCCTCAAGCTGGCCCTTAAGACAGATATTGTTAGTAGTGTGTATGGCAATTCACACGGGTTGTCCGTGTGAATTGCATGTTACGGTATGCTGACCTTACTGTAAGAAAATCTCTATTTCCAAAGGAATCTCCTTTCCTTTAGTCTCAATTGTTTTCCTAGTTTTCTGCCAGAACAATGAGGTTTATAATATCTGTAATAATTTTCAGTGGGAGGCTGCATTATTTGTTTCAATACACAACTGTTTCCAGTAAAGTGATAACATCATAACTTACCACTTATACAAATATTATTGACCAGAGCCTATATATACACTCATATATTAACTTGTATGTTACTGTATAATGGGCTTAATAGTAGAGATGCAAAGTACACAACACTCAACTGATTAGAGGTATCCGGCCAGGTTTGCAGCCTATTTGAGATGTAACAGGAATACAGAATCCCTTTAATGTTACAAATCTCACTGATGCAGGTGTGCAATTAAAAAAGTCCTTCTGAATAAAGTTGTTACAGGACTGTGGTACAGTATATTGTTTAATATTAATGTATTCCTCAAAATGTGGAATGAAAATGATTCATTAAATGTACTGTATATACAATACTGTAGTTCCCATCAGGCTGACGCATTTTGCGGGATGCAGCCTGCTTCATCAGGGGTGGAAACTTATTGTAATGTATTCAGGTTTGTGTCCAAATGACTCAAAAGGTCCTCCCACAATCTTTCATTTAATCTGCACAAAATGCATTTTGACCTATAAGTGGTGATATCTGATACTCCTCACCCCTCTCTCAGCACCCCCTATATAGCAGTAAGAGGTAGAGATGTGCGCTGGACCATTTTTGCTGGATTTAGATTTGGCTCCGATTCGTCTTCCGGTTTTGAATTTGCATTTTTTTTTCAAAAATTTAAATCAAAAGCTAAAATCACGTAATTTTGGCCTTATTTTGTTCCTAGAGTATTACTAACCTCAATAACAATAATTATTTCCAGTCATTCCCAGTCAATTTTGACCACCTCACAGCTGTGTAGAGTCAGACCTCTTTTACGCACGCGCTCCAGGGTAATACAGCGCACTGGGGAGCAGTACAAATACAACAATTAAATTTTTTTTAACCTTTAGTATTTTATTCACTTTTTTTGTTGACAAACATGGAGTCACACTGTTAACACAGTGGGTGGGGCCTGTGGAGTCAGTGCAGCACCATTGTGACAGAATAAAACTAATTAGACTAAGGGGACTGGATACAGCTTGTGGATGGACACAGCACAGCCACTTAGATGGACACAGTGACAGCACAGCCCCTTAGAGATGGACACAGTGAAAGCACCACAGCCCCTTAGAGATGACCACAGCCCCAGCAGCACAGCCCCTTAGAGATGGACACAGCCCTAGCAGCACAGCCCCTTAGAGATGGACACAGTCCCAGCAGCACAGCCCCTTAGAGATGGGCACAGTCCCAGCAGCACAGCCTCTTAGAGATGGACACAGTGAAAGCACCACAGCCCCTTAGAAATGGACACAGTCCCAGCAGCACAGCCCCTTAGAGATGGACACAGTGAAAGCACCACAGCCCCTTAGAAATGGACACAGCCCCAGCAGCACAGCCCCTTAGAGATGGTAACACCCCCAGCAGCACAGCCCCTTAGAGATGACCACAGCCCCAGCAGCACAGCCCCTTAGAGATGGACACAGTCCCAGCAGCACAGCCCCTTAGAGATGGGCACAGTCCCAGCAGCACAGCCCCTTAGAGATGACCACAGCCCCAGCAGCACAGCCCCTAAGAGATGGACACAGTCCCAGCAGCACAGCCTCTTAGAGATGGACACAGTCCCAGCAGCACAGCCCCTTAGAGATGGACACAGCCCCAGCAGCACAGCCCCTTATAGATGGACACAGCACCAGCAGCACAGCCCCTTAGAGATGGTAACACCCCCAGCAGCACAGCCCCTTAGAGATGGACACAGCCCCAGCAGCACAGCCCCTTAGAGATGGACACAGTCCCAGCAGCACAGCCTCTTAGAGATGGACACAGTCCCAGCAGCACAGCCCCTTAGAGATGGACACAGCCCCAGCAGCACAGCCCCTTATAGATGGACACAGCACCAGCAGCACAGCCCCTTAGAGATGGTAACACCCCCAGCAGCACAGCCCCTTAGAGATGGACACAGCCCCAGCAGCACAGCCCCTTAGAGATGGTAACACCCCCAGCAGCACAGCCCCTTAGAGATGGACACAGTCCCAGCAGCACAGTCCCAGCAGCACAGCCCCTTAGAGATGGACACAGCCCCAGCAGCACAGCCCTTAGAGATGGTAACACCCCCAGCAGCACAGCCCCTTAGAGATGGACACAGCCCCAACTGCACAGCCCCTTAGAGATGGACACAGTCCCAACTGCACAGCCCCTTAGAGATGGACACGCGGCAGCATAGCCCCTTACGGATGGACACAGCCCCAGCAGCACAGCCCTTAGAGATGGACACAGCCCCAGCAGCACAGCCCCTTAGAGATGGACACAGCCCCAACAGCACAGCCCCTTAGAGATGGACACAGCCCCAGCAGCACAGCCCCTTAGAGATGGACACAGCCCCAGCAGCACAGCCCTTAGAGATGGACACAGCCCCAGCAGCATAGCCCCTTAGAGACGGACACAGCCCCTTAGAGATGGACACAGCCCCTTAAAGATTGACACAGCCCCTTAGAGATGGACTCCAGCCCCACTTGGACACCACAGAGCAGAGCGCAGCATGCAGAAGCATGACTGGACTGGAGTGAAATGGCGCCAAGTCCCGGCCACGGCTCCTTATATGGAATCCGACATTGGGAGGATGACATTCGGCCTCAAACTGACATCCGAGCCTGGCGGGAAACCCTGAGCCAGGACTTGGATGGGGCTCTGATTAACAAGTTTGGAGCGGTCTGGATTCAAGGTGCCCCGGACCACTCTGCTCTAGTAACAAATACTAAAACAATACATTTCATGAAAGAAAGAGACGCCTATCTGTAATAACATTATCAGTAAGCATTTTAAAGACAAAATAAGGACAGACATGATAATAAAGGCAGATTTTCAGGCAGGACACAAAACTCTGCATCTTTTAATACTATTATAATGTACAGTAACAGATCCATTATTTCTTTAAAATTAATAATTAAATTCATTAATTAATCACATTTCTAGAACAAAACCAGTTGCCTGTAAGTATCCAGGTGCTTATTAGCCACAAGGCTGTTTCCTTCATAGAACACTTTCCCCACGATTATTATGTGCATACAAGTGTTATAATATGATCCGTACGTGGGCACTGTGTACATAGATCATAGATAAAAATGAGCCATTTCACCATATGACAATAAAGGTGCAGCTGGCATCGCTAATGGCACTTTATATTATCTCTAGTAATACATTTGTATTTGCAGCACTTGCAGAGCCCGTCATTATAACATATCCGTTTATTTTTGTTTGTTGACAGGGGAGATGTGTAGGGCACGAGCATGTCCAGACACGACCCAGGAGAAACATAAAATTATAGAACAGAGGGCCTGATTCAGACCCGGACGCAAGCGGCCGTTCGCTCATCCGCCGTACGAGCGGAAATATTTAAATTCAAGCGTTCGCTCGTATGTTCGCTCGTTGCTAATTTTCCGCCCCATAGTCTCCCAACCCTTCCTCTAGCTAGCGAACGTTCAAAATAGCGACCGTCCGTCTCCTCTTTGGTTGCAGGGGACGCTCGCACAAGTCAATTCCGGAAGTGGCCCTGTCAGTTTTCGATTGCCTGCTATTTCATTCAGCAAACATACTTGAATCGTTTAATGGCAATCACTATATTAATTACCTTAATTGCTATTCACATGTTTGCAATCCTGTTTTTTTTTTCATTGTCAATAAACTTTATTCTTGTCAGTGTGTATCATTTGTACCGCAAAATACGTACGGTTTCACCAATGGGATTGTTTGTCGAAAATAAATGTTTTTTGGAATGATACTATTGTTTTGCGTTGTTTTTTATAGGCATATTTTAGTACTTTAATTTTTTTATTTAAATTAGCTTACGCATGTCACTGCATCAAGCCTATCATAACTCACAATATATTTGTGAGGCTGTAGGTCACATGACTCATACAATAACCAATAGAATGGTTCCTGTTAATTTACAAAGTACATTAGCCAATCAAATTTTTTCTAGGGCCTTTATTAAAACTGTTTTGTGTTAAAAAAAATCATTGCCATCTGTTTCACTGAGGTGATGGACCAGAGAATAACCCATCATCCTCCCCCCATCACAAACCTCTGCAAGCCGATGGCGTACGCGGAGGTGCGCCGCCGCCTGCGTTCCATCGGCTATCGCCGAAATATCGGCCAACTGGAGCGCAGGTGGTCGGATTTGAGATGCCGAACCCCACGCCTGCTTGCACTTTTGCGTCTCCAGATTGTGGAAAGTAAGTGTGTATGTGTTTGTTTGGTTTTTTTTGGCCCTACCTGCGTGTGCATGTTTACAGTATAGCCCTGTTTGTTAATTTGGGCCCTACCTGCGTGTGCATGTTTACAGTATAGCCCTGTTTGTTAATTGTGGCCCTACCTGCGTGTGCATGTTTACAGTATAGCCCTGTTTGTTAATTTTGGCCCTACCTGCGTGTGCATGTTTACAGTATAGCCCTGTTTGTTAATTTGGGCCCTACCTGCGTGTGCATGTTTACAGTATAGCCCTGTTTGTTAATTTGGGCCCTACCTGCGTGTGCTTGTTTACAGTATAGCCCTGTTTGTTAATTTTGGCCCTACCTGCGTGTGCATGTTTACAGTATAGCCCTGTTTGTTCATTTTGGCCCTACCTGCGTGTGCATGTTTAAGGTATAGCCCTGTTTGTTAATTTGGGCCCTACTTGCATGTGCATGTTTACAGTATAGCCCTGTTTGTTAATTTGGGCCCTACCTGCGTGTGCATGTTTACAGTATAGGCGTTTTTTTTTTTTTTTAGGGTATTTAACAAAAAAATAAAATAAACAAAAAAGCATTGTAATTAAATATGCTTCTCTCCATCATTTAGGGGCCGAGCAGATAATGAGACGGCGCAGACTTCTGTCTCGACCCCTATCCCCCACTCCCACCCTTCCCCAAATTCCCCCTCCACCCCAGATCTTGCCGACTGTCAGTCCCCTCCCTCTCCTCACCTTACAATCCCTCCAACTTCCCCCTCCCCTCAAACCCCCCCTCTCTTTTCCTCACCCTCCACTTCCTCCCAAATTACACCTCCTCCTTCCCAGAGCCACTGGCCAACCTCAGAAGAGGAGGATTTCAGTGCTCCAGGCCCAGGCACCATTTGGCCGGTATGTTTACATTTTAAACTATGGTTTTTTGGGGGGATTTTTACATTTGTGTTGATGTTGTCCTTTTGCCTGTGCAGTTCAAAATAGTAAAGTAGTTCCATTGTTTTTGATATATATCTTTGTGAAACAATGTCAAGGATGTTTTCCCCTTACACATATGACACATGTCCAAACACTCACACTTGTGTCTTTCTTGTTAAATGTTGTATTTTTGCCCCCTTATTTTTATTTTTTTTGGATTTTTATTTTTTATTTTTGGGCCCTTATTTGTTTTGAATCTGTTCGTTTTGCATTCCTTTTGTTTTGGGCATGTTTTGGTATATTGTTTTTTTTGTTAGCGATAGTCTGAATTGTTGGATGTTTTTTAAAATATAAATGAAGGTATAATTTTACTAATCCACACATTTTTTTTACCCACAGAGGACCAGAGGCGGAACGAGGCATTTGCTGCGGGATTAATGGAGCTACGGGGCCATGTCCTTGCAATGCTGGTCTCATTGGACCATCTTTTGGCGAGCCTGCGCCACTAATGTTTTGTTTTTTGCCAAATCAGTTTTTGTAAAAATAAAGTTTATTTTGATTTATTTCAGTCTCATTCCTTGTGTGTAAATCTTAGATTGTTGAACCTTACATAAGTATACTATTTGTTCATGATTTTTAAAGTAATGTAAATTTGTTTGTCAAAAGCTCAAGTAAGTATGTAAGCTTGCACATTAAACACATAACAATACCAATAGGTTTGGAGAATTAACCTCAAAATTAGAATAATTTTTGGTGTGGGTAATGTTACATTTAAAGCTACCTGCTTAGGCTAGAATTGCAAGCATACTGATTCACCATAATACCTTTGGTGTTTGTATTTTAGCAACAAAGCAGGGTACTAAACTTTTCAAATTAAGAAATTACAGTATTAGGTATTAAGCAACTTTGCATTTTTAGAAACAGGTTACACTTGGTTGTAATTTACGATGGAAATGGTTGGTTAACGTAAAATAAAATTTTAATGCACAGAAATAATAAACACCAAGTGAATTGACACAATAAAATCAAACATTGAAAACACACACACAAGTCAAAACCACACCAAAACCCCCCAAAAAACACAATCAGGAACTGTTTGAAGAAGTAGCATGCCAACATGAATCCACAAATGAGGAGAAGAAATCATTGTTCACGAAGTTATATAGAAATGTGTTGATCAGGTAGTAGGCATGGATTTTTAGGGTCATTTGAGGGATTAAAAAACAAACAAACAAAAAAACCGGTTATAAGTGTACTTTAAAATATTATATGTCTACATTGTGGCAATTAAAAAAATTTGTGGAAATAATTACCTAAAAAATCTGGCCACATCTTCATCGCATATGGCCCCCCCACATACTGACCTCCGACCAACCTCGGGGGGGCCGTCCTCAGGCACGGCATCCTCTGGCTGCATTGGGACACCACTCCTTATGGCGATGTTGTGAAATATCCCACACAGGACCACAATTTTGGAAACCATAGCCGGCAAATACATGAGGTCGCCACCAGAGCGGTGGAGGCATCTGAATCGTTCTTTTAAAAGGCCGATACAGCACTCCACCACCTGCCTGGTGGCTGTAAGTGCGGAATTATACTGACTTTGTGGCCCTGGTGTGGGAGCCAAATAAGGAGTGAGCAGCCAGGGCATGCAAGGGTAACTACTGTCTCCTGTGAAAATATTAAAAAAAACATCAGGACCATTGTGTAACAAGCTTTGCATTGGTTTCAACAGAAGGTGTCAACTTACCCAGAAGCCATGCATCACCAGCTTGTAGGTTGTTTAATTTGTGCCAAATCCCTGATTGCCGGATGACGAAGGAATCATGTGCACTGCCGGGGAATTTGGCATTCAGGGACAGGATCTGGAGTGAGGCATCACATACCACCATTACATTCATCGAGTGAAAGTGCTTTTGGTTCCTAAATATAGCCTCCAGCCTTGCTGGAGGCTGAAGTGGTATGTGAGTGCCATCCACAACCCCTATGGTGTGTGGGAAGCCAGCAATTTGGTAAAAATTCGCCTTTGCCACATTAAGGGTACCCATATCCAATGGCATTTTAATAAAATGATGGAGGTGTTTAAAAAGTGCCTCCATCACTGCCCTCAGGATCCTTGAAAAGGAGGATTGGGATATTCCAGAGACTATTCCCACAGTGGTTTGAAAGGATCCTGAGGCACAAAAATGTAACACCGACATTAATTGCGTAAGTGGTGGTATTGCTGTAGGACTGTCAATTTGCCGTTCAAGATCACTCTCTATTAATGAGAGAGTGTCTATGATGATTTGTGGTGGAAGAAGGTATCGCCTTAACACCTCATCATCTGGCATTCCAAAAATGGTGACACATGTTCTATATATCTGGGGCCTTGCATGCCTACGAGGCCTACGCCTGGGATGAAGTTGAGGTTGGTCGGGTTCTGGAACCAAGGCCAATATAATACGACCAACATCAACCTGAAATGTTTTGCCAGGTAGTTATTGTTTTAGACAAATGTGTTAAGAAAAATATACTTATCTTTTCAAAGCAAACCAAAGATGCTTACAGGCCTGGGACGTGTCATGTGCAAACCAACTAACATTTCAAAAGTAGAAAATATTTTTAAGATTAATTTAATAAACTATGAATGAAAACAAATATAGTTTTAGAAAAAATAGAGAAGGGAGCACACATTAGTTCTCAAAATCGTATGCTACATTTAGTGGTAAGACATGATTTTACACAGAAAAATTAAAAAAACATTAGTTCGCTAAATAGTACGCTACTTTCACAGTTAAATAAGGACACATTAGTTTGCTAAATAGTACGCTACTTTTACAGTTAAAAAAACACATTATTTCGCTAAATAGTATGCTACATTTAGTGGTAAGACATGATTGTTCACAGAAAAAAAAACATTACTTAGCGAAACATATGCTAAGACCAACACATCGAATTTGTAAATTCATGAAACCAAAAACACTTACCAAAAACAGACAAATATCCCAAAGTTATAAAACGTCACTGGATCACTGCCAAAATAACTGTAAAAAAAAAAATATATATAAAAAAAATGGAAACTATTTACTATTAATTTTTAAGGTGGATTTTTGAAATACTTATCAAAAATTCAAATAAAAAAAGCCAAAAAAAACACAAAAATGCTAACGGAAAAATAACCCAAAAATATCAAAAATAACAACTACTCCTTCGAAACAACCAAAAATCACCAACAATCCACTACACCGCAAAACCTCCAACAATCCTAAAATGCCACCTCAACTCGAGTCACACCAAGCCATAAATAGGCTTTATTTTCCCACTCAAATTAAGGACGGACAATAGGAGCGCACAAGGAATGATGCGGCCGAATAATGCTGACGCATGTCTAAAAACGTCACTGAAGCCCCAAATCGGTCTGCTACATTGAGAAAAAACAATGAGTACAGAGCAGAAAAGTACTAGCCAACAGGCACCATGTAAGTGTTTTTTTTTAATGGGAAAATGCGTATGTTTAACATTACATTTTACTAATTTTTTTTTTTAACATTTTAAAAAAAAGGTGTGGAGGATGCCATGGAAGAGGCTGCTGGGCCTAGTAGGCAAACTAGGGCCAAAATAAAAAGGCAGCCACAATTCACAAGGAAGGAGATGGAGGTTTTGGTGCATATGTGCAATGACAACCTGGCACAGGCACCAAGGAATATGGGTGCAACCCAGAGATGGAAACTGTGGGACGACATAGCCAGTGCTGTCAATGGTGTGGGTGAGTTTGAACGTTCAACCCGGGAGGTCAAACGCCGGTACGTAAAAACTACATTTTAGTAAAAAGTGTTTACAGGTCAAAATACTGCAGGAATAATGCCAAATTTGAAACCAACAGATGGAGCGACTTCAAATATCGGCTTAAACAAAAACTGGCTGATAGGGCTAGGCATGCAGGGGGGACAGGTGGGGGTCCCACCCCTGTGTCACTTGAGCTCACAGATTTGGAGGAGCTGGCCCAGGGGTGTGTGCAGGATGAGGAGGTGTTTGGCGTGTCGAACATGGATACCGACATGCCAGACTTTGCGGATCCTCATGTTGCCCCAGGTAAATGTTGTAATGTTAACAACTCAGAAATGTGTTTTTGACAATATCTAGATTATAATTTTACTCTTTTCTCTTTTTTCTCTCAGAGACACAGGCGGATGAGTCTGCTCCAGAGGTGAGCTTTGGCCGCAGAATTTCTTCTGGCTCTACAGGGGAGGAAGCAGTAGATCCGGCTGGGGACCCTGTGGCAGACAGTCCAGGGCATTCCCCCTCGCAGGCAGTGGCCCTCCTCACTGATCTCAATGTTAAAATGGATCAGCAGACCGAGATTCTGTTGAGGATGGACGCCAATCTGCTACGGGTGGCGGACGCCCTGGAGCAAAGTGCTGCGGCCATCGTGACCATTGCTAAGGCCCTGGCGGAAAATACTGGGGCCAACGTGCGAATAGCAAATGCCCTGGAGCAGCTCGTTTGCCAGCACATGTTGGAGCCGGCCTCCCTTCCTGCCAGAACATCAGGACCCTCCACCTCTGGCACAACAACAGTCATCCCTCCAAATGTGCCTAGCCCTATGCCTAGTCCAGAGGCCACAACATCTAACACTGGCCAGGCCAGCCGAAGGACTTCCCGGACCCATTCAGGCTCCCTCCAACCCCCGGCCAAACGGCCTAAAAGGCGATGACAGCACTGGCTAATTTCCCCACAATCCATATCTGTGTTTGCCCCATATTCCGGCATGCCAAAAACCTCCCTCTCCTTTCTTGTGAATTGTTTTTATTTGTGTTTAAATGGCACTTATTTTGTTGCTGTGTGGCCAAAATGATTTCTTCATTTTGTTCCCTGAAAAAAAATATGTTTACTTTAAAAAAAACTTTAAACCCCCCCCCCCAAAAAAATCATAAACTTTGGAACCAAATTTGCCAAATTCTATTGTTGATTTATTCACAAACTGGTTAAAAGGTAATCCCTCTAACAAACTTACAAACAATACAACGGAAATAGAAATATTTAATACTTTTTAGACAAAAAAAGGGTTAAAAACAATTTATGAGTTTTTATTAACAAGTTTTCCTTGAAAAAGTCCCCCATGTGGACGAAACATGTTGGAGCCCAGACCACTACACAAGCCACCAGCCACCTTTCATCAATAGAGCCAGAGGCCAGAAAGATTGCCGGAGGCACAGCGGAGATCGCTGCATGCTGAGCTGCAACCCCCGCTAACAGACTGGGTACAGTGCGCTGACAGCAAAAGTGGGAGCGAGAACAGCATCAAGCGGCACATGTTCACCAGCAACAAAGGACAACGCCACTTTTAGGGTAAGATAGGGACAGTTACCCGTTTGCACTGCACCAAAGCAGCGGGCACCTATCATTCCCACGAAAGGAGTGTAAACATTAATGCTTAAATATCACTGGTACTTTATCATTTTCAGTTAATTTTGCACTAGCCACATTTCGTTTTTGTTGTTTGATTTTATTTTATCTTCATTTCTATTCAGAGTAACTCATCCTCTTTTCTTCTTTTTTATTTTATTTAAGTATTTACATACCTCCTTTTTATTTGTTCGTTTGGTTTGCAGTTTGATTATTTATTTATTTATTCACTTTTCTGTGGACCAGCAGGTATCAATAGTAATTAGTACATACAAATCCAAAAAAAAAAAAAAAGCGCTTCTTGCATTAACCACTTCCACACTATTTCAAGTAGTGACAACAGAAGCAGCTATAAATTTCACAGGTGCACTACTAGATTATCAACCAGGTCACATTCCCTAGAGTTTTTAAAAAAAACTAGGTCACACATAATGACCTCACCTAATCTCCCCAGTGCTTCTATCGCTATATATATTTATAAAATGGTCCCTGATGAGAAAATAGTGCGTATATCAGAGTGCGATCGTGCACCCAAGAGTGGTATATATATAGGAATGGGATTGAAATACCTGAGGCTGTTTAGGCCGACAGGATGAAGTCCCGACTGGGGCAGGTCAATACCCTAACCCTCCCCTGTCCTCCCCTAACCCTCCCTTAGTGGTGCCTATCCCTAACCTCCCCCATAGTGCCTAACCCTAACCTCCCCCCAGGGGGTGCCTAACCCTAGCCCCCTCTTACTGCTCATTAAAACCTAACCTCTCCCTGGGGGTGCCTAAACCTCCCCGCTAGGGGTGTCTTACCCTAATCTGCCCCTCAAACCTAACCCTAACCCCGCAAAACTCCCCAATCCTAACCCTCCCCTCCCTCGGCATTCCGGCATCAGAATTAAGATAGGTGTCGGTATTTCAACGCCTATCTTAAATCCCTTGCCGGGATTCCAATGTCGGCCGCCGGTCTCATAACTACATCCCCAAATATATATATATATATATATATATATATATATATATATATATATATATTGTGATAGAAATACCTGTGAAGTGCTAAATTGAGTGTACATTTGTCCAAGGTTTCTGACCTATGTCTTTTAAACCTCCAGGAAGTCTGTATCTGTTTTGGAGTTTTTGGCTTTAAGAAAAAGCAGGATAATGGGTCCTGGGGGTGTGGATTTGAGAAGAGAAGGTAGGTCTCCATCCACAGGGATCATGGATAGGGCCGCTATAGGAAAGAGGGGAGTGGGTACTGATTACCTGGGCCCAGACTTGCTGGGAAACCCCAGATGAGGCCCGAATGCATCGTTCCCCCCTCCTTCTTCTTCTTAGTTCTGCAGCAGCAGCCAGCACACACTGCTGTGTGCTGGGTGGCAGTAAGTACAGGGTGCCTGCTGCTGCTACCGCAGAGCGTAGCAACAGTCTTCTCTGCCCACACCTGATAGGAGAGGGGAGAGCAATCTCAATGAGTGTGCCCCCCCTAGAATTGCCCTGGCTGTGGTTCACAACAACGCCCCCCTGTGGAGTGCATGCCACAAATGCTGTTTTTTGTATTTTTTTGGTCCACAACTCTTTACATTATCTCAAGCCCTTTGCCAGTTCCCAGGCTTGGTCAGGCTTGCTACAGCCCTGCTCATGGAACAAGCAGGGCCGGATTTATCATTAGGCAACCTAGGCGCCTGCCTAGGGCCCATCGGGACCCGAAGGGCACGTGGTTGGGTCCCCCTGAAATCCGGCCTTGGAGATAACCTGCTGCTCTGTATTGCACTGCTGCTGCTGGCATGGGCCAGGAGAGGACACACCCACAGGCAGGACAGCAGCAGCAGCATGGTAGGGACCCTTCCTCTACTATGCAGGGGGAGTCAGAAGTGGAGTTACAGTCCTTCAGCTGGGAGCCGCTCAGCCCGGTGAACCAGTCACCACTGCAGCGCAGCGCCACCTCCTGCTCTGTCCACTCCTCACCTCCAATCATCTCATTCTCCACCCCTGTGACGCATGCAGTGTGAGCAGCTACAGTCACAGTGAATGAAGCCAGCCTCCTCCGGCCCGCAAACCTCCGCTCCCTGCGCAGTGTAGCCAGCCCCCTTTCCCCGCAGTGTGTGCTGATCTGGCCAGCCCCTGCAGTCACATGAGTGCGGCCAGCCACCTCCACTGCAGCTGCCCTCCGCAGTGTAGCCAGCCCTCCCTCAACGCAGCGTGTGCTGATCTAGCCTCCCCCCCTCCTCAACCCTGCGCTACGGTAGCCAGCGATTGCAGTAACAGTGAATGCTTCCAGCCTCTGTCTCCATTGCATCCCCCCACCATGTACCAGCCCCCTCTGACCCCCCGCAGCTAGCCTCCCCTGTGATGTAGGAACCACTGGAGACAGACTCACCCCCGAGTCATTCCACCTCCCAAGTGAGATTCATGGGTTGATAATACAGGACACTGGTCTTCTGCCCCTGAAATCAGGGGCAGGAAAATTACCCAGCAAAGACAGGCACTTTGGGTAATTTTAACTGGAAAGAAAAAACTTATAGTGTTAAATAATAAAATAACACTTTCTCTCCAGAGTATGAAAATCCCGTGATCGCACAGCAAGGCTTTAGCATGCCCACTATGTCTTAGTGTGCGATCGCGGTGTGTATTTGGACGCCCACCAGCCTGTCACAAGTCGCCCACTTTCCCTTAGTAATACACGTCATCTCCAGGAAGTGCATGCAACAATCGGTAACATCGAGTAACATCGGACCCATACGCAGCACTTATGGCTGACCATACCCTACCGCAAGCACTGCGAGTGCTTCAGTGTGTAATTCAGCCATGTGACGTGTACTATGACGCTGTGTCTTATTTATGCACGCCTCTGAAATGGCGTTAAGACGCACAGACACGCCTGCGTTCGCACCACCACTCTCCCGTTTTCTTTGACCACCCCCTATCACCCCCCACAAACGGCTCGTCCTGTCTCTCATTCTAGCAAGGCATCTAAGTACATGGGGCGATCGCTTCGCGATCGCATGGACTAGTTCGCGCACGCGCACTACGTTGCATACGTATGCGCGCACTGCAAACATCGGCAGGCTACATGCGAACGCAGCCTAGCGAACGGGTCTGATTTAGGCCCATAGTTTGATCTTCATTGTGACTGAAATGTCAGTAGGAAAAAACATGCACTAAAAACCCTCAATTGTGAGCATATAGTATATACTATATATAGTAGCAAGCATCGCAAGCTGCAAGCAGATCTGTACCAGTTACATATGTGCCAGGTGTATGTCGGGCACACGTCACAAACATTTGCACATATCGATCCATATGTTTTGAATGCGAAAAAGCTTTCGCATTAACTTTAAGGGGCATATTTATTAAAGAATATTTGTGGGATATCCACCAAAAATCCCCTGGATGTACAGTATGTACAGGGGATCGCTGAAATGGCGAATTTACCAAGCTCCGGAATGCGAGGCAGCACAGTAGTGCCCTGGGGTGCCAAAGCAGAAAGTAAAGAGTCCACATTTTTAAATGATGGTTTTCACTCTTTGATTCCTATAGCACAACGCTCTTCAGTCATGTCATGGGTTTGGATTAATAATTTATGGTCGTATCCTGGGAAAAAATTAAATCAAACATTTAAAAGCATGAATTGACTTGTAGGCACTTAGTGTTCTGGGTGGGTCCGGTGCTAAAATAATTAATCTGGATTAACTCAAAGGATACATACTAATTACCAAGGATTTTACACGTCTTACTGTATTTTAATATTAAAGCCCAAAACAAATCCAGTAGACTTTGGATGCTAATTGGGGAGTGAGGAGAAAGTGATACAATACATAACTTTAACCATTATTTCTGTTCAGAACATTTGAAAAAAGAAAAATAAAGTCTGACAACAGTACTGTATGTAGTATCTAATGTCAGCTTCATGAATAGAGAGGAGGAAAGTCCTTTCATGAGGTGCACATGGGCTTCAACAAAATGGCCAGTAGTGAATTTCCCTTTAGGCACGTGCCATACGCCATTTTGAGTGGAATGGTAGGAGGACATGCTTATGGTATGGTACAGTGGAAATATTTTGTAGTTACTGGGAATTGGAAGGCCCAATCTGTGTGCGAATGGATCTGGAGGCTGGCCTATCAGACAACGGGCCTGGCCAGTACCTGGCCAGTTATTATCTCCTGCCCACAAACCTAGTTTGAGTTTGCAAAGATGTCTCCAAAGATTGGAATGTAAGTGCGCACCTTACATTGTGCAAGGTGGTCCAGGGAGGCGCTGTAATAAAAAATAATTTGTTTTGAGATGTACATGCTAAATCGATAAAGTAAATGATCTTTATTTCACTTGGAACCTATGATATCGCTGTGTGATGAGGCACTCTGTGCCTAACACCTCAGTGATGTCATTGGTCCTTATTACATTATTGGTAAGCAGAATTCTTATTAATATTGGTTCAGCACACAGAATGGCTTTCCCCTTTTTGAGCAGGTACAGGTACACTTTAAATAGCTTAGTACTAGAGTATGGAAACTGTAAGCATTTTACTTCATTTAAAGGGGAAAATGAAACCCCTGAGCCATATAGCACAATATTTCATTTGGGATAAGTATAAAATGTCAAAATACACATGTCAAAAAATAAATTCCTCACCTCCTACTTTGTATTAATCCAATGTATTATTTGTCGATGCCGCTCTGTGACGCCACAATCCTCTCATTCCCACGCCCGCTGTGTTAGTTTTACTTTACACAAATCTCATTTCCAAATCAAAACTTCTTGTCTAATCTTGCAGGATCTCTCTTGCTGAGGCTGCCAGCACTTTCCCTTTCTAACACATTCCGCAGTCTTGTTTGTATTGATTACTCACTTCATTACCACAGCTGCGCATCAGCATCAGAGCAGTTACTACAATCTTTGTGTCTTTCCTTTTCTCTCCAATCTGTTGGATAATATTGTTATTACCCTTAGGGGCCTTTTCGTTATAACTTAAGCCCCCGTTACGCATGCAAAAACGCTAGTTTCCGGATATTTTAAGTAACCGGTCCACTCATTATTAGGGGACCGGCAGGGGCGCAAACAACGGGGAAATGTCCGCCACGGCCATTTTCCAGTCATTTTACAGCACCGGATGCCCGCGCCGATGTGAGACTCCGGAGAGGTAATATTATTATGGGTGCAGGGTGTGTGGTGCGGGGACCCCTTGAACCCAGGGGCCCGTGTTCCGCGCACACCCTGCACCCATTATAGATACGTCCCTGGGGACCGGTAGGTCCACTTGGCATTCATCAAACTTCGAAAACTGAAAGTTTTGAGAATTTGCTTATGGATAGCCCTGATCCTTCCTGTGGAAAGGAGGGCTGGGGTTGCGAAGAGGGAATCTACAGCTGATCTTGGGGTGTGCATATGTGTAATCTCAGGTCACGTATGCACAGTAGGCTGGATATGCACCGGTAAGTATCATTCCTACTTCTGTAGCAGTGATACTGGTCATGGGGACAGCTGGATTTCAGAGTAATATTGAAATGCTCCGGTACTTGAGTATTGGCTAATGCAATTTGCGGCGAGTTGATACTTACTTCACGGCCCCCAATAATGGACAGGCCCCTCAGTACCTTGTCCACCTTCTGATGACTCTAACTTATTGTCTTATGCATGGCAGTAAGTTAAAGACATTGTCGATGGCATCATCTTTCCAGCAAGGTATTTGGAAAAATGGCGTGCGCCTAGAAGGTAGCAAAGACTCGGGAACATCTTTCTGAATACACCATCGGGAGCAAGGGGCCACTAATATTGTCCACCAGCCAATCAGCGGCAGCTACTATAGTAACTGGCCGCTGATTGGCTGTGAGTGGCCTGGCTGTCAATCAACAGCCAGGCCACTGATTGGCTTGTCGATTAGCTAATCAGCAGGCCACTCACAGCCAATCAGCTGCCAGTTACTATAGTAGCGGGCGCTGATTGGCTGGCAGTACTACAAGTGCAGGAAACCTCGTGGGTCCTTTCACTTGCGGAGAAGAGCCATATGTTTATACTAGGGGTGTGCACCGGCCACTTTTCGTGTTTTGTGTTTTGGTTTTGGATCTGGATCTTTCTTCGTGTTTTGGATCTGGATTGGTTTTGCCAAAACCACCCTTCCGTGTTTTGGGTTCTGGGTTTTGTGTTTTGGATCTGTATTTTTTTGAAAAAAAGCATAAAAACAGCTAAAATCACAGAATTTGTAGGTTTTTCTGCTCCTATGCTATTATTAACCTCAATAACCTTAATTTCCACTCATTTCCAGTCTATTCTGAACACCTCACACCTCACAATAGTGTTTTTATGTCCAAAAGGTTGCACCGAGGTAGCTGGATGACTATGCTAAGCGACACGAGTGGGCGGCACAAACACGTGACCCATCTAGGAGTGACACTGCAGTGGCAGACAGGATGGCAGTTAGAAAAACTAGGCCCCAAACTGTACATAATGCAAAGAAAAAAAGAGGTGCAAGATGGAATTGTCCTTGGGCCCTCCCACCCACCCTTATGTTGTATAAACAGGACATGCACACTTTAACAAATCAATCATTTCAGCGCCAGGGTCTGCCACACAACTGTGGCTGAAATGATTGGTTCGTTTGGGCCCCCACAAAACAAGCTGGCAATTAATGTGTCCCTGCACAAACTGGCTCTACGGAGGCAAGATGTCATCCTCATCCTCCTCATCCACCGATTCCTCACCCTCTTCAGTGTGTACATCCTCATCCTCACAAAGTATTAACTCGTCCCCACTTGAATCCACCACCACAGGTCCCTCTGTACCTTCTGGAGGCTGGTCTCCCTGGAAGAGCTGATAATTCATTTTGATGAACATCATCTTCTCCACATTCTGTGGAAGCAACCTCCTACGCCTTTCGCTGACAAGGTTCCCGGCTGCACTAAACACTCTTTCGGAGTACACACTGGAGGGGGGGCAACTCAGGTAAAATAGAGCCAGTTTGTACAGGGGCCTCCAAATTGCCTCTTTTTCCTGCCAGTACAGGTATGGACTGTCTGACATGCCTACTTGGATGCTGTCACCGATGTAATCCTCCACCATTCTGTCAATGGTGACAGTATCATATGCAGTGACAGTAGACATGTCAGAAATTGTTGCCAGGTCCTTCAGTCCGGACCAGATGTCCAAACTTGGTCCTGCCTGCCCTGCATCACCGCCAGCGGGTTGCTTAGGATACCTAAGTTTTTTCCTGGCAGCCCCAGTTGCGGGAGAAAATGAAGAAGGAGCCGTTGACGTGTCACGTTCCGCTTCAGCTGACAGTGTGTTCACCAGCAGGTCTTTGCACCTCTGCAGGCTTGTGTCGGCCGGAAAGAGAGACACCACATAGGCTTTAAACCTAGGATCGAGCACGGTGGCCAAAATGTAGTGGTCTGATTTCAACAGATTGACCACCCTGGAATCCTGGCAAAGCGAATGAAGGGCTTCATCCACAAGTCCCACATGCCAAGCGGAATCGCTCCGTCTTAGCTCCTCCTTCACTTTCTCCAGCTGCTTCTGCAAAAGCCTGATGAGGGGAATGACCTGACTCAAGCTGGCAGTGTCTGAACTGACTTCACGTGTGGCAAGTTCGAAGGGCTGAAGAACCTTGCACAACACGGAAATCATTCTCCACTGCGCTTGAGTCAGGTGCATACCCCCTCCTTTGCCTATGTCATAGGTGGATGTATAGGCTTGTATGGCCTTTTGCTGCTCCTCCATCCTCTGAAGCATATAGAGGGTTGAGTTCCACCGCGTCACAACCTCTTGCTTCAGGTGATGGCGGGGCAGGTTCAAGAGTGTTTGCTGGCGCTCCAGTCTTCGGCACGCAGTCGCTGAATGGCGAAAGTGGCCAGAAATTTTTCGGGCCACCCAAAGCGTCTCCTGCACGCCCCTGTCGCTTTTCAGAAAATTCTGCACCACCAAGTTTATTGTGTGAGCAAAACATGGGACGTGCTGGAATTTGCCCAGATGTAATGCCCGCACAATATTGGTGGCGTTGTCAGATATCACAAATCCCCAGGAGAGTCTAAGTGGGGTAAGCCACTGGGCGATGATTTCCCTCAGTTTCTCTAAGAGGTTGTCGGCGGTGTGCCTCTTACTGAAACCGGTGATACACAGCGTAGCCTGCCTTGTAACGAGCTGGCGTTTCTGAGATGCTGCTACTGGTGACGCTGCTGCTGTTGCTGCGTAAGGTGATACATCTACCCAGTGGGCTGTCACAGTCATATAGTCCTTAGTCTGCCCTGTTCCACTTGTCCACATGTCCGTGGTTAAGTGGACATTGTGTACAACGGCATTTTTCAGGACACTGAGGACACTTTTTCTGACGTTTCTGTACAGTCTCGGTATCGCCTGCCTAGTGAAGTGGAATCTAGACGGGATTTGGAACCGGGGACACACTACCTCCATCAATTGTCTAAATCCCACTGCACTAATGGCGGATACCGGACGCACGTCTAACACCAACATAGCAGTCAAGGCCTCAGTTATACGTTTTGCTTCAGGATGACTGCTGTCGTACTTCATCCTCCTCGCTAAGGACTGTTGGAGGGTCAATTGTTTAGTAAAAGTAGTGGTGTTCCTACTTCCTCTCTGGGATGATGAACGACTCCCAGCAGCAGCAGCAACAGCAGCAGCGGCAGCAGTAGGCGTAGCAATGCAGGATCCTCCGGAGGAATCCCGGATAGGAGAGTCAGTCATGCCAGTGATATGGCCTGCAGGACTACTTCCGATCCTGACTAAGGAGGAAATTGACGAGGAGGGAGTTGACGGTGTGGTTTGCAGGCGCTTGGATACAACAGGACAACGGGATTTAGGTGTCCCTGGACTGCTTACGGTCTGAGCCAAAGTTTCTGAACTTGACAGTAACTTTTTATGAACGCGCTGCAGGTGCCGTATAAGGGAGGATGTTCCTAGGTGGTTGACGTCCCTACCCCTACTTATTTCACCTTTACATATGGTACATATGGCAAGACAGTTGTTGTCCGGATTTGGATAGAAATATTGCCAGACCAAAGAGGTGGAATGTTTGGTCTTCTGCCCAGGCATGACCGTGATGGGCTTTTTCATCCCACGGACAACAACTGTCTCCCCCGGAGCCTGATTTAAACAAACCACATCACCATCAGAATCCTCCTCGCCAACTTCCTCCTCAGCGCCAGCTACACCAGTATCCTCATCCTGTTGTACTTCAACAGTGACATCTTCAATTTGCATATCAGCAAGTGGACTGTGGGTGCTCCTTTCAGCACTTGCAGGGGGCGTGCAAATGGTGGAAAGAGCCACCTCTTCCCGTCCAGTGCTGGGAAGGTCAGGCATCGCAACCACCACCACACTTGGACTCTCCTTGGGGATTTGTGATATCTTCTTAGAAAGCACAGTTCTTCGCTGTGCTTTTGCCAGCTTAACTCTTTTGATTTTTTTAGTGGGAGGAGGGCTTCCATCGTCATGTGAAGCTGAACCACTAGTCATGAACATACTAGGGATCGACCTTAGCCGTTCCTTGCCACTCCGTGTCGTAAATGGCATATTGGCAAGTTTACGTTTCTCTTCAGCTGATTTAAATGTCTTTTTCAAGGTCATTTTCCTGAACTTTGCCATTTGGGATTGTATGTGCCCTCTACTATGACATTGGGCATCGGCCTTGGCAGACGACGTTGATGGCATGTTATCGTCTATGTCATGACTAGTGGCAGCAGCTTCAGCACTAGGAGGAAGTGGTTCTTGATCTTTCTCTATTTTATTTTTATCGGAGAAAGTTTGGTCCTCCATTTATGTTATATCGATTTGATATATACGTGCGGCTAAACACAGAAAATAATTTTTTTTTTGGTTTGGACTGGAGTGTACTTTGTGGGTTACAGCACCCTTTAACGGTCAAGCCAGCCGGCCCTTTACTTATGACACAGGCGCACTCTTGGCACTACTTTGTTGATGCACGTGCGGCTACTGCGCACACAATTCACAAACACAGAAAATAATTTTTTTTTGGTTTGGACTGGAGTGTACTTTGGGGGTTACAGCACCCTTTAACGGTCAAGCCAGCCGGCCCTTTACTTATGACACAGGCGCACGCTTGGCACTACTTTGTTGATGCACGTGCGGCTACTGCGCACACAATTCACAAACACAGAAAATAATTTTTTTTTGGTTTGGACTGGAGTGTACTTTCGGGGGTTACAGCACCCTTTAACGGTCAAGCCAGCCGGCCCTTTACTTATGACACAGGCGCACGCTTGGCACTACTTTGTTGATGCACGTGCGGCTACTGCGCACACAATTCACAAACACAGAAAATAATTTTTTTTTAGGTTTGGACTGGAGTGTACTTTCGGGGGTTACAGCACCCTTAACGGTCAAGCCAGCCGGCCCTTTACTTATGACACAGGCGCACGCTTGGCACTACTTTGTTGATGCACGTGCGGCTACTGCGCACACAATTCACAAACACAGAAAATAATTTTTTTTTTGGTTTGGACTGGAGTGTACTTTCGGGGGTTACAGCACCCTTAACGGTCAAGCCAGCCGGCCCTTTACTTATGACACAGGCGCACGCTTGGCACTACTTTGTTGATGCACGTGCGGCTACTGCGCACACAATTCACAAACACAGAAAATAATTTTTTTTTTGGTTTGGACTGGAGTGTACTTTCGGGGGTTACAGCACCCTTAACGGTCAAGCCAGCCGGCCCTTTACTTATGACACAGGCGCACGCTTGGCACTACTTTGTTGATGCACGTGCGGCTACTGCGCACACAATTCACAAACACAGAAAATAATTTTTTTTTAGGTTTGGACTGGAGTGTACTTTCGGGGGTTACAGCACCCTTAACGGTCAAGCCAGCCGGCCCTTTACTTATGACACAGGCGCACGCTTGGCACTACTTTGTTGATGCACGTGCGGCTACTGCGCACACAATTCACAAACACAGAAAATAATTTTTTTTTTGGTTTGGACTGGAGTGTACTTTCGGGGGTTACAGCACCCTTAACGGTCAAGCCAGCCGGCCCTTTACTTATGACACAGGCGCACGCTTGGCACTACTTTGTTGATGCACGTGCGGCTACTGCGCACACAATTCACAAACACAGAAAATAATTTTTTTTTGGTTTGGACTGGAGTGTACTTTCAGGGGTTACAGCACCCTTTAACGGTCAAGCCAGCCGGCCCTTTACTTATGACACAGGCGCACGCTTGGCACTACTTTGTTGATGCACGTGCGGCTACTGCGCACACAATTCACAAACACAGAAAATAATTTTTTTTTGGTTTGGACTGGAGTGTACTTTCGGGGGTTACAGCACCCTTTAACGGTCAAGCCAGCCGGCCCTTTACTTATGACACAGGCGCACTCTTGGCACTACTTTGTTGATGCACGTGCGGCTACTGCGCACACAATTCACAAACACAGAAAATAATTTTTTTTTAGGTTTGGACTGGAGTGTACTTTCGGGGGTTACAGCACCCTTAACGGTCAAGCCAGCCGGCCCTTTACTTATGACACAGGCGCACGCTTGGCACTACTTTGTTGATGCACGTGCGGCTACTGCGCACACAATTCACAAACACAGAAAATAATTTTTTTTTGGTTTGGACTGGAGTGTACTTTCGGGGGTTACAGCACCCTTAACGGTCAAGCCAGCCGGCCCTTTACTTATGACACAGGCGCACGCTTGGCACTACTTTGTTGATGCACGTGCGGCTACTGCGCACACAATTCACAAACACAGAAAATAATTTTTTTTTTGGTTTGGACTGGAGTGTACTTTCGGGGGTTACAGCACCCTTAACGGTCAAGCCAGCCGGCCCTTTACTTATGACACAGGCGCACGTTTGGCACTACTTTGTTGATGCACGTGCGGCTACTGCGCACACAATTCACAAACACAGAAAATATATATTTTTTTGGTTTGGACTGGAGTGTACTTTCGGGGGTTACAGCACCCTTAACGGTCAAGCCAGCCGGCCCTTTACTTATGACACAGGCGCACGCTTGGCACTACTTTGTTGATGCACGTGCGGCTACTGCGCACACAATTCACAAACACAGAAAATAATTTTTTTTTTGGTTTGGACTGGAGTGTACTTTCGGGGGTTACAGCACCCTTAACGGTCAAGCCAGCCGGCCCTTTACTTATGACACAGGCGCACGCTTGGCACTACTTTGTTGATGCACGTGCGGCTACTGCGCACACAATTCACAAACACAGAAAATAATTTTTTTTTGGTTTGGACTGGAGTGTACTTTCGGGGGTTACAGCACCCTTTAACGGTCAAGCCAGCCGGCCCTTTACTTATGACACAGGCGCACGCTTGGCACTGCTTTGTTGATGCACATGCGGCTACTGCGCACACAATTCACAAACACAGAAAATATATTATTTTTTTAGCACTTGGGGGGAGCACCCCTGATGGACAGAGCACCCCCTGGACAACACTACAGCACCCCTTTAGGACTGGGACACTGCACAGGACTTTGGAGTGGACACAGCCCCTATGGAGAACTGACTGCACAACACAGTCCAGCCAGCCCCTATGGACTTTGAAGTAGTGGACACAGCCCCTATTAACAACAGCAGCACAGCACAACACAGCCAGCCCCTATGGACTTTGAAGTAGTGGACAACAGCAGCACTACACTACACTACACAGCACTAACTCCCACCCTCCCTCTTCACTGTCCACAGCCGAGTGAGAAAATGGCGCCGACGCGGGTACCTTATATAGGATCCATAACCCGCGAGACTCGGAAGGCGGGATGATGACGTTTTGCCTCGATGTCAGATCCGAGTCAGGCGGGAAAAGTCGAGCCTGACTCGGATCGGACTCGGATCGGGGGGGCTCGGGGGGGTTCGGATTTCAGAAATCCGAACCCGCTCACCCCTAGTTTATACACATATAGTTTTTCTGTCCCATATGGATTGGTATGGCAGTTTGTTTTATACAATTCCCGGGGTGCTACTAGAGAAGAGGGACAACCTGCGCAAAGGGTTACGTGAGTGTTTAATTTTTTTTATCCAAACAGCAGAATTCTACTGGACACAAGGAAAAGGTGAGTATACAGTAGCGTGAGTGTATGTAAGAAATTTATACTTTCAATGGTTTGTGAGTCCCCTACACTCATTTTTCTCTATATTTTTTTAACCAGGACTGGCTCACAGAGCCCGGTGCTGGTTCGTTTGATACGGGGGACCCCTACACATTTTGCTTCCCGTATTTTTTTAGCCAGGACCAGCTCACAGAACTTGGGGCTGGTTATGGTTTTAGGGAGCGCACCATTTATTTGAGTTTTTTAAATTAACCCTTTATTTGCTTTATTACAGTCAGAAACATGCAGGTGTCACACTGATCTGTCTATGTCACTACTCAGGAGGGAGTCTATTTTAAAATTCTACTTTGGACCGAGTTTGCTTAATTTACACTTGTGATTAAAATCATGATTCTTGGTTATATTCCTGTCTATGGAAAGTACCTGTGAGTTTGCCCGATGGTGTATTTATTTCTATTTATGATTTCACCCGCGTTTTGCAGAGAGAATCATGATTTCTCACCTGTGTTTGTCTTTAGTAAATTTCCCTAGTTGGAAAAAAATGGGCAAACACACCCAAGAGTGCAATCTCGGACCAACACGATTCATAGTAAATTTACCCTTATGTCTCAATTGGAATGGGTGCCACTTCCTTGGGGTTTTCTTAACTTGACCACAGCACCCTCTCAGCTTCACAGTGCTGCCTTCTCTGTTTGTTTCTCGTTTTCTTCTGGTTTTGACCGCAGTGTTGGCTAGGCTTTCTTCCATTTCTGTTGTCCTCTTTTATGAGGAACTCATCCTCGCTGGATGGCCGCCGACACACCTGCTCAGCTAAATATAAGCTGTCGTGAGGACATGAAATGGTGATGTGGCAAGCCTGGATTGGCTCACCCTGTTGGACCAATTGAAATGCCTTCAGAAAGCACCACTTAGACCAAAGCAAATCCTCCCCGATTCTCATGGTCCAGGGACGGAAGGAGTCCTCACTGAGGAGAACTTTAGCAAATGATGCATTTGATGCGGCCTGCTTATGCAACTTAGAGCTACTATGAGCGAAGCAGAATTGTACGCATCTCGTTCGCATCCCGCTAGGGCTGGTGCCAATGCAGATAATAATGATGACGGCTACTTTCACAACTGCCGGCCTGGGGCTTGGGCGGTCCCATGGATGGATTTCAGCTTTGTAATTGTGATCGCTTTATGACCGTCTCTGAATCGGTCAGCAGAGTGGTTAGCACAGCTGCTATTATCATGTCCATGGATTCAATTCTGACCAGGACCATATCCGTGTGGAGTTTGTATGTTCTCCCCATGTTTCCATGGGTTTCTACTAACCACTGCTCTGGTTGCCTCCCACGGTGAACAAACATATGGGCAGGTCATTTGGCTGCTAACAAACCACAGTGATTCATGATATAGTGGTGGATACAAATATGTTTCACTTTCACTTTAAATATGCAGATTTGCACTTCGTATGCCCACAAAAAAAAACCATACACCTACATCTATAAGCAAATGTGAACCTTGCTCCTTCTATTTCCAGAGGTGGAACAGGAAATAATTGTAAGAGAAGACATGTGTCACTGACCTGAGCAGAGGGGTTTCCAGTCAATAGATCTATACTAAATGGCAGACAGGTACACACAAAAGGGGGACATGGATGATGATAGACCGGTTCAAAAGGTCAACATGGTCAAAAGGTCAACACAAATATGTTTTCACCTGTCGACCTTTTGTCCCTGTCTGCCTTTAGACTGTCTACAATTTGGGGTCAATCTAGACATGGGGTGGGCAATAAACAGCCCTCCAGCTGTTGTTGAACTACACATACCAGCATGCCTTGCAACAGTTTTAGCAGGGCCAAATAGCAAAACTGTGGCAGGGCATGCTGGGAGGTGTAGTTCTACAACAGCTGGGGGGTATCTTATTGCCCACCCCTAATCTAGACATTGTCTATCTGTTTATTGTAGATGTTTTATACCAAACCCAGTAGAGGTGGGAGCAAGATCCATGTTGCTTCAACTAAATGGCCACCAGGCAGAAGTAAAGGGCCATCCACAGTAGTAATAAGATGCCTGTCCTCTGACTGCTTCTGGTAGCCATATGATGTCACAAGAGCTGCTAGACTACTGGAAAACATGCGGTGAGGTCAACAATCGGCCTCTTCATCATACTGGATGTGGAGGTGGAGATTCGAGCATAGGGACAGTTTCTTTGTAACTGGGCCACACTACCACCAATCTATTGTATTCTCACTCCATTGTGCATGGTAACCTGTAACCTGAGTGCCATAACCAAAGACCAAGGGGCCCATTTATCAACAAGTTTTATCATACGCAACAAGTTTTAAAACTCATTGCGTATAGTAATGGTGCACCAGTCAATCAGCTCCTAACTGTCATCTGTTTGAGATTGGCTTGATTACCATGTATCATTCTCAATGGGTTCTAAAAACTTGTTGTGTATGATAAAACTTGTTGATAAATGAGGCCCCAAATGTGATAACTGGGCAGCCCTTTGTTCAAAGTGTTTTGAACCTGCCCATCATTACCCCCAACAAACGAAGGGAAGATTAATTTATCATCACCAATAAGTTTTATATTTCATATTTGGTAGTCAAATATTTAGTAATACATATTGTATCTTCCTTTGATGCTTCAGTATTGGAACTCAATCTGACATGTGTAAATAAACATCTATCATTAAGCAGAGCGAGGAGTTTCCATGTCAGAATGTGTTCCCATCATTAAGTGAAATCTAAGCTTTCCTGTCTATTGTAGGGTCCTTCAGGTGAGGGATTATCAGAGAGCAGGCACATGAAATGTCACCACGAACGCTCAGGAGAAGCTGATATATTTTGCTGTAAAGCACCAACAAAAGTAAAAAAGTGAACTATACAATCTGTCAACACCGACACAAGCAGCCCTGTATTCCCTAACTGCCAACATTCTTCCTTTGAATAATCTGACAAGGTCTTTCAAGTGTTACACACAGAGCACAAACACACAGCACAATGGGTAGCAAATGGTTTTGTAAAATTCTTGAAAATAAAGCTTAACAGTGTTAAAAGAAAGCAGGGTCGCTCACCTGAAGCTAGAGCTACACATCTCTACCTACCATTACTAATGTTGGGCCTACTTCAGAGATGTACGGTGTTGCAACTGCCGCTGTGATTTCGTGTGCTGAGTAATTGTTTGTTAAATGGCACCCTCCCGTATCAGTCCTGAGATGGTCACCGGAGCCCTCGCAGACAGCACAGGAACGGCGTATACATTCGCAGCCCATACGCAGGTACTGCGGTAATCAAAATAAATGCTTTAAATAACAAATATGAAATATCACATTAAAGACATATCAATGCCAAATATGTAGCAGTATTTAAATGTATTTAAACTGCAACGGCAGTAACAGTAATTGTATCCAAATCCCCACAGATCCACAATGTAACCAACTGAGTCCTCACAACTGCGTCCAGCTAAAAAGAATGTCTCTGTGTGTAAATTAATGCTAGATCCACACACTTAATAAATAAGCTTGGTGTTGTTTTTAGAGAATGAAAAAATATATATATAAAAGATCACCTTATAGGAACCGTAATCAATTAGTGCATTGTTCGAGTGGGCACCATAATAACAGTAAATCTCCACTACAGGTATACCTGTTCTGTGCACAGCTGATGTAGCTCCTCAGTAATGTTGTGAGCTCAGGGCCCGATTCAGACCCGCTCGCTAGGCTGCGTTCGTACGCAGCCAGCCGATGTTTTGCTTTATGCGCATACATACGCATCACAGTGTGCGTGTGCGAACCAGTGCGAGCGATTGGGAAGCGTTCGCTCGTTGCGCATAGACAGCCCGGCAGAATGAGTGACAGGATAAGCCGTTTGTGGGCTTTGACAGGAGTTGGCCCCTAGAAACGGGGGAGTGGAGGTGCGAACGCAGGCATGCCTGAGCGTCTTAACGCCGTTTCAGAAGCGTGCATAATTAAGAGACAGCGTCCTAGTACACTAGGTTGTATTTTACACTGAAGTGCTCGCAGTGCTTGCGGTAGGGTATGGTCAACAACAAGCGCTGCGGATGCATCCGATGGTACACGATGGTACTGATGGATGCATACACTTCCTGGAGATGACATGCACAAGTGGGCGTCTTTAGACTGGCTGGTGGGCGTCTGCATACACAAAGTGATCGCACGCCAAGACATAGTGGGTGTGCTAATGCCTTGCCGTGCGATCGCCTGCCTTCCCGAATTTGCATGTCTCATGTAGGCGATATGGATATAGACAATTGAATTCATGAATCCAGTAGACCTCTGTTTTCCAGAGTTGCTTAAAGCAATCTCCTCCCCTACTGGTTGCTTTAATGTGTTCATTCCCTAAAATCTTTAGGCTTTCTGGATTGCAGTCATTAAGAGAAACAAAGTATCTGGAGACACTAGTGTGTCATTACTTTATTTAAAATATTCCTCTTATGTTCACCGAACCTCGTCCTCAAATTTCTAATTGTTCTGCCAACATATAATAGATCACATCTACATTGTAGTAAATAAATGACATATTGCGTAATGAACCAAGTGAGTAATCCAATTGTCGCGCACAGTGGCGTCCTTCCCCGCGGTGTCACCTGGTGCAGGGCGGGATATTGTGCTCACACCGTAGCCGCGCGCCACCAAAAAGAGGGTTGGCCTTGCGGGCAGGGACTGATGTGAATGGCCAAATATTCTCTGTAAGTGCTGCAGAATATGGCCCTGATTCAGAGCCGGACGCTCTGACCAGAGCGCTCGCTCTGAATCAGGGCCCACCTCCATTAATATGGAGCGTCCTCCTGGATGCTCTTATAGCTGTGGGTCACCACCCACAGCATATACGAGCGTGCAGGATGATGGTTGCGATGGGCTTGACCATCGCGACTATCGAAACTGCGAGCAAAAGCCTACGGTTGGGTTTTTCAACTGCAAGGTCAGGAGTGATTTTGGCTCTATCAGAGCCAAAATCACTCCCACTGACATCACTAGTGATGTCAGTGGGGCCGGCTTCAGACAGTAGGCGTTCCCTTGGGAACGCCTACGTCTGGCAGGCACGCCCCCGGCACGCCCACCAAAGGGGGCATGCTGTCAGTCACCATCGACAGCACGCCCCCTTTGATGAGACACTCCGAGCGAAGGAAAGTCCTTCGCTCGTCGGATCTCGCGCATGCGCACGACGGAGCTCCCTCCGTCGTGCGCATGCGCAGTGGGGACCATCGACCCACTTGCGAGCGGACAGCTGCTCGCGAGTGGGTCTGAATGAGGGCCTATGTGCGCTATATACTGTAAATAACTGGTAATAAATAGTAAATAACTAAGGGTGTGCTGTGTGTGGCCGATTTTTACTTAGCAAGTCCCACGTAGCAACGTGTAATGATTGCAGACCTGGCCATAAGCCAAGAATTCTCTTTTCTTTTCTTTTTTCTTACCTCTCCTGAAGTCATGAATGGATTTTATTTAACAATTGGATTTAAAACATTTTTTTTAAAAATAATCAGCAATTGGTTTTATTTTCTTCCAAATCAACAGCAACATGTGCAAAATGCTGAGCTTGAGAGATTTATGTCTTTTTCCACCTCAGTAGCGATGGAACTATGTAATTAAGACAGAGTATCTTGGGATATAGAATTTCACGTGGACTCAGCAGTGAGGCACAGTATAAGGACAGCTTGAGGCTAAGACTGGAGAAAGTGGAATAGAATGATAAGGATTACGGCATGCTTGTACTGCTACACAGATGACAGCGGTAAAGCCGGCAGAGGTCCTTTTACACCTTAATATTCTACGGTGATACATTATTGCTGTCATGTTTTCTGCTAAATCGATTTTTGCACATTTTCAAAGCATTTTCCATGCACTAAAGCATATTTCAACTCCAACAGGTCATGTTTTCGAGATTTCTGTACGTGGAACAATGGTGTAACTAAGATATTTGGAGCCCAGGGCAAGTTAAAAAAAATAGAGCCCCCCCCCCCAAGTCTGCGTGCGCTGAAAAAGTGGGCGTGGTCACTGAAAAATGGGCGCGTCGACATGACACACCATCGTTTATCGTCACTCTGAGAACATTCCTTTCCATTCCATATGCACCTTAATGCCCCTAGTAGTAGCGTCCCTCTTGCAATGCGCTCTGTAGTAGTGCCCCTTATGCAATGTCCCTGGTAGTAGTGTCCCTATTGCAATGCGCTCTGTAGTAGTGCCCCTTATGCAATGTCCCTAGTAGTAGTGTCCCTATTGCAATGCGCTCTGTAGTAGTGCCCCTTATGCAATGTCCCTAGTACTAGCGTCCCTCTTGCAATGCGCTCTGTAGTAGTGCCCCTTATGCAATATCCCTAGTAGTAGTGTCCCTATTGCAATGCGCTCTGTAGTAGTGCCCCTTATGCAATGCCCCTTGTAGTAGCGTCCCTCTTGCAATGCGCTCTGTAGTAGTGCCCCTTATGCAATGTCCCTAGTAGTAGCATCCCTCTTGCAATGTACTCTGTAGTAGTGCCCCTTATTCAATACCCCTAGTAATAGCGTCCCTCTTGCAATGCGCTCTGTAGTAGTGCCCCTTATGCAATGTCCCTAGTAGTAGCGTCCCTCTTGCAATGCGCTCTGTTGTAGTGCCCCTTATGCAATACCCCTAGTAGTAGCATCCCTCTTGCAATGCGCTCTGTAGTAGTGCCCCTTATGCAATACCCCTAGTAGTAGTGTCCCTATTGCAATGCGCTCTGTAGTAGTGCCCCTTATGCAATGTCCCTAGTAGTAGCGTCCCTCTTGCAATGCGCTCTGTAGTAGTGCCCCTTATGCAATGTCCCTAGTAGTAGCGTCCCTCTTGCAATGCGCTCTGTAGTAGTGCCCCTTATGCAATGCCCCTTGTAGTAGCGTACCTCTTGCAATGTACTCTGTAGTAGTGCCCCTTATGCAATACCCCTAGTAGTAGCGTCCCTATTGCAATGCGCTCTGTAGTAGTGCCCCTTATGCAATGCCCCTTGTAGTAGCGTCCCTCTTGCAATGTACTCTGTAGTAGTGCCCCTTATGCAATGCCCCTAGTAGTAGTGTCCCACTTGCAATGAGCTCTGTAGTAGTGCCCCTTATGCAATGTCCCTAGTAGTAGCGTCCCTCTTGCAATGCGCTCTGTAGTACTGCCCCTTATGCAATGCCTCTAGTAGTAGCGTCCCTCTTGCAATGTACTCTGTAGTAGTGCCCCTTATGCAATGTCCCTAGTAGTAGTGTCCCTATTGCAATGCGCTCTGTAGTAGTGCCCCTTATGCAATGCCCCTAGTAGTAGCGTCCCTCTTGCAATGCGCTCTGTAGTAGTGCCCCTTATGCAATGCCCCTAGTAGTAGCGTCCCTCTTGCAATGTACTCTGTAGTAGTGCCCCTTATGCAATGTCCCTAGTAGTAGTGTCCCTATTGCAATGCGCTCTGTAGTAGTGCCCCTTATGCAATGTCCCTAGTAGTAGCGTCCCTCTTGCAATGCGCTCTGTAGTAGTGCCCCTTATGCAATGCCCCTAGTAGTAGCATCCCTCTTGCAATGTACTCTGTAGTAGTGCCCCTTATGCAATGCCCCTAGTAGTAGGGGATCGGTATGAAATACCGCCGGCTCTCTCGCCGGCAGTTCGAATCCCAGGAGCGGCCGGCCGACAGAAGCAGAGTTCCCCGCAGTGGAAGCCCGACAGTGCTGGAAATCCCAATCGTCCTAAAGGTAGGTAAAAACTAACCTAACCCTAACCCTCCTTAGGGGTGCCTAACCCTAACCTCCCCCCAAGTGCCTAAACCTAATCCCCCCTCTAAGTGCCTAACCCTAACCCCCCCCTCCCGGCTGCCTAAACCTGTCCCCTGGGGGGGTGCCTAACCCTATGTCCCCCTGGGGGTGCCTAACCCTCCCTCCCCCAAGCCTAATCCTAACCCTCCCATGGGGGATGCCTAACCCTAAGTCCCCCCCGGGTGCACTGAATCTAAACCTCCCACTCCACGGCTATCTGCTCACGGGTCCCGGCAACCTTTCGATCGGGATGCCGGGCGCCTGTCTCCTGGTGTCGGGAAAATTACAGGCGTCTAGATATAGACTCCTGTCATTTAACCCTCGTCGGGATAAAGCAGTCGGGAAGCCGGCTGTTGGGATTAAGACAGCTGGTTTCCCGATTACATCCCTAGTAGTAGTGTTCCTCTTGCAATGCGCTCTGTAGCAGTGCCCCTTATGCAATGCCCCTAGTAGTAGTGTTCCTCTTGCAATGCACTCTGTAGTAGTGCCCTTTATGCAATGCCCCTAGTAGTAGCGTCCCTCTTGCAATGAGCTCTATAGTAGTGCCCCTTATGCAATGCCCCTAGTAGTAGCGTCCCTCTTGCAATGAGCTCTGTAGTAGTGCCCCTTATGCAATGCCCCTAGTAGTAGTGTCCCTCTTGCAATGAGCTCTGTAGTAGTGCCCCTTATGCAATGTCCCTAGTAGTAGTGTCCCTCTTGCAATGCGCTCTGTAGTAGTGCCCCTTATGCAATGCCCCTAGTAGTAGCGTCCCTCTTGCAATGCGCTCTATAGTAGTGCCCCTTATGCAATGCCCCTAGTAGTAGCGTCCCTCTTGCAATGCGCTCTGTAGTACTGCCCCTTATACAATGTACCTAGTAGTAGCATCCCTATTGCAATGTGCTCTGTAGTAGTGCCCCTTATGCAATGCCCCTAGTAGTAGCATCCCTCTTGCAATGCGCTCTGTAGTAGTGCCCCTTATGCAATGTCCCTAGTAGTAGCGTCCCTCTTGCAATGCGCTCTGTAGTACTGCCCCTTATGCAAAGCCTCTAGTAGTAGCGTCCCTCTTGCAATGTACTCTGTAGTAGTGCCCCTTATGCAATGTCCCTAGTAGTAGTGTCCCTATTGCAATGCGCTCTGTTGTAGTGACCCTTATGCAATGTCCCTAGTAGTAGCGTCCCTCTTGCAATGCGCTCTATAGTAGTGCCCCTTATGCAATGCCCCTAGTAGTAGTGTCCCTCTTGCAATGCGCTCTGTAGTAGTGCCCCTTATGCAATGTCCCTAGTAGTAGTGTCCCTCTTGCAATGCGCTCTGTTGTAGTGCCCCTTATGCAATGTCCCTAGTAGTAGCGTCCCTCTTGCAATGTACTCTGTAGTAGTGCCCCTTATGCAATGTCCCTAGTAGTAGTGTCCCTCTTGCAATGAGCTCTGTAGTAGTGCCCCTTATGCAATGTCTCTAGTAGTTGTGTCCCTCTTGCAATGCGCTCTGTATTAGTGCATAAGGGCACTACTACAGACCCCTTATGCAATGCCCCTAGTAGTAGCGTCCCTTTTGCAATGCGCTCTGTAGTAGTGCCCCTTATGCAATGCCCCTAGTAGTAGCATCCCTCTTGTAATGCGCTTTGTAGTAGTGCCCCTTATGCAATGTCCCTAGTAGTAGTGTCCCTCTTGTAATGCGCTTTGTAGTAGTGCCCCTTATGCAATGTCCCTAGTAGCAGTGCCCCTTAAGCAATGTCCCTAGTAGCAGTGCTCCTTATGCAATGTCCCTAGTAGCAATGCCCCCTGTTGTAGTGCACATTATGCAATGCCCCTGTTGTAGTTCACATTATGCAGTACCCCTTATGCAATGCCCCCAGTAGTGCCCCTTAATATAGTTCCTCCAGTAGTGCCCATTATACAGTGCCCCCAGTCAGTGTTGGACTGGGGCATTATGGGCCCTCCGGGGGAGTGCAGTGACAGGATCCCATGCTTAAGGGGTGGGGCCATGCACCAGAAGGGGTGTAGCCAGCCACCACAGTTGCTTGGCTAGCCATTAGGCAAATCTTGGTGTAGTTCCTATAGAAGCAATCCAAGAACCTAAGCTTATCGGTGGCCCTGCTCCACCAGGTAACTGACCCCCTAATAAAGTAACAATGTACAATTCAGGGCACAGTCTGGAACATGACACCTAGAGGAGGGGGTGGGGCCCTTAAGCAGTGGGGCCCACCGGGGAATTCTCCTGTACCCCTGTGGGACAGTCCAATTCTGCTCCCAGTAGTGCTCCTTATACAGTGCCCCCAGTAGTGCACCCTTATTCAGTGCCCCCAGTAGTGCCCCTTATGCAATGCCCCCAGTAGTGTGCCTTATGCAATACCCCCAGAAGTGCCCCTAATACCGTGTCCCCATTAGTGACCCTTATACAGTGCCCCCATTAGTGCCCCTTATACAGTGCCCATTATACAAACCCCCAGTAGTACCACTTATGCAGTGCCCTCAGTAGTGTCCCTTTTACAATTAACCCAGTAGTGCCCCTTATACAGTGCCCCTTATACAAAACCCCCAGTAGGACCACTTATGCAGTGCCCCCAGTAGTGTCCCTTATACAGTGCCCCTTATACAGTGCCCACAGTAGTGCCCCTTATGTAGTGCCCCCAGTAGTTCCCCTTATGCAGTCCCCCCAGTAGTGTCCCTTATACAGTGCCCCTTATACAGTGCCCCCACTAGTACCCCTTTTGCAGTGCCCCCAGCAGTGCACCCTAATACAGTGCCCTCATTAGTGCCCCTTATGCAGTGCTCCCAGTAGTGCCCCTTATAAAGTTCCTCCAGTAGTGCCCCTTATACATCACCCCCAGTTGTGCCCATTTGCAGTGCCCCAAGTTGTGCCACTTATACAGTGCCTCCAGTAGTGCCCCATAAAAAGTGTCCCCAATAGTGCCCCTTATGTAGTGCCCCCAGTAGTGAACCCTTATACAGTGCCCCAAATAGTGCCCCTAATACAGTGCCCCAAATAGTGGCCCTTATACAGTTCCCCAGTAGTGCCCCTTTGCAGTGTCCACAGTAGTGTCCCTTATACAGTGCCCCCAGTAGTGCCCCTTATGCAGTGCCCCTAGTAGTGCCACTTATACAGTGCCCCCAGTAGTGCCCCTTATGCAGTGTCCCAAGTAGTGGTCCCCCCTATGCAATGCCCCCAGCAGTGCCCCTTATACAGTGCCCCCGGCCAGTAGCGCCCCTTATACAGTGCCTCCGGACAGTAGTGCCCTTTATACAGTGCCACCAGCCAGAAGTACCCCTAATACAATGTCCCCTGCCAGTAGTACCCCTTATACAGTGCCCCCAGTAGTGCCACTTACATATATAATACAAATACACACACAAAACAAAACATAATACTTACCTGAAATCCAGCTCCTGTGTCCACAGGGTATGCAATCGGGAAGCCGACTGCCTAGAAACCGGCAGCCGGCTTCCCGACTGTCATATCCCGGCAAGGGTGAAATGCCGGGTGTCTAGATGTAGATGCCCGCATTTCCCCAATGCCGGGAGACTGGCACCCGGCATCCCGATCGTAGTGATGCCGGGCGCCGCAAGCGGACAGCCACGGGGGGGGAGGGTTAGGTTTAGGGCTCCGGGGGGGACTTAGGGTTAGACACCCCCCTGGGAGGGTTAGGGTTAGGCTAGGGGGAGGGAGGGTTAGGGTTAGGCACCCCCTCGGGGGACTTAGGTTTAGACAGCGGGGAATGGGGTGGTTAGGGTTAGGCACTTAGAGGGGGGATTAGGGTTAGGCACTTGGGGGGGGAAGTTAGGGTTAGGCACCCCTAAGGAGGGTTAGGGGGGTTAGGTTAGATTAGTAGATACTCACCTATCCACGATCGGGATTTCCAGCTCTGTCGGGCTTCCGCTGCTCCGAACTCTGCTCCTGTCGAGCTGCCGCTGACGGGAATCGCCGAAATACCACCGCATGGCCGGCAGTATTTCATACAGATTCCGTCCACAGTCATCCGCTATTCCGACCTCCCGCTCGGCACTGTGGGAGAGATGTCTTGACGTCTCTCCCATCACCCACTGCGGGAGCCGGAAGGTGGAGTTCATGAGTGAGCTCCAGCCTGGCTCTGGCCCTGGGTGCAGCAGCCAATGAGAGTCTGTCTGACTCTCATTGGCTGCTAAAACAAAAACACCGCCGCCAGGTAGTACACTCACTGTGTCCCCCCAGTAGTGTCCCTTATACAGTGCCCCTTATACAGTGCCCCCACTAGTACCCCTTTTGCAGTGCCCCCAGCAGTGCACCCTAATACAGTGCCCTCAGTAGTGCCCCTTATGCAGTGCTCCCAGTAGTGCCCCTTATAAAGTTCCTCCAGTAGTGCCCCTTATACATCACCCCCAGTTGTGCCCATTTGCAGTGCCCCAAGTAGTGCCACTTATACAGTGCCTCCAGTAGTGCCCCATAAAAAGTGTCCCCAATAGTGCCCCTTATGTAGTGCCCCCAGTAGTGAACCCTTATACAGTGCCCCAAATAGTGCCCCTAATACAGTGCCCCAAATAGTGGCCCTTATACAGTTCCCCAGTAGTGCCCCTTTGCAGTGCCCACAGTAGTGTCCCTTATACAGTGCCCCCAGTAGTGCCCCTTATGCAGTGCCCCTAGTAGTGCCACTTATACAGTGCCCCCAGTAGTGCCCCTTATGCAGTGTCCCAAGTAGTGGTCCCCCCTATGCAATGCCCCCAGCAGTGCCCCTTATACAGTGCCCCTGGCCAGTAGCGCCCCTTATACAGTGCCCCCAGACAGTAGTGCCCTTTATACAGTGCCACCAGCCAGAAGTACCCCTAATACAATGTCCCCTGCCAGTAGTACCCCTTATACAGTGCCCCCAGTAGTGCCACTTACATATATAATACAAATACACACACAAAACAAAACATAATACTTACCTGAAATCCAGCTCCTGTGTCCACAGGGTATGCAATCGGGAAGCCGACTGCCTAAAAACCGGCAGCCGGCTTCCCGACTGTCATATCCCGGCAAGGGTGAAATGCCGGGTGTCTAGATGTAGACGCCCGCATTTCCCCAACGCCGGGAGACTGGCGCCTGGCATCCCGATCGCACTTGGGGGGGGAAGTTAGGGTTAGGCACCCCTAAGGAGGGTTAGGTTAGATTAGTAGATACTCACCTATCCACGATCGGGATTTCCAGCTCTGTCGGGCTTCCGCTGCTCCGAACTCTGCTCCTGTCGGGCTGCCGCTGACGGGAATCGCCAAAATACCACCGCATGGCCGGCGGTATTTCATACAGATTCCGTCCACAGTCATCCGCTATTCCGTCCTCCCGCTCGGCACTGTGGGAGAGATGTCATGACGTCTCTCCCATCACCCACTGCGGGAGCCGGAAGGTGGAGTTCATGAGTGAGCTCCAGCCTGGCTCTGGCCCTGGGTGCAGCAGCCAATGAGAGTCTGTCTGACTCTCATTGGCTGCTAAAACAAAAACACCGCCGCCAGGTAGTACACTCACTGTGTACTACCCGGCGCCAGTGGCGATGTGTTTGTTGTACTGTGTAGTGTGGACCGCGCTGAAGTGCGGCCCACACTATACTGAGTGAAACCACTGACCTGGACCGTGGCCGGAGTCGCCCCTCCCCACGCCGCCGGTCCAGCGGCACCCAGGACATGTGTCCTGGCCTACCCCCCTAGTTACGACACTGACGTGGAAGTAGGTGGACGAATCATTTAACTCACCAGTGTATAATTAAAGAAATCCAGAAAACATGGTCATTTGCGGGGTACTTGGTGATTGGAGTTTAAAACCACTGTTCTAGAGCTACTGTACATTCTTTAAAGACAGTAATTACTTTAAAACCCAAATTAAAGAAACTTTCCAATGATAAAAACTTTTAATTCAGTTTTCACTCTGCTATTCAGCAGATACCGTTCCACACTATATCTATACATCTGATAAGGGAATTTGAAGGTGTCTTATATCAAGTCAATGCATACTTGCCCGATTTGGCCGGGAGCCTCCCAAAAATCGGGTGCCGCTCCTGGCCCCCCTGAAAGGCAGGCAAGCCTCCCAGAAGCCGCCGACCCCTCCTGTCTTGCCCCGTGTTTGTATGAGAATCCCATCCTCCGCAGCAGGTGTGGAGGGGGGGGGCAGTGACGCGAATCATGTCATTTTTGCCCCGCCCACTGCTGCACAATACCGGAAATCTTGGCACTGTGTAGCAGGGGCGGGGGTCAAAATTACGTCACGCCCCCGCTCCGCCCACAAACACCGGACACGCCCCCCACGATTTTACCAGTCTGGCTGTCCCCTTCCGGAATAGGCAGCCAGAATGTTGGCATCTATGAGTCAATGTGCTGGGCCAAAATGGTGTAAGACCTATACCTCCTCCAATGCTTTTTTGTAGTCAACATTGTAAATACCCACCCCTCCATTTTAATTACTCACACTGACACTATCACTCATTGTTACTCTGGCCCCCCCTCACCCTCCATATAATTTTAATTGCTAACAAAGATAAGTTAATTTCATTGTTATAGTTCCTCCTGCTATAAGTAAGTGGCATAATGCTGATATGAGAAGTTAAGGAGAAAAGTGTCAATTTTCCTAACAATACAATGAATCCTAAAGCACCCTGCCCCCATCTTCACAAAAACATCAGCTCTCAAAACCATGCAGCACCATACTTATTTATATCAGTATCAATTAAGTAACACAAATCTCTGTCCTGGGCTCTGTACAATTCTGGTGACTGCCCCCTTCCAGCTCCTCTACACTAACATCTGCCAACTCCACAGTGTCACAAAACTAAAAGTATTGGGAGGAGTTGGTGCACCTCAGAGTTGTCCATGATTGCTTAGGCTATACCACAATAGGGAGGGTGGTGCCCTACCAAGCCCTGTCACTCAGTCTGATCTGCCTAATGATTGAACGGTTACTGATCATCCTCTTACCTCACATCCTGGCCACATCCTCTTCTCCATCCCCTCCTTCCCTCAGACACCAGTTCCATCCTGTCCTCCATCACCCTGCTCCTTCCCTCATACTCTGGCCATATCCTCTCCAATACCCTGCTCCCTCCCTCACACCACTGCTACACCCTCTCCTCCATGACCCTGCTCCTTCCCTCACCCCCCCACATTATCCACTACTCCATCACCCTCCTCCTTCCCTCACAATTCTGCCCCTCCTCTCCTCCATCACCCTGCTCCTTCCCTCACATCCTGACCATATCTTTTACTCTACCACCTCCTATTTCCTTCACATCCCGGACATGTCCGTTCCTCGATTCTCCTCCTCCATTCCTCAAATCCCAGTAACATCCTTTTCTCCATCACCATTTTCCTTCCCTCACATTCTGACAACATTCTCTCCTCCATCATCCTCCTTCCCTCACACTCTGGCCACATCCTCTCCTATATCATCCTGCTTCTTCCCTTATACACCAGCTCCTCCATTCATCCATCATCCACCTCCTTCCCTCACACCCCATCCACTTGCTCTCCTCCATCTTCCTCACACCATGGCCACTCCTCTCCCCCATCACCCTGCTCCTTCTCTTACACTCCAGCCATATGCTTTCCTTCATCATCCTCCTTCAATCACACTTCTGCCACATCCTCTTCTCCATTATCCTCCCTCACACCTTGGCCACATTCTCTCCTCCATCATTGTCCTACTTCCTTCACACCCAGGCCATCATCCTCCACCTTGACCTCAAACCCTGACCACATCCTCTCCTCCATCAACCTCCACCATCACTCACATTCCAACCACATTCTCTCCTCCATCCTTTCCTCACACCCCAGCCAATTTACATTCTTAATCATCCTCCTTCTCTCACATCCTTACCACATCATCTATTACATTATCCTCCTTCCATCACAACCTGGTCATATTCTGCTCCTAAATCACATCCTAGCCACTCCTCTCCTCTATTCTTTAGCTCCTTCCCTCACTCCCCAGCCCCATCCTCTCCTCCATCATCTTCCTTCCCTCACCCTGGCCCCATCTTCTCCTCCATCAACATAATACTTCCCTCACAGCCCAGCTCCATCCTATCTTCAATTATCCTCCTTCCCTCACATCCCAACCACATCCTCTCCTGCATTATCTTCCTTCCCTCACCCTGGCCCCATCTTCTCCTCCATCAGCCTACTCCTTCCCACACATCTCAGCTCCATCCTATCCTCAATCATCCTCTATCCCTCACATCCCAGTCACATCATCTCCCACATGATCCTCCTTCTCTCACACCCCAGCCATATCCTCTCCTCCATCACTCTGCTCCTTCCATCACACCCCAGCCACATCCTATCCTCAATCACCCTCCTTCTTTCACATCCCATCCACATCATCTCTTGCATCATCCTGTTCCTTCACAACCTGGTCATATTATCTACTCCATCACCCTGCTCCTTCCCTCACTCATTGACCTAAGCTTGGCTGGGATCATAATGAGGAAGATAGAGGAATGAGCAGTTAACAAGCATTATGGATTTAGAGGGTAACATCATCATGATGTTAAAGACAGTAACATTCATTTCCAGGGGAATCAGTATGGTCCTCAGCAGTGACAAGGGGCAGGTGAGTATTACCTCCACTCTTTGTCATACTGCTAAGAAGCGTGCACGATGTGGCATCACCGTGGACACGTCACATGTCACTCATTTACAGGTGGATGTTTGTCAATTTGTTGGCATAAGATAGGCATTACCATAGTGCATCTGTGCACAACAACTGAGTCACGTATGTCCATATATACATTTTTTCATAAGGTTGACTTGCATCCCCTTATGTCTAGAGTGATGATAACAGTAGCAGTCAGAGATGGGCAATTGTGAGCTAGTATGTGTTTGTTTAGAATTCTGTGGCACCATTAGATGTGGATGCATCCTTAGCTATATCTTTTTGGAGGTGTAGGTACTGCTTGTGCTGGAGGACTGGTGCAACAATATCCAATGATGATAATGACTGCCAGCAGCTCTATGTACAGTAGCTGCTTTTGATTGACTGATTACTTATTGATCCTCCTAGCTTTTAGTTGTTAAATCATTAGCTATACTAAATCAAGTCACAGCCGGCTAATCACGTTGCTTGATTGACATTTCCATTTGCACTCCTGCAGTACTTTTTAACTATTTTTATTTGCCTTTTATGCAGATATAGCCAAGGTGCACAGATGTGCAGTGCAGAGGCAGCAGGCAATGGGTATGTAATCCTGTCAGTCGGGATGCCTGCTGTTAATATACCAACAGCGCCATCCCGATGCCCAGGGTCCTGACAAGGGTCGGGAAAGTATACCTACCCTCCCCCCTTCTTCCACGAACCCTCTATTTCTACATGCTAACACTAACCCTCCCCCCACCCTATTCTAACCCTAAGCATCCTCATTAGTGCCTAAACCTAACCCGCCCCCCTGCGGCTAACTCCTTACTAGCTCCGCTATACTTACATTCGGCATCCTGGCTGTCGGGATTCCGGCGCCAGGATGTCACCTCCTGTCGGTGTTCCCGGAGCTGGTCTTCTAGCTGGGTAGTGGCATTCCGGTGCTGGGATTTCTTCAGCAGGGATGCCGCACGTCGGTATTATAACCACATCCCGGCAGCATGGATGGAAACGGGCAGGTTGGGGAGTTTCGTGCTGATTTATGGCAAGGTACATGGACCCACAAATTGGGTTAAATTCCTAGCACGTGAAGTTTGTGTTAAGCAGCCGTATTGGCCCGTTCATGGGGTCTGATTCAGCACGGATGGCAATTTCGATCGCAGCTGCGTAATCGCACACAATGCAGCTGCAAAAATATGCTAATGTCTGCAACCTGCTCAGCCAACAAAGAGACGCCCACTACCGCCTTCTCACAGTCCTGCGTATACATCAGTACCATCAGAGAACATCGGCCTGTCATGCACCGTACATCTCTTGCTGTACCCTCAATATCCCCTCTACTCTGCAACCCCCCTCCCTATCTCCAATCCTTCTCATATTAGCTTACCTCTCTTTCGGTACCGTCAATATCCCCTCTACTCTGCAACCCTCCTCCCTATCTCCAGTCCTTCTCATATTAGCTTACCTCTCTTTCTGTACCCTCAATATCCCCTCTACTCTGCAACCCTCCTCCCTATCTCCAGTCCTTCTCATATTAGCTTACCTCTCCTTCTGCACCCTCAATATCCCCTCTACTCTGCAACCCTCCTCCCTATCTCCAGTCCTTCTCATATTAGCTTACCTCTTTCTGTACCCTCAATATCCCCTCTACTCTGCAACCCTCCTCCCTATCTTCCAGTCCTTCTCATATTAGCTTACCTCTCCATCTGCACCCTCAATATCCCCTCTACTCTGCAACCCCCCTCCCTATCTCCAGTCCTTCTCATATTAGCTTAATTCTCCTTCTGCACCCTCAATATCCCTTCTACTCTGCAACCCTCCTCCCTATCTCCAGTCCTTCTCATATTAGCTTACTTCTCCTTCTGCACCCTCAATATCCCTTCTACTCTGCAACCCTCCTCCCTATCTCCAGTCCTTCTCATATTAGCTTACCTCTCCTTCTGCACCCTCAATATCCCCTCTACTCTGCAACCCTCCTCCCTATCTTCCAGTCATTCTCATATTAGCTTACCTCTCCTTCTGCACCCTCAATATCCCCTCTACTCTGCAACCCTCCTCCCTATCTCCAGTCCTTCTCATATTAGCTAACCTCTCCTTCTGCACCCTCAATATCCCCTCTACTCTGCAACCCTCTTCCCTATCTCCAGTCCATCTCATATTAGCTTACCTCTCCATCTGCACCCTCAATATCCCCTCTACTCTGCAACCCTCCTCCTGATCTCGTCCTTCTCATATTAGCTTACCTCTTTCTGTACCCTCAATATCCCCTCTACTCTGCAACCCTCCTCCCTATCTTCCAGGCATTCTCATATTAGCTTACCTCTCCTTCTGCACCCTCAATATCCCCTCTACTCTGCAACCCCCCTCCCTATCTCCAGTCCTTCTCATATTAGCTTACTTCTCCTTCTGCACCCTCAATATCCCTTCTACTCTGCATCCTCCTCCCTATCTCCAGTCCTTCTCATATTAGCTTACCTCTCCTTCTGCACCCTCAATATCCCCTCTACTCTGCAACCCTCCTCCCTATCTCCAGTCCTTCTCATATTAGCTTACCTCTCCTTCTGCACCCTCAATATCCCCTCTACTCTGCAACCCTCCTCCCTATCTCCAGTCCTTCTCATATTAGCTTACCTCTTTCTGTACCCTCAATATCCCCTCTACTCTGCAACCCTCCTCCCTATCTTCCAGTCCTTCTCATATTAGCTTACCTCTCCTTCTGCACCCTCAATATCCCCTCTTCTCTGCAACCCTCTTCCCTATCTCCAGTCCTTCTCATATTAGCTTACCTCTCCTTCTGCACCCTCAATATCCCCTCTACTCTGCAACCCTCCTCCCTATCTCCAGTCCTTCTCATATTAGCTTACCTCTTTCTGTACCCTCAATATCCCCTTTACTCTGCAACCCTCCTCCCTATCTTCCAGTCCTTCTCATATTAGCTTACCTCTCCTTCTGCACCTTCAATATCCCCTCTACTCTGCAACCCTAGTCTTTCTCACCAAGACATAGACCCATCACAAACCCAGGTCGTTTGTTGGTGTAAATTGGTTCAACCCGGGTTATCTGACCCGGGTCCGCACTGCTGTTCCTGACATGGGATTTCCTTGGTCTCAGTCGGATAGGGTGCATAAAGAAAGAGGAGTCCTGGGTTACTTTACATTGGTTTTGATCAAGGAATCTCATTGGTGGATCGGAAGCACTCCAGTACACTGTACGTAAATATAATTCTCATATGTAAATATTGCCAGTGACTTTTAGCCCTCTCAGCCATAAATTCTGCTCTTCTCTGCCAGAAATAAGACTGGCTATGACTGTAGACTGAAACTCAGGGCTTGACAAATTTTTCTAAACTCTAGAAGACCGGATGAAAGTGTAGGAGCCAGACCACCGCCCCCCCAAAAAATTACAGGAGTGAGTGAGGAGCACAGCTCTGTGTGTTATGCAACTATTATACACACTATACTAGTCCACAAAATGGTCACAGTTGAATGGATACAGTAAATTGGAGGCCTCCTCACTGCTCTGCACAGCTCCCCTGTTCCACCCCCCACCCTCCAATAATAACGGACCACATTTCATATAAAATAATGGTGCCAGTTTTGTACAACAAAACCCCCCTCCCCTCGTGGTCACACCACTATCCCTCTGAAGCCGCTCCGCAATCCCTGGCCACACATAGACCCTATTACCGGAGAGCTATATGCAGCCGGAGATAGGAGACAGTAGACAGTCAGGACGTACAGGAGGATTAGCATAGACTGGGACAGACAGCAGGGATCAGAGCAGGCCAGAATGGAGAGGAGTCATTAGTGCAGGCCGGCATGGACAGAGGCACAGCAGTCACCGCAGGCAACACTCAGCACATGCACTCCTGTGCATGATATGGACACCGCAATACTACAGGCATGAATCTCCGCTGGAGCTGATGAGGATCTGCTTCCTCCCTCACTGCAAAATCTGGTAGCCAGGCAGCAAAATCTGGTAACCGTGGCGACCTGGCCCCCGGGATTTGTTTAGCCCTGCTGTAACTAGTTGCATTAAGCTTTCATTTGCATTTTGAAACAAAAGATATCCACGATAATATAGGTACACCAGACTAGACAGTAGCTGGTTATAAAACTCATCTTCCATATTTAAAGCACTGTACACAGTTGTTGAAACATCCACTTTTTTTTTTTTTGCAATATATATTTATTGGTTTTAAATGACAAAGCAGACAGCACTTCCAGAATGCAAACAAATTATACAGCATTGCTATATAGAATAAAACTATACACTGATATATATTTTCAAAACCAATATTAGAAATCAAAAACATACAATCGATAATTCACTATCAGAAAAAATATATATATATTTCTATATACAGTCAGGTGCATAAATATTGGGACATTGACAGAATTGTCATAATTTGGCCTCTATTCACTACCACAATGGCTTTGAAATGAAACAAACAAGATGTGCTTTAACTGCAGACTTTCAGATTTAATTTGAGGGTAATTACATCCTAATCAGGTGAACGGTATAGGAATTACAATGGTTTCTATATGTGCCTCACACTTTTTAAGGGGTCAAAAGTAATGGGACTATCAACTCAAAAGCTATTTCATGGACAGGTGTGGGCTATTCCTTCATTATTTCATTATCAGTTAAGCAGGTAAAAGGTCTGGAGTTGATTCTAGGTGTGACATTTGCATTTCGAATCAGTTGTTGTCGACTCTCAATATGAGATCCAAAGAGCTGTCACTATCAGTGAAGCAAGCCATCATTAGGCTGAAAAATCAAAACAAACCCATCAGAGAGATAGCAAAAACATTAGGTGTGGCCAAATCAACTGTTTGGAACATTCTTAAAAAGAAAGAACGCACCGGAAAGCTCAGCAACACCAAAAGACCCGGAAGACCACGGAAAACAACTGTGGTGGATGACAGAAGAATTATTTCCCTGGTGAAAAAAAACCCCTTCACAACAGTTGGCCAAATCAAGAACACTCTCCAGGAGGTAGGTGTATATGTGTCAAAGTCAACAATCAAGAGAAGACTTCACAAGAGTAAATATAGAGGGTTCACCACAAGATGTAAACCATTGGTGAGCCACAAAAACAGGAAGACCAGATTAGGGTTTGCCAAACAACATCTAAAAAAGCCATTACAGTTCTGGAACAACATCCTATGGACAGATAAGACAAAGATCAACTTGTACCAGCGTGATGGGAAGAGAAGAATATGGAGAAGGAAAGGAACTGCTCATGATCCAAAACATACCACCTCATCAGTGAAACATGGTGGTGGTAGTGTCATGGCGTGGGCATGTATGGCTGCCAATGGAACTGGTTCCCTTGTATTTATTGATGATGTGACTGCTGACAAAAGCAGCAGAATGAATTCTGAAGTGTTTCCGGCAATATTATATGCTCATATTCAGTCAAATGCTTCAGAACTCATTGGACGGTGCTTCACAGTGCAGATGGACAATGACCCGAAGCATACTGCAAAAGCAACCAAAGAGTTTTTTAAGGCTAAAAAGTGGAATGTTATGCAATGGCCAAGTCAATCCCCTGACCTGAATCCAATTGAGCATGCATTTCACTTGATGAAGACAAAACTGAAGGGAAAATTCCCCAAGAACAAGCAGGAACTGAAGACATTTGCAGTAGAGGCCTGGCAGAGCATCACCAGGGCTGAAACCCAGCGTCTGGTGGTGTCTATGCATTCCAGACTTCAGGCTGTAATTGCCTGCAAAGGATTTGCAACAAAGTATTAAATAGTGAAAGTTAGATTTAGGATTGTTTAGTTTGTCCCATTACTTTTGGCCCCTTAAAAAGTGGGAGGCACATATAGAAACCGTTGTAATTCCTACACCGTTCACATGATTTGGATGTAATTACCCTCAAATTAAATCTGAAAGTCTGCAGTTAAAGCACATCTTGTTTGTTTCATTTCAAAGCCATTGTGGTGGTGAATAGAGGCCACAATATGACAATTCTGTCAATGTCCCAATATTTATGAACCTGACTGTATATAAGAAACAAACACACACACATATACACACCAAAATAAAAGACGGAAAAGACCAGACTGGGGAAGACACATTGGGAATGGGGGGAATGGGGGGAATGGGGGGACCTTGAACACCAAATATACAAGTCAAAGCTGTGGTATATTCAGTGGAAGTTTAAACTCATTCCAAGGGAGCCAAGTAGCAGCAAATTCACCGTATTTCTCCACTCCAAGACGTAAATCCTCCATATTCATATAGAGGTCTATTCGGACAAACCATTCCTTAAGTGATGGAGGAGCTACTGATTTCCAGTGAATAGGTATTACAGCTTTCGCTGCACTGTTAAGGAATTTGAGGAGAGATTTTTTATATAATGTTAACGGCCCAGGATATAGGTTTAGTAGCCAAAAGGAAAGATCTGGGGGAACAACCTGTCCTAAAATTAATTCAGAAACAGAAGTCACTTTCTCCCAAAAGGGGCGTAATGCTTGGCAGTCCCACCAGATATGTAGGGGCGAGCCTTCTGCGGAATTACATCGCCAACAACAGTTAGATACAGTAGGGAACATTTTAGCTAGTGTTTGAGGGCACCTATACCAGCGTGTGATCACTTTATAATGAGTTTCAATAACCGAGTAGCTGACTGAACTGGCAAAAGAGTTATCAAAAATCTTAAGTCTGTCCAGAGGGGAGAAAGAAACTCCCAAATCGCGTTCCCAATCATCTAGAAACTTGGGGGGTAAGGAGTATATATTCTCAATCAATAGTCTATAACACAAAGGGAATGGGTCGGACGAGTATCCATCAGGCACATATTCTCAAAGGAGGTCAAAGGTCTATTGCAAGCCAATCGCACTTCTCCGCTTTGAACAAAATGCTTTAGCTGAAGGTATCGCCAAATTTCTGCTGCTGGCAGGGTCCTATGTTCTGGAGAGAGCCAAAAGATATGACCCTACCTGATTCCACCAACTGCCCAACCCGGGAGACTTCCTGCTCAATCCATTTGTGAAACAAATGTCCAGAAGTACCTGGGGGGAAGTCGGGATTATCAAACAACATTGTCAGGGGTGAAACATGAACATCCTCAGTCTATTCCATCGAACCAGGGTAGGGCCTATTGTGGGATGAGACAGACCAGGAACCTTGGACCTCCTTGGATATGTAGAGAGGACCTTAGAGGCGGAGTGGCTTTCCAACTGAACCCACTGTCTAGCATCTCCACCCCTCGTCCAGTCCATTATGCAACCAAGCATAATTGCATCGTAGTAAGTGGGAAAGTGCGGAAGTTGAAGCCCCCCCATTGTCTTGCATCTAAATAATATAGCATGTTTAAAAAGGGGGTTTGCGACCCCCCCATACAAAATCTCTCACTATATTGTCTATCTCCTGGAACCATTGTTTAGGTATATTTATTGGCAAAGATTGAAGTAAATATAAGACCCTAGGTAGAATATTCATTTTAACCACGCTAACCCGTCCCAACCAAGAGAAGGTTTTATTTGTCCAGGTCTTTAACTCTAATCGCAGAATCTGGAGTAATGGTTTAAAATTGTGGTCAAATAGCTTAGGGAGTTCTTTATCTAGTGTAACTCCAAGGTATTTGAGGCTAGATGTGTGCCAGGAAAATGCAAATGTATGTTTCAGCGAGGCTATGGAGTGTGAGCTGGCTGTTAGGTTTACTGCTACAGATTTTGAGTAATTGACCTTGAAATTAGACAGAGCACCAAATCTACTAAATTCCGCTACTAAATTAGGGATGTAAGGAACCGGGTTGAAAAGCACCGCTAAAAGGTCATCCGTAAATAAAGCCAATTTGTATTCATTTTCCCTAACCCTTATACCCGTCACATTGGGATTAATCCTAATAGCACGCGCCAGGGCCTCTATACAGAGCACAAAGATAAGAGGGGATAGAGGACAGCCTTGTCTAGTAGCGTTACTAATCCTAACCGTATCAGATAATACCCCATTAATCCTTACCCGAGCCGAAGGGAGGTGATAAAGCGACGAAACATCCACTTTTAATGATGTAGCCACATCCCACAGGCCCCCACTTTCTCCAAAGCCCCAGCACAAACCTTCAAATCTCCCACTTGTATCAATTTACATGCTTCTCATACCCCTACCTTACTGCTGGTTCCAAAATGCTCCCTCCAATTCCAAAAATGTCCCACACGTACCCAAATACACCCTACAAACTCCACATGTCACGTAAATATCCCAATTACCCCCACATGCCACTCAGACCCCACAAATATGCCCACACTATCTCAAAGCAAAAATTGTTTGTCCTCTACTAATTCAATGTCTACTAATTAGACTTAGATTATTTATTATTTTTGTGTATATACGAGGAACAATGACCGGCGGATTCAACAAGGTCAATGCGTTCTGACGACACCACTGTGGATGACAGATCCTGGTGTGGACAAGTTCTGCAAGTAACAGTTGCATCACCATTATCCACATTGCTGACTGTCTTACCCCAGGCAATTTAAGAATGGAAATCACATAAAGGGCTCTATTCATCATGTAAAAATTGTAATATGAGAACATGTCGTTTTAAATCATCATTTTACAATTACAAAAAAAAATTGTGTAATTCATCATTTGTCTATACTAAAATGATCACTTCCGAAAAGTGCCTCTTTTTGCTGAGATATCTTTTCGGATTAGTGATAATTTTCTCCTTCTGTTTATAGAAATCCAGCTCTCAGCTGGATGATTTTGAATACTGCATATACACGGTTGGAGCTGGAGCCGGAGATAGGCGCAAATATAAACTTGAATAAAATGAAAAAAAAAAAAAAAAGTCTTAATTTAAGAAGAAATTAGGAACCCGGGGGAGCAGGGGGCGGCAGCTCCGCCCAGTTACCACTTAGCATGAATAGATCAGTTGTGGTCACCGGGACAGACTGCAGCAGCATTCAGGCGGATGGGCTGTGGAAGTGCAGGCGGACAGGCTGTGGAGGTGCGGGTGGATGGGCTGTGGTGGGGCAGGCGGCTGAGATGTGAAGGAGCAAGCAGCACAGCGTGAGTAGGTATGGCCATAGACCATCGGTGATTCAAAATCATCAATGGTTTATAGCCGATGTCTAATGCTTTACCATCAATGGGGGAGAACGAGATGGTTTCCCTCCATCGATGGTAAAGCATAACCAAGGTGCCAGGACACGGAGCATATCTACGCCCTCTCACCCCCTCACCCATGAAGCCCCACCCCAAGGTTCTACTTGGCCCACATGCCAGTCAGCACTTTGTAGTTTGCATATTTGGTCACCATCAATGGCCACTTGCTAAATAGCCGTCAATGGTAACCATCGATGATAAGACCACCAATGGCAATCCCTAAGCATGAGTGGTCTGAACATATCACTCCACTGCACATGCTGCTGGCAGCTTGTTAGCAGTATTTAGCATAATAGGAAAACTGAACGCCATCTGAAAATGGTGAACAGTTTCACTTTCAAACTCTGAAAATAATGTATTTTCGGAGTTTGATGAATCCCCAAACTTCAGTGTGAAAGTTTTCGGGATAGTTTTGTAACAAGGAAATATGAGAGATATCTCCTTTGTTACAGGCTTGAAGAATAGCATTTTTACACTAAAATGAGAAATAATTATGAAAACTTAAAAACAAGTGGGTTAAAAAAAGTAAAAAAAAAAAATCAATTAAATTTGCCGGAATGTGTCACAACAACTAGAAACGTCCTTTGAACAAAAACAAATAAATGAGCAGTGATTCATGAAATCATTTTCTCTCACCTGTTCATGAACATAAGGTCACTTTCACTGAGCATACTGATAAGATGACCTGCTTTTATCAAGCGTTAAAGAGGCGGCACTTTGTAGTTAAAGAGAAAAGGAAAAACAAGGTATACATGTCATACTTATTGGAGATAAGATTAACATCCACAAAGTCGTATAATGTGGACAACAAAGCAACTTTTTGGCATCAAAGTTAAAAAATGTTGGCCTAAGGCTGGAAAAGAAAGTGTAAACACAAAATATTCTGTAGTGAAACCTACTCAAGTCATAAATATAGAATGTTATTAACAGGGACAGATGAGGACATTTCCTGTAAAATTTGAATTCTGGGTCCTCAAAAAAACAAGGCTGTGGTAGTCCATCTTTACATGCCCAATTATGTCACAGGTCAGTGCATATATATATATCTATATATATATATATATATATCTATATATATATATATATATATTGTCACCTGCATTAAATGTGGCAATGGTTCTCACCCTTGTGTGAATTAGGGGTGCGCCACCTTCTGGTCTTGGGAGTGTGGTACTGAACTGTGACATCATAACTAAGCGCCACACCTCAGCCCATTACAGACATGCAGGGACAACAGCTGGCAACTTCATGTGGAAGACGTTGCCAGTTGTGGGATTGATATCATGGACCTGGTTCTGAGTCACACATGGTCACGGCTGCGTCGTTTAAGCCAATTTCTTTCCAACTGAGATGCCCACTTGCAGAGCCTTGCATCTGTAAGAACCTGTCTGGATGCATCTTTAGACGCACCATTAGATGCAATATCGGACGCATCATCTAAAGTTGCACCAGCCCTATGGCAGGTGGAGGAGTTGTGCATCTTAAGACATACCCGCGTCTAGCTCTCCGCCACCCCTGTTACCTCCCAGGAATGCCCACTAAAATCCACTCATCCAAATTTGTTGTTAATTTATATTCATTTTGTGGCCTAAAAGCCTACCAGCTCATTAAAGTATCTTGTTACACAAATCTGGAAGGCATGGCCACACCCCTGTCCGAAAAACTATACAAAATAGTTTGTGTGTCGCCATGAAGCGGCACTGTCGGCTGACAAGAGAGGTGTTTGTCCCCCTCAGGAGCTGGCCTGGGTCAGGCCAGTAGTAATCACACCATTCTTGGTGGTCGTGAGTAGAAGTAAGCTCGTGGTCCTCTTGAAAACTTCTATGATTTCACACTTGCGTGTGTTGCAGAATATGCTTTGTTCATGAATTAACATGAAGGGAAAGAATGTGGGATAAACTTTGCTGTGACCAGAACAGGTAAATCTTCAGATTCTAACATTAGATAACAACAGGGCTGGATGGCCTAATGGGCCGGGCCTGTGTTAAACTCTGGCCGAACAGCTACGCCTCCTAGCGCTCTGCTTAGAGATGGCCATCGGCCACCAATGATTCATAATCATTGATGGTTTATGGGAAATGTCGACTGCTTTTACCATCAATGGGGGAGAACCAGACGATTTCCCTCCATCGATGGAACAGCATAACTGATTTTTTTTTTTTTCACAAGGTACCGCGACACCCACAAAGCCCCGCCCCCTGGTTCTGACCATCAATCACGCCCATTTTGTGGTGAGGCCACACCCTTTTTGCGGGCAGGACTGCCAGGGCTAATCTGGAGCCCCAGTCCGTCCTTGCATAACATGGGGGATTTAAAGGAAAAAGATTCTGTACAACAGAGTACATTTGCACAACTAACAGATAATTTACACTGTGATAACTTATAATACAGCACCACCTACTGTCCCTCCAGTAGCACATCCAAAGCAATACTCAACCTGTTGCCCCACTCCAAATGTGTGTTAGATTTACTCAGCTACAGTTCTATTAAAGGTGTCAAAGAAAACACTTCTGTTTTAAAACCCATAGAAGAGGAGTCCAAATATAGTGGTGTTTTCGCTTACTGTAGATGGGGCCTGATTCAGACCCACTTGCGAGCGCACAGCTCTGGTGGGCAGTCAGTCGCTATGGGTCTCGCACAAAAACGGGGTGGCTGTCGATTGTGATTGATAGCTCATCCCGTTTTGGAGGCGGGCAAGGAGGGGTGGCTGGACAAACGGAGGCATTCCTGAAGGAACGCCTGCCGCTTGGGGGTGCCCTCAGTAGTGAGCTTCTGGCTCTATTAGAGCCGGAAGCTCACTGGGGCTTGCGATGGACGAGACCCTACCACAAGGGTCTCGTCGTAAGCCTGATGGTTGCGATGGCCGCGACCATCGCCTGGCCGCTCACAAAAGCTGTGGGTGGTCACTCACAGCTTAGTGAGCGGCCAGGAGGCCAGCTCTCTCAAAAAAAAAAAAGCCGCCCTGATTCAGAACGAGCGCTCTGAAAGAGCGTCCGGCTCTGAATTAGGCCCACGGCCCCATACATGAAAAAAAGGTCTGAGAGTAGGCAAAGTTTAGAGGTAAAAGCTCACTCCAAAAACAATACTGAATTTAACAGTATCCAAAAGAGATGCCAAATATTAGACTTATTGAACACTCAAATTAATAGAGACATTGGTTAATAACACTCTCAACATGGCTGAGTGGTTTATCACATGTTCCCACTGCTACTGGGCATCCGCAACTGACTGGGTCTGATATTCTGAGACAGGTCCTTAAAATATGCCTCTATCAATATCATAGGACTCCTACAGATAACAGGTCATGGAACAGGAGGTTCCACTTTAGGTGGGTTAACATTGGACACCTTAGCATCGGAGCTGGCTAAAGACCCCATTGGAGTCCTAGGCAACATATTGTTTTGGGCCCACATCCCCCCTATATTTATTTTTTACATTTTATTTTATAAAACAAAAATTAAAAACTTTTTAGGGTATCCTGTGCCCACCGAGACCTAGGTTGATGCCTAGGCTGGCAAATGAATGACCTGGGCTATGCTTTAACGTACTGTCATGGCACAACAGCCACCTGATGCTGATTATGCTGGAAGCATGTCTACATTTTTCTGTGTAGAACTGTTTAACATGGATACCAATGTGCAATCTCAGCTTCTCCCATCACCCCAACCACAACCACCCCCATCCTCCCATCACCATCTCCACTTCTCCCAGGGAAAATAATTCTTATTGGGCTATGTGAGTTTGCATAAAAAAGATTTTCCACACATTAATCATTGTAAAAAAAATTAGGATGAGCGATTTTGTATAATTACATCTTTCAATAACCCCATCCATAATGGAACATGGTAGGACCATCTATTAATCCTTCTTTGAGGTGTACAGCTGAATGTGGGGGTCATTGGTTATAGTGAATACTAGCGACCCACCCCAGGTTCATACAGGAGCAATTTAATCTCGCCACAGCCCTTTGCATTTCATAACAACTTATGCCATGTCACTACAGTCCCCTACATCTCACCACAGCCCCCCTGCATCTCACCACAGCCTCCTGCTTCTTACTACTACCCCCTGTATTTCATCACAGCATCATATATTTCACAACAGCCCCTTGCATCTCAACACAGGCTTCTGCGTCTCACTCCTGTTTCTTACTACAGCCCCTGCATCATACTACAGGCCTCTGCATCCCACAATTCCCTGCTTCTCATTCCTGCCCCATGCATCTCTCCAGTGTCACCACAATCCCTACTGCTGCTGCCCTCCAGCTTCCTGGGGCCCCTCCACAAGGAAGTGGTGGGTAGGGAAGGAGGATCATGGATGAGAGAATTGTAATATAGCTACCGTAAGCATTATCAGCAGCATGTTCCCGTGGCTGGGGCACCTGTGCATATTTCCGCAACCTCTATGCGCACCTCTCCCCAGCTGCCGAACATGGCGATGAGCAATGTCCATTTTGCACAATGTACCCTGCATCTCCTGGGCTTCCTGTTGAGCTCCCTCGTCGTGGTGCCCCTGTCCGAGAACCGATATGCTGGATCTTTATTACAGGCCCATCTGTCCCTAATTTATCACAAATTCCCAATTATAGTTGTTACTATTCCTACAGCCATAACTGAAAAGATTGAAGGAACTGGTTGAATTAAACACGGAGATGAGTGTTTCTTAATGTTAACAAAAATAGTCCAATGCAGAGAGTAAAGCTGGTCCGTCAGGTCGACCGGCTGTGAATCTATTTTACCGTTGAATACAGGGAGTTGTACGGCTAAGCTTACAATAGCCATGACTTATATCAATTTCTTATAGAGACAGTAAATACTGTTACCAAACAAAACCGTGTTACAATTAACACAACTTTAAAATCAGATACAAGTTATTCAGGTAAAGAATGACTGAAAGCAAATCATTTAGCAAGGAGTCTCAGAGCAGGGGAAAGTCAACCTTTGTGACTACATATGTCTGGCGGAAGTGCTCAAGATTGGACCCGACAACTTTACAGCTTGCAAGGAATTGTCATTCATTCATAAAAATATTTGCCGTACGATTTTTTTTTTATACTTTACTGTCTCTGTGTATACATCATTGTACTGTATTAAATGTTAACATCATTGTAACTTGTTGTACGTTTAATGACTTAGAGGAAAACATTCACTCGTTAAATTTATGGTCTGACAGATGAATCGATTACAGACATGTTGCCACGCTGTTTGCCTTATGACCTACAGTACATCATATAATTGAAAAAAAAAATTATAAATTGTACAACCGGTCTCTTTGTTTATGGAGCATGTAAGCATCGGTTGCACTATTGTGGACCGGTGGAATGACCATAAAACACGCAATGCCAGGAATGTGCAACCTTGAAGGCTTTACAGGTTCCATACCATTGATCTGTTCCGACAGGTGTTAAGAACTATATCTATGCTGGGTGCAATCTTCAGGCTGATCATATTATTCAACTAGGCTACAAACAATAACTAGGCTAATGTACAAAGGGTACAAACAATAACTAGGCTAATTTACTGTACTTCTCAGATATCTCTGTATGTACAGTATGCTGGAAACTTGCTGAGTTAGTGCTGAGTGTCACACAGGTTAGGCAGTGGTAGATTGTAGTTAATATAAGGTAATGTTGCAATAAGTCTAGTAATTAATTTATAATAACATCATCATTGCTCCGGTGCGGGGACAACTGCTCCGAAAAGCAGCTTCCCCTCGGTTAGTATCTCAGCTTCAGATGTAGCTACGTTACTTACCTCTTCCCCGGCGGCCCGGATACACATGCGTGATACGAGGTCACGCATGCGCACAGCCGCCGGGGAGGCAGTGAGGAGGCGGCGGAGGAATCCGTTCAGATCCCTCTTCGCATCCCCGGAACTCCTTCCCATAGGAAGGAGTGGGTCTATGAGAGCAAGTGCTGTCTGAAGATGGCGCTTGTTCTCGCAGCAAACTCCGAAAACTTTCAGTTTTCAGAGATTGCTGAATACCAAGGGGGTCCTATCGGACCCCTGATGATGAATTGCGTGGTAACTTAAATAAGCGGAAACTAGCGTTTCCGCATGGTTCCCGGGCCATTTATCGTTTGATGAATAGGCCCCACAATCCCAGGCATGCATTGGTACATCTGTCCATTGTCCCTGCGCTTCTAAATTAGCTAATTTATGGCAGACAGTCAATGATAGCAGTTTGTAGTCTGCCGAATACATTTCCTACAGTCGCAATGAGATGACGATCCGACGGGTGGACGTTCCAGCAATATACGCACCGCTTTAGGGGGGTCAATAAAATTGAAAAAAAGTCTGGGAAGGAAAATAAAGCAGAAGCAAAGACCAGAAACTTTAGCAGTCCCTGATGAGAGTGACGACCTGTTCCCAGGACGCATAGGGGGAGATGTATCAAGCCTTGGAGAGAGATAAAGTGGAGACGTTACTCAAAGCAACCAATGGGGACCCACAATGAGAAACTATTAGGCTGGCACTTATCTCCAGGACAGGGGAAGACATGTCAGTTTTGGTTATGAGCAAACTATTGCTTTCCTGTACGGTCGCAACGGCAGGTATACAACTTAGCCCGATGCCGTTATGTGAGCCTGATGCCGTCATGTGAGCCTGATGCCGTCATATTTTCAAAAACTCAATCATTTTTTAATCGTGGGCATGCGAAGAACATTTGCAGGATCATGGTACGATTACAAAGCATATTTAATTCAGCTTCAATACAATTTTTTTGGGTTAGGATTGCCATTTGATTGCATGGGATTGATTCCCACCTTCATGTCTTCCGGAAGATAATGTATTTGTACCGCTTAAAAAATCCACATTTTGGGTAAGATCGAACTACAGTATGAAGTTCATTATCTACACGGAGAAGGGACAACAGTTCCTGTATTCACAAGTCCGAAGGTTGTTCTAAACATATCCCAAGTCCGCCCCCTGGTGGACAATTAGCAAAAGAGCAAACTTTCTTTCTGACGGGCAGATAAAGGACAAAGGGGGAGAGGTATCAAACCTTGGAAAGTGGAGAAGTTGCCCAAAACAACCAATCAGCTTCTGTCATTTATCTAGTCTTTGAAATGACAGAAGTTGGTTGGTTGCTAGATAAAGGGCAGTAGGAAGCTGATAGGTCGCTTTGGGCAAATTCTCTACTTTACAGTATAACCCTCCAAAGTTTGATACATCTGCCCTTGACAGAGCATATGGTACAATTACGGTCACCAAGCAAGATAATTATAACTTATTGGCATATGCCTTATTAAAATCACATTTATTTATATGATTATTGTGACAAGTACTGTACTAGATTTGTTTTGATAAGTTGCTAATAAAGTTTTAAAAAAAGAACAGGAGATGGGAAACTAGAAGCTGACAGTTGATGAGATGTCTGGTTCTACAGTGTAAAGCTGGGTACACACTATGGGGTCTATTTACTAAGCAGTGTTAGGAGACAGAGTGAAAAGTGATAAGAAAGTGATAAGGTGCCGGCCAATCAGCTCCCAACTGCCATCTCACAGGCTGTGTTTGAAAAATGACAGTTGGGAGCTGATTGGCTGGTACCTTATCACTTTCTTATCACTTTTCACTCTGTCTCCTAACACTGCTTAGTAAATAGACCCCTGAATGATATATCGTACAGTAGTTCCAACGCGGATCGTATAGTTCAAAACGACCGCTCTATCCGCTGTTCTGCACGGCAGATGAGAAGATGTAATGAACAACGCTGTGAGGTTACGTGTAGCATGTAATGGCACATGGCACCATCGTACACCGGATCGTGCAGTGTGTACGGCTCGCACAGTGTATGGTTACATCGCACGGTCGCTGGGTCACAGACCGTATAGCGTGTACCCAGCTTTAGAAGCAGCTATAACAAAAACAACTTTAAATTCAAAAAGTCTGGTCAATGTCCTCATACTAACAGATAGCATCTCTCCTTTAACGTCACCTACAGACAGAGGAAGCAGCCAGTGGGTTGTACTGTATTATGAAACAATAATAATAAGAATAGAGCATTCACCTGTCTGGTCTGAATTTAAATATATTTGTCACTATAGGGTAGTTGGATGTGGCTACAACGCACTTAGGGGGTCTATGTACTAAACCTTGGTGAGAGATAAAGGGGAGAGAGATAAAGCACCAACCAATCAGCTCCTAGCTATTATTTTCACAACCAATGCCTGTAAAATGACACTTAGGAGCTGATTGGTTGGTACTTTATCACCATCCACTTTATCTATCTCCAAAGCTTAGTACATCTCCCCCTTAAAGGGTTTGTCCACCTTCAGATAACTTTAGTATATATCCTTGCACATAACTTTCTGCAGCTGTTATTACATGTATTGGTTTATCTGTGTGGTGTCTTTCTCTGCTTTTACTACGTTATGGGGCCTATTCATCAAGCTGAATGCTTTTGGGAGCAAGTGTCCGAAACTGAATTTAAATTAATTTTCTCCAGTAGTTTGGTATCTGCCGCCACAACTTCCAACAAGTTGTAAGCCATAGGTAACGGGAGCCAATTGGGGCACAATGATGAATACGTCCCTATTTCACATGTTAAATATGATGTTATTCTTGGACATATCGCAGATATTGTTATCTCTATAGGTAGACGTACAGTATCCGATCAGAGATCAGAGAGCTGAGCACATCTGGGTTAAATCTAAGGTACAAACTAGGGATGTGCACCGACCCCCTGTGTGTTTTGGTTTTGGATCTGTATCTCCTTCAAGGTTTTGGATCTGGATTTGGTTTTGCAAAACCACCCTCAAGTGTTTTGGTTTTGGATCTGGATTTAAAAAAAAAAAAATTAGATAAAAAGTTTTAAAAACAGCTAAAATCATGTAATTTATGCAATCCACAACCCGAAATTCGGATCTAAAATCCGAATTCCGAACCGCAAAAAGATCAGAACTGTGACCTGAATTTACCAGGATCTCCTGAGGAGATCAGAACCGCGACTCAAATTTACCCGGATTCATGAAATTTGGGTGGATACGGATTTCTGGAGAACGGAACCGCACATCTCTAGTACAAACACTAAGCTTTAGAGCTACCTGGATGATATAAAGAAGCTAAATGATGATGCGATATAATTAGTTGAAAGAGGGTGTGCACAAGTGTATTAATGAAAATATGTTTGCATGAGATACTATGTTTTGCAAGAGATACAGGGCCTGATTGACATACGGACACCGATGGCGATGTTTACGCAGTTTGAGCAATTATCAATAATCTGCGCACACGTCTGAGTCAAGTTTCATATTTGGTGTCACTTGCAGTGAAGTTTCATTTGCAAAGTGATTAACAGGTAGGGGCCATTTGCGGGCGGCAACGGGCAGGAGGCGACTGAAGCGCAGGGGCATTGCAACCATTTTTGTGGCGTGTCTCTGCCTGCCACTCTGATCCCATATGCAGTAAAAATGGCTACGCCGCCTCAGTTTCTGCTGCCATACTGTGCGCCCATAGAGTTACTCAAAAGTCCGATAATCAATTGATCTGCTAACGAGCTACGCCTTTGCACGCAGTCGCTTGGATTCGCAAAGCCGCCGGTGGGCTTCTCAATACAAATCCTGGCAGCTTCGACATTTGCGGATTTTCGCACAGCCGCTGCATACAATTTAGCATGCTGCGGCGGCGACATTAGCCTCCATCTTTGAATCATAACCGCAAACTTTATAAAGCACAATAATCTGTACTCAGAAGATGGCTTTCAGAGGTAGGAGGAGTAACGGGCAGTAAACCTTCATAATTGTATTATTCTGTTGATTTGAATGACCTGAGAGCTTCGTAGGTGGGGGCGCAGTCGTTTAATTTTCCACCCCACATCCTGTTGATTCGTAATTTTACGTTTGAGGTTTCCCCCGGTACATCTTTACACATTACTGTATATAACACCCATTGCTCCATCAGCCACAAAGACCATAGGCAGACAAGTAAAAGGTGAGTGTGAGAAAAAGAATCAGTTACGGTATCTCATCCTGAAACCTATCACTACAGTATTGCTACAAAAACAAACAAGAAAACACGTTTTATAGTTGTGTGATACCACAGAACACAGCTCTCTATGGGGTCTATGTGTAACACCCTAATTAGGGTGTACTGTTCTACTAGTGGTTTCTTTGGGGTGTTTCCTTACCGAGTAACTCTGTCTCAGAATCTCCTTGGGTTCTTCCGGAAGGTGAGTATTTAGATACAGGCAATAGTGTGCAAGAAAAGAGTATATTTATTCAAACAATTGCAGTTTAGTCAAATGAGAACTTTCTACAATTAGCAATACATTTTTAACAAGTTTAAATACAATTTAGTACACACATTTGAGTCAGAAAATTGCACTAGGATCCATAAATTTTATTAAAACTGGAACTCGGGATTCACGATCCGACTGCAGGAATAATAAGTTAAACAAACAAACATACATATAGCATCACATTCATAGGCAATGGCATAAGTAAAGAAAACTATGACCTATGACTACTTGGTGCACCAATAGAGAAAGAGAACAAAATACAATAGCCTCTAGTCCTCCCTGCATGCAAGGGATTAGCTAACTAGTGTTCACTATTTGCAAACGTTGCCCGGGTTGAAGGGTAACATTAAAGGATGAGATGAAGTATTCTCTATTTATGCAAGGTCCTGCACTGATGCTTTTTAAACAGTTACTTGTCGCTGTTATTAACGTTCACAATGTAATCTTCTCTGACTTCTCTTGCGGAGTAATATTGACAACTTGCCTGGGTACAATGTTTGACGCACCACTATCACTGCGGTAACAAAGAAACTGTGGCTGTTTAACCACTTGCCTGGCACAGTCGTATCTGATACGACCAGTCAGAGAAACACAGTGGGCGGCTTGCTGGAAGTTAACTGCCAGCAGCCGCCCACCTCAGAGGGACCTGCCGGTCCCTCTACACCTGCGCCTCCTCCTCCTTTGTGTCCCGATCACTGCTGGCCACAGTGATCGGGCCCCGGCGGCACCCCCCTAGAAGCAGCAGCCATGGCTCATGTAGCTGCTGCTGCTGCTGTGACCCGATCACTGTGGCCAGCAGTGATGGGGCAGCCATTTCAGTAACAGGCAGTAGCGGCGGCTCTGGTAGCTGCCGCTGCCGCTATGTTGCCGGGCCGCTAGCGGGACACCCTCCTGCTGCGGCTCCGGATCACAGTGATCACTGTATGAGAGAAGCAGCAGCGGCGGCTCTGGTAGCCGCCGCTGCTGCTATGTACCACGGCAGCCCCTCCCACTCCTGTCCGGCCTCAGCTCCACCTCCCCGAGTCCCCATGTGTCCCGATCACTGCTGGCCACAATGATCGGGCAAAATATAATATTAGTAATAAAATATGTGTATATATTATATATATATATATACTAGGGGTGAGCGGGTTCGGATTTCTGAAATCCGAACCCCCCCGAACCCCCCCGATCCGAGTCTGATCCGAGTCAGGCTCGACTTTTCCCGCCTGACTCGGATCTGAAATCGAGGCAAAACGTCATCATCCCGCCTTCCGAGTCTCGCGGGTTTTGGATCCTATATAAGGTACCCGCGTCGGCGCCATTTTCTCACTCGGCTGTGGACAGTGAAGAGGGAGGGTGGGAGTTAGGGCTGTGTAGTGTAGTGTAGTGTAGTGCTGCTGTTGTCCACTACTTCAAAGTCCATAGGGGCTGGCTGTGTTGTGCTGTGCTGCTGTTGTTAATAGGGGCTGTGTCCACTACTTCAAAGTCCATAGGGGCTGGCTGGACTGTGTTGTGCAGTCAGTTCTCCATAGGGGCTGTGTCCACTCCAAAGTCCTGTGCAGTGTCCCAGTCCTAAAGGAGTGCTGTAGTGTTGTCCAGGGGGTGCTCTGTCCATCAGGGGTGCTCCCCCCAAGTGCTAAAAAAATAATATATTTTCTGTGTTTGTGAATTGTGTGCGCAGTAGCCGCACGTGCATCAACAAAGTAGTGCCAAGCGTGCGCCTGTGTCATAAGTAAAGGGCCGGCTGGCTTGACCGTTAAAGGGTGCTGTAACCCCCGAAAGTACACTCCAGTCCAAACCAAAAAAAAATAATTTTCTGTGTTTGTGAATTGTGTGCGCAGTAGCCGCACGTGCATCAACAAAGTAGTGCCAAGCGTGCGCCTGTGTCATAAGTAAAGGGCCGGCTGGCTTGACCGTTAAGGGTGCTGTAACCCCCGAAAGTACACTCCAGTCCAAACCAAAAAAAAAATTATTTTCTGTGTTTGTGAATTGTGTGCGCAGTAGCCGCACGTGCATCAACAAAGTAGTGCCAAGCGTGCGCCTGTGTCATAAGTAAAGGGCCGGCTGGCTTGACCGTTAAGGGTGCTGTAACCCCCGAAAGTACACTCCAGTCCAAACCAAAAAAAAAATTATTTTCTGTGTTTGTGAATTGTGTGCGCAGTAGCCGCACGTGCATCAACAAAGTAGTGCCAAGCGTGCGCCTGTGTCATAAGTAAAGGGCCAGCTGGCTTGACCGTTAAGGGTGCTGTAACCCCCGAAAGTACACTCCAGTCCAAACCAAAAAAAAAATTATTTTCTGTGTTTGTGAATTGTGTGCGCAGTAGCCGCACGTGCATCAACAAAGTAGTGCCAAGCGTGCGCCTGTGTCATAAGTAAAGGGCCGGCTGGCTTGACTGTTAAAGGGTGCTGTAACCCCCAAAGTACACTCCAGTCCAAACCAAAAAAAAAAATATTTTCTGTGTTTGTGAATTGTGTGCGCAGTAGCCGCACGTGCATCAACAAAGTAGTGCCAAGCGTGCGCCTGTGTCATAAGTAAAGGGCCGGCTGGCTTGACCGTTAAAGGGTGCTGTAACCCCCGAAAGTACACTCCAGTCCAAACCAAAAAAAAAATTATTTTCTGTGTTTGTGAATTGTGTGCGCAGTAGCCGCACGTGCATCAACAAAGTAGTGCCAAGAGTGCGCCTGTGTCATAAGTAAAGGGCCGGCTGGCTTGACCGTTAAAGGGTGCTGTAACCCCCAAAGTACACTCCAGTCCAAACCAAAAAAAAAATTATTTTCTGTGTTTGTGAATTGTGTGCGCAGTAGCCGCACGTGCATCAACAAAGTAGTGCCAAGCGTGCGCCTGTGTCATAAGTAAAGGGCCGGCTGGCTTGACCGTTAAGGGTGCTGTAACCCCCGAAAGTACACTCCAGTCCAAACCAAAAAAAAATAATTTTCTGTGTTTGTGAATTGTGTGCGCAGTAGCCGCACGTGCATCAACAAAGTAGTGCCAAGCGTGCGCCTGTGTCATAAGTAAAGGGCCGGCTGGCTTGACCGTTAAGGGTGCTGTAACCCCCGAAAGTACACTCCAGTCCAAACCAAAAAAAAAATTATTTTCTGTGTTTGTGAATTGTGTGCGCAGTAGCCGCACGTGCATCAACAAAGTAGTGCCAAGCGTGCGCCTGTGTCATAAGTAAAGGGCCGGCTGGCTTGACCGTTAAGGGTGCTGTAACCCCTGAAAGTACACTCCAGTCCAAACCAAAAAAAAAATTATTTTCTGTGTTTGTGAATTGTGTGCGCAGTAGCCGCACGTGCATCAACAAAGTAGTGCCAAGCGTGCGCCTGTGTCATAAGTAAAGGGCCGGCTGGCTTGACCGTTAAGGGTGCTGTAACCCCCGAAAGTACACTCCAGTCCAAACCAAAAAAAAAATTATTTTCTGTGTTTGTGAATTGTGTGCGCAGTAGCCGCACGTGCATCAACAAAGTAGTGCCAAGCGTGCGCCTGTGTCATAAGTAAAGGGCCGGCTGGCTTGACTGTTAAAGGGTGCTGTAACCCCCAAAGTACACTCCAGTCCAAACCAAAAAAAAAAATATTTTCTGTGTTTGTGAATTGTGTGCGCAGTAGCCGCACGTGCATCAACAAAGTAGTGCCAAGCGTGCGCCTGTGTCATAAGTAAAGGGCCGGCTGGCTTGACCGTTAAAGGGTGCTGTAACCCCCGAAAGTACACTCCAGTCCAAACCAAAAAAAAAATTATTTTCTGTGTTTGTGAATTGTGTGCGCAGTAGCCGCACGTGCATCAACAAAGTAGTGCCAAGAGTGCGCCTGTGTCATAAGTAAAGGGCCGGCTGGCTTGACCGTTAAAGGGTGCTGTAACCCCCAAAGTACACTCCAGTCCAAACCAAAAAAAAAAATATTTTCTGTGTTTGTGAATTGTGTGCGCAGTAGCCGCACGTGCATCAACAAAGTAGTGCCAAGCGTGCGCCTGTGTCATAAGTAAAGGGCCGGCTGGCTTGACCGTTAAAGGGTGCTGTAACCCCCGAAAGTACACTCCAGTCCAAACCAAAAAAAAAATTATTTTCTGTGTTTGTGAATTGTGTGCGCAGTAGCCGCACGTGCATCAACAAAGTAGTGCCAAGCGTGCGCCTGTGTCATAAGTAAAGGGCCGGCTGGCTTGACCGTTAAAGGGTGCTGTAACCCCTGAAAGTACACTCCAGTCCAAACCAAAAAAAAAATTATTTTCTGTGTTTAGCCGCACGTATATATCAAATCGATATAACATAAATGGAGGACCAAACTTTCTCCGATAAAAATAAAATAGAGAAAGATCAAGAACCACTTCCTCCTAGTGCTGAAGCTGCTGCCACTAGTCATGACATAGACGATAACATGCCATCAACGTCGTCTGCCAAGGCCGATGCCCAATGTCATAGTAGAGGGCACATACAATCCCAAATGGCAAAGTTCAGGAAAATGACCTTGAAAAAGACATTTAAATCAGCTGAAGAGAAACGTAAACTTGCCAATATGCCATTTACGACACGGAGTGGCAAGGAACGGTTAAGGTCGATCCCTAGTATGTTCATGACTAGTGGTTCAGCTTCACATGACGATGGAAGCCCTCCTCCCACTAAAAAAATCAAAAGAGTTAAGCTGGCAAAAGCACAGCGAAGAACTGTGCTTTCTAAGAAGATATCACAAATCCCCAAGGAGAGTCCAAGTGTGGTGGTGGTTGCGATGCCTGACCTTCCCAGCACTGGACGGGAAGAGGTGGCTCTTTCCACCATTTGCACGCCCCCTGCAAGTGCTGAAAGGAGCACCCACAGTCCACTTGCTGATATGCAAATTGAAGATGTCACTGTTGAAGTACAACAGGATGAGGATACTGGTGTAGCTGGCGCTGAGGAGGAAGTTGGCGAGGAGGATTCTGATGGTGATGTGGTTTGTTTAAATCAGGCTCCGGGGGAGACAGTTGTTGTCCGTGGGATGAAAAAGCCCATCACGGTCATGCCTGGGCAGAAGACCAAACATTCCACCTCTTTGGTCTGGCAATATTTCTATCCAAATCCGGACAACAACTGTCTTGCCATATGTACCATATGTAAAGGTGAAATAAGTAGGGGTAGGGACGTCAACCACCTAGGAACATCCTCCCTTATACGGCACCTGCAGCGCGTTCATAAAAAGTTACTGTCAAGTTCAGAAACTTTGGCTAAGACCGTAAGCAGTCCAGGGACACCTAAATCCCGTTGTCCTGTTGTATCCAAGCGCCTGCAAACCACACCGTCAACTCCCTCCTCGTCAATTTCCTCCTTAGTCAGGATCGGAAGTAGTCCTGCAGGCCATGTCACTGGCATGACTGACTCTCCTATCCGGGATTCCTCTGGAGGATCCTGCATTGCTACGCCTACTGCTGCCGCTGCTGCTGTTGCTGCTGCTGGGAGTCGTTCATCATCCCAGAGAGGAAGTAGGAACACCACTACTTTTACTAAACAATTGACCCTCCAACAGTCCTTAGCGAGGAGGATGAAGTACGACAGCAGTCATCCTGAAGCAAAACGTATAACTGAGGCCTTGACTGCTATGTTGGTGTTAGACGTGCGTCCGGTATCCGCCATTAGTGCAGTGGGATTTAGACAATTGATGGAGGTAGTGTGTCCCCGGTTCCAAATCCCGTCTAGATTCCACTTCACTAGGCAGGCGATACCGAGACTGTACAGAAACGTCAGAAAAAGTGTCCTCAGTGTCCTGAAAAATGCCGTTGTACACAATGTCCACTTAACCACGGACATGTGGACAAGTGGAACAGGGCAGACTAAGGACTATATGACTGTGACAGCCCACTGGGTAGATGTATCACCTTACGCAGCAACAGCAGCAGCGTCACCAGTAGCAGCATCTCAGAAACGCCAGCTCGTTACAAGGCAGGCTACGCTGTGTATCACCGGTTTCAGTAAGAGGCACACCGCCGACAACCTCTTAGAGAAACTGAGGGAAATCATCGCCCAGTGGCTTACCCCACTTAGACTCTCCTGGGGATTTGTGATATCTGACAATGCCACCAATATTGTGCGGGCATTACATCTGGGCAAATTCCAGCACGTCCCATGTTTTGCTCACACAATAAACTTGGTGGTGCAGAATTTTCTGAAAAGCGACAGGGGCGTGCAGGAGACGCTTTGGGTGGCCTGAAAAATTTCTGGCCACTTTCGCCATTCAGCGACTGCGTGCCAAAGACTGGAGCGCCAGCAAACACTCTTGAACCTACCCCGCCATCACCTGAAGCAAGAGGTTGTGACGCGGTGGAACTCAACCCTCTATATGCTTCAGAGGATGGAGGAGCAGCAAAAGGCCATACAAGCCTATACATCCACCTATGACATAGGCAAAGGAGGGGGTATGCACCTGACTCAAGCGCAGTGGAGAATGATTTCCGTGTTGTGCAAGGTTCTCCAGCCCTTCGAACTTGCCACACGTGAAGTCAGTTCAGACACAGCCAGCTTGAGTCAGGTCATTCCCCTCATCAGGCTTTTGCAGAAGCAGCTGGAGAAAGTGAAGGAGGAGCTAAGACGGAGCGATTCCGCTCGGCATGTGGGACTTGTTGATGAAGCCCTTCATTCGCTTTGCCAGGATTCCAGGGTGGTCAATCTGTTGAAATCAGACCACTACATTTTGGCCACCGTGCTTGATCCTAGGTTTAAAGCCTATGTGGTGTCTCTCTTTCCGGCCGACACAAGCCTGAAGAGGTGCAAAGACCTGCTGGTGAACACACTGTCAGCTGAAGCGGAACGTGACACGTCAACGGCTCCTTCTTCATTTTCTCCCGCAACTGGGGCTGCCAGGAAAAAACTTAGGTATCCTAAGCAACCCGCTGGCGGTGATGCAGGGCAGGCAGGACCAAGTTTGGACATCTGGTCCGGACTGAAGGACCTGGCAACAATTTCTGACATGTCTACTGTCACTGCATATGATACTGTCACCATTGACAGAATGGTGGAGGATTACATCGGTGACAGCATCCAAGTAGGCATGTCAGACAGTCCATACCTGTACTGGCAGGAAAAAGAGGCAATTTGGAGGCCCCTGTACAAGCTGGCTCTATTTTACCTGAGTTGCCCCCCCTCCAGTGTGTACTCCGAAAGAGTGTTTAGTGCAGCCGGGAACCTTGTCAGCGAAAGGCGTAGGAGGTTGCTTCCACAGAATGTGGAGAAGATGATGTTCATCAAAATGAATTATCAGCTCTTCCAGGGAGACCAGCCTCCAGAAGGTACAGAGGGACCTGTGGTGGTGGATTCAAGTGGGGACGAGTTAATACTTTGTGAGGATGAGGATGTACACACTGAAGAGGGTGAGGAATCGGTGGATGAGGAGGATGAGGATGACATCTTGCCTCCGTAGAGCCAGTTTGTGCAGGGACACATTAATTGCCAGCTTGTTTTGTGGGGGCCCAAACGAACCAATCATTTCAGCCACAGTTGTGTGGCAGACCCTGGCGCTGAAATGATTGATTTGTTAAAGTGTGCATGTCCTGTTTATACAACATAAGGGTGGGTGGGAGGGCCCAAGGACAATTCCATCTTGCACTTCTTTTTTTTCTTTGCATTATGTACAGTTTGGGGCCTAGTTTTTCTAACTGCCATCCTGTCTGCCACTGCAGTGTCACTCCTAGATGGGTCACGTGTTTGTGCCGCCCACTCGTGTCGCTTAGCATAGTCATCCAGCTACCTCGGTGCAACCTTTTGGACATGAAAACACTATTGTGAGGTGTGAGGTGTTCAGAATAGACTGGAAATGAGTGGAAATTAAGGTTATTGAGGTTAATAATAGCATAGGAGCAGAGAAACCAACAAATTCTGTGATTTTAGCTGTTTTTATGCTTTTTAAAAAAAAAATACAGATCCAAAACACAAAACCCAGAACCCAAAACACGGAAGGGTGGTTTTGGCAAAACCAATCCAGATCCAAAACACGAAGAAAGATCCAGATCCAAAACCAAAACACAAAACACGAAAAGTGGCCGGTGCACACCCCTAATATATACACATATATATATATATATATATATATATATATATATATATATATACACGGTATATATGTATATATATATATACGGTATATATGTGTGTATATATATATATATATATATACGGTATATATGCATATATATATATATATATAAATATGTATGTGTGTGTGTATATATATATATATTTATATATATACATATATGCTCTATATATATATATATATATATATATATGTTCAATATATATATATATATGTTCGATATATATTAGGGATGTGCGCCGGACCATTTTTGCCGGATTTGGATTTGGTTCTAATTCGTCGTCCGGCTTTGGATTTGGATTTGGATTTTTTACAAAAATTGACCAAAAAAGCTAAAATCACATAAATTGGTCTTTTTTTCTTCCTAGAGTATTATTAACCTCAATAACATTAATTTCCAGTCAATTTAGACCATATCACAGCTTATAATATTGTTTTCTACATTATTGGCCAAAGGTTGCAGTGAGCTGACTGGTTACTAAGCGACAAAGCAGCGGCACAACGAAACAGACACCACAGTATAAAGCACATCTATGACACATTGCCACACAGCAGTGGCAGAAATGAAAAGTAGTGCACCCACCCAGTGGGGTACGGCCAGCAGAATCACAGTACTTGTTTACATAGTGGGCTACGGCCCAAAGAGTCACAGTGCACAATCTTATTCACATTACACCACACATAGGGCCTGATTCACATTACACCATAAAGTAGTGTCTCTTATTTATGTTACGACACACAGTAGTGCCCCTTTTACACAATGCCCACAGTAGTGCCCCTTTTACACAATGCCCACAGTAGTGCCCCTTTTACACAATGCCCACAGTAGCGGTGTCCCTTACACAATGCCCCCAGCAGTGGTGCCCCCTATGCAGTCCCCTTAGTAGTAGGGTCCCCTATGCAGTGCCCCCAGTAGAATGCCCCCTAGTAGTATGCCCCCCATTAGCAGGCCCCCCCAGTAGTATGCCCCCCATTAGCATGCCACCCAGTAGTATGCCCCCCATTAGCAGGCCCCACCAGTAGTATGCCCCCCATTAGCAGCCCCCCCAGTAGTATGGCCCCCGAGTAGCAGACCCCCCCAGTAGCAGACCCCCCAAGTAGTATAGCCCCCTCAGTAGCAGACCCCCCCAGTAGTATAGCCCCCCAGTAGCAGGCCCCCCCAGTAGTATGGCCCCCCGCATCCCCAGTAGCAGACCCCCCCAGTAGCAGACCCCCCCAGTAGCGCCCCCGGCCCTTGCACAAGTAAAAAAAAAAAAAAAAACTTACCTGTATCCCCGCTCCCGCGCCGTCCGCTTTGCTGCCAGTAGTATAGCCCCCCAGTAGCAGACCCCCCCCAGTAGTATGCCCCCCCAGTAGTAGGCTGCCCCAGTAGCAGGCCCCCCCCAGTAGTAGGCTGCCCCAGTAGTAGCCCCCCTGTAGTATGGCCCCCCCTGTAGTATGCCCCCCCAGTAATAGTAAGCCCCTCCCCAGTAGTATGCCCCCCCCAGTAGTAGTAAGCCCCCCCAGTAGTATGCCCCACCCAGTAGTATGGCCCCCCAGTAGCAGGCCCCTCAGTAGTATGGCCCCCCCAGTAGCAGACCCCCCCCAGTAGCAGACCCCCCCAGTAGTATAGCCCCCCCAGTAGCAGGCCCCTCAGTAGTATGGACGCCCAGTAGCAGACCCCCCCAGTAGCAGACCCCCCCCAGTAGTATAGCCCCCCCAGTAGCAGGCCCCTCAGTAGTATGGACCCACAGTAGCAGACCCCCCCAGTAGCAGACCCCCCCAGTAGTATAGCCCCCCCAGTAGCAGACCCCCCCAGTAGTATAGCCCCCCCAGTAGTATGGCCCCCCCGCATCCCCAGTAGCAGACCCCCCCAGTAGCAGACCCCCCCCAGTAGCGCTCCCGGCCCTTGCTCAAGTAAAAAAAATAAAAAAACGTACCTGTATCCCCGCTCCCGCGCCGTCCGCTCTGCTGTCACACGCTGAGGAGGGAGCCGGAAGACGGCTCCCTCCGTGCAGCAGCCAATGAAAGTCTGTGTGACTCTCATTGGCTGCTGTAACAAACACACAGCTGCTGCTGGCGGCTGTGTGTTTGTGTCTGTGTAGGGCAGAGCGCTATCACAGCGGTCTGCCCTACACAATAGGAGCCCTGATGTCGGATTCTCTAGTGAGAATCCGACATCAGGTGGCCGCCGTTCGGCCCAGAACGGGGATCCGAGTCAGGCGGTGAACACCCGAACAGGGTTCGGGTGGACTCGGATCCCCAATGTTCGGAGCGGTTCGGATTCCACAGAATCCAACCGCTCATCTCTCTATATATATATATATATATATATATATATATATATATATATAATCGATAGATATCGCAGAGCCTCTGTTTAGGGATGGCAACCAACCATCGATGGTTTGCAAACATCGATGGTCTGACTGAAAACAAGTGGGTTGCCATTGCTGGTGGCCATCAATGTTGCACCATCGATGGTAGCCATCAATCGATGTTTAGGAAACATAGGCCCTCATTCAGAGCCGCTCGTTAGCGGCAGTACGCTCGTTCCGAGCGATGTTTGCACATCTGCGCATGCGTACGGTTTTTAGTACGCATGCGCGAACCAGTCAGTGCGGCCGAAAATCGTTTGTACGCTATATAGCGAGTGCCTGCTATTTTGAGTGACAGAATGAGGCGTATGTGGGTGGTAACAGGGGATGGTGCTTGAAAATGGGGAGTGGAGATCCGAACGCAGGCGTGCTTAAAGGTCAAAACGGGCGTTTTATGGGTGTGTATATTTAAAACAGCAGCGTCATTGACCACATCACTGGGTTATTTTAGAGCCAGAACTGCTCGCAAATTTGTGGTAGCAAACACCAACCACAAGAATAGCGAGCAGTTCATACGCTGGTCGATGTACTCGATTAATCTAATAAATAGCGGACATGACGTAGGATGCGAGCGGCCAGGGGGCGTTTTTAACAAATAAACGAGCGTATGTTTTGCTCGCTCGTTCAGACTTAGAGGTGTGAACAGACTACAATGTGCGTACGGATCATTTGAATAGCCACCCCTTGTTTTTAAACGAACGACCGCAAATAGCGAACGGCTCTGAATGAGGGCCATTGACAGTTGTGGTCTACACAGATCTTGCCCAATCGCTAAACAATTGATGGCTTCTAACGATGGTTGAACCATCAATGGTACAGCTGTCAATGGACATCACTACAGTATAACTTAAAAATAGCTATTTTTATGGTATACTGGGTTTTAAAAAAAAAAAATTTTTCAAATGAAATAGTGATGGATAAGTTTAAAATTATGTCCTTGACCTAATTCAATCATAAAAGAAACCGACAATTTTGGAGCGGTTTTTGGAAAAAGAATTCGTCAGTTAAGTGGTTAAGCCCAACTAGAGTTAATTATAGTTATTCAGTCGCCATCTCTCCTGGCTAGTTTCCCTGCACCTGCATTAGGATTTCTCTGGTTGTATTTCAGTCAGTATGTCCTCAACTTAGCAACATCCGATCCTAGCAGAAGTATTACAAGTACTGGCATTGTAGTTTTATACTAGCACTGCTGATAACTGTTGTACCTGTTCTCCAATAGGTTATAGCAGGGGTTAATTTTTAAGATTAGGAGTTCAGTCTGTAAACCCCAAACTCAACACTGGGGTTACTACAGTGTGTCAGAAACGATGGACCACTGTGTTCCTCTATTTAATGGGCACTAGAGTCACTGAGTGTCTGTCTTTGGGGATTGCAGTTGCTTTCTTACCCCCTCCAGTATATTGGCTCTCAACCTCCAGCTCCTCTGCATGCTCAGTTTCTCCAGATCTTCAGCTCCGCCCAGGCTGCCACTCAGAGTCCCAGCTCCAGTACCAGGAACAGCTCCCTCTCCTCCTAGCCAGCCCACGGCTGTCAGTCACTTTTGAGGGGGAAGGCTGGTGGGCGGCCCCTGCTGATGCTGCTTCCCCGGCTGGCCCTCCCAGCTTCCTGACTGCTCACGCAGGTCCCGGCCAACACTCTCTACATGATGCCGTGGCTTCTCCATCAGCGGCACCCACCGACGGTCCTCTCCAGGCTCCACAGTGAGTGCGCAGACCTTGCCATCTCCGGACTCCCCCAGCGGCACCCGCGAGTCCTCCCTCTGCCCGCGGCACCGTCACTGGCTCAGGCCAAATTCCCCAACGGCCCCTGCAGGTCCTCCCTTTATAGAAGCCGTCGCGTGCGGGTCCAATTCCCGCTCACCGCACGTGCCGCTCTAGCCTGTCTCCAGTGGGTCACTATGGGGATAAAATCCCCCTGTGCTGCGGCAGCAGTGGCATGTCCCTGGCCAAGAGCCCATAAGTCCTGCACAGGTGGTCCACTCCACTGTTTCCCGGAAAGGGGTTTACATAGATATGTCACTTTATCAGCCTGCCTATATATACTATTCCAGACAGAATGAATACATAGATCACTAAAGAATTGCCAGTCCATACATATATTTATATAACATTTCTGTGTAAATAAATGAATTAACTCTATTTAAATTGTACATTGAACACTTTAGGGTTATCACATTTGTACTAAGCAGTGATAAGAGACAGAGTGAAAAGTGATAAGTCAGTGATAAGGTGCCAGCCAATCAGCTCCCAACTGTCATCTCACAGGCTGTGTTTGAAAAATGACAGTTGGGAGCTGACTGGCTGGCACCTTATCACTTTTCACTCTGTCTCTTATCACTGCTTAGTACGTAGACCCCTTAATGTTGTACAGCTGCAAGTTCCAGCTCTGACGTCAAGTGCATGCTGAGATTTGCAGTTAGTGGGGAGCAACAGGAGTTTGCAATACTCCAAAAAATAAACAATTGAGTGAAAATACTACCAATAAGTGTATAGGTTTTCTTACTTTGGCCCTTACAAAAACATAGCATAGCATGTATATTTTAATGTCCTTTCTACACTTCTCTCACCCCAGAAGATATGTCTCAAGCCTTGGCGAGAGATAATTTGGAGAAAGATAAAGAAGAAAAAGGTAAAGCGTCAACCAATCAGCTCCTCACTGCCATGTTACAGGCTGTGGGGTCTATTTACTACCAATCAGCTCCCAACTGTCATTTTTCAAACACAGCCTGTGAGATGACAGTTGGGAGCTGATTGGCTGGCACCTTATCACTTTTCACTCTGTCTCCTAACACTGCTTAGTAAATAGACCCCAAGTGTGTGTTTGAAAAATGACAGTTAGGAGCTGATTGGTTGGTTATCTTCAACTTTATCTCTCTCCAAGGCTTGATACAAAGAGCTCTATCTCCCATAGGGGCATATGTACTATCGGGTTTCAGAAAGAATGGTAGTACAACAAATGAGGGAATACTAGCGCACTGAAACACTGGGGACTTTCCAAGTTAAGCGAGCTGCAGTTTCGGGTATCTGACTCGAACCCTGAACAGATAAGCACAAATGAAGCGTAAACTGCGCTCAACTAGACGTGGTTATGGAACGTAAATGATGTTTATACATGGATTATACAGGTCAGTATCTAAACACAGCGCTACTACACATATTATTAATCTCTGTGATAGTGGAATAGTTCAACTACCAAAGAATGCAGAAAAAACCTACCACAATATACTGATACTGATCTGTTTATACTACTGAAAATTACTGAGTATGCTGGTACATGAATAAATCTTTTAATGAAAAATAATTAAATAATATATTAATAAAATAGAACAGAACTAAACTGTGGCATAATAGGATTTAGCAACATATAGGTCCAATTAATACGAAATACAGAGTATAAATTGCACACAAGATATAAATAAAAGTTCCCAATCCTCTGATTGGTGTGAATAGAGTTCACTATAGTAGGGGAGATCAGTTACAGGATCTGCTGATCATGATGGAAAAACTCGGTAAGTCAGGATAAGGGCAGGATAGAAAGCTGGAAGTAAATCGGCATGCATCGATCAGAAAGAGTCATGGAATGGAACGTTTTGTATTCCTGCACACATCTGTTCCATACTTACCTACTCCCCCTGAAGACGTGGGAGACTCCCGATTCTTTATGATATTCCACTGCACTCCCGGAATAGTGGGTGGATCTCCCACATCCTGCTTACTTCCTAGTGAAGTGGGCAGGATGGGAAGATAAAACCGGGAATTTTGGGTCCGTATGGACGGGGCGGGACTAAAATTTAGCGAAGCGTGTCATCCTAGTCCTGCCCCTTCCATACAGATCCGCAATGCGCTTTATTTTTCCCCGAAAGGGGGCGGTGCCTGTTTACGTGAGAGTCACGCCTCCCGGAGTGTCCAGCTGCATCTCCTCTCCAGGTTATTTTTCAGCAGGAACAAACAGGAACTCAGGGCCTGATTCAGAGCCGGACGCTATTTGCGAACGGTCGTTCAGAAAAAGGGGCCGGATATTTAAATAGAGCGCTCGCTCTTTGCGGTCTGTTGGCGCCTCTATGTCTGAACGAGCGAACGAAACATGTGCTCGCTCTTTTGTAAAAAACGCCCCCTGGCCGCTCGCATCCTACGTCATCTCCGCTATTTATTTGATTAATCGAGTACATCGAAAAGGCGTATGAACTGCTCGCAGTGCTTGTGGTTGGATTTTCCTACCGCAATCATGCGAGCAGTTCAGGCTAAGAAACAACCAAGTGACGTGGTCGATGACGCTGCTTTGTTAATTATGCACACCCTTAAAACGCCCGTTTTGGCACGCCTGCGTTCGGATCACCACTCCCCGTTTTCAAGCACCTTCCCCTGTTACCACCCACAAACGCCTCATCCTGTCACTCAAATTAGCAGGCATTCGCTATTTTGCGAGCACATGAATTTCGACCGCACTGACTGGTTCGCGCATGCGTATTACGAGCCGTACGCATGCGCAGTTGTGCAAACATCGCTCGGAGCGAACGAGTGGCCGCTTACGAGCGGCTCTGAATCAGGCCCTCAGTTCCTGAAACCTCTCATTAACTATGACGTAATGTCCTGGGCCAAAATGTATTTTCCATTAGATAAGTTTTATTTTAAAGTCCCTTTTGAGTACCTTCTTTTCTAAAAACTATAGGTGGTAAAGGAGGTGCTTCTCTATCTAAACCACCGGACTTTGGAGACGCCTCTGTAAGTATGTACTGTGCATTGAAGCAGCATAGGAGCAATGTGCAAAACGTGTAATTGTTTCATCATGTCCAACCTGTGACTTTACAACCAACCCTTTCACTATAAAGACCGTTAATAAATGCTGCGTATGGTTTATATTGATCTAGAGTCAGAGGACACCGGGGCTGCCTTTATAATATTTTCAAAAAAGATGGCGCAAATTGTATCTAATTCTAAGTTTAGTGATGAGACCCTATCTCCGTCAATGGTGTAAATATTGATCGCCTTGCACAACGGAAATGGCTTCTGAACACCCCCTAGGAATTTCCCCTCTTCATCTCTGTATTATAAATTATATCTGCAAACTTGAGAGCACTGGTTCACCCATTCTGCACTCTGCAAGTAATATCATGTATCCCAACACCTCTCATTGCCCGTAAGATCTTCCGATCCCCCATTAATGTAACCATATTGCTCAGCAAACCATGCATTTTGCGGCCCAATGTCGCACTTGTGCAGCATTGTGGTGCACAAGTGCAAATAGAGGTGAAAAGAAACACTAGAGACTGATGAGTGTGAATGACAACCTTGCAAACTTGTTCTGCAGAATAACACTTTGTAGTTTAGGGATCCATACATAGGGGCAGGAACAGTGATACCAAAGTGGCTTAACTGGCTGAAATTAAAACTTTTCGATCTGCATTGAAACCACTTATGGCACAGTGGGGGCGATTCAATTGTTGCGTGGTTGGTGATAATTAACGAGTGCCCAGTTTTGCAATCCATTTGTTCTGGGTGCTCATTAATTATCGCCCTCTTCAAGCCCTGTTAGACCGGCTTTAGCCGTGTAACTGCGGTTAGGGCGCCCTAACCATGGGTTTCCCGCACATTTTTGCTCGCAACCTCCTGAGGCTGGTGCGGGCGGCTATTGTGCTCAGACGGAGCAACAATTGAATTGCTCCGTCGGGCGCGTTAAAAAAATAGTCGCCGACTATTGAACAGTGGCAGGGGCTCCAGCTCTCTGTAACCGAGTATGAATTTAATATTTAACTTTATAACTGAGCTGTAGTGGACTGTTTGGTTAACACTGAGCTATGTATACTGTCTTCATACATCATATATGAACATTGTATTTACCATAAATGTACTTTAAGAAAAGACAACCTACTACACAGTACTTTAATCACTTTAAAAACTGGTAACCAGAGACCAGAATTCTGAAAATGACAATTTTACCTCCCGATGGCTGAAGAGTTAACAAGCTGCTGTTTCGCAATAGAAAAGTATTATCTAGAGGACTTTTGCAGTCTTTCATTCAAACATCACAAAGCCATTCTGAAGAAGACTTTTGAAGTGCTAACATTGATTAAACTAGACCCTCTTATACAATTGTCAGGCATGTGATTTCAGGTACAAATATGTGGGTGTTAGACTGCATACTTAGATCGTAATGAACTTTAATTAAACTTTTCAAGGTTTTGTCCTTTTGTTATGCTCTAGCTGTTATAAAGGTATATTTTGTTTCCCCCAGGAATATTGATGCATGTAATTATGACATGCAGAAATATAATGCATTCATGTGAGATGTGTACAGTTGAAGTACATGGGATACTAAAACAAATGAGCAAATCAGCAGATAATTATTATATGTTATAACTGAGTTTCTCTTCCTCTGAGTGATCCATTTGAATTATAGGAAACAAAATACAGTGACCGACAGAGCACCCCTCACAATGCAATTCAGGAACCAGAGGAAGAAGAAGAAGGAGGATTATGGAGATTCTAAGGGGTATATTTACTAATGTGCAGGTTTTTAGCAGTGGAGATGCTGCCCTTTAGCAACCAATCAGATTCTAGCTAATATCTTCTAAAAGGTGCTAGATAAATGTTAAGTAGACTCTGATTGGTTGCTATGGGCAACATCTCCACTTCTAAAAACTCTCACTTTAGTAAATTTACCCCTAAAGGTCTATTTATGAAGCCCCGAAAAGCCCTATCTGAAGGAAGACCCCGTTTAGTGCATGTACTGCAGGCTAAGATGCCACATTCAATCAAATTATTTGTGTAGATATAAACAGTAATATGGTTATCAAATTCCTTAATTCTATCGGAAATTGCAATTTTTTTCCACAATTACCTGTTGTCTGTCACTGATATAATTACCAACCCTAAATTCTGCACACTGGCCACCCCCTGGTGTGTATTCAAGCTAAAGAAATGTGGACAATTTAACAATAAACCTTTCGCTGAGGCCAGATAATGAACATATGTCTTCCTATGTCAGAATGTCACAATACAATCTCATCTCCAAAATTGCCGGCCAGCTGAGTAAGCCTCAGCTTACACAGCCTGGCCGACTTGCGAGGCCAGGAAACTGTCCATGGACGCAGCCCCTGGCCTTGCCACTCCCGGAAAACAGGGCCGACACGTTGTTTCTGGGAACGCTGGCCATCCCGGGTCGCCCCTTAAATGCCTCTGCCTGCCAATCAGGCAGAGGTATAGCAGGGGCTGCATGCGATCACTAAGGAACTGTTTTGTACATTTGCAGAACGGGTCCTGCGCACACGCACAGATTCCCATAATCGTGAATCTGCATTCAACATTGCACTGATGTGCAATGCAGAATCAGCCCCAGTGGCGTCATGAGGGGCGTGAGGCCCGCACACGGGAGTCACCATGGGAGGGGGTGACACCAAAATGCCGGCTCCACTGCAGTGGCAGGAGCCGGGTGCTGCAGTGTGACATTCTCCTGCAGCACCCGGCTCTTGTTATAGAAGAGGAACCGACAGCCCAGTCTCCAGAGAGCAGCTCAGCATCTGCGGCGATGCAGGGCGAACCCAAGTGACGTTATCGGAATCCTTGTGAGGCCACGCCCCCTTTCTTTAGGGCACACCCCATTTTTGGACACAGGCATGCCTACGATGCACAGTTATACTAGGGCGGTCAGAGTGTGCACTGGGTGTCACCAGACCCGATGACGCCTCTGATCTAGGTGCGGATTGCCAACATTTTCCTCAGTTTATCTCGTGCCATGGTACCGAAGACACCTCTACTGTGTTTGCGCGAATCTCTGTGAAAATTGCAGCCACGCCATTTTCCCAGTGACTTGCACTGCTACTGTAGCGCCGACGTGGGTCTCCGGAGAGGTAAGGATTAAAGATGGGTGCAAGATGTGCAATAAAGATCTGTGTGAACCACACACCCTGCATCCATTACATTACAGATACGTTTCTGACTGTACAAATTTCTCCTTTACCCGCCTCACCCATCATCATTAGCATTGGCAATCATTAGCCCCAAGCTAGGTGCAAGAGATCTGTCAGGCACAGGCTTCCCTTCCCCTTAGGCATGACTCAGAATCACACAGAGCTTGAGATACACGCCCATGACAATGACACAAGTCTGGGCGGTTACTTCCGATTGAATTGTCACCGCCCAGTCCCCGCCCTAAACCGCCCAATTTCACACAAAGACAGATCTGGATATGGGGACAGTGGGGAAAGAAAATCATGCTCTGATTAAACCCATCACTGCAAGAGCATTAGACAACCTAGGCTCCTGCCTAGGGCCCAGTGGGCATTGATGGGCCCAGATTACATTATACGTTTTTTATGTGTTGTTGTTTTTTTTGACAAATGGAGGGGTAAACCATCACTCCCTAGCTCTCCATAATATATCAGTCTCAGCATCTTGCTTCTTGTCAGAAGGGAAATAAGATAAAATGTCCGAGTACACCGGCCCAGAAATGAGAGGTTGGCACTGACCCGCAGTTTGCTTGCCGATAAATAAACACAAAGTAGAATTGAGGTTGCAGTCTGTGCCAGCTCTTCTGCCCTGAGTAATGTCTTTACTTGTGTTAGATACTATGTCGAAACACAGATGAAATTCTTGTGTGCGGGGGAGAGCAAATTATAGGAACACTTCTCTTGCAATAATGGTAGTAATACTGGGAGTGACTCCTTTTCATTGCCGTGAGATTAACTAAAACCCCCGAGGTGGACAAGAATGTATCACTGTGCACACGTGTATCAGAATAGTTCATGAAGAGTAACATTAGTAATTAACATGATGTATTTAAGGCCCTATACCAGTGCTGAGAAATAAAAATGATTAAAGAAATGTGCTGTATATATTAAAGATGTGCACCGACCCCCGTGTTTTGGTTTTAGATCCGGATTCATCTTCGTGGTTTGGTTTTGGATCTGTATTTAAAAAAAAGAAAAAAACAGCTAAAATGATTTCATTTTGACCTGTGAGCATGCAATCCAAAACCAAAGTTCAGTTTTAAAATTCGGGTTCAGAACCATGAGAAAATCCGAACCGGGACTCAGTTTGACTCAGTACCCCAAAATGATTCCAAACTCGGGCTCCGTTAGACTTGGAACTCCTAAATTCAGTTGTTGTCGGTTCTCTGGGAACCGAACCTGCACATCTCTAGTGTAAATGAAGGTATAAATGCACAGCAATACAGACCAGCATAATAAAATAATAACGGGAAACATGCAAAAGGCAGGAGGGCGCTGCCCATGAGAGCTTGCATTCTATAAAGTGAGGATGAGCTGCTGGTGAGACAGAAAGTGGGCACAGGGGGGGCATATTTGCTCAGATAGGCATGCCCACCCTCTGGAGAGTAAGGGGTCTATTTACTAAGCCTTAGATTGAGATAAAGTGAACGGAGATAAAGTCCCAACCAATCAGCTCCTAAATGCCATGTCACAGGCTGTGTTTGAAAAATGACAGTTAGAAGCTGATTGGTTGGGACTTTAGCTCTGTTCACTATATCTCCATCCAAGGAGAAGTAAATAGACCCCAAAGAATCTTCTCTTTACATAGACAGTTAGACACACCCTAGTGATGAAAGATTGGTCGGGACTCGACACTACAAATGCACCTTTGGATCCACAGCGACCACAAATGCACTATGGGAATGAGATGGACCCAGCTACTGCACATGCACAAAATGTCTAGGAAACCCTTACTGCACACACGCTAACCTTGGTGTGCGATGGTGTACGCGGTTGTGTACGACATCGCTATGATTAGAGATGGTATCTGCGATTCATGGGCGTTTTAGGGTAGAGACTGGGAGGTGACCTGAAGTGGACACAAGCAGAGGGCGTCTCATGGGCGTGTTATGGGAGTCTCATGGGCGAGATTCGGCATTGGCTGTGTTCTCTTTCTCAGCAACGCAGCCACATTGGCCATATTTTAAGAGAGTTAAAAAGAAGCCTCCGTGCTAGCCAGGGGCTGCTCGAGAAGAGGATGTTACAATTGATGGTGCGTCAATGGTGGAGTGGTGGGATCCACCAACGGTCTTGAGCATTGCTCACATGTGCAAAGTAGGTGTTGCAGGGTTTGCTCAGTTCATCGCATGTCACTGTCTCAACTGCCTGCACCTGCATGATGTGGGGGGTAGCGACCAGATTATTAGCCCCTGAATCTGCCCCTGACTGAGAGGTGGATGGCGCCTCCCGGTGCCCCTCTGTGCAGTTCTCAGCGTTGAACATACAAGTCTTTTTTGTCTTTTTAGGGTAGGGGGCATGGCCACGCCTCCATGATTAGATCACACCCCTTACAGTACCCAGTCCCTGGCACGCTCTCTACAACCCTGATAGCATCCATCTTTGAATCAGGTTTTATGCTATTAAGTAAGTGCGCAAACTACTAGTAAGATGACTGGCTCCCACCTGATTCCATAATTGTCTGCCCTCCTTTGTGTACCGTTCACTTTCTGGATAATACTATGGGCATGCTAATCATCCATCTCAAGACACGACCACCAGATGTAGCCTCTGGTCCCAGCTTTGGTGCCTGACTGCAGCTGAATGATGCGTGTAAATTGTGTCCAGTATTCTAGGTACAAATTATAGACTGATGATATAGTAGCAGGGGTGGAAGGAGTTCCTTTACATTCCAGAGAAGCTAATATGGTAGAATGACAAGTTGCCACTATAAGCTCTCTATAGGCACTTTCTAAAAGTTAGAGGTGGCTGAATTTAGCCTTTAAGGTTTAACTGTTACGTAGTTCAAGAAAATCTTTAAACATAATTACAGCCAATCAGAAGCCGCCATTGTTGAAAAAACACTTATGATTGGCTGATGGTAAAGAGGAGCACAGAGGAATCGTGTTGTATTATGGGTGGCCTTCTCCCATTGGACTACAACCACTATGTCTTACTGACAGCTGCACTCCTCCATTATCATTAGGCGTGCATCCTGAAGGGATTTCATGCAGGTCAAAAAGCTGAAACTGAATAGCTGTGCATTTCTGAAAAGCAAATCTGCCTAGTAACTCTATTCTAATGTCAACCTGCTGCCACGGAGTCAAAGACAGCATGGTGTACATAAGTACAATGTAGTTACCACAATTATTTCATGTACTATATTATTTAACTCAGTAATACACAGTCTAAGATGTATGTCAAATAATAGCTTTATTTGCTATTTAAATACATAAGAAGTTATTGGGTTAAAATAAGATGAATATGTAAAAAAACAAAACACATTCCTTCTATGTGTTCTGCCCTATAAAGCATGATGTGGCATGCACTAATTATTACCGGGTCCATTGTTTAACAACTGAAAAATCGGAGAAATTGAAACTGTTACATTTTTAACTGATTATCTCAGTCTGTATCTCCAGCCGCTGGTTGCGCAATTAAAACGGCCAAGGGTTTCAGTTTTAGGCCAAAGGCATAATTGTTGATCTGTACTTCCCTGTGTATTTAAGTTCTACACAATAACAGCGTGCACTTAATGTTACCGTTGCTATTTATTCTCACATTTGGCTAGAACATGTACTGTGCAGTATTATCCCTGATTTCCTGTTAATAATGTTACTCATTCACTTTCTGTACTTGAACTTTCTTGACCTTACACACACGTTATATAAATGTTAAATGTATGTGCATTGCAAACTGAGTCTTGGTTGTCCTCCTAGTTTTACTGTATTTTAAACTCTTGCCTGAATAAATCTTACATGACACTGTACACTATAGATTGTAAGCTGACGAGCAGGGCCCTCGTGCCACTTTGCCTGTCTGCCATTATTCCCCAGTCTTGTTTTATTACTGTTCTGCTCCCAATTGTAAAGTACAAACAGCGATACTGTATATACAGTAAGGAAAGGTTAAAAAAAAGAATACAGCATCAGGACCAAAACATGGCATTCTGAGTTCTGTGTGGCTAAAGAACATGTGATGTGTTGCCATGACATCACAAAAAGGTGTACCGAGTCTGAAGCATCCAGTCAGCTCTGCGGCAGGCGCATCCTAAGGACGCACTGCTGAGTGTCCCTACAGGCTCCCGGCACGGGATGCAATCAGGAAGCCGACTGTCTAATCCCGGCAGGGGTCTAATGACAGGCGTCGAAATCCCGCCACCTGTCATTTTACGTATGCTGGGAGCCAGACGCCCGGCATACAAAACGAAGGGAAGCCGGGTGGCGGGCGTAGACAGCCACGGGAGTGAAGGGTTAGGTTAGGGGCTCCCGGGGGGGACTTAGGTTTAGGCACCCCTCCAAGAGGGTTAGGCTAGGGTAAGGGGGGGTTAAGGTTAGGCACCCCCGGGGGGGAGGTTAGGGTTAGGCACCCCCCGAGAGACTTAGGTTTAGGCTGCGAGGAATTGGGGGTTAGGTTTAGGCACTTACAGGGGAGGTTAGGGTTAGGTTTTTGGGGGGAGGTTAGGGTTAGGCAACCCTAAGGGAGGGTTAGGGGGTAGGGTTAGTAATAGTCAAAATACCTGTCAGGATCTTCTGTTGCCGGTCTCCCGGCGTTGGGATATTTCATACCGATCCCCCAGGCACACCACAAGCCGGAGAAGAGTGCCACTGTGGTGGCATTGGTGACCCCCGCCCCTCCCGTCCCTGCCTTGCCCCTAGGACTGTGGCAACAGCCATGCAACTGTCCTTACAGATAATGAGAGTTACAGAAATAGAAATCAGAATCAGTCAGCATGCAGGGCTAGTGACGCTTCTCCAATAAGCCAATGCTGTCAGCCCACATCTCCCTTAGGGAACTGGAGTTATAATCTGGTGCTGGTCCTGCACCAACAGCAAGAGCAGCACAATACATGGCCTCTTGCCCATTATATATGCTACATTCCTTGTATATTGGACAAGAGGCCAACAAGACCACTGTCCAAAGACCATACAAGTGATCTAATTTATCTTACAGAAAGTCACAAAGAAATAATATATTTTTGCAAATGGATTATTTCTCTCCTATAGTATATTAGAGATGAATTATACAAAAGGCTTTGTATAAAATAGAAAGACTAATTTTGTATAACTTTCTATATTAGAGGGGTTCTTCAGCCAAACCCCAAAATCAAAGCCGACCCAACAATCATGCACGCAACAAACAGTGTGGGCAGGGTCACATATTAAAATTCTGCACTGCCCTTGTTGCTGGTAACTATGACGAGGATAAGTGCAAGAGGAGACCTCAGGGGCTTTGATAGAGGAGTAATTGTTGGGGTGCATTTGCCGGGAGCTTCAGTGTCTGAAGTTTCTGAACCTGCTAACGTTCTCTGTGCAGTGGTGTCTAAACTGATGCTTGAATTGAGGGGAAAACATCTTCAGCAAAATGCAACAATAAGATGAATGCGTTATACAGGATTGGTATAAGTGCTAAGAGAAACAGGCTAGCTACTGCAAAACGGAATCGGCATGTATGACCGCTGGACGTGAGATCCCAATACCGGCTGCCCGATGGGTGAAGATCCCGACAGTGGAGGTAAGTAGGCTATCCATACCCCTTCCCTCCCCTAACCCTCTCTTAGGGGTGCCTAACCCTAACCTCCCCCCAGGGGTGCCTAAACCTAACCCCCCCTCCTTGCACCCTAAACCTAACCCTCCCGGGGGTGCCTAACTCTAACCTCCACCTGGGGGTGCCTAACCCAAACCCCCCCTTCCCCTAGCCCAACCCTCCCAGGGGGGTGCCTAACCCTAAGTCCCCCCTGGGAGTCCTTAAACCTAATCCTCCCTAAGATGGCTAAGAGGTCCCGATGCCCAGCTTACCTTCGTTCAGTATCCTGGACATCGGGATTTTGGCACGTGGATAATGATAGGCGTTGGGATTTCGACGTCTATCATGAGTCCCATGCCGGGATTTGATAGTCGGGATGGTGGTGGTTGGCATTTTGACCGCCGGCTTCCTGACTACATACCCTGCAAATCAACTGGCTACAAATGTTAAACTCTCTATCATCTGAAGTCAGCCTACATTTATACACAGGTTAACAATATAAACTAAAATAAAGACACAGAAAAATATTGGCAGGGGTAAGGGTCAGCTTTATTAATTTGTAAATAAGGGGGAAAGGTATAGTGGCAAAGAAAGAAAGACCCTACACACAATCCGTTCAAGTAAGTCAGGCTTAAATGGTGGCCAACTGCCAGCCCATAACATGTAATTCACAAAAGCCTATATAGGGGCCAACTGCCAGCCCATCACCAAACAAAAGGCCAAGATGGATGGGGCCAACTGCCAGCCCATTACCAAACTCAAGGCCTAGATGGTGGGCGGGGCAACTGCCAGCCCATCACCAACCAAATATACAAATGCCCCTCCTAAAGACACACAAAAACCCCACCTGGACCGGTGGTGCCGCTGACCTCAATAGGGTAGAATAAGTCTAACCAATGTATTGGTGGGGAGAGCACATCAAGACCTAAAGCAGGAAGCAAGAGCCCTCCTAGTTCAGGAAACAATAGTATAAAACACAAACCACACACCAAACACACCCTTCCGAAACTGATAGGCCAGAGTAAAAACATACCATAAAACAAACCCCAGCCTTCTAAATAAATTAACCCTGGCTGCTAAATGTATGCTGACCCATCCTGGAGGTTTAAATTCCACCAGGCATATTAAATGCCTTCTGTCTTTTTAACTTGAGCAGACAAATTCATCTGGATGGTCTAAAAACCCCACAAAGCGAAATATCATACTGTAGTTGAATAGCAGTGGATAAACTGGCAATAAACGCTTGAAAGATCAGTGTGTTATGAAACACCAGAGTATTTGTATAAGACCCCTAGAGCCACTCTACCGAGGTCTGCCTATAACAGCCACCTGTTGTACGCTTAGAGTACGACACACTCACTGGTACTTAGGATACCACCAGGTCTTAAACTCATGACTGTAGGGACTTATACAATACTCTGGTGATCGCAGGATATTTTGGCTGAAGTAGTGTAATACAGGTAAACACAAAAAGACCCAGAGATAAATGCGGATTCCAACTATGGAACAAGCAATACTTGATAGTACTGTATATAATAGCAGATGGTAAATAAAACACTGAATACATAAGATGCAGCTTGCAATAACAACCACAGCAAGGATGACAATAACTGGTGCAGGTGTAATAGTAATCAGTGTTATAGCAGAGGTGATAATACACTTTATGTAGGAAATAACAGTTTGCAAATAGTAGTGAATTGCAGGTGTAATACAATCAGGGTTATATCTGAGGTGGCACTACACAAGAGCAGGATAAAACAGCAAGCAGATGCTACAAGCACTAAAGAAATGCTGAAGCTGTAAATATGCAATGACTCAGGGTTAGTAGAACAAGATACTGATTCCAACAGACTGGAGGGCTCCAAAACACAGACCAAGCAAAGGCAGATGAAGGAAAGTCACTAGAAAATAGGATCAGACCAGAGGCTTCCACAGGAAGCAAGAACTATCACCGGCATAGTGTGCAGGGCTGGATGCCCTTTTAACAAGAACCTGCACCAATGGCAGGTTTCCTAAAAGACCAGCCCACTATCATTATAATTGCGTGCAGCTACTGAGATGCACGCAGCCGGCATCCTGGATATTTGCCCCGGCCAGGGCCATCATGCCTCGCAGCCGCTCGGCGTCCCTTAGTTGCACAGCTACAGGCGGGACCATCGGCCCTAGTGTCTATGGAGGCACGGGTCCCAGCTGCCTAGCAATAGCCGGGACCCGTGCCTGTAATGAGCCGCGACAGTGACTCATGACCCAGTGATGCAAGTAGCACAGGCAATGGACAGATTAGCACACACTAGCAGATAAATTCTGCAGATCCGATAAACGCTCTGACCCGACAGAACGATTATTGGATCGGTGTGCACCCGTACACACTGAGCAATTGTTAGCCCGGTGTGTGTTGTCTTCACATGTCTTCAACGGGATTGGGAGGTCAGGAACGAGATAGCGATCTGACCATTTTAAGCCATTTATCGGCTAATGGTCCTACATACACACTGTACAGTTATTAGGGCGATCATACAATTATCAGCTGATCTGCCCGGTAGTTGTGTAGTGTATATCTGGCTTAAATAGCTGGTCTGAGGAGCCCATAGGGGACCACGCCCAAGCCAGTCATGGATTCCGTAGACAGAAACTATTTTTTGCAAGTGGTTGTTGCTATGTCCTCATGGTTTTCATACCCCCTCTCTTATCCTGAGGCCTGCAAATTATTTCAGCAACAATTGCATCAGGTAAGAGACTTTCTAATGACAGAAAGACTGCCTCCCTCCCGCACAATTCCAGTCATAGAGAGACTGCATAATACAGGCTGTCCATGGTGGTCCAACGTCCTATTAGGTGACTTTATTTTGCTGCTTTCAATTGTTTCCCATTGCCTGTGCCTTTTTATATAATACAACAGTAAATTATATTTCTAAGAGTTATAGTTATAAAAGTTTTAGCAAAACAAACAGAAACTGCACATATTTATGCAAAACTATGCAAATGATGATCTAGATACCTTTATAAAACGTTCCATAATTTGCATATATTTTACTAACCCTCTCGGCATCTGTATATTCACTTTATGAATGAACAATATTAACTTAAGGGTGCAAGACTGAGCTAGCAGAGGAGGTGACTCACGCACCCAGCTTCCGGTAATGTATTTGAATACAGAATGTTTTGTAGCCACAAGGTCTTAAAACAAAATCAATGAACGTTATAAAAGAATTTCCCCTGCAGATACAATCTGATTGAAACAATGAATCAGATGTTTAGAAATACTTTGAAGATGTAAACACTGAGCAAGAATAAGACGCTTCCCTTCTGTTACATTTTATTAAGTAATTTCATGTGACTGATTCAGAGATGTGTAAGTAAATCCGATACTTACGATTCTTGCAGATCTGCGCATGCGAAAAAGCCACGCAGCGCATGTGCAGATCTGTTTCTGCGAGGTCGGTTGCAGTGCGTTTGGGGGGCAGCCACGGTGAGCGTTCCAGAAGACAGGGGCATGTGTGGCATCGTGTTCTGGGTGTACTGTAGCCAGTGACTGCATCCCTGATTTACCCGGGCATCCTGAGTGACCTGATGCTTATGCAGTTGATCCGATGCTGCATCTATGGACAAGTAGCGGATCAGAGGTGCCAGCAAGAGGCGTCTTTTAACACAAGAAGCCTCCTGCGGCAGGGCCGTAACTAGGGTGGTGCGGCTAGTGCACCCGCACAGAGCGCTCATGCCATGCGGACGGAACAGGCCGCCTCAACCCTCGATCACGGCCATTAGTCTACTACTGCCCGCTACGTATGTATAAGAGTAGCGGTGTGCCCGGCTCAACTGCTGCCGAACGCAACGCTACTAATACACATTACAGCAGGCAGCGCTGCAGCTGTCTGTCCCATGTGCTCCGTCCCCGGCCCGTCTCCTGTAGTCTTCAGGGACTGGGAGGGAATCGTTATGAAATACTGCCGGCCGAATGGTTCGATTCCCGGCAGCGCCTGGCCGACCAAAGCAGAGTTCCCGGCAGCGGAAGCCCGACAGTGCTGGAAATCCCAATCATCGATAGGTAAGTATTGACTAACCTAACCCCCTAACCCTAACCCGCTTTAGGGGTGCCAAACCCTAATCTCCCCCCCAAGTGCCTAACCCTAATCCCCCCTCTAAGTGCCTAACCCTAACTCCCCCTTCCCCGCTGCCTATACCTAAGTCCCCCGGGGGGGGAGCCTAACCCTAAGTCCCCTCCAGGGGTGCCTAACCCTAACCCTCCCTTCCCCTAGCCTAACCCTCTCGGGGGGGTGCCTAACCCTAAGTCCCCCCCGGGTGCCCTAAACCTAACCCTCCCCCCCAGCGGCTGTCTGCTCGTGCGCCCCTGCATCCCTAAGATCGGGATGCCGGGCGCCGGTCTACCAGCATCGGGGAAATGTCAGGCGTCTACATCTAGACGCCCGGCATGTCACCCTCGCTGGGATATGACAGTCGGGAAGCCGGCTGCCGGTATTAAGGCAGCCGGCTTCCTGATTGTTTACTACTGGGAGAGACGTCATGTTGTCTCTTCCATCCAGTTCCACAGTGCCCTACGCCGAGGAGCCATTCCTCCAGCGCTGGGAATGCATAGAAAGGTGCAACTGGAGGAGACAGAGACTGCGGCCCCCGCCCCTCCCACGGCTACCACAGTGATGCGCTGTGGAATCTTGTTGTACAGCTACAGGTCAGCGTTGCATTTAAGAAAGACACCGTGGGGGGGTGTAATGTGTAAGGGGCATTACTACTATGAGCATAGGCCCTTATTCAGACCCGCACGCAAGTGCTATGCGCTCGCTAGTGGGTCGATGGCGGGGCACTGTGCACACAAGCCCTACTCGCTCCGGGGCTCGCTACAAACGGGGTGGCTGTCGATGTTAATCAACAGCTCGCCCCATTTTTCTAGGTGTTTGGATAAATGGAGGCGTTCCTGAAGGAACACCTGCTGTTTGTGGGCGGCCCTACTGACATCAGCAGGAAGATCACTGGGACTTGCGGCAGACAAGACCCTACCACAAGAGTCTCGTCGCAAGCCCAATGGTCTTGATAATCGTGACCAACACCTGGCCACACGCAAAAGCTGTGGGTGGTCACCCACAACTTCGCGAGCAGCCAGGAGGGCGGGTAACAAAAAAAAGCGGCCGCCTTCATTCAGAGTGAGCACTCGCTTTTTGAGAGCGCCTTTGAATGAGGTCCATAATGTGTAAGCGGCATTACTACTATAAGCATAATGTATAAGGGGCATTACTACTATGGGCATAATGTGTAAGTGGCATTACTACTTTGGGCATAATGCATATGGGTCATTACTACTATTTCATAATATTTAAGGGGCGTTACTACTGTGTGGCATAATGTGTAATAGGCATTACTACTGTGTGGTCATACTGTGTAATGGGCATTACTACTGTGTGGTCATACTGTGTAATGGGCATTACTACTGTGTGGGCATAATGTGTAAGAGGCATTACTACTGTGTGGGCATAATGTGTAATGGGCATTACTACTGTGTGGTCATAATGTGTAATGGGCATTACTACTGTGTGGCATAATGTGTAAGGGGCGTGATAGCACAGAAATATGTGACCGTACATATTCCTTCAGCAATTCACGAATATACGCATGCTTATGTCTTTCATTATTTTCATTGCAATTAGGAGTATATAGAAATGATTCAGAGTCATTAGCTGGCAGGTGAGCTTTAAACCAGGGATGTGCAGGCTTGGTTTTACTTGGATTTACTCAGTTCTTATCGCCACTTTACCGCAAATTCGGATTTATTCTATTGGCTATCCAAAACACATGATAGGCGAAAGCCAATAAAAAGATCCGAGTAAATCCGAGTAAAACTGAACCTGCTCTAACAGGTAACAGTTTTTCAGTCTAACCTTGTGATAACAGCTACCGGGTTTCCATCAGTGTGACAGATAGTGTAAGACCTGCAGAAAAGTGAGGTCCCGTGATGTGGGCTGCGGGCTTAAATGCATTGATCAATCCATGAACCAAATCCCCATTATTTATTTATACATCATTGTGAGTATTTAAACATGGTGAGTGCTGGGTTTTCTGATTTTATTTATTTAGGCAATGTGGTCACAGGCCACTTGCACCCCAGTCCTGGGAATGGCGAGTGCAGGTCTGCACCCCAAATCTAGGAGTGGCGAGTGCAGTGGATTTCTGACTTTGTTTATGCAGTTAATTTTTTATTAACCTTTTGTGATCATAGCTTTCCCATGCACCCCATGTGCAAACTCGTTTATATTAACCTGTGTCAGCTGTCTTTTTGGTAGTATGATAGAAGCTATGTTAGGTGACTGCTTTACCTTTAAAAGCCATTAGCTGGCAGGTGAGCTTTAAACCAGGTAACAGTTTTTCAGTCTAACCTTGTGATAGCAGCTAACAGGTTTCCATCAGTGTGACGGATAGTGTAGGACCTGCAGAAAGTGGGGTCCCGTGATGTGGGCTGCGGGCTTAAATGCATTGATCAATCCATGAACCAAATCCCCATTATTTATTTATACATCATTGTGAGTGTTTAAACATGGTGAGTGCTGGGTTTTCTGATTTTATTTATTTAGAAATGATTCAGGATATATATTAGTTGTAAGTTGCAGAGGACGTCACATGTGTCGAATGGCCTCAGGCCTAGAGATGAGGTCTACCCTCTCTCTAAAGTAGGCAGGTGTGTGTCTGAAGCAACAGTTATTATTGGTTAATATTGTTTAATCTAAAAGGTATAAATGTTATTACAGAAATAGTTATAAATTAGAACTGATCAAAACCATTTCTTCTGTAACAAGACAGAATAATGGGTTAGTTGAATATGAACAGACTAGGAGACAGTAGGTCTCAGATCTGGCTAAGCAAGAAGGGAGCTAATCAGAATAGCCTTGGCCTATAAGTGGTCACCAGTATTTTGAGAACATTGAAAGGAGATTATAGGTTTTGCTATGATTAAAATATATTATCAGTGAAATGTTTAGTGCGCATGAATATTGAATTAATTAATTAATATTCACCATTTTATAATATGTTAGTAGCAGAGAGGAAAAAAGTATAAAAGATTGATCAAAAAGGGGAGGGGTCGGTCAGTCGGGTTGAGCAGGAGAGATCGTAGGTCGAGAGAGTCGCGGCGCGCTGGGCTGTAAGTATAAACAGGGCTGGCTGTCACCTTGTGAGTCTATGCTAGGCATTGCAAATAATTATTTTGTTACTGCTGCTGAACTAATGTTTTTTTATGTTGTATGTCTGCTTTGACAATAATACCATAATACATGTAGAATTAATTTGCTTTTAAGTAAAACATTGTTATTTATTTTAGAGTTGGTATTGGTGTGAATTATTTCATTTCTTCTTATAATAAGTAAGGTTTAAAAATAATATCGAAAACACATCACGCTATCAGGCATTACTACTGTGTGGTCATAATGTGTAAGGGGCATTACTACTGTGTGGTCATAATGTGTAAGGGGTATTACTACTGTGTGGTCATAATGTGTAAGGGGCATTACTACTGAGGGCATAATGTGTAAGGGGCATTACTACTGTGTGGTCAAGGTCATAATATTTAAGAGGCATTACTACTGTGTGGTCATAATGTGTAAGGGGCATTACTACTGTGTGGTCATAATGTGTAAGGGCATTAATACTGTGTGATCATAATGTGTAATGGGCATTACTACTGTGTGGCATAATGTGTAAGGGGCATTACTACTGTGTGGCATAATGTGTAAGGGGCGTTACTAGTGTGTGGCATAATGTCTAAGGGGCATTACTACTGTGTGGTCATAATGTGTAAGGGGCATTACTATTGTGTGGTCATAATGTGTAAGGGGCATTACTACTGAGGGCATAATGTGTAATGAGCATTACTACTGTGTGGTCATAATATTTAAGGGGTGTTGCTACTGTGTGGTCATAATGTGTAATGGGCATTACTACTGTGTGGCATAATGTGTAGGGGCGTTACTACTGTGTGGCATAATGTGTAAGGGGCATTACTACTGTGTGGCATAATGTGTAAGGGGCATTACTACTGTGTGGTCACAATGTGTAAGGGGCATTATTACTGTGTGGTCATAATGTGTAAGGGGCGTTACTACTGCCCCTTAAAAATATAGAGCACACAATTATAGACCTAGTCCAGCCCACAGGGAGGGACCTATCCTTAGGAATAGGTTCACTGCATTGGAAAAACTTGAATCCAACAGTGACAGTGATTTTTTATCCCCTACCCCCACCCCTTATCAAAGGAGAATGCAAAAGGGAACCATGTTCAAGGAACTATCACGTTCAGCATCAACCCTAAAAAAGAAGACTCATAGAGGGAGGAGAGCAGGAAATAGAAAGAGAACCAAAAAGAAGGAACCCTTACAGATTGTAAATAATCAAACTATGCAAGGTATCTTTAACATATCAAACCATCAATTGACAGATGCGGAAAAATCCCTCCTTAGCAAAGGTTTGAATTTTGCACCTATTCAGTAAAGTAACAGATTTCAAAACTTTATAGATTTAAACAAGTTCATTAGAAAACTTACACTGAAAAGGTATTTCATCTGTAAGGACACAGCAATAACTTATAATTATACAAGTTCCTCTTCTAAGTCAGGTCTTAAACCTACTTCTAAGTATTATCCACTAGAATCGAAAAGTGGAAATATTTAAATTTTTTATGAGATGGCTAAAAAGGACTTAATTGATACTAAAACTAATGTACCAATAAAAAATCTTACACATCAAGAAAAACATGCTCTAAAATCCCTTCAAAATATTAAGGATCCAGTTTTAAAACAAGCGGACAAAGGTGGAGGTCTGGTTGTAATGAATAAATCTGACTATACCAAAGAAGCTGTGTGGCTCTTAGGGGATCAGAATTCTTATAAACCCCTTACTAGAGACCCCACTGAAAAATTTGTCAATTGTCTGAGAGATACATTAGTAAAAGGCCTACATATGGGGATTTTAACAAAAGATGAATATCAATACCTTATGCAATCGAACCCGGTGATCCCAATCATTTACCATCTACCAAAAATTCATAAAGATTTAAACAACCCACCAGGTCGACCCATTATAGCAGGTATCGACTCCTTAACTTCACATATTTCAAAGTATATAGACATCTTTTTAAATAAATATGTTAAAGAGCTTCCATCATACTTAAAAGACACTACTAGTCTTCTGAACTTAATACAAGAAAGAGGAAGAGGAGGATTTTATGGATTTTATTAATTTTAATGATTTTAACCTTAAATTCACTTCAAATTTACAAAAAACTGAAATTTTATTTTTGGACATAATTCTGAAAGGTACTGAAAACCATATTTCAACTAGAACATACATTAAGTCTGTAGACACAAACAGCTATCTTCATTACAGTAGTGGACATGTCAAAAGCTGGAAGGACAATATTCCTTACTCACAATTTCATCGCATTAAAAGAAATTGCAGCAATAAGGAAGTTTGTTTGCAACAATTAGGCACCTTTGCTGAGAGATTCAAGGACCGCAACTACCCAGAACCACTCATCTCTAAAGCATTAATCAAAACAGAAGCCCTAGAGACAGAGAACCTTTTGAAATACACGACTAGAAAGAAAAAAGAGGACATGGTTCCCTTCGTTACTCAATTCAGTAATGATGAGAGAAAAATCAGACAAGTTCTAAATAAACACTGGAATTTTAAAAATGGACCCAGTCCTAGGTAACATCTTACCCGAGAAACCCTCCATAATTTTCAAAAAAGCAAGAAACTTAAAAGACATCCTGGCTCCTAGTATGCTCAGTCAGACCGTTGCGACTAAAGTAGACCATTTGAAATGTGTCGGATCATACAAGTGTTGAAAATGCAATATGTGCAAACATTTACATCCAAATAGGAAATCATTCACTGATGTACAATGTTCAAAACAATATAACATCAAAGACTTTATTAACCTTAACACCACCTCTGTCATCTATTTACTTGAATGCCCATGTGGACTAAAATACATGGGCAAAACGAAAAGGAACCTAAAGCATCGTATTCAGGAACATGTAAGGAACATTAGGAATAAAATCGAGAATCACTCAGTATCCAAACACTTCAAGGCTACCCACGACTCAAATCCAGAACTCCTGACGTTCAAAGGAATTGAACATGTGAAGTTGGGCGCAAGGGGCAGAGATCTGGCGAATAGACTTTCACAGCGGGAAATGTATTGGATTTTTGAACTGAATACTTTGTACCTTTTGGCATGAATGATAGCTTTGAAATAGCACTGTTCCTTTAATACATGTATTTACTTTGCTGCTAATGTATGCTATTAAGTTTTATAATGATATGTGACATAATTACCACACTTGGTCGTTTTTAGAGTTTCTATGGTCTTACTTATAACAACTTTTAGGTTCTTTTTAATATTTTTAATATATATATATTTTTTTATTCTTATTTTATTTGTGATCACATTTCTCTTGCATTTTATTAATATATTTATATTGTTAAATACATGTGATAACTTTTTATATTGCATTTTTGTAATCTAGTGCAATAGGCTGAACCATTCTCTACATATATACATATTTTTAATGTTGTTTTAATTATTGTTTAACTAATAATCTTTTTTAGGAATGTATTATCTTGTAAGATGGCTGCCATCGTTATTAAGAAAAACTGTCCCAGTGTCTGTTCTGCAGACAACCCAAAAGATGGCCACCGTTACATCCACTTTGAGGATTGTAACAAGCCAACAAAATGGCCGCCACCATGTTGGTATAGGTTTATTCAAACCAACAAGATGGCCGCTGCCATGCACAAACAGCGTTTTTTCTACCCCTTTTGCTGTTATATTTCACATACACGTGGCTAGGCTAACAAACCAGGCACCGGTGTATGTGTTACTTAGCTCTATAGCCAGCCCTAGCAACGAGCTAGCGCTGTCGTCACATATGACGTCATCCAAAATGGCCACTGCGCATGAGCAGAGGCCGTTTTTTGGTTGCGATTTTGCAGAAATCATTTCCCTCTTTGCAGGGTATAAATAGAAGGCACTGCCCATACATAGTACCACCCCTGAAGAAGTCCTTGCTGGACGAAACGCGTTGAGTCCACCTGACCCAGGCTCTCTAGATATTGGACACTTATACTTAAGAGGTCTGGGTACCATTTTGAAAGATAAGCATTTTTTTCTTTTATTTGTATGTTCCCCTTCAAACTGTATCCCCATGTTTATGTATCAAAATAAAATTCCTGATAAAATATACTGATGGGGAATCAATTTCGATTATGCATATTGCATACTCCTACGAGAAGCACTAAGGAGAGAGGAATACTGTGAGATATCTTGGATACATATACTACATGCTTGATTTACAACAATATATGGTACGCAGCTAATTGTAGTCCTGTCTTGGTACTTCTGTTAAAACGAAATACACTATATCACCTTTTTTCTCCTGGGCTTGAATGAGCCCCTTTTAAGGTGTTCCAGTAGATGACATCCCATATATATCACCCTATGTCATTGAAAACCAGATAAGCTTTAAAGTTCTTTCTTTTGGTACGCACATTCATTTTGAGCACCAATTATCACTTCAATTTATCTACTACACTATCAGGAACATGTCTCTTTAACCCCCTTTTTCAGATACTAGATACTGTATGAGATAGATAGATAGATAGATAGATAGATAGATAGATAGATAGATAGATAATAGATACTGTATGAGATAGATAGATATGAGATAGATAGATAGATGAGAGATAGATAGATAATAGATACTGTATGAGATAGATAGATGATAGATAGATAATAGATACTGCATGAGATAGATAGATAGATAGATAGATAGATAGATAGATAGATAGATAGATAGATAATAGATACTGTATGAGATAGATAGATAGATAAATAGATAGATAGATACAGGGCCGGACTGGCCGTTCTGGCATATGCCAGAAGGGCGGATGACCAGATGGGCCGGTCCAGCCGTCGAAAAGCCCAGACGAGCTGAGCAAATAATAATATGCCTCTCAGAGCTCTAGGCAGCTCAGCAGCAGGGGACCAGTCACACAGTGGTTTGCAGTCTCTCCCCATTGTGTCTATAACACAATAAGAGTGGCGGGTCTTGGCTGTCAGTCAGCGTCATGCAGCTTCACTGGCGATGTTTCACATTTCAAACTGCCCATTGTGGGCGGAGTCATAGAGCACTAAGTTGCCCGGCAAAAGGAAGATGAAGCAGCCTGCAAGCAGGAGCCCTCTCGCCAGAACAGTAGCAGTAAACCCCCCTGTCGTCCGATATACCCCTGGCTGGAGCAGATGGGGCCACTGTGAACAGTCCTGCCTCCTCTCAGATACCCGCAAATCGCGGCAATATGCTGTGAGGGGGCGGGGCCTATTGGTGTGAGGTGCCCGCCCCCATCAGCAACCTGCAGCATCAGCTACATCAAAAAGTGAGTGTGTGAATCTGTATACTGTGCTAGGGTGTGTATGATGTATGCATGTGTTAGTGTAATGTATAGTGTTAGGATTTATATATGTACAGCATACACACCGTATATATGTATATACACACAGTATATATATATATATATATATATATATACCCACAGTATGTATATATATATATATATATTATATACAGGGGCGGATTGGCCGTTTAAATTATCAGGAAAATTTTCCCGGAGGGCCGAGTAGACTGTCGTATGTGGCCCCCTACCACCCAGTAGCACATCACCCTTGTATGATAGGCAGCCTGCTGGCAGCTGACAGCGGCCCACCCATGGAGGAACTGAAATCGCGAGAGAGGATGCCGCTGTCTCTGGTGAGACCAAGGCACCCCGTCCCCACTCCACACGCATAAAGTACTGTGCCAGCAACAGACAGTCACACGCAGCATGGCAGAGGGAAAGCAGTTAGCGTCTGGCTGCCTAGATAAGTAACAACTTGGTGTGGGGCCGGCATGAAGCGTAAGTGGGGTATGTATTGCAGGAAGGTGCTGGGCTAGAGAGGTGACATCCCCACGCTCTGCAGCGCCGGCCTCATGCTCCTTCTCCAACCCAGTGTCTAGCACTATTACTGACCCCCCCATCCTAGTGTCTCCCATCTTGCCAGCCCAGTGTCTCCCCCATCCCTCCCCAACCAGCCCATTGAACCTATCTCACTGCCCCCACCTAGAACCCCCAGCCAGTCCAGTGAAAGGATCACCCTCATTCATCCCAGTGTTTCCCCCTCCCACCCCTATCTCGCTGTCTCCTTCCCATCCTGCCCTCTGCCACCCATTCACAAGATGTCAACCCTATCCAGCCCAGTGTCCCCCACCATTTCACTGACACCCCATCGCAGTGCCTCCCCCCTTCCCTCACCAATCAGCCCACCCCTCCCATCTAACTGCCTCCACAAAGAATCCCCAGCCATTCTAATCCCAGTGTCCTCCCCTCATTCAGCAAATCGGTATGAAATACTGCCGGCCGCATGGTTCGATTCCCGGCAGTGACAGCCGGACAAATGCAGAGATCCCAGCAGCGGAAGCCCGACAGCGCTGGAAATCCCGATCGTCCCTAAGGTAAGTATATACTAACCTCACCCCCCTAACCCTAACCCTCCTTAGGGGTGCCTAACCCTAACCTCCCCCCCCAAGTGCCTAACCCTAATCCCCCCTCTAAGTACCTAACCCTAACTCCCCCTTCCCCGCTGCTTAAACCTAAGTCCCCCAGGGGGGTGTCTAACCCTAAGTCCCCCCCCTGGGGGTTACTAACCCTAACCCTGCCTCCCCCTAGCCTAACCCTAACCCTCCCGGGGGGATGCCTAACCCTAAGTCCCCCCCGGGTGCCTTAGCCCTCCCCCCCGTGGCTGTCCGCTCGCTGCGCCCGGCATCCCTTCAATGGGGATGCCGGGCGCCGGTTTTCCGGCGTCGGGAAAATGACAGGCGTCTAGATATAGACGCCGGTCATTTATCCCATGCCAGGATACAGCAGTCGGGAAGCCAGCTGTCGGGATTACGTCAGCCGGCTTCCCGACTACATACCCAGTGTATCCCCTTCTCTAGCCTAGTGTTCCTCGCTCTTATCACCATCTCATTGCCCCCTTCCCACCCAGTCAAGTGCCCCCCTATATATTACCCACTGCCTCTCCCGATCACTCTCCCTCTGTCACCTGCTGCCTGTCACCCTCTCACCCACTGCCTGTCACCCTCTCCCTGTGGTCACTGCCCCTCCCCATCATCATCTCCCCGTCACTTCTCTCTCCTGTCATCCTCTCTGTCAGACTCTCCCAGATATCACCCTCTGCCTATGTTTAGGCCATTTACGGTACAGAGCAACCTTTTATCCTGAACACTCTGCTATAGGAATTGTATGTGTTTAAGATTTTTATTTAAGTGATTTACACTACGAAGAGTTATTCTTCTTTTTGTTTTGAGGGACTTTGTGAATTAGAGTTGACTACTGACGAGTTAAATCCACAAACATAGGATCTGCAGAACACCATACCAATAATCTGCTTACAAAAGGACAAAACAGAACGATAAGCTGGGCAACTTTTTTAACATCTATTTAGGACATTTTATTATTGGGTCTTTAGGAGGTATTGGTATGAGTTGCCGGTGCTCGGGATCCCGGGTGTTAGAATCCCAACGCCGGCATCTCGAAAGGGTTAAAATACCAACACTTATTTTTCAATATGCTAACTCTCCCCCTCTCCCTACCCTAACCCATCCTCTTTGGTGCCTAACCCTAACCTCCCCCCCCCTAGTGCCTGACCCTAATCTCCCCGGTGCCTAACCCTAACCCTCCCCCTAGTGCCTAACCCCCTAACACCCCGATACTTACCTTTGGTATCCTGGTGGGAAATAAAGAGGATTTGTAAGGACAGGACGTCCAGGGAGCAAAAGTGTCTATTTAGGGCTCTTTATATTGTCAGCTCAACAATGACAAGACGAAGGGCGAAGCCCATACTTACCTACTTTATAATTCTCCTCTCTGCGGATGGAGTTTTTGCAAGACGCGTCTGCATCATGACGTCATACTTAACAGAACCAACCAAATGTCTGACTACGGTACATGTATGAATCACCTGCAGGATGAGCTCTGTTGTTTGTATTTTAATAAAGAAAATGAAGTACACTTGTATGTTTCTCTAATATTAATTATATTTGTAATAGCATAGACCAAGAAGTGTGAGGAGGCGTCAGGACAGTAAGGGGAGGAGTCTATGCCAGGAACCAGGTGTTGATGTGATGTGGGCCTGTGTGCTTTAAATGCCAGGGCCTATATTTAGTCCCAGTCCGGCCCTGGATAGATAGATAGATAGATAGATAATAGACTCTGTATGAGATAGATAGATAGATAGATAGATAGATAGATAGATAGATATGACATAGATAGACAGACAAACAGGAATATACACAGGCAGGAAGATAGCTAGATAGGAAAGACAGATAGATACAATATACAGATAACTAGATTAGAAAGAAAGATGAAAGAAAGAATGGTAGGGAGAAAGAAGCCAGATAAATGATAGTTAAACAGATACATTAAAGAAAGATAAATAGATATGATTAGAATAATAAAGATAGATATAGATAAATGGACATAGGGCCTGATTCAGCAGTGCATGCAAGTGCACTGCTGAACACAGATTCTCGACGATTGGGAATCCGCGCAGGCGTATGATCTGTTCTGCGCATGTGCAGAACGGATCTGCGATCCTGTACGCAGACTGCCAGCAGACTGTTAGTGTTTGACAGTCTGCTGGCATTTGTGAGCGGGGAGGGGGCGGTGATGGCCTTCCCGAAACGGAGGTGTGTCACTACCACTGGGGGGGGGAGGGAAGAGGCCAGGCTCTCCGTCGGCTGACGGAGATTTCCTGGCCTCTTACTGACCCCATGGGTCACGCAGCCGGCCATTGGCCCGCAGAGTATCCGATGCTGCATTGGACAATGCAGCTCGGATACGTAATGCAGCAGGAGGCGTGATGCCCCCTGCTGCATTACCATAATTGCAAGGATTGCAATTGCAAAGCTGCCTGCGTGCACTACACACTACAGTATATGCCTGCGTGCAGCTTCGTAATTGCAGTCCTTGCTGAATCAGGCCCATAATACTGACAGATCATAGCAAAATATACATACATACATAGCTGCTAACCCAAACCACAATTTAATCATACAAAAGCAATATAAATAACAAAAAAGGTTAATATAAATGTATAAAATTCTTTTTAAAAGATATATATGGAAATTGTGCTATTTTAAACACCATGACACCCCCCCAAAAAAAAATATATAAGCAAAAAATTACCTTGTACAGTCAAAACTAAAAAAAAAAGTAACATGAAAATGCCAAGCCAATAAAATGAGCAAAGAAATCGCCAGATATACAGCATGTGACAATTAAAATACAGAGCTCCAGTCATAGTTAACTTCGTTACAGGCGATAGTATATATGGCCGGACCGAACGCAACACAGTAGTCAATGGGGAGAGATAACCCATGGGGATTATGTAATAGGTTACAAGTAGGGATGTGCGCCGTGTTATGGTTTTGGATCTGTATCTCCTAGTGTTTTGGATCTGGATTTGGTTTTGCCAAAACCACCCTTTGCGTGTTTTGGTTTTAGATCTGTATTTTTTTTCAAAATTGTATAAAAACTGCTAAAATCACATAATTTGGGCTTTTTTGTTGCTACAGTATTATTAATCTCAATAACATTTATTTCCACTCATTTCCAGGCAAAACCACCTCACAGCTCACAATATTGTTTTCATCCGGTTTAGGCCCAAAATTTGCACCAAGTTAGCTGGCTGACTAAGCTCAGTGGCACCAGTGGGCGGAACAAACATGTGGCAGTTCAACTTCCAACATGGCACATAAGGAAACATATGTTTTCATTAATCAAGAGGCCTGAGGGAGTTGGAGTATGTATGTAGTTGAATGCAGGGACAGGAAAGGTTGATTGGTAGAAAATTTAATTTATTGATTCAGAAGCAAACATATGAGGGAGGAGGGGAGAGCATGGGTGAACAATATGTACCATGTTTTGCACACAAAATCAACTTGGTGTTCTGAATATTTCAACAGAATTCTGGTACTATCGGTGTGGATATCGCATCATGCATTCTCAACTTATGGACCGCAGAGACTTCAAGCAACAAAATGTATAACTGTCAGGATTTTGCATGGGGGCGGGAGGCCAGAGACCCCCAGTTGTTAGAGGCTGGGTGAGTCTATTTGAACCAGCCTGTTAAACTCTCTGTAACAGATGCTTCCTCCCTGGGAACCAATGACATCAGCAACAAACTTCTCTATTGTCCGGTCTATTCTGGGGGGGTATAAAAATGTGTGCTCAAACACTGGGATTTTAGTCTTCTTGCTGAATGCTGAATGACGACGGGGTTTCTTGCTGATGCCTATCATCTGCTACGAAGCGCTGCGTATGTATACTGTACTTGGGTCTGTATAATTCCTTTGCGTCTAATTGTGTCTGGATCAATAGCGTGTAACTGACTGTACTTTTTACTTGAATAATACTTTGTGCTTCAGAACCACACGTTCCAAGTCTAGAGTCTTTTATTTACTGTATGACTGCATATGCAAATTAGCGTCATCCTTAGAGGTTTATAGGTAGGATTTTAGAAGGTACAGGCAGGGGTATAAAGAGGTTCAATTTCAATATCATTAGTTGGGGGCTCGTAGTAGTGAGGTCACTTACCTACTCACACAGCACATACGGCTATCGATATCTCAGCAAAGGGTGGAGTGGCCACATGCAGGGTTTTCCTGTAACCGCTTTGTGCTGAAAGATCGCTATCCATTTTCGTATGAGCAAAGGAAGCTGACTAGAATCCAGGGACAAGAAAGGAAAAAGTCTGTTTTCCTTTGTTGATAGAACCTAACATTTAAAAGGGGTGCCGCAGTATTGAGTACGCGGTTGAGTCGCAGTTTTGCGCACAGTAAAGACGCACTTTTGCGTACGCAGCTAAAAAGTCATTATACGGTTGTGTGATACTCGCATTATTGTGTATGCGGCTGGTCGCACAATAGCGTATACGTACTTCCGGTTCTGCTGCCACGTGTTTAAACAAAGCCGTTGAAAAACAACCTTTTTCAATTGTTATCAATATCTGGGTTAACGTTTGTTTTTGTGCACAGGAAAAAAGTGTGTAACAGTGAATATTTGTTGGACAAAGTTAAGGGTATCGTATGATCCTTAAGGGCTAGGTGCAAGGGTTAGTCTAGCCGCTCGGTAAGTAGGTTTACCATTCTATACACAGTAGCAGGTGTACATGTTGTCTTTGTTGTAGAGAGGTGCGTGGAAGTGGCCGACATATAAACTTCCATAGGTGTGGAAGTTGCCTTACTAAATCTTATCCGGGTGTGGAAGTTGCCTTTTTCAAATCTAATCCAGGTGTGTGGGCGCCACGTCTTAAATCGTCCACAGGTAAGTGAAAGTATCTTGATTGTCTTTCACCAGTTTAAATCTTTATTGAAAAGCGTAGGATTTTGTCTCAGAATGGGAGCCATGCAAACAGTAGAGATGTTAGACAATGATGTGCTGCTAATGGAGGCGCCGATCGGATCGGCCCGTCGTATTATGCATACTAAGTACGGTACTTATGCAATAAGGTATTGTGATGTATGGTTTAAAATGACGATGAAGAGTGTTAGACCGTTTTCCAGAATTGGTAGTTTTGATAAGGATGTATTAGATAATGTCCGGGATCACATCAGTGTGATGCGCTCCCGAGAGAAATAGGTCAAATATTGTGAATGTTTAAAATTGTGGCAGCATGAAGGGGATGCATGGCTTAAAAATGTGCAAGCGATGCAAACTAGCGTTGCGAGCGTATTTGCCAGAGAATGCATCCGCAACGCTGAATTGCAATACGGGCGAGCCGCAAATTGGTGCGCACGTGCGGTAAGGTAGCGTTGTGGAAAGTATTGCCAGCAGTTCACGCTCACCTCCCCCACCTTATGTGGATGGAGGTGCAAGTACAGTTACCAAAAATACCCATAAAAATTTAACAAGCAATTTGTACCCCCTCTTAAGTAACCATAAAGAAAATGTTTATGATGTGGATGATGAGCCTATTGTAATGTCTGCCATTTCCCATGCTGTACAAATGATAGATGCTGCATCACCACAATCACGAGTGGTGCCGCCATCTCCATCGGTAACAGCAAGGGAAGTGTTAATGCCCTCTGCACCCGTAGAGGAAGTTGTTCATACCATACGTAGCAGCAGCAGATTAAACCCCCAACCAGGTAACCAGGTCAGAGGTAGCAACGCTACCGGTCTGCATCCCATTCGGACGATAACTGTTCCGAATGGAAATGCAGATGCGAACGGTGTAGTGCCCACGAGGGAAGTAGTAATGCATTGTCCATGGACAAGAGCAGAACTAAATTCCATCATAAATGATTTCCCCGATCCCAAAAAGGAACTAGCCAAATGTCAAAGTATTTGAGAAATTTGGGTAGTTCTCATGAACCAACTAATAAAGATTCACGTGTGGTGTTAAGGGCCTGTCTGCCACGCAATACCAACGTGACAAAATTTATCACGGATTGTGTATTGGACGTTGACGTTCCCTTAACAGACCAAGTAAACCAAGGTAACATTTCCCGCATTGTGACTCAATTGGGTATATATTTTCCAGTAGTAGTTAACTGGAACAAAATTTTCACAATCAAGCAAAAGGAGAGTGAAACTGCAGAAGACTATTGCGACCGGGCTCTGCAGGCTATCACCCAGTACACTGGGATAGAAGATATTAAAGATAGCACTCACTACAGGGGAATGATAGTCACGGTACTCATGGATGGTCTGAAAGAGAATTTAAAGACTCGGGTTCAGAACTCACAGCCTGGCTGGAGGGGACTCACAATAGATAACCTCATAGAGTCTGCCATAGAACATGATAAAAACATCTCAAAAAAGAGGGAGATCCAGAGCGAAAAACTAATGGCTGTAAGTATCCAAGCTCTGGAGGGAATGACGGTAACATCACAGCCAACAGACACACTCGCACCTGCACACACACTCACTAACCCCACACAACAACAAACACAGCTCTATTCCGCTAACCCAATCCAACCACAGGTCCCATACTCATATCCCCCACAATACCCTTACCCTCCATATCCTTACCCATATCCACTACCTTTGCCCTCTGCTCAAACCTCACAACAACACGTTTTCACCTGATCCACGGACAGGGCCGGACTGGGACTAAAAATAGGCCCTGGCATTTAAAGTACACAGGCCCACCTCGCGTCAGCATGTGACTCCTGGCATAGACTCCTCCCCTTACTATTCCTGACTCCTCCCACTTCTTAGTAATTATATTTGTAAGAGTATAGACTATTTGAACAACATACAAGTGTACATCATTCTCTATATTAAAATACACATAACAGAGCTCACCGTGCAGGAGATTCATACATGTGTCATAGTCAGACATTTGGTTGGTTCTGTTAGCTAAAGCTGACGCTTCATTGGTGTAGGTCACACACAAAGAAAGGGAAAGGCATTTTCCCAATAACCAAGACCTAGCTTAGCAGCTGTAGAGGATTAAGGTGGGTACACACTAGAAGATTTTATGCACGATTTGGCTGATTACGACACATTGGAACGACAAATCGTGCAGTGTCACTGCCGATGCGTTGTCCCGCTCATCGTCAGCGACATCACCCATCGGACCAGCTGCAGGTCCGATAAGCGACCTAGTCAGCGAGGGCCATGCTATTGAATGCAACATGGCCCCCGCCATCGCGATGTCGCTCCCGACATTGGCAAGTGTATATGCACTTGCCGCTGCCAGGACCAGCCAGGGCGCATTGCTAATGAAGTCGGTGTACACTAGACATCGTCTAGTGCATAGGTTCTCAAACTCGGTCCTCAGGACCCCACACAGTACACATTTTGCAGGTCACCCAGCAGCTGCACAGGTGTAATCATTACTCACTGACAAATTTTAAAAGGTCCACATGTGGAGCTAACTATTTCAGACCTGGAAGACATGCACTGTTTGGTGTCCTGAGGACTGGGTTTGGGAACCTGTGGTCGTGTGGTAGTTTTAGGGCAGAAGAACACAGAAGAGGACGCATCTGTGCACACCGAAGCAGAGTCATACAGTAACTACACATTTTGGTATCCTGTGTAGTTTTCACAGTAGGATTTTGTTAGGGCATTAGTGATCACCAGAAAAGGGGAGTGCCTCTCTGTGAGGGGCATGGTCCACTTTCTATCACTCATACAACAGGAAAGGAGACAGATGATGGTTGAATTGAATGAATATTAACATGAGCCAAAAACACCCAAACCACAGCATAATTTATGACCTCACCTACTAAAGATACACAAGGAATACACAGTAAACAAACATTTGGATAGAAAATAATAATACACAGAATTTATCTCACATTTACTACTAACTATCTGCTCAGCAACATGTGGGAAGGAGCCGCACGCACACTCCTCCTCCTCACCCGGGCAGCGGACATGACACAGTCACACCTGCACTCATGTGAGGGGGGCTGTGGAGTGCGACACTGAGCCTGGATTCACGCAGTGACAGCAGGCCTGATGCCGGAGCCTGTGGGGGTATCACTGCTCACCTCCCCCCAAAAAGGCCTATGCTACACTGAAGGGCTCCAGATTCAAAGCATGGCACACAGTAGGGCTGCCTGTTCAAATCCAGACAGCAGATGCCTGATAGGATCAAGGTCCCGACTGGGCAGCTAAGTACCCTAACCCTCCCCTGTCCCCCTCTAACCCTCCCTTATGGTGCTTAAACCTAACCTCCCCCTTAGTGCCTAACCTACCCCCAGGGGTGCCTACCCCCCCCTTACTGCTCCCTAAACTTAACCCTTCCATGGGGGTGCCTAACCCTAACCTCTGCCTGGGGGTGCCTAACCCTCCCCCCTAGGGGTGCCGAACCATAATCTCCCCCCAAACCTAACCCTAACCTCGCTAGACTCCCTAAACCTAACCGTCCCCTCCCCCGCAGCTAACGCTAGGGGCGCCCCGGACTTACCTTCGTTTGGATGGCATCCTCGGCGTCGGGATTATGACAGGCGTCAGTAATTTGGCACCTATCATAAATCCCTAGCCGCATTCCGGTGTCGGGATTGTGACCCAATTCATAGTATGACAAGCAGTAGGGCGCCATATCAATATTTCTCAGCACATCTTCAGCAGTTCCAAATTGATGTACATAATAATTACAAAAATAATGTTTATATGAAGTAAGCTGAGCCCTGCCAAGGGGCCAATTTATTGTGGTGCATCTCCTAAACTAATGCATTGGCCCACAGCCTTAAATGAAAAATAAATATTTTTCTTTCTCTGTGAAAATGCTAATAAATATTGCACACAGTATTTTAAAAGAATTACCATGTACGGTACATCAGACTTATCGTTTACTTCATTTATCAAAATTGGTGACAGAGCTAAATACCCTGAGGCCTATTTCTCAAATTGTCTTCAAATGACAAAATACAAAGTATTTTTTGGTCCGATTCATTAAAAATAAAAAAAGTTACCACTGCTGTCGAGGGATGCTCTGTTCCCTGACAACACTGCCAGACAGGGGTGACAGTAGTCTTACCACTTACCAGGCCAATCAGGTATCGGAGAGACCCTGCAAGTTCAGACTTAAATTTGAAGTTCCAGATTCTACAAAAAATAATAAAATAAAGTTTGTTAAAAAAAAAAAAAAAAAAAAAAAAGAACAAAGGGGTATTTTCATCAAACCTACTTTTTACCATAATTACTGTATGTATCACATTTGTACTCATTAAAATAGTTAACGCAGGAGATATGACTTATCTCCTGGTTATGTCAGTGTCCGTTAATTTCAACACTCCCCATATAGTAATATGGGGATGTTGAAATTCTTATTTTCATCATGCTGTAAATGTACGCCATCTGCAGATGGCGTACATCCTCCAAAAGGGCTCACAAGCTGCATTTTAGATGTCATGGCAGCTTGTGCTTGTGTAGCAATTGTCTGGCTCCCGCTTCGGTGGTGCGCTCCTCCCTCTCTTCGTGTCAGCGGCCGCCCTCTCCTCCCTTAGCTGGACACTTCTTACCCCATCCGCTGCTGACTACAAGATTGTCCGGACCTGTGACCTTCTCCTGCAGCATTCATACCTTGGCGCTGCTGCTTGTTTTTACATAGGACACTACTGTCCTACAGGGCACTAGTAAGTGTGAATTGTAAAACATTATCTAATTTAAATGAATTTAAACAACAGACTCTTGTTTAATAGACTTGTTATTTTAAACATATATATATTTTTGCAATGTCATTATTTCACTTATTATTATTTAATTATCCATATAGATTCTAATTTGTGTACACTTCCGGCTATGCGCACTAAATACAATGGCAGAGTTAATCAGGGTATGAAAATATCACATCTGAAAAAAAAATTACGCAGAAATGGCATTTTTTCGGATGTGATACTTATGTAGATTCTGCATGATGAATACAACCGAAAATTTTGTAAAAATTAATGAGAATTCTAAACTAAATTAACACTAAACAATTTAACGGCCACAAAGAGTGATAATTAGGATTCCACCATGCAAAGCATGGGGTAGGCATTGCAGAATACCCCGAGTGAAAACTACCGCTGAATCAGGCCCTATCTCAAGTGGTAAACACAAGTTCACTGTTGATCGCATATTTGCGATTATCGGGAAGCAGCGCAGGACCCATTCTGCAAGTGTGCAGAATGGGTCCTGTGTAGACGCACATGAATGCCTCTGCCTGACTGACAGACAGAGGCATTTAAGGGGAGGTGCGGGGGTGGTGTCAAACGCCGTTCCTGGAAACGGGGGTATGTACACCCCGTTTTCCGGGAGTGGCTAGCCCAGGATCTGCGTTGATTAAGGCTTACTCAGCTGGTTAGGGGTCCAGAGCCGTCCACCATCACGACCATCGATAACTGATGGCGCAATTGTGATCCCAGCCTGTGACCGCAAATGCAGCAGGGGGTGTCATACACCTCCTGCTGCATTTGTATTATTGCAAGAATTGCAATTGCAAGGCTGACTACGTAGTCAGCTTTGCAGTTGTGATCCTTGCTGAATAAGGCCCATAATCTTCACTATAAAGAAAGGGGACTTTAAAAATAGGCAAAATCCCTAAAACTTGCAAAAACATCTAGTTATCCCATGGGGATGTAGTTATGATCCTGTTAATTGGGATGACGGCACTCAGAGTGCTGACACTGGAATCCCCACACCAGGCAGAATCCTGGTACCAGCATCTCAACAGTAAGGGTTAGGGCATACTTGCCGACATTCAGCTCCCTCCTTCCGGGAGGGAGCTGAATGCCTGCATTCTGTGGGGGGCGTGGCCGGACTATTATGCCGTTTTGGGGGCGGGGCCGGAAAAAAGGCATTGTGAAGCAGGGGGCGGAGCCACGATGACGCGAATCAACGTGAATCGCGTCATCGGGCCCCACGGCAGCGGGGGTTTTTACTAGTTGTCTGGGGGGGTAGGCGGCAGCCGGGAGGCTTGCCTGCCTTTCCGGGGGGTCGGGAGCGGCACCCGATATTCGGGAGGCTCCCGACCAAATCGGGAGGGTAGGCAAGCCTGGGTTAGGGTGCGGGGGAGGGTTAGTGTGTGTCGGGGGGGATGGGCGATTGAGGTTAGGCTGCGGAGGGGAGGGTTAGCCTACTCACCAGTAGGTGTCAGTATTATAACCCAGTCAGGATATATGTACCCACCCCATCCCTTGATTTAGGGCTTTTTGCCTTTGATAAATAGACGGCTATATTTAAGAATTATTTGATTCATCTTTAAAATGAAAGTAGACAATCTGTTTAAAGTCTTAATTAAGCATCATTTCTGAATGGGGATAGAAAGCAATAAAATCAGTGACTGCCCTGCAAGTCTCTTTGGGGGCGATTCAATTCAATGAGAATTGAATAGCGCCAGAGAATGTCGGTTATCGCGCCTTAACAAGTGTGTTAAGGCACGTTAACCGGCATTCTTTGACCAAAGTGCTGGGCGCGCGGCTGTTAGCGCCGCGCTAAGCAGAAAAACAGTTGTGCGACCGGCACTTTGGTCGGATTTCTCCTCGCATCCCCAGGGGGGTGCGAGAAGAAATCCTTAGAGCGCCCAAACAGCGCGGTGTATTGAATAGCTGCGGGAGCTCCCTCCCGCGGCTATTCAACATCGCGTTGAATTGAATTCCCCCCTTTGGTAACAAAAATGTTCCAGAGAAATATGATGTAAGTAGAGTCATGATCTGAGTGGTGTTTAAAACTATACCTTTTCATATCAGTCTGAAAAAAAATCTATTTCAAGTAGATCATTATATTTTATGACAACTTTTTGTAGTATGCTGATGTACTAACCAGAATCCCCACCAACTTAATAAAGGCCTGTAATATTTTAAACTAACATTTCTTGTCCTGTTCCCATGCTTGGAGCTAGCATCCCCTCCTGTTTCTTTGTCCTATGATCAACTTGACAGAACTATTCAAAACACAGGTATCGATTTTTCTACTTTTAGGTTATGTAATTAATCCATGGACTAAGGGCCTGATTCAGAGCCGGACGCAATTAGCGCTCGCTCATCCAGAAAATAGGGGTGGCTATTCAAATCAACCGTTCGCTCTTTGCGGTCTGTTCACGCCTCTAGGTCTGAACGAGCGAACAAAACTTGCGGTCGTTTTTTGAAAAAATACGCCCCCTGGCCGCTCGCATCCTACATCATGTCTGCTATTTATTAGATTAATCGAGTACATCGACCAGCATATGAACTGCTCGCTATTCTTGGGGTTGGTTTTTGCTACCACAATTTTGCGAGCAGTTTTGGCTATAAAATAACCCAGTGATGTGGTCAATGACGCTGCTGTTTTAATTATGCATACCCATAAAACGCCCGTTTTGACCTTTAAGCACGCCTGCGTTCGGATCTTCACTCCCCGTTTTCAAGCACCTTCCCCCGTTACCACCCACATACGCCTACTCCTGTCACTCAAATTATCAGGCATTCGCTATTTTGCGAGCACATGAATTTTGACCGCACTGACTGGTTCGCGCATGCGTATAGCGATCCATATGCATGCGCAGTTGGGCAAACATCGCTCGGAGCGAACGAGCGGCCGCTTACGAGCGGCTCTGAATCAGGCCCTAAGCTCTAAACAGAAGTATAATGTGCAGATCTGAACATACTCATGCAGCAAGTGTTACAGCATGCTTTTCTGAATCAACTGTTGTGCTCTAACATCTAAAAAAACAGTAAGTTGACATACAAGGCTCTCCAGCCTTTTAGAACAACAAGTCCCAGCTTGCACTGTGGCAGGGTATTCACAGCCTTGTCATTCCACAATGCTGGTGAGCCACAACAACTGACAGGCTTTCACTCAAACAAACACACACTAGTGTGAGTGTGACACTGACCAGGCTCTACCTTTGTGTTGCTGTTGGCTGCTGCATGCACTGCAATCTCTCTCTCCAACTTCTTTCAACCTGTTTCCCTGCAATCAATCAGTGTATGTAGGGGGGAGTGTCTAAGCTTCGATTGGCTGAGTGACAGTGTCTGATGTATCACTCAGTCAATCGGAGCACTTCATACACTGTTGAGAAGATCCTGCTCCGATCAGGTAACTTCTCAGTGTTGGAGCATTCTGCAAAGTTTAAACGAAGACTGCATAGGGGTGGGCCACCTAGTCCTGCCAAATTCAGTAAACTATAGTACAGTATAGACTGTGACCAGCCCGTATTTGCATTGCCCCGCCCCCGATGGTAGTGGGCGGAGCTACCAAGCTGGGGGGTGGGCATCAGGGGCCGGGACCAGTGCCGTGCGTGTGACCCTGAAGCTGTTTCTTTAGAAAAACTGCTGCTGCTCAGCTGCATTGGACCTGCCCATCTGGTCATCGGCCCTTCTGGCATTTGCCAGAACTGCCAGATGACCAGTCCGGCCCTGTCCACGGACATGTTTTAATTGTAAACAAACAGGACACTTAAGTAGAAATTGTACAGTAAAACGAGTAGGAACCCCAAATCAGGGAAGACCTGGATTTCCCCATTAGGGATATGCACAGAGACCAGCAAACATTCAACAGGCACCAGCTCCAATTGTGGCCGTAAATGCTTTATTGGAGAATGGTAGCCAACGCTAGTGGTCAGGTCATACCTGTAGTCTACAGATAGTCAGGTTAACGGGAAGTACTAGGGAAGAACCGGTCATGATGGTTGATGTAGCCGGTACTGAATATCCTTTTCTTGTAGACACAGGGGCGACCAGGACAGTGATGAAATCTCCCGCTAATTTACAGGCGACCAACGAGACAGTACCAACAATGGGTGTAACAGGTAAAGTGGAACATTATCCTTTAACAAAGTCCACAGAGGTTACTATTGGGCCATTGCATACCAGACATTCTTTCCTTCTGGCTGCTGCAACCCCTACTAACCTGCTGGGAAGAGACTTGTTATGTAAAATGGGATGTGTTATATATTGCACCCCTGATGGTGTATTTATAGATATCCCAAAGAGAATTGCACACGAGGTACGGGATATGTTGGACACTCCTCAAAGGATAATGTATCACTCTACAAGTTTAAATGAAAATCCATCACAGGTAGATGAAATGTTGTCCCAAATTCCCTTTGGACCAAGGATGGACAGGACACTGGATTAATGGCAAACGTAAGCCCTGTAATGGTAAATTTAAAAGGCGGTAGGCAAGCTCCAAAAATTCCCCAATACCCACTAAAACAGGAGGTAGAATTAGGGGTGTTTCCAATAATTGAGCGATTATTGCAACAGGGAATTTTAGTTCATACAGCTAGTGTAGCCAACAGTCCCATTTTTCCAGTAAAGAAGAGTGGTGGGAGGGGTTATAGGCTGGTACAAGACCTTAGAGGTGTTAATAAGGTAGTAGAGAGCCAATTCCCTGTAGTGCCAAATCCAGCTGTCATCCTCATGCAGATCCCACCAAATGCAACCCATTTCACTGTCATTGACCTCTGTTCTGCTATCTTCTCTGTGCCTCTCCACCCTGACTGTCAGTACCTATTCGCATTTACATACAGAGGTGTGCAATATACATGGACACGATTACCCCAAGGTTTCATAGACAGCCGCAGTATCTTCTCCCAGGCATTGCACGACTGTTTACAATCTTTTCAACCTGCCAATGGATCTGTTCTAATTCAATATGTGGACGATTTATTACTATGTTCTGACTCGTTTATGTCATGTTTGAATGATACTAAACTTTTCTTACTTCATCTCTCACATACAGGACACAAGGTGGCTAAGGACAAACTACAGCCGTGCCAATCCAGAGTAAAATATTTGGGACACTGCCTAACCCAGGGGTTACGACATCTTACAAATGATAGAATCCAGGTCATACAAAACATGACACTGCAGCAGAATCAACAGCAAATTCGTACCTTCTTGGGAATGTGTGGATATTGCAGAATGTGGATCCCAGGTTTTTCTATTTTGGCCTTGCCTTTACAGGAATTAGTCTCTTCCTCAAAGCCTGATCGTGTCATACACACAAAGGAATCAGAGCAGGCTTTCCTTAATCTTAACGATAGCCTGACAAAAGCTCCTGCATTGGGAATACCTGATTATGAAAAACCTTTTGATTTGTATTGTATGGAAGCCGATGGTTGTGCTGCAGGTGTCCTTACACAAAAACATGGTGATGCCAGTAGGCCCGTAGCATACTACAGTGCCCAATTGGACATGGTAGCAAGATCACTCCCCACTTGTTTGAGAAGTGTAGCAGCTACCGCTCTATTGGTGAGTAAAAGTGAGAACGTAGTACAGGGCCATGATATGATTGTCTACACTCCCCATGCTGTATCTGCTCTGTTGAACTCAGGTCAAACCAGACACGTCTCTTCAGCTAGGTTTACCAAACGGGAAATAGCCCTAATCGCACCCACAAACATCACTGTTAAACGTTGCAGCACGCTGAATCCAGCAATGTATTTACCATATGTACAACATGATGTACAAATGGTGGAGGGAGACGAGTTGCTGGCGGGAGGTGAGTTCAGCGGACATAATGATACGCATGATTGTATGACATATCTGAATCAGACCTTTACTGCTAGATCTGACATAAATGACACACCTCTAGAGAATGTGGATATGACTTTTTATACAGATGGGAGTTGTCATAGACAAACAGACACAGGTGAATTATGTACAGGTTATGCTGTTGTAAATAACACAGACATCATAGAAGCTAAACCTCTTGGTCCTCCTCACTCAGCCCAGGTGGCAGAGTTAGTAGCACTAACTAGAGTGTGTGAACTGGCAGCAGGCAAATCTGCTAACATTTACACTGACTCGAGGTATGCGTTCGCGGTGGTGCACGATTTCGGGGCTCTATGGTGTCTGAGACATTTTATGACAGCAGCAGGCACACCAGTTGCACACTCCCGGCACATAAAACATCTTTTAGAGGCAATCCAACTGCCCAAAACAGTGGCAGTAATTAAATGTAAAGCCCATACATGTGAGGATGACCCGGTGTCACTAGGCAACAACAGGGCCGATGAAGCTGCAAAATGGGCAGCAGGGTTGAAAATTTTTTCTTCGACTGAAAAAATGATGTCTTTCCAAACAATTGATATGCTGAAATTAATTGAGATGCAAAATTTGTGTTCAATTCAGGAAAAATCCATTTGGAAGTCAAGTGATGTGGGCAAGAGTCCTCCGGGCTCTGGAGGGATGGACAAGGTAAACCAGTAGCCCCCAAGGCATATTACCCCAGCCTGGCTGAGGAATCACATGGTCTGACTCAACTGGGAAAACAAGGTATGTGCAAGTTGGTGAGGGCATACTGGTGCGCACCAGGGTTTTCTTCACAAGCAGAAAAGATAGCAATGTCCTGTCTGACCTGCTTGAGGAAGAACATAGGGAAAGCGATCCCTACCGAACCGTCCCACATTCCACCGACTGATGGACCTTTCCAGGTGATACAAATTGATTTCATCCAATTACCACCCTGCAGGAACCTTAAGTATGTATTAGTGTGCTCCGATGTATTTTCTAACTGGGTTGAGGCCTACCCAGCGGCCACTAATACTGCTGCGTTTACTGCCAAGAAAATAGTCCAGGAATTTGTATGCAGGTACGGTATCCCTAAAATCATCGAGAGTGACAGGGGTACTCATTTCACAGGTGATGTTTTTCAAAATATGTGTAAGCTGATGGGTATTAATAGCCGACTTCATACCCCCTACCGACCGCAGGCCAGTGCCAAGGTAGAGAGGATGAACGGGACTATTAAAAATAAGTTAAGCAAAATTATGGCAGAGACTGGACAGGAATGGTCAGAAGCGTTACCTTTGGTCCTACATAGCATAAGGACCACTCCTAGACCCCCTCTAAATCTGTCCCCATTTGAAATATTGTTCGGTAGACAACCTCATTTGCTTATGTCCACAGGAAGACTTGAAGAGTAACAACAAAGTAACTGTAAAGTATCTTATATCAATGAGTAAGCAGTTAAAGCAACAGCAGCAGAAACTGAAATTGTTGTCTAATGATATGCCTGAAACGTACTGTCATGATGTTGAACCAGGAGAATATGTTATGATCAGAAATTTATTGCGTTCAGGTTGTTTGACTGATCGGTGGGAAGGTCCATACCAGGTGCTGCTGACGAGTACTACATCTTTGAAGGTGGCCGAGAGAGATACCTGGGTCCATTCCACTCACTGCAAAAAGGTCAATCAACCGGTGGAGAAACAAGTCGGAGACAAGGCTGATAGTGTGGACCTGTCGCTCGCGAGCTTGTTCCGGGAGGATTGAAAAGGTCGTAGTGAGATACCTGAACTGAAAAATTTTGCAGGACTTGTTGTGACAATGGACGGGCCTGCTGTGTTCATTTTCATATTCTCTTTTAGAGTGTTCACCATCCTGGTCAGTTCGGGGATATCCAGTGTCTGTGATGGGGGACCGATTGAGGAAACAGGAGCTGATGGCAGTGCTGATGGAGTGGAGTCAGGAGGAATGCAATGCCAATCAGGGGAGTGTCTGACCAATCTTAGTACTGTTATTGTTAAGAGAGCTGTCATTCCGGATACTCGGGGAAGGTGTGGAGGGTTATCGTCTGAAGATTCCCGTATTTGTGAGCTTTGTGGGTCCCTAGTTGATGAGAACTGTATCCAATGGTGCCAACCTAAATATAACCTGTACTGGGGTGGGTATCCTTTAGAGGATTATCATAGCATGGTAGGCAAAGTGTTAAATCAAACTGATTGCTGGGTGTGTTCACATGTGCCACAGGGACAGCATAACGTAGGGTTGGTGCCATTTCTGTTGAATACCACGGAAATTTTAGAATTACAAATAGGGCAAACCTTGGATGGAAAATTTCTCTCATTCAAACCATCTCATTTCAAACTCTATCAATTCCAAGTAGATAGATCACTTTTGTGTTTAAACATAACCAACCCCAATAAACCCGGGAGTTGGGAAGTGATGGGGAATAATCAGACGATGACCTTCTCACAAAGAGCTGATAATGAGTCCATAAACCATGATCTGTTACGCTCAATTAAATCTAGTGGGAAACATTTTATGTATCGGTATACACTGAGTTCCACCCAGGAGATCATTGGTATGGTGCCAGTTGGTTATTGTGCTAAAATAATACAGCCAGAGACTTGCATGAACTAGATGGAAAACCCAGAAATAGGATTGTTTGCAAGAGAAATGTGCTTAATGATAATGATGCATACCATCCCTTATGTTCTCCCTGATAATGTATATTTTGTATGTGGAAGAAAAACGTATAAATGGCTCTTCCCAAATTCCGAAGGTTTGTGTTACCTGGGAAGAGTAGTCCCAGAAGTTATGACCCTCACACATGTTGAAATGCTTGGTATACATAAAAACACACCATCACCATATCTTCACACGCAATATGAACACAGAGGCAAAAGAAATGTGATACCTGGTGATGTGCATAAAGCCGCTCAGTTAATTAGTGAGACAACTGGCTTTCAAGTTGTAGTGGCACTGGATCCCACCAGGATCGCTCGGGGAACATTAAATTTTAGATATATTCAGGAACTTGCTAAATTGATAGATAATATCACCGAGATGTATGATAACACATTCAAGTATACAGGGAGAGAATTGCAAGCATACAAGAAAGAACTGGTGCAACACAGGCTAGTGTTGAATTATTTAACTGCTGTTACTGGAGGGTATTGCGTAACGTTAGCCACCCAATTTGGAGTAAAATGTTGCACCTATATCACCAATGATACCAGCGACCCTAAGGAGGTGATAGACCGGAAGATGGATGAAATCCTGCAGCTAAAGTGGGAATTTCGTAAGAACCATAATGCTTCAGTGGCTGAAGTAGGTGAAAAGATAGAAGGATGGGTGTCATGGCTGAACCCAGTGAAATGGTTCTCAGGTCTAGGGGAATGGGTCCAGGAAGTGATCGCCAGCATAGGCAAATTCTTGATCCTTATACTAATTGTCATCATAATAATTGGCATATGCATCCGGTGTGTTCCTATTGTGTTGAAGTGTGGAAAATGTAAGAATAGAGTAAAACGAAAGAATGAAATTATGATGGTGGTCAGTATGAATACCGAGGTAAATACAGAACTGCATTACAACCCTGAGCTAGGAAATACCATCATTTAATGTACTATATTTAGACATGCATAGAATGTATTATTGAAATGTTATTTTTAAAACACCTCAGATAATGTAAAGTCTCAATTCCCCTCCAAGACTGCTTTTATAAGACAGGTGCATTCCCACACCTTTCACATGATCTTCCAAGATCCGTGGTGTGTGTATAATAGTAGTTTTATGTCCTCACCCAGAGACACATTATTGATGGATTAAGAACCACCTTGTGCCATCCCATAATAACACAAAATAATATGTAAATGTAAGCCTAAAATAAAAATTCCAATAACAGATTGTGATAGCATATTGTTTGCTATCAAAGGGTGGACTGTCAAAGCTGGATAATTGGCTGAGACAAGACCAGTTTAAAATTGTATCGCAGCGACGCCATCTTGCGACTGGCCGCAAGACGCCATTTTAGAAAATGCGATCGCAAGACGCCATTTTGCGAATGGCCGCCTAAGCGCCATTTTAGATAAACACACTTTAATACATGTGTCGATATTACTATTACAAACATGCGATTGCATCTTTCACTATTTCTCATACACACATTGATACGCACAATTGCGCTGTTAACTAGTCGCATATTAGAGAATGCATAAGACTTTGTATGAAATCGCTGTTTTATTAGCTTTATGCGCACGCATCTGCCCCAAGCTAACAAGCATCCTTATATCAAACCCCGCATACTCACACATTACATATTCACACATAAGGTTTAATAAGCTTTAAAGTATAAGATTTAAGTTGGTTCAGTTAGTATAAATGCTGTGAAATAAAGATATTTGATAACTAGGGTTTTATACATGCTAAGAAAGCCGTGTTTGGTTTTGTACTGATGCGTACTGTTTCAACAGAATTCTGGTACTATCGGTGTGGAGATTGCATCATGCATTCTCAACTTATGGACCGCAGAGACTTCAAGCAACAAAATGTATAACTGTTAGGATTTTGCATGGGGGCGGGAGGCCAGAGACCCCCAGTTGTTAGAGGCTGGGGAAGTCTATTTGAACCAGCCTGTTAAACTCTCTGTAACAGATGCTTCCTCCCTGGGAACCAATGACATCAGCAACAAACTTCTCTATTGTCCGGTCTATTCTGGGGGGGTATAAATATGTGTGCTCAAACACTGGGATTTTAGTCTTCTTGCTGAATGCTGAATGATGACGGGGTTTCTTGCTGATGCCTATCATCTGCTACGGAAGCGCTGCGTATGTATACTGTGCTTGGGGTCTGTATAATTCCTTTGCGTCTAATTGTGTCTGGATCAATAGTGTGTAACTGACTGTACTTTTTACTTGAATAATACTTTGTGCTTCAGAACCACACGTTCCAAGTCTGGAGTCTTTTACTTACTGTATGACTGCGAACACAAATTAGCGTCATCCTTAGAGGTTTATAGGTAGGATTTTAGAAGGTACATGCAGGGGTATATAGAGGTTCAATTTCAATATCGTTAGGCCATAAACATTCCTGGACATTTTTGGCATTCAGCAACCGCATGTCAAAGATTGCAAAAGATTGCAGCAGCAGTGGCAGTTCAATTTCCAACATGGCACATCAGGAAACAAATGTTTTTATTGTTCAAGAGGACTGATGGAGTTGGACTATGTATGTCGTTGAAGACAGGCAAAGGAAGACTTGATTAGCAGTAAATTTTATTGAATATTTTTTTCTGAAGCAAATATATGAGGTAGGAGGGGAGGAGGGGAGGCATTTACAAAACAGAATCCTTGAGTGCTATGCCTGTTGCTGCTGGGAGTGGATTTTTATCCCAGAAGGGGACCAGGAAGATTACTAGTAGTACTTTAAAAAACAATTGACTGTTAAACAATCCTTTGCAAGGGGGAGCATTTATGACAGCAGTCACCCAGTTGCATAGCAGATCACTGATGCCATAACATCTATGCTATGCTAGTATTAGATGTGCATCCAATATACACCAATAATTCAGTGGGTTTTAGAGAGTTAATTGAGGTCCTGGGTCCCCACTTCCAAATCCCATCAAGATTCCACTTCACTAGAAAAGCAATTCCCAACCTGTACAGGGACATTAAAAAAACTTAATTAGTCGCCTCCAAAATGCCATTGTACCCACTGTCCACTTAACCACAGTTACGTTGACAAGCTGAACAGAGTAAATGCAAGATTTAAGATATAAGGTTCAAGTCATACATTGTGTTCTTCCTCCCAATGGACACAGATCTGAAGAGATGCAAAGAGCTGTTGGTAAGCAAATTGTCAGCTCAACGCAGAAAAACGCTTAAGGCAGAGAAAATCCCTGTACATACCACTTCTCAGTATGTACTAAAGGGGTTTCCTCTGCCTGCAGCCTGCCAGTGCTAAGTGCAGGCTACAATATTGCACTGCACCTGGGGCACTTAGCACTGCCATAGACACCTATGGTCACTTAACGTCAGGTGTCTTCTCCAGGGCTGATACCACCTCCTGTAGCTACTGATATCTGCATCTCCTCACTGGAGAAACAGGGCTTGAGCTGTGTCAGTTTGGCCTTTTGTAAATAAAGTTTGTTGAAAAAAAAAAAAACCTCAATGCTGCTGCTGCTGCCGGCCAGGGATGGTGAGTCACATAGGGCTGTCAGAGGAAAGGAGTCTCAGCTGTTACCGCCAAGGGGGTGACTTAACGTTCACCCTCCTTGTCTGGTCTATTTTTAGTAACAGCAGCGGTAGCAGGCAAAGCAGGAGTGGCATTAACTCCACGATATGTGGAGTCTTAGTAAATAGACCCCACAGTGTCACAAGATTATTTATTAATAAGAAAAGAATAACACACTGCGCTGCCACTTAGGGGTAAATTTACTAAGATTCGAGTTTGGTCGAGATTGCAATCTCGGGTGAGTTTAAGCATGTTTTTCATCTCGCAAATTTACTAAAGACAATCTCGGGTGAGTTTAAGCATGTTTTTCATCTCGCAAATTTACTAAAGACAAACTAGGGTGAGTTTGGGAGAGAGTTCTTTAATCTCACTCGTAAAACTCGGGTGAGATCGCAAACTCAAATCACCATCGGACAAACTCGGAAGTACTTTTCACGAAAAAGATGCATCTTGCAAATTTACTAAAATTCGAGATTACAATCTCAGGTGAGATTAGAGCAAACACGCATAGAAATTGAAGTTTCAAACACTCCACCTCCTCAGCTGCGAGTTTGCCAGAAACATACACAGATCAGTGTGATTTGTGTATGTTTCTGCAGGTGTACCTAATGTAAAGTGTTTATATTAAAAAAAAAATTGTGTAGCCCCCCCCCCAAAAGACACAACTACCCCCCGGACTGGTCAGCCAGTCCTGGTTCCAAAAATTATGGGAAACAAAAACAAGTAGGGTTCCCCCATAATTTAGGAACCAGCACCTGGCTGCAGGGCCAGTGCTGGTTTTAAATATAGGGGAAAATAATTGTATAGGGGTCCCCCTATATTTAAAACCAGCACCGGACCCAAACTGACCAGGGTGTAATGCCACAGCCAGGAGACCCTATTACCAAGTCTCCATGGCCAAAGCATTTGCACCCCAAGCCGGTCAGGCCAAGCCGGTCATCTCAGGGGAGGTGGGGACCCCCAAAAAAAGTGGTCCCGCCATGATGAACAACACAGACAGCACCCCTTTTTTATGGACAACAAAGCACCCCTGCCGAGTGCGGACAGATCACCTGCAGAGTCACAAATACGTGGACGATAAACTGCAGCAGTGTCACCGAACAATAATAGCGCAGCTAAGTTGCTAACGCACACACACAAAAAAGTACTTTTATTTTCTTTACACTGGGGAAGAGCAACCCTAATTGACAGAGCACCCCCCCCCAGACAACACAACACCCCTTTATGGACTGTAGCCCTAGCCTGATGGACAGGACAACAGCACAGCAGCTACTGTTAATTGACAGGACAAGTGACACAGCAGCTGCAGCACCCACTGAAGGAAACCCCCTTTATATACTGCGGCCTAAGCAGCTTTATGGACTACACAGCAGCAGCCTTCAGACCAAGACCCCGACTGGACACACACACTGAGTGACTGACAGTGACTGACTACGTCTGCTAGCTTCTCTCTCTACATCCGGAGTGAAAATGACGCTGATCGCGGGGACCTTTATATAATCCAAAAACCGCGAGAATCTGACAGTGGGAGGATGACGCGTTTTGCCTCGTTTTCGGATCCCAGTCCGGCGGAGAAACTCGAGCCGGACTCGGATTTCGCATTGGAACACGAGGTTCGGGTGGGTCCAGTTCTTGGAGAACCAGACCCACTCATCTCTAGTTACAAGTTATGTAAAGCAGTTATTTTGGCAATCTCGTCTGCAGATTTTAAAGCGGCAATAATTGAATAGGTGAAACCTATCTGGGTTTGCCTTTTAACACACTATAGGATATCCATGCTTGAGCACAGACTCAATTAATACCACAGTCAACTTGATTTAACCATCTGGGCTCAAGCATGGATATCCCTAAAACCTGGACTGCAAAGACAGAGCTTGGGGACCTCTGCCCTATGACATAAACACCATAATGCCTTTCTTATACTTACTTCAGCTGTTCATCCTGGCCATTGTCTAGTGACTAGTCAAATAGAGCCACAATGTTTGTATAGACAAATAGTATAGAATAAAATGGTCCTCACTGATAGCCCAAATACGGAAAGGAGCAGTGAGGTTGTGACACTCGTTTTTGGCTGTCTTTGGAGAAATCCAAAAATGTTCCTAAAACTTAATATCTTTGTTGAAACAGTACAATTTCACATCAAATTCTATTAAAGCTCTTTACTTAATAATAAAATTATTTTATTGTAATATTTTAGTCTGTACACTACATATTTTTGCTAAACCACACACACTTGCAGAGAAGACAGATAATATAGAATATCCCCAAAGAATTCACATAATCACATACACAAAACACGGACATAACAAGGTAGGCACAATGCGAGTGTATCAGAGCCATAGACAAGACATGTTCCTATTCTGGAAGCTAGTGAAGATTTGCACAGTATTATGCATTTTCCACAACTGCGGCAACATTACATCCCAAAGACAAATGGTGTTTCTGTTTACTCTTTTTGATATGTAAAAGCTCCTGTTGGAGCTGATTTCATAACATGGTACAAAAATCAGTGATGCACTATAATCCAAAACAGCCAATCAGATGTTACGTAGCTCTATAAATTCCACTACACTGATAAAAACGGACATCTGATTGGTGTACAGCAGCGGAGGCCAACCTGTGGCTCTTGAGCCACATGCGGCTCTTCCATTGTCCTGATGCGGCTCTCCTGCCAGGTCCCCTGACTGACACTGACTGCTGGAGTCACACATGGAGAGGCTGCTGTTGTGACACATCAGGGGCTGCTGGAGTTACACATGGAGAGGCTGCTGTTGTGACACATCAGGGGCCGCTGGAGTGACACATGGAGAGGCTGCTGTTGTGACACATCAGGGGCCGCTGGAGTGACACATGGAGAGGCTGCTGTTGTGACACATCAGGGGCCGCTGGAGTTACACATGGAGAGGCTGCTGTTGTGACACATCAGGGGCCGCTGGAGTTACACATGGAGAAGCTGCTGTTGTGACACATCAGGGGCCACTGGAGTTACACATGGAGAGGCTAAATTGTATTATGTGAACCTGGTTTTTTTCCAATGTATTTTTTGTGGAAGTGGATTTCTCAGTGTATGTGGATGTGGCTTGTTTCAGTGTATTTTTTGTTTTTTTCAATGCTTTTTATATTGTTCTGGCTTTTTCTTTCCCTTTAATAGTTACTTCCACGATGATTGTGTGCATGCGCTTTTACATACTCCTACAAAAAGCGCACCAGGGGCGTTGCCTAGCTGGCACAAGGCCAAACCTCCTTTTGCATGTGTTCCTTCGGCGCGTGCATGATCTCGGCTCTTTGACATACCTACAGATATTTTGGGCACTTTGAATCTGACTGGTTGGCCACCCCTGGTGTACGGCATGCAGCTTACAGCACACTGTTTCTCATTGGTTATTAAATAAGTGTGTTGTGTCTTAGGGCCTGATGTGGACAGTTACATGCGTGGGTGCAATCCAGTACGCAGCAGTTTTGCAGTATTGAGACGGACGCTAGCGGCATCTAAAGTCCGGCCGCTTGCACCATCGGTTGCAGCATCGATGTTCTGAGCAACCCGGTGGTTTGCTCCGAATGTCCTTCTCAACTAAGCCGCTGGATTCTTAACCACTGCGTAGGAATATGCAGTCGCAGGCACGCCCCGCAATGGTCATGACATGTCTGACTTTGTGTCACCAGCCCCCAGTTACCTTCCACAAATGGTCCCTGTCTGTCAATCACACTTCATCCAAATCCACACTGCGACCGCCATCGCTAATGCAGGCTTGCCTACCCTCCTGATCTTGCCGGGAGCCTCCCGAATATCGGGTGCCTCTCCCGGCCCCCCGGAAAGGCAGGCAAGCCTCCCTCCCCCCCCCAAGAGTAAATAGAGAAACCACCGCAGCGGTGGTCCCGCCCCTGCTTTAAAAACACAATTTATTCTGGCATTGTGAAGAGGGGAGGGACCGCAATGACACAATCTCGCAGTGCCCCTTCAGCTCCACCCCCAAAACGTCACTATCGTCCGGCCACACCCCCCCGCTGTAAGCTGACATTCAGTGTCCTCCTCCCGGGATAGCAACAAATCAGAATGCAGCTATTATTTGTCTGGTATATTCTAGAAAATGATCGCTACAATCTTATTGGTTGTAATGGGAAACAACTGCACTTTTTTGTAAATCTTACTATTAGTGGTATATTTATCAAAGTGTGGGTTTTAAGAAATGGAGGTGTTGCCCATAGCAACCAATCAGATTCTAGCTATTATCTTCTAGAAGGTGCAAGTTAAATGATAAGTAGAATCTGATTGGTTGCTATGGGCAACATCTCCATTTCTAAAAACCCGCACTTTAGTAAATATACCCCTAGACTTTAAATTTATAGGGATGAATTGACTGATCAATAAAGCAAAATAGGCATTTTATAGTCTACCTTGACTAAAACTGACATAAAACAGCCCCTATAACAGCATTGTAAGCCAATACCGAGCGAACGGGATACGTCTGTGAACGACATTGTTCACAGACATATCTTTGGTACACAACAGCCGACGGGCACACGATTTATTGGCCAATCAATTTATCGGCTGATATATCTGCCAGAGTGTGCCCAGCATTAAAGACATAAGCGCTTCAATCGCCTACGCACTTGTGTGAAAATTAAACACAAAGTAATGTTAATGTTCCAGACTGTTGCCCGCTTTTGTCCTGTGCTTCTTTCATGTGCAAAAACACTGTTCATCCTTTGATAAACTAACAGCAGGTCAACTGTATTGACAGATTTTCTCCTGTCTGCCAGCAATGACTGATGTGTTTGCTCTATGACTAAGACGCAACCTAAAGTTTATTGTTTGAGGAGGAAAAAAAAAAAACGGATGTTTGATTTTCCTCTTGTCTCATCCAGCAAGAATGATAGAACCAGCTAACACTGATATCACATATGAGGGAAAATAAACACTGTGACCTTGCTGTAAAATTAGCATTTTCTGATATTTCTGGATAGAGCGCATGTGGGCAGAACATTACAGGATGCCGGGAGTTACGCCGGGACATCCTGCATCATTTATCTGCCCTGTCACATTATTATTTCCCTACTGATCGGCGCAAACAGGGTCTGATGCAGAGATGAAGACTAGTCAGTTTTGCGGATGAATTTGTGCGTTTTCGCTACTGCGCCTGCTCCGGAGCCTCTACGGGTGGTTCTGAGTCTGAAAGGGTGCAACTGGTAGTTAATGCATGTAGGCTAAATTTAGTCAGGGCAGGGTGAGGGCACATCGATGCCACAAAGGTATATGTAGAGTTGGTCGCACGCAAACAGACGCCTGTTTTCCAGACAGATCTCTTGCACTAAAGATAACCTAACCACCACCTCCCCGCACCCTAAACCTATCACCCCCTCCCCTGTGCCTAAACCTAACCTCCCCCCTAGTGCCGAAACCTAACCTCCCCCTCCCCGCACCCTAATACTAACCTTCCCTTTCTGGTGCCTAACTGTAACACTCCCCCTAGTGCCTAACCCAAACCCCACTAGCTAACGCTACCCTCCCCCTGCACCCCGATACTTACCTTCTGGATGCTGACGGTCAGGATACTGGTGCCGGAATCCCGACCTGCCGGGATTTCGGCGCCGGTATTCAGACAGTCAACATCCTGCACGCCGGGATGCCGACTAAGGGCCTGATTCAGACCCACTCGCGAGCGGCTGTCCGCTCGCAAGTGGGTCGATGTTATGGACTGAGCATGCGCACGATGGAGGGAGCTCCGTCGTGTGAATGCGCCAGACGCGACGAGCGAAGGAAAGTCCTTCGCTCGTTGTGTCCGATCAAAGGGGGCGTGCTGTCAATGTTGATTGACAGCACGCCCCCTTTGGTAGGCGTTCCGGGGGCGTGCCTCCCTGACGGGGGCGTTCCCACGGGAACGCCTCCCGTCAAAAGCCGGCCCACTGACATCACTAGTGATGTCAGTGGGAGTGATTTTGGCTCTGATAGAGCCAAAATCACTCCGGAGCTTGCGGTTGAAAACCTCAACCGCAGGCTCCGGCTCGCAATTTCGATGGTCGCGATGGTCACGACCATCGCGGCCATCAAAATGCACGCTCGTATAGCCTGTGGGTGGTGACCCACAGCTATACGAGCATCCAGGAGGACGCTCCATTTTCATGGAGCCCGGCCCTCATTCAGAGCGTGCGCTCTGCTCAGAGCGTACGGCTCTGAATGAGGGCCTAAATCCCATGAAGAGATATTTCTTATCATTATCTAAACTACCCTCCCCATGCTGAGTGAACGCATTTATAGAATTCATTCTCAAAAAAATACGATTGGATGAATCGGAGGCATCGCACAATGCGTGCGTGCGTGCCTGCGTAAGCGAGCAGGTTTACATCTTCAACACATCTCTTACACTTGCGCCAAATTTTTTAAACATTCCGGTTTGATAGCAAAATATGCATTGGCTATAAAGTTTGAATTAAATAGTAATATTCAGTGGCGGCTCCTGGGGTGGGGCTTCAACGCAGCCCAAATTTCAAATAGGGGAACCACACCAACTGCCATTTCAAATGCAGCCAAACAAGGATGGCCGGGACTCACTGGCAGTTGGTGTGACTCCCCTATTTGAATTTTAGACTGCGCTGCAGCCCCAACCCCAGGAACCGCCACTGGTAATAATTAGGGGTGAGCGGGTTCGGATTTCAGAAATCCGAACCCCCCCGAGCCACCCGATCCGAGTCAGATCCGAGTCAGGCTCGACTTTTCCTGCCTGACTCGGATCTGAAATCGAGGCAAAACGTCAACATCCCGCCTTCCGGGTCTCGCGGGTTTTGGATCCTATATAAGGTACCCGCGTCGGCGCCATTTTCTCACTCGGCTGTGGACAGTGAAGAGGGAGGGTGGGAGTTAGGGCTGGCTGGGCTGTGTAGTGTAGTGTAGTGTAGTGCAGAGTAGTGTTGTGCTGCGCTGTGCTGCTGTTGTCCACTACTTCAAAGTCCATAGGGGCTGGCTGTGTTGTGCTGTGCTGCTGTTGTTAATAGGGGCTGTGTCCACTACTTCAAAGTCCATAGGGGCTGGCGGACTGTGTTGTGCAGTCAGTTCTCCATAGGGGCTGTGTCCACTCCAAAGTCCTGTGCAGTGTCCCAGTCCTAAAGGGGTGCTGTAGTGTTGTCCAGGGGGTGCTCTGTCCATCAGGGGTGCTCCCCCCAAGTGCTAAAAAAATTATATTTTTTCTGTGTTTGTGAAATGTGTGCGCAGTAGCCGCACGTGCATCAACAAAGTAGTGCCAAGCGTGCGCCTGTGTCATAAGTAAAGGGCCGGCTGGCTTGACCGTTAAAGGGTGCTGTAACCCCCAAAGTACACTCCAGTCCAAACCAAAAAAATAAATATTTTCTGTGTTTGTGAATTGTGTGCGCAGTAGCCGCACGTGCATCAACAAAGTAGTGCCAAGCGTGCACCTGTGTCATAAGTAAAGGGCCGGCTGGCTTGACCGTTAAAGGGTGCTGTAACCCCCAAAGTACACTCCAGTCCAAACTAAAAAAAAAAATATTTTCTTTGTTTGTGAATTGTGTGCGCAGTAGCCGCACGTGCATCAACAAAGGAGCAGCGCCAAGCGTGCGCCTGTGTACCATAAGTAAAGAGCCGGCTGGCTCATTTCTTAAAGGGTGGTGTAACCCACAAAGTGCACTACTCTCCAGCAAAAATAAAAAAATATTTTCTGTGTTTGTGTGCTCCTTAGCCGCACGTATATATCAATATAACATAAATGGAGGACCAAACTTTCTCCGATAAAAATAAAATAGGGAAAGATCAAGAACCACTTCCTCCTAGTGCTGTTGCTGCTGCTGGGAGTTGTTCATCATCCCAGAGAGGAAGTAGGAACACCACTACTTTTACTAAACAATTGACCCTCCAACAGTCCCTAGCGATGAGGATGAAGTACGACAGCAGTCATCCTGAAGCAAAATGTATAACTGAGGCCTTGACTGCTATGTTGGTGTTAGACGTGCGTCCGGTATCCGCCATTAGTGCAGTGGGATTTAGACAATTGATGGAGGTAGTGTGTCCCCGGTTCCAAATCCCGTCTAGATTCCACCTGTATCCTCAAAGCAGCAGCGACAAGTATGCGTATGTCTGTTAAAGGGTGGTGTAACCCTCAAAGTGTGCTCCACAAACAATAAAAAAATTCTTATTTTTTTTTCTGTCTTTGTGAAATGTGTGGGCTGTAGCCGCACCTGCATCCTTAAAGCAGCAGCGACAAGCGTGCATCTGTCTGTTAAAGGGTGGAGTAACGCTCAAAGTGCGCTCCACAAACAATAAAAATATTCTTCTTTTTTTTCTGTCTTTGTGAATTGTGTGGGCTGTAGCTGCACCTGCATCCTTAAAGCAGCAGCGACAAGCGTGCGTCTGTCTATGAAAGGGTGGTGTAACCCTCAAAGTGCGCTCCACAAACAATAAAAATATTCTTCTTTTTTTTTCTGTCTTTGTGAAATGTGTGGGCTGTAGCAGCACCTGCATCCTTAAAGCAGCAGCGACAAGCGTGCGTCTGTCTGTTAAAGGGTGGTGTAACCCTCAAAGTGCGCTCCACAAACAATAAAAAAATTCTTCTTTTTTTTCTGTCTTTGTGAATTGTGTGGGCTGTAGCCGCACCTGCATCCTTAAAGCAGCAGCGACAAGCGTGCGTCTGTCTGTTAAAGGGTGGTGTAACCCTCAAAGTGCGCTCCACAAACAATAAAAATATTCTTCTTTTTTTTTCTGTCTTTGTGAAATGTGTGGGCTGTAGCAGCACCTGCATCCTAAAAGCAGCAGCGACAAGCGTGCGTCTATCTGTTAAAGGGTGGTGTAACCCTCAAAGTGCGCTCCACAAACAATAAAAATATTCTTTTTTTTCTGTCTTTGTGAATTGTGTGGGCTGTAGCCGCACCTGCATCCTTAAAGCAGCAGCGACAAGCGTGCGTCTGTCTGTTAAAGGGTGGTGTAACCCTCAAAGTGCGCTCCACAAACAATAAAAATATTCTTCTTTTTTTTTCTGTCTTTGTGAAATGTGTGGGCTGTAGCCGCACCTGCATCCTTAAAGCAGCAGCGACAAGCGTGCGTCTGTCTGTTAAAGGATTACATCGGTGACAACATCCAAGTAGGCATGTCAGACAGTCCGTACCTGTACTGGCAGGACAAAGAAGCAATTTGGAGGTCCCTGTACAAACTGGCTCTATTTTACCTGAGTTGCCCCCCCTCCAGTGTGTACTCTGAAAGAGTGTTTAGTGTAGCCGGGAACCTTGTCAGCGAAAGGCGTAGGAGGTTGCTTCCACAAAATGTGGAGAAGATGATGTTCATAAAATGAATTATCAACTCTTCCAGGGAGACCAGCCTGCTGAACGCACAGAGGGACCTATGGTTGTGGATTCCAGCGGGGACGAATTAATACTCTGTGAGGATGAGGATGTACACAACACTGAAGAGGGTGAGGAATCGGTGGATGAGGAGGATGAGGACGACATCTTGCCTCCATAGAGCCAGTTTGTGCAGGGACAGATTAATTGCCAGCTTGTTTTGTGGGGGCCCAAATGAACCAATCATTTCAGCCACAGTCGTGTGGCAGACCCTGGCGCTGAAATGTTTGGTTTGTTAAAGTGTGCATGTCCTGTTTATACAACATAAGGGTGGGTGGGAGGGCCCAAGGACACTTCCATCTTGCACCTCTTTTTTTTCTTTGAATTATGTACTGTTTGGGGCCTAGTTTTTCAAACTGCCATCCTGTCTGCCACTGCAGTGTCACTCCTAGATGGACCACGTGTTTGTGCCGCCCACTCGTATCTCTTAGCATAGTCATCCAGCTACCTCGGTGCAACCTTTTGGATATAAAAACACTATTGTGAGGTGTGAGGTGTTCAGAATAGACTGGAAATGAGTGGAAATTAAGGTTATTGAGGTTAATAATAGCATAGGAGCAGAAAAACACACAATTCTGTGATTTTAGCTGTTTTTATGCTTTTTTTAAAAAAAAATACAGATCCAAAACACAAAACCCAGAACCCAAAACACGGAAGGGTGGTTTTGGCAAAACCAATCCATATCCAAAACACGAAGAAAGATCCAGATCCAAAACCAAAACACAAAACACGAAAAGTGGCCGGTGCACACCCCTAGTAATAATAAAAATAAACAACTCTTGATCATTATCTATGTCCTTTCAAGATTTTCGTTGTTTATACAACACACTCTTTTCTGTTTGCTTTCAGTGTGGCTTCCTCACTTCCTCACGTATATGACCCACTTATTAAAGTGAAAATTTGACATCCCAACTATTGGCACCAGGGGCCTATTCATCATACCTAAACTTTCTCTGGAAGTAATTAGGTTTAGAACTCGCATGGAGTTCTACCTAATTACCAGAGGAATTCATCATTCCTCCTCTCCATAAGTATCTATTCCGAAAAGCTGTCATTTTTGCGATGACAGCTTTTCAGGGAGTAGATAGTTATCCCTGTCTACACTACCTTACCGCAGCTGGAATCCGTGCTGCGCATGCGCTGTTACATTCGTAAAGCCAGCGCATGCGCAGCACTACCTACACCTGTAGTAAGTTTGTGTCCCCCCCAACCCTCCCTCCCCTCTCCGCTCACCTCCCCCCATTCCCGCACTTACCTGCCCGCTGCAGCGCCTTCGGCTCCGGTGGCTGTGCTGTCACGTGTTCTCCCAGCTGACCACAGTAGTTTAGAAAATTTAAAAAAAAGTTTTTTATTTTTTCTAAACTTTATTGTGTTCTGCTGGGAGAACACGTGACAGCACAGCCACAGGAGCCAGAGGATGGACCAGAGGGAGACGCCGCGGGACCTCACCAGCTGGAAGCAGGTAAGTGTCACCTGCTATTCGTCACCTCACAGTGGCGAATAGTAACTCAATCAAATTCCGAAAAATGCATAATTTTCGGAAGTTGATGAATACCATAATTTCCATTTCCCCATACTAATGTACTAATGTATGGGGAGTGTGGAAATTAACGCAGGGGGACTTAGCAAGGAGATATCAGTGATATCTCCTGTGCTAAGGGGCCTATTCATTAAGCGTAAAAATTCAATGGAGATAATCAGCTTTAGAACTCTCATGGAGTTCTAGCTAATTATAGGTGGAATTCACCATTCCACCTCTCCATAAGTATCTATTCCGAAAAGCTGTCATTTTTGCGATGACAGCTTTTCAGGGAGTAGATAGTTATCCCTGTCTACACTACCTTACCGCAGCTGGAATCCGTGCTGCGCATGCGCTGTTACATTCGTAAAGCCAGCGCATGCGCAGCACTACCTACACCTGTAGTAAGTTTGTGTCCCCCCCAACCCTCCCTCCCCTCTCCGCTCACCTTCCCCCATTCCCGCACTTACCTGCCCGCTGCAGCGCCTTCGGCTCCGGTGGCTGTGCTGTCACGTGTTCTCCCAGCTGACCACAGTAGTTTAGAAAATTTAAAAAAAAGTTTTTTATTTTTTCTAAACTTTATTGTGTTCTGCTGGGAGAACACGTGACAGCACAGCCACAGGAGCCAGAGGATGGACCAGAGGGAGACGCCGCGGGACCTCACCAGCTGGAAGCAGGTAAGTGTCACCTGCTATTCGTCACCTCACAGTGGCGAATAGTAACTCAATCAAATTCCGAAAAATGCATAATTTTCGGAAGTTGATGAATACCATAATTTCCATTTCCCCATACTAATGTACTAATGTATGGGGAGTGTGGAAATTAACGCAGGGGGACTTAGCAAGGAGATATCAGTGATATCTCCTGTGCTAAGGGGCCTATTCATTAAGCGTAAAAATTCAATGGAGATAATCAGCTTTAGAACTCTCATGGAGTTCTAGCTAATTATAGGTGGAATTCACCATTCCACCTATCCATAAGTATCTATTCCGAAAAGCTGTCATTTTTGCGATGACAGCTTTTCGGGAAATAGATACTTTTCCCTGCCTACACTACCTTATCGCATCTGGAAACAGTGCTGCGCATGCGCTGTTACATCTGTAAAACCAGCGCATGCGCAGCACTGCCTACAGATGCGTTAAGTTTCGTACCCCCCCCCGACCCCCCCACCACCCTCCGCTCACCTCCCCCCCCCCCGACTTACCTGTCCGCGCAGCAGCCTCCGGCTCCGTCCTGCTGGTCTGTCATGTGGTTTCCCAGCAGACCACATGACAGATTAGAAAAAAATAATTTTTTTTTTCTTTTTCTAAACTTTCTTGTGCTCTGCTGGGGAGCACACATGACAGACCAGCCTCCGGAGCCTGAGGACGGAGCAGAGCGCCGGAGGGACTCGTCGGGGGACCTGCACACGCTGATACAGGTAAGTGGATTCTGCTATTCTCCACCTCACAGTGGCGAATAGTAACTGCATCAAATTCCGAAAATTTATAATTTTCGGAATTTGATGAATACCACAATTTCCACATCCCAACACTAATGTACTAATGTATGGGGAGTGTGGAAATTAACGCAGGGGAACTTAGCAAGGAGATATCTGTGATATCTCCTGTGTTAAGTCTGTTCATGAATACCAAAATAACGTTATTTAAGGAAAATGTCCTTAAAAACGTTATTTTAGTGTTGATGAATAGGCCCCTAAGTGTGTTCATGAATACTAAAATAACGTTAATTAAGGAAAATGGCCTTAAAAACGTTATTTTAGTGTTGATGAATAGGCCCCTAAGTACGCCAACTCATCCCTGCCTCCAGGCAACGTTAAACAGACTGTGACAGGTAAATAAGTAACTTTAGCATACTGAATATTGTACAACAGAAGAGGTTACTGTGTGGTAGCATTTACACATACTGTATGTCTTCTAACCCCTCCCTTTATCGACTGTACCCCCTGCATGGTAACCAGGTATGATGAACCACATCCTATTTTCATCTCTATACTGTGTTATACGCAGGTTGTAAGCCCCATGCAGAGTAGTGAATGTCTGTCACATAGCCAAATAGTTCCCTGTAGTACCTATGTAAGCGTTGTTTACTGTACATCGTTATCTAGAATAAAAGAATGAATGACGCAAAAAATAAACACAGAATCCAAACATACAAGACTATGGGGCCTATTCATCAACACTAAAATAACGTTTTTAAGGCCATTTTCCCTAATTAACGTTATTTTAGTATTCATGAACACACTTAGCACAGGAGATATCACTGATATCTCCTTGCTAAGTCCCCCTGGAAATGATGGTATTCATCAAATTCTGAAAATTATGTATTTTCGGAATTTGATTGAGTTACTATTCACCACTGTGAGGTGGTGAATAGCAGGTGACACCTGCTTCCAGCTGGTGAGGTCCCGCGGCGTCTCCCTCCGGCGCTCTGGTCCGTCCTCTGGCTCCTGGGGCTGTGCTGTCACGTGTTCTCCCAGCAGAACACAATAAAGTTTAGAAAAAAAATATATTATTTTTTTTCTAAACTACTGTGGTCAACTGGGAGAACACGTGACAGCACAGCCACCGAAGCCGGAAGCGCTGCAGCTGGCAGGTAAGTGCAGGGATGAGGGGAGGTGAGCGGAGGGGGGAGTGAGGGAGGGTTGGAAGGGCACAAACTTACCGCAGTTGTAGGTAGTGCTGCGCATGCGCTGGCTTTACGAATGTAACAGCACATGTGCAGCACTGATTCCAGCTGCGGTAAGTTAGAGTATGGAGGGAAAAATCTATTTCCTGAAAAGCTGTCATCGCAAAAATGCAGTGATGTAACTAGGGTATTTGGAGCCGAGGGCAAATTTGAAAAGGGAGCCCCCCCCTGATGTGCGCGCGCCGAAGGCGAGTCAACATGACACACCCCTTTATTTTCACACTGAACATTCCTATCCATTCCTATCCATATGCACCTTAACCCCAGTAGTACCCCTTATACAGTACCCCCAGTATGCAGTTGTGGTCCCTCTTATGCAGGCCCATAGTAGTGCCCCTTATACAGTATCCCCAGTAGTGGTCCCCCTTATACAGCCCCCAATTAGTTCCCCTTGCTCAGTACCCCCAGTAGTGGCCCCCCAAATGCAGTGTCCCATGTAGTGTTCCCCCTTATGCAGTGCCCCCAGTAGCAGTCCCCACAATGCAGTGTGCCCAGTAGCGGTATCCCCCTATGCAGTGCCCTTTATATAGTGCCCCCAGCAGTAGTCCCCCCCATGCAGTTTTCCCAGTAGTGGTCCCCTTATGCAGGCACCCAGTAGTGATCCCCCCTATCCAGTGCCCCCTGTAGTGGCCCTTCCTATTATTGCCCCCAGTAGTGGACCCCCGAGTGCAGTGCCTCTAGTAGTAGGCCCCTTTTATAATGCCCCCAGTGGTAGTTCCTCCCCAAGTAGTAGTCCCCAGTAGAGGTTCCCCCTCCCGATTAAGTGCCCCCAGTAGTAGCCCCCCCCAGTAGAGGTCCTCCCAATAATGGTGCCCCCAGTAGTAGCCACCCCTCCCCCGTTGTGCCCCCACCCCCAGTAGAGGTCCCCCCAGTAGTAGCCACCCTCCTCCCCCATTGTGCCCCCAGTAGTGCAGATAGGTTAAAAAAAAATAAAAATATATATATATAAAAATATACTTACCTGAATCCACGCTGCTGCTGCTCCAGTCCGTGACGCCGCTCCCACCGCCGCCGCCCGCCAGTCCTCCCGGGCTGACATCATGACGTCTGTCCCATTACCCACTGCAGGCCGTCCGGCTCTTGCAGTGGGTGCTGCCAGCGCTGGCGCACTCATTGCGCACTCATTGCGGTCGGCGCTACACTGGCTAACTAGGGCGGGCGGCCCGGTACCGTGGCCGGCGGCGCCCCCCGCGCCGCCGGTCCAACGGTGCCCAGGGCACGCACCCCGCTCGCCCTGCCCTAGTTATGCCACTGCAAAAATGACAGCTTTTCGGAATAGATAGTTATGGGAGGAGGAAGAATGATGAATTCCTCTGGTAACTAGGTTGAACTCCATGCGAGTCCTAAACCTACTTACCTCCAGAGAAAGTTTAGTTATGATGAATAGGCCCCTATAAGCACATGTTCAATAAAACATACTGTTGTGCAGTAATAAACCAAACAACAACAACAACAGCAGCCAATAGGAGTATAGCTCACCCATATCAGGAGACATCCCTTAAACTGCAAGAGCTGTATAACCATTATTTACCATTAGTATATAATAATAAAATCTATAGAGGAGATGTATCTAGCCTTGGAGAAGGATAAACTAGAGTAGTTGCCTAAAGCAACCAATCAGCATCTAACTGTCATTCCATACACTGTGCTATATAAATGATAGATGCTGATTGGTTCCTTTGCACAACTTCTCCACTTTATCTCTCTCCAAGGCTCCTCCTATGCACCATACTTGCCGACTTTGATGAGCTCCCGCTGTGAGTTCCCGGGAACGACGATGTATGTGGACAATAGGCCAAGGTATCATCATGGCGTTCTCATACATCTTGGCATTGTATATTTAAAGTGTCCCATGGGTGCTAATTAATTTCCATTTATTTATGGGACTGAATTTCAGTGGTGTGGTGTCACAATAATATGGTAACAAGCAAAGAGTAAATTATAGCGTAATCAGTATGTTATCCGTGCTACCCATGCATCCGGCGGTTCAAATCCCGACAGCAGAAGCCCGGCCGGGGTATAGATCCCGAAGCTGAAAAAGGTAAGTACTACTAACCCTATTCTACCCCTAACCCTCCTTTAGGGGTGCCTAACCCTAACCTCCCCTCCCCCCAAGTGCCTAACCCTAACCCCCCCAAGTGCCTAATCCTAACCCCTTCCCCGCAGCCTAAACCTAAGTCTCCCGGGGGGGTGCCCAACCTTAACCTACCCCGGGGGTGCCTAACCCTAACCCCCCTTCCCCTAACCTAACCCTCCTGGGGGCTGCCTAACCCTAAGTCCCCCCGGGAGCCGCTAACCTAACCCTCCCCCCCAGCTGTCTGCGCCCTGCGCCCGGCTTACCTTCGATCGGTATGCCGGGTGTCCAAACCATACTTACCTATTCTCCTGGAAGGTGCGGTGGACTCCTGATTTTTCGAGTAGACCTGCACCGCTGGAAGGGTGGGTGGATCTCATGATGGGGAGATAAAACTGGGAATCATGGGTCTGCAGGGAGGGGCAGGGCTAAAATTAGGCAAATTGTGCTATTTAGCCCTGCCCCCTCACTACAGACTCTCGATTCTCTGCATTTTGACATTACACAGGGATATTGCCTATTGGCGTGAAGAGCCCAGAAAACATTGTACAGCAAAGCTCTTTTGTTTTTTTACCTCATGGTCCCTCTTTTGTGTAATTACACCGAGCTTTACATGACAGCGCATGTCGCCCAAGATGGCACCATCTGCAAGTCCGTGTAGAGTATGTCGGATCAATGTTTATAGGTACCTGATCCAGTTCATACAATCTCCATCACAATCAGGTCAGTGATGCCGATTGCAGGTGCCGGAACAGGTGCAGAGGGACGGGTGCCTCTAAACATTACCCCGGCATAAACAGGCCGGCAGTGGATCCCCGGTGAGCTAGTCCGACTCTGTATAACTATAAACCTTCCAGTTACATTTTGACCAGTGTTATAAAAAAGAGCTAACCCACAAAAGAGGCAGGTGTAGCAACGACAGTATCAATGCCCCCTCGTAGCTCACCAGCAGCAACACCTGCAGCCGTCAGGTTCTGTCGGTCTTACCAGTAGCACACTGATTGGTGGATGGCTCTGTCCGTTTCCGTTGCTCGTTATCCATTTGGTAAAGAATTTTAAATGCAACAAAGCCTTTAAGACTGACAACTTTTTCTTCTTTAAACACAGCTCTACCCTCTCTGAAGCCAAGTACCCTCCAGCGACCCCGAGAACTGCAATGCAGCTCCTTGCAGTGCCACTAGAGAGGATGTGACTACATTTGCGCCAGCTATATGGGGAGAAGGGCTTCATGAGCATGCAATGCAGGACTGCTATTATGGTGAAAATGGCATCGGACCTTAACAAAAATGGAAAAAGAATGACTGAGAAAATCTGAGCTCCATGAGGAGAGGGGCTGTGCCTACCACCCTACAAGAGATCTGTCTGTCTCTGCTCGAGACCAAGCATTCACCTAGATCCCTAGAGACCCCTAGTGAACCCCCCACGTCCATAGTTTGGTTCATGCGATGAGTTGCAATTCAAGGACAATAAATATTGGCGAATCGATTCATGACAATTTTTTTTAACTAATAGTCCAATAAAAAAGATATTGAAATAAAAATATTATAGTAAATGTGTTCAGACATTTCCCTACAGTTTTCTATTTTCTTGTAAAATTAGTACAGGCACTTAAAATATACACTTTTTCCAAAAATCAGGCCTTAGCAGGAAAATGACTATCTGATTTGCAAAACATTCCATGGCGTTACTGTACTGTTGCAAAATTATTTTCCATTTAAATCCAGAAAGGGTTAAAAAGTCCATCTAAAAAAGAACTCCGCCCTGGAGGGCTGCACCCGATACCTGCCTGAGATTTCCCAGCAAGTTGAACATTTAACACTGTCATTTCCAGATGGCCCTGCTTACACCTGTGAGCTGAGCGACGCATTAGGATATTATTATAACTGCACAGTAGTTACTGCGCCCCCATCTTATATTACTACTACCAGTGACATAGTTAGTAAGTAATTCTTTGGAATGCACATTAAACAACACGGCTGCAGCAGATTTGAATAATGTTATGAAATACAAACATACTGGGATGTGGGAGCGATCAGATAGCGTTAGTCAGAAAGGCAGGAATGTCATTTCCCCTAGGTACTATTTTGCAAATTCTTCACTGAGGTTTTTCATTCGTGGTCAATTTAAAGTGCACCTGTCTCCTTCAAAAACAGTGGGGGCGGCCATGATGTGCTCTGAACAATATTCCTATGAAATTCGTAATGAACTAGTGACATCATAAAAACACAAAGTGCCGGATTTAGAGATGGACGCTGCTGAGCCCACTCTCGCATCCGTAACAGATGCCGTGGCGATAATACTATGCAAATGCTAGTATCAGCCTTGCCCTTGGTTAGTAGGCTGCATTAGGGATGGCCATCAGCCATCGACAATTAGCAATCATCGATGGTTGACTCTCGATGGCCGAAGGTTTTTGCCATCGATGGCAGAGAGTCAGTGGTTGTCCATCATTGATGGACAATTGGGAGCCAACACTTAATTTTTTTTTCTTGACAGGACGGAGCTTAGCCCTGCCCCACGGTGGCTACTAAGCTCCGTCCCCGTTTTGACTGGTCCACGGCCCGCCGTGCCTCCAGCAGCTGTGGCCATCGAGGGATGCAAACCAACGATGGCCTCTGTGGCTGCGGTTTTGGGGACACAGCTGCTTTCAGTCACACGCCTGTGACACTCACATAACATGCCCATGACACGGAATTTTTTTGTGTTCACATAAGGCCACCTCCTCTTCACCACCCAGGAACGGCCATCACTTTGCCGCCTAGATTTTGACTGCGGGACTTACGCCATCTTCAGATGGCATTTACTCCTGCACCCCCGCTCCTTCCCTATGGGATGGAGTTCCGGGTTTGCAAAGAGGGATCCTCTCGGATCCCTCCTGTCCAGCTCCTTCCGCCGGACGTCAGAGCATTGTGCACCTACGTGTGTTTTTTGGGGGTACATTATCCCATATACAGTATATTGCACATCTGATGTTAATATGTGTGTGTAAATTCCTGTGGCTAATATCTATATGAACAATGCATTCTGATGTAGTCATTTCAGTGTTTATTAGGAAACTTGGGTACTGTGGGAAACGGCGCAGGGATTCGCTACTCGGCTCCCCACGGATTTCTGCAACCTGTATAAAAGCTCCATTGCCTACTGCTGTCTTCAGGTCACTGGGGCTCCATATGGTTTTCATTAGGGGGCGCGTTATCCTATATATCTTACAACTTCAGCATGGAAAGTAACAAAGATTTGGGATGGACCACCATTAGAACAAAGAGTTTAGAACTAGCAAACAGAACATAAACAAGTCAATAATTCAAAAAGACTGTCCAAGTTTTTATTCTCAAAAATGGCGCACTTCAAATATGGAAGTTGTGTAGGTGTCTTCTTTCCATGATCACAAACAATAAAAGTTAAAATTATTACCTCATAAAATAAATAAATACATCAATAAGAAACTAATTCACTGTCTGCACACTTCATATTTAATCAGATCGTTGTGTCAGAACAAGGCGGGAAGATGGACGCTGGCTGCGCCGTTAATCAGCCCTTTATCTGCCGTATTACTTGGCAGTCGGGGGACAGGAGGAAATTCCATACAGGAGGGGTTTCCTCTGATGGTTTGTCCATTGTGACTTTGCAGGAAAATGTTTTTCCTTCAAGCAGAGACGGTTTTTGTGAATGAATGCACCATGTGACACGTGATCGTTTCTGAATCACCTTGTGCTCTGGGTGAAAGTTGCAGCACGTGTCCTACCATGAGACGCTCCGCATCCTGCAGTCTTCTCAGTTTTTCCAGTCGTAGTAATACAGCACAAACACTAAATATGAAAGTGAATGGAAGGAAACATATTGTTTATACTGTACATGTAACGTCAACCACTATCACTGATTGTCACTGTACGCTACATGAATTCCTGTTTACCAGCGACTGCAGGGCCAGTTTTTGCTATTTTAATTGTACTAGTCAATACCAAAGGCACCTTTGAAACATCCTTATGCCCACCACACACTGCCATATCGCTACAGCTGGTGCACTAGTTAATAATGTGCGGCCCCAAAAACTGTCAGTGATGCCCTATAATAATCCAATGATCTACAGTATAATGGGTGCAGGGTGTGCTGGGCAAGCAGGCCCCTCAATCAAAGGATGACCACACCCCAAACTTTGCACCGATTGTATTTATTTACCTGCTGCTCTTGCCAACCGCCCATGCCCATTATGCCGACGATTGCTGTGGAAATATGGCGCATGCGCGGAAGCCTCTGGCACAGTGCCAGGGAGTTTTTTTTATTTTCTGGTCATGTGACGGTGCCATTTTTTGTTTTCATTAGAGATGGGGCCTATGCAGGGACGTGTTAATGCCTGTGTGCAGCGGGCCCCCTCATCTGAGCAGCGGCCCCCACCCCTAACCAGGTATCTGAACTTGCTTTTGCAAGCAGGTCCCTCCTCCTCCGCAGCGCCACCTTCCCAGGGTTATTCAGGAAGATGGCACGGGCGCAAAAGAGAGCGAAAGCTGTGGCACAGTGCCAGAAGCTTTGCAGTTATTGTTCAGCGCCATCTTCCCAAAGATGCCACTGGGAAGATGGCGCTGCAGAGGAGGAGGAGCCCGCTTGCAGAGTGAGGTAAGTATTTTGGGTGCCTGGCGTGAGGTGCAGGGGCCCACTGTACTCAGGGACCCATGTGCAGCGCACACCCTGTACCCATTATAAATACGCCTATGGGCATCTGCCAACGGTCCCCCTGCTGTCTTGAAAAGCCCCTGTTAATAATGCAATTACAATCCAATCTATAACATTTTTGTCAGACTTGTTGTTGGTCATCAATGTTTGAAGATCAGACTGTGGGCCTGATTCAGACTCGCTCGCGAGTGCATAGCGCTCGCAAGCATGTCGATGTTCCCCCACTGCGCATGCGCCACCACTGGCGTGCGCATGCGCAAGCCCCAGCGAGCGACAGCAGCTCAGTCGCTCCTGGGCTCACTACAAGACGGGGCGGCTGTCGATGTTGATTGACAGCTCGCCCCGTTTTGTAGGCGGGGAGGGGGTTGGCTGCACAAACACAGGTGTTCCCTTAGGACCGCCTGCCATTTGTGGGCGGCCCTACTGACATCACTCATGATGTCAGTAGTGGACTTCCTGCTCTATTAGAGCAGGAAGTCCACTCGGGCTCGTGGGAGTTGAGACCCTCCCGCAGGGTCTCGACGCAAGCCCGATGGTCGCGATAATCGTGACCATCGGCAGGCCGCTCGCACTAGCTGTGGGTGGTCACCCACAGCTTTGCGAGCGGCCTGAAGGCCGAAACCATCAAACAAAGAAATGCCCTGATTCAGAGCGAGCGCTCGCAAACAGCGAGCGCCTCTGAATCAGACCCCGTGTCTAAGTACATTAACAAGTCTCTGAGAGGGTGAAAGTGATCCTGTTGCTCACCCCAAAAAATCGGTCCTGCTATGCAGCATGACTGCCTCATGTGCGGCCACCTTGATATGCAACAATTTAGTCCAATTAAGAAAATGTTGAAGTACCCACTGCAATTTTTGGGCTTTAAATTTGCACAACAGCACATTAGAAATCTTCATTATTACATTGCTTTTGCCTTCTGTGATTATCAGAACAGTTCTGATTCATCAGCATTAGTTACTCATTGCACGCTGCCATATTTGTGTGAAAGCAAGGTACTGTACATAAACCAGTTGGCAATTAGAAAGGTTTTAGATTCCCTGTGATGTGGCAGCTGTTTAGTGCGGAGTGACTTATTTTGGATCTATACTATTAGTGTTTAGAAAATGGTTTATTTGTTTATCGCGTGTCTTCTTTTACCTGGTTATTAATTATTATATTAATTTTCTTTTACATAAATAAAAGAGCAATGAAAGCAGAGTAATAGGTGGTAACAATGTACCCAGCTAAACGCCGCTCCAACTGCAAAAGTAATTCTACTCTTCAGGATTGTTCATTATAATACAGGACCACTACATAGATGGTTCCAGTCTTCAGTAACCTACACGAGCGAAGCCCACTCATTACCAGCAAATGTCACAAACACCTTTCTCACTAAGTCAGTGGTTACGGAACAGGGGTAACCTTACAGTACTGTAATTAGCTCAATAACTTCCAATACAAATATCAATACTCCGAATATTGGTAACTCATGACGCACAACATATCTGAAATGAATATATTTCCATTATGTGTAGGACACAGCAAAATGAGACTTTCTACTGTACCCGTGGTACAAATGTAGTATTGTCAGGCAGGAAACGGAGCATGTGTGCACATTTCTGAGGTTTTCCGACTGTTAGAAAGTTGAAATACTTCAACATAATTAGTAAGATTAGCTCAAAGCATTGGTTAAGCAAAGTCCCCAGAGGTTATTATGTATCAGGGAAAGTCCGTTCTACTACCTACATTATTCCATATTGCTAAAAATGTCAATAGGTGATGATGTAACAGATGGTTTTTCCAATGTGAATTATAATAACGTCATCTATCAGACTTTGCTTGCAATGGCCTGGGAAGAGTATTATTAGATTATTGGACCAGAAAAGCATTTGTGATCACATTTAGAGGAACAATAAGGCTAAAATGTAAATGACCCTCAGTGGCAAACGCAGGATTTTGAAAGGGTGGTTTCCAAATAATTGGTTACAGACCCAGGGGTCTATTTACTAAGCAGTGTTAGGAGACAGAGTGAAAAGTGGTAAGGAAGTGATAAGGTGCCAGCCAATCAGCTCCCAACTGTCATCTCACAAGCTGTGTTTAAAAAATGACAGTAGGGAGCTGATTGGCTGGCACCTTATCACTTTCTTATCACTTTTCACTCTGTCTGCTAACACTGCTTAGTAAATAGACCCCACAATGACAAAAACGTCTAACCAGAATAAGTCTGTAACATACACTTTATTATGTACTTCAAGTGTTTTAATATAAATAATATAAATAACAAGGCATCAGGTGGCTAAAGGCTGCTCTGATAGACATTATATACTGTATGTGATGCAACCTGTGGGTATGTTTTTCTGTTTCAAATGGGTATTAGAGAGTAATGTTGATGTTCTAACTAGGGATGTGCGCCGGACCATTTTTGCCAGATTTGGATTTGGATTTGGTTCTAATTCGTCGTCCGGCTTTGGATTTGGATTTGGATTTGCCAAACTGCGGTGACTGGCTTTGGATTTGGATTTGGATTTGGATTTTTTTACAAAAATTGTCAAAAAAAGCTAAAATCACATAAATTGGTCTTTTTTTTCTTCCTAGAGTATTATTAACCTCAATAACATTAATTTCCAGTCAATTTAGACCATATCACAGCTTATAATATTGTTTTCAACATTATTGGCCAAAGGTTGCAGTGAGCTGACTGGTTACTAAGCGACAAAGCAGCGGCACAACGACACAGACACCACAGTATAAAGCACATCTATGACACATTGCCACACAGCAGTGGCAGAAATGAAAAGTAGTGCACCCACCCAGTGGGGTACGGCCAGCAGAGTCACAGTACTTGTTTACAAAGTGGGCTACGGCCCTAGGAGTCACAGTGCACAATCTTATTAGCATTACACCGCACATAGGGCCTGATTCACATTAAACCATAAAGTAGTGTCTCTTATTTATGTTACGATACACAGTAGTGCCCCTTTTACACAATGCCCACAGTAGTGACCCTTTTACACAATGCCCACAGTAGCGGTGTCCCTTACACAATGTCCCCCAGCAGTGGTGCCCCCTATGCAGTCCCCTTAGTAGTAGGGTCCACTATGCAGTGCCCCCAGTAGAATGCCCCCCAGTAGTATGCCCCCCATTAGCAGGCCCCCCCCAGTAGTATGCCCCCCATTAGCAGGCCCCCCCAGTAGTAAGCCCCCCATTAGCATGCCACCCAGTAGTATGCCCCCCCCAGTAGTATGGCTCCCCCAGTAGTAGGCTGCCCCAGTAGCAGGCCCCCCCAGTAGTAGGCTGCCCCAGTAGTAGCCCCCCCTGTAGTATGGGCCCCCCCTGTAGTATGGCCCCCCCTGTAGTAGGCTGCCCCAGTAGCAGCCCCCCCCCAGTAGTAGTAAGCCCCCCCAGTAGTATGGCCCCCCCAGTAGCAGGCCCCTCAGTAGTATGGCCCCCCCAGTAGCAGACTCCCCCCAGTAGTATAGCCCCCCCAGTAGCAGGCCCATCTGTAGTATGGCCCCCCCAGTAGTATAGCCCCACCCAGTAGCAGACCCCCCCCCAGTAGTGCAGACCCCCCCAGTAGTATAGCCCCCCCAGTAGCAGGCCCCTCTGTAGTATGGCCCCCCAATAGTGCAGATCCCCCCCAGTAGTGTGGCACCCCCAGTAGCAGACCCCCCCCAGTAGTATAGCCCCCCCCAGTAGCAGGCCCCTCTGTAGTATGGCCCCCCCAGTAGTATTGCCCCCCCCAGTAGCAGACCCCCCCAGTAGTGCAGACCCCCCCCAGTAGCAGGCCCCTCTGTAGTATGGCCCCCCCAGTAGTATAGCCCCCCCCCAGTAGCAGACCCCCCCAGTAGTGCAGACCCCCCCCAGTAGCGCCCCCGGACCTTTGACAAGTAAAAAAATAAAAAAAATAAACCTTACCTGATTCCCCGCTCCCGCGCCGTCCGCTCTGTCACACGCTGAGGAGGGAGCCGGAAGACGGAGCTCATGTGTGAGCTCCAGCAGGCTCCCTCCGTGCAGCAGCCAATGAGAGTCTGTGTGACTCTCATTGGCTGCTGTAACAAACACACAGCTGCCGCTGGCGGCTGTGTGTCTGTGTCTGTGTAAGGCAGAGCGCTATCACTGCGCTCTGCCCTACACGCGAGGAGACCTGATGTCGGATTCTCTAGTGAGAATCCGACATCAGGCGGCCGCCGTTCGGCCCCGAACGGGGATCCGAGTCAGGCGGTGAACACCCGAACAGGGTTCGGGTGGACTCGGATCCCCAATGTTCGGAGCGGTTCGGATTCCGCTCATTCTCTAGTTCTAACATTACCCATGTTCCAAAAAGGTCTGAACGTACTTTTGACACCAAAGTCCTGACACCACTCAACCTAGTTTTCATTATCTACTTATTGATTTGTACCCCTTTGTTTATATATTTTCTACAATTATTATCTATAGCTTCCATTATGTTATTATTTATTTTTACCCTTTTCCTCTGTATGTTTCTCTTCATTGTGTTAGGTACATGCCATCATTTATATAGCTTTTGACCTCTGCATTTCATCATCTCTACATCTTACGGCAACCATTTTGTCCTTTCCTATGCCAGTACTTCTTTCACTATAATTACTGACATGCCGACATATTCTCGCTCCCACCCCTCCCCCTTAGCCTGCACACTACACAACGCTGACGCAGACAGATACACGCAAACACACACTGACACACTGACAGTCACACTGACACATGCACTCACCTAAAAAAGACACAAATGCAGAGCCAAAATACATAAAGCAGTGATCCATCATTTATTAAATATTATCCCCCCCCCCCCAAATACACACAGCAGTCATTTGGCATAATTTCATTAATATTGTCCCCCCCCACCACCAAATACATACAGCTGTCATTTGGCTTCATTTAATAAATATTATTCTCTCCACCCCCCGGCAAATACATACAGCAGTGAGTCCTCTCATAGGCAACGCAGGGGGGGTTTCCATCTGCCTGGAAATAGTAATATATTGCAATGTTACTAGTGCTGCATGTTCTTCTAAAGATTATCCTCCTCCGTCCCGTCCCCCCCTACATATACATACAGTAGTCATCTGGCTTAATTTTCTAAATATTATTCCTCCCGGCACCCCCACCTACTTCTTGCGGCTCCGGGACTCGCTGCGCTTGCACTAAAAGACAGTGTCCCGATGGCAGGCGCTCTCTCACAGTGCCCCTATGGGAAGTGACTGGGAGGGTCAGCTCCCCCTACAGCCAGCCCAGGCTTTACAAAAAAAAAAAAGTTATATTGTTAAGCAGCTCGCTGGGCCGGCGGTGATGGAGCAACGGGCAAGGGGGGGGGCTTCTAGGTACTCGGAAACCCCCCCTGCGTGCACGGGTGACCCTATACAACTTGAGTATTTTATTTTGAACCTTACATTTGCTGTGTGATTGAGTGTAAGCTTTTGTTATCTGTTATCAGAGCTTGTCTTGACTTAAAGGGGCCAATTCAGTTATCTGCAATAATTAGAAGAGCAACATTAGTCATTCACTGTGCACCCCTACAGGGGTGCGAGGTAAAATTTGTGTTGTTGTGCCCTCTGTATTCCATCGTTACCGGCACCCCCATGATGTAAGAAAATATGTTCTTGAAATTTGGATATTTATATTTGTGAGTATGAATAGTAGCTTTTGTTATTTAAGCAAACTTGTATTTTCGATAAAAGGGGTCTTTTAAAAATGTTAGTTAAAATTGGATTTTTGTTTTTATTTATGTCTTAAAATGATAACTAGAGATGTGCAGTTTTAATTTTCCTGAAATACAAACACACCCGAAATTGGGGTTTCCGAGTTGAATGGAGTCCTAGTTCAGAATCACTTTGGGGTTCGAGTCCCGATTCGGTTCTGCAGTCAGTTCGCAACTTGATTTTATAAACGAACTTGGGTTTCAGATTACATGTAAACAGGTCCAAAGTAGCCTATTTATAAATTCTTCAGTTGGTTTTATCGATTTTCATTGGTTTTTAAGGGATCCAAAACTGAACTAAAACCGAATCCGAACAAAAAAACTGGAGGGTGGTTTTGCCAAAACCAAAACATGATGATAAATTAGAACCAAAAGCAAAATATGGGAGTCCACGCACATCTCTAATGAAAAGTAAATAATAATAATAATAATAATAATAATAAAGCTCTTAGCTACAAATCGCACAGCTAATTGAATCAACCCCCTTAAGCCTTATTTAACCAGGAATCCTGTAAAAAAAAAGAGTGTCTTCCTCCTGTCAATGATTTATAATTCAGTATGTGACTACCATGACAACAACACAGTCACAGGCCATATGATGTAGTGAGCAGAGATGCCTTGGAATCTCGCTCTGAGCTCTGTCTGCAGGGTATACTATAAAATCCACTCACAGATATTGCTCCCTCCCACCCACCTTCATATGATGCATTCCGAGAGCTGTGAGCCGCAGTATTATTTCCTAACCTCTAGACAACCTCTAGAGAGATTTTGAAAAGTAGATGATGATTTGCAGCATGACAGATTAAAAAAATCAGATGCATTTGTAGAGGTCCTTTAACTTTCTATTTATCAATAAACATGTTTAATAAGACTAGTAAATGGTATAAAATGTATGAATATATTTTTGTATTTTAGATTGCTCTGTTTTTAGAGAGAGTAGAGAGAGAGAGAGAGAGAGAGAGAGTAGGTAGAGAGTGTGCATGTACTGTATGTATGCATGTGTTAATGTAGTCTATGTGTTCAAGACTCAGTAAGGAGCACACTGGCTACCAGATCCTTACTAGCTGGCACTGTTAACTTTTTGAAGATTTTACTCCTTTAGTCAATATATTTTACAATAGACCATACCCCACACTCAGTAAGACTGCATTCAGTCACAGGTTGGGGCTTCCAAGTGCTGCTAAATACAGTATGTATAACCAATTCACCTATATATTTACAATTCCCAGGTTGTTCCACTCTCTTATTTACTGTTCAGGTAACAAAATGTAATAATGATCAAATGTAAAATAATTGTACATTTTCAGTACTTTTATTACTATCATTGGTGGGGTGAGGTGACTGGGAATCATTGTATGCAGCAGACCACTTGATATGAGTCAAATATTTATGATTTACATGACCAAAGTCAAAATACCATACCTCCCAACTTTTAGGTCCCCTGAGGAAGGACAGTTCGCGCACTGCATGCGTGCGTGGCCGAAAAGGGGGTGGGGCTTTGGGGGAAGGGGGAGGAGTCTCGGTAAACCAGGGTGGAGCTTCGCTGCTTCACCCATTTACGTCCGTATACTGGTGAACAGATGATCTGTTCTCCTCCTGCACACCCGCTGCTCTGCATAGCAGAGAGCAGAGGTTTGTGCTCCCCCCCAACTTCCTCCCCCCACGGCGGGACTCTGCAGCCCGCAGAAAAATGGGACTGTCCTGCTGGATGTGGGACAGTTGGGAGCTATGAAATACTCTGTATATCAGATTGATACAGGGGTGGACAAATTAATACAGATTTTATAAGCCCAATCAATGGAATCTAAGGGCCAACAGGATCTTTTAAGGAGCCAGTCACATGAACATAAACGACTCCTAAAACTTAGGCACCAGGTATAATTTTTTAAATGCGCTGGCAGCATGTCTCCTGGGATCCGTCAAACCCTGGATTACTGATAATCATCCTTTGTCTGTTGAATATGTCATGGTTGCATTAGCTTTACTATTCAATAGTCTGACAAAAAGGTGCAAGTATACATTATGGTGCCTATATATCATTAAATATTTGCGGCATATTCCTCGAAAACATCCGTTTACGGGGGGATATCCACAAGTATTAAGTATCCCCAGATGTACTATGGAGGGATAGCAGAGATATCTCAGATATCTGCTGTAGTACCTCCATTTTCCACTGGAGACGCAACCCCCATAGGTTTGGGGGGGAGGAATGAAGAGAACGCTGAGCCCCTGCCTCTGCATGTGCTATTTCATACATTCTGACAACATTATTGCATACTGTAATGCGATCATGGACGCTAAAATCTTATTTTTGATTATTGATAAATAGACCCCTATATGTTTTAAAATATGCTATTTTAAGCCATTCTGACTTTTATAAGTACAGAGAACAGATGTGCAGTGCACTGATACATTGCAGTCTGCTGTGTAAGAGCTACACCCTTAGATGAATAATATATATCTTATCATATGTGAAAGTTTTCATTTAATTTTTACAAATGTATATATAAACAGCAACAGTGCCCCCTAGAGGCAGGACGGAGCCATCCAGATCACTTACGTTGAAGCTAAGAGATTAGGAAGAAGTGCTACATAATATTACTGAATTATACATAAAATGCTGCTGAATTATGCATACGTTGAATATATTATTGTTTGGAAGTGATTATGTAGACATTATTATGCAGACTCTGTAATTTGGTTAAGGAAACAAAATTGAAAATGTAATTAGCTTAGTCTTTTTCAGTAGTAATTAATATTACTAATTTATTTTGATATTTTAATAAAGCCGTAACAGTGAAATATATTGAAGTACTCCTGATACGCAAAATGCTTTTTATTTTGTTATTTTTATTTACTAGCATAAGGACAGGCTATAATTTAAACGTAATAACAGAGCTACAGTAAGTAAGAGTATTATTTACATGTAGTTATGCCTGTAGAAGTTGTTGTGTGATTATTAGACGAATAAAGCGTTGGGCAAGAGACAAGTGCAGTAGGTTCATATATATATATATATATATATATATATATATATATAGGCCCAGGATGGATGGAACATGTTGGGAAGCTGCTCTTCTTGCCTTATGAACCATCTTACATTTGAATCAGATAAGCATTTCACCTTTTAAGTCCTATTGTCTTTTTAAAACTTTTTTTTTTAAAACCTTGTTTTTTTTGTTTTATTATTTTACTCTTACTGTGCCAAAAATTGGATGTTATTAACTATTGTTTTATGAAGTGTATTTATTAACTTATTGTCTATTAATACTTGCACAGCACATTGCACCTTAATATCCACCTGGTTACCCATTAAGGGTTGATTAGAGGTTGTGATCATTGCTAGGCTGTGTTTTGGATTTTTGTTCATGTATAAGTAAATTGCTATATATTTATCTTTATCACACTCTGTTCATATCACTGGTATTTTTTGGTATATTTATTAAGCACTGTACCAGCCCCATTTTGATGGGGTCATTTTAAACGGTTAAATTAATGGTCTATTTCAGCACTTCAGTAGCACATTTTTGCACACACTGCACTTTTTTTTACAAAGCAAAGACTTATGTATGTATATATATATATATATATGAACACCACTGCACTTCTTTCTTGACCTAGTGGGTTATAAAATCATTATACATAAGGCACGCTAGTCACTCGAATCAGTTTCACTTATCAAATACATTTATATATATATATATATATATATATATATATATATATTTTTTTATATATATATATATATATATATATATATAGTCATACACATATACACAAAATTATAATATTTACATATAATCTCATCATTACACTAATATCTAAAGAGAATATAAGTAAAGGATACATAGTAAGAATTTTTGGAAATGAACAGAATTACAGTATACTGAGACCTCATATACTGAAATGTGGCATACATAAATTTCAGTTCATAAGTCAAACACGAAGTCCAAATGCCTTATATCAGATCAATGATCTTTTTTTAAGACTATTTTGACAATACTGTAAAGTAAACACGTAATATTTTAAAGCATTTAAAAAAAATATAAATTTTTCAAAAGAATTAGGAGTGCTGGTAATTCATTGAACACTTTTACAGCTTGCTGCAGACCTTCCAGCTGTTGTCAATGACTGTACTACAAAGTTTCATTTGTTATGAATCATGCTATAAAACTCCCAATGACACACACGGATATATACACAGTTTTTCTAGTTTTTGATACACTCAATATTAGATGGAATGTGGTATGTGTAACCTTATTTGGGCAACTTTCAGTAACAGATTATTTTTTAAATATTCTCTTTAAACTGTAAATCAATAGCTTAGACTGATGGAAAAAAAACTTCCACAACTTCTGACATTCGGTCAGGAGAGTATTACTATATATATTTATATGTAAATAAATAATATATATATATATATATATATATATATATATATATATATATTATTTTAATTTTTGAGATGTGCAGGTCTGGTTCTCAGAGATCTGACAGCAACCGAGTTTAGGGGTTCTGAGTCGAACTGAGTCTGAGTGCGGAATCAGTTTGGGGTACCGAGTCGAACTGAGTCCCGCATCTTTGCAACTCTGATATAAAAACCAAGCTCGGGTTTTGGATTGGGTTTTGGATTGTATGCTAAGTCAAAATTACGTAATTTTAGATGGGTTTTTTTTAATGTATTTTTTAAAAATACAGATCCAAAACCAAAACATGAAGATGAATCCGGATCCAAACCAAAATCAAAACACGGGGTTCCCCGCACATAATAATATAGCATAGCCATTCTATGCTGAGGGGGCAAACACAGAACTCGGATATTGAATCAACGGAACATCGTTCATTACTAGTTATTTTTGTTGTATAACACTACACCAGAACTATAAAAAGAGAATTGCATTTTATATACATATATATACTGTACGTTAATGAAGTACTGTCCAGTAACATAATGATACGACTTTTAGAATTTGATTTTAGCTAATAAATGTGTATTCCAGCATCACTACAGACATTCCTGGCTGTAGAGGCTGAGGCCTGACATTTTAATAGTAGGGACTACTGGACTTCTTTTCCACATCTGTTTCTTCTATGCCTTTTTTTAAAGACAAATTGCAACACTGAGGGGTCAAGGAGAGGCGCTTTGATCATGAGTAGCTACAGAAGGACGATATCAGTTACTTTAGTTTACAGCCTGCCCACCCACTCGGCATGTTTAAAGGGGCACATTTATAAAACATTATGTGCCGCTGTTTAAGAGTTATTTTTAAAATGTATTTGTCAACTCCTGTACCATAATTTTGGATGTCCCACCCCTGGTGCAATCTATGTTTCACTTTGATAACCCATCACTGAGAATTGAATTGCTCGCTAAGTATCCTCCTGTAGGAATAGGGAAATCGGTATGTGATGCCGGCGGCTGTTTAGCCGCCGGATCAAATACCCACAGCGGTAGCCCGACGGGTCGGAATCCCGACTGCAGAAGGTAATTACTGTAACCCTCCCCCCACCCTAACCCTCTCTTAGTGGTGCCTAACCCTAACCTTGCCCCCTTGTGCCTAACCCTAACCTCCGCCCGTTCGTGCCTAAACCTAACCCCCCTCCCCGCACCCTAAACCTAACCCTCCCAGGGGGTGCCTAACCCTAACCCCCCCTAGTGGTGCTTAACCCCCCTTTCCCTACCCTAACTCTCCCGGGGGGGTGCCTAACCCAAGTCCCCCCAGGGTTCCTTTAAGCTAACCCTGCCCCCCCCGCGGCTACACGCTAAGACACCCGGCTTACCTTCCTTCGGTGTGCCAGGTGTCGGGAGTTAGTAGTGGGGCTAATGATAAGCATCTGGATTTTGATGCCTATCTTTAGTCCCATGTCGGGATGTGGGTGTCAGGATACCGCCGGGCGAGATAGCGCCCGCCGGTATCCTGACCACATACCTGGAATAGGAATAGAAACTGAATGATCCTGCAAAGCACAATCTGGGAGACACTCTTATACACAGGGTATAGATGACCAGTAAGAAATCTTTTCATATATTCATGTAACCTAGTGTTTCTCAAGTCCGGTCCTCACGCACACCCCCAAAAGGTTGTGTTTTCGGGATTTCTTTAATCATGCACAGGTGATTTTGTTTACTTAGATGAGAAATTAATATCCTGCCTGTTTCCACAGACAGACGTCCTCAAAACATGACCTATTGGGGGTGAGTGAGGACCAGATTTAGGTAATGCAGTTTATGATTCACCTTAACTCCATGCATTCAATTGGAACACATGGTGATGAAGAGGAAGTACATATTCTCGGTAGTTAAATGTTGTGGCTCTTCACCTCACTATTCCAGGCAAATAGAATATTTACTCATGGAGAGTTTATAGTCATAGGGATGTCTCCACTTATAACTTACAATCCAATGGTCAATATCATCAAAGAGATAAAAGTTGATCCGGCCGGGTCGTTGAGCAATGTCAGCTTCTCCTGGAGACGCAGGGAGTGTTTCTAAATCTTTGCCTCATTGAATGACATAAGATCCCCCATCTGGCAGAGCTGGTATAATGTTATTTGGTGATGGGATGCATGAGAAAAGTCTTTTGCTAGTATGACTGCAAAGCTGTATCATAGATAAAGTTTAGCAAAAATGTGTGGTGCATTGTCATGTTAAATCCATCAACATACTCAATTCTTTACTGTCGCATTGTGTGCAATCTTTCGATGACCATTCAGAATTATTTTGGATGTAGATAAATGCAGCTAGATGGATGTTCCTCCAGACTACACAAGTGTCTCTGGAGCAATGTTTCCTATCTCCAGTCCTCAAGGAACTCTTCGCGGTGCTGCAAAAAGGTTTTATTTTCTTTAAGGGGGCATGACCACACCTCCCACAAATAGGCCCTGCCCAGCTCTCGATGCCCCTGCTCCTTGCTGGAGCACAGATGTATTCATTACTGACTAACACGGTGGTACTAATTATTTCATTTGTAGTTTGTGCAGGCACAAATGTTTAACGATATTATGTTATATCTTGTTTTAATAAAGGTATCGGGTAATTGGATTTTTAGGTCACAGGGACTTTTCTTTCTTTATAAATTCGTTAAATATAAGTGAGATAACTAAAAGCTACAGAGTTATGATTATAGAGTATTTTATTCTAAAGATTTGTAAAATTTGATTGTAAAATAAAGATGAGTAGGGGAAATCCCACCTAGATAACTGGCTTTCCCTTTCCCAGAGATAATATTGTTTTTGGTATTTTCCACAACTGAAATTTGCCTGTTAAGAACCTCTAAGTTCTCCCAAGACAAGTTTGATAAATTTATATTTTGCAAAAAGAAAAGGTATAATATAAATTTGACTTACCTGATATAGACATATAAAGTTCTTTAAATATTTTTTATTTACAAAAATGTCACTAGTTTTGTTGTATTATTAATCTTTTAAATTGATTCAATATGACCTTTTGAAAATGTATATAATAATATCCCAGATTTTTTACTAGATTAAAAAGGCTTTTTTTTGCATTATATTAAAATACTTATCTTTAATATTAAGTAAATAAATATTGAATTTTAATAGTTTGGAAGAATGTTTTTGTTGTTGATTATCATCTAATTATTATTATTTTATATAAATAAAACTTCACATTTGCAATGTAGAAAGCATTTTAAAAGTCATAAATGAAACAATCAATTTTCATATACTGGTTTTGCTTTTAAAATATGGTTAGAGAGATCTAGTCTATCTAACTAAATGTAAAGTACATTATTTACAATATTTTCCTATTTAAGGAAGGGAAAGTTTGCGAATTATTCAAGGAAATGAAATTTTTATCAAAATCTTTAAAAACAATGGTACATATGAAAACTATTATTTTTATACAGCAGTTCAACATCAACAAATCTAAGACTGTCAGTTTTGCAGGACACAACATATGCATTTATTAAAAAAATAAATAAATAAATAATTAATATATCTGTTCCATATTTTTTATAGCAACAAAAAAATAAAATGCTTAACCTACCCAACATATTAAAATTTTAAGTTTCTCTTTCCCCTTAACTTCCTGTATTAAAGTACATCCATTTTCAAAAATTACAGATGCTTTAGAATGCAAGTTCTCTAACAAGGCAAATTAAACCAGTTACTTACAAAAAGTCAGAACAGTGCTGGACCATGGGCCTGATTCAGCACGGATCACAATTGCGATTGCAGATGCGTAATTGCACGGAATGAATCTTCAAAAAAATGCTAATGTCTGCCACTGCTCAGCCAGCATATAGACTGCTTTCTCACATTCGTAATACCTTGCAGTCCTGCGTATACATCGGTTAACATCGCGCTGCCACGTACAATTACTGCAGGTGTGAACCGCCGCAGAAATTGCAAGTCTCGTTGCACGCAGTGAGAACTCAAGCTGCATAAGCAATTATAGTGGCTAATTTTTGCACGCCCATGCAACGGCGTTCAAACGGACATGCACGCCAGTGTTTCTGCAACCACTCCACCGTCACCCCCAAACACTCACGGCCTGTCACCATGGTTTCCTGTCTGCGTGTGTAATCACAGTGTGATCGCCGTGCACGTGCAGTGAGGTGCATACGCATGTGCAGTATTCAACAATCGGCCAATCTGCGTATGCAGTTGCAATTGCCGCTGAATCAGGCCCAATGTCTTTAAAAATCCAAATAAAACAATAAACAATTTGTATTCTTGTCATACTCTGTAACCAAAAATAAATAATAATAAAAAAAACATTTCATAGTGGAAATTATATTACTGTATATTAGATAAAAATGTAAAGTAATTTAAAATTACTGTTATGAACAAATCATCATATGAGATATACGAGGAATCAAGTGTGGCGATAATTAAATATATTTTTTTATTATTATTATTAATATTATTTGTAATATTAAAACAATAATAAAAATAATAATCATTCAGAATTTAAAGTCTGATATGATAAACAAAATTAATGTCTCAGAAATTAAACATTATATATCTGCTAGGATGTGTATGACTCTTTTGAGTAAAGTGCTGCAACAGCCTTGAGGGCTGGAACTCTTGGCTGGATGCAGCCGTGCAACAGCTTTGTGAGCTGGTAGAAGCTTGGCTAGGTGGGCCGGAAGGCCGTTGATTATGAGGCAAGATGTGACCTTTAGGTCATGTAGCAGCCTTTGGGCTGTGTATCAGCCTTGAGGGCTGGTATCACTTGGCTAGCTGTGGCCAGTGGGCTGTAGAGTATGAAGTGGGCTGCGGGCGGTGCAGCAGCCTTGAGGGCTGGTGTAGCTTGGCAAGATGCGACCTTTGGGTTGTGTAACAGCATTTGGGCTGAGTAGCAACCTTGTGGGCTGGAATAACTTGGCAAGATGCGGCAGTAGCCGGGTACAGCTGTAACAAAGTCACTGGTGTTGATGCGCAGGACTGCGCACAAAAGTCACTGGAGTGCGACCTATGCCGCCTGGATGACACGAATGGCTGGAAACAGATATGCGGATCATGCCGCCTGGATGACACAAATGGCAGAACAACAATATAGGAGGCAGAAAAACTGGAGCTCAACTGGAAACAGGAGACAAAGCCAGAACTGGAAACGCGAGAACTCTATCACCGGCATCGGAGCAGCGCTAGCGCCAGCAGGATATAGATGCCGGAGCCAATCTGGACTGATCAACAGAATGATGGACAGGAGGTAGGCGGAGATTCAGTGAACACTTGCCCGATGTTCACCTCGCACAGCATTCGCAGTGTGGCGTCTTATGATAATATCTTATTTCAGCTATAACATAGTCTTCGATGGTAAAGCAAAATACTTCCACTATGTAGCAACAATAATGCTCAATTTAACACAGAATCAGGACATTTTGGAAAACTATAGAGTTAAATTTAACAATAGTTCTGAAAATAAGAGATGTTTCTATAGAAAAAAATGTAAAATAATGATTTAATTTATAACTAGAATGGTGCTTACATTGAAATAAGACTGGCAAGTGAACAGATGTAGTCATTATGTCAACAGTTAATATGCTGACAGCATAATGACAACACAGTTGTAATGTTAGTTAAAGCATTTTAACCATGTCAGCATTATAACTTTTTGGGGTATTTAAAAAACATTTTAAAAGTTTAAAAATGGGCTGAGCATGTCCTCTCTCTCCCTATAGTTTAATGGTTCTCACAATCTGAAGCCAGGAGCGGATTGACCCGTGAGCTTGCATCACAATAACAGCCGACAACCTATTGAGTGGGTTGATGAGCAGCAATGAACCTGCTGGGACATATGAATGTGGAGGAATTGGGTCAGTGTCCCAAGTGCCGCGTTGCCTCAGCTATTATTTTTCATAAACTATGGGTATGTGGGAAAATACAAACATTTTAGGGGAAAAGTTATGTCCTTTATTAGTGATATGTTTTCCCTACATTTACTTGCAGACCCGTTGGCAGTGTTGTGCTCGAAATTTTCATAACTGGTCTTTAGGTATCCACAAGCGAACGATTCTCACCTTACTTACTACTATTGTAACATGGCCAAAAAAGTTATAATGAAAATTGGACGGTGCAGCCTTCCGCCATCTCACGTTCTGTTAAGCGTTTACTTTTACAATTATTGTATTCCGATAGAAGAGCCACCTTGCCTGCTATTGAATGTGGAGTTGTTAAATTTGACAATGGAGCTTTTTTTTATTATATGTTGGACTCTCAACAACAAACTTCTATAATTAAACTTTTTTAGACAAGCAACTGGTATTTATATAGGCAATTGAGTTGAACTTTGGTCCATGGTGACGCCCCTGTGGACTCTCCACCCACCCCCCTCCCTCCATTTTTTTTCCTCTTTTTCTCTCTGCCTAGTTTCCCCTTTATTATTGTATTTGTATGTGCTTGTTTGATTGTGTTGATACATTCTAACCGCTTTCTATTGTATAGACCTTGTGGTGTCTCTCTGCTACAGGCCTTTCGGTCTCATTGTGGATGCTTGAATTTAAATTTGTCGTCTTGACTTTGTATTACTATGTACATTTGGAAACAAATAAACATTTTTTTTCAAAACAATGAACGTGCTGGAAAATTACAGAATTCATGCATGAAATATGAGTGGATGAGGACGAATGTTGATTGCTGATGGACGATCCTGGATAAGCCACTGAGTAGGTTGAAGAGCAGATGCACTGTCCATCATCACTCAAGCTGCTGGACAAGCCATGCCCAGGCACCAGAGCCCACCTCAGCTGGCCCCAGGGTGCCCTGCTTGCTCCACTCTCATTATGCCACCATTTCCCAAGACTAGCACATGCTGATTTAATTTGTAATATCAACAATTCAAAGAATGCAATGCTTACACTGTGGAACCGCACCAACTAAGTAACGATGGAGAGTCCCACACAATTTTTTTCACACTGTATACATTTTATCACAATAACTCAACACATAGTGCTCAGCTTAGAACAACTCTGCCCTATTTGGTCATTGAAAATAACTCCAAGGAAAGGGATCAAAGGAGAGTTGGTCCCTTCAAATTACTCAACATGTTCAACAGCTTCATCAATTTTAGGAGGTTAGCACAAAGGAAGATCCATATATGAGTGAAGAAAATCAGGTATTACCAGAACCTACTGTACACATGTATTCGCTATGCTAAACTTCAACTCTTTTCAGTTTCCTACAAGTTGGCTGACAAAATAAAAACTTGGACAAGGTTTGGCTGGAAGTATATTAGATTGTTATGTAAGTGATATAATAAACTTTGTATAGTGTCCACACTTTGAGCTCAATGAATTCAAAACACAGGTAACTCGGGTTGGTGTCTTGTAAATTGGGAATTCTCATTCGGGTTCTAAAAAAAAAGATTAAAGCAGTCCGCAATAGGTTATAAGTTTCAACTGTGAGTTGAGTTGATTTGAGAATGTTCTACTGTGTCACAGCAGTACTTAGATAATCAGAGTTCATGTCATGGGACCGCAGGGAAAGCCCCCAGAACATACACCATATTCTCATAATAATCTGAAAAAATCTTGATGGTCTAATCCATCTGATTTATGATTGCAATATACCCCATCTTAAATTTGGCAACCCTTAGAGAATTAAGCATCAACTCTCATCCATCCTCAGGTGTACTTCCGTAGACTCATTTGGACCTCTGCAAGCTCCAGAAGTTTTGAGAGTACAAATGAAGTCTCGGTAGTAACTCCGCAGTCTTGCGTGTGCTCCACCAGTCTCGGGTATGCTTCAGAAGTCTCTGGTGAACCTCAGCAGGCTCAGGTGTTCTTCAACAGGCTCATGTGTACTTCAGATAACCTGGGTATATCTCTACAGACTTGGCTGTACTTCAGCAGTCTCGGGTGTACCTCTGTAGCCTTGGGTGTGCTTCAGTAGGCTTGGGTTAACTTCAGCAGTCTTGGGTGTGCTTCAGAAGTTTGGCGTGTACCTCTGCAATCTTGGGTGTACCTCTGCAGTCTGGCATGTGCTTTAGCAGTCTCAGGTGTGCTTCAGATGTCTTGTGCGTACCTCAACAGGCTTAGGTGTGCTTGAAAAGTCTCAGGTATACCTCTGCAGTCTACAGTATACTACAGCAGTCTGGAGTGTGCTTCGGAAGGCTTGGGTGTTCTTCAGCAGTCTCAGGTGTACATCAGCTAAAGTAAATCAGATTCTTCTATTTTAGTTACAGATTTCAACAGCTTAGAACAACTCTTTCAGTTATCAGCGGAATAAAACCTTAAGGCACAATGCAAGGCAAAGTATATTACTTATTACGTGTAGTCTGCCAGGCTCAGTCAGCCTGTCTATATAGTATACATTGAGAAACACACTTCATAAATGAATTAAGTTTTGCTGTTTTAAATGTTAGTTTAATTCTTGATACATCTGTATGATGGACATCTGCTGCCCCATATACTGTATATATATATATATATATATATATATACATATATATTATTATATATAGGGCCATATTATATACTAACTTTTTGTTTATGAACATCTATGCTGCTTTTATATGCCCATCCCACATCATATGGCATTTATTAAAGTGAATATAAAAGGACCTCTTGGAGGACTCTTGTATCAGGCTAAATGGGGACAAACTTTGCACCTTAGTGATAGAGAACCAACTAAGATTTGTTTGCCATAGTGATGCTCTGTCCTGATAAGGAAAAAACCATGTCATAGGGATTTCAGCTTATTAAATATGAAAGGCTGTCTATAGAAAGAACATATTTTGTCAGTGATTGATATAGCGTATTAGTATACAATAGTCTGAGGACTGAGCTCACCCACAGGCAGCATTTCGGTGGATGCAATTCGTTTTCATGGCAGTGAATCAGCTGCTGTTGGTTCTCTGGCTTTACAGCAGCTGTCATGTCCTCTTGCCAAGATTCTGGAGACAGCTGTAGTTCTTGTTGCCTGAGGGTTTGCAGATCAGGATTATGTTACACCTTAGTGTGTTTTGTTAAAGAGGCAGCAGGATTATTGTTTGATGACTGTCACAAAGGTCAGTAGTGCTGTGCCACCAACCTTGTGCTTATTGAAAGAGAGAGACTACATATTAGAAATATATACATAAAGTATATATAGTTAATCTTCGTTAGCACCCTGATGTGCTACTTATTCCTGTGTTGGAGAATTTGGATGTTTGTACTGAAAGTTTGCAAGAGGGCACCCGGGCACTTTTGCCGTTTGTATGGAGAGTGCTGAACAACTTGTGTGGAAACCCCTGCACTCTTACCTGAGTGCACAGTCACACAGGTCTCTTTTTGCGCACTTACTGGAGTCCTCAGCATTGGCTTTCCATTATAATAACTTACATCATTTAATATATATAGAGACTAAAAGATAAAAGAATAAAAACAAAAGAGACACATTATTTATTTCCTTACCTTTATTTATTGACATAATGTTACGTAATGTTAGGGTCAGTGCCTTAGATTCTCCCACTACTGATAACACCAAACAGATTACAGTATGTTATGTAACACTAGCTGGTGCCCGCAGCTTTCCCCACGATGAAATCACTTCTGCCAACATTTTCATTTATTTGTGGTGTTCTAGTTGTATTGCTTTGCATAAGGGTCCTGTCGCGGGAGTGGCCGACGTGACCAGCAGCGCTATACAGACTAGTGGCAGCAACACCTTCTCCCACCACTCGCACCAATATCACTGTGTGCCCTGTGCACAGACTGCTATATAGCCTATCCTATTCACCCACCTCTCATACCAATGTCACTGTGTGCCCTGTGCACAGACTGCTATGTAACCTCTCCTATTCACCCACCTCTCATACCAATGTCACTGTGTGCCCTGTGCACAGACTGATATGTAACCTATACTATTCACCCACCACTCACACCAATGTCACTGTGTGCCCTGTGCACAGACTGCTATGTAACCTCTCCTATTCACCCACCACTCACACCCATGTCACTGTGTGCCCTGTGCACAAACTGCTATGTAACCTCTCCTATTCACCCACCACTCACACCACTGTCACTGTGTGCCCTGTGCACAAACTGCTATGTAACCTCTCCTATTCACCCACCAATCACACCAATGTCACTGTGTGCCCTGTGCACAAACTGCTATGTAACCTCTCCTATTCACCCACCAATCACACCAATGTCACTGTGTGCCCTGTGCACAGACTGCTATGTAACCTCTCCTATTCACCCACCACTCACACCCATGTCACTGTGTGCCCTGTGCACAAACTGCTATGTAACCTCTCCTATTCACCCACCACTCACACCAATGTCACTGTGTGCCCTGTGCACAGACTGCTATGTAACCTATTCTATTCACCCACCACTCACACCACTGTCACTGTGTGCCCTGTGCACAAACTGCTATGTAACCTCTCCTATTCACCCACCAATCACACCAATGTCAATGTGTGCCATGTGCACAAACTGCTATGTAACCTCTCCTATTCACCCACCAATCACACCAATGTCACTGTGTGCCCTGTGCACAGACTGCTATGTAACCTCTCCTATTCACCCACCACTCACACCCATGTCACTGTGTGCCCTGTGCACAAACTGCTATGTAACCTCTCCTATTCACCCACCACTCACACCAATGTCACTGTGTGCCCTGTGCACAGACTGCTATGTAACCTATTCTATTCACCCACCACTCACACCACTGTCACTGTGTGCCCTGTGCACAAACTGCTATGTAACCTCTCCTATTCACCCACCAATCACACCAATGTCAATGTGTGCCATGTGCACAAACTGCTATGTAACCTCTCCTATTCACCCACCAATCACACCAATGTCACTGTGTGCCCTGTGCACAGACTGCTATGTAACCTCTCCTATTCACCCACCTCTCACACCAATGTCACTGTGTGTCCTGTGCACAGACTGCTATGTAACCTCTCCTATTCACCCACCTCTCACACCAATGTCACTGTGTGCCCTGTGCACAGACTGCTATGTAACCTATACTATTCAAGTGAACGCGGACCCAAAGCACCTCGCCCCCCACCCCTTACCGGCCACGCTCATAGTGCCACACCTATCTCTTGCATTGATGATGGCCTTATTGCTGTCACCTCTATAACTCAGGCCCTAATACTGCCACCTCTGTGGCTTAGGCTTTATTGTTCTCACCTCTATTACTCAGGCCCTATTACTACCACCTCTGTGGCTTAGGCCTTATTGCTCTTATCTCTATAACTCAGGCCCTATTACTGCCACCTTTGTGACTTAGACCTTATTGACTTAGGCCGTATTACTCTCACCTCAGGCCCTATTACTCCCACCTCTGTGGCTCAAGCCTATTTGCTGCCATCTCTATAACTCAGGCCCTATTACTGCCACATCTGGGGCAAAGGCCCTATCACAGCAAACTATATGTTAATTTCAATTAATTATGGATTTACTCCAAAAACTAACATTGCTTTTGCCACATATTGTGATGATTTTGTGTGTTTATTGGGGTTTATTTAATAAGGGGCAGATATCCAATAAAAGCTTGTCCATGTAAATAGTAAAGTGATAGCTAACTCTATGACTTAACTTCCCATAAGTATTATAAATAAAAAAATATATTTAAAAAAAAAATTATATAGTATCTCTAATCTTAATTGTTTTTGATATATCGTGGTCTATACTGTAAGGCTATAGCTGGGTACACACAGGGACAATGTCGGCACTATATGTAGGTTCCAGTCGAATTTGAAGGCGGTTGTGGCCTTAGTAAATCTGCCGCCAAACCGCCATCAATCCGCCAGGGTTTAGAACTCGCCACTTCGTAAATTTTGCCTGTTGGCTGGATCGTACAGTATGTACGCCCAATTCGCGCGCTCCCGTGGTCGCATACGGTATCGTCTGGTTGGCCATGCTGCACGGCATACCAGGCGATATTGCATGCGGCGTTGTTGCAGGTAATGATGGACAGAATGAGGGGTCGTTCCGTCGTTCATTACATCACTCTAAAGTGTACCCGCGGTACGTTATGGTGGCCCATGAGGCAGACATATCGTCTGGGTTCACATCATCCAGTGTTTACTCACCTTAAGATTCACTAATAAATCAGTCAGCGAGGAGAGTTGGAGACGGAGATAGCGGAACCAGTGAGAGCAGATGCCCTGCAGCAGAATAGAAAAGCCGGGGCTCAGGCGATGGTAGTGTAACTTGGTGCAGAGAGAGGTCCGGGCCCCATAGCAGCTGCACTCCCTACACCTACTCTAGCTACGCATAGAGCTAAGCAGGCAAATGCCATCATCAGCGGTAGAGGCCATAGAAACCTTATGTAAGTGCTGTCGTTCGGTAAGCAGTAGATCGTTCTGATATATACTGCGTCATAGTGTTGTTTAATAGGGGTGATACTTATTTCTGCATTAAAGATTTTAAGGACATAGGGGCCTATGTATCAAAGCTTGATGAGAGAGAAAATTGTGATATACGAATCACCAACCAATCAGCTTCTAACTTACATTTTAAAGGCTGTGTTTGAAAAATGACAGTTAGGAGCTGATTGGTTAATACTTTTTCCCTCACAATTTTATCTCTCATCAAGCTTTTATACATAGGCCCCTTAATGAGGTCATCATAAGGAAACAAAATATATTTTTACGATGACCACCAGCTGCTAAATCTATCTAAACGTAAAGGATGTCAAGCTGTTGGGGTCAGCCAGGAAAGAGGTATAGAGAGAAGTGACTGTAAGTAGTATTCAGCAGATTTTATTGTGAAACAAAATAGTTTGGAAGCCGATGATCTCAGCATAGTAAACCTGTCAATACTCTTCTAGTACCACACAGTATGTTCTGCCCACAAGTTGGCATCAGATACAATAGTTGGTACATCATTAGCATAATGAATCAACTAGCGCATGTCATACCAAATCACTTAAGTACTAAGTCACTAAAGTACTAAATCATTATGCAAGTCGACATGGCTTACACAATAGTACAAGTGAATGTGTACGTTGGTGAAATCAGTTAATGCATCGGTGCAATACTGTACAAGATGTTTGTCATATTTTAAAAATTAAACTGTCTATGGCATAGCGTCCAACTCTTGATGTGAACGGGACAGTTGGCGGTCTTTGACTGGTTAGGGATTTACTGGGGAATGGGCAGGGTGCTACCAGAAAGTGCCAATCGTTAGTGTAAAAGCCTGCGTGTGATTGGGTGGATTTGAGCAGGGAATTGGAGGCGTGGTTTGCACCGATCGAGTGGGGCTTATTTTGTCCCGACTTTTCTGTATACATACTGTATGCAGTCACCAGTAATTATAGTGTTTACTTTTCTCATCTATAGATTGGGAAATATTATAAAACTGATGACATTGTGGAAAAATACCTCCTGCTGGCTGTACACGTTTATAAAATTGCGCTAACTTTTACTTTCACATCATGCTGCATATAGGAGGAGCGCACATGTAACGCCAAAACTGAGTTGGTGTTAACCTAGAATTCCACCATAGCATTTAAAAATTAAAATGTAAGCACAATGGAATACTGTATTTCTCAACCCTTTTCCGCAAACATCTAAAAAAAACACCCTGCTGACAAGTGTCAAAAAGCTTAAATAGCAAATCAGAGCATGCACAGTTATTTTTATTTTTTATTGTATATTAATTTTCAATCCTATAGACATAGATCTGTGTTTGACTCTACCTGTAAATATCATTCTTGTTGTCAAGGATATACACTTTATTGTATTTGACGGTCAATTATTTGTGCTGTATCGAATGGCCAGGGTAAGACTAGGATTCTTAATGACAAATTCTGACATCGAAACGTACAAAAATTTCACGGTCAGATGCCAAACGAGGTCAATATTTCACAGAACAATGCATCACTTTTTTATCCTCTATAGAGCTAAATAACTTGCTAAATGAAAGATTTCAATTCCTTAATGATGTGTACCCAGCACAATGTCGCGTGTGGCGGGTCCCAGCTGGGATCACGGCATCGGCAAGTGCGTACACACTTGCCAATGCCGGGAGCATGGCCCTTGATGACGTTATCCCCCGTTGAACCTCCATGGGAGCGTGCATCGTCAACAACATAGCGGGTACACACTGCCCGATGTGGCTGATATGTAGTCCGATCTTGCGGATCGGATGACATATCGTCTAGTGTGTACCCTGCTTTAGTGCTTTAGCGCTCTTGTTTACAAAGTTTCTTATAAACCGCTACCTAATATCAACAAAACTGCATCAGACATGGGGGTCTGATTCTGATTTAGGCAATTTTGTGCATTATTGCAATCAATTTTTCCTCGGACGAGTCTCTGCTTTGCGTGAGAATGGCTGAAACTGCACGACAACTGGACGGCAACACACAAGAGATCTTTCTCGGAGGCGTGTTATGGCCGTGTAGTTATAGCTCTCTGTGATTCTGACTCACACACATGGCGAGAGGGATGCTTCTTTCTGACGGAGCTCTGGCACTGCGCAGGGGGCTGGTGCAAGCGCCGATACTAATGATGAGAATTGAGATGAAATCAGTGGGCAGCTCCTTTTCCTGCTCGAAGGCGCACGGACACACACATTAGCTGTAAGGAATCTCGCATTAGCGTAAGGTAGTAAATCTGGCTTTACGCAAAACAGTCACTTTGCGTCCGACTCAGAGTGCAAAGTGAGGCAAAGGTAGCGAGTCAAAACATTTGTATTTGCTGATTATATAAGAACAGTTAATTTGGCATTTTTTTTATTTTTACAGAATAACGCTGTGTGTACAGTGCGCTATTTGTATAAGTACTGGGGTAAGATTTTACTTCAAACCTGTAATAAAACACAAATGACTATATAACCAGCATCCCGGTGATTGCTCAGCTTTGCTGATTCATAGTACGTTCTGTACCAGCACCTAAATGCGTTGCCAAATTCTCCGCACTTAGGCAATAACAAGCAGTACAATTATTATGGATCAAGATGTGATTACAACATATGTTAATAAAAATGAAGAGGATATATTGGATTAATAGTTTAGACACTTCAAGGCCTGTTTAGCAAAACTGTAGCAGTGTTTTGATCTGTGAATATTGCTGCGGGTGTATTGTTAATTGCAAGATGATTCATTTTGGAGATGTGAAGTAATTCTTCATTTAGAGAGCTTAGATGAAGTGTCTTAAAAATTTACCTGTATATTTAGTACATTATAACATTACGGTTTCTACTTAGGGCTTGATTCCGAGCTATATGCTATAGGACAGCAGCTGCGTCTAAATGCAAAAAAAACAGTATGAGCACAAGGAAAATAAAATGCAATATATTCTATATTCATGGGAGCTTTAAAGCTTTAAAATATGTTATATTAGTTGAAAATAGCACTAGAATAATGCTATAGCATCCGAAAGTCAATGTACTGGCACAGAGAGTAAACTATAAAGACTCTTTAATAAAGCCTCCTTAGATAGATGCGAAATGCGTTAGTGGTGTGTTTTGGGTACGTCAACTACATTGACTTCTGAATGCTGTAGAAATATTCCAGTGCTATTTTCAACTAATCTTTATTAGGTGCCTGCAGCTTGTTCATATTTATAGGGTCTAACATTGTATTCCTAGGGGTAAATTTACTAAGGCTCGAGATTGGTCCAGATGTCAATCTCGGGTGATTTAAGGGTTAATTTTCATCTCGCAAATTTACTAAAGGTACAGATTTCTCTAGTCTCACTCGTAAAACTCGGGGGAGATAGCTAACTCGAATCAACTCACTATCGGGCAAACTCGGAATTACTTTTCCCCTAAAATATACATCTCTCAAATTTACCAAGAATCGGGATGACAAGCTCGGGTGAGATGACAGCAAACTCTCTACCAAATTGAAGTTTTAAACACTCACCTCCAGAGCTGCGGGTTTTCCAGAAGCAGACACATATCAGTATGATTTGTGTATGTTTCTGCCTGTAAATAGTTAAATTACAGTTATTTTTTTTTTAATTTACATAGGGTCCCCCCCCAAAAGCCTAACCAGCCCCGGACTTGTCAGCCTGTCCTGGCACCTAAAATTACGGGGAACAAAACAAGTAGGGTTCCACTGTAATTTAGGTACCAGCGCCAGGCTCCAGGGCCAGTCCTGGTTTTAAATATAGGGGGGAAAAATTGCGTAGGAGTTCCCTATATTTAAAACCAGCACCGGACCAAACCGACTGGGGTGTAAGGGCCAAAGCATTCTCACCCCAAGCTGGTCAGGCCAAGCCAGGGCTGAAGACCAGGGCTCTTCCCTGCACCCCTGGGCTGTGGGTACAGGGGTAATAAAGTGTCAAATCAAAGTAAACTATTGCATTTTACAGTGGAACTACAGGTGCCAGCATGCCTGCCCTTTGGCACTTGTGGAACTACAAGTGCCAGCAGGTGGCCGGCACCCGTACCTCCACTGTAAAATAAATAGTTAAATAAAGACAGTACACAAACACCTTAAATAGTACAAGTTTATTACACACATATATCAACCACACATACTTACCTGCTGCAGATGTTCACGTCCACTTGTCCAATTAGAATCCTGTTTGGAGGACCTGAAAAAAATACTGACCTCCATCAGATACTGACCTCCATCCTCGCGCTGGTCTCCGTAGACCAGCGCGAGTCAGCCCACGTGGGAACTGTCAGGAGCCGGAGCCAATCAGCGGCCGCTCTACAGTTACTGTTCAATTGGGAGCCGGTTAGCGGGGTATTCGGTCACACAGTTTTAGTTTTTTCGGCAAAGTCCCCCCTGCATGCTATGGAGACCAGCGGGAGGATGGAGGGGAGTATACAGTAGGATCTTTTTTGCAGGGCCATGCACACAGATTTCTACTTGGGACAAGTGGACCAACCGGCTGGTACAGGTAAGTATGTGTGATTGATGTATGTGTGTAATAAAGCGGTATTATCTATGGTGTGTACAGTATGTTGTGTCTTTATTTAACTGTGCTGGCCGCCTGCTGGCACTTGTAGTTCAGTAAGTGCCAAAGGGCAGGCATGCTGGCACCTGTAGTTCCACTGTAAAATACAATAGTTTACTTCAATGTAATACTTTGTTACCCCCGTACTCACAGCCTAGTGGTTCGGGGAAGAGCCCCAGGCTTCAGACCAAGCCTGGGGATTCGGGAGAGAGGGAACCCTTTTTTAGGGGGTCCCCACCTCCCCTGAGATCTCCAGCTTGGCCTGAGCAGCTTGGGGTGAGAATGCTTTGGCCCTGGAGACCTGGAAATAGGGTCTCCTGGCTGTGGCATTACACCCCGGTCATTTTGGGTCTGGTGCTGGTTTTAAATATAAGGGGACTCCTACGCAATATTTTTCCCCCTATATTTAAAACCAGGACTGGCCCTGCAGCCTGGTGCCTGTATCTAACTGTGGAACACTACTCATTTTGTTCCCTGTAATTTTAGGTACTAGGACAGGCTAACAAGTCCGGGGCTGGTTATGGTTTAGGGGGGGACCCCATGTAATTTTTTTTAAATTTAACTCATCTTTTTAGAGGACTAACACAAGCAGCCTGCACATATCTCACTGATATATGCAGGCTGCTAGCTCGGGAGAGATTTGCAGAGAGAAAACACTGCAATCTCGGGTGAGTAATCTCATCTTCACTTACAACTCAGGGGAGATATCTCGATCTGCTTCACCATTGGCCAACTCACTTTCAGCTAAACTCACTTCTTAGTAAATTTGAGAGATGAAAAATGGGAAAATCACCCGCGATTCGGCGATGTAAATCGAGATTAAAAAAACTAAACTCGACCATTCTCGATTCTTAGTAAATTTACCCCCTAGTGTGTAATTGGAATAGCACCTTATTATATATATATATATATATATATATATATATATATATTTTTTATAAAATATTTGCACCTGAGTTCCTTGTGAGTCTTTTTAAAACATCTTACCCTATTATCAGCTCCACCATAAGGGTGGAGTGGTTTCCGAATCGTTAAAATTAGAGGAGAAGTTGATTCACTCTTCGCCATGAGACACAAGGGAGAACTATTGGTCGATAGTAAAGAATGTCCAAGTTATGGTAAATAAAACAGCACAGTCCAAAAATCAACCACAAGGTAATATAAAACAGTACATTATTAATAGATTGAGTGCCTCATTCTTCTGGAGCAGTGGGGAACAGCTTTGTAGTAAGGTTTTCCTCTGTGTCATATTGTTCCATGTAATTATATATTTGGACACAAAATGTTCTTAGGCAAAATTTGCTTTTAAGGGCTTCATGTGGAATTCTTGCAATCATATATGCTCTGCCTGGAATTCCTAGACCTACCCAAACAACCACACCATTCAATGTAAGGAATTGTATATCATTGTCCCACCACTATCTGTACACTATAAATTCTAGGACAAATTTTGTTTAACAGGTCTGCTGGAAAAAAGTAGATATATGTCCCATAGAAACATTTTCGAAGGTCCACATCGTGAGTAACCATGAGATGTTCCACCAGAGTGTCCATCATTGCAGAAGCTGCCTGGCCATCATCCCATAACACGCAACCCAAATAACCCAACAACCACCCACCATCACTGTAGTCACCTGCATTCGTGCTCACAAGCTTAGTGTGCCTTTTATTGGGGAGAGAAGTACAAGAGCCTCCCAGTAGCAATCAGCCTCTCTTCATATAAGAACAAATTCTCCAACACATTTTTGGATGTATGGGGTTTTCCAGAGGAGGCACCCCAAGATGAGGCTCAGCTCCCTGATACCATTATACTTAAAAATATAGAGATTAGCATCTTCTGAAAAGGGCGTGCGTGACCAGTTGATGTACTGTATGTCTTCCATCATTTACCATTGCCACGGATGTCTGAAATGCTTTATGACATAGACGCTGATGGATTTTTGATGCTCATGACAAAGGTCAACATATCAAATGTCAAAATTCACAATGTTGGAATTGTGAATTTCGACATTCAGCATGTCGACCATGCGGTTTTCTATACGGGTCATCGCTAACCGTAACCTAACCCTAACCGCAGTCTAACCCTAAACTTAGCCTTAACGCTAACCCAAACATCTGCAATAATCTGAGCCGACATTGTGTTTGTTGACATTGACAATGTCAACATGGTTCACATGTTTAATGTCGACCTCCGATCCATATCAACGTACATCACAAGCTGTGTATGCTGGTGGAATGCGGTAGCTCAGTATCTCTGCCCAAGACAAATGACTTGTAAAAAAAGTTGCAAACCCAATTCATCATCATTACTGTGCCACATTGTAACTTAGAAAAAGATTTACAATTGTATTTTTTTCCTTTTTTATTTATTTATTACTAGATTATACAGGTTATTTTTTGTTAATCACTGGTAAGAATTGCTGAATATGACCCATTTTATTCTGTGATTTAACTAATTAATAAAATGGGAAAAATTTCAAATCAAATTTTATATATCGACTGTACATAAAATAAAAAAATCCGCTATTAAATAACAGTTATTAATATATTTTTTTTTAGAAGAGCGCAATTGATAAATTCATGAAATATTTTGTTCTAATTATAATAAGCAAAAAATAATCTTACATTATGCTAGCAAGTTTTTACTTAAATACAACCAGCCCTTAGCTGCCTCATTAGACTACTCGCTTATTAGCATAGCATGTGCAGTCGAACAGACAACATTTCTATTGGTTTGGGGGAGAACTTTATTTTCTGTAACACATTTTGGTTATTTATGAAAGCCTGCAGGGCGTATCTATAATAGGTGCAGGGTCTGCGGGGCACACGGCCCCTGGGTCCACACTGTACCACCTGCACCCATATAGTCTTATACTTACCTGTCCATAGTCTCCTGAGTGCTGCTGAAATCACTGGAAAAATGTTGACAGACATTTTCCCGGAGACCTGCCCCTGCGCAGTAGATTCTGGCACTAAGCATCGTGGCACCACCAGAAAGAGGAGGGGGCCCGCACTTAGGCCCTGATTCAGACCCGCTGGGTCTGTGGGCGTTTTTTTTTTTTCTCCAGGCCGCTCGCAAAGTTGTGGGTGTCCACCTACATCTTGTGCGAGCAGGCTGGAGACCGTCGCAATTATCGCGACCATCGGGCTTGCGACGAGACCCTTGGGTAGGGTCTCGGCTGCCGCAAGCCCAAGTGGACTCCCTGCTCTAATAGAGCAGGAAGTCCACTACTGACATCACTAGTGATGTCAGTAGGTCCTCCCACAAGGGAACGTCTGCATTTGTGCAGCCACCCCCCCCTCCCCGCCTACAAAACGGGGCGAGCTGTCACTCACCATCGACAGCCGCCACGTCTTGTAGCGAGCCCCGTAGCGACTGAGCTGCAGTCGCTGGACGGAGCTTGCGCATGCGCACGCCGGACGCGGCGCATGCGGAGTTGGGTAACATCGACTGCGCTCGCAAGCGGCTCTGAATCGGGCCCTTAGTCTGCACATGGTAGATAGTTGTATCAGGAGCAGTTCTCGCAGCTATAACAGTTTCTCATCCCTCTCCTTAACTATAATGATGTCATTACTATAATTATTACTTTAGTCTGACTTATTACCAGAAATGCAATGACTAATCTCCAGACTATTTGCTTTGTCCATTGTTATCCTCACTGGTAGCTGGCAAGCAATACAATAGCAACAACAATATCATCTCCATCACACCATGCAGCACTGTATTGGGAAGTACGTTAGCTCTGTATGCTGGGAAATGTATGCTGGCATTATGGAAACATTACAAACTAACTGAAATTGTTATTATTACCAGCCCCACATTCAATATGAATAAACAGACTTTTTGGTGCCCTGGACCAGAAAGAGCACTGGTTCCCCACCCTCCCCTATTTTTGAAATAGGGACATAAGACACGCACCCGAAAAAGGGGCGTGGCCTCATGGAGAAGGGGCATGACAAATCTGAGTTATCCCGTACGATGATGAAGGGGTACCGATCCTGTTGTACCACTGTCATTCAGGTGTCACTGCCCAATACAGTGTGAATCCAATGGCTGCAGTGATGATACACTATAATTATGCAGTTTAACTCCCCATCTCTAGATGTAGGATAGCGCTGGTGACGCTGCACCTGCATCAAGATTTGTCCATCAGAACAGCAGTGCACAAGCCTGGAGCCGGCCGTGTAGATCACAGACTGAAGGTATAGAAAGAGCGCTACTTGTAGAGTATATGCGACAAATATCAGCAGCGGGGATATCTGTGTATGGTACACTCACTGGTAAAGGTACTCGAGGTGTGCTGGTAATACCTGGGTCGGAAATGGTGGCTGTGTTCAGGGCTGTCATCAGAAATTGTGGGGCAGATAGCTCCATGTGTAAGGTGTCTGACTGCCCTGTGAGAGGTGATAGGTTTGAGTCCTGGGTATGACAGCATTTTGAAATGTGTGTCTTAAATAAAAGAGGATTTGACTGAAGGCAATTGGGAAGGTGGCCAGATGGAGGGGGTCGGCCAGGGAGGAGATAGTGTGAATGATTAGAAACCGAAAATTGACAGGCCCGAGCAGCGGCCCCTGTGCCTCAAGATCATTTGCATGAATTTCAGATGCTGTTCTTATTGCATTTGCAAAGCTTGACTCTGCAGGTCTTCTTCCCACTACTAACCCATCCGAACTACAGAGCAGAGTGAACTAGATTGTAAGCCCCTAGGAGCAGAGTCCGCCACCCTACTGTCTCACAGCCCTCTGCTCTAGCACTTCAATGACAGCCTTCAGCTTCCCAGTTGTATTGTGTACTGAGAATTGTGGTACTAATTGTTGTTTGTGCTGTTTATATTTTTGTTACTGTCAGTGTCGGACTGGAGCATGAGGGGTCCACCGGGGTGATCAGTGGTAAGGGCCCATGCTTAAGAGGTGTGGTCATTCACCAGAGGGGGTGTGGCCTGCCACCACAGATGCTTGGCTAACCATTAGGCAAAACTTGGTGTAGTTTCTATAGAACTGAACCAAGCCCTCTTGTTAATCAGTGGTCCTGCTCCACCAGGTAACTGACTGTCTAATAGTGTAACAATTTATCATTTGGGGTCTGAAACCTGACACCTAGAGGTGGGCCCAAAGGCAGTGGGGCCCACCGTGGATTTCCCCTATACCCCTTTCCCCTATACCCCTGTGGGCCAGTCCAACCCTGCTGTATTGTAACATAATGTTCTGCGTACCCTGTACTGTCCTACTGTTGGTGTATGTACGGCGCTGCGGACCACTTGTGGCGCCTTACAAATAAAATGTAATAATAATAATAACTAACCATCATCGTATGAGCTCTATTATTGGTTACTAATTCTTCGCAATGTGAATTCACAAAAACATTTCGAGCCGTATGCAAATGAATTTGCAGACACCTCTCACGGTTGCACCATAGAAAGAAATTGGTGACTGTGCATGAACCACATCTGGCATAAACACACAGATGGAGATCTCAACTGCGGACGGATTGATCGAGACACTGTTTCTGTGAAATGGAAATTTCTGTGCTGTAAATGGGCGGCAACCATGCAGAGCCACGGGACTGTTCCTTCTAGTGGGAGTGTAGTGAGGGTTTAAGCCAATTTCAATTGCGAGCGCACAGACATGAGACGCCGCTTCAGACTGATGTTTTGCACTCAGCACGGAGTTGGTACATATCCAGATACTAGAGATGTGCGCTGACCCACAGTGTTTTGATTTTGGATCTGGATTCATCTTCGTGTTTTGGTTTTGAAAAACCACCCTCAAGTGTTTTTGGTCTTGGATCTGGGTTTAAAAAAAAAAAAATTGCTAAAAAGTTTTTAAAAACAGCTAATATCGTGTAATTTTTGAAATCCAAATCTGAATTCTGAACCGCAGGAAGATCAGAACCGTGACTCGGATCTGTCTGGATTCATGAAATTCAGGTGGATTCGGATTTCTGGAGAACCAAACCGCACATCTCTACCAGATATTAATGATGATGGCTGACCACTGCTCGGGTCTCTTTGCTGATGATCTGTTGGCAATTATCACCAACCCGGTGACTTCTCTAACTAATCTCATGCAGGAATTTGATCGATTTGGTCAGTTGACCAATTTTAAAATCAATTTTAAAAAAATCCACAACATAAAATGTTACAGAGGAGACTGTCTCAGCCCTGACTGCTTCCTTCCCGTTTGCCTCGCATCCCTCCCACATCAAATATTTAAGTATACTCATCAGTGGCGTAACTAGGGTATTTGTAGCCCAGGGCAAATTTGAAAATGGAGCCCCCCCCATGTGCACGTGCGAAAAATGGGCGTGGCCACTGAAAAATGGGGTGTGTCACTGGGAACATTTCTTTCCATTTACACCTTAATGCAGTGCCCCTTATACAATCCCCCCCTATGCAGTGCCCCTAGTAGTGGTCTACCTTATGCAGGCCCCCAGTAGTGCCGCTTATACAGTACCCCCAGTAGTGGTCCCCCATATGCAGTGCCCCTTACACAGTGCACCCTGTACTGGTCCGCCTTATGCAGCCCCCCATTAGTTCCCCTTATACAGTGCCCCCATATGCAGGCCCCCAGTGTTGATCCCCCATATGCAGACCCCCAGTAGTGATCTCCCATATACAGTGCCCCCAGTAGTGATCCCCCATATACAGTTCCCTTTATACATGCCCCTAATAGTTGTCCCCCTTATGCAGTGCCCCCTGTAGTGGTTCTCCTTTTTCAATGCCCCCTGTAGTGGTCCCCCCTGTGCAGTGCCCCCAGTAGTAAGCCCCTTATATAGTGCCCCCAGTAGTAGACCCTCCTATACAGTGCCCTTTATATAGTTCCCCCAGTAGGAGTGCCCCTTGATGCAGTGCCCCCTGTAATAGTCCCCAGTAGTTGTCCCCCACGATGCAGTGCCCACAGTAGTATTCCCCCCCCAGAAGTAGTCCCCAGTAGTGGCCCCCCCGAAGCAGTGCCCCCAGTAGTATCCCCCCCCAGTAGTTGTCCCCCACGATGCAGTGCCCACAGTGGTATCCCCCCACACCAGTAGTAGTCCCCAGTAGTGGTCCCCCCCCAAAGCAATGCCCCCAGTAGTAGTTCCCAGTAGTGGTCCCCCCCACCTGAAACAGTGCCCCCAGTAGTATCCCCCCAGTAGTGCCCCCAGTAGTAGTCCCCTCCTTAGTAATAGAGTGCACCCCTCCCGAAATACACACTGAAATGAAACAAATAAAAGAAAACTACTTACCTGTATCCACGCTCCTGCTCCTGCCGCCATCCGCACATCCATTCTCCCGGGCCGGGCCGCTCTGCATTATGGTAGAGATGTCATGACGTCAGAACAGAAGCCCGGCTCTTGCAGTGGACGCGCAGCAGTCAATGAGAGTCTATTTGACTCTCATTGGCTGCTGATTCACACACACATCGCCACCGCTCGGCGGTGATGTGTGCAGCAGCAGCAGCCGATGAGAGTCTGTCTGACCCTCATTGGCTGCTGAATAACACACTTCGCTGCCACGCTGGCGGCGATGTGTGTGTTAACACAGCCTGAGCCTGCCTGCCACCCTCCTCCTGGCGCTATTGGGCAAGCGCTCAGGGGGAGGGAAGGGGTTCAGCTGTGCAGCACAGGACCGGCGCTGGATGCCTAGCGCCGGTCCTGTGTAAATGTGTAGTGCTGACCGCACTCACTGCGGTCGGCGCTACACTGGCTAACTAGGGCGGGCCGGCACCGTGGCCAGCGGCGCCCACCCGCGCAGCCGGTCCTACGGCAATCAGGGCACGTGCCCCGTTCACCCTGCCCTAGTTACGCCACTGATACTCATCCCAAAATGCCTTCATACATTTGTGGCCTTTTATCACAACCCTCTCTTAAGTAAAATACGACAGGAATTAACACAATGGCTCACACAAGTTTTTTTTGGTTGGGACGAATAAACATTGTTAACATTAACATACTTCCTAAGCTTCCAAGGTAATCCGTAACTTTGCTTGGGGTGATCAGAAACCCAGATTTAAGCAAGGTGGCCAACAATTACCCATGATTTCAGCCTATTATCAAGCCACAGTATTGCAGAGGATCTTAGATTGGTCCAGGGTTCCGGAGAGGAAGCAATGGGTAGAATTGGAATCCGCCTCCATGAATCTTCGTCTGGCACCCCTAAGGGAGGGTTAGGGGGGGGGAAATTAGGTTAGTTATACTTACCCTAAGGATGATCGGGATTTCCTCCTTTGTCGGGCTGACGCTGTCGGGCCGGCAGTAAATCATACTGAATCCATTCCAGCACCCTGTGCAAGAAATGTTGGAGTGCCCCCCCCGAGTTTCTAAACCTAATATCTCCCTCCCCGCTCCCTAAACCTAACTCCCGCCCCCAAATGCCTAACCCCTAACCCTCCCCCTAATGCCCAATACTTAACTTGCCAGCGATCGTGATTCTGCTGTCGGGATTTCAGCCATCAGCATCCCGCATGCCGAGATGCTGACTACACCCCCTTCAGTCATCCCCCACTCAGTTCAGCAAATGACCACTGAAGTGTGAAGTTATTTATACACAGTGCTCCTCCTCAGCCAGAACTCAGTCCCTCTCCCCCCCCCTACAGCTCAGCAAATGCACACGCACTTAAGTCAATATTTCTGTCAGAGGCGCGTACAGCTCCTTAGCTAGCCCCCCTACCCATCTCAGACTCTGCTGCAACTCATACTTCACACTACTCTCTCCAGTCCTTGCTTAGTTATTATTACCACCTCTGCCACACTGTTCATTCATACCCAATTCCCCCACCCCACCCACCCCATGATCTCTCAGCAGCAGCACCATCAGCTGCAAGCTCACTGTCTGCAAGCTGCTGAGCTGAGTGACTAGCTCGCTCCTCTTCTAAGTTCTAACATACCAGACCAGTACTGTACAGTACCGCACCCATCCTGCCCGCCACCACCACCTCCACACTGTCACACAGTCCCACCACATCCCATCTCTCAGCACCGCCACCTGCTCACTGTCTGCCTGCATGCTGCAGTGCTGAGTGAGTGACTAGCTTCTTCTTCTACCATACCAGGCTGCCATACTCTACCACCCTCACAGCCTGCCTGCCAGTGCCTGCTGCCTGCAGCGAGCCCATAAATAAAAAAACAGTGAAGTGTGTGGATCACACACTTCCCTTTTTTATTTACTCATGGGCTGGCTGCTGGCAGTAGGCACTGGCAGGCAGGCACACTTCCCCGTTTTTTTAATCATAGGCTGGCTGCTGGCACTAGCTGGCAGGCAGGCACACTTTTTTTTAATCATGGGCTGGCATCACTGGCAGGCAGGCTGTGTGAGTGTGACGCTTACCGAGTCTTTCTCTAAGACTGTCACTCACCATGCTGGTGGTCCGTCTCCTCAGTACGGCCTCGTTGGTCACCATCGTCGTCTCCTCTCCGGGCCTCCACCCGGCGTCCACCCAGTGCTTACTGCAGACACACGACTGAGCCTCATGAGTCACACTGGTTCTGTGGCCAGCCACCTGCTAGCACTGCAGCATCCAGCAGCAAGGCAATTTGCCAGTACCCATCCACTTAGTCCACCGCCGCCACCGCCCGCCGGAATCGGAGACTGTGATGGCAGGGATGGCGTGAGACGTCACACCCGCCTCGCCCAGCCCAGCACTGCCCAATCTTGGAGCACTGTGGGTGTGTCCAAAAGTGCAGCGCGGCCATGGGGCGGGTGGGCAGCCCGGCACACAGTAACAGCAGCACAGCCAGACAGTGACAGGGCCGGCCAGGCTAAAATGGCGGCAGAAAATCTGTGCGCCCACTGTAGGTGGCGCCCTTGTGCGGCCGCTCAGGTGGAGCATGCCTAGAGCCGGCCCTGAGTATAGATCCTGCGCATGCGACGATTGGCCTCCATTGGGGTTGTACGCAAACCAGCGGGTTTACGTACAACTCTGACTTAGGCCCTCATTCAGAGCCACTCGCAAGCGGGCGCACGTACGTTAGGCGTACGTACAAAATTATTTAAATTCAATGGCTCGCTCGTATTTTCTTTCGCATCTAAAATTCCTCCCTAAACTCCTCCTCTAACTAACGAGCGTGCGAAATAGCGAGCGTACATCCCCGAAATGGCTCGAAGGGAACGCACGCACAAGTGAAACCGGAAGTGGCCTTGTCAGATGTCGATTACCTGCTCCTTTATTCTGCCTACCTCCCTCAATCGTATCATGCCAATCAATGTATCAATTAGCTTAATTGTTTTTTTTTTTTCAACACAATGCAAGAAACTTTACTCTTGTCCGTGTTTGTGTTTACCCGCAGAATACGTACGGATGGAACATTCGCTTTTATTGTTCAAAAAACATGTGAACCACAATTAAACAATTGTTCTATTGCTGTGGATCCTCGCATATTTTCCGGGGTTCATTTCTTTATTTAAATTTGCAAACGCATGTCACTGCATCAAGCCTATCATAACTCTCCAGAGATTTCTGGCCCTGTTGAACACATGACTCATACACTAACCAATAAAATTGCTCCTGTTAATTTCCAAAATACATTAGCCAATCAAAAATTTATTGCACACTTTATCAAAAATGTTTTGAATGAAAAACTCCATTGCCATCATGAGAGCCTCCGCATTCACCAGGCGCGAGCTGCTGGTGCTTACGGAGGTGATGGATCGCCGTATCACCAGCCAGCCTCCACCCATCACCAACCGGTAGAAGCGCTCCGCGTATGCGGAGGCACGGTCCCGCCTGCGGTCCTTAGGTTCACGCCGCAACATCGGGCAGCTGGAGCGCAGGTGGTCAGACCTGCAACGGCGGACGCCCCGCTTGCTGGCATGCTTTCGCATGCAGATCCTGGAAAGTAAGTGTTATGTATTGTGGTTTTCATGTTTGTGTTTGTGGGGCAAACTGCGTGTGCATGTTTTCCTGTCTGTCCTATTTATTATTTGTCCTCATATCTGCGTGTGCATGTTTTCCTGTCTGTCCTATTTATTATTTGTCCTCATATCTGCGTGTGCATGTTTTCCTGTCTGTCCTATTTATTATTTGTCCTCATATCTGCGTGTGCATGTTTTCCTGTCTGTCCTATTTATTATTTGTCCTCATATCTGCGTGTGCATGTTTTCCTGTCTGTCCTATTTATTATTTGTCCTCATATCTGCGTGTGCATGTTTTCCCTCTATTTCTGTTTTTTTCATTCTACTCCTATTTGCATGCTTTTTGTTGGTGTTTTTTTTTTTTTTATTTGGGCCCCGATTTTGCCCAGAAATTAACCTCAATTTGTTTGACATATTTTAGGAGGACAGCCAAGACTACGCCGTCACCGTCCGGCCAGACGGCGTTCCCGGCCACTATCCCCAACCCCCAGCCAACACTCCACCCCAAATATTTCCCCTATACCCCACTATTCCCCAGCCTTCCAAGACCCTCTCCCGGAACTGTCGGGCCTCCTTCCCCTCAGTCCCACTTCCCCCTCTCCTCCACCCACCCCTCTTCCAATTACCCCCTCCTCGGAGTCCGTCATTACCCCTCCCCGTTCTTTGGGGAATGAAGGCTCCTCCTAGGAAGAACATGGAGGGACTTCCGGAGCTCCCGTTTTGGCTCCCGGTATGTTTTTCTTTCACATTTTTTTTAACCACAAACTGTTTGTATGTAATCATGTGTCGTGCCTTTATTCGTGCTTTTTTGGTTTACTTTTGGTGATTTAGCAGTTTGCCTTTACCTCTTCCTGCTGATTTCAACATACACATATCACACCTGTGGCAATTTGTACATAGGCCTTGTATTTTTGGCAGCACCCCCTTTTTGTTTTGGTTTTTTTTTTTAGGTTTAGGAGTGATTTCGTTGTGTTTTTGTTTTTTTAATGTGGATTCCCTATTGTTTTATTAATCCACACACTTTTCTCACCCACAGAGGAACAGAGGCGTCGACAAGAGGTGGACGAATGTGTTGGCCAGATGCGCCAACATGTCATTGGCATTCTTGTGGGCCTTGACCGGCTGTCTGGCATCCTTCGCCAGTAGTTTTTTTTGTTTATTTTCGTTTTCTAAATAAATTTTATTGTTCTAATATACGTTCTGGCTCATTCTTTTTTTCCAAAACAAAAATAGTTTTCCCTGACATAAGTAGACTGTTCCTGCAAGGATTTCCCTTTTTTAAAAGTTAGATTGTGTTTTGTATTTGTATGTTAAACAGCCACAAGAAACACATAACAGTAACAATGTCATTTCCCTTTTTGGGTGTAGTGTCAATTAGATATTTCGACATTTTACAGGTTCCTAGTTGGTGTGCAAGCTGCTTAGGCCAATCTTCAAAATCCAAAGGTTTGGACAGGCTTCCTTTTGGTGTGGGTTGGGAACCTGAAAACATATTTCAGTTTACATCAACTGGTGTCAGTACTGGATTACCCCTTAGTCAAATGTAAGGTGTGTTAACCTGGTTACACTTGCTGTTAACGTCCAAAAAAAGGAAGACCATTTCACTCTCCAAACATTTATTCACAACATAAATGAGAAATCAAAGTGGTCACAACCAAAAAAAAAAAACAGTGATAATCTCAAATACAACACATACAAATAAAATATTTAAATAAAAAAAACAATCAAGAACTGGTTGACGAAGGACCATGCCAACATGATTCCACAAACATGGCGTTGCGATATGGGTTCCAGAATATATGCCCAAAATCACCAGATCCAGGTTTGGTAAGGGTAGCAGGAAGTAGTGAGCGTTGGAGTGGCAAAGATTATGTGAACAAACAGAAGATGGTGAAAAAAATTAAAATAAATTAGATGTTCGCAAACAAACACAAACACATTAGGTATAAACACTGTAGTTTTGGTCAAACTTACCTAAAAAATCTGGCCACCACATCATCGCGTATGGCCCCCCCACATACTGACTTCCGACCAACCTCGGGGGGGCCATCCTCAGGTAAGGCATCCTCTGGCTGCATTGGGACACCACTCCTTATGGCGATGTTGTGAAATATCCCACACAGGACCACAATTTTTGACACCATATCCGGCAAATACATGAGCTCGCCACCAGAGCGGTGGAGGCATCTGAATCGGCCTTTTAAAAGGCCGAAACAGCGCTCCACCACTTGCCTGGTGGCTGTAAGTGCGGAATTATACTCACTTTGTGGGCCTGGTGTGGGAGCCAAATAAGGAGTGAGCAGCCAGGACATGCAAGGGTATCCACTGTCTCCTGTGAAAAATAAGAGACAACATCAGGAACACTGTGTATCAAGCTTAACATTGTTATGTACTAAAGGTCTCCACTTACCCAGAAGCCACGCATCACCAGCTTGTAGGTTGGTTAATTTCTGCCATATCCCTGATTGCCGGATGACGAAGGAGTCATGTGCACTTCCTGGTAAAATAGCATTCAGGGACAGGATCTGGAGGGAGGCATCACATACCACCATTACATTCAGGGAGTGATAGTGTTTCCTGTTTCTAAATATTGGCTCCAGCCGTGCTGGAGGCTGAAGTGGTATGTGAGTACCATCCACAACCCCTATGATGTGTGGGAAGCCAGCTATTTGGTAAAAATTGGCCTTGGCCACACTAAGGGCACCCATATCCAAAGGCATTTGAATAAAATGAAGGAGGTGCTTGAAAAGTGCCTCCATCACTGCCCTCAGGATCCGGGAAAAGGAGGATTGGGAGATGCCCGCCACTATTCCCACCGTTGTTTGAAACGATCCTGAGGCACAGAAATGTAACACCGCCATAAATTGCGTCAGTGGTGGTATTGCTGTTGGACTGTCAATTTGCCGCTCAAGATCACTTTCTATTAATGAGAGAGTGTCTATGATGATTTTGGGAGGTAGACGGTAGCGTCTTAAAACCTCATCATCGGGCATTCCAAAAAGGGTGACACGTGTTTGAAATATCTGGGGCCTTGCATGCCTACGATGCCTAAGCCTGGGATGAGATTGAGGTTGGTCGGCTTCCGGGAGCTTGGCCAGAACAATCCGCCCCAGATCAACCTGAAATTCAAAGATTTCAAAGTAAGGCTTTTGACCCACCCCAAAACTATATTAAAACAACTTAGCTTGATGATACCATCCATTGCTGCTTACATGCCGGGGTATTGTCATGATACGTCCAAACTGAAAATAAACACCAAAATTACTTGACACATTTCACTCTGTGCATTTTTGTTTAAAAATTTTGTGCTAGACCAAAGTTAAAATATGCCAAACACCCATTTAGCAAAACCGCAAAGCGACATTTAACACAGTACATCAAAACGGGTCGAAATGTTGGCTCAAAAAGCAAAAGATAAACCACCAAAAAGTTAGAATGATTATTAAGCTGTTTAAAATGCGCTAATTAGTTCGCTAATACAAGTCACAAGAGTAACTACTAAAAATGCGCTAATTAGTTCGCTAATACAAGTCACAAGAGTAACTACTAAAAATGCGCTAATTAGTTCGCTAATACAAGATAAAAAATGGACTTACCAAGAGCAAATATCTAAGATGCAAAATCAAAAGGTCTTTGGGGTCGAAAATAAACAAAATCTAAAATAGAAAAAATTAGGGATCCAAAAATTACAAAATATACGAAACACAATGAAACAACAACTGAACAAAAGTTAGACTTCACAAAACTTACCAAATCAAGAAACGAGGTCCCAAAAATATAAACCAACAAAGATAACGGAAAAAAAACCGCAAATCTAACCAACAAACGAATCTCCAACCGCCAACTCCTTTCTACGCAATCAATAAACTCCAGCCAAGATAACCTCCAACAATCCAAAAACGCCACCTCGACTTGAGACACACCAAGCCATAAATAGTGTTTCGTTTCCCGCACAAATTAAGGAGGGATCATAGGGCCGCACAATCAATGATGCGGCCGCAAAATAAGGACGCATGTATAAATACGTCACGAAAACACATTCAAATTCTGGTGTATTTCTTGTTTGGACCTCAGACATGGCGACAGACCAGGGAAAAAATGGCCAAGAGTCAGGCGGTAAGTCTTTCATGCATTTTCTATCAACGATTAATTTGAAACATAAGATTAGGCAAGTTGTGATTTTGTGAATTCTGTAAATTTACACAAATAGGTGAGGAGGATGACATGGAAGAGGCTGCTGGGCCCAGTATTCCGGCCAAAGCGGGCAAAAAAAAAAGGCAGCCACATTTCACAAGAAAGGAGATGGAGGTTTTGATCCAGAAGTGTGTGGACATCCTGCCACAGGCAGACAGGAATATGAGTCTAAGCCAGAAGTGGAGAATGTGGGAAGAGGTAGCCGTTGCTGTCAATAGAGTGGGTGATTATGTCCGTCTAGCCCGGGATGTCAAACGGCGGTAAGTAAACCCTTGCCCCCCCTAAAAACAAACCCCATTTTAAACCAAAGGATAATGGCTTCCATTTTTCCCCACAGATGGGGCGACTTCAAATATCGCCTAAAGCAAAAACTCGCGGACAGGGCTAGGCATGCAAGGGGGACAGGTGGGGGTCCCACCCCTGTGTCATTGGAGTTGACGGATTTAGAAGAGCTGGCACAGGGGTGTGTGCAGCCTGTGGAGGTGTTTGGCGTGTCCAACATGGATACGGACATGCCAGACTTTGCGGCTCCTCATGTTGGCCCAGGTAAGTATTGTGATGTCACCAACTCTGAAATGCTATTGTGCCAATATGTAGATTCTAATGTGACTCTTTTCTCATTTTTCCAACAGAGACACAGGCGGATGAGTCTGCTCCAGAGGGAAGCCTTGGCCGCAGAATTTCTGCTGGCTCTGCAGGGGAGGAACCAGTACATCCGGCTGAGGACCCTGCAGAAGCCAGTCCAGGGCGTGCCCCCTCGCAGGCAGTGGGCCTCCTCACAGAACTCAATTTAAAATCGGATTTCCATACGGAGATTCTGCAGAGGATGGACGCCAGTCTGATACGGGTGGCTGAGGCCCTGGAGCAAAATGCTGCGGCCAACGTGACCATTGGTCAGGCCCTGGCGGAAAATACCAGGGCCAACATCCGCATCGCCGATGCCCTGGAGCAGCTCGTTCGCCAGCACATGGTGGAGCCGACCTCCCTTCCTGCCGGAACATCAGGATCCTCCACTTCTGGCACAACATCAGCCAATCCTCCAAATGTGCCTAGCCCTGTGCCTAGTCCAGAGGCCACAACATCTGCCTCTGGACAGGCCAGCCCGATGGCATCCCGGACCCGGTCTGGCGCCCACCCTCCCCCATCCAAACGGCCGAAAAAACGGTGACAGCAATGGCGACTTTTCCCACACTCCTTCTGTGCTTGGCTCATATTCCTTTCTGGTCAAAACTTCCCTCTCCTTTCTTGTGAAATGTTTTTAATTTATTTTTGTACGTTTATGTTAGCAGTTATTGATTATTTATTTTTGATAAAAAGTATCTTTGCCAGAAAAAAACAAAACAAAATATTATGCCAATTGGTTTGTGTTTAAACAATAAATTTATGTTAAAAATCTGACATTGTATTGTGACATTATTGTACAAATGGGTTACATTTAATCCTGGCCCTAAAGGCAAAAAAGGACACCAAAAACCATTTCATTTTTTAAAAAAAAAGGCCTCTTGAAGGAACGTTTAAAAAATCACATAACGATGCAAATTCCACATTAATAAAAAAAAGGGGAGCTAATTAAAACATGATGACATTATTGTCACAATAGGCCATAAACAACAAATTGAGGCCAAAAAAACCCCCCAAAAATGTACGCCAATTGATTGTGTAATCCTGACATTAGCAGGTATGATTTCCACCTGCGTACGGTTTTGTGCTATCCCAATAAACTGCTTTCCAAACACATACCAAGCCGGTTTTCAATACAACACTAATTGCTTTTGTGACCACCCGCGATTAATCGCTGCAACATCATGGAGTCCCGGGACGGAGGAGAAGGCCATCGCCAATGTGGTCGAGTAATCCAGACCCTAAACTGTGCGAGCATTTTGAAGGGAAAGAGGATGTTCCAGTGACGTATGTGACGGTCCGAACACATTTGACGTTCGCATCTGCTAATGTATGTACGCCCCAAAAACGCCTCGCCACGCCTGCGTTTTTCCATCTCCACCCCCGTCAACACCCAAAAACGCCCTGTTCTGTCAATCACATTTGACATGTCACTTCCTGTACGCTATTTTAGGAACGAGAGAAAAAAAGCTCGCAATCTGCCGTACGCACATGCGCAGTGTAACACCGACGCATGTGCGGTTAGTCAACATCGGAACGCAACGAGCGTACTGTTGGTAACGTGCGGCTCTGAATGAGGGCCTTAGGCCCTAAGTTCATACAACTAACTTTTTATTGTGTGTGTCCCTTTCATTGAATAGTCACATACATGTCAGAACGGGGTGGGTATGAGATCCCGGCGGTTGGGATGCTGCTGGTTAGAATATGGACAGAGGCATCCCGACAGTCAGAATCCTGATACCCATCAGGAAAAAAGGTAAGACTAACCCTTTCCCCTACCTTTAACCCTCTCTCCCAGGTGCCTAACACTAACCTCCCCCCTAATACCTAAACATAACCTACTCCTCCCCACACCCACCACCTAACCCTCCTCCCCAGTGTCTAACCCTAAAACCCCCCTAATGCCTAAACCTAACCAACCCCTCCCCGCACCCTAAACCTAACCCTCCCTTCCCAGTGCCTAATCCTAACCCCCCCTAATATCTAAACCTAACCTACTCCTCCCCGCACCCTACACCTAACCCTCCTCCCCAGTGTACAACCCTAACACTCCCCCAAAGCCTAAACCTAACCTCCACCTCCCCGCACCCTAAACCTAACCCTCCCTTCCCAGTGCCTAATCCTAACCTACCCCTCCCCGCACCCTAAACCTAACACTCCCTTCCCAGTGCCTAAACCTAACCTCCACCTCCCCGCACCCTAAACCTAACCCTCCCTTCCCAGTGCCTAATCCTAACCTACCCCTCCCCGCACCCTAAACCTAACACTCCCTTCCCAGTGCCTAAACCTAACCTCCCCCTGCCCGCACCCTAAACCTAACCCTCCCCTCTAGTGTCTAACCCTAACGCTCCCCCTAGTGCCTAAACCTAACCTCAACTTCCCCGCACCCTAAACTTAACACTCCCTTCCCAGTGACTAAACCTAACCTCCCCCTCCCCGCACCCTAAACCTAACACTCCCTTCCCAGTGACTAAACCTAACCTCCCCCTCTCCGCACCCTAAACCTAACACTCCCTTCCCAGTGACTAAACCTAACCTCCCCCTCTCCGCACCCTAAACCTAACACTCCCTTCCCAGTGACTAAACCTAACTTCCCCCTAGTGCCTAAACCTAACCTCCCCCTCCCCGCACCCTAATCCTAATACTCCCTTCCCAGTGCCTAAAGCTAACCTCCCCCTCCCCTCCCCGCACCCTAAACCTAACACTCCCTTCCCAGTGACTAAACCTAACCTCCCCCTCACTGGGATTCTGATGCCGGGATCCCGAAGGTGTCGGGATTTCCGCGCCAGCATTTCACCCGTCGGCATCCAGTGCATGCTGACTACATCCCATCAGAACATCGTTATTTAAAAAAAAACATTGCTTGGACTCCCAAATACAAAGTAATACATTATTCTGATGTCTCTGTTACTTTTTCCTTGTTTAGGATTGTTTGACTTGTATCCATGTGATCATGCAGATTATTCTCTAATATAATTGAGTACAGACCGTTATGGCACAGGGGGAAGCCATTCAGATGTCATCGTACTTTGCATGCCGGGATTGTAATCTGCAAATTAGTGCCTAACCCTAACCCTCCCCTACAGTGCCTAACCCTAACCCTCCCCTCCAGTGCCTAAACCTAACCCTCCCCCTATCCCCAGTACTTACCTTCGGATGCCGGTGGTCAAGATGCTGGCACCGAGATTCTGACAGGTGTTGGGATTCCTGCACTGGTATTCTAAGCACCGGCGTCCCCTGCACCGGGATAGGTATTCCCTATGAAACATAATGGCACAGCAATGGCAGACAGGATGGCAGTTTAATAAACTATATGACCCTATATAATGTTTTCATTAACTAAGAACTAATAGTCTAAAAGTAACATCCTAGTACAACACAAAATATAACATGTTTTATGGGGATGCGGTGAAATCCCGATGCCTATCTTGAGCCCCACGCCAAAATCCCAACAGCCGGCATCCCAAACAAAGGTAATCGGGGAGTGGGTAGGGGTAGCGTTAGCCGTGCTGGGGGGAAGGTTAGGTTTAGCTACCCCCAGGGGGACTTAGGGTTAGGCACCCCCTGGGTGGGTTAGGGTTAGGCTACAGGGAGGGGGGGTCAGGGTCAGGCACCCCCGGGGGAGCTTAGGGTTAGGTAACCCCCTGGGAGGGTTAGATTTAGGATGCAGGGAAAGGGGGTTAGGGTTAGGCACCCCCGGGGGGTCTTAGGGTTAGGCACCACCCCTCGGGAGTTTTAGGGTTAGGCCCCACCAAGAGAGGGTTAGGGGGGGACAGGGGAGGGTTACCTTACTTGCCACCTCCTGTCTTGAACCTTCAGACTACCAGAGTCGGTATGAGAACTGACTGCTATTTAGCCATCGGTATTTCATACCGATTCCATTTTCCGAAATTATAGAAAGTAATAATTAATGAATAAGTTAATAACAATCTTCGCCAACCAGCAAATCATAGGCCTCAGGACAACAGAAATTGATAATTGTAGGAAGCTGAAATTGAGAAGGTAATTACAAACCTCTCTAATCCAAAACTCACAGGCCCAATCAAATCAAATCAGATTATAAAGATACAAAATACAAGACACAGAACATCAATGCCTGGGACAAGTGTCAGAATGAGATGTATGCCATGGCTGTGAACTCTTGAAGACATTTGAGAAGGTTGAGATGATACTTCAATATCTACTTAAGGAGGAATAGATGAATTAAGCAGCCTATCAGCATTTCTTAAAGTTAATTAGGGGGAATATAAAAATGTATTGGGGGGGGGTGATGCGGTGTCCTCAGTGCAGGAGTGATGGTGGTGTCACACGGAAAATGGCACAGCCAGCAAATTGAATAGCGGTGCATGGTATCTGATCTGGGTGCAGGGCCCTTCTTTACCCTGGGGCCCATGTTCACAATACACCTTGCACACATTATAGATATGCCACTTGGGTTAAAGATATCATTAAAAGTGCTGGAACAAAAAATCTTTTTGACATTCACCAATTCCCCATTTGAATTAAATGACTGTAGCCGTTTATTTCTACATCTAGACAAGGAATGGTCTTAATGATCAGTATAGGAAATACCAAAAATAAAATAAATTTGGCTGTAACAAAAGAATATACTGTCTGCAGGGGCGGGACTAGCGGCGGTGCAGCCGGTGCATTACACCGGGGCCCGCTGTGGTGCAGGGGCCCATAGCCACTTCTTCACCGCCGCCAGTCCCCTGGGCCCCACAGGTGTAGGGCAGACCGAAGTGAGAGCGGTCTGCCCTACACAGATTACAAACACACAGCTGCAAGTGGCGGCTGTGTGTTTGTAATAGCCGCTGATGAGAGTCAGACAGACTCTCATTGGCTGCTGCGTCATCCATGGAGGGAGCCGGCTGGAGCTCATTCATGAGCTCCGTCTTCTGGCTCCCTCTGCAGCGGGTGATGGGAGAGACGTCACGTCATGACGTCTCTCTCATCCCATGGTGCAGAGCGAGAGTGGGCCGGGAGGAGCGTCCGAACAGCGGCGGTCGTTGGCAGGAGCCGGGATCAGGTAAGTTGTTTTTTTTTTTGTTTGTTTGTTTGTGAAAGGGGGCACTTGCACAGCATAAGGGGAGGGGGTTCTACTATGGGGGCATTGGTACAGCATATGAGCTACTGGGGGCACTTTATAGGGTGGGGGGGTGCTACTATGGCCACTGTATATGGGGGGTGCTACTGGGGGCATTGTATGGGGGGGCTGGCCACTACTGGGGTCACTGTATAGGGGGGACTACTACTGGGGGCACTGTATAGTCTGTATAGGGGGCTACTACTGGGAGCACTGCATAGGGGGCTACTACTGGGGGTACTGCATATAGGGGGGATTACAACTGGGGGAACTGCATAGGGGGGACTATGACTGGGGGCACTGCATAGGGGGGATTACTGCTGCGGGCATTGCATAGGGGGGCTACTACTGGGGGCACTGCATAGGGGAGATTACAACTGGGGGCACTGCATAGGGGGCTACTACTGGGGACACTGCATAGGGGGGCTACTATTGGGGGCACTGCATAGAGGGGACTACTACTGGGGGCACTGCATAGGGGGGATTACTACTGGGTGAACTGCTTGGGGGGGGCTACAACTCGGGGCACTGCATAGGGGGGGTTACAACTGGGGGGACTACTACTGGGGGCACTGCAAAGGGGGCACTACTACTGGGGCACTGCATAGGGGGACTACTACTGGGGCACTATATAGGGGGGATTACTACTGGGTGAACTGCATGGGGGGACTACTACTACTGAGGGTACTGCATAGGGGGACTACTACTGGGGGCAATGCATAGGGGGGACTACTACTGTGGGCACTACATAGGGGGGACTACTACTGGGGGCACTGCATAGAGGGGACGACTACTGGGGCACAGCTTAGGGGGGACTACTATTGGGGGCAATGCATAGGGGGACTACTACTGGGGGGCACTGCATAAGGGGGACTACTACTGGGGGCACTGCATAGGGGGGGGACTACTACTGGGGGCACTGCATAAGGGGGACCAAAGCATATTCCTGCACCTGGGCACACCACTCTCTAGGTCCGCCACTGCACTGTCTTCTCCTAAAACTGGGGTAAATCTAAAAACCCACAAAATTTCTTAAAGACAATGCAAAGGATTGCAAGCAGCTATCTTAATTAACGTATAACTCAAATAATATTAATGAGTTTCTTGACACAATAACTTCCTAAATACGAGCGCTGAATCCAATGACAGATGTCACAATATTATCACATAAACATCAATATAATATAAAAGCCAAATATGCAAATACAAACCTTGACTTTAGTAATACATAATATACGCACACAATAATCAAACAGTATTAGCTACCAACCTCAAGTCGCTAATATCTCATTCCCAAGTGCAGTAAATTAATAAATAAAGGAAATAAAGGGACACCTTCTGCTGATTAAATGCAGAAGGTGTCCCTATATATCTAAAAGGTAAGTAAAAATGAGTAAGTTAATGAGAATAGTCCGTTGTGAGGGGAACAGTGTGAACCCAAAAATAGAGTCACTGTCGCAGTTGTCACCTTCTAGAGGAATCCATGTAGAGCTAGAACCAGTCTAAAGATTCTGCAACAAAGGCTGCAGCACCCCCAATTAAATCCGTCACCTCTGTGAGCCAGTTGCAGTCCGTAACTGCACTGAGTACACTGTGACTGGCAGTGGCTTCCCATTGGAAGCGCTACCTGCCAATCAAATACAGGACAGGAAGCCCCAGGGGGAGGTGTTTTCTCCCTCTGTGACTGCCAGTCCAGGCTGCGATTAGCAGAGAGCGTGCTTCCAGTGTAAGAAGATGCTCTGCCTTTTTGGCAGCCCTACCCGGCTTCTAGGGGCTGCAGCTGATGCAGTCCCTAGAAGCCGGTTTCTATGTATGCCTGGCGCCACAGCCACTTTGTGCGCATTTGCAGGTCCCGGCGCCTGCCAGATCCATTGCGCAGGTGCCGGGGTTCTGCCGGCCGGACCAGCAGCGGCATACCCCCTCATGCAAGAGGGTAGGAGCGGCTGCCGATACCTAGTGATACTTAGTGATTCCAGAGGGAGATAATAACACCCATTTAACTCCTCGTGGGAATGGGAATATTCTAATATTTGTGATCACAAAATAGAGTTTGAACAGTCCAATTAGAATGTAATCATTATAACGGCAAACTGCATTTCACACATTAGGTCACTGCTCCTCAGAAAGGAGCAAGGTTTCATCCACCGTACAGGTGACACAGAGTACGTGGTATCAATCTGTGAAATTAGCGGTAATTATTATTTTATTATTATTATTATTACCAGTTATGTATATAGTGCACACATATTCCGCAGCACTTTACAGAGAATATTTGCCCACTCCCATCAGTCCCTGCCCCAGTGGAGCTTACAATCTAAGGTGGTCATTCAGACCCGCTTGCGAGCAAAGGACGCTCGCAAGCGGGTCGATGTTGACCCACAGCGGAGACCATCGCGACCATCTTTTTGGCCGCTCGCATATGCTGTGGGTGGTCAGGAGGCCGCTCCATTTTCAGGAAGGAGGGCACTGATTCAGAGCGAGCGGTCTGGTCGCTCTGAATCAGGCCCTATATTCCCTATCACATGCTCACACACACATACACACTAGGGGTAATTTTTGTTGGGAGCCAATTAACCTGCCAGTATATTTTTTGGCATGTGGGAGGAAACCGGAGCACCCAGAGGAAACCCACACAAGCACAGGGAGAATATACAAACTCCACACAGGTAGGGCCATGGTGGGAATCGAACCCATGACCTCAGTGCTGTGAGGCAGTAATGCTAACCATTACACCGTCTGTGCTGGTAATTATACAGTCGCATTACACATGAGAACCTTGCAACTCGGGAGCGCCAAGCGTCTTTCGTGCGACTTGTCCCTTAAAATTAGGGGTGAGCGGGTTCGGATTTCTGAAATCCGAACCCCCCCGAACCCCCCCGATCCGAGTCTGATCCGAGTCAGGCTCGACTTTTCCCGCCTGACTCGGATCTGAAATCGAGGCAAAACGTCATCATCCCGCCTTCCGAGTCTCGCGGGTTTTGGATCCTATATAAGGTACCCGCGTTGGCGCCATTTTCTCACTCGGCTGTGGACAGTGAAGAGGGAGGGTGGGAGTTAGGGCTGTGTAGTGTAGTGTAGTGTAGTGCTGCTGTTGTCCACTACTTCAAAGTCCATAGGGGCTGGCTGTGTTGTGCTGTGCTGCTGTTGTTAATAGGGGCTGTGTCCACTACTTCAAAGTCCATAGGGGCTGGCTGGACTGTGTTGTGCAGTCAGTTCTCCATAGGGGCTGTGTCCACTCCAAAGTCCTGTGCAGTGTCCCAGTCCTAAAGGAGTGCTGTAGTGTTGTCCAGGGGGTGCTCTGTCCATCAAAGGGCCGGCTGGCTTGACCGTTAAGGGTGCTGTAACCCCCGAAAGTACACTCCAGTCCAAACCAAAAAAAAAAATATTTTCTGTGTTTGTGAATTGTGTGCGCAGTAGCCGCACGTGCATCAACAAAGTAGTGCCAAGCGTGCGCCTGTGTCATAAGTAAAGGGCCGGCTGGCTTGACCGTTAAGGGTGCTGTAACCCCCGAAAGTACACTCCAGTCCAAACAAAAAAAAAAATTATTTTCTGTGTTTGTGAATTGTGTGCGCAGTAGCCGCACGTGCATCAACAAAGTAGTGCCAAGCGTGCGCCTGTGTCATAAGTAAAGGGCCGGCTGGCTTGACCGTTAAGGGTGCTGTAACCCCCGAAAGTACACTCCAGTCCAAACCAAAAAAAAAATTATTTTCTGTGTTTGTGAATTGTGTGCGCAGTAGCCGCACGTGCATCAACAAAGTAGTGCCAAGCGTGCGCCTGTGTCATAAGTAAAGGGCCGGCTGGCTTGACCGTTAAAGGGTGCTGTAACCCCCAAAGTACACTCCAGTCCAAACCAAAAAAAAAATTATTTTCTGTGTTTGTGAATTGTGTGCGCAATAGCCGCACGTGCATCAACAAAGTAGTGCCAAGCGTGCGCCTGTGTCATAAGTAAAGGGCCGGCTGGCTTGACCGTTAAGGGTGCTGTAACCCCCGAAAGTACACTCCAGTCCAAACAAAAAAAAAAATTATTTTCTGTGTTTGTGAATTGTGTGCGCAGTAGCCGCACGTGCATCAACAAAGTAGTGCCAAGCGTGCGCCTGTGTCATAAGTAAAGGGCCGGCTGGCTTGACCGTTAAGGGTGCTGTAACCCCCGAAAGTACACTCCAGTCCAAACCAAAAAAAAAAATATTTTCTGTGTTTGTGAATTGTGTGCGCAGTAGCCGCACGTGCATCAACAAAGTAGTGCCAAGCGTGCGCCTGTGTCATAAGTAAAGGGCCGGCTGGCTTGACCGTTAAAGGGTGCTGTAACCCCCAAAGTACACTCCAGTCCAAACCAAAAAAAAAATTATTTTCTGTGTTTGTGAATTGTGTGCGCAGTAGCCGCACGTGCATCAACAAAGTAGTGCCAAGCGTGCGCCTGTGTCATAAGTAAAGGGCCGGCTGGCTTGACCGTTAAGGGTGCTGTAACCCCCGAAAGTACACTCCAGTCCAAACCAAAAAAAAAATTATTTTCTGTGTTTGTGAATTGTGTGCGCAGTAGCCGCACGTGCATCAACAAAGTAGTGCCAAGCGTGCGCCTGTGTCATAAGTAAAGGGCCGGCTGGCTTGACCATTAAAGGGTGCTGTAACCCCCGAAAGTACACTCCAGTCCAAACCAAAAAAAAAATTATTTTCTGTGTTTGTGAATTGTGTGCGCAGTAGCCGCACGTGCATCAACAAAGTAGTGCCAAGCGTGCGCCTGTGTCATAAGTAAAGGGCCGGCTGGCTTGACCGTTAAGGGTGCTGTAACCCCCGAAAGTACACTCCAGTCCAAACCAAAAAAAAAATTATTTTCTGTGTTTGTGAATTGTGTGCGCAGTAGCCGCACGTGCATCAACAAAGTAGTGCCAAGCGTGCGCCTGTGTCATAAGTAAAGGGCCGGCTGGCTTGACCATTAAAGGGTGCTGTAACCCCCAAAGTACACTCCAGTCCAAACCAAAAAAAAAATTATTTTCTGTGTTTGTGAATTGTGTGCGCAGTAGCCGCACGTGCATCAACAAAGTAGTGCCAAGCGTGCGCCTGTGTCATAAGTAAAGGGCCGGCTGGCTTGACCGTTAAGGGTGCTGTAACCCCCGAAAGTACACTCCAGTCCAAACCAAAAAAAAAATTATTTTCTGTGTTTGTGAATTGTGTGCGCAGTAGCCGCACGTGCATCAACAAAGTAGTGCCAAGCGTGCGCCTGTGTCATAAGTAAAGGGCCGGCTGGCTTGACCGTTAAGGGTGCTGTAACCCCCGAAAGTACACTCCAGTCCAAACCAAAAAAAAAATTATTTTCTGTGTTTGTGAATTGTGTGCGCAGTAGCCGCACGTGCATCAACAAAGTAGTGCCAAGCGTGCGCCTGTGTCATAAGTAAAGGGCCGGCTGGCTTGACCGTTAAGGGTGCTGTAACCCCCGAAAGTACACTCCAGTCCAAACCAAAAAAAAATTTATTTTCTGTGTTTGTGAATTGTGTGCGCAGTAGCCGCACGTGCATCAACAAAGTAGTGCCAAGCGTGCGCCTGTGTCATAAGTAAAGGGCCGGCTGGCTTGACCGTTAAAGGGTGCTGTAACCCCCGAAAGTACACTCCAGTCCAAACCAAAAAAAAAATTATTTTCTGTGTTTGTGAATTGTGTGCGCAGTAGCCGCACGTGCATCAACAAAGTAGTGCCAAGAGTGCGCCTGTGTCATAAGTAAAGGGCCGGCTGGCTTGACCGTTAAAGGGTGCTGTAACCCCCAAAGTACACTCCAGTCCAAACCAAAAAAAAAATTATTTTCTGTGTTTGTGAATTGTGTGCGCAGTAGCCGCACGTGCATCAACAAAGTAGTGCCAAGCGTGCGCCTGTGTCATAAGTAAAGGGCCGGCTGGCTTGACCGTTAAAGGGTGCTGTAACCCCCGAAAGTACACTCCAGTCCAAACCAAAAAAAAAATTATTTTCTGTGTTTGTGAATTGTGTGCGCAGTAGCCGCACGTGCATCAACAAAGTAGTGCCAAGAGTGCGCCTGTGTCATAAGTAAAGGGCCGGCTGGCTTGACCGTTAAAGGGTGCTGTAACCCCCAAAGTACACTCCAGTCCAAACCAAAAAAAAAATTATTTTCTGTGTTTGTGAATTGTGTGCGCAGTAGCCGCACGTGCATCAACAAAGTAGTGCCAAGCGTGCGCCTGTGTCATAAGTAAAGGGCCGGCTGGCTTGACCGTTAAAGGGTGCTGTAACCCCTGAAAGTACACTCCAGTCCAAACCAAAAAAAAATTTATTTTCTGTGTTTAGCCGCACGTATATATCAAATCGATATAACATAAATGGAGGACCAAACTTTCTCCGATAAAAATAAAATAGAGAAAGATCAAGAACCACTTCCTCCTAGTGCTGAAGCTGCTGCCACTAGTCATGACATAGACGATAACATGCCATCAACGTCGTCTGCCAAGGCCGATGCCCAATGTCATAGTAGAGGGCACATACAATCCCAAATGGCAAAGTTCAGGAAAATGACCTTGAAAAAGACATTTAAATCAGCTGAAGAGAAACGTAAACTTGCCAATATGCCATTTACGACACGGAGTGGCAAGGAACGGTTAAGGTCGATCCCTAGTATGTTCATGACTAGTGGTTCAGCTTCACATGACGATGGAAGCCCTCCTCCCACTAAAAAAATCAAAAGAGTTAAGCTGGCAAAAGCACAGCGAAGAACTGTGCTTTCTAAGAAGATATCACAAATCCCCAAGGAGAGTCCAAGTGTGGTGGTGGTTGCGATGCCTGACCTTCCCAGCACTGGACGGGAAGAGGTGGCTCTTTCCACCATTTGCACGCCCCCTGCAAGTGCTGAAAGGAGCACCCACAGTCCACTTGCTGATATGCAAATTGAAGATGTCACTGTTGAAGTACAACAGGATGAGGATACTGGTGTAGCTGGCGCTGAGGAGGAAGTTGGCGAGGAGGATTCTGATGGTGATGTGGTTTGTTTAAATCAGGCTCCGGGGGAGACGTTGTCCGTGGGATGAAAAGCCCATCACGGTCATGCCTGGGCAGAAGACCAAACATTCCACCTCTTTGGTCTGGCAATATTTCTATCCAAATCCGGACAACAACTGTCTTGCCATATGTACCATATGTAAAGGTGAAATAAGTAGGGGTAGGGACGTCAACCACCTAGGAACATCCTCCCTTATACGGCACCTGCAGCGCGTTCATAAAAAGTTACTGTCAAGTTCAGAAACTTTGGCTAAGACCGTAAGCAGTCCAGGGACACCTAAATCCCGTTGTCCTGTTGTATCCAAGCGCCTGCAAACCACACCGTCAACTCCCTCCTCGTCAATTTCCTCCTTAGTCAGGATCGGAAGTAGTCCTGCAGGCCATGTCACTGGCATGACTGACTCTCCTATCCGGGATTCCTCTGGAGGATCCTGCATTGCTACGCCTACTGCTGCCGCTGCTGCTGTTGCTGCTGCTGGGAGTCGTTCATCATCCCAGAGAGGAAGTAGGAACACCACTACTTTTACTAAACAATTGACCCTCCAACAGTCCTTAGCGAGGAGGATGAAGTACGACAGCAGTCATCCTGAAGCAAAACGTATAACTGAGGCCTTGACTGCTATGTTGGTGTTAGACGTGCGTCCGGTATCCGCCATTAGTGCAGTGGGATTTAGACAATTGATGGAGGTAGTGTGTCCCCGGTTCCAAATCCCGTCTAGATTCCACTTCACTAGGCAGGCGATACCGAGACTGTACAGAAACGTCAGAAAAAGTGTCCTCAGTGTCCTGAAAAATGCCGTTGTACACAATGTCCACTTAACCACGGACATGTGGACAAGTGGAACAGGGCAGACTAAGGACTATATGACTGTGACAGCCCACTGGGTAGATGTATCACCTTACGCAGCAACAGCAACAGCGTCACCAGTAGCAGCATCTCAGAAACGCCAGCTCGTTACAAGGCAGGCTACGCTGTGTATCACCGGTTTCAGTAAGAGGCACACCGCCGACAACCTCTTAGAGAAACTGAGGGAAATCATCGCCCAGTGGCTTACCCCACTTAGACTCTCCTGGGGATTTGTGATATCTGACAACGCCACCAATATTGTGCGGGCATTACATCTGGGCAAATTCCAGCACGTCCCATGTTTTGCTCACACAATAAACTTGGTGGTGCAGAATTTTCTGAAAAGCGACAGGGGCGTGCAGGAGACGCTTTGGGTGGCCCGAAAAATTTCTGGCCACTTTCGCCATTCAGCGACTGCGTGCCGAAGACTGGAGCGCCAGCAAACACTCTTGAACCTACCCCGCCATCACCTGAAGCAAGAGGTTGTGACGCGGTGGAACTCAACCCTCTATATGCTTCAGAGGATGGAGGAGCAGCAAAAGGCCATACAAGCCTATACATCCACCTATGACATAGGCAAAGGAGGGGGTATGCACCTGACTCAAGCACAGTGGAGAATGATTTCCGTGTTGTGCAAGGTTCTCCAGCCCTTCGAACTTGCCACACGTGAAGTCAGTTCAGACACAGCCAGCTTGAGTCAGGTCATTCCCCTCATCAGGCTTTTGCAGAAGCAGCTGGAGAAAGTGAAGGAGGAGCTAAGACGGAGCGATTCCGCTCGGCATGTGGGACTTGTGGATGAAGCCCTTCATTCGCTTTGCCAGGATTCCAGGGTGGTCAATCTGTTGAAATCAGACCACTACATTTTGGCCACCGTGCTTGATCCTAGGTTTAAAGCCTATGTGGTGTCTCTCTTTCCGGCCGACACAAGCCTGCAGAGGTGCAAAGACCTGCTGGTGAACACACTGTCAGCTGAAGCGGAACGTGACACGTCAACGGCTCCTTCTTCATTTTCTCCCGCAACTGGGGCTGCCAGGAAAAAACTTAGGTATCCTAAGCAACCCGCTGGCGGTGATGCAGGGCAGGCAGGACCAAGTTTGGACATCTGGTCCGGACTGAAGGACCTGGCAACAATTTCTGACATGTCTACTGTCACTGCATATGATACTGTCACCATTGACAGAATGGTGGAGGATTACATCGGTGACAGCATCCAAGTAGGCATGTCAGACAGTCCATACCTGTACTGGCAGGAAAAAGAGGCAATTTGGAGGCCCCTGTACAAGCTGGCTCTATTTTACCTGAGTTGCCCCCCCTCCAGTGTGTATTCCGAAAGAGTGTTTAGTGCAGCCGGGAACCTTGTCAGCGAAAGGCGTAGGAGGTTGCTTCCACAGAATGTGGAGAAGATGATGTTCATCAAAATGAATTATCAGCTCTTCCAGGGAGACCAGCCTCCAGAAGGTACAGAGGGACCTGTGGTGGTGGATTCAAGTGGGGACGAGTTAATACTTTGTGAGGATGAGGATGTACACACTGAAGAGGGTGAGGAATCGGTGGATGAGGAGGATGAGGATGACATCTTGCCTCCGTAGAGCCAGTTTGTGCAGGGACACATTAATTGCCAGCTTGTTTTGTGGGGGCCCAAACGAACCAATCATTTCAGCCACAGTTGTGTGGCAGACCCTGGCGCTGAAATGATTGATTTGTTAAAGTGTGCATGTCCTGTTTATACAACATAAGGGTGGGTGGGAGGGCCCAAGGACAATTCCATCTTGCACTTCTTTTTTTTCTTTGCATTATGTACAGTTTGGGGCCTAGTTTTTCTAACTGCCATCCTGTCTGCCACTGCAGTGTCACTCCTAGATGGGTCACGTGTTTGTGCCGCCCACTCGTGTCGCTTAGCATAGTCATCCAGCTACCTCGGTGCAACCTTTTGGACATGAAAACACTATTGTGAGGTGTGAGGTGTTCAGAATAGACTGGAAATGAGTGGAAATTAAGGTTATTGAGGTTAATAATAGCATAGGAGCAGAGAAACCAACAAATTCTGTGATTTTAGCTGTTTTTATGCTTTTTTTAAAAAAAATACAGATCCAAAACACAAAACCCAGAACCCAAAACACGGAAGGGTGGTTTTGGCAAAACCAATCCAGATCCAAAACACGAAGAAAGATCCAGATCCAAAACCAAAACACAAAACACGAAAAGTGGCCGGTGCACACCCCTACTTAAAATGCATCTTATTTACAGAGCGAATAGGACTCACAAGCAGCTTCTGCATTGCGAAATGCTACGTTACATTGTCACAGCCGCTAACACGGTAATGTAGGATTTCGCATGCAAATACACCCGCAGACGCACACAGAATATAGGCATGCTCCATGTCATTTTAATTAGCAGAAGCTGCTTGTGAGCACTATTCTTCGTGCAAATAAAATGCATTTTAAGGGAAAAAGCCACTCCTTGGCGTGGCGCTACTAGAAGGGCTGTAGACGTATGTGCATACATCTGTATAACACTCATCCTGACACTGCTGCAGCTTCCAAATGCCTGTTAGAATTAAAACCATATAGATGAATAGTCACGACTGCGATCTCGTGTGCAGTAAAAATGGCTGTGGCTTCTCAGATTCCACTGCGATTTCTGGGTGCCCATATGGTTACTCAGAAGCAGTGGCGGCTCCACAGGTGAGGCTGCAGCGCTGTCCAAAATTCAAATAGGGGAGCCACACCAGCTGCCATACAGCGATGTTTGGCAGCATTTGGAGTGGCAGTTGGTGTGGCTCCCCTATTTGAATTTTGATCTGCGCTGTAGTCACACCTCTGGAGCCATCACTGCTCAGAAGGCTGATTATCGACTGATCTGAAACCGATGCTGCATCTCGCAAGCTCTGCACCTTAATTATGGTAAATTCCTAAATAATATTGAAAATTGCAATGTGATATTAGCCGATATTATCACATTACAATCGCATTTAATGTGATTGCCCCTCAGAAAGAAGTTTCGTCCTTGCTTTTATATTTTGTATTGTAAATTAGGTTAGGTAGGCCAGGTGTCTGTTAAAAAAATTAACTGGTATACAGTATTTTCCGTACTCCCACAGGCAAGTATAATAAGATGACTTCATGCACTTAATTCCAAATTCATACTGTATACAAGCTGTGCTCCTGTGCTCCTCAGGTGCAGGGAAACCACTAGCAAACGTATAACTGTCAAATAACCTGAATAGAGGGAGTGTAAGGAATGCAAACAAACAGCATAGAAAACGTTTTGGGTTTTTCTCCCACGCTGGCTTCATACTTACCACTGTCTACACAGGCATGCAGAGTGAGTACGCCCTTAATTAGCGATTGTGCAATTCATATGTAATTGCCAACACCCCCTCCTCAATTATTTTTAAATGGAGAAAGTAATGGTTGGTAAATACCAATTAGCAATAAAGAATATTATATGGAAACAAATATTTCATGAAAGTATAACTGTGCTTCCTCCAGAACTATGTAGCCCTAGGCATGTGCCTCGTATGCCTATAACATGAGGGGGATATGTATCAAAAGTTAGAGTAACATAAGGTTGAGAATTTACCCATAGCAACCAATCAGCTGTCATTTTATAGACTGTGGGCCTGATACAGTACGGATCGCAATAGCGATTACGCAAGCAGTCTCACTGCGATAGTATGCTAATCCTCTGAGATCACTATGCTGTCGCATCACTACAAAAGGACGCCCACCTTACCTTACACACATCGGTAATGTGTAGCAAGACTGCAAAACCATCGGTAACATCGGGTACCATCGGAGCCTCATGCACACTTACACAAGGTCAGACCTTACTCAGAAATTGCTAACCTTCCTGTATGCAGTGAAAGCCCAGGCTGCGTATGGCATCGCAGTGGCAAATTTATGCACACCCCTGTAACGGTGTTCAAATGCCCTGGCACGCCTGCGTTTCGCCGACCACCCCCCGTCACCACCCCCAAACTGTACTTCCTGTCAATCACTCTGCGATGGGTCACCGCGGTCCCGATCGCAGTGAAGTCTTCGCGCACATCGATGTATACGCATGCGCAGAACGCAACAATCGGCCGATTGTGCGTGTAATCGCAGTTGTGATTGGTAGTGAATCAGGCCCTGTGATAGCTACTGTAGTAACATGGGACTGTTTCTCTTAAAAAAGGAAACTGATATATTTTCCTTCATGCTGACATGTAATGCTGACATGTAATTCTGGTATGTAATGCTGACATGTAATTCAGGTATGTAATGCTGAGTGACATGTAATGCTGGCTTGTAATGCTGACATATAATGCTGGCTTGTAATGCTGGCATGTAATGCTGACATATAATGCTGGCTTGTAATGCTGACATGTAATGCTGACATGTAATGCTGGTATGTAATGCTGGCTTGTAATGCTGGTATGTAATGCTGGTATGTAATGCTGACATGTAATGCTGACTTGTAATGCTGACATGTAATGCTGGCTTGTAATGCTGACACGTAATGCTGGCTTCTAATGCTGACATGTAATGCTGGCTTGTAATGCTGACATGTAATGCTGACATGTAATGCTGGCTTCTAATGCTGACATGTAATGCTGGCATGTAATGCTGACATGTAATGCTGGTATGTAATGCTGGCATATAATGCTGACATGTAATGCTGGTATGTAATGCTGGCTTGTAATGCTGGTATGTAATGTTGACATGTAATGCTGACTTGTAACGCTGGTATGTAATGCTGACATGTAATGCTGGTATGTAATGCTGGTATGTAAGGCTGGCTTGTAATGCTGGTATGTAATGCTGGTATGTAATGTTGACATGTAATGCTGGCTTGTAATGCTGGTATGTAATGTTGACATGTAATGCTGGTATGTAATGCTGACTTGTAACGCTGGTATGTAATGCTGGTATGTAATGCTGACTTGTAACGCTGGTATGTAATGCTGACTTGTAACGCTGGTATGTAATGTTGACATGTAATGCTGACTTGTAACGCTGGTATGTAATGCTGGTATGTAATGCTGACTTGTAACGCTGGTATGTAATGCTGGTATGTAATGCTGACTTGTAACGCTGGTATGTAATGCTGGCATGTCTGCACTGTCCAGTTCAGCAAGTCAATGCCCATCACATGTAAATGGTAACATGTACTTGATGCCATGACATCTATGCTGTGGGCAGGTAGCTACTGTATGAACAGGGGGCATGCTGATTTACCAGTCAGCAAAGATTACCGGATATGGAAAATGTTATAGTATTACTATGTACAAATGTCCCAATTACCATAACGGTCTAATGCCATAATGCTTAGGCTTATGCTTATATTACCTTGTTATCACTGTACAGCACAGCAAACACCTTGTGGCACCCTATAAATAAAACGTATATAATAATAAAAAATGACAATAGGTTACATGGCGATTTTTGTGTCGGCCATTGTAATCCTAAACTATTTTATTTCATTATGGGAACCTTCCTGAGCATTCCCTGTGACAAGGGAATGGGATTACTATGGTAAACCACCAAAGTCCTGGCGGTTTTATTGTTTACAGTGGCAACAATGTGTCTTTTTGATCTGTAAGCAATTGTCTCTAGCTCGGACAATCATGGCCTACCTGTATCATGCTACAGTCTTGGCTGAATTTCCTAGTTTCTACCTGGTCTGTTTTCCTATCTTCATTCAGCATTCTACTCACTGCTAGTGCTCTTGGTTGCTTATCAAGGATCCCGGAGACAGTCAATAGGTCGACTGGGACAAAAGGTCGACATGAATAAAAGGTTGATAGACTAAAGGTCGACATGTAAGAAGGTCAACAGGTACACATGGTCGACATGGTCAAAAGGTCGACCCAAAAATGGTTGACACAAAAATGGTCGACACATGATTTTTATAATTTTTTTATGGTTAGGTTTTGGGTTAGGCACTTTCCAGAGGGTTAGGTATAGGCACTAGAAGGGACGTTTAGGGTCCGGCATCTACCCCGGCGGTTAGGGTTAGGCACCAGAAGAGAGGGTTAGGGTTAGGCACCAAGGGGAGGGTTAGGATGAAGATTAGGGTTAGAAAACAAAAAAATTATGTGTCGACCATTTTTGTGTCGACCATTTTTGTGTCGACCATTTGTACATGTCGACCTTTGGTGTGTCGACTTTTTGTCCCTGTCGACGTTTTGTCCCAGTCGACCTACTGACTGTCTAACATCTGGTATCTATCTAGACTCTGTGCCTGGAGTCTACTGCTCCATTTTCCCGGCGATTGTCCTACCGCGCATGCACAGAATGCCGGGAAAGTGGCTGTTTTTGCAATACGCTGGATTTTGAGCCAGACTAATAAAATGGGATGTAGGCAATAGACCGGCGGACAAGGTTAGGGTTAGGCACCACTAAGGGAGGGTTAGGGGGTAGGGGTAGGGATAGGGTACTTACCTACCCTGTCGGAATCTTCTCCCTTCGGGCAGCTGGCATCAGGATTTAATACCCATTCCTAATAAAATATATATGTATTTGTGTATTTCCACAGTTTCATGCAGACAAAACAGGCCCACCTGGAAATTCAGTGCCAAGAGCCATGCTCTAATTACAGCCTGAATCTGGCATGTATAAAGCGGGGGATCTTCACAGAAAAAAATCATATAAACAAATGATCTAATCTAATTGCAGAGAATTTTCCTCCGGTGTGGTTTCAGCCTTTGTTGATATGTAGATAGTTGTCTCTGACATATTTATATTAACGAACAGCTGGAGCACTATTGTTTGAAAGGAATGTCTCAACCCAGCATATGACAGCCTGGAGAATATGTTCTGTATTGCGCTGTAGTAACTCCTCCCACTTCTATACATTGCCCATGAGTCTGAGAGCACCCTCTCTCTCTCTCTCTCTCTCTCTCTCTCTCTCTTTCTGAAACAGTCTTAAAAACTCAGGGCCTGATTCAGAGCCGGACGCAATTAGCACTCGCTCGTGCAGAAAATAGGGGTGGCTATTCAAATGAACCGTTCGCTCTTTGCGGTCTGTTCACGCCTCTAGGTCTGAACGAGCGAACAAAACTTGCGGTCGTTTTTTGGAAAAATTCGCCCCCCGGCTGCTCGCATCCTACGTCATGTCCGCTATTTATTAGATTAATCGAGTACATTGACCAGCGTATGAACTGCTCGCTATTCTTGGGGTTGGTTTTTGCTACCACAATCTTGCGAGCAGTTCTGGCTATAAAATAACCCAGTGACGTGGTCAATGACGCTGCTGTTTTAATTATGCACACCCATAAAATGCCCGTTTTGACCTTTAAGCACGCCTGCGGTCGGATCTCCACTCCCCGTTTTCAAGCACCTTCCCCTGTTACCACCCACATACGCCTCTTTCTGTCACTCAAATTTTCAGGCATTCGCTATTTTGCGAGCACATGAATTTCGACCGCACTGACTGGTTCGCGTATGCGTATAACGATCCGTACGCATGCGCACTTGGGCAAACATCGTTCGGAGCGAATGAGAGGCCGCTTACGAGCGGCTCTGAATCAGGCCCTCAGTTTGTTTATTCTATTTTGGCCAATCTCTACTGGGAATCGCTGAAGCCATCGTGTTTTGTGCTATACGCTATATTCAGCCTGATTAACTCTTAAAACTGTTCCATATTTTTAAGGATGATTATGTTTGTTTTGTTTTTTTTAATCATGCTAATGGTTTCTGTGATGTCGGTTTAAAGCTTACACTAGTCTGCAGTTCACTCTCAAATTGAGTAAGTTGTGCAAATTAGGAAACTCTGGAAGTGATTCGGAGGTGAAGAAAAATCCAGCGGCGGCTGCTGCAGAGATGTTATGCAAATGCAGCAGCTGCCAGGATTTGTATTGAGATGCCCGCCGGTTGAGTCTCATACCTGCCGCATGTGTACAAGACTCTCCATCGATCGCACATCTGCACCTTCGAATGTGTGAGCAACCCTATGATTGCTCAGAATGTTCATCGCAACAAACCTGGCGAGGGCCAGTGTAGCTGCTTACACGCCCACAAACAGGTCGCAGCGCACCTGCATTTAACTTGCCACCCCCTTACCTCCCACAAACAGCGATCAGTGGTGCACTGCTAAATGCTGAGCATGAGAGAGCTTCAAGTAGAATCTGTGGGCCTGATTCAGCAAGGATCGATGATGCGATCGCAGCAGCAATCACGTACGCAGTTCTGCTGGGGAATTACGCAAATGGCTGCGATTGCAATGCCGTCGCAGCACAACATAAAGACGCCCACTTCCCTTTACTCACATCTGTAATACCGTGTAAGTGTTCGAAAACATCGGTACCATCGGAGCCTCACGGACAAATAAGGCAGGTCAGACCTTACCCAGAAATTGATAAACTTCCTGTACGCAGCTAGAGCTCATGCTGCATATGCCGACCCTGGGGATAATTTATGCACGCCTCTGTAACGGCGTTGAAACGCACTGGCACGCTTGCGTCACCACCCTCAAAAGGTACTTCCTGTCAATCACTCTGCCATGGGTCTGCGTAGCCACTGCACTGGCTGGTTCACGCACGTGCACTGCGACACCTATGCATGTACAGAAGGCAACAATCAACCGGGGGGCGTGTGCATTTTTGCACTTGCGATCCTTGCTGGTTCAGGCCCTATGTTTGTAAATCAACCCTAAAAGGAAACCCCACATTTTATAGTGCAACTTCTATTCGCAGTTGGTCGGTGCAGTGGTTAGCATTACTGCCTCACAGCTCTAAGGTCTTGGGATCAGTTCCCACGATGGTCCTAACTATGTGGAGTTTGTATGTTCTCCCCATGCTTGTGTGGGTTTCCGCCGGGTACTCAGGATTCCTCCCACTTTCCAAAAATATATACAGGTAAGTAAATTGACTTCTCAAAATCAACAATAGGGGAAGGCCACCAAGCGCTGATCTACAGGATATTATACATATATCAAATAGAAAAACAAAATTGGTATATAAGTTAATATGGTATAATACATTTGATAAAGTCCTACTTGGCCAAAGGGGACGCTCAGCTTCATACGGTGAGATGTGGACCCATAAAGGTTTCTTTTATTCTTCCCCTGAGTTCAAGGCACTCCTTTCATAGGTTGAATGGTGAAACCACAATTTCATATGATCCTCATCAATTATATGGGAGATCCAAATAAGGCATAGAGGTACGGTAGGCACGGCACTGTTAAAGCATAAAGGGATGGATTTATTTTTAGATTTGGTCAAGTCAGGATGTGCGCTGCCCTGTTATGTCTCATTACTCCGATGTCCATCAATACCTCATCCATCTTAATGTGAACTTTTTTTTATTTTACTATATAATACTACAAGTAACATTTCCTTTATTTGTTTCCAAATTGTCCTGTAGCCGAAAGTCAATCATCTGAAACAACACAGGCTTCTACTTAGTTTTATGTTACTTATTTCTGTGCTATACAATGCTGCTCTTCCTTCCTTTTGCACTTCATTTGTTTGTTTTTTTTGGTGGGTAGAAAATAAAAGTTGGGACGTGATGACTATTATAGAAAGATTGATTTTTTTAAAATTAAATAAATAAATATAAAGCTGATGTGATTGACCCCGACTTCCAGAGTGTAGTTGCTGTAAACCTAACCCGGAGCATTTTACTACTGAGCCACCACGTCTAACTTTATCATGTGTCACTGTCCTGGTGGATCTTAGAGCACTGCAATCCCCATAATTTACTGTTTACTAAATTTGATTATATGGCACTTTTTTGTGTATTGTAGCTACTCCAGTACTTATAATAACAGAATACGAATGGACACAAAAAATGCAGCATTCTAAATACTTTATATGAAATGTAGCGTTCTAAACACTGTATATGAAATGTAGCATTCTAAATACTGTATATGAAATGTATCGTTCTAAATACTGTATATGAAATGTAGCATTCTAAACACTGTATATGAAATGTAGCATTCTAAGTACTGTATATGAAGTGTAGCGTTTAAATACTGTATATGAAATGTAGCTTTTTAAATACTTATATGAAATGTAACGTTCTAAACACTTTATATGAAATGTAGCATTCTAAATACTGTATATGAAATGTAGCATTTTAAATGCTTATATGAAATGTAGCATTCTAAATATTTGGAATATGATCAATACTAAAAAGAAGGAACATCTCAAGGACAAGTCCATAAAACCTGAGACTGCCTTGGGAATTAAGGACAACTTTCAGTGATCCAGGTGACTAATCTAACAATAAGAACCCCACCATGGGAAGTTGAGTGTCTGACTTTTTTCCCAATAAAACAACATTAGGAAAGCAGGTACATTAGCTATATAATTTCCAGCAGTCAGTTCTTAGGTACATGTCAGAAATGAAAACAAAAACTAAAGGAAATTGAATGATTTATGAGTTGCACATTTCCTACCATATTTCAAATTCAGTAATGCTATATACTAATACCTACCATTACCAATATGGTAATGTTATATACCAATACCTCCTTTACCAGTATGGTAATGCTATATACCACTACCTCTCATTACCAATATGGTAATGCTATATACTAATACTTCCCAGTATCAGTATGGTAATGCTATATACCAATACCTCCCTTTACCAATATGGTAATGCTATATACCAATACTGTACATCCCATTACCAATATGGTAATGCTATATACCAATACCTCCCTTTACCAATATAGTAATGCTATATACCAATCCTGTACATCCCATGACCAATATGGCAATGCTATATACCAATACCTCCCTTTACCAATATGATAATGCTATATACCAATACCTCACTTTACCAATATGGTAATGCTATATACCAATACCTCCCTTTATCAATATGGTAATGCTATATACCAATACTTCTCATTACCAATATGGTAATGCTATATACCAATACTGTACATCCCATTATCAATATGATAATGCTATATACTAATACCTCCCTTTACCAATATGGTAATGCTATATGCCAATACCTACTTTTACCAATATGGTAATGCTATATACCAATATTGTACCTCCCATTACCAATATGGTAATGCTATATACCAATACCTTCCATTACCAATATGGTAGTGCTATATACTAATACTGCCCATTACCAATATGGTAATGCTATATACTAATACCTCCGGTCACACCTTACGGGATGCCGGCGCTCAGGATGCCAGCGCTCGGGATCCCAGCTTTCAGAACTCCAACGCCAGCATGCCTACAGGGTTAGGATATGACACTTGTCGGTCAGTATCCTGACCCTCTTCCTACCCGTAACCCTCCCTCCCTGGTACCTAAACTTAACCTCCTCCTCCCCACACCCTAAACCTAACCCCCCTCCCTTGGTGCCTATCCATAACAATCCCCCTAGTGCCTAACCCCTAATCCTAATCCTCCCCCTAACCCCAGTACTTACCATCAGGATGCCAGTGGCCGGGATGCCGGCGCCAGGATTCTGACAGGTTTCGGGATTCCGGCGTCGGCATTCTAAGCATCAGCATCCCATACCAATGCCTCCCATAACCAGTATGGTAATGCTACAAATTAATACCTCTCACCAGTATGGTAATGCTATATACCAATACATCTCATCACCAGTATGGTAATGCTATATACCAATACATCCCATCACCAGTATGGTAATGCTACATACTAACGATACTGGACCAGAACCTCTATACACACCTTCCTATACCTTCTAATGTCCTGCCTATACCTTCTAAGGATGACGCTAATATGCGTACGCAGTCACACCATAAATAAAGACTTAGACGTGGAATCTGTGGTTCCAAAGCACAAGTGATATTCAGGTAAAAGTTCAGACAGTTACACGCAATTGATCAAGACACAATTTAGGCGCAAAAGGAAATTATACAGACCCAAGTACAGTATACATACACAGGCGCTTCCGGACCCAGAGATAGGCTTCAGCAAGAGACCCCTCATCATTCAGCATTCAGCACGAAGACTGAGAATCAGCGTTCGTGCACTCATATTTATACCCCACCAGAATAAACAGGACAAAAGTAAATACTGTATATGAAATCTATCATTCTAAATACTGTATATGAAATGTAGCATTCTAAACACTGTATATGAAATGTAGCATTCTAAGTACTGGATATGAAGTGTAGCGTTTAAATACTGTATATGAAATGTAGCTTTTTAAATACTTATATGAAATGTAACGTTCTAAACACTTTATATGAAATGTAGCATTCTAAATACTGTATATGAAATGTAGCGTTCTAAATACTGTATATGTGATATAGCATTCTAAATACTTTATATGAAATGTAGCATTCTAAACACTGTATATGAAATGTAGCATTCTTAATACTGTATATGAAATGTATCATTCTAAATACTGTATATGAAATGTAGCATTCTAAACACTGTATATGAAATGTAGCATTCTAAGTACTGTATATGAAGTGTAGCGTTTAAATACTGTATATGAAATGTAGCTTTTTAAATACTTATATGAAATGTAACGTTCTAAACACTTTATATGAAATGTAGCATTCTAAACACTGTATATGAAATGTAGCATTCTAAGTACTGTATATGAAGTGTAGCGTTTAAATACTGTATATGAAATGTAGCTTTTTAAATACTTATATGAAATGTAACGTTCTAAACACTTCATATGAAATGTAGCATTCTAAATACTATATATGAAATGTAGCATTTTAAATGCTTATATGAAATGTAGCATTCTAAATATTTGGAATATGATCAATACTAAAAAGAAGGAACATCTCAAGGACAAGTCCATAAAACCTGAGACTGCCTTGGGAATTAAGGACAACTTTCAGTGATCCAGGTGACTAATCTAACAATATGAACCCCACCATGGGAAGTTGAGTGTCTGACTTTTTTCCCAATAAAACAACATTAGGAAAGCAGGTACATTAGCTATATAAAAATGTCTGTAATTAACAGCATCCAATCAGTTTCCAGCAGTCAGTTCTTAGGTACATGTCAGAAATGAAAACAAAAACTAAAGGAAATTGAATGATTTATGAGTTGCACATTTCCTACCATATTTCAAATTCAGTAATGCTATATACTAATACCTACCATTACCAATATGGTAATGTTATATACCAATACCTCCTTTACCAGTATGGTAATGCTATATACCACTACCTCTCATTACCAATATGGTAATGCTATATACTAATACTTCCCAGTATCAGTATGGTAATGCTATATACCAATACCTCCCTTTACCAATATAGTAATGCTATATACCAATACTGTACATCCCATTACCAATATGGTAATGCTATATACCAATACTTCCCTTTACCAATAGAGTAATGCTATATACCAATCCTGTACATCCCATGACCAATATGGCAATGCTATATACCAATACCTCCCTTTACCAATATGATAATGCTATATACCAATACCTCACTTTACCAATATGGTAATGCTATATAACAATACCTCCCTTTATCAATATGGTAATGCTATATACCAATACTTCTCATTACCAATATGGTAATGCTATATACCAATACTGTACATCCCATTATCAATATGATGATGCTATATACTAATACCTCCCTTTACCAATATGGTAATGCTATATGCCAATACCTACTTTTACCAATATGGTAATGCTATATACCAATACTGTACCTCCCATTACCAATATGGTAATGCTATATACCAATACCTCCCATTACCAATATGGTAGTGCTATATACTAATACCGCCCATTACCAATATGGTAATGCTATATACTAATACCTCCGGTCACACCTTACGGGATGCCGGCGCTCAGGATGCCAGCTCTCGGGATCCCAGGTTTCAGAACTCCAACGCCAGCATGCCTACAGGGTTAGGATATGACACTTGTCGGTCAGTATCCTAACCCTCTTCCTACCCCTAACCCTCCCTCCCTGGTACCTAAACTTAACCTCCTCCTCCCCACACCCTAAACCTAACCCCCCTCCCTTGGTGCCTATCCATAACAATCCCCCTAGTGCCTAACCCCTAATCCTAACCCTCCCCCTAACCCCAGTACTTACCATCAGGATGCCAGTGGCCGGGATCCCGGCGCCAGGATTCTGACAGGTTTCGGGATTCCGGCGTCGGCATTCTAAGCATCAGCATCCCATACCAATGCCTCCCATAACCAGTATGGTAATGCTACAAATTAATACCTCTCACCAGTATGGTAATGCTATATACCAATACATCTCATCACCAGTATGGTAATGCTATATACCAATACATCCCATCACCAGTATGGTAATGCTACATACTAACGATACTGGACCAGAACCTCTATACACACCTTCCTATACCTTCTAATGTCCTGCCAATACATTCTAAGGATGACGCTAATATGCGTACGCAGTCACACCATAAATAAAGACTTAGACGTGGAATCTGTGGTTCCAAAGCACAAGTGATATTCAGATAAAAGTTCAGACAGTTACATGCAATTGATCAAGACACAATTTAGGCGCAAAAGGAAATTATACAGACCCAAGTACAGTATACATACACAGGCGCTTCCGGACCCAGAGATAGGCTTCAGCAAGAGACCCCTCGTCATTCAGCATTCAGCACGAAGACTGAGAATCAGCGTTCGTGCACTCATATTTATACCCCACCAGAATAAACAGGACAAAAGTAAATACTGTATATGAAATCTATCATTCTAAATACTGTATATGAAATGTAGCATTCTAAACACTGTATATGAAATGTAGCATTCTAAGTACTGTATATGAAGTGTAGCGTTTAAATACTGTATATGAAATGTAGCTTTTTAAATACTTATATGAAATGTAACGTTCTAAACACTTTATATGAAATGTAGCATTCTAAATACTGTATATGAAATGTAGCATTTTAAATGCTTATATGAAATGTTGCATTCTAAATATTTGGAATATGATCAATACTAAAAAGAAGGAACATCTCAAGGACAAGTCCATAAAACCTGAGACTGCCCTTGGGAATTAAGGACAACTTTCAGTGATCCAGGTGACTAATCTAACAATATGAACCCCACCATGGGAAGTTGAGTGTCTGACTTTTTTCCCAATAAAACAACATTAGGAAAGCAGGTACATTAGCTATATAAAAATGTCTGTAATTAACAGCATCCAATCAGTTTCCAGCAGTCAGTTCTTAGGTACATGTCAGAAATGAAAACAAAAACTAAAGGAAATTGAATGATTTATGAGTTGCACATTTCCTACCATATTTCAAATTCAGTAATGCTATATACTTATACCTACCATTACCAATATGGTAATGCTATATACTAATACCTACCATTACCATTATGGTAATGTTATATACCAATACCTCCTTTACCAGTATGGTAATGCTATATACCACTACCTCTCATTACCAATATAGTAATGCTATATACTAATACTTCCCAGTATCAATATGGTAATGCTATATATCAATACCTCCCTTTACAAATATGGTAATGCTATATACCAATACTGTACATCCCATTACCAATATGGTAATGCTATATACCAATATCTCCCTTTACCAATATAGTAATGCTATATACCAATCCTGTACATCCCATGACCAATATGGCAATGCTATATACCAATACCTCCCTTTACCAATATGATAATGCTATATACCAATACCTCCTTTTACCAATATGGTAATGTTATATATCAATACTGTAGATCCCATTACCAATAGGATAATGCTGTATACCAATACCTCCCTTTACCAATATGGTAATGCTATATACCAATACTTCTCATTACCAATATGGTAATGCTATATACCAATACTGTACATCCCATTATCAATATGATAATGCTATATACTAATACCTCCCTTTACCAATATGGTAATGCTATATACCAATACCTACCTTTACCAATATGGTAATGCTATATACCAATACTGTACCTCCCATTACCAATATGGTAATGCTATATACCAATACCTCCCATTACCAGTATGGTAATGCTATATACCAATACCTCCCATTACCAATATGGTAGTGCTATATACTAATACCGCCCATTACCAATATGGTAATGCTATATACTAATACCTCCGGTCACACCTTACGGGATGCCAGCGCTCAGGATGCCAGCGCTCGGGATCCCAGCTTTCAGAACTCCAACGCCAGCATGCCTACAGGGTTAGGATATGACACTTGTCGGACAGTATCCTAACCCTCTTCCTACCCCTAACCCTCCCTCCCTGGTACCTAAACTTAACCTCCTCCTCCCCGCACCCTAAACCTAACCCCCCTCCCTTGGTGCCTATCCATAACAATCCCCCTAGTGCCTAACCCCTAATTCTAACCCTCCCCATAACCCCAGTACTTACCATCAGGATGCCAGTGGCCGGGATTCTGGCGCCAGTATTCTGACAGGTTTCGGGATTCCGGCGTCGGCATTCTAAGCATCAGCATCCCATACCAATGCCTCCCATAACCAGTATGGTAATGCTACAAATTAATACCTCTCACCAGTATGGTAATGCTATATACCAATACATCTCATCACCAGTATGGTAATGCTATATACCAATACATCCCATCACCAGTATGGTAATGCTACATACTAACGATACTGGACCAGAACCTCTATACATACCTTCCTATACCTTCTAATGTCCTGCCTATACCTTCTAAGGATGACGCTAATTTGCATACGCAGTCACACCATAAATAAAGACTTAGTCATGGAATCTGTGGTTCCAAAGCACAAGTGATATTCAGGTAAAAGTTCAGACAGTTACACGCAATTGATCAAGACACAATTTAGGCGCAAAAGGAAATTATACAGACCCAAGTACAGTATACATACACAGGCGCTTCCGGACCCAGAGATAGGCTTCAGCAAGAGACCCCTCGTCATTCAGCATTTAGCACGAAGACTGAGAATCAGCGTTCGTGCACTCATATTTATACCCCCCTGAATAAACAGGACAAAAGGGAAGTCTGTTGCTGATATCATTGGTTCTCAGGGGTGAAGCATCTGTTACAGCACATTTAACAGGCTGGTTCAAACAGACTCTCCCTGCCTCTAACAGCTGGGGGTCTTCCTCTTCAAGCCTCCATCAACATTCTCACAGTTGTTTCTAAAATATACATTTTGTTGCTTGTAGGCTCTGCGATCCATAACTCGGGAATGAATGATGCGATCTCCCCACCGATAACACCGGAATACTGTGAAAAGAGTACGCATCAGTACAACTCCAAACACGACTGGTTTAGCATGTATAATACCTAAGTTATCAAATATCTTTATTTCTTAGCATTTAAACTAACTGAACCTACTTAAATCATACACTTTAAAGCTTATTGAACCTTATGTGTGAATATGTAATGTGTGGGTATTGAGGGTTTGATATAAGGATGCTAGTTAACTTGGGGAAGATGCGTGCGCATAAAGCTAATAAAACAGCGGTTTCATACAAAGTCCTTTGCATTTGCTAATATGCGACTAGTTAACAGCGCTATTGTATGTATTAATGTGCGTATGGGAAATTATGAAAAATGCAATCGCATGGTGCTATTAGTATTATCGCCACATGTACTAAAATGTGAGTTTACCTGAAATGGCGCTTAGGCGGCCATTCGCAAAATGGCGTCTTGCAATCTCATTTTCAAGATGGCATCTTGCAGCCATTCGCAATGGCGATTACATTTTAAACTGAACTTGTCTCAGCCAATTATTCAGCTTCGACAATACCAATACCTCCCATCACCAGTATGGTAATGCTACATACCAATACATCCCATCACCAGTATGGTAATGCTACATACCAATAACTCCCATCACCAGTATGGTAATGCTACATACCAATACCTTCCATCACCAGTTTGGTAATGCTACATACCAATACCTTTCACCACCAGTATGGTAATGCTACATACCAATACATCCCATCACCAGTATGGTAATGCTACATACCAATACCTCCCATCACCAGTATGGTAATGCTACATACCAATACCTCCCATCACCAGTATGGTAATGCTACATACCAATACCTCCCATCACCAGTATGGTAATGCTACATACCAATACCTCCCATCACCAGTTTGGTAATGCTACATACCAATACCTCCCATCACCAGTATGGTAATGCTACAAACCAATAACTCCCATCACCAGTATGGTAATGCTATATACCAATACCTCCCATCACCAGTATGGCAATGCTACATACCAATACCTCCCATCACCAGTATGGTAATGCTACATACCAATACCTCCCATCACCAGTATGGTAATGCTACAAACCAATAACTCCCATCACCTGTATGGTAATTCCATATACCAATAACTCCCATCACCAGTATGGTAATTCCATATACCAATAACTCCCATCACCAGTATGGTAATTCTATATACCAATAACTCCCATCACCAGTATGGTGATTCTATATACCAATAACTCCCATCACCAGTATGGGAATTCTATATACCAATAACTCCCATCACCAGTATGGTAATTTTATATACCAATACATCCTATCACCAGTATGGTAATTCTATATACCAATAACTCCCATCACCAGTATGGTAATGCTATATACCAATACATCCTATCACCAGTATGGTAATTCTATATACCAATAACTCCCATCACCAGTATGGTAATGCTATATACCAATACATCCCATCACCAGTATGGTAATTCTATATACCAATAACTCCCATCACCAGTATGGTAATGCTATATACCAATACATCCCATCACCAGTATGGTAATGCTATATAGCAATAACTCCCATCACCAGTATGGTAATGCTATATACCAATAACTCCCATCACCAGTATGGTAATTCTATATACCAATAACTCCCATCACCAGTATGGTAATTCTATATACCAATAACTCCCATCACCAGTATGGTAATTCTATATACCAATACATCCCATCACCAGTATGGTAATTCCATATACCAATAACTCCCATCACCAGTATGGTAATTCTATATACCAATACATCCCATCACCAGTATTGTAATTCTATATACCAATAACTCCCATCACCAGTATGGTAATGCTATATACAGACATTTACCCTTTGATAATGTCTTGTTGGATGAAACGTGTCCTGGTTCCAGATCTTCTACAATCACTGTGGTGCTATGACTGCCTGGTTCTTTTTCCTCTTGGTGGCAGGAGGAGGGGTTGGAACTTACCATCTTTGCCTGCATTCAGTGGTTGGCAGACAAGTGAGTTTGTTACTTTAATTGTCCTAGCGGGAGAAAAGCGTTATAGAAATAACATTATTATTTGTATATAACTAATAGATAATTCTTTTTAATAACTATTATTACTGTGGATCTCTAAACAGATTGACTTATTCCCACACTTTACTAAACATTTAAAGAAAAAAGAAGATGAGCAGTAAGTTTTATCCCAATGCTGATGTAGACAGTACTCTGTGACTTGCTGGTTGCATTGATCTGTCAGTCAGTGATACCTTGCTTGGATAGACTAATGTGCAGAGAATACGAGATTACCAGCACTGTGAAAATGTAATACATTATTTAATAACACAGCATGAGTTGTCAGGTCAGGTCCATCAATTATTCACTGTTTCTCTTGTTTAATTGCACATAAATCTTCCTTCGATACTCATCAAATTCACCCCTAGTGGAAAAAACATGGAAAGGAGGGAAAAAGTTCTTCTATGTAAATGAGGCAAATTTTTACTTTTTTTGTGTGTGATCATTTGTATTCATAATATATGAGCTATTAGCATGAGGTAACAGAGGGAATAACATGAGATAGCAAAGGCATTTTCAAATGGATGTTAGTTACTTTACAAAAATATTAGGGACAGATGTACTAAGCCTTGGAGAGCGATAAACTACCAACCAATCAGCTCCTAACTGATTTTTCAAATACAGGGTCAGATAAACTAAGCTCTGAAAAGTCATGAACTGGAGAGTGATAAACCACCAGCCAATCAGCTGGACTGGGGGGCGGGGCACGGGGCAGAGAAGGCTGACTGGAGTAGGGGGTTAGGGCAGGGAAGGCTAGCTGTACTAGGTGGAGGGGCATAGGGCAGGGACTCCGAGTCCTAGCTTGTTTCTTCAGCGGGCCCGGGAGACAGCGGTAGATATATACAACGGCTTCCAGGGAGAAACAGCGGGCCAGCATTATTTCAAATATGGCGTCGGCCGTGAGCAAATCACAGCTCGCGGACCAGCAGCCAATCAGGAGCGGCCATCGTGGCAACTCCTAATTGGCTGCCGGTCCGCAAGCTGTAATGGCTCATGGCTGGCGCCATATTTGAAATACCATCGGCGGCGCTGTTTCTCCCCAGCTGCCGAGGCCCGATTTACATCTTATGCTCTGCTGTCACCCAGGCCCCCGCTCTCTCCGGGCTCGGCAGTTCTCCCATGATGGCGGCCCTGATCAGCAGACGCTGCTTGTGTGTCCTATTCACATCCCTTTTAAGGGAAAAAGTCGCACGAAAAGACGCCATGCACTACTGAGTCGCACAATGCTCACCGCAACGCGACTTGAAGCGCCCAGAGGATAGAGGTATGTGGACACATCTGTAGGCATGCTGGGTGTTGTATGAGGAGAGGAGTTGCCAGCAGTAGGGTGCTGTTTAAGTCAGCCTTGCATACCACAGAGAAGATGTATCAAATCTTGGAGACAGATACAGCACTAACCAATCAGCTTCTGTCATTTTACAGGCTGTGCTACACAAATTACAGCTATAAGCTGATTGTTTGAGGTAACTTCTCCACTTTATCTCTCTCCAATATTTGATAAATCTGCCCCCAAATCTTCAATGGAACAACAGACAGAGGCGATGGTCATCCAGGTTGGAGAACGCAGGGCAGAGAAAGACCATGGCAGCAGTCACTCAGATTGAAGAACACATGGCAGAAGAGGTAGTAAAAAGAGTGGACAGAAGGTAGGAGTAAGATAACTAGGGCGAGCTGGCCCCTAAGTAGGTGCGTTCAATCCATTGCATTATCTGACTGAGGGCCTGATTCAGAGCCGGACGCTATTTGTGCTCGCTCGTTCAGAAAAAGTGGCCGGCTATTTAAATTGTGCGCTCGCTCTTTGCGGTCTGTTGACGCCTCTATGTCTGAGCGAGCGAATGAAACATGCGCTCGCTATTTTGTAAAGACGCCCCCTGGCCGCTCGCATCCTACGTCATCTCCACTATTTATTTGATTAATCGAGTACATCGAAAGGCGTCTGAACTGCTCGCAGTGCTTGTGGTTGGATTTTCCTACCGCAATCATGCGAACAGTTCAGGCTAAGAAGAAACCAAGTGACGTGGTCGTTGACGCTGTTTAGTTAATTATGCACACCCTTAAAACGCCCGTTTTGACCGTTTGGCACGCCTGCGTTCGGATCTCCACTCCCCGTTTTCAAGCACCTTCCCCTGTTACCACCCACAAACTCCTCATCCTGTCACTCAAATTATCAGGCACTCGCTATTTTGCGAGCGCTCGATTTCGGACCGCAATGACTGGTTGGCGCATGCGCATTACGACCCATACGCATGCGCAGATCTGCGATCATCGCTCGGAGCGAACGAGCGGCCGCTTACGAGCGGCTCTGAATCAGGCCCAGAGTTGCAGAGACCAGTACCGTTGCCGAGTCTGCAAAACAGGAAAAAAGACAAAGTAAGAATGACTACTGTGTACAATACTGTTCAAAGGCTTTGGGTTACATGTCCTCTGCACAGAACATTCTGTACTATTAGCAGAGACAGCTGCCATCTTTGCAGACAAGGTTGCCAGTCTAATCCAAAAAACTGTCAGTCTACCGTAAGAGCCGTCAGATCGCTAGAGCTACCTGCCAGACAATCAGAGGAATTTGCCAGTCTCAGAGGGAAGTCGTAGCCAAAGATGAGGTTGTGCCAGGGAACCTGGACAAGCTGTCAAAATTAAAAAAAAGATAGTCCAGGTCCTGCCTAAGATAATAGAGAAAGTCCCAATCCAGCCCAGAGATAAGTGAGAGAATCTAGTTCCAGCCAGGAGGGTCAGAGCCAGGGGAGTTCCAGCCCAGGCATCCAGGGATTGTCCAGAAGTGGTCCAGTTCTCTGTTGCTCATATGTACTCAAAGCAAAGTTATTTTAGATTCATTTAAACCTTTGATTCATGTTAATAGTGCCCTACATGTCTCCAGGAATGATCAGCTGGTCAGTGACTACCTCATATGTCAACAACCAGCCTAATTCTGCACTGTATCACTCCCAGGCTATTTTCCAATGTTCCAACCCTCTAGAGGAACAGGGACTTATTTAAGATGAGCTACAGTAGACGGAATGGGTATGAAATAGCCGCCGGTTCAAATCCTGACTCCAGAAGCCGACAGGACAAGATCCCGACTAGGCTGGTAAGTACCCTAAACCTCCCCTCTCCACCCCTCTCCCTCCTGTAGTGGTGCCTAACCCAGTAGCGGCTCCAGGCACGGGCAAGCTGGTCCGTCGCCCGGAGCGCTACTGTTTCGAGAGGGCGCAGGAAACGCCCACCTCCCTCCCAGCACTATGGGCTATATTTAAGCTCAGCTGGGAGGGAGCGGTGGAGGGAAGAGGCGGCAACACAGGACGGCGCTGGGCGCAGCACAGCCTAGCGCCGGCCCTGGCCTAACCCAAAGACTCCTGGGGTGGTACCTAACCCTAAGTCCCCCCGAGGGGTGCCTAAACCTAACCCTCCCTCCCGCACCCTAAACCTATCCCTCCCGGGAGGGTGTTTAGCCCCAGTAGCGCCCATCCCTAACCCCCCCTCTCCCTAGCCTAACCCTAACGCTCCCCGGGGGTGCCTAATCCTAAGTCCCCCGGCAGTCCCTAAACCTAACACACACCCCAATCCCCCCCACTCCCCCTGCTTCTAAGTGCAAAGATGCCCGGACTTACCTCGATCGGTCCGGCGTCCTTCTGCATTTCGGGGTCAGGCTGAAGATAGACGTCGGTATTTTAACGCCTATTTTAAGTCCCACATTGGGCTTTCGTTGTCAGGATATAGACCGGTGGTATCTCGTTCGCCGGTCTATTAACTACTTCCCACAGTAGACTGCTGGCATTACTTCTCCCCGAAACCTTTACATCAATAGTCCTAGATGTCATTAGGCTACCGTACTATTTTCTATTGCACTTATCTAAACCTGTTGAAGGGTATTTATTTTTGTGCAGTGAATCTTCATAATACTAGTGCTCCCATTATCATTGTATCATTGTATTTATTACTGTCATTAAGGTTTTAACTACTACTTTATCTTCTTCATATTCGGCCCTATTATCAGTCCAAATAGAATTGCTAGTAATATTCATCAGATAAACAACTCCAGTAATTAATATATTGTAACAGGGTGTGTGACCGTAAATTAGCCCCCCCCCTTTTCAACCATGATTTAAGCACGGCACTTAATAGACATGAAGTTGACATAATGCCTCATTCTTCTTAAGCTGTGTTCATACTGTGCTGACGGATCCGCCGACACAGCAGCTGCTCAGACTTACCGATCGGCCACTCAATGGACCTCATTCAGAGTCAGTCGAAGCGGCCGCTCGGTCGTACGGGAAAAGGGGCTGGATATGCAAATGATGCACTCGCAAGTTGCGTCCATAAGTTCGGATCGGTAGCTGGCCGGCCAAGGGGAGGAAGCGGCCGGAAGACAAAAAAATACGCCCCCTTCTCTTACGCATTACACGTCATCTCCGGGCATATAAGGATTAATCGAGACCATCGAGAACCATCGGAACTGGTCGTAGAGCTTAAGGCATACATGCCTACCCTCCCGGTTTTCGCGGGAGGCTCCCGATTTTTCGGGTAACCCCCCGCACCCCCGGAAGGGTAGGCATTTCTCCCACATTCTGCCCACTTCCTAGTGAAGTGGGCAGAACTAGGAGAACACCCGCGGCAATCGCGGGTCTCCGTGAAGGGGGCGGGGCTTAAGCTGTGATTCTGCATGAATCACAGCATTTGGCCCCGCCCCCTATGTAAATTGCGCCCAATCGCGACAATTTTACCGCAAGGGGGCGGGGCTTAATGACGTGAATCATCAAGCCCCGCCCCCGTCGGCCCCCTGCTGCTTCTCTTACCCGGGCTTCTCCCGGGAAGAGAATATTAAAGGTAGGCAACCCTGGCTTAAGGTTGACCATACCCTCTCTTAAGCTCTACGATCATGTCAGTGTAAAAACCTCCCATGTCACATGTGCCATGACACTACTTTGTTAATTATGCACTCCCATAAAACGCAGTTCGCATAATTAGGCACGCCTGCGTTCAGATCTCCACTCCCCCGTTTTCAAGCACCTTCCCCTGTTACCACCCACAAATGCCTCAATATGTCACTCAAACTACCGACCTGGCTGTGTTCAAGGAGAGAGAAATTTCTGATCGTAGCGGCTAGCTTGCGCACACGCATTGCGAACTTTACGCATGCGCAGTATAGCGAACATCGGTGGCGTACGACCGTGCGGCTGCTTCGACCGACGCTGAATGAGGTCCAATGTGTGTTCCCTGACATCACAACTGGGCGGGCATTTGAATTTGCCCACCAGTTGAGCTGTCAGTCACCGACGGTCCCTGCAGCAAGGTCGGCAGATGCCCAGATAGATCTGCAGATATGTCGGCCATCGGCTGTGATATGTCTGTGAACGACGTAGTTCACAGAAATATCGGGGGGGGTACACATCTGTCAACAGCCCAGTGTGTACCCAGCTTTAATTTGAGACGAGTATATTACCCTCTTTGACAGTTGTATAAATTGTTTATTCATTTGTTACATTGGAAATGGTGTCTGTCAATTGCATTCAAATGCCATCTCATTATCTTACTGTCTTCAAATATTCCTATTATGTTATTGTTAAGGTAATCTTCCAATTTATTGTCATTTATTATTATCCCGTCCCATCAGAGAATACATTTGTTGTACATCTCCCGCTACCTATTAGGATTCAGGATATTAGGTTATTATAACACTCTAGAATAAGTGGCTTGTCCCTGTCACTTGGGAGCATGTGTGAGTTTCCACAAGGCAGAACTAATTAACACCGAGCTGATGGCTTCACAACGATCACACTCACAGCAGTAAAGTGTAGTAAAGCAGTAAAGCCTTTAAAGTGGTCTAGACAGGGCTAGGTTTTCACTTACTGTACATAGATTTTCATTTTCATCCTGGAGTTTTAACATTGTTTCGGGTAATGCTGGCACTTCCTTAAGAAGTCATTGTCTGCAACGACAGACCATCTTGTCTATCGGGAAACCTAGTTTAGGGAAATGTTTATTAAATATTTGCTGTTTTCCGGGGGGTACCTTTAGATATCCAAGCCTTGGGCAGGGATGTTCTAAGGTGGCAGTGACCATTCCGCCAGTCACTGCAACTTTACTAATCGAATATGTAATAACATACGAGATTAGTTTCGCAAAGGATAGCTCAGGGGGTTGAGAGTTTGAAAAGTGATTTTGACAGAGAGTTTGCTCCTATCTCGCCCGAGCTTGTTATCCCGATTTTTGGTAAATTTGAGAGATGTATGTTTTAGGTGAAAAGTACTTCCGATTTGGCCCGATGGTGATTTGATTCCAGATTGCTAACTCACCCGACTTTTGCCTTTAGTAAATCTGCAAGCAGGAAAAAAATCAATAAATCACCCGAGATGGTCATCTCGACCTATCTCGATTGTTAATAAATTTACCCCTAATGGTGCATACACACAGTCAGATTTTCTGTCAGATCTGAACGATAACGATTTAAAAAATCATTCAATCGTTCATATCTGACAGAAAATCTGACATGTGAGCCTGTAATGATGATCGATGCGCGTTCTCGATTGTCAGATAACGATATCTGACGTCAGATTTGGTCGATTTCATTCATTTTAATACAGTCTGAAATCGTTCAAATCATTTGTAAAATTGTTAAATCATTCATCTGACATATCTGACCGTGTGTATGCACCATAAATTGAGTTTGGGATTATGATGTAGGAGAAAAGGGCAGTGAGCATGGGGAGAAAACACTATGGCCCTGATTCAGAGCCGCTCGCGAGCAATGGGGGTCATTCAGACCCGCTCGCGAGCGCAGGACGCTCGCAAGCGGGTCGATGTTGCCCCACTGCGCATTCGCACGACGGAGGGAGCTCCGTCGTGTGCATGCGCGAGACCCGGATAGCGACGGGCTCTCCGTCACTCCGGGTCTCGCACCAAAGGGGGCGTGCTGTCGATGTTGATTGACAGCACACCCCCTTTGGTGGGCGTGCCGGGGGCGTGGCTGCCAGACAGAGGCATTCCCATGGGAACGCCTACCGTCTGAACCCGGCCCCACTGACATCACTAGTGATATCAGTGGGAGTGATTTTGGCTCTGATAGAGCCAAAATCACCCCTGGCCTTGCGGTTGAAAAACTCAACCGCAGGCTTTTGCTCGCAGTTTCGATGGTCGCGATGGTCATGACCATCGCGACCATCATCCTGCACGCTCGTATATGTTGTGGGTGGTGACCATCAAAGCCATCGCGACCATCGGGCTTGCGACGGAGACCCTGAGGTAGGGTCTCCCTGCCGCAAGCCCTGGAGTGATTTTGGCTCTATCAGAGCCAAAATCACTCCCACTGACATCACTAGTGATGTCAGTGGGGCCAGCTTCAGACGGTAGGCGTTCCCATGGGAACGCCTCCGTCTGGCAGTCACGCCCCCGGCACGCCCACCAAAGGGGGCGTGCTGTCAATCAACATCGATCTGCGCTGTAGTCACACCTCTGGAGCCACCACTGCTCAGAAGGCTGATTATTGACTGATCTGACACCGATGCTGCATCTCGCAAGCTCTGCACTTTAATTATGGTAAATTCCTAAATAATATTGAAAATTGCAATGTGATATTAGCCGATATTATCACATTACAATCGCATTTAATGTGATTGCCCCACAGAAAGAAGTTTCGTCCTTGATTTTATATTTTGTATTGTAACTTAGGTAGGCCAGGTGTCTGTTAAAAAAACTGAACTGATATACAGTATTTTCTGTACTCCCACAGGCAAGTATAATAAGATGACTTCATGCACTTAGGGGGTCATTCAGACCCGCTCGCAAGCGCAGGACGCTCGCAAGCGGGTCGATGTTCCCCCACTGCTCATGCGCACGACGGAGGGAGCTCCGTCGTGTGCATGTGCGAGACCCGGCGAGCGACGGGCTCTCCATCGCTCCGGGTCTCGCACCAAAGGGGGCGTGCTGTCGATGTTGATTGACAGCACGCCCCCTTTGGTTGGCGTGCCGGGGGCGTGCCTGCCAGACGGAGGCGTTCCCATGGGAACGCCTACCATCTGAGCCCGGCCCCACTGACATCACTAGTGATGTCAGTGGGAGTGATTTTGGCTCTGATAGAGCCAAAATCACTCCAGGGCTTGCGGCAGTGAGACCCTACCGCAGGGTCTCCGTCGCAAGCCCGATGGTTGCGATGGTCAAGACCATCGCGACCATCATCATGGACGCTCGCATAAGCTGTGGGTGGTCACCCACAGCTATGCGAGCGTCCAGGAGGACGCTCCATTTTCATGGAGGAGGGCCCTGATTCAGAGTGAGCGCTCTAGTCAGAGCGTTCGGCTCTGAATCAGGCCCATTGTGCGCTCGCAAGCGGCCCAATTTTTTGCACTGCACATGCGCCGCGTCCGGCGTGCTCGTGTGCGAGCCCCGCTAAGCGACTGAAGTTGGGGCTCGCAACAAGATGGGGCAGTTGTCGACGGTGAGTGATAGCTTGTCCCGTTTTGTGGGCGGGTAGGGGGAGGGTGGCTGGACAAACGCAGGCGTTCCCTTAGGAACGCCTGACGTTTGTTAGGAGGTCTTACTGACATCACTACTGATGTCAGCAGAGCCGTAACTAGACTTTTTGGTGCCATGTGCCAGAAGGAGCATTGGCACCCCCCTCATTTTTCAAAGGGACATAATGCACCTAAAAAAGGGCCATGGCCTCATGGAGAAGGGCCAGGGAAGGTATAGGAGAGGCCAGGAGATGCTGGGGATGAAATAAGAGGAAGCTACAAGTGAGAATGATAATAAACAGAAATTTGACAGGCCCAAACAGCGCCCCCGGACCTGTGGTGCCCTGTGCGATGGCACCGGCCACAGTACCCTAGCTACGGCTCTGGATGTCAGTAGTGGACTTCCTGCTTTATTGGAGCAGGAAGTCCACTCGGCCTTGCGGCAGCCTAGACCCTACCGTAGGGTCTCGTTGCAATTATCGCGATGGTCTTCTGGCCGTTTGCCCAAGCTGTGGGTGATCTCCCATAGTTTTGCGAGCGGCCGAAGAAAAAATAAAAATAAATAAAAATCGCCCACAATCCCAGCGGCAGCAAGCGGGTCTGAATCAGGGCCTATGTTATAAATGTATACCACTATCTAAAACAGAGATGTTTAGGAATACCATAACGTACTGTACAATATGATGGGGGGATTACAGCTGCCTTTCCTGTTTCAATTTTATGAAGTATTAATGGGATAACCTCTGTGGCCGATTGACTGGAACCGGCATGATTCATCCAGTATTGGAAACCCTTCCTGAACTGTAACTGTAGTTGCATGATTTCATCTGGAACAAATCAAATAAGATCCAACATATGTGGCTATTCACTACTGAGGCACAGTCCATTGCTCAGCCCCCCGGGGATGTGACGATGCTGTAATTGCTAAACTGGGTCAGTGGTTAAGCAGCGAGTGGTGACTCTTACAATAAGAATGAATCACAACACAGATCACTCTCTTCCTGTTCATTAGAGGAAATAAACAGCTGATAAGTCACACGTGTACATCGAATGACATAAAAGAAAGTAACATTGTATTAAAGCTAAAACAAATGTACTGTACAGTAAATGGTCTATATATATTTTTTTTATCCTTAATGATATAAGTACTGGGATGCACTTACATCAGCACAGTAGGCGTAGCGGTTAGCGTTACTACTGCCTCACAGCGCTGTGGTTTGGCGTTTAACGCCTGACCAAGGCACCATCTGTGTGGAGTTTATATGTCCTCCCCGTGCTTACATAGATTTCCTCTTGGCGCTCAGATTTCCCTCCCCCAACTGGTAGGTTCATTATCCTCTGACAAAAAAAAACTAGTGATTACTGTAGGAGGAGATGGAGCAGCCAGAAAGGGGATTATTTGACCAGACACTGCCCCGTGGTAATCCAAGGTGGCGGTTACACTTCGCACCGCAACCCAGTACCTTGACCGGTGCCGATCTCAATGTTTGGGGGGAGGGGCAAGCAAGCCTCTCCCCCCCCCCCGCCCCCCATTCTGGTGCCTATGACTCTGTGTTAGCATTAATCATCTGAGTAATCTGAAGGTTCAGCATGCCCAGAAAATGGAACCGACACGCCCCTTTTTTTGGGAGGCTGCATGACACCACCCCCTGCTCCGCTCCCAAAGGTCCGCAGCCTGTCATTCAGGCTGCAGCGTGTGGGCACTGGGAAGCGAGCTGGCAGAAGGAGATCTACGCACTCTCATAACAGATCCTGTGCATGCGAGATCTTCTAACATCACAAACCAAAAGTAGCAGTCAATTATTGCAACAAGTCCTTAGTTATCTAGTCAGCTTGTGAAGGGAAAGCTACTGATAGTTTTTTTTACAGTGCACTTAACAATTTTTTTTTTTTCGTTATGTGCGGACCGTTCGATTTTCATTTTGCAAACTCCTTGTGACTTTATTACCTATGGAATAAATTGTCTGGTCATGTACTGTAATGTGTACATATGTGTACTGAGGGCCTAATTCAGACCCGCTCGCGAGCGCTCGCAAGCGCTCGCAAGCGGGTCGATGTTAGCCCAGTGCGCATGCAAGCTGTCGCTATGGGTCTCGCAACAAAGGAGGCGTGCTGTCAATGGTGAGTGACAGCACGCCCCCTTTGGTGGGCGTGCTGGGGGGCGTGGCTGGCCAGACAGAGGCGTTCCCATGGGAACGCCTACCATCTGGGGCTGGCCCCACTGACATCACAAGAGCCGAAAGCACTCCAGGGCTTGCGGCAACGAGACCCTACCACAAGGGTCTCGTCGCAAGCCCGATGGTCGCGATGGTCTTGACCATCGCGACCATCTTTTTGGCCGCTCGCTATAGAGAGGGAGGGCACTGATTCAGAGCGAGTGCTCTGAAAGAGCGTCCGGCTCTGAATCAGGCCCTGAGTTTTTACTATCCTTCTGTGCTACATCTCCTGTTGTATTCTGCACGTTTCTACTCTTGTGGTCTGCTGGAGTAAAGCTGGGCATCCACTATACAATTTTCTGTCAGATATCTGTCTAATCTGGCTGGTTGGAATGAAAACCTGGTAATGTATGGGAGCAAAGGATAATCGTCCATTTGCTCACGGTATGCAGTCGGGAAGCCAGCGGACGTAATCCCGACGTCCGGCTTCCTGACTGCTTTATCCCGGCAAGGGTTAAATGACAGGCGTCTAAATCTAGACGCCTGTCATTTTACAGACGCCGGGAGACGGGCGCCCGGCATCCTGATCGAAGTGATGCCGGGCGCCGAGCACGGACAGTTGCGTGGGGGGGGTTAAGTTTAGGGCTACCGGGGGGGACTTAGGGTTAGGCACCCCCCCGGGAGGTTAGGGATTGGCTAGGGGAAGGGAGGGTTAGCGTTAGGCACCCCCAGGGGGGATTTAGGGTTAGGCACCCCCCCCGGGAGGGTTAGGTTTAGGCTAGGGGGAGGGAGGGTTAGGATTAGGCACCCCCGGAGGGGACTTAGGTTTAGGCGGTGGGGAAGGGGGGGTTAGGTTTAGGCACTTAGAGAGGTGTATGGGTTAGGCACTGGGGGGGAGGTTAGGGTTAGGCACCCCTATAGAGGGTTAGGGTTAGGGGGGGAGGTTAGGTTAGTAAATACTTACCTGGGGACGATCAGGATTTTCACCCATGTCGGGCAGCTGCTGTCAGGATTCATACCGATTTCTTGCTCACAAACACTGGAAAATAGCCAAAAATGGTTGTTCAGACAAATTAGTTAAAAGTTAAAACACACGAATTTAACCAATTTGAACAATTTTTTTTGTCCTTTTTTCAGTGATTAAAACCATATGATCAACTGTTATTTGCTCCCATACATTACGAGGTTTTCATACCAACCAGCCTGATTGGACAGATATCTGACAGACTATTATATAGTATAGTGGATGCCCATTTTTCTAGGAATATCGAGTTGTTTGTATAGGTACAGATGTGTCCTGTCTCATCCTTGCTCTGGTTGCACCATACAGGCGTCTTAGTCGTGGCATGAAATTACCATGGTTTGGAATGCTAAGGCGCGGTAAGGCGCAAGAGGATCCATGACATGCAGTACACAGATTAACCACTGGGTGGCCAGTGCTCCACTGATGAAAACTACAGTACTAAGGGTGTGATTCAAAGCTGAACGCTCTGACCAGAGAGCTCGCTCTGAATCAGGGCCCTCCTACCTTTTTTGGAGCATCCTCATGGACGCTCGCATAGCTGTGGGTTACCAACCACAGCTATAGCGAGCGTCCATGATAATGGTCGCGATGGTCTTGACCATCGCGACCATCGGGCTTGCGATGGAGACCCTGCGGTAGGGTCTCGCTGCCGCAAGCCCTGGAGTGATTTTGGCTCTATCAGAGCCAAAATCACTCCCACTGACATCACTAGTGATGTAGGTGGGGCCGGCTTGAGACAGTAGCCGTTCCCATGGGAACGCCTCCGTCTGGCAGGCACGCCCCCGGCACGCCCACCAAAGGGGGTGTGCTGTCAATCAACATCGACAGCACGCCCCCTTTGGTGCGAGACCCGGAGCGATAGTGAGCCCGGCGCTCGCCGGGTCTCGCGCATGCGCACGACGGGTCTCGCGCTTGCGCACGACGGAGCTCCCTCCGTCATGCGCATGCTCAGTGGGGAACATCGACCCACTTGCGAGCGTCCTGCTGCTCGCGAGCGGGTCTGAATGACCCCCTAAATTGAATACTGTAGCAGTGAATGGAGATGGCACTACAGTATACAGTAATTATGTACAGTGTAAACAGTCACAGATGTAAACCTCTGGGGGCAGCAGTGAACAACCTAAGTCATTTTTAAAGGAGAAATGATCTTACATAGGGCCGGACTCAATTATCCGCGAAAAGCCGAGATCAGCGAAAAGCGCAATGGTTTTGCCTCATTCACATGTTTTCAGGCGGATGTTTTCGCCTGCTTACTCAATGCGTGCACCCGCTTTTTCGGCCTATTCAATTGTAAAACAGGCGAAAACGCATATGGGCGAATGCAGCGAATAGCGGAACCGGGGAAAAGGTCAGCTTTTTTGGGGGGGAAATCAGTCTGTATCCCCAATAAAGCCCAACTCACCCGGGGAATCAATATGGAAGTCTATTATTAGCCATAATAAAAGTAATTAGGGATCTTATTTTGAGTCAAAGGGCTATTTTATGCATAAGTGTGGAGAAATTATATATAATGAAGCAATGTCTATATTGGAGGTACATGTAAATGGATACTAGTATATTTTGGGGGTTGTAAAGGGCAGTTTAAATAAATGTTAAAAAATACACCTGATGCAGCCTCCTGCAATCCTAAAACACCTTTCCCTACCATACGGCCCCCCAAAGTACCTGTCCCATCCATACGGCCCCCCAAAGTACCTGTCCCATCCATACGGCACCCCAAAGTACCTATCCCAGTACATAATCCCCATTTCCTAACACCTTTTTCGCCTCAAAAATTGCATGTCTTTTCTGGGGTGAAGTAAGATAATTTTTTTTTTTTTTCTGCCTAAATTCTCATTATGGGAGGTCTCCAAAGGGTTCTGAACCAAGTCCCCACATTTGTACCCAGGGCCGGTTCTACGCATACGCATGGTACGCAGATGAGTAGGGCACCACATAGTGGAAGGCGCCTCAGCTGCGACCATGCGGGCCGTTGGCAGACTGTATCTTTGTGACACAGCTGCGCCACATGTGTAGCGCTGACCAGACGGAGTAGCCCATAATACAGAGCAGCCCGGTCGGGGAGGATGGACGGAGGAGCGGATGGCGGCGGCGGGAGCAGTAGCCGGAGCGGGGATTCAGGTGTTTTTTTATTTTTTATTATTACATGTGTGTCTACTGGGGGGAAGGCACTACAAGGGGGGACTACTACTAGGGGCACTACAAGGAGGCTACTACTAGGGGCACTACAAGGGGGGCTACTACTGGGGGCACTGCATAGGGGGGGAACCTCCACTGGGGGCACAACAGGGGGAGGACTACTACAAGTGGGGACTACTACTAGAGGCACTACAAGGGGGGTACTACTGGGGGCACTATATAAAGGGCAATACTGGGGGTACTGCATAGCGGGGAACTACAACTGGGGCCACTGTTTAAAGGGCACTGCATAAGGGGTACCACTATTGGGGGCACTGCATGGGGGGGAGTACTACTGGGGGCACTATATAAGGGGCTTACTACTGGGGGCACAAGGGGCATTGCACAGGGGGAACCACTACTGGGGCACTATATAAGGGGCAATACTGGGTACTGCATAGGGGGAACTACAACTGGGACCACTGTTTCAAGGGCACTGCATAAGGGGTACCACTATTGGGGGCACTGCATGGGGGTTCTACTACTGGGGGAAATATATAAGGGGCACTGCATAGGAGATACCACTACTGGGGGCAGTGCATAGGGGGGAGTACTACTGGGGGCACTATATAAGGGGCTTACTACTGGGGGCACAAGGGGCAGTACACAGTGGTGATCACTACCGGGGGCACTAGATAAGGGGCACTGCATAGGGGGTATCACTACTGGGGGCACTGCATAAGGGGGACCACTCCTGGGGCACAAGGGGTACTGCACAGGGCGGACAACTACTGGGGACACTGTATAAGGGACACTGCATAGGGGGGATGACTACTGTTGGCCTGCATAAGGGTGACCACTACTGGGGGCAATGTATAAGGGGCGCTATTTGGGGCCTGCATAAGAGGGGCCACTACTGGGTGGGATTGCATACTGGGGGCACTGCATAAGGGGCACTACTGGGGGGACTGCATTAAGGTGCATATGGAATGGAAAGGATTGTTCACAGAGTGACGAGAAAGGGGTGTGTGTCATGGTTATGGCTTTTTCCATGAGACCACAGCCCCTAAATTTGTTTGGGCATGCACAACAATATGCCTGGGGGCACCAAAAAATATACTCACTTACCAAAAAATTTGGGCCTGGGCCGGCCCTGTTTGTACCCCAAAATATGGATTTTGCACATCTTTTCTCCTGCCTTTTGCTGGAGAACCATTTTCACCTGTTTTTGCCTATGGAGTTTTTGCCTAGGCAAAAACGTCCTGGAATTGAATAGGGAGATACTTTGAAAACAGGCGAAATTCCAGTCCCACCAAATTTGTGTTCAAACTGGCACACTGCCAGACTTGGAAGAGGAGCTGACCAGACAACACTTGCATGGTAGGCTCGGCGAGTATAAGATCGAATGTGAAGAAAGGGATTGTTAAAGATAATACTGGACCACTGCAATGAGAATCCGTACCGCTCTATTGACGGGTAAGGCCTCTCTTATTGCAGTATGCGTGCCCCTTTTATGAGTCACTGAATTCATGGCCTGGTTCAGAGATGTACTAATGCATTCACAACTGCATTCTCTCACCGATCGCAGTTGCTAAAATATGCTAATGCTTTCCAAAGGGGATGGGTATGAAATCCCGGCTGTTGGGATGCCACTGGTCAGAATACTGACAGCAACATCCAGACAGCCAGAATCCCGACACCCATAGGAACGCACGTAAGTATTTTCCTAATCCCTACCCTAATTCCTATCCTAACCCCTCCTTCCCTCACCTACCCTAACCTCCCCCCAGTGCCTATGCCGAACCTCCCCATACCCTAAACCTAAGACCCCCTCCCCGGTGCCTACACCTGACCTCCCCCTAGTGCCTAAGCCTAAACCCCCCCTAGTGCCTAAACCTAACCTCCCCCTCCCCGCACCCTAATCCTAACACCCTCCCCGTTGCCTAACCCTCCCCCTAATGCCTAACCTTACCCCGGTACCTAACTCTAACCTCCCCTTAACACCCTGATACTTACCTGCGGATGCCGGCGGTCGGGGTACTGGTGATGGGATCCTGACCTGCCGAGATTTTGGTGCCGGTATTCAGACCACGGGCATCCCGCACGTCGGCTACAAGAGTAACTATTTCTCTCACCTGCCCTCCATGGGATTTCATGAATACTATCTATGAAAATGTTAATATTAGGAGAGATTTATAAACTGACCACACAGGTAACTTTGGAATTTAATTCTATAAGATCTGCTTCTATTTGTATACATTTACATTTTAGATTATGAACATATTTAACATTCATATAAAACTGAGGAACCTATGTATTAATAATTGTGGCACTGCTATGGGCTTTTTCAGTTTTACCAAAATCTCCTTTTTAGTGTACTAAGTGTAACTGGTGAGGACAGATGTAGCGATAACCGCTGTCCCAGAGAGTTACATCCCGGGCATATTGCAGAAGCCTTACACATTGTCCAAAGACTCCTCCGTACAATCTGACACTGCGCATACGTACAATGTCAGAGTCGGGAGCCGACCAGAGGCTGCGGGGGAGGGATTGTAAATTCCCTCGCCTGCGACAATGTTTCCATAGGCTTAAAGTGGTTTATGGCATTTGAAGATAGTGTAAAGTGGTGCAAAGCTTTTCGAGTGTTTGGTACATAGGAGTCAGATGGTATTCCCCATTGATAATAATGGGGACCGTGGTCCGCATCACTTATTAACTTTTTGAAACTCCTGCATTAGGCTGTTAGTACATAGCAGCAATTCTTAAAATTATGCAGAATCTACAGTTTCTACATAATTATATGCAAAATTATCCTTGATGAATAGACCCCTTATGCTGTATTTTGGAAATGCTATTATTCATACTGTATATTTATATCAGAGGCTGCGAACTACTTAAAAAAATTCTTCTAATGGTGCATACACACGGTCAGATAAAAAGGACGATATAAACGATAACGATATCATTTATATTGTCCTTTTTTTAACCCCTCGAACGACCAAACGGTGGTCGATATCGACCATTGCCCTCGCATGCAGGCCAACCTAATCGATACTGACTAGGTTAGCCTGTTTACTACTGTATAGTACGTCGTTTGGGGGTTTGTGCATGCTGCTGGATGTTTGACTGATCGTTCCGTGTGTACGGGCAATAAAACTTTCAGTTCAATTTGCCTGTATACCCTAACAGCTTTTTGCAGCTTTTTGATGCTTCACATAAAGGGTCTCATTCAGACCCGCTCGCAAGCGCTCAAGCGCTTGCAAGTGGGTTGATGTTTGGCTGTGCGCACGCGCAGCGGCCGCACTGTGTGTGCGCAAGCCCCAGAGCGAGAGAGAAATTCTCTCGCTCCGGGGCTCACTACAAAAGGGACGGCTGTCGATGTTGATAGACAGCTCGACCCGTTTTGTAGGCGTGGCTTCACAAATGGAGGCGTTCCCAAGCAAACGACTGCCGTTTGTGGGCGGCCCCACTGACATCACCAGTGATGTCAGTGGGAGAGCTTCCGGCTCTATGAGACCCGGAAGCTCTCTGGGGCTTGCGGCAGACGAGACCCTACCACAAGGGTCTCGTCGCAAGCCCCGATGGTCTTGACCATCGCGACCATCATCCTGGCCGCTCGTTAAAGCTGTGGGTGGCAACCCACAGCCTAGCGAGCGGCCAGGAGGCCGGATAATTTTTTAGATGCGGCCTCCCTCATTCAGAGCGAGTGCTCACATTTTGAGAGTGGCTCTGAATGAGGTCCACAGTGTGTTCCTAAAATATGTATCTTGACCCCCTCACCCCTACCCCCTTACTCTTTTAAAAGTGCCACAAACACCAATGAGCATTTCTCTTTACAGTATGTCACAGAATGAAAAAACAGACTCAAGTTCTTTTCAAAAAAAGGGAATAATTAATACAAATCGTTCCTGACCAATGCTACATTCATAACCACATGTACGTGTTTGTTATAATAATACTCAGGATGCAAATTGGAGCGGGCAGGATTGTGACTGCATAATTTATTTGGTATCACCATACTTCGTCGCTCCCTATGGGTCTCACAAAAAGCATTGAGCATGGATGTAGCCTAGAAGAGACACTAGTTCCCAAGCTTTACCGGCCTGACTGTCTGAGAAAAATGCAAAAGCCTCAGAGATATCCCAAGGAGCCATCATTACAGATCAGCTGTGAGCTACATTCTAGGGAAGCCGCACTGTCTGAGCAGGGTTAGAACTTGCACTGCCCCAAGCACTTTTCCTTGTTGTCATTTGTAGTAATGTCCGTTTGTAGTAATGTCCAAGTACGGTACTGCCACCATCAGGACACTTGATAGAATTACAATGCACTGGTAAAAAAAAAACACCTAGATCATACAATAAATAGTAATTTCAACTTGGAATGAGCTAAACCACCCTATGCTAAGGTTTTGTTTCTAAAAACATTATATATATATATAATTTTTTTTTTTTTAAGCAGTACAACGTTGGTGTTTTCTTTTTGTTGTATTACCGTATGTTATCATAGATTAAATAGAGATGAGCGGTTTGGATTCCTTGGAATAAAAACACACCCGAACTTCTGGGACCCGAGGCGAATGGAGCCGTAGCTCAGATCTCTCTGTCTGCCTCAGATCCCTATCCGAGCCAAAACCTCGGAATCCCGCTTTTGGATATCGCAGTTTTGGCTTGGGCGACAATTTCAAAAGTCCCATTGAAATCAATGGGCTGACTGCTGATTAGCTGAGAGAGACATCTGTCACGGCTCTCGGCCAATCAGAGCTTCACCATAGAAATGTGGCAAATAGACACAAGATAGCGGCCCCCACTGCACCGAGGACACCCCCACTCACAGTGCCAACACCGCTGTACCCCAGCACTGCCGACACCACCAGCAACCCCGTACTGAGGACACCGCTGACACCCCTGCACTGCCTACACCTCCGGCAACTCTGAATTTAGAACACTGCTGGCACCCCCGCACTGACAACACCACCAGCACTCCCACACTGAGGACACCGCCAGCACCCCAGCATGGAGCACACACTGCTGGCACCCCCACACTACAGACACCCCTGAACTGCAGACACCGCCAGCACTCCCGCAATGAGGACATCGCCGCCACCCTCGCACGGCTGACACCACCAGCACCCCGCACTGCCAACACCACCACACTGAGGATACCACCGCCACCCCCGCACGGCTGACACCACTGGCACCCCTGCACTGTAGACACCATCAGCACCGCCGCACTGAGGACAACGCCGGCACCCTCTGTCATAGTAAGTGCACCACTGGTGTATCCAACCTGCACTGTATTTTACCTGCACTGTAACCACACTGTATCCGACCCTGGCTGTGACCGACCCACACTGTATCCAACCCACAGCATATCTAACCCACACTGTATCCCGCACTGTATGCAACCCACACTGTATCCAACCCACACTGTATCCAACCCACAGTATATCTAATCCACACTGTATCCCGCACTGTATGCAACCCACACTGTATCCAACCCACACTGTATTCAACCCACACTGTATCCAACCCACACTGTATCCAACCCACACTGTATCCAACCCACAGTATATCTAATCCACACTGTATCCCGCACTGTATCCAACCCACACTGTATCCAACCCACAGTATATCTAATCTACACTGTATCCCGCACTGTATCCAACCCACACTGTATCCAACCCACACTGTATCCAATCCACAGTATATCTAATCTACACTGTATCCCGCACTGTATGCAACCCACACTGTATCCAACCCACAGTGTATCCGACCCTCACTGTATCCAACCCACAGTATATCTAATCCACACTGTATCCCACACTGTATGCAACCCACACTGTATCCAACCCACAGTATATCTAATCCACACTGTATCCCACACTGTATCCGACCCGCACTGTATCCGACCCGCACTTTATCCAACCCACACTGTATCCAACCCACAGTATATCTAATCCACACTGTATCCCGCACTGTATGCAACCCACACTGCATCCGACCCACACTGTATCCGACCCGCACTGTATCCAACCTGCACTGTATCCTGAACTGTATGCTTTCCGAACTGTATCCAACCCATACTGTATGCGACCCGCACTGTAGCCAACCCGCTGGTACGGAACGCTGTTTTTATGGTTGGGGAGATTTTGGGGAACTGCTCAATAAAAAGACTGATTAATCACACTACTAATTTGCAAAACATTAATAAAAAGAAATACCTGGCGTGCATTTGTGCCGCTGCTCGGTTGCTTAGTTTAGCCAGCCTTTGGTTTATATTGATGAACAATATTGTGAGCTGTGAGGTGATCAAAATTGAGTGGAAATGAGTGAACATTAATGTTATTGAGGTTAATAATACTCTAGGAACAAAAAAGGTCCAAATTATGTGATTTTAGATTTTTTGGTAAATATTTGTAAAAAAAACAAAACCAAAACCAGTCACGGCATTTTAGCGAAACCATAACCAGGCGACGAATTAGAACCAAAACCAGTAAAAATGATCCAGCGCACATCTTTAAGATTTAATAGGTCATGCCTATCATAACAAACCAGGCACTTCAGCCATAGGGGTGTGAGTATTGTGGCTAAAGTTCTTGATTTGTTTGTGCATTTATTGTCCCAGTGGAACTTACAATCTATGGCCCTCATTCAGAGCCGCACGTTAACAACAATACGCTCGTTGCGTTCCGATGTTGACTAACCGCGCATGCGTCGGTGTTACACCGCGCATGTGCGTACGGCAGATTGCGAGCTTTTTTTCTCTCGTTCCTAAAATAGCGTACAGGAAGTGACATGTCAAATGTGATTGACAGAACAGGGCGTTTTTGGGTGTTGACGGGGGTGGAGATGAAAAAACGCAGGCGTGGCGAGGCGTTTTTGGGGCGTACATACATTAGCAGATGCGAACGTCAAATGTGTTCGGACCGTCTCATACGTCACTGAAACATCCGCTTTCCCTTCAAAATGCTCGCACAGCTTAGGGTTAGGATTACTCGACCACATTGGCGATGGCCTTCTCCTCCGTCCCGGGACTCCACGATGGTGCAGCGATTAATCGTGGCTGGTCAGTAAAGTAATTAGTGTTGGATTGAAATCCGGCTTGGTATGTGTTTGGAAAGCAGTTTATTGGGATAGCACAAAAGCGTACGCAGGTGGAAATCAGAGCTGCTAATGTCATGATTACATAATCAATTAGCGTACATTTTTGGGCTTTTATTTTGGCCACAATTTGGTGGTTATGGCCTATTGTAACAATAATGTCATCATCTTTTAATTAGCTCCCCTTTTTTTTTGTTTACTGTGGAATTTGCATCGCTATGTGTTTTTTTAAACGTTCCTTAAAGAGGCCTTTTTTTAAAAAAAAGAGGGTCAGTTTTTGCGTTTAAGGCCAGGATTAAATGTAACCCATTTGTACAATAATGTCACAATACAATGTCAGTGTTTTGTTTTTAATTTATTGTTTACACACAAACAAATTGGCATAATATTGTATTGCCTTTTTTTGTGGCCAAGATATTTGATCAAAAAAAAAAAAAAACATAACTACTAACATAAGCGTAAATACAAAATTTAAAAACATTTCACAAGAAAGGAGAGGGAAGTTTTGACCAGAAAGGAATATGAGCCAAGCACAGAAGGAAAGTGGGAAAAGTCGCCATTGCTGTCACCGTTTTCTCGCCCGTTTGGCTGGGTGAGGGTGGGCGCCAGACCGGGTCCGGGATGCCATCGGGCTGGCCTGTCCAGAGGCAGATGTTGTGGCCTCTGGACTAGGCACAGGGCTAGGCACATTTGGAGGATTGCCTGATGTTGTGCCAGAGGTAGAGGATCTGGATGTTCCGGCAGGAAGGGAGGTCGGCTCCACCATGTGCTGGCGAACGAGCTGCTCCAGGGCATCGGCGATGCGGATGTTGGCCCTGGTATTTTCCGCCAGGGCCTGAGCAATGGTCACGTTGGCCGCAGCATTTTGCTCCAGGGCCTCAGCCACCCGTATCAGACTGGCGTCCATCCTCTGCAGAATCTCCGTATGGCAATCCGATTTAAAATTGAGTTCTGTGAGGAGGCCCACTGCCTGCGAGGGGGCACGCCCTGGACTGGCTTCTGCAGGGTCCTCAGCCGGATGTACTGGTTCCTCCCCTGCAGAGTCAGCAGAAATTCTGCGGCCAAGGCTCCCCTCTGGAGCAGACTCATCCGCCTCTGTCTCTGTTAGGAAATTGGAGAAAAGACTCACATTAGAATCTACATATTGGCACAATAGCATTTCTGAGTTGGTGACATCACAAGACTTACCTTGGCCAACATGAGGAGCCGCAAAGTCTGGCATGTCCGTATCCATGTTGGACACGCCAAACACCTCCACAGCCTGCACACACCCCTGTGCCATCTCTTCTAAGTCTGTCAACTCCAATGACACAGGGGTGGGACCCCCACCTGTCCCCCTTGCATGCCTAGCCCTGTCGGCAAGTTTTTGTTTTAGACGATATTTGAAGTCTGCCCATCTGTGGAATGAATTTGGAACCATTATCCTTTTTTTTACAATGGGGTTTGTTTATAGGATGGGAAAGTGTTTACTTACCGCCGTTTGACATCCCGGGCTAGACGGACATAATCACCCACCCTATTGACAGCAACGGCGACCTCCTCCCACATTCTCCACTTCTGGCTTTGGCTCATATTCCTGGCTGCCTGGGGCAGGATGTCAACGCACTTCTGGATCAAAACCTCCATCTCCTTGCTTGTGAAATGTGGCTGCCTTTTTTTTTTTGCAGCTTTGGCGGGTTGACTGGGGCCAGCAGTCTCTTCCATGTCATCCTCCTCACCTATTTGGGTAAATATGCAGATTTAGCCACTTCACAACTTGCACAATATTATGTTTTAAAATACTCATTGACACAAAATGCATGAAGGCCTTACCGCCGCAATTTTGACCATTGTTTCCCTGGTTTGAAGCCATGTCTCTGCTTCCAGCATGAAATCATCCAGAAATTCTATGTGATTTCGTGACGTATTTATACATGCGTCGTTAGTTTGCGGCCGCATCATTGATTGTGCGTCCCTATGATTCATCCTTAATTTGTGCGGGAAAATAAACACTATTTATGGCTTGGTGTGTGTGGATTCGAGGTGGGGTTGTTGGAGTGTTGTCGGTTAAGTGGTTTGGATTTGGTTGGTTGGTTGCGTTTGGAGGATTTTGGAGAGTTGTTTTTTTGTTTGTTTTTGCTACATTTCTTTGGTTTTTCCGTTTGCATTTTTTTCATTTTTTCAACATCCTTTCCTGATTTGGTAAGTTTTGTGCATTCAAATTTGTGGCCAATTGGTGTATTCTTCTGTTTTGTGGTTAGTTAATTTGTTTAACACTCATTTCATCTTTTTTAGTTTTTTTTTGTTTTCGGACCCAAAGAAGTTTTTTGAGGACATCTTATATATTCGAGTTGGGTAAGTCCATTTTTTGTCTTGCATTTGCGAATGAATTACGGCATTTTTGACTGTTGGTGTAGCGCCTTGCATTTGCGAATGAATTACTGCATTTTTGACTGTTGGTGTAGTGACTTGCATTTGCGAATAATTTACCGCATTTTTGACTGTTGGTGTAGTGACTTGCATTTGCGAATAATTTACCGCATTTTTGACGGCTTATTCATCATATAATCCAGTTTTGCTTTTCCCTTTTCCATTTTTTGGGTCCATTTGAACCCTATTTGACGTACGGTGTGCAATGTAGTTTTCATCGATGGCCAAATGTGTTTTTCCGCTATTTTCTGTGTTGGCTTGCAACAATTTTTAAACAAAAAAAACACCCTCTAAATTTTTGAAGTCTCATTGTTGCCTTTTTTACAGTTTATACGTATCATGACAATACCCCGGCATGTAAGCAGCTATGGATGGTATCAGAAAGCTAAGTTGTTTTTTCTTACTTTTGGGGTGGGTCAAAAGCCTTACATTGTAAACTTTGAATTTCAGGTAGATCTGGGGCGAATTGTTCTGGCCCTGCTCCCGGAAGACGACCAACCTCAAACTCGTCCCAGGCGTAGGCATCGTAGGCATGCAAGGCCCCAGATATTTCGAACACGTGTCACCCTTTTTGGAATGCCCGATGATGAGGTTTTAAGATGCTACCGTCTACCTCCCAAAATCATCATAGACACTCTCTCATTAATAGAAAGTGATCTTGAGCGGCAAATTGACAGTCCAACAGCAATACCACCACTGACGCAATTTATGGCGGTGTTACATTTCTGTGCCTCAGGATCGTTTCAAACAACGGTGGGAATAGTGGCGGGCATCTCCCAATCCTCCTTTTCCCGGATCCTGAGGGCAGTGATGGAGGCACTTTTCAAGCACCTCCATCATTTTATTAAAATGCCTTTGGATATGGGTGCCCTTAGTGTGGCCAAGGCCAATTTTTACCAAATAGCTGGCTTCCCACACATCATAGGGGTTGTGGATGGTACTCACATACCACTTCAGCCTCCAGCACGGCTGGAGGCAATATTTAGAAACAGGAAACACTATCACTCCCTGAATGTAATGGTGGTATGTGATGCCTCCCTCCAGATCCTGTCCCTGAATGCTAAATTACCAGGAAGTGCACATGACTCCTTCGTCATCCGGCAATCAGGGATATGGCAGAAATTAACCAACCAACAAACTGGTGATGCGTGGCTTCTGGGTAAGTGGAGACCTTTAGTACATAACAATGTTAAGCTTGATACACAGTGTTCCTGATGTGGTCTATTTTTGTTCACAGGAGACAGTGGATACCCTTGCATGTCCTGGCTGCTCACTCCTTATTTGGCTCCCACACCAGGGCCACAAAGTGCGTATAATTCCGCACTTACAGCCACCAGGCAAGTGGTGGAGCGCTGTATCGGCCTTTTAAAAGGCCGATTCAGATGCCTCCACCGCTCTGGTGGCGAGCTCATGTATGTGCCGGATATGGTGTCTAAAATTGTGGTCCTGTGTGGGATATTTCACAACATTGCCATAAGGAGTGGTGTCCCAATGCAGCCAGAGGATGCCTTACCTGAGGATGGCCCCCCCGAGGTTGGTCGAAGGTCAGTATGTGGGGGGGCCATACGCGATGATGTGGTGGCCAGATTTTTTAGGTAAGTTTGTTCAAAACTCCAGTGTTTATACCTAATGTGTTTGTTTTTTTTGGCAAACATCTAATTTTTTTTTAATTTTCTCACCATCTTCTGTTTGTTCACATAATCTTTGGCACTCCAACGCTCACTACTTCCTGCTACCCTTACCAAACCTGGATCTGGTCCTTTTGGGCATATATTCTGGAACCCATATCGCAACGCCATGTTTGTGGAATCATGTTGGCATGGTCCTTCGTCAACCAGTTCTTGATTTTGTGTTTTTATTTATTTTTTTCTTGGTATGTGTTGTATTTGAATTTATCACTGTGTATTTTTTTTGGGAGTGACCACTTTGTTTTCTCTGTTATGTGGTGAATAAATGTTTGAAGAGTGAAATGGTCTTCCTTTTTTGGGACGTTAACAGCAAGTGTAACCAGGTTAACACAAGTTACATTTGACTAAGGGGTAAACCAGTACTGACGCCAGTTGAGCAAAACTGAAATATGTTTTCAGCTTTCCAATCCACACCAAAAGGAAGCCTGGCCCAACCTTGGGATTTGTAAGATTGGCCTAAGCAGCTTGCGCACCAAGTAGGAACCTGGAAAATGTAGAAATCTGAAATTGACACTACACCCAAAAAGGGAAATTACATTGTTACTGTTATGTGTTTCTGGTGTCTGTTTGACATACAAAGACAAAACACAATCTAACTTTTAAAAAAGGGAAATCCTTGCAGGAACTTATGTCAGGCTAAACTATCTTGGTTTTGGTTTTTAAAAATGAGCCACAACGTATATTTGTCTTTAAAAATTTATTTGGCAAATACAACAACAAAAAAAAAACTAATGCCGAAGGAGGCCAGACAGCCGGTCGAGGGCCACCAGAAGGCCGATTACATGGTGGCGCATCTGCCCCACAACATCCGCCACCTCTTGCCGACGCCTCTGTTCCTCTGTGGGTGAGAAAAGTGTGTGGGTTAATACAACAATAGGGACTCCACAGAAAAACATTAAAAAAAAAACAAATCACTCCTAAACCCAAAAACATAAATAAAAAGGGTGGGCTGGCAAAAATACAAGGCCTAGGTACAAATTCCCACAGGTATGATATGTGTATGCTTAAATCACCAGGAAGAGGTAAAGGCAAACCTTCACAATCAACAAAAGTCAAGCCACAAAAACACGAAGAAAGGCACGACACATGATTACATACAAACAGTTTGTGGTTTAAAAAAAAATAATAAAAAACATACCGGGAAACAAATCGGGAGCTCCGGCAAAACCTCCATGATCCTCCTCGGAGGATCCGTCATTCCCCAAAGAATGGGGCGGAGTTATGCTGGACTCCGGGGAGGGGGTAATTGGAAGAGGGGTGGGTGGAGGAGAGGGGGAAGTGGGACGGAGGGGAAGGAGGCCCGACATTTCCGGGAGAGGGTCTGGGAAGGATGGGGAGGAGTGGGGAATAGGCGAAAGATTTGGGGTGGAGTGTTAGCTGGGGGTTGGGGAGAGTGGGCGGGAATGCCGACGTTGACGGTGGAGTCTTGGCTGTCCCCCTAAAATATGTCAAATAAATTGCGTTTAGTTTATGGACAAATCCGGGCAAACAAACAAAAAAAAAAAAAGAAAAAAGAAATAAAACCAAAAAAAATAGCAGTAGAATTAAAAATTCATAAAAAGAGGGAAAACATGCAGACGCAGATATGAGTACAAATAATAAATAGAACAGACAGGAAAACATGCAGACGCAGATATGAGTACAAATAATAAATAGAACAGACAGGAAAACATGCAGACGCAGATATGAGTACAAATAATAAATAGAACAGACAGGAAAACATGCAGACGCAGATATGAGTACAAACAATAAATAGAACAGACAGGAAAACATGCAGACGCAGATATGAGTACAAATAATAAATAGAACAGACAGGAAAACATGCAGACGCAGATATGAGTACAAATAATAAATAGAACAGACAGGAAAACATGCACACGCAGTTTGCCCCACAAACACAAACATTAAAACCACAATACATAACACTTACTTGCCAGGATCTGCATGCGAAAGCATGCCAGCAAGCGGGGCGTTCGCCGTTGCAGGTCGGACCACCTGCGCTCCAGCTGCCCGATGTTGCGGCGTGATCCGAAGGACCGCAGGCGGGACCGTACCTCCGCATACGCGGAGCGCTTCTGCCGGTTGGTCATGGATTCTGGCTGGCTGGTGATCCGGCGATCCATGACCTCCGTAAGCACCAGCAGCTCACGCCTGGTGAATGCGGAGGCTCTCATGATGGCAATGGTGTTTTTCTTAAAAATCATTTTTGATAAAGTGTGTAAAAATTTTCTGATTGGCTAATGTATTTTGGAAATTAACAGGAGCAATTTTATTGGTTAGTGTATGAGTCATGTGTTCGACAGGGCCAGAAATCTCTGGAGAGTTAGGATAGGCTTGATGCAGTGACATGCGTAAGCAAATTTAAATAAAGAAATGAACCCAGGGAAATATGCGGGGATACACAGCAATAGTACAATTGTTTAATTGTGGTTCACATGTTTTTTAAACAATAAAAGCGAATGTTTCATCCGTACGTATTCTGCGGGTAAACACAAACACAGACAAGAGTAAAGTTTCTTGCATTGTGTTGAAAAAAAACAAACAATTAAGCTAATTGATACATTGATTGGCATGATACGATTGATGGAGGTAGGCAGAATAAAGGAGCAGGTAATCGACATCTGACAAGGCCACTTCCTGTTTATACTTGTGCGTGTGTTCCTTTCAAGCCATTTCGGGGATGTACGCTCGCTATTTCGTACGCTCGTTAGTTAGAGGAGGGGTCGTCAGAGTTTAGGGAGGAATTTTAGATGCGAACGAAAATACGAGCGAGCCATTGAATTTAAATATTTTTGTACGTACGCCTAACGTACGTGCGCCCGCTTGCGTGCGGCTCTGAATGAGGGCCAATATTCCCTATCACATGCACACACACATACAAAGTAAGGGTTAATTTTGTTGGGAGCCAATTAACCTACCAGTATATTTTTGGAGTGTGGGAGGAAAACCATACAAGCACAGTGAGAATATACAAACTCCACACAGTTAGGACCGTAGTGGGGATCGAACTCACAACCTCAGTGCTGTGAGGCAGTAATGCTAACCATTACACCGTCTGTGCTGCCCAAGGTAGTCATACCAATGGTGAGCACTTCAATGTGCACTGATGTGGCTATTTCTTGCCACCATTTTTTCGGGAGATAACAATGTACAAAAGACCGCTATGCGTCAGAGCCTGCATATGCAACTTTAAACAACTATGGGAGACTCAGGGCTCGATTCAGACCCACTCGCTAGATGCATTCGCACGCAGCCAGCGAATGCAAATACCGCGATCGCACGGCAAGGCATTAGTACGCCCACTATGTCTTAGCGTGCGATTGTGGTGTGTAGGCAGACGCCCACTAGCCTGTCTTAAGACGCCCATTAATGCACGTCATCTCCAGGAAGTGTATGCAACTATCGGTAACATCGAGTACCATCGGATGCAATAGCAGCACTTGTGGTTGACCATACCCTACCGCAAGCACTGCGAGCGCTTCAGTGTAAAATTCAACTAAGTGACGTGTACTATGGCGCTGCATCTTAATTATGCATGCCTCTGAAACGGCGTTAAGATGCTCAGGCACGCCTGCGTTCGCACTGCCACTCCCCCGTTTCCAGCGACCAACCACTGTCACCACCCACAAACGGCTTCTCCTGTCACTCATTCAAGCGAGGTGTCTATGCTCAGCGAGCGCTTTGCGATCGCATGGACTGGTTTGCGCACTGCGATGCATAGAATGCAAACACGGCAGGCTGCGTGCAAACGCATCCTAGCGAGTGGGTCTATATGGGCCCTCAGAGCCATACTCATCTCAGCTGCATTCCCACGTGCTACTGAGTGGGTATAAATGAGTAGCTATTGGTTGGTTGCACATAGGACAAGTGGTTCGAGGACATGCCATGGTCGTGTAGACAGAGCATACTCAGAGAGCCATGCAGATTTCAGACGGGATGGGTATTAGATGCCGTCAGCTGAATAGCCGCCAGTTGAAAAACCTACGCCGGAAAGCCTGATCACTCTCCCCCCCAACCCTCCCTTAGTGTTGCCTAACCCTAACCCCCCTTCCGGCACCCGAACCTAACCCTCCCGGTGGGTGTCTAACCATAACCTCACACTGTGATGCCTAACCCTAACCACCCCTCCCCGTAGCTTGACCCTCCCCGGGGGGGGCCCTAACCTTAAGTCCCCCCAGGAGTGCCTAAACCTAAGCCCCCCCCCGTGTTCAGACCAATTAGAAATGCCAACTTGCTCTACTCACGAGGAGGGTGTGCGAATTGTCTCAGGGCCGTAGCTAGGATAGTGTGGCCGGTGCCATCGCACAGGGCACCACAGGTCAGGGGGCGCTGTTTGGGCCTGTCAAATTTCTGTTTATTATCATTCTCACTTGTAGCTTCCTCTTAGTTCATCCCCAGCATCTCCTGGCCTCTCCTATCTCTTCCCTGGCCCTTCCCCATGAGGCCATGGCCCTTTTTTGGGTGCATTATGTCCCTTTGAAAAATGAGGGGGGCGCCAATGCTCTTTCTGGCACAGGGCACCAAAAAGTCTAGTTACGGCTCTGAATTGTCTGCAGCATGTGACTTTGGAGAAGTGCATGAAAAAGTGGGGAAACCACCCTGGACCCCCAAAAAGTGACAACTTCATTAGCAGTATCATACAGAAGGCTTTAGTGGGCATAAGGAAGATGCTGGAGGTTTTTAAATGGTGCCAAATGGCTGAATTTGCATTATTTTTAAAACAATTAAAAAATTATAAAAAAGCAAACTTTTTTCACTTAATTTGAAACAAATTAAATGTAACATGCAAAACAAACTGAAAAAAAGGTGATTTTGTGTCAATTTGAGGTCACTTTTTAAAAAAAATTTAAAATGATAAAAAGCAATTATTTTTCATTTAAACAAATATTGTAATTATATTTGGGGTGCCTAAACTAAGTAAAAAGTTGATTTGGGAATAATATGAGGACATTTTTTTTATACACCCAAAAACGAAATGTAATTATTGGGCCAATTAAGCTAATTGAAAATTTTTAAATGCCTAATTAGTCATCGGGGGGGGGCTTGTCCAAGGAGTTCTTCGCTCCGTCCCAACATTTTTACCTTAAAATAAAGAGTCCCCTACCATCTCACACCCTCAGGGGGGGTGCGTACAAAAAAAACATTATTTTCTTCTGAAAAAAAAAGTGAATTTGGAATTGAATTGCAACTGCACTTCACAGTGCGAGTTTGCCGTAATAACGGCATGCACAAGTCAACTTGCACCTAATTGGATTGACTTCAGTTTACTATTGTGGCAATGAGAAAGGAGTCGGACTGTTTTAATTATGAGTGTGGTACTCATTAATTACATCTGTATGAGCTTATTTTAATTGCATGTTCTTTTTTAATCGTATTTATTTTTACAAATTTGTCAATTAATTTTATGTCATGCTTTTATGAACTTATATAATAAATTGTTTTGAAATTTCTCCAGTTGTCAATGATTTAAGTAACAATTATTCACCAGTGCTTTAAAAAACTTTTATCACTATTGCTAGTCTATGGGGTTTACAAATGTTTCCCCTTTATTTAAGAATAGCTGATATACCCGGTTACACCCTACCACCATCGGTAACATCGACAGACATCAAGCGGACATCTTGCCCTTGCAGCTGGTCTGACCAGTCGCAGACTCGTCAGCACTACTGCCATGCAGGGGACTCTCTAGCTGCATATGCAATCGCAGCAGCTAATTTATGCACGCCCATATAATGGCGCTCAAACTGCCAAGCACGCCTGCGTTTCGCCGACCACCCCCCACCGTCAACACCCGCAAGCACTCGCTTCCTGTCAATCACTCTGCGATGGGTGGCCTGCATGCTCGCAGTGCGATCGCAGAGTTTGCCTTCGCGCACACACACTGCGAGGCATATGCATGCGCAATGGCAAACAATCGCTCGATCTGCATGAAAATTGCATTAGCAGCCATCTCTGAATCAGGCCCTGAGCCACTGCGGCACGGTACACCATAGGATTAATCGAGAATAGGGCTCCAGGAGGGGTGGTGTGGTGCTCACTTCTTGAGGTTCACGTAGCAGTTACACATCGCAATTGCCCCTAGAGAGGTCCTGCATAAAGCGTAGCCTCCTCACGGGGTGATGTTCAGCACCAAAACTCTCACAGAGCTCACCATTGCGGTAAACCTCTTCTGCCACCAGTTCGCATAAACCACCATAAGTAAAGGGTTAGAACATGTCAAGGAGGTACTCAGCGGAGCTGGTGTAGTTGTTGCCATTGCTGCCGTGGGACCAGGGCCAGCCCGAGCCTAACATTTGTGGTAAGCGAAGATACATTTTGGCGCCCCTGGCTGAATTTGCACACTCTGAAGGTGTGTGCACCCGACAAAGGAAAGGGGTGTGGTCTCATGGGAAAAGCTACAATCACGAGCGCCAATCATGCTGGGTACATGCCCAGTGCTCTTGGAGCTGCTGGGCAGGCTCCCAGTCCCTTTCTCCAGTCAATAGATACCGCATGCATGCACATGTCATCTATTCACCATTTACCCCCCCCCCCATCTGGAACACTTTGTCTCCAAAATAGGGATGGTTGGGAGGTATGCTAAGGGAAAGGTCTCAAAAGAAAGGGGCGTGGTCACACAATAGTATTCCCAATTCAAACTACACCACACAGTAGCACAATCTTATTCACAGTACACCGCACATAGTGCCCCTGATTCACATTACACCACATAGTAGTATCTCTTATTTATGTTCTGACACACAGTAGTACCCTTTTTACACAATGCCAACATTGGTGCCCCTTATACACAATGCCCACAATAGTAGTGCCCCTAATACAATGTCCACAGTAGTAGTGACCCTTGTACAATGCCTACAGCAGTACTGGCACTTATACATAATGCCCACAGCAGTGATACCCCTTCTGCAGTGCCCCCAGTAGTGGTGCCCCTTCTGCAATGCCCCATTAGTAGTGTCCCCAGTAGTAATACCCCCTGTAGTAGCGCCCCCAGTGGTAGTGCCCCCAAAAGTAATACTCCCTATAAAAATTGCCCCCAGTAGTAATGCCCCCTGTAAAATATCCCCAGTAGTAATGCCCCCTGTAAAATATCCCCAGTAGTAATGCCCCCTGTAAAAGTGCCCCCAGTAGTAATGCCCCCTGTAAAAGTGCCCCCAGTAGTATTGCCCCTGTAATAATGCCCCAAGAAGTTAGCCCCCAGTAGTAGTGCCCCTGTAATAATGTCCAGTAGTAGTGCCCCTGTAAAACTGCTCCCAGTCGTAATGCCCCTTTAATAATGCCCCCAGTAGTAGTGCCCCAATAGTAGTGCCCCTGTGATAATACCCCCAGTAGCCCCTGTAATAGTGCCCCCTGTAGCCCCTGTAGTAGTGCCCCCAGTAGCCCCTGTAATAGTGCCCCAAGTAGCCCCTGTAATAGTGCCCCAAATAGCCCCTGTAGTAGTACCCCCAGTAGCACCTGTAGAAGTGACCCTAGTAGTCCCTGTAGTAGTGCCCCCAGTAGCACCTGTAGATGTGCCCCCAGTAGTCCCTGTAGTAGTGCCCCCAGTAGCACCTGTAGAAGTGCCCCCAGTAGTCCCTGTAGTAGTGCCCCCAGTAGCCCCTGTAGTAGTGCCCCCAGTAGCCCCCGTAGTAGTATCCCCTGTAATAGAGTCGCGCAAAACACACAGAAAACAAAAGGTTACTTACGTCCCGATCTTGCGTCCGCTGCCATCCGCCGCTCCTCGTTACTATGAGAGAGACGTTATGATGTCTCTCACATATTGTCCGTGGGGGAAGCCTAGCCGGAGCTCAGGAGTGAGCTTCGGATGCCGCTGTGGGGAACCGGGTGCCTGCTGGGAAAATCTCAGCGGGCACCCGACAAATGGAGACTCCCTGCGGCCGCTGCGGGAATGAGTGTGGCGCGCGGGGGGAACGTGAAAAAGAGTGTGGCGGCGGGATGAGGGTTTGAGTATAAGTTTGGCTGCGCTGGGGATTGAGCGCCCTCTGCTGGCTGGCGCCTTAAGCACATGTGTAGTCAGCGTAACGGGCGGGTCGGCCCTGCGTGGGACATGATGGAGAACTCCTAGTTGTCCAGTTCTGAGCAGTGGTGACTTCAGAGGTGGAGCTGCAGCACCGTCCAATATTCAAATCTGGGAGCCACACCAACTGCCAACCCAAATGCTGCCAAACATCACTGGCAGTTGGTGTGGCTCCACTATTTCAATATTGGACTGCACTGCAACTTCACCTCTGAGGCTGCCACTCAACCCAAACAATGAGCCTACAGTTCCACAGCACTTAGGACATGTTGCTTTGTCACCTAATCACTTCGGACGAGATGAAAAATGTTACTACTTTTCACCCCCCAAAAGGGATCAAGTTTATAAAACATCCCTCCTTAGTGGGTGCTTATGTCATAGAAGGAATATACTCCCCGAAATTCATGTCTCTAGGTCCCTGGGTTAGCCATAAGCGTTGATGAGTCAGTCAGGCAGAACATTCTACAAAAAGAGGAAACATTTTAGCCCTTTTCACCCCCTTAGGAATTGATTTTTTCGAAAAATCCCTGCTTAGTGGGTGCCTATGTCATGGAAGCCATATAATCCCCGAATTTCAAGTTTTTAGGTCCAGGGCTTTGGGCTGGGCTTTGATGAGTCAGTGAGTCAGTCAGGACATTTGTTTTTATAGTATATATAGAGATAGCTGCAAGTGAATAAAAATAATGTACTGAATGTAATACATTATATTATCATTTAATTATCTGACATTGGTGTGCTTAGCACTAGGTAACTTACATGATAATGGTATAATACTCTATCACACGTCAATGCCATTCAGTCCTCAACCGAAATCCTCGAAACGCGACAGCTCTAAAGTTCTCAGTTCTGTAAAACATGCAAAATGAAATGACCTATACACAGAAAATAATCACATTATACAATGCATCTATTTTTCCCTAGAACCAGTATGTCGAAAAGAACGTTGATGTACAACTTAAATGAAACAAATAAATTCCATTCAAAGGGTCTATTAATACAACACTCAGGCAGTGTTCTGTTGGGAGAGTTGTGGCCTTTTGTAGATACAATATAAACATTGGCACTCTGGTGAATTAGCCCAGCGAACAATATTAAGTTGCCGTACAGCAGAATTACGGAGAGTAACAGCTCTGTTCTGCTGAATCACTTGGAAAATCACTGCTATTTATTTAAACCATGCTTGATTAAGGTAAGCAAATAGTGGTAATGCTCATAGGATATGTTCATCCTATCATAGGACCCTTTCTTTATATCATCTCCCTTCTAATACCAGGCAGTGCTCCCATGAACTTTGTAATGTTTCTTTCTAGCTGTCATTTTGATGTAGAGTTGGATCAGCAGAGGGTGCAGAAGACAATCTTCACTTGTTCATTGTACATTTACCTCTGATGCTTTGCTTACCTATGCGTCAGGACGTGGAACCTAGGCCCTGATTCAGAGCCAGACGCTCTGACCAGAGCGCTCGCTCTGAATCAGGGCCCACCTACATTAATATGGAGCGTCCTCCTGGACGCTCGTATAGCTGTGGGTCACCACCCACAGCATATACGAGCATGCAGGATGATGGACGCGATGGTCTTGACCATCACGACCATCGAAACTGCGAGCAAAAGCCTGCGGTTGGGTTTTTCAACCGCAAGGCCAGGAGTAATTTTGGCTCTATCAGAGCCAAAATCACTCCCACTGACATCACTAGTGATGTCAGTGGGGCCGGCTTCAGACGGTAGGCGTTCCCTTGGGAACGCCTACGTCTGGCAGGCACGCCCCCGGCACGCCCACCAAAGTGGGCGTGCTGTCAGTCACAATCGACAGCACGTCCCCTTTGATGAGACACTCAGAGCGAAGGAAAGTCCTTCGCTCGCCGGGTCTCGCGCATGCGCACGACGGAGCTCCCTCTGTCGTGCGCATGCGCAGTGGGGACCATCGACCCACTTGCGAGCGGACAGCCGCTCGCGAGTGGGTCTGAATGAGGACCTAATTCCTGCCGCAGACAAGGTACTGAACGTCGATTCTTTATTTTTCAATACAAAAAAAAAAATAATAATAATCTCGCACAGAGGCACAGAAGAGAATATTTAGGTGTACCCGAACCACAGGCCGAATCTGAGCTGGACCTTCATGGAGGATACAAGAACGGACGGTTTTCTCCGCGTTTGGCCGAATGGCTCTGTCTGTAAAATGGTCTTTTTTGGGTGGCAGCTGTGCGGCGTTCGCAAGGGCACACGGAAAAGAGCCGGCCTCGTGGGAGTGTCTTGGTAGTGTCATGGGCGTGTAGCCAGACTTCCGTACTTGTTTGAGGCGTGCGGTCTGAGATGGGACATCTGTTTCAGACAAGGCTTTTGCCCTTGTCATGGGTTGGGTGCAATGCCGATATGAATGATGACGGTTTCACCCATGCGAGGAAAAAGGTGGGCGGAGCGATCCATAAGCAAGAGGATAAACAGATGAAAAGGGGGCGTGCAAGTCTGGAAAGGGGGTGTGGCCTCAGGAGAGGGGCGTGGTCTCACAGCACATCCCCTGTTTTCATCACCCTGGGGGCTTGTCCAGTGCTCTCCAAACAGATTGAGCAGCTGTGATTGACAGCTTCCTCAACCTTACCCTCCCCCCTCTGGACGCTGCGGGTGAGACAGTGTCCGAAAAGCAGGTCTGTGCCACTGAAATCTGGACTGTTGAGAGGGGAATGGGTATGAAATACTGACACCGGAAGCCCGAAGACCAAACATCCCGACTGGGGCTGGTAGTATGCTAGCCCTCTCCTGTGCCCCCCTAACTCTCCCTTAGTGATGCCTAACCCTAACCCCCCCCCTTCCCACACCCTAAACCTAACTCTCCCAGGGGGGGTGCTTAACCCTAACCTCCCCCCAGTGGTACCTAACGCTAACCGCCACCTTCCCGCACCCGTGGTGCCTAACCCTTCTGGGGGGGTGCCTCACCCTAATCTCCCCCTGGGGGTGCCTAACCCTAACCTCCCCATCCCCGGGGAAACTAGTATACTTACCCAAGTCTGGACGTTCGGGATATCGGCATCGGCCAATGCCGTGTGGCTGGATGCCGGCATCGGTAAATCGGCGGCCAGCATCCCGTCCGCTGGCAATATAGCTACATCCCGTTGGGAGGTATGCATAAACTATAAAAGAAAATTAGTTTCACTTACTGTGTGCAGTATATCAGATTAAAACAGAGTCGCTCCTGTTCCTGAATAATATGCTCCCAAGTGCTCACATCTTGTTTCTGCTACTTTAATACATTACTGTAGCACAAAGAGCTGATACACTTCATATGGGCATAATAATATGTGACTCTGAAGGCGTTCCAGATTCTGCAGGCCACAGACGTCCTAACCAGACTTGATTTTTTTTTTTTTATATTTCAAATAAATTCCTTAATATTTACCTTTCCCCTCCAATGTGCTGATTGACTCCAGTGTTCCCTCAGGTAAATCTAGCATTGACATTGAAATCACATTTCCTGTGGATTATGTTATATTATCAGTAAATAAAGCAGCGCAGAGTTATGAAAGGAATATAGTCCTATGTTTGACTACACGCTTATCATCTAGTACAATCTGAAACCTTTACGTGGTCTCCGCATTGAGATTTTTGTTAGTGCCGCTACCTATTCTGGTAATGTTTTACATGTCTGTGCTGAAATACAGGTTATTTGATTCTTTTCTACAATAAATGTTGTTTGACCTCTTTTGTATAGTCTCCTGGGATATGGGCCAAAAAAGTTTATTTAAAAAAAAACAACATTGCATTTTCCCTGTGCTGGAGTTCAAAGTACAGTAAATCTACATTATGTTTGCAAACTTACAAGGAAAATATTATGACAGGGTGTTCAAGTAAGACATATAATGATAGAGAGTTTATTAGCGCTAAACATGTACTTTTTCCTGTGTCCTGTCCTCGGGTGTCCTCGGGTGCCCTGCGGTCATTGAAGTGTACACGCGGCAAACACGTAATGAAGAGAGAATCATTTTGTGGGCTTGCTTTATATTCATATATGCATCGCATTAATATACTAGGCGCCAATGACGTCGCTGAGGCAATATTAATATTACTGTCACCAAACAGGTCAGAATTTCCTGCAAATTTGCATATAAAACAGGAATATTTCACATTTATTTAGGAAGATACTTTATTACTATATCTCCTTTATGGGCTAGCCTTTAAGTTTGACATATTTGATGTGACACGTTCCACTGATTATAAATAGGTGCAGAGCTGCCTAGATATAAATAATAAAATAATTTTTTTTTAATGTATTCATGTAGGTCATTTCACTAAAACATCTCACTTACTGATTTTGACTGGGTGAGACATTTATTACAAAATAATCCTGTTTATGATGTACGGTGTTGCAATTGCAGCTGCTATTTTGTATGCTGTGCAGGAGCGACTGTTTGATAAATAGCACCCCCACTAACAACACAGAGGAGCTCACCGAAGCCATCGCAAACAGCAACGCAAGTGCATACGCATTCGCAACCCCCACGCAGGTACTCTGATAATTCAGCTATATTACTAACCCTATGGGATGCCTGGAGTTATGCTGGGTGCAGACGGAAAGATCTGTTCAGCGAACGATATTGCTGATCGATCACCCTTGAAATTCCTGGTGTGCTGGATGAACAATATTGTTCATCCACACACCAAAGATATCACCAACGATGAATGACCAACGATCGCAAACCCCTATGGAAAAAGCACAATATCATCCAGATTGGCCTGCATGCAAGCCCGATGGACGATATCGTTATCGTCCAGCGGGAGCACGCATCGTTGGTCGTTCATTGTATACACACGAAACGATATGAACGATATGTCGTTGAACGATATAGTTCATATCATAACGATATATCGTTCCGTGTGTATGCACCTTAAGACGATGGAGCCATCTTATGTACATAGGGAATTACAGATGCCTGCTGCGACCCCCCACCGTGCCCTCTCTCAAACAGTGCCTTCCTGTCAATCACACTGCAATCCTTGAAGGTATGTGTGTGGGATCAGAGGGGGCTTTGCGATTGCACATGCGCAGTTCACCGATAATCGCTCAACTGCGTAATAATCGGAAAAGCTTACATCTCTGAATGAAGCCCAGGGTGCGGGGGATAGGGAAAATAGACCAGGTGATAAATGAACCCCTGCTTTGCCGGCAAACAGAGGGCCCTGATTCAGAGCTGAACGCTCTGACCAGAGCGCTCGCTCTGAATCAGGGCCCTCCTCCCTGAAAATGGAGCGTCCTCTTGGACGCTCGCATAGCTGTGGGTGACCACCCACAGCATATGCGAGCGTCCATGATGATGGTCGCGATGGTCAAGACCATCGCGACCATCGGGCTTGCGACGGAGACCCTGCGGTAGGGTCTCACTGCCGCAAGCCCTGGAGTGATTTTGGCTCTATCAGAGCCAAAATCACTCCCACTGACATCACTAGTGATGTCAGTGGGGCCCTCTCCAGACGGTAGGCGTTCCCATGGGAACGCCTCCGTCTGGCAGGCACGCCCCGGCACGCCCACCAAAGGGGGCATGCTGTCAATCAACATCGACAGCACGCCCGCTTTGGTGCGAGACCCGGAGTGACAGCTTGGCTGTCGCTGTCCGGGTCTCACGCTTGTGCACGACGGAGCTCCCTCCGTCGTGCGCATGCGCAGTGGGGGAACATCGACCCGTTTGTGAGCGTCCTTTGCTCGCGAATAGGTCTGAATGACCCCCAGAGTTCACACATTATGGCAATTTATATTTTTACTTGTTATAGCAATTTATATTTTTAACTCTTAATTATGCCATAACCACAACAGTAATGTATATATTCCTAATTTGTGTTGCTGATGGTGGATATTATTTTTTTCTATTACATCAGAAAGGGTTTGGCTCAGATACTGCAGAGATTTACTTTGTATTAGCTCAGGAAAACGTGGGTAAAATACTTTATTTAGACCGTGCTGCATGTGTGCTGAAAATAAAGGTATTGTGAAGCAGGGGGGCGGAGCCATGATGACGGGACTTAGCGCGAATCACGTCATCTGACTTCCCGATGCAGGGATTTATGGTTGTAACCCGGGGGGGGGGGCAGGCGCGGCAGCCGGGAGGCTTGCCTGCCTTTCCGGGGGATCAGGAGCGGCACCTGATATTCGGGAGGCTCCCGACCAAATCGGGAGGGTAGGCAAGCCTGATTTAGGAGCTGAACAATGGAGGAGAAAGGCAGCGCACTGCCGTGAATTGATGAATCTGGTGGCAATTAGAGATGTGCGCCGACTACCGTGTTTTGGTTTTGGATCTGAATCTGGTTTTGGATTTTTTTCCTTGGTGTTTTGTTTTTCGATTTTGGTTTTGGATCTGTATTTTTTCTAAAAAATGATATAAACAGCTAAAACCACATAATTTGGGCCTGTTTTTGTTCCTACAGTATTATAAACCTTAATAACAGTCATTTTCAGGCATTTCTAGGCATTTGTAACCATCTCACAGCTCACAATATTGATTTCACTATTTTTCACCAATATAGGCCAAAGGCTGCAGCGAGCCGGCTGGCTAAAGTAAGCGACAGAGCAGCGGTACAAATGCACGGCAGGTTAAAAAAATATCAGACATCTATGAAACATTACCACACAGCAGTGGCAGACAGGATGGCAGTTTAATAACTATAATGTCAGTCAGCAATGCCCCAAATTGTGCCTAATGTAAAGGAAAGAGGTGCAAGATGGAATTGTCCCTCCCACCCACTCTTATGTGGGATATTAAAAGGGACATGCACAGTTTAACAAACCAAGCACTTTAGCCACTAGGACTGACACTTTCATGGCTGAAGGACTACCTTCAATTATTAAGGAGGAGGTTGATGATGAGGGTGTTGGTGGTGGAGACTGCATGTGCTGGTCCAATCTGCTGGTAGCTGATACTGGACTGCTTGTTATTAATTTACAAAATATTATTATTTTGTTAAACAAATTGCATGAACTCACTGCAAATGACGTAACAGGGAGGAGGTGGCCAGATGGTTAACGTCCCTTCCTCTGCTAACTCTGACTTTACAAATGGAAGAGATGCCTTCACAACTCCAACTTGTTGTTATCACCAACTACATAAATATCCTCCTCATCCTCCTCGTGCAATTCCTAACAAGCATCCTCGATTTCTACGTCAGAAGGCACACAAATGGTGGAAGGAGGATCCTCTTCTTCAAGTACAGTATTACTAGAAAGGTCAGGCTCACACTTGGCAACAGTGGACACACTTGAACTCTCCTCAGGGATTTCTGATTGTTCAGAGCACACAGTTGGTGTCGGTGTCTTACTCATCTTAACAATTTAAATTTTGTTTGTGCCTCTCCTACAAGCAGAGGGGCTTAAATTATCATTAGAACCATCAGTAATCATAAATACAGGCCAAGACCTTATCCTTTCCTTGCCACTTCGTGTAGTGAATGGCATGTTGCCAATTTTTTGTTTCTCTTTGTTTTGCTTTAACAGGGTAAAAGTAGATATTTTTAGCCTGAGTTTTTGGCCTGACTTAAGCCCTGGTACATCGGCCTTCATAGATAACGTTGATGGCCTTGCATCATCATCATGACTGCTGCCGGCAGCTACAAGACTGTCCTCCATATTCACTACGCACACAACCACACGCAAAAAAAATTGTTGTTATTTTTTTATTTGAACACTGGGGTGAACCCCTGAAAGAGGCAGCAGCCCCTTGACAGACAGCAGCACAGCACCCCTGCACACCTACGCTGATAACAGGTGTGGCTAACATGCACACACAATTTATTTATTTTTTTCCACACTGGGGGTGGGTGAAGAGCACCCCTGAAGGACAGAGCACCCCCTGGACAACACAGCACTACAGCCAGCCAGCCCCTATGGACAGGACAACAGCCAGCCCCTAAGCACAGGACAACAGCCAACCCCCTATGGACAGGACAACAGTCAGCCAGCCCCTCTAGAGACAACAGCCAGCCATTATGGACAGGACAACAGCCAGCCCCTCTATAGACAACAGCCAGCCCTTATGGACAGGACAACAGCCAGCCCTTATGGACAGGACAACAGCCAGCCCTTATATGGACAACAGTAGCCAGCCCCCATGCACAGCGTCAGCGTGCAACAGCAACAGCACAGATCCCAGCTCCCTCCTTCTTCACTCTCCGCAGCCGGAATGTAAAATCCAAAACCCATGAGAATACGACAGCAGGATGATGACGTTTCTGCCGGTAGTGGGCGCCACGTTGTTTACTGGAGTGTTGCGGATGCTAGGTGCCAGACAAATGATGATTCAATACCATATGTAATGGAGGCAGGGCTGGTCCCAAGTCTAGTAGCACCAAGTACGAGAAATTTTGAAGGTGTGATACATCTCCCCCACTGTGTGACTGACTCAGCCTGCCTGGTCTGGTACTTCAGGGAAGGCTCAATGCTCCTTGCATCTGGATGCATTTGCAAACACAAATGGAAGCTAAAGTCTACATGTGAACCACATACTAAATGCATATACATGTGCAACACCAGTGAGTGAGTGGTCTAGTCCTGCACAGAAAACAATTACGACATCAATAAATGTTTTTCTTTTTTCCAGATTCCTTTTTTCTGTTAACGTCATCCTTAGATGGTGTAAGGAAAGCATTTACTGTTGTACTGCCACAATACGTGATGAACAGGCCCCCAAGAGGACATTTATAACTTAACCCCAATTGTGAAAAAGATATCAGTTCTTTCTAGAGATGGCTTTAAGATTTGTTTTATTGATAAAAAGTTTGTATTATATCTTTTGCATTGTTTATGGGACACAGAGTTTCCCAAACTTCGTCATTACAGTCCAGGTTTTACGGATATCCATTCTTGAGTCCAGATGGTTAAATCAAATTAACTGAGGTACTGTATTAATTAAGTCACCTGTGCTCAGGCAGGGATATCCTTAAAACCTGAACTGTAATGGTGGAGTTTGGGAAACTCTAGGCTACAGTGAGAAACCAGCTGATTGAATCTCACAGGCTATGAACTTTTTCGCCACCTAAGATATGATAATAAATTATTCCATGTGAGTAAAATTATTGTGTCAAAAGAACATGAATAAGGGCTCTATTTATTAACATTATTTTTACTAAAATAAAGTGAAAAGGGGTGTTTTCACACCCTATTCACATTATTTTAGTATCACCTATAGTTATTACAGGGCAATTGGAGTAAAATTCATAAAATTCTACTCCAACCCCTAAGTATCACTTATTTTTAGTAAGCAGATCGCATTTCCCATAATTGTAATGGTAAATGTGATCCAACCAAAGTTACTAAAAATAAATTGTGAAAAAAATACCAGGGTAAGCCCTGTGATAATAACGCCACCTGGAGGTGGCGTTATCCAGGGTCTCCACCGGTTACCGGGCTCCTACTCTGCTCTAAAAGGCAGAGTAGAGCTGGGAGCCGGTCCCAGTGATCAGCTGTGTAGTCTAAACAGACCGCAAGCTGATCTCTGCTAAAAAAAAAAAAAAAAAGTAAAAAAAAAAATTCCATGGACCGGTGATCAGGGCTCCGGTGATGACAGTCAGCTGGTCTCCCATGGTGCGCTGGGGCCCGGTCATCAGGTGATCGGATCCCAGTGCAGTATGGGATATCAGCTGACCGGAGGCATGGAAGACATCACCGCAGCACTGATGACTGCAGGTAAGTGCTATTAAGGGAGGGGGGGTCGCGAGGGAGTCCACGATCAAGGGGGTGGGGCGTAACAATGGGGGCGGGGCATAGCGCTCAGGGGGGTTGCATCGGCGGCGGTCGGCAAATGCGCAGGCACTTTGTAATGGTATTTTTGGTGAAAATACCGTGACTTGTGCGGAGGGGATTCGCAGGGACAGGGCTTTATTGCAAGCTCTATCCCTGCAAGGGATTTGTAGTAAATCCCTATGATATTGCCTGAATTCGCAATGCAAATTCAGTTGATAATATCACACTACAATCTGCATTACAAATGCGGATTGTAGTAAATAGAGCCTTAAGACTTTGTATGAGGAGATAACCGTAAATGTGAAGAATCGAATGGCGAAAATGTACGGCATTGCCATGTGAGGAAACTCTACTGGTCTCATATTTTCAGCATTTAAAACACCTGTTGCTGATTTTATAAACGTCACTTATTCTTGGCACCTTTATGGACAGGAAAGAGGACATTTTTGAAAATCTATTTATAGATAACAGTGTAGAAAAGAAGAATTTTCCAAACCATTCTGTGAAACATTCACTTCAAATGGGAAACACAATAGTTTTAACAATGTTACCTGTAGAAAAAGCCGCTCCCCCCCCCTCCTGTTAACGGCAGCAGCGCCCAGCATACACAGCTGTTTGCTGGGCTGCAGTACTGAGCACAGCAGCAGTCTCCTCTGCCTGAAATAGATGAATTTTGGGGATCCAAGGCAGATACGAGTTGGCTCGGGTTTTCCCACCTGACTCGGATCTGAAAACGAGGCAAAACGTCATCATCCCGCTGTCGGATTCTCGTGGGTTTTGGATTCTATAAAGGTCCCGCGATTCGCCACCATTTTTCATTCCTGCTGTGGGGAGTGAAGAGGGAGCTGGGAGCTGTGCTGTGTTATATTGTCAATACTTAATACTTGTTACTGGCTGGCTGTTGTCTATAGAGGGGCTGGCTGGTTGGCTGTTGTCGTGTCCATAGGGGCTGGCTGGCTGGCTGGCTGGCTGGCTGTCATTGTCCTGTCCATAGGGACTGGCTGACTGTCATTGTCCTGTCCATAGGGGCTGGCTGTTGTACTTGTCCTGTCCATAGGGGCTGGCTGGCTGGCTGTCATCGTCCTGTCCAAAGGGGCTGGCTGTTGTACTTGTCCTGTCCATAGGGGCTGGCTGGCTATAGTGCTGTGTTGTCCAGGGGGTACTATGTTCTTCAGGGATGCTCTAGCCTTCACCCACCCCCAGTGTGAAAAAAAAAAAAAAATTAGTGTTAGCTTAGCCAGACTTGTCATCAGTGCAGGGGTGCTGTGCTGCTGTCTTTTAAGGGGCTGCTGCCTCTTTTCAGGGGTTCACCACAGTGTTAAAAATAAAAAAATAAACACATTTTTATGTGTGGTGTGTTAGACACACCTGTCATTGGCGTAGGTGGCCAAAAATAAACAAAAAAAATTTTTTTTTGTATGTGTGTGTCAGCTACACCTGGCTGTCTCTGTCATCGGCGTAGGTGTGCAGGTGTGCTGTGCTCCTCTCTGTCGAGGGGCTGCTGCCCAAAAAAATGAACATTTTTTTTGTGTGTGTGTCAGCCACACCTGGCTGTCTCTGTCAACGGCGTAGCTGCGCAGGGGTGCTGTGTTCCTGGCTGTCGAGGGGCTGCTGCCCAAAATAATAAAAATAAAACCAATAAGTTTTTGTGTGTGTGGTTGTGTGCGTAATGAGTATGGAGGACAGTCACATGACCGAAGAGCAAGATCCACATACCAGTCTTGTAGCTGCTGGCAGCAGTCATGATGACGATGTAAGGCACGTCAACGTCATCTATGAAGGCTGATGTACCAGGGCTTAATTCAGGCCAAAAAGTCAGGCTAAAAAAATCTACTTTTACCCTGTTAAAGCAAAAAAAATTTAAAGCTAAGTCAGCTTTAGAGAAACAAAAAATTGGCAATATGCCATTCACTACATGAAGTGGCAAGGAAAGGATAAGGCATTGGCCTGTATATATGACTGATGGTCCTAGTGATAATATAAGCCCTCTGCTTGTAGGAGAGGTACAAAAAAAATTACAATTGTTAACATTAGTAAGACACCGACACCAACTGTGTGCTCGGAAAAAATCTGAAATCCCCGAGGAGAGTCCAAGTGTGTCCGCGGTTGCCATGTGTGAGCCTGACCTTTCTAATACTGTACTTGAAGAGGATCCTCCTTCCACCATTTGTGTGCCTTCTGATGTAGAAATCGAATTGCACGAGGAGGATGAGGAAGATATTTATGTAGTTCTCGATAACAACAAGGATGATGAGGATGTTGATGATGGCGAGGATGTTTGCGGAAAAACTGTAAATCAGGCAACAGTTGTTGCCCATGGTGGGAAAAATCCCATTGTTGCCATGCCTGGGCAAAGGACCAAAAAATCCACTTCTCATTTGCGGAATTATTTCCACCCAAAACCGGACAACCTTTGCCAAGCCATTTGTAACTGTTGCCAAGTAACAGTGAGTAGAGGTAAGGACCATAACCATCTTGGAACCTCCTCTCTGTTACATCACTTGAAGCGCATTCATCAAATCGGAAAGGGTACAGAAACTTTGGGGACAATAAAAACAAACAACAATCAGTCCAGTGTTACCATGCTGCTCCCTTCTATCTGGATCCAAGCGCCTGCAATATCCACCACCAACACCTGCATCATCATCGACATCCTCATTCGTGAGCAGAAGTAGTCCTGCATCCAAAATCATAAGGACTGACTCCTCTCCTATCCGTTGTTCCTCAGAAGGATCATTGAGTGTTACGCCTGCTGCACCTGATGCTATTAGTGGATCTTCATCCCAGAAGGGGACCAGGAAGAAGACTACATTTAGTAGTTCAGGAAGTTCAACAAAACAATTGACTATCACACAGTCCCTTGTATTGGCGAACAAGTATGACAGCGAACACCCAGCTGCACAGTGCATTACTGACACCATAAAAGCTATGCTGGTATTAGAAGTGTGTCCATTGTCCTCCATTAATGCAGTGGGTTTTACCCAGTTAATGGAGGTCCTGTGTCCCCACTACAATGTGCCTTCTAGATTCCACTTCTCTAGAATAACAATTCACAATCTGGTCAAGGGCATTAAAATTTTTTTTATCAATGTCCTCCGAATTGCCATTGTGCCCACTGTCCACTTAACCACAGATATGTGGACAAGTGGGACAGGGCAAACTAAAGGTTACATGACTGTGACAACCCACTGGGTAGGTGTATTGCCTCCAACTGTGCAATCAGCAACAGCAGCATCATCTAACAAATGCCAGCTCATTCAGAGGCAGGCTACTCTGTGCATCACCGGTTTCACTTAGAGGCATACCGCTGAGAACCTCTTAGAGAAACTCAGGGAAATCATTGCAAAATGGCTTACCCCATTTGGACTCTTCTCGGGATTTGTGATTTCTGACAATGCCAGCAATATTGCTGGCATTGTCAGAAATCACAAATCCCGAGGAGAGCATTACATGTGGGCAATTTAGATCACATCCCATGCTTTGCTCACACAATTAATCTGGTGGTGCAACATTTCCTAAAAAATGACAGGGGTTTGCAGGAGATGCTCTCGGTGGCACGAAAGATTTCTGGACATTTTTGACATTCAGCAACTGCGTGTCGAAGATTGCAGCACCAGCAAGAACTGTTGAATTTGCCCTGCCATCAGCTGAAGCAAGAGGTAGTAACTAGGTGGAATTCCACCATCTATATGCTTCAGCGGATGGAGGAGCAGCAAAAAGCCATCCAAGGATACACTACGGCCTATGACATAGGGAGAGGAGCGGGAATGCACCTTAGTCGAGCGCAGTGGAGAATAATTTCCATTTTGTGCAAGGTTCTCAAACCATTTGAACTTGCCACACGTGAAGTTATTTCAGACACTGCCAGCTTGAGTAAGGTCATTCCCCTAATCAGACTTTTGCAAAAACAGCTGGAGAAACTGAAGGAGGAGCTGAAACGGAGTGATTCCACTAAGTATGTGGGACTTGTAAATCAAGCCCTTCATTCGTTTTGACAGGATCCAAGGGTCGTCAATCTCTTGAAATCAGATCACTATATTTTGGCGACCAAACATGATCCTAGGTTTAAGTCATACCTTGTGTCTTTCTTTCCGATGGACATAAATCTGAAGAGATGCAAGGAGTTGGTGGTGAAAAAATTGTCAGCTCAAGCAGAATGTGACACGGCAGCATCTCCTCCTGCAGTTGCTACAGCTGCCAGTAAATAACTATTTTCCTAAGAGACCCACTGCTGGTGGTGATGCAGATCAGTCATCAAAATCTAATGACATCTGGTTGGGTCTGAATGAACTGCCTAGAATGAGTGACATGTCTATTGTGACTTTGGCCCTCATTCAGAGCCGTACGCTCTGAGCAGAGCACATGCTCTGAATGAGGGCCGGCCTCCATGAAAATGGAGCGTCCTCCTGGACGCTCGTATAGCTGTGGGTCACCACCCACAGGCTATACGAGCGTGCAGTTTGATGGCCGCGATGGTCTTGACCATCGCGACCATCGAAACTGCGAGCCGGAGCCTGCGGTTGAGGTTTTCAACCGCAAGCTCCGGAGTGATTTTGGCTCTATCAGAGCCAAAATCACTCCCACTGACATCACTAGTGATGTCAGTGGGCCGGCTTCTGATGGGAGGCGTTCCCGTGGGAACGCCCCCGTCAGGGAGGCACGCCCCCGGCACGCCTACCAAAGGGGGCGTGCTGTCAATCAACATCGACAGCACGCCCCCTTTGATCAGACACAACGAGCGAAGGACTTTCCTTCGCTCGTCGCGTCTGGCGCATGCGCACGACGGAGCTCCCTCCGTCGTGCGCATGCTCAGTCCAGAACATCGACCCACTTGCGAGCGGACAGCCGCTCGCGAGTGGGTCTGAATCAGGCCCTTTGTCTGATACGGTCACCATTCAGAGAATGGTGGATGACTATTTTGGGGATAGCATCCAAATAGGCATGTCAGACAGTTCGTTTCACTACTGGAAGGAAAAAGAGGCAATTTGGAGTCCTTTACACAAACTGGCTTTGCTGTACTTAAGTTGCCCACCCTCCAGTGTGTACTCTGAAAGAGTTTTCAGTGCAACCGGGAACCTTGTCAGTGATCGTCGTAGGAAGTTACTTCCCCAAAATGTGGAAAAGATGATGTTCATTAATTACAAATTCCACGAGGAAGACCTGTACCAGCACTTAAGTCCTAAAAATACAGAAGCTTCTGACTCTGTAATGGTGGATTCCGGCAGGGGGCGAATTCATATTGTGTGAAGAAGAGGAGGATGCACACACTGATGAGGATGACAATGACGACATCTAATGTATTGTAAAGCCAGTTTGTGCATTGAATCATTGCCACCAATGTCCACTGCGCATTGTCAGCTTGTTTTGTGGGGGGTCCAAACAAACCAATAATTTCAGCTGCAAATGGCAGTCCTTGTCGCTGAAGTGATTGGTTTGTTAAACTTCATATACAACATAAGGGTGGGTTGGAGGGCCCAAGGACAATTCTATCGTGCACTTTTTTCCTTTTCATTATGTGCTGGTTGGGGCATTGCTGCCAGACATTTTTAATGTTATGGTTTATGAATGTCCAGAAATTGGAATGGCCACAGACATGCTTGTTGTGTCAACCCAACGGCACAAGTCGCACAACAGTGACATTCAGCCAAGGGTTCTTAGCCCTTAAGGCTGCTACACAACAAAAAAGGACGCATCCTGCTTCATGGCCCAAAGGCCACCTGTCGTCACTTCTCACCAGCCCTCAAGGCTATAATGGCCGCAACTTGCCAAGAGTTCCAGAGGAAATTGTTATTGAGATTAATAATACTGTAGGAACAAAAAAAGGCCCATTTTATGTGATTTTAGCTGTTTTTATGATATTTTAAGCAAAAATCCAGATTAAAAACCAAAACCGAAAAACAAAACATGGAGGTGAGGTTTTGGCAAAACCAATCCAGATCCAAAACCAGGGGAGATCCAGATCCAAAACACGAGGGTCAGTGCACATCTCTAGCCTGAACCAGATAGGGGAGGGGAGAGTGATCGCACCGATTGGGCCCCCCTCCTAGATCTGCCCCTGGCTGAGGGACAAAGCGGTGCCCCCCCCCCTCCGTGGAAAGAACATATCAGATAATAGTCTTATTATTTCTTTTTTCACCAAGGGGCGTGGCCACGCCACCTTGCATTAGGCCATGCACCCTTAACATTACCTTGGCACAGCCAGGCTCTGTACAGCCCTGGTGACTTCTGGTAAAACTATTCCAGGAGAAAAGGGTGCCGGGCAGTGGAATGGATTTAAAAATCCAGAGACTGTAGGCTTGGAACCTAGAGATTAGCCAGCTGTGCCAAGAAGGTTCCCGTCTTATACAAGACTTGATAAAAATATGATAAGATGTTTTAGATGTGGTGGCTTGGGCCATGTTACCGCTAATTGTCCACTTACCTCTGAACCTATGCAGTATGATACTGCTTATTTAAACTACAGAGTAACATTCTTTGCTCTGCTAGTCTTCACTGCACCAACAGTCTGAGTCAGATAAATAAATGTTTATAATTACTAGAGAAGTGCGCTGACCCTGAAGTGTTTTGGTTTTGAATCTGTTTTTTTTTTTTTTTTTTTAAATGGCTAACATCATAGTTTGGACCTGTTTGCATGCAATCCAAAACCTGAGTTCAGATTATAAAATCGAGTTCCAAGCTGACCATGAAACTGAGTCGGGACTCAGTTTGACTCAGATTTCCAAAGTCATTCTGAACTAATACTCGTTTCGACTCGGAACCTTAAATTTGATTGTTGTCAGTTCTCTGGAAACCAGACCAGCAAATGTCTTACTGAAGAAGGCAAACGGGTAGAAGTTTGTACTAGGGGTGTGCACCGGCCACTTTTTCATGTTTTGTGTTTTGGTTTTGGATTCAGTTCTCTGGAAACCAGACCAGCAAATATCTTACTGAAGAAGGCAAACGGGTAGAGGTTTGTACTAGGGGTGTGCACCGGGCACTTTTTCATGTTTTGTGTTTTGGTTTTGGATCTGGATCTTTCTTCGTGTTTTGGACCTGGATTGGTTTTGCCAAAACCACCCTTCTGTGTTTTGGGTTCTGGGTTTTGGATCTGTATTTTTTTTTAAAAAAAGCATAAAAACAGCTATAATCACATAATTTTTTTTTTTTTGTTCCTACACTATTATTAATCTCAATAACATTAATTTCCACTCATTTCCAGTCTATTCTGAACACCTCACACCTAACAATATTGTTTTTAGGCCAAAAGGTTGCACCGAGGTAGCTGGATGACTATGCTAAGTGACACAAGTGGGCGGCACAAACACGTGGCCCATCTAGGAGTGACACTGCAGTGGCAGACAGGATGGCAGTTTGAAAAACTAGGCCCCAAAGAGTACATAATGCAAAGAAAAAAAAGACGCAAGATGGAATTGTCCTAGGGCCCTCCCACCCACCCTTATGTTGAATAAACAGGACATGCACACTTTAATAAACCAATCATTTCAGCGCCAGGGTCTGCCACACGGCTGAAATGATTGGTTCGTTTGGGCCCCCACAAAACAAGCTGGCAATTAATCTGTCCCTGCACAAACTGGCTCTACAGAGGCAAGATGTCGTCCTCATCCACCGATTCCTCACCCTCTTCAGTATTGTCCTTATCCTCACAGAGTATTAATTCGTCTCCGCTGGAATCCACCACCACAGGTCCCTCTGTACTTTCTGGAGGCTGGTCTCCCTGGAAGAATTGCTAATTAATTTTGATGAACATCATCTCCACATTTTGTGGAAGCAACCTCCTACGCCTTTCGCTGACAAGGTTCCCGGGTGCACTAAAAACTCTTTCGAAGTACACACTGGAGAGGGGACAACTTAGGTAAAATAGAGCCAGTTTGTACAAGGGCCTCCAAATTGCCTCTTTTTCCAGCCAGTACAGGTATGGACTGTCTGACATGCCTATTTGGATGCTGTCACCGATGTAATCCTCCACCATTCTGTAAATGGTGACAGTATCATATGCAGTGACAGTAGACATGTCAGAAATTGTTGGCAGGTCTTTCAGTCCGGACCAAATGTCCGCACTTGGTCCTGCCTGCCCTGCATCACTGCCAGGGGGTTGCCTAGGATATCTAAGATGTTTCCTGGCAGCCCGAGTTGCTGGAGAAAATGAAGAAGGAACTGTTGATGTGTCACGTTCCGCTTCAGCTGACAGTGTTTTCACTAGCAGGTCTTTGCACCTCTGCAGGCTTGTGTCCACCAGAAAGAGAGACACCACGTAGGCTTTAAACCTAGGATCGAGCACGGTGGCAAAAATGTAGTGGTCTGATTTCAACAGATTGGCCACCCTCGAATCCTGGCATAGCGAATGAAGGGCTTCATCCACAAGTCCCACATACCGAGCAGAATTGCTCCGTCTTAGCTACTCCTTCACTTTCTCCAGCTGCTTCTGCAAAAGCCTTTTGAGGGGAATGACCTGACTCAAGCTGGCAGTGTCTGAACTGACTTCACTTGTGGCAAGTTCGAAGGGCTGGAGAACTTTGCACAACACGGAAATCATTCTCCACTGCGCTTGAGTCAGGAGCAACTGCATACCCCTTCCTTTGCCTATGTCATAGGTGGATGTATAGGTTTGAATGGTCTTTTGCTGCTCCTCCATCCTCTGAAGCATATAGAGGGTTGAGTTCCACCGCGTCACAACCTCTTGCTTCAGGTGATGGCAGGGCAGGTTCAAGAGTGTTTGTTGGTGCTCGAGTCTTCGGCACGCAGTGGCTGAATGGCAAAAGTGCCCAGAAATTTTTCGGGCCACCCAAAGAGTCTCCTGCATGCCCTTGTCGTTTTTCAGAAAATACTGCACCACCAAATTTATTGTGTGAGCAAAACATTGGACGTTCTGGAATTTGCCCAGATGTAATGCCCGCACAATATTGGTGGCGTTGTCAGATATCACAAATCCCCAGGAAAGTATAAGTGGGTAAGCCATTGGGCGATTATTTCCCTCAGTTTCTCGAAGAGGTTATCGGCGGTGTGCCTCCTACTGAAACCGGCGATACACAGCGAAGCCTGCCTTGGAACGACCTGGCTTTTCTGAGATGCTGCTACTGGTAACGCTGCTGTCGTTGCTGCGTAAGGTGATACATCTACCCAGTGGGCTGTCACAGTCATATAGTCCTTAGTCTGCCCTGTTCCACTTGTCCACATGTCCGTGGTTAAGTGGACATTGGGTACAACCGCATTTTTTTAGGACACTAAGGACACTTTCTGACATCTCTGTACATTCTCGGTATCGTCTGTCTAGTGAAGTGGAATCTAGATGGGATTTGGCACTGGGGACACACTACCTCCATCAATTGTCTAAATCCCATTGCACTAATGGCGGATACCGGACGCACGTCTAACTCTGTCAAAGCCTCAGTTATCCGCTTTGCTTCAGGATGACTGCTGTCATACTTCATCCTCTTCACTAAGAACTGTTGGAGGGTCAATTGCTTAGTGAAAGAAGTAGTGGTGTTCCTACTTCCTCTCTGGGATGATGAACGACTCCCAGCAGCAGCGGCAGCAGTAGGCATAGCAATGCAGGATCATCCGGAGGAATCCCGGATAGGAGAGGAGTCAGTCATGCCAGTGACATGGCCTGCAGGACTACTTCCGATCCTGACTGAGGAGGAAATTGACGAGGAGGGAGTTGACGGTGTGGTTTGCAGGCGCTTGGATACAAGAGGACAACGGGATTTAGGTGTCCCTGGACTGCTTAAGGTCTTAGCCAAAGTTTCTGAACTTGACAGTAACTTATGAATGTGCTGCAGGTGACGTATAAGGGAGGATGTTCCTAGGTGGTTAACGTCCCTACCCCTACTTATTCCACCTTTACATACAGTACATATGGCAAGAAAGTTGTTGTCTGGATTTGGATAGAAATATTTCCAGACCAAAGAGGTGGAATGTTTGGTCTTCTGCCCAGGCATGACCGTGATGGGCTTTTTCATCCCACAGACAACAACTGTCTCCCCCAGTGCCTGATTTAAACAAACCACATCACCATCAGAATCCTCCTCACCAACTTCCTCCTCAGCGCCAGCTACACCAATATCCTCATCCTGTTGTACTTCAACAGTGACATCTTCAATTTGAATATCAGCAACTGGACTGTGGGTGCTCCTTCCAGCATTTGCAGAGGGCGTGCAAATGGTGGAAGAAGCCACCTCTTCCCATCCAGTGTTGGGAAGGTCAGGCATCGCAACCGCCACCATACTTGGACTCTCCTTGGGGATTTGTGATATCTTCTTAGAATTAGAACACACAGTTATGTGCTGTGCTTTTGCCAGCTTAGCTCTTTTCATTTTCTTTCCATCGTCATGTGAAGCTGAACCACTAGTCATGAACATAGGGAAGGACCTTAGCCGTTCCTTGCCACTCCGTGTCATAAATGGCATTTTGGCAAGTTTGCGTTTCTCCTCAGATGATTTAAATTTAGTTTTTAAGGTCATTTTACTGAACTTTGGCTTTTTGGATTTTATATGCCCTCTACTATGACATTGTGCATCGGCCTTGGCAGACGATGTTGATGGCATTTCATCGTCTATGTCATGACTAGTGGCAGCAGCTTCAGCACTAGGAGGAAGTGGTTCTTTATCTTTCCCTATTTGATCCTCCAAACTTTTGTCCTCCATATTTGTGATATTAATACATACAGCTAAGGCGCACACAAACACAGAAATAAACACCTGATTTATTGGGCACTTTGGGGGTTACACCGCCTTTCAACAGACCAGCAGGACCTTGACTTATGACACAGGTGCACGCTTGGTGCTGCTACTTTGTTGATGCACGTGCGGCTAACGCGCAAACACAGAAAAATAAACACTTTTATAATTTTTCCAGACCGTTCTATAAGATAGTAGCTAGAATCTGATTGGTTGCTATGGGCAACATCACTTCTAAAAACCTGCACTTTAGTTAATATACACCAATGAGTTTCAGCAGAGGAAAGAACAGTAAGTTGAGCAATGCGGGGTAACACAGAGCAGAAACTTGCAATGTGCTCTTTAGACTATTAACCTCATTAATTACAGAAAACACATTGTCCATGGAACGCCAGGAATACAAAATAAAGGCAATATATTGAAAGAAACCATTACAGGAGCCAATATCTGATGCCCAGGGGTTAATTTCTAGCCCTTAATCTCCTGCAATATATCAAGGCAGGATGCAGAGCAGATTAATACACAAATGTTTTCATTTGCCTGGTATTATACATGCAGCACTAATACATTATCCATATAATCACCGGGAACAGAAACTGTAGCATTGTGCTGTATACATATAATTCAATGTCTAAACATATTTCCAAGTGTACCGTATAGACATTTGCTTAGGAAAGAGGCCATTAGCTTTTGCATAATGCTTTCGTTTATTTTATTCATTGAACTTCCTCGGAAAGCAGCTAGATAGGAAATAGTAATGCCATAGCACTGGCATTATGTAGTAGCTTGCTAGATTCAGAACAGGCGCAATTGATGCAAGTCTGCTCCTATTTTTAAAGCGGCAACAATATAAAGGGCAAAACCAACCTGCGTTTGCCTTTTTAAAATTGTCGCAGAGGAACTGTGCCCTGTCTGCACCTCACCGGCTGTTGCATTAGACCCGTTGTCTTTACTTCACCGATTCACCACTCAAGAGACTCAAGAGCGTATGGGGAGTTTTTTGTGTCTCCGGTTAGGTTTCATTTTTGTTTTCAGCACAGGAACTGGGTACATCCTTAGCCCACTGGTCACTGACCCCAACTCCACGATGACCTGTAATAGATAATAGCTCACAATGAGAGTGGTATATACTTCTGAATTTATCAAAACCCAATAAAGATTCTAATCACAAAAAAATTTGTTTAAATCAATAAATAACTGGAACTCACATTAACAGTACACAGCCTAACCAAGTACTACTCAAGCGTGTTCTTCCACTGATGGATCCAGAGGGGGGCTAGTGGAATGCCAGATTCTGCTGGCCTCTGCTTCTCTGCCTCTGGTCTCAGCTTTACCTCGGTATAGCCTTCTCCATTACCATTCTATCATAAAGCTCATTGGAAACTAAGACTTAAAGGAAAAGAAAGTACAGTAGTTGCCTCCAGGGCAGTAACTAGAGGTGCTCCAAGCACACACCATGCAGTCAGGTACAGTCGCTCGGAGCATCCTCCGGACACTCTGGGCAGAGCTGCAATTTCTGGTACTGGTGGCCCTGTCCCTTCTGCATGACATCATGATGTCATGTGCTCAGGGGGCGGGGCCAGCACAGGGCGCATTGCAGCCCTGTTATGCCACTGGATGCATCTACTACCAACTCAAGATAGTGACGTTCGGTAAAGAACAGAATACTCTAGGGTTACATCACTGTCAGGATTTCATTGAATGGTGATGATGACGATTTTAGAACTGTGGGCCTGATTCAGAGTTGGGAATAGAGAGAGATCTCTCTCTCAACTGATCATCTTGGTGAAACTGTGGAATGTTAGTGAAAACTCGTTGGCCAACACTCACCACTTCCCACGGCAGAGTCCTAGCCTTCGTTCCCGGATTACCAGCTGGCCTATAATCCGGATCCTCTTCACCGAATAAGTATCAGGTTCAAACCAGCCTGAAGCTGTAAGAGAATGGGGTAATCAATAATAATCCTCCTATGCCTGATGACACTAAACGCTAGGGATGATCGCGACCTTCACCGGTTAGGTGAATGGTCATCATTGGCACGAGGCCTCAGCTACCCAGTTTTCACCTATGCAGTGCTCACACACTCAGGTGTACTTTGGATCTCCCACCATTGTGCGAGATCCCCTAACCGGTGCTCAAGGGGAGAACAGACAGAGAAAGAGAAAATATAGAATGGTTGGATCTCTCACCGTTGTAAGAGATCCCCTATCTGACGCTCACATGAAAGACAGACAGACACTAAGAGATACTCACACTAGACCTCTTGTCACCTTGACGAGTCGTCCGCTGCCCCTGAGAATCAACACAAAACAATCCCGCTTCCTTTGCAGACAAATCACACATACAATGCTGTACCAACCAGGTTACCTGATCGTATGCCCGGAAGCATGAACTTCACTTCCGGAAACTTCCTCCACAAACTCTCCACTATAATAACGAGAAGATTCAAGGCAACCAATGAATAAACCTTTTCTTACACACTATATGAACTAGGCTTGGGAACAATACACATCTAGCGGAAACATTCTCGTTACGGCTGTCCCTCTCTTTCTCTTCCCGGCCGGCCGGCCCTATCTGTGCCCTTCTAAGAAACACCACTGCCTTGATCCTCTAGGCTGGATCTTCAGAGTTCCCACTACAGGGGTTCAGCACCAGAGTCGGACAACCCCTTGCACTGACTCCCGAGGGGAACCTACTCAATATCCTATGCCCAGTACTCAATCCCACCAAGCTGGGGCCAAGGCATGTGATCCGAGTCTAATACTTGGACTACTTTATTCCACAAGCCACCTACCAGCACTCGGTACCCAGTGGTCCAGACCTCAAGCACCGGTCACTCTGCTGCGCAGGCCCACCAACTTGTGGATGATCTCTTCTGTTCTGCCCGGTTGACGGAACACCTTTCAGTTCAGGCCCACCTTCCTGCGGCCAATCCCTAGGGATCTGAGCCTAACGCCCAGACCGCTTTGATGCTGGGCCGCCTCTGGTGAGTCTAGTGGTCTGATGCCTAAACCACTTTATACAAAGGGCTGCCTCTGGGGGTTGTTTAGTGATCTGGGCCTAATGCCCAGACCACTTTATATGCAGGGCTGCCTCTGGGGGTCGTTTAGTGATCTGGGCCTAATGCCCAGACCACTTTATATGCAGGGCCGCCTCTGGGGGTCGTTTAGTGATCTGGGCCTAATGCCCAGACCACTTTATATGCAAGGCCGCCTTTATTTACAGGCCTTAGGCCTGGCTGGTGGCACGAGCCTGGTGCCCGCCTATTTGAGCCCAAACAACCTGGGCCTAACGCCCAGGTCGCTGACAATGGAGGGCGAAGAATTCCCTATAGCGCCTAATGCCCCCTGCTATCCCCGGGGCCTTGTGCCCCTCCTATATAGCCACAGGCCTAGTGCCTGATTATATCCACGGGCCTTAAGCCCGACAACAGATGACCTAGGTTGCTTTTAAATATAAGTAAAGGTGGCCCACGGCTGCCTACCCTGTCCGTTGGGAGAGCCTGCAGTGGGGAACTTCGATAAGCTCTTTAACTTCCCTCCACTGCAGAGCTCTCCGGTCCTCAGCTTCGGCTCCGCTGCCCGCCGCCATCTTCCTGCTCCAGCAACAGCGCTTCCGTCTTCTGGGGTTGAGCGCGGCGTCTTCCGGCGTTTTCCGGCACCTCTGGAACTCTTCCTCTCCGCAGACAGTCTTCCTGGCTTGCTCTCCGCCGACGGACTGACTCGCCCCGCTCAGCAGCACCTAATATATGGAGCCGCAAGGGGGCGGAGCCATGACGCGGCGACCCGGCTTGGTTGTCCGCCTGCGAGCCAGTAAGCGGCGCCAAATTCAAAATCCACGTTGGTGGTTGGACGAGCTTGAATCTTTTCAGATGCAAGCTCGTCCAGCCCCATCTCTCGCCGCCGCACCGCGATGCCTGAACCGCCGACGCCTGCCGGTCCAGTGGGGACTGGATTTCGGCCCGGACCAGGCCCTACACTGATGACCCCGCTCACATTTCCACCCCCTGTGTCTTTTGTAGTCCCTACAAAGGAGGTCTGAGACCAGACAAAGTCGGGATCAGCATATCGAGGCCCAGGCACGCCACGATTGAATCGTTGAGAATGTCTAGGTAAGGGTGTTACATCCGCCGCCTCTGGAACCTCGTCGATTTCATTCACAGTAGGAATTTCTGCTAGTGTCCACCACTCTTCTTCAAGGTTGCCCATTCCGGCCGGAGTTGACAACGTGGTCTCCTCATTACGCGAGTCATTCTGAACGAAGTCAGGTATAAGGTCCCTTTCTGCTGAAGCTGGGAAAAGGCAGGGACGTAACGTGTCCCGATGAAGAGTCCGCAATCGCCCCAAACCATCTTTGGATTCCACCTGATAGACCTTTCCTTCCGCTGACAAACGACATCTGATCACATAAGGTAAAACTTCCCAACGCTCAGATAATTTACTCCCCGGACGAGTCATACGGACCAGGACTCGTTGGCCTACGGAAACCGGCTCAACCCCACCTGCCCCAACCGGGGTACGTCTATGATCGGCTATCATCTTTTCCGTCACATCCTGAGCAATTTTCAGATGCCGCCGATGTTCCTCCACCCAACCTGTAGGAAGCGATCCCTCCCTATCATCGGACTCGGTTAGTACTAACTCCTGAACTTCCCGGCCCGGCCGACCGAACAACAAAGAGAAAGGAGAAAACCTGGTAGTACTATGCACCCTATTATTGTAGGCCCAAACCAATTCTTGCACATGTTCAGGCCACCTCCGCTCTTTTGTTTCTTCCAGGGCTCGGAGCATCTGCAACAAGGTCTGGTTGAACCTTTCACAGGCCCCATTACACTGAGGGTGGTATGGAGTTGTACGGGACTTTTGTAGCCCGTACAGTTGGCACAGACGTTCCATTAGCCGCCCTTGAAAACAGGCTCCCTGATCTGAATGTATCCATTCGGGACACCCATATTGCCGTATAAAATTTTCCACAATCGCTTTGGTAGCCGACTTAGCCTTCTGGTCACGGGTTGGCACTACCACAGTAAACTTTGTGAAGTGGTCCGTCATTACCAAAGCGTATTGATGACCACTAACAGACTCTCCAATCAGCACATAATCTATCATTAATAACTCTAATGGTCGATTTGTACAGATGGTCTGAATAGGCGCATGTTGTTCCGAGGGTTTGACCACTCCACAGTGTCTACACTCCCGACAGACCCGAACGACCATGTTCTGCATTTGAGGTGCAAAATACTGACGTCGCAACCATTGATAGGTCTTCTCACTGCCCAAGTGTGCTCCTTCTTGGTGTGCTTTTTCAATCAGTGGTCGGACCAATGCTTCTGGAACCACTATCTGCTCTACAAACCGAAGCTCCAAACTAAGGTAGGTGCAATGCCGGAGAGTACCTGCACAAACCTTGAGTCGGTCCCACTTATGCAGCAGCTTCTGACAGAAAGGAGTAAGCCTACTCTTTTCCCATTTGCTGGGCCAGTGACCATCTTCCTTCCACTGCATAATAGCTCTGAAACCGGGGTCCTCCTACTGCTCTCGTGCCCAGTTTTGTTCGGTATTCCGGAGTATCGTGGCACCCTGCTTGACATTCCGATCACCCTGTTTCCGATTTCCTCACACGTGTCAGATGAGGGACTTCTACCTCCTCCCAGTCTTCATCCCCCAGTGTCCCAGGGACTTCTACAGGGAATCGAGATAAAGCATCAGCATTTCCGTTTTTTTTTTTCCTGGCCGGTAACGAATGGTATAGGAAAACTTAGCTAACCGAGCTACCCAGCATTGCTCCAGGGCCCCAAGCTTGGCAGTCCCCAAATAGGCTAGAGGGTTATTGTCAGTAAAGATATCTACATGTGTGGCTGTCAGATATTCAGCAAATTTTTCGGTTACAGCCCAGACTACGGCCAATAATTCCAACTTGAAGGAACTGTAGTTCTCTGGGTTCCTCTCTGTCTCTCTCAAACTACGACTCCCATAGGCAATCACTCGCTCCTGGCCATCGTGAACCTGAGCGAGTACGGCCCCTAGGCCTTGTAAGCTCCCATCAGTATCCAAAACAAATGGTGTCTCAAAATTGGCATAGGCCAACATGGGGGCTTCTGTGAGAGCTTGCTTTAAGCACACAAAGGCCGCTTCTTGGGATTCGCCCCACGCCACTGCTTGAGTTTTCTGAGTCGTGGCCATCCCTCGCAATAGGGCGTGGAGTGGCTCAGCAATCTTAGCAAAATCCTTTTTGAAACGTAGGTAATAACTGACCAACCCTAGGAATGCTCGTAACTCTGTCACTGTACGGGGTGTCTTCCAATCTTGCACAGCTGCAATTTTACTTGGTGTGGGATGCACCCCATCACGCGACACCACATGCCCTAAATACTCCAGACTGGTCTTTAGTATGTGACATTTCCGAGGTTTGACCTTCAACCCATATCCCTCCAGGCGCTACAGGACCACCTCCACACGAGCTAAATGTTCATCCACAGTGGCGGAATACACAATAATATCGTCTAGATAAATCAGGAGGGTTTCGAAATTCAAATCTCCCAGACACCGCTCCATCATCCTCTGAAAGGTTGGCAGGGCATTGGTGAGCCCGAATGGCATGCGGCAAAACTCTAAAAGTCCCATGGGTGTAATGAACGCAGTCTACTCTTGATCTTGTGTGGCAACCGGTACTTGCCAGTATCCGCTGGTCAAGTCTAAGGTGGAAAAAAACTTGGCTTCGCCTAACGCCGCCAGGGACTCCTCAATCCGAGGTAGAGGGTAGGTATCCCGTACGGTGCAACTGTTCAGCCTCCGGTAGTCCACACAAAAACGGATGGTCCCATCCGTCTTCCTAACCAACACTATGGGGGCGGCCCACAGACTCTTACTTTCCTGCATCACTTCATTATCCAGCATCTGTCGAAGCATTGTCTTGACCTCCTGGTAAAGCTTTGGGAGAATAGGCCGGTATCTTTTGCGAATGGGTAACGTGTCTCCAGTGCGGATCTCATGTTGTAAATCTTCCGTGTAGCCAAAATCTTCCTCATGTCTCGAAAAAGCTTTCTGACGTCTCCACAGCATCTGGTCCAACTACCGCACAGTATTGGAGTCACAGTCAGCTAGCGAGACATCCATCTGCTCCCTTATTATCCCTCCGTTCCACTCTATACTCGGTTCTTCCTCTTGCTCGACCTGCACTGACATGGTCCATGATTCAGTGGCTTCTGACTGAAGCAAAATACTTTGGCCTCTGCGAACACCATCATCATCAATAGCTACCACTCGGGCAATTATAGCTCCTGCTGGGCCACGCTGAAGTTGTTCCCCCAAGTTACATATCCGGACCAACACCTTCCCTTCCTTGACTACTGACAAAGTTCTAGCCAGAACTATTCCGGACTCTATTCCGAAGAAGCCTGTGGGTTCTATCATTACCTCAAACCCGTCCAATTGCTGATGGGTACGCACCTCCAGGGGAAGTACTATCTCCTGATGAGGGGGTAGATCTCTTCGTTGCCGATGGCTGGTTTTAATGAGGCCCAAAGATTCCTTTCCTTTTCCCTGGGCCCCACATCGCTGTCCCACCTGTTGAAAGGCTTGTTGAACCGGTCATTGGACCCCCAAATGTCTCCAGTACCGAGAACCATTTTCTTGAAACAAAATTTGATCCAGGTCTTTCAATACGTTCATACCAAGGATCACCTTCCATGACTCAAAGCTGCGCTACCAACCACAAGAATACCTTTCTTCTCCAACTTTCAGCCACAAACTCCTATTTTCATCCAGACAACTCCCACCACCTTAATGGGGAGGCTGTTAGCTGCGGTGAGAGTGACCCAACTCTCCAAAACAGATTCCTTCAGGTGAGAATAATGTTTCAAGAAACAGTCCTCAGACATGGTGGTCACCTGAGATCCTGTATCTAACAAACACTGTTGATTTTTCCCCCCAAGTCATCCAACAACTATGGGACACTGCCCTACCAATTCAGCCGGGTTGACAATGGCTATCTCTCCAAGTGACTCCCCCGTGGGTGGTCCCCTTACCGCGAGGGATTCTAGTTTAACTGAGGCTCAAAAATCGCCTCGGTACAATTCTGGGCAATGTGTCCAAGCCGATTGCACCGGTAGCATCGAGGGCCCCTAGTTCCTCCCTGTCTAGCCCCAATACCTCTTCCTCTGGATCTGTCTGATTCTCTGGGTCAATACTCTTCTCCAGCTCTACGGTCTCTTTCCCAGTATACTTCCTCTCTTAGCCGGAAAACTTCTTCTTTCATTTCCTGGGTTGCCTTAGAAAATGCTGCTTTAAGGTCTTGAACGCATGTTTCCAAAGGGTTGGTCTCCCGGCCCATCACGGGAGCAGACGTGGGATGTACCCACTGTGGAGTGACAGCATATGGACCAAAATTTGCATCTCGGTCCCTGGACACGGCGTCTATCTGTATCTGGTGGAAAGTCAGTTTGTCGTCTTGCGTGATCTTATCCAACAAAATCTGTCGCAGCGGGACATTCCTCAACCCCATTGCAAATTGGTCTCGTAACATCTGGCTGGTATTTGGAAGTGCACCCATCCCATCCAGATCGCGCCTTTTAATTTCGCCCATCAATTCTTGAAGTGCGTTAGCAAACTGAAGAATGGACCCATCCTCTCTCTGGAACCGGGCAAACAACCGTTGTCGAAGGGTACCAGCCGATGATATATTTCCATAGAGATCCCCCAGAATCTTCAGTACCTTTTTCAGGGAATCGCGGTCTTCTTCCGGTCTCAAAAGGATAGTACGTCTGGCTTCCCCTTCGAGAGAGTTCAGAGCCAATTGGAGTTTTGACTCCGGAGACACCTTATGTAGGAGGGCAATTCCTTCGAGCCGCGACTTCCAATCTTCCAACTGTAAATTGTGGCCATCGTACCGAGGCAAATGAGCAAGGGCGGGGCCTATGTTGACCCGTCCAGCTGCCCCCCTATTCTCTTCGTCATCTGACATCCTGCCCACTACGCCAAATGTGGAAGGTTAGAGAAAACTCGTTGGCCAACACTCACCACTTCCCACGGCAGAGTCCTAGCCTTCATTCCTGAATTACCAGCTGGCCTATAATCCGGATCCTTTTCACTGAATAAGTATCAGGTTCAAACCAGCCTGAAGCTGTAAGAGAATGGGGTAATCAATAATAATCCTCCTATGCCTGATGACATTAAACGCTAGGGATGATCGCGACCTTCACCAGTTGGGTGAATGGTCATCATCGGCACGAGGCCTCAGCTACCCAGTTTTCACCTATGCAGTGCTCACACACTCAGGTGTACTTTGGATCTCCCACCATTGTGCGAGATCCCCTAACCGGTGCTCAAGGGGAGAACAGACAGAGAAAGAGAAAATATAGAATGGTTGGATCTCTCACCATTGTAAGAGATCCCCTATCTGACGCTCACATGAAAGACAGACAGACACTAAGAGATACTCACACTAGACCTCTTGTCACCTTGACGAGTCGTCCGCTGCCCCTGAGAATCAACACAAAACAATCCCGCTTCCTTTGCAGACAAATCACACATACAATGCTGTACCAACCAGGTTACCTGATCGTATGCCCGGAAGCATGAACTTCACTTCCGAAAACTTCCTCCGCAAACTCTCCACTATAATAACGAGAAGATTCAAGGCAACCAACGAATAAACCTTTTCTTACACACTATATGAACTAGGCTTGGGAACAATACACATCTAGCGGAAACATTCTCGTTACGGCTGTCCCTCTCTTTCTCTTCCCGGCCGGCCGGCCCTATCTGTGCCCTTCTAAGAAACACCACTGCCTTGATCCTCTAGGCTGGATCTTCAGAGTTCCCACTACAGGGGTTCAGCACCAGAGCCGGACAACCCCTTGCACTGACTCCCGAGGGGAACTTACTCAATATCCTATGCCCAGTACTCAATCCCACCAAGCTGGGGCCAAGGCATGTGATCCGAGTCTAATACTTGGACTACTTTATTCCGCAAGCCATCTACCAGCACTCGGTACCCAGTGGTCCAGACCTCAAGCACCGGTCACTCTGCTGCGCAGGCCCACCAACTTGTGGATGATCACTTCTGTTCTGCCTGGTTGCCGGAACACCTTTCAGTTCAGGCCCACCTTCCTGCGGCCAATCCCTAGGAATCTGAGCCTAATGCCCAGACCGCTTTGATGCTGGGCCGCCTCTGGTGAGTCTAGTGGTCTGATGCCCAAACCACTTTATACAAAGGGCTGCCTCTGGGGGTCGTTTAGTGATCTGTGCCTAATGCCCAGACCACTTTATATGCAGGGCTGCCTCTGGGGGTCGTTTAGTGATCTGGGCCTAATGCCGAGATCACTTTATATGCAGGGCCACCTCTGGGGGTCGTTTAGTGATCTGGGCCTAATACCCAGACCACTTTATATGCAAGGCCGCCTTTATTTACAGGCCTTAGGCCTGGCTGGTGGCACGAGCCTGGTGCCCGCCTATTTGAGCCCAAACAACCTGGGCCTAACGCCCAGGTCGCTGACAATGGAGGGCGAAGAATTCCCTATAGGGCCTAATGCCCCCTGCTATCCCCGGGGCCTTGTGCCCCTCCTATATAGCCACAGGCCTAGTGCCTGATCATATCCACGGGCCTTAAGCCCGACAACAGATGACCTAGGTTGATTTTAAATATAAGTAAAGGTGGCCCACGGCCGCCTACCCTGTCCGTTGGGAGAGCCTACAGTGGGGAACTTCCCTCCACTGCAGAGCTCTCCGGTCCTCAGCTTCGGCTCCGCTGCCCGCCGCCGTCTTCCTGCTCCAGCAACAGCGCTTCCGTCTTCTGGGGTTGAGCGCGGCGTCTTCCGGCGTTTTCCGGCACCTCTGGAACTCTTCCTCTCCGCAGACAGTCTTCCTGGCTTGCTCTCCGCCGACGGACTGACTCGCCCCGCTCAGCAGCGCCTAATATATGGAGCCGCGAGGGGGCGGAGCCATGACGCGGCGAGCCACGTTTGGCTTGCCGTTTCAGACCCGGACTGGCTGTCCGCCCGCGAGCCATTACTGGCTCGCAAGCGGCGCCAAATTCAAAATCCGCGTTGAGGGTTGGACAAGCTTGAATCTTTTCAGATGCAAGCTCGTCCAGCCCCGTCTCCCACCGCTGCACCGCGATGCCTGAACCGCCGACGCCTGCCGGTCCAGTGGGCACTGGACTTCGGCCCAGACCAGGCCCTACACTGATGACCCCGCTCACAAAACCATGCTGTACTGCAGGTGGGGCAGATTTAAAATGTGCAGAGAAATTTAGATTTGGGAGGGAGGTGTCCAAACTGACATCTAAAGTGCAGTGTAATAATACAGCTGTGCAGTATTTGTGAGCTACATGCAAAAGCAGCTAGTATTTACACTACATGCAAAAAAAATTATGTATTTACACTCCTTGCATTGCAACATGGTTTGTCCAGGTACACAGTTAAGTACTATCTCTCTCTCTGTTCCCAACTCTGAATCAGGCCCTGTGCGTTCTTCCTGCTCAATTATAATAATGCCCCGCTGTATTAGCCAACTTTTTCTTGAGAGAAAGAAATAGTCTAATTGTTCACTTAAAAGAACAATTTTCTTGGATGGAAAAATAGCCAAATTGATCATGAACCAATTTTTATTATTATAAAAATTACTTTAAATATATTTTTTTATTAATAATGTCCATTAAACATTACATCCATCAGTGAAAGCTCACAATACAAACAAATAGGTTATGTCCAGGGTCACAGGAGTATAAAAAGACAAACATTCTTCAGCGTGGATCCAAGATTACAGCATAATCAAAACAACACATTCAATGAAAAAAAAAAAAGTTGTCAGCTGTAATAAGCGAATAGTTAAAAAATCACAACCAAACACACTGAAAAAAGTCTAACAAGAAATACAAGTGGTTGTGATCAGTGTGAAAAATAAATGTAACTCCCCCCTTCCCACCCTCCCCTTATATAATCGGCCTGTGCTATTCAGATTTGGGCAGTGGCAAACGCAGGATTTTGAGAGGGGGGTTTCCAAATACCGAATACAGAACCAATGAAATAAATCCACAGACATATATATATATATATATATATATATATATATATATACACAGTATACATGCCAATAGCCCGGCACTCCCACAATCTTACTAATGTCCAACGGTGCCCTCTGGAAAGATTTGATATGAAACCAAATGAAAACAAGCAGCAGCACTCGTTTGAAATATATATATATATATATTTGATGGACTGTTCAGCATTACACACACTGACACAGTGACAGACACACTCACAAAGACTACACTCACACATACAGACACACAGGGCTGCCATCAGAAATTGTGGGGCCCAAACAAACAAAGCAGGCCCCCCCACCTCCTCTACACACTGAGCTACCCCCTATATTATAAGTGGAGGCTCCAGGGGTGGGGCATCAGCACAGTCCAAACTTCAAATAGGGGAGTCACACCAACTGACAGTGACTCCCAGCCAGTGATGTTTGGCAGTGTGTGAAATGACAGTTGGTGTGACTCCCCTATTTGACTTTTGAACTGCGCTGCAGCCCAACCTCTTACCAGGGAAGTCCAGGGCCGGAGCATTGTGTCCCTACTGGAGAGGGTCATGTTGGGAGGTATGCACATATAACCCATCTCAATCCCCAAAAAACTATTAGTATACAAACCCCCCACAATGCAATACTACACACCGTAACCTACCTTCCCTACCTGATAAAATAGGTGCACACACCCCCTGATATATTACATCCTTAAGCCTATCTCAGTTCACAGATAATATTTAAGTATACACCCCCAGATACATTACTATACTTCTCATCCCCCCTTCCTATCCCTGATGCATAACTATACACCCCCAGATACATTTACCTCACCCCTTCATACATTACTATACCCCCCAACCCAACTCACCCCCCCAGACAATGTTTACCCCCCCATACATTACACCTCTCAACCCCCAGACAATGTTTACCCCCCCATACATTACACCTCTCAACCCCCAGACAATGTTTTCCCCCCCATACATTACACCTCTCAACCCCCAGACAATGTTTACCCCCCCATACATTACACCTCTCAACCCCCAGACAATGTTTACCCCCCCATACATTACACCTCTCAACCCCCAGACAATGTTTACCCCCCCATACATTACACCTCTCAACCCCCAGACAATGTTTACCCCCCCATACATTACACCTCTCAACCCCCAGACAATGTTTACCCCCCCATACATTACACCTCTCAACCCCCAGACAATGTTTACCCCCCCATACATTACACCTCTCAACCCCCAGACAATGTTTACCCCCCCATACATTACACCTCTCAACCCCCAGACAATGTTTACCCCCCCATACATTACACCTCTCAACCCCCAGACAATGTTTACCCCTCCATACATTACCCCCCTCAACCCACCTCACCAGGCTCCAGGTAATATAAGTATATACCCCCACCTCACCCACATAACATGAATAAGTACATCACCCTAAGGTACTTACCTCTGATTGCAGCATTATGTGTCCCTCACACACCGGCTGCTGCCTGCATGGGACATGGACAGGCCCGCCACAGCAGGAGGGGGCGGGGCCTCGTAGGGGGAGTAGACTCTGGAAGTAGCAGGGAGAAGGGACCTCACACTCCACCTGCCATAGAGACAGACAGGCCAGGCAGAGCAGGAGAGAGAGAGGAGGGGGCGGGACTCAGGACCTCATTCAGAGACGGTCGAAGCGGCCGCACGGTCGTACGCCACCGATGTTCGCTATACTGCGCATGCGTAAAAGTTCGCAATGCGCGTGCGCAAACTAGCCGCTACGATCAGAAATTTCTCTCTCCTTGACCACAGCCAGGTCGGTAGTTTGAGTGACAGAATGAGGCGTTTGTGGGTGGTAACAGGGGAAGGTGCTTGAAAATGGGGGAGTGGAGATCCGAACGCAGGCGTGCCTAATTATGCGAACGGCGTTTTATGGGAGTGCATAATTAACAAAGTAGTGTCATGGCACACGTGACATGGGAGGTTTTTACACTGACATGATCGAAGAGCTTAAGAGAGGGTATGGTCAACCTTAAGCTCTACGACCAGCTCCGATGGTCTCGATTAATCCTTATATGCCTGGAGATGACGTGTAATGCGTACGAGAAGGGGGCATTTTTTTTTGTCTTCAGGCCGCTTCCTCCCCTTGGTCGGCCAGCTACCGATCCGAACTTAGGGACGCAACTTGCGAGGGAATCATTTGCATATCCGGCCCCTTTTCCCGTACGACCGTGCGGCCGCTTCAACCGCCTCTGAATGAGGTCCTCAGTTAGGGGGCAGGGAGAGGGGACTTAACTCATCCACTGCAGGGGAGAAAGGAGGACAGGTGGCCTTGCATAGACGCAATGTCGCAGCTTGTTAATGGAGCAGTGCTCTGCCCTCCTGCATGCCGCTAGTCACAATGCTGATCCTAGCCACAAACTGCTCTGTATTTACAGGCAGACATCTGCCTGTAGCAGTTCCCAGGCAGGATCATCTGCACTGTGCGGGGCCCCCTCTGAACCCGGTACATAATTTCCGGCTGTACCCACCTGATGGCGGCAGTGACACAGACTTACTACACACACACCGACAGACACAAAGAATACACACGCACACCGACACAGACTACACACACACATCCAGGCAAACAATGACAGCATCATTTATTAAAGAAACACCCCCGCACCCCCTCACCTGCGGCTCCAAGATAGAGCGCTGGGAATAGAGAGCCTCTCACAACGCAATGCCCCGTCGGAACTGCCTAGAAGGAGCTGCGCGCTGCCATTACAGCGCCCCCTACATTCAGCCAGACGCCCAGCCAGCTGCAAGTTAGCTGAACTCCGGCTGCTCCTTCTCTAATTCAGCTGCGCAGCGATGGAGCGGTGGCCAGGGTGGGTTTCTAGGTACTCGGAAACCCCCCTGCGTGCGCGTATGGTGGGTCTGGCCTTTTGGTGGGGGTGACCAGGAAAGGTGTCAGTATTCTTTGCAGTTTATTTCCATAAATCCACTCTTACGTGTTTACCAGAATCTATGACAAAGTTTTTGTAATTTTTTCATATGCACATCCTGTATTACATTTTGTTGCAGATCCAAAGCACGCAATATTTACCATCAACCAGATTTGCCGACATTCCAGATTTGCCAACATTCTTTTGAAGCGGAGGCAATTCAGCTCGGCCACACAGATCGCCCACTTTCGCTCAGTAAGTGGGCGGCTTTGGGCGGGTAGCGGCCGGCTCCGGGAAACTTACCTACTCTTGTGGGGAGCCGGGAGGGGATGGGTACGGGATGCCAGCGCTCGGGATCCCGGCAGTCAAAATCATGATGCCAGCATCCCTAACCCTCCCCCTCTACTTACCCTAACCCTCCCTCCCCGGTGCCTAAACCTAACCTCCCCCTCGCCGCACCCTAAGCATAACCCTCCCCTAGTGGCTAACCCCTAACCCTCCTGCCAACCCCGCTCTTTACCTTCAGGCGGTGGGATTCTGACAGGTATTGGGATTCCGGCCCCTGTCTTCTAAACGCCGGCATCCCCTGTGTCTTTGTACTGAACGTAGCCCAGCCGGGAGTGCCACCCGATTTTCGGTAGCCTCCTGGCTGTTCTGGCAAGTAATGTGTAAACAAAGGATCTGAATCAGCTATTGGTTGCTGCTCCCACCCGCTGCCAGTCAGTGCACTGACACTACACTCCAACACTGAAGCTACCATCACCCTATGCATACAGTACGCGCTGGTTGTGCCTCCTGCAACAAACAGAAGTAAGCGGGGAATTTGGACACCAATAACCGGCGCTGTTAGTGCATTGCTCCCCCCACCTGCCACTCTCTAACTTTGGGACTTAACATTGCAGTGAGCAGAGAATTGGGACGCCAGAAGCCGGCGCTGCATACATTTTACTCCCTCCTTGTCTGCAATTCACGAACCCAGTAACATCACCGTGCACTGATTATCTGGTGGTCCTGTGATGGTAGTGTCTAGATTTCCTTCGCGGAGAGGACCCTGGCATCATCAGCTATTGTCCAACGTCATTCCCTACCATCCACAGCGAGCTACCGAGCCTGTAGCGTGGCGAGCGAAGTGAGCCCGCGTGGAGCCAACTTTCTTATTCAGATGGACTTTATGGGCATAGAACCGCACTTCCGCCCTCACTCACGTCACTTCCAGGTCCCTAGCACAGACGGGAAATAAGCTCTACTGTCCTGTGACAGGGCGCCGCTGTGAGTGCTTACCTTTTTGTCCTCATATATTTCCCACAAGTGGGTCCTTTAGAGCATTATATCTGTGCTCAGAGAGGATTTCTTGTACGCCACGGGAGTACAGTTGTAGTGGTGGAGCATTGTTTGGAGCAGGGACATAAGGAGACAGTAATAACTAAGCAGCAATTTTATTCCACCACAAGCGGAACTCTAATTGTGCAATAGAAACTGCTGTTTTAAACATTCATATACAAAAGACCTTGGGCCTGATTCAGCAAGGATTGCAACTGTGATTAGGCATGCAATCGGCCAATTGTTGCGTTCTGTATGCACTGCAGTGTTTGAACCAGCCCCTGCGATCGGGTCTGCAGTGACTACACAGACCCATTGCAGAGTGATTGACAGAAAGTGACCGTTTGAGGGAGGTGATGGTGGGTGGTCGGCAAAACGCAGGCGTGCCAGTGTGTTTGAACACCGTTGCAGGGGCATGCATAAACTAGGCACTGCGTTGCCATACGCAACTTGGGATGTCACTGCGTGCGATGAAGTTAGCAATTCCTGAGTAAAGGCAGAGCTTGTGAAAGTGTGCATGAGGCTGCGATGGTACTCGATGTTACCGATGGTTTTGCAGCCTTGCTAAGGATTACGGATGTGTGTAAGGTAAGGTGGGCGTTCTTATGTTGTGCTGCGATGGCATAGCGATCACAGAGGATTAGCATACTATCGCAGTGAGACTGCGTGCGTAATCGCAGTTTCGATCCATAGTGAATCAGGCCTCTCGTGCCAAAAGTGACATTCTCTTGCTGATACTGTATCTCTTTTTATTTCTGAAGCTATCAAAAATGTTTCTTTTTGAAAAAAGTGGCTACTACAATTGGATGTTTTTGTTACATACTGTTTTATATACTGTTGTGATTTGGTGCCTAATTAAATATTAAAATTTTTTTAGGTTGGCATATTTGTGATTTACTTGGTATATAGACCTACCTACTGCGCTGCTGTATTGCATATCGGTTCTGGAAAGTATTCCTTCACCCCCCCATCAACCCCATTTACCAATTCAATCCATTTACTGTATCCAGCTTGGATATTTGGTGTAAGAGGGAAGAAGAGAGAGAAGAGGACAGGTGCCCCATGTGCTGCTGCAACAGGCATAATGACTCAGGGTTTCATTCAGACCCACTCGCGAGCGCAGGACGCTTGCAAGCGGGTCGATGGTACCCAAATGCGCATGCGCACGATGGAGGCTGCTCCGTCGTGCGCATGCGCGAGACCGGCTGCTCCGTCGTGTGCATGCGCGAGACCGGCGAGCGACGGGGAAGCCGTCGCTCGGGGTCTCGCACCAAAGGGGGCGTGCTGTCAATGGTGAGTGACAGCACGCCCCCTTTGGTGGGCGTGCCGGGGCGTGGCTGCCCCTCAGGTCCCAGCGCCCTAGTCAGCTGCTTATAGTGAAAGTTGGCCCAATAGTATTATGCGACACTATAGATCCCAAGTGGTGCCAGATGCCAAAGTAAAGCCAACATGCTCTGACATCCATGGTTATGCTGCGGATTGCATTCCGGTTATTTTACCACTAAATACATCCTATTTGTCCCGTTTTCGGTCAGGACAGACCGCTTGTCTGTCTGAGTATTACCTGTGCCCATGGGAACGCCTACCGTCTGAGTCCAGCCCCACTGACATCACTAGTGATGTCAGTGGGAGTGATATTGGCTCTGATAGAGCCAAAATCACTCCAGGGCTTGCAGTCACCGATAGCCTACCGCAGGGTTTCGTCGCAAGACCGATGGTTGTGATGGTCTTGACCATCGCGACCATCATCATGGACGCTCGCATAAGCTGTGGGTGGTAACCCACAGCTATGCGAGCGTCCAGGAGGACGCACCAAAAAAAAACAACGCCCTGATTCAGAGCGGGCGCTCGTTCAGAGCATCCGGCTCTGAATCAGGCCCTCTGTACCTGGCTGCTGATACGTATAAAGAATAGCAGGTGCAGCAGTGACCGCTGCTTAGAGGATCTGCGGCCTTCACCAACAATAAGCATGATAAACATGTCAGTGGCATCCTTCATTTTTGGCCCAGGTGGCCTCAGTAGGACACCCCCTCAGGTCCCAGCGCCCTAGTCAGCTGCTTATAGTGAAAGTTGGCCCAATAGTATTATGCGACACTATAGATCCCAAGTGGTGCCAGATGCCAAAGTAAAGCCAACATGCTCTGAGATCCATGGTTATGCTGCGGATTGCATTCCGGTTATTTTACTACTAAATACATCCTATTTGTCCCGTTTTCGGTCAGGACAGACCGCTTGTCTGTCTGAGTATTACCTGTGCCCTTATTGTGCAGAACCTGCTGGATACTTTTATTCTTATATTAATTGGACAAGTTCAAGGGTGGCTACCCCTCAAGTCATCTGAACAGGTGAGTAAGAGGGTTTACTTGTATACTGGTTGCTTTCTACCTGTTGCCATATAACTGTGAGACTCTGCTATTGAGATTTAGTATTACCTAAAATGAAGTTAAACTCTAATATCCAAGTCTAGGGATGTCCATCAATTTTGACCATCGATGGCCAATGATTTTCACAATCGATGGCAGAGATTCAGATGGTTTACTCTTTCTAAACTGTTTATAGATACATGCATGCATCTCACTGATGTATGTATCTGTCTCAAAACGAACTGCTCATGCTGATAATTAAACTATTCAGTTGGGGCTTTGAAGTTCGTTTTGAAGTGGGATTTGCTGTTCGATTTGTACATGAACATGAAAAATCGAACAGCAAATCACTGTTCAAAAACAAACCAAATCGAATTCGATTTAGAAAATGCTTCTAAAATCAAATTTTAGTAAATGTGGGATTTGAAGAGGGATTTGCACTTTTAATTTGATTCGATTTGAGGTGAGCTAAATCGAATATCAGAACGAAAGTAAAAACAAACTTTGATAAATATACCCTAAGGGCCTGATTCAGACTTGGGAATAGAGGGCCTGATTCAGAGCCGCTCGTAAGCGGCCGCTCGTTCGCTCCGAGCGATGTTCCCACATCTGCGCATGCGTATGGGTTTTAGTACGCATGCGCGAACCAGTCAGTGCGGTCGAAAATCGTGTGCTCGCAAAATAGCGAATGCCTGCTAATTTGAGTGACAGAATGAGGCGTTTGTGGGTGGTAACAGGGGAAGGTGCTCGAAAACGGGGAGTGGAGATCCGAACGCAGGTGTGCCAAACGGTCTAAACGGGCGTTCTAAGGGTGTGCATAATTAACAAAGCAGCGTCATCGACCACGTCACTTGGTTGTCTTTTAGCCTGAACTGCTCGCATGATTGCGGTAGGAAAATCCAACCACAAGCACTGCGAGCAGTACATATGCTTTTCGATGTACTCGATTAATCAAATAAATAGCGGAGATGACATAGGATGCGAGCGGCCAGGGGACGTTTTTTCCAAAATAGTGAGCGCATGTTTCGTTCGCTCGTTCAGACATAGAGGCGCCAACAGACCGCAAAGAGCGAGCGCTTAATTTAAGTAGCCAGCCCCTTTTTCTGAACGAGCGTCCGCAAATAGCGTCCGGCTCTGAATCAGGCCCAGAGAGAGATATCTCTCTCAACTGATCATCTTGGTGATACCATGCTGCACTGCAGGTGGGGCAGATTTAAATGTGCAGAGAGATATAGATTTGGGAGAGAGGTGTCCAAACTGACATGTAAATTGTAGAGTAATAATAAAGCTGTCCAGTATTTGTGGGCTACATGTAAAAGCAGCCAGTATTTACCCCACATGCAAAAAAAATTTATGTATTTGCACCCCCTTGCATTGCAACATGGTTTGTCCAGGTACACAGTTAAGTGCTATCTCTCTCTCTATTCCCAACTCTGAATCAGGCCCTAAGTCTCTTTTCAACATGCATGAACCTTCAATGGTAAAGACCATCGATGGTTCGGCATTGCATAGTTCAAAACCATTGATGTCTCCTGTTGTTTTTCCATTGATTGTAACCATAAATGGAGGGCACACCTGTGGCCATCCCTATCCAAGTCATAACTCTAAAGTGTCCCTTTTTTGCAAGACAATCACATTTCCCCAAGTTATAAACACCCTGTAGGAGATGTGATTGGGAAGATCAGCGCACACCTACGGAGATTAGAAGCATTGGCAAAATTGACCCCATTTTTTTCAATTTAAAGTAGATCTGAGTGAACATGCACAATATATTTGTATAAAGATAAATCCATTGTAGTGCTGTGAGAGGACACGGCTTCAGTCAGGTGAGTGCGCACAACCAAAACCAACGCATTTCGACCAGTGTGGTTCTTTGTAAAGACATGTGAATGTGTGCACTGAACAAGTACACCCCTGCACGCCGCTGAAGCGCACAAGCACACCTGCGTTCGCCCGACCACCCCCCTATTACCACCCAAAAATGGCACTTCCTGTCAATCACTCTGCGATGGGTCTGCGTAGTCACTGCGGTCGCAGTCCCGATCGCAATGGCTGGTTTGCGCACTGCGATGCATATGCATGCGCAGTACACATGAATCATCCGATTGCGTGCGTAATCGCAGTTGCGATTGGTAGCAAATCAAGCCCATTATTCCCACTACCTGTAGAGTTATTTGTGTCAGGGGTCCAAATCTACCTTAAAGGAGTGTGAATGCAAAAAATATAAATATATAGTATATGGTAACATCAGCATGATAATAAAATATCTTTTACCTTGCTATTTGGGGACATGTCAGAGCAGCAGCACAGGAAAAGGAGATTATTTTCCTTTGCTAGTTGTTTAATTCTATAATCAACAGTAAGCAGTAAGAGTGACTTGGGATGTGACTGGTGCCTTCTGCGCACAGCATTTGCTGAATGCATTTGCAGACACGCTGGCACTGTATGAATAGTTACATCGGAGGGTTGGAGGATTACATTGTTTCTATGATCTGAGGTACAGTGGAAGTGTTGACATGCCCTGGGCACAGTATGGATATGTTTTGAATAAAACAGTGTTACTATGGTAACCGTCCCCGCATCCTGAGTCTATACAGCAAACCTAACAATATGTACATTGTCTGACTAAAACTAAAATGTTTTTTATTAAAGCAGCTTCGCTATGGACCACTTGATTTAAACACCTATTATTTTATTTTAGTATTTGTAACTAATATGGAGAAAAGTTAAGATTTGAGGGTAGCATGTGTGAGGCCAGCCCTAGAGATTCCCTGGGGCTGATGGGTGATAATGTAATTAAATGTTGGGCCAATGATGAGGGTTTTCCAGCTGATAGCTTTAGAGCATGGATGGGCAAGCTGATTCAGGGCCTGATTCAGAGCTGGACGCAATTAGCGCTCGCTCGTCCAGAAAATAGGGGTGGCTATTCAAATGAACCGTTCACTCTTTGTGGTCTGTTCACGCCTCTAGGTCTGAACGAGCGAACAAAACTTGCGGTCGTTTTTTGGAAAACTACGCCCCCTGGCCGCTCGCATCCTACGTCATGTCCGCTATTTATTAGATTAATCAAGTACATCGACCAGCATATGAACTGCTCGCTATTCTTGTGGTTGGTTTTTGCTACCACAATCTTGCGAGCAGTTCTGGCTATAAAATAACCCAGTGACGTGGTCAATGACGCTGCTGTTTTAATTATGCACACCCATAAAACGCCTGTTTTGACCTTTAAGCACGCCTGCGTTCTGATCTCCACTCCCCGTTTTCAAGCACCTTCCCCTGTTACCACCCACATACGCCTCTTTCTGTCACTCAAATTTTCAGGCATTCGCTATTTTGCGAGCACATGAATTTCGACCACACTGACTGGTTCGCGCATGCGTATAACGATCGGTACGCATGCGCAGTTGGGCAAGCATCGCTCGGAGCAAACGAGCGTCCGCTTACGAGCGGCTCTGAATCAGGCTCTCAGTTCAGGGGCCGCAATGGGCAGCCCTCTAACCTTCAAAGGGGCCGCACATTACTTAATATCAGTAGTTCAATGAATACATTTAATCAATGAAAGACACCCCTATAGTATAAAGTATAATAAGTTACATGCGTCCCAACCATCCTGATTTCAGATGGACAGGCCCGATTTTTGGGCACTGTCCCGCTGTCCAACCTGCAAGCCGCAGTGTCCTGCAGGTGGGGCGGAGGGACACTCTGAGGGACACTCTGGGGTCTATTTACTAAGCAGTGTTAGGAGCAGGGCTTAAAGTGGTCCTGGAGAGGTGAAGTAAAAACTGTTCTTTACACAAACACAAACACAGTGCTGTGTATAGGAAACAGTAAGTGAATGGCTGGGGGCCGCCTAGGCACTATATCATCAGTGTTATTTTTCTGCCGTGCCTCTGAGTTTTTCTATGGGGTCCCCACAAACTAGTCTATGTCACTTGGATGCCCAATGTATATTGGCAACCCCTATGTATTGCCTTCGCTTGATTCTTTCCTTACCTATATGCTGGTTTCCAGGGGCGTCTTAAGAGAGGAGGGGGCCCGTGTGTACTCCCCATGCGCGGGACCATACTCTCTCCCCGGTTGCCGGCGGCCGACTGACGCGGCTAGCCAGCCACCGGGGCCTTAGTAGACTCCGGGCACTAGAATGTGCAAGTCTACTGCGCATGCGCAGAACATCGGAAAAATGGCCGTGGCGGCCATTTTCCAGCGTTCTGTGCTAAAGCAGTAGACTCCGGTCAGTGTACAGGGACTGACTGGGATCTCCTCTCTCGGCAGTAAACCATCGGTATTTGTTAACTATTGATGATTGATGGCCATCCCTAGCAAGAAGCAGCGAGAGCGGACGCTATATTGTGATATTGTGAGGATGTTAAATAGGGCCCTTAGGTACCTATTCATCATCACTTAATTTTTACAAAAGCAGGTGAAAATTAATATTTTCACCTGCAATTGTAAAAATTAACTATTCGGAACATTCATCAAGAAGGTAAAGCAGGTGATATCACAAACATCTCCTGCTTAACTTCATCTGTTGTAATGGTGTACGGGAACTAGTGTATGGGGACAGAATTCATCAAGCTCCGAAAATACAATATTTTCAGAGCTTGAATGCGTGAGCGCTCCCCATCTTCAGATGGCGAATGCTGCCGCTTGTGGATCCCAACCAGCTCCTTCCCTATGGGAAGGAGGTCCAGGTTGTGAAGAGTGTTCCTTTTGGATCCCTCCGCCCCTAACTGGCTCCTTCCGCCGGACTACGGGGCTCTTTAGTGTTACCAGTAGGTCACACATGCGCACTACCATCACTGCAGTGATGCCGCTCGTGGGACAGCTGATTTTCGCATCAGCTGTCACCACACCGGAGCAATGCTGAATTGCTCCTGATTCCGCAGCGAGTAATGGGGGGCATCCACTAGACGATTTTATCCCTGTCCAACCTCTTAACGATTATCCCTTGATGTTTCCCTTGAAATTTGATCTTCCACTCTGAACAATTTGCAAATGATTTGCAAAAGATCTAACGATAATCTATGTTGTTTCAATCTGTGATTGAGAGCTTTCAGCTATAGTGGGCAGATAGTGGTTCATTGTTTGATCTTTCAGCGTGAACGAAGTGTAAACGATGTGTAAACGATTTGTAAGCAATCAAGTGAAATTGACCTGCATGATCAGTCGATGGAGGAGACGATCAAACGACCAGCGGGAGCGCGCATCGTACATCGTTAGAAACAATTACTGCACGATTTGCAAACGATGTTCAAACAATGTTTGAACGATTATCGAACGATTATCGAACGATTTTATCATTATCGTTCAATCGTTCAACTTTATCGTCTAGTGGATACCCCCCTTTAGAATGTTAATTATCGGAGTCCGATAATTAACATCTTGAATAGATCCCTTAATCACAGAACTGTAACATCGTCTATAAGTCTAATCCTGAGATGCTGAATGTCTCCATAGCTATTTCTCCAGGATTTATACTTCTACAGGAACAGAAATGTCTTTACAAATAAGTTAAGTGATGTGGAACTGAAGCTGCATAAAGCTGCAGACACGCTGTGCCTCGTGCTGGAAATTCATAAACTTGATACAATGGGAACCTATTTCCCATCGCTGACTCTCTGCAGTTGTGACAATGCTGAAAGACGACTGATGTGTTTACAGTGAAGTCACCGACAGTCTCCAGCGCAACAGCTGGCCAGCTCTGGGTCATTTAATCTCCTGTCCTCTACTAGGGTCATTTCTCCACCAAGGTGGAAGAGAAGTTGAGATGATAAAGTGGATTAGAGCAGCTGTTGTTTTTGTAGGAACGAACGATCTAGGAAGATGGGAGTAAAGTTAATTTTGACATCAGCAGCTCTGACTTGTAAGAGAAAAAACTCTTCTGTTATTCTTCTTTCTATTCGTATATTAGTCTTATAGACCAAACCCTTCTGGATCAGTGCACAACGAACACAAAATCATCAATAAACCTTTAAAAATATATATTAATTGCAGAATTCTGCTAAAATACAATAAAAATAAAACTTTCCAATAAGGTATTAGCTTTGATCTATCATGATGAATAGAATGTGAAAGTTAATGTCTGATTGCTGTTACTTAATAAGGCTTACTACTGTATGCGCAGAACTGCTGACTCTGCCAGTGCCATAGCAGAGGACTAAGGTGCCCTGATCTGGCCCCTTTGCCTGCAGTATACCCATGTATTGCCATGACGGCATGAAGAGCAATCTCTTAGGCCATCCTAAGGACACACCAGGTGGGACAGATCTCCAAGTTGCCGGCACCATTCTTAGTACTCTCCGCTATCACCTGCCCGTGGCAGTTAGTACTGTTAACGCTGCTTGTGACACCTTGGCCTTACCCCCTAGGGGGCAGCACTGTTCACACCCCCCTAGTTATGGCCCCGGCCTCTGACCGTTGTATACTCTAGCTGTTTTCACATGAGTTTCTTCTGAGTGCTTTTATTAATTTCCTATACTGCAATAACAGCTGGTAAATCAATTGGCCACTGACTATCTTGACCCCGGTGAATGTTTCTGTATCTGGGGTAAGAAAATTAGATTTTAAAATCCACAGGAACAGACACTGATGTGACAACATTTAATTCTTGACAATTTTTTTTTTTTTAAATAAAAAACGATGGTGGTTCAATAAGTAAGGTAACAAGACCTGTTATGTGTGTAATATTCTCTATTTCATTGTAATTTACTGACAGGCCAGAGCAAGTAGACCACTGCTTCCTCTCACGGCCATTAGACTGTGCCTCATACTCATATCAATCATATGCCAACTTGTCCTTGCCCTCTGCCATTAGACTGCACGTCATATCAATCATCGCCAGCTTGTCCTGGGTTGCTGAGAACAGGCGTCGTATTGCTGCACAATAACTCCAGGCCACACTCAGCCAACTGTATGCGTAAGTTGTTGCGATTCGCAACCGATGGTGAAGTTCAGCAAGCCGTCATGTCCTGGCTTCAGGCACTTGACACTGATTTCTTCTATGCCGGGATAGATGCCTTGGTGTACCGTTGGAACAAATGCTTAGACAAGTATGGGACTATGTTGAAAAATAATCTGTACCAACCTGTACCAAGGCCATACTATTGAATACACGTACAGTATATGTACCGGTTGAATAAATTGACGCAATGAGAGGTCTTGTTACCTTATTTATTAAACTTTCTTGCATTATAATATTCTAGGGATGAGCGGGTTCGGATTTACTCGGTTCTTATCGCCACATTACCGCAAGTTCGGATTAGTGTGGATTTATTTTATTGGCTATCCAAAACACGTGATAGCCGATAGGCAATAAAATGCCATTTTGAGAACTGAGTAAATCCGAACCCTCCCATCTCTATTATTTTCTTTCATTTTCAAAGTGTCATACAGTGTCTGCGTTGCTGTGGGAATATAATTAGTAATAATGTAACATGACATATCACAAGTACAGTAAATGTAAGTTGACATGTATCAGTAACTTCCGCCTTTTGAGAAAGAAAGAACTTGCAGAAATGCCTTTTACTGCGATTTATCCGACTTTGCTTTTGCTGAACGTGTACAATAAAATGTATGTACGCTGAATAGTTGGATAGTAGTAGCCCAGCCTTTTCATTTAGTCATTAGTAACATTAACAGGTTGTCACGGACTTGGAAGAGGTTTCCCCAGTTACTGGGGTGAAAGCTGGGGTCCCGCATTGGGGAAAGAACCAGAGGCATGGGGCCTGTATATAAGACTTCCTCATCCACAAATATCAAACGTTGACGAGATCAGTACAAAAGGTGCGGAGTCTAACCAGCTTGGAGGTGTTCACCAGTGACCCCACCAATCGGGATATGGGTTTAGCTGCACCCAACTGGCAGGTCGCGGTCCTTTGCACTGGTGTCCGATACCGTGGGAATGGAGTACACTATACGAAGGCCCGAGGAGATATACCGTACTTCAAGTACAAGTATGGCACAGGAGGAGGACAGGAGACCTGGGATACTGGAATGCCGATGGAAATCCTCGAGGGCGATTATTCCGGAGAGAGAGTCCTGGACGCTAACTTGCGTCAAATGTAGCACTAGGAAGTGAGGGTTGCCAAGGAGGGGTCCTGGATGCAATCTTGCATCAGGAGACGCTGCGGAGTAAGTGCTCACAGGCTAGATGATAGGACACACAATAGGGCTGTAGATCGGCACTTGGTGCATACAGGCTGGGTGTTTGGACGCACTGTTGCACTGTAGTAGGTACTCGATGCACACAGGTCAGGTGTAAGCGCACTGTTGCAGAGTGAGGTGTTACTGCGTCGGGCACACAGGTTAGATGGTAAGAACACTGCTGCACTGCAGTTGGTACTCAATGCTCACAGGTCAGATGGTAAGAACAGGTCAGATGTTGCAGAGAGAGAGTTTGGTATGGACTTGCACACAGGCTAGATGTAGATCACACTGTTGCAGAAAAGGTCAGTACTTAGTCACCAGTAACTCGAGGGAACCTGGAACAGAATAGTAGCAAAACACACAGGTAGGTACTCAGCGCGTTACCCTCCGACCCCACCTGACACCTGACCACTTAGGAGATCAGGGGAAACCGGTGCAGAGGTGAGCAACGACCGATCCCAGGCCGCAACCTGACACAGGTGTTTTGCCACTTTCTACTGAAATATTGGTTTAACACAATCTCTGGAGCCAACATAAGCAGTTATCAATTTATAAGTGTGAGCAGCAATGTGGTCCCTATCACAGGACAGGAACATTGCCAGTACGCTTCACCAACCTTTGTTCTCCTTTGTTTAAATATCTGGCTTATGTTTATTTCCTTTACTTTTATACCACAAGCCCCACAGGAGAAGCAGTCGGGAAGCCGACGCACAAAATCCCGACCGCCGGCTTCCCGATTGTCTAATCCCGGCAAGGTACAAATGACAGGCGTCAAAATCCCGATGCCTGTCATTAGACCTACGTCGGGAGCCCGACACCCAGCTTACCGATCGAAAGGGGGGTGGAGAGTTAGGTTAGGGGCTCCCCGGGAGGTTAGGTTCAGGCTAGGGGAAGGGGGTGTTAGGTTTAGGCACTTAGAGGAGGGTTAGGCACCCCTAAAGGAGGGTTAGGTTAGGGGGTAAAAGAAAGGATAGTTTATACCTTTTGTAGCTTCGGGATCTTCACCCCTGCCGGGCTTCCGCTGTGACCGGCGGTAAATCATACTGATTCCCCCACAGGTGTAGTAATGGCTGCAGTGACCACTAGGAACCGCGATCACGGAACCTAACCCATGCGCTCTCACCGATGGCGATGTAGTCCCTTACATTAGGCAATCTCACAACATTCGCTATAAACAGAGACCTTAACGGCAGAGAATGGAGTAACAGTGGACAGCGATTAGTCAACAAGTGAGATAAGTAATATTGAATGTTCAGAGTAGTATAGGGTGTTTCACTCGCTATTGGCCCCAAAGTTTTTCTTATAATTTTTAAAGTAATGGACGTAATTTAGTGAAATGTGACAGACATACCTTGGCCTATGAGAAATATGAGGAAGTCATAGCAAGTGGTGAAACTGTTCGCCATTAGCATCCAGGCCAGCTGTTCACACATGCGCAAAGTGAACGCCAACTGTTCACCACCCTAGTCCGCAGCACAGTCCAAATTTCAAATAGGGGGGAACCAGTAAGGATGTTGGTTAAAAAACCTTCTATAACATGGAGTGATGCATTCAAGCTTGCCTGGATGCATGTAGCAAGCTTGTAAGCGTCGCAAGGGCAAGATGGCCACTCTCTGAAACAGGCCCATGGCGTAGAACACAGGTCACAGAATCTAGATAACACATTTATATATGTATAGTCTCTGAAAGTTCAACGTGTCCCAGAAAACTCTTGAGCAAAACAGGAATACTTATAATGGAAGACTGGTATGCAGTGCACAGATAGCAGCAGACTGGCTTCTGAGCAGAATAATACAAGACAAACTCGGCGTGCGCATGCGCAGTAGTGGACCATCGACCCGCTCGCGAGCGCACAGCCCAATGTCAAATGTTTTTACCATCGATGGGGGAGAACCAGATGGTTTCCCTCCATCGATGGAAAAGCAATAACTGAATTTTTTTATTTACAAGGTGGTGGGACACGGAGCATATCCCCGCCCCCGACAAGCCCCGCCCCTGGTTCTGATTCCCACAGGCCAGTCAGTCAAAGAACAGGGATGACCATATGTTGGTGAAAACATTGATGGTTATCCATTGTATAGTTGGTTACTATCGATGGCCACATGCTATTTGCCATCGATGGTAACCATACCGATGGCCATCCCTAAGCGCACGCCTGTGTCTTGCGTCCTACTCAGTGTGTTGTGAGTGTGACCCATCACGATGTCACATGCAAAGTGCGAGGAGCCGGGACGCGCCAAGAGGAGAGTGGAGAGGGTGAGTGGGACTGAGCCTGAGGTACAGTGCAGCAGCGATCTTCTTCTGCTGGCATCGATCATCTTCCCGTGACTGTCCTGCTGTCAGCGCCTGCAGCGGCCAGCACATCCGGGCATCTCTCACTAGAAGGTGGGCCCTTCTTTGCGGCAGCACATCCCCCTCCTCAACATTCAGCTGGCCTGCCGCACACGGTGTAACCAATATAACACCCCCACCGCGGCTAAAAGGGGACGTGGCTTCCCTGATGGAGGCGTGGCTTTGAAAGGAGTTCGGGTGACATCATTAAATGGCCACATGGGAATCCCCGGGGGAGTGTGTTCTGCCCCTGGAGACTCTGGCTGAACTGCTGTCTCCTTCTCAGTGACAGAAGCTGAGTGCTGCAGGATACTGTCACACTACAGCATCTGGCTGCTGTCATTGCAGAGGAGCTCGCACTTTGTTGTCACCCTGTATAAGGGTGACACCTGGGGGCATCGCCAGCCCCACAGGCGTGACTGGGATAGTGTTGGCTCCCTGCTCTGCAAGGGCCAGCTGAGGCTGCTGTCAGGTGACCAGGTAGACTGCTGTACTGATACTCACCCTCCTCCTTGTCCCCTGGGCCCCCAGCCTAGAGTCGAGATCCCCAGCCGCCTCCTACAGCCCCTCACTTTATGGAGCAATCTGCCATCACCCTTACCTTGTACAATGTATGCCGCCCATCCGTGGTATTTTGTATGAAACATAACAAGTACATGTACAGTTTGACAATGCTTTATATGGAGTTTAGATCACTAATGTCATTATATCATACCTCCCAACTGTCCCGCATTTAGCGGGATGGTCCCGTTTTATCTGGGACTGTCCTGCTGTCCCGCCCGTGGGCCGCATTGTCCCGCGGTGGGGGGGAAGTTGGGGGAAGCATACACGCTGCTCTGCTATGCAGAGCAGCATGTATGCAGAGGTAGAATAGACGCTGTGCGCTTGCACACAGCATCTATTCAGAGTATGGGGGGAAGCCCGGGGGCTGCCCAGCCTTCGACGCGCACAGGTTCCGACTCCCTCCCAGCAAATGTTGGGAGGTATGTTATATGTACATGTGGGGAAACTCCATATACAGTAAATGATAAGATGATTTGGTTGTTATTAAGGCCGTGATGTACTAAGGTTGCGGTGACCATTCCTCCAGTCACCGCAACCTTACTAATCTCATATGTACTAAAATATGCGATTAGTATCGCAAATGACAGCTCTTGCGACGCCTGGTGACGGGTCTCCGTGGGACCCCGTCCCCTCCAAGCCCCGGGAGCTTCCTGCTGGTCACCTGTGCTGGAAGCCCCGGGCTCCTCCTCCCTGCACCCGGAAGATTAGGAAGAGGCGGAGGACCCAGGAGGAGCGCGGGTCGGCTACCATGGAGAGCAGGTGAGTGGGGGCCAGTGCTGGGCGACGGCAAGGCAGCGAGGTGGCGGCGAAACGTCGGGAGTGGGGTGCGGTAAGAAGCCCATTGGCTTCTATAGGGTAACGCCAGGTTTTTCTGGCGTTACCCTCTGCACCAATAAAAGTGCAGCCGGGGCTTAGTACAAATGGAAATGTGGTAAAACCCCCCAAAACTGGGTTTTTACAGCATTTTTCCTTTAGTACATCCCGGCCTAACTACTTTACTTTATGGTCCAAAATAAGATGGAGATATTAGCTATTATACTATTGTGTGCGCATAATGTTTAGAGGCACTACTACATATTTACCTACTCTCCCGATTCGGCCAGGAGCCCCCCGAAAATCGCTCCCGGTCCCTTGGAAAAGTAGCCAAACCTCCCGGACGTCCGCCGACTGCCCGTAGCCCTCCCCCCCGATTCCCAGACAAACCCCACAGCGAGTGGGCGGATGACGCAAGTCTCGCGTCATCATGACCCCGTCCCCTGCTTCACAATGCCGATGCGATATTAGTAGAGATGGCGGCGACAGCAGGTGATAGTACAAACTGTCACAAACAGGGGCGGAACTACCACCGGTGCAGCCGGTGCGACGCACCGGGGCCCACGGCAGTGAAGGGACCTGCCATCCGCAGCTGGCTGCATTATATCAGCAGTACTGCGATGAGTCAGACTGACTCATTACAGCGCGTTGCAGCCGGCTGGGGGCCCTAACAGAGAAGCAGGACACCGCTGCGGTCCGGCCAGAGGAGAGAGGAGGGCTGTGGGTGGTCTGGCTGGAGAGGAGAGGAGGGTAGTGGGCGGTCTGGCCGAAGGAGTACCGCCCTCCCGGCGGCGTCACTAGGGGGAGCGGACCGCACCGGGTGTAACCCTTCGAGGGGGGTGACACCAAAAGCACCCGCACCCAACTCCCCCGCAGCCTACAGTATAGCGCCCACACCCCAAATACCTCCCACCCCTCCCGCGGCCCCTGTAATATAGCAAGTTCCGACCTCCACACTTGTGTCCCCAAAATGTTGTGCGCGTCGTGTGACATCATCATGACCGTCGGACGCCACCCAGCATTCTGGAAGGAGCGCGGCAGCGCTCCTCCTTTTTGTTCTTCTCCGGAGTCTGACCACTCTGGCAGCCAGCTCACAGTGATGTGTGGAGAGGAGTCTGTGGCTGTGTCTCCCCTGTGGACGGCTCCTGTAGAAGTAAGTGTCTAGGGCCCTCATTCAGAGCCGGACGCAATTTGCGCTCGCTTGTCCTGAAAATAGGGGTGGCTATTCAAATGAACCGTTCGCTGTTTGCGGTCTGTTCACGCCTCTAGGTCTGAACGAGCGAACAAAACTTGCGGTCGTTTTTTGGGAAACTACGCCCCCTGGCCGCTCGCATCCTACGTCATGTCCGCTATTTATTAGATTAATCGCGTACATCGACCAGGGTATGAACTGCTCGCTATTCTTGTGGTCGGTTTTTGCTACCACAATTTTGCGAGCAGTTCTGGCTATAAAATAACCCAGTGACGTGGTCAATGACGCTGCTGTATTAATTATGCACACCCATAAAACGCCAGTTTTGACCTTTAAGCACGCCTGCGTTCGGATCTCCACTCCCCGTTTTCAAGCACCTTCCCCTGTTACCACCCACATACGCCTCATTCTGTGACTCAAATTAGCAGGCATTCGCTATTTTGCGAGCACATGAATTTCGACCGCACTGACTGGTTCGCGCATGCGTATAACGATCCGTACGCATGCGCAGTTGGCCAAACATTGCTCGGAGTGAACCAGCGGCCGCTTACGAGTGGATCTGAATCAGGTCCAATATTTTTGTCTGACTTTTTTTTTTTAATCGGCATATCCACAGTAGTTGCCCTAAATAGGGCAGTTCCCCTTTTTCTATAACCCTTGCGTGCACCATTATATATATTGTGTAGAATAACAGAAGGAGTGCCATAGTGCCTCCTACTTTTGGAAGCTGGGAACTTGAGTCTTTATAGACTCAGGTCCCGACATCATACATAGAGCCGCATGGCCAGAACGCAACTGCATTCGCCGTGCGTCCCCTCTCAGTTGAGGTGTAGCTAGCCCGTGTCACTGTCTCTCTCCCCCTATCCCGCCCTGTTGGCGACTCCTATCTACATCACTGGGGTTGCAGAGCTTAAGCCTGGCTGGAGCCGGGTCGGGTCTTACAGCAGGTGGTTAGTGCTGGTTAATGGTCCCCCTATCGGGTGGTGCCCACGAGCGGCCGCACTGCCTTACAGCCCTGAAGCCGGCCTTGACACTCGAGTATTTTAATAAATGACAACTATTATTTTATTGCCTAGTCTGCTAAGATTTGATCCACAAGTAATTTGTACACTAACAATAGGCACAGTATCTGCACAGAGTCTTGTTACAAAACCCATTTTTTTCTATTTTTCATAAAACAGGGAAGCTCTATAAGGCCCCTATTTACTACAATCCGCGTGTCAAATGAGAGTGCCTCCGTCCATGCACTGACGCCGACCACTCCACCTGCGGGGGAGTGGTCGGAAAAAAAAGGTGTGCCTTTCCATTTGAACGCCATTGCATGGGTATGCATAAATTAGTCACTGCAACGGCATACGCAGCTTGTGTACTCACTGCGTGTGATGAGGTTAGCAATTTATGAGTAGGGTCAGACCTGTTGTAATTGTGTGTAAGGGACCAATGTTATTGGATGTTCTCGATGTATACACAGGCCTGCAAGGTATTTCCGATGTGCGAAATCGATTGTGGGCGTCTCTATGCAGGCTCTGCGATCGTAGTCATTATCAGATTTTGCAGCAGACCTGCATGCTGCGATATTAATAGCAATCAGGCCCACCGTATGGTTTGTCAAGGGAGGAGAACCATGGTGGGGGTGGTGGAGGGTGACACCATGAGTTACCGCACCAGGTGACACCACTAAAATGGTAGAAAATAATACAGTGCTAATAAAAATATGGATTAATGACATTTGTAATCTCGTTTTTCTTTTGCTTGGTGGGGTGGAGGTGGGGGGCCCAAAGCATATTTTTGCACCTGGGCCCACCACTCTCCTGTTCCGCCACTGGTCACAAAGATGCACATGCAGAGTTTGCTGGGAGCAGAAGTTCTCCAGATAAATTGATGCACCAGAGTATAACTACATGGTCTTTCTACTGTTAAATTCTGTTTTACTATAGCAAAAAAAAAAAAGGTCTAAACCTATAGATCAATAGGGCCCTCTTGTGGCCACATTGGACATTGCATGTACTAATGTGAGACGATCTACAATGTAAATAATACATAAACTCAGCAAAGAGCAAGCAATATGGACAGGTGAAATCAATGCTAACCCTTCTCCAGATCCCAAGTTAGCCCAAAAAGCACATGACTTACAACTTCCCGTACACCTGTGTGCATGCATAACTATAAGAGTCCCAGCACCAGTATCCTGACCGCCGGCATGCCGAAGGTAAGTAACGGGGTGTTAGGGGGAGATTAAGGTTAGGTAGCAGGGTTAGGGTTATTCATTAGAAGGAGTGTTAGGGTTAGGCACTGGGTAGGGAGTGTTAGGAATAGGGTGTAGGGAGAGGGAGGTTAGGTTTAAGCACTAGGAGGGGTGGTTAGGTTTGGGCACTAGGAGGGGAGGTTAGGTTTAGGCATCGGGGAGGGGGTGTCAGGTTTAGGGTGCGGGGAGGGGGAGGTTAGGGTTAGGCACCAGGGAGGGTGGGTTAGGGTAGGGGTTAGAAACATACTTACCATTACTTCCTATGGGGGTCGGGATTCTGGCTGTCGGCATGCTACTGTCGGTATTCTGACCAGCGGAATCCCAGCCAGTGGCGTAACTAGGGCAGGGCGAGCGGGGTTCGTGCCCTGGGCGCCGTTGGACCGGCGGCGTGGGGGGGCGCCGCCGGCCACGGTACCGGCCCGCCCGCCCTAGTCAGCCAGTGTAGCGCCGACCGCAATGAGTGCGGTCAGCGCTACACATTTGCACAGGACCGGCGCTAGGCTTCCAGCGCCGGTCCTGTGCTGCACGCCTGAGCCCGTTCCCTCCCCCTGAGCGCTTGCCCAATAGCGCCAGGAGGCGGGCTCAGGCTGTGCATAACACACGCATCGCCGCCAGCGCTGGCGGCGATGCGTGTGTTAAACGGCAGCCAACAAGAGTCAGATAGACTCTCATTGACTGCTGCAGCACCCACTGCAAGAGCCGGACTTCCGTCCGGCTCCTGCAGTGGGTAATGGGACTGACGTCAGGACGTCATTCCCATAATGCTGAGCGCGCCAGCCCGGGCGGACTGCAGGGCGGGAGCGGCATCGGCATCGCGGACAGGAGCAGCGTGGAATCAGGTAAGTATATTTTTATATATATTTATTTATTTTTAAACCTATATGCACAACGGGGGAGGGGTTGGCTACTACTGGGGGGGACATCTACTGGGGGGGACATCTACTGGGGGTGCCATTGGGAGGACCTCTACTGGGGGGGGGCTACTCTACTGGGGACTACTCTACTGGGGACTACTACTTGGGGGGGGACTACCACTGGGGGCATTCTAAAAGGGGCCTGGTATTACTAGAGGCACTGCACTCGGGGGACCACTAATGGGGGCAATAATAGGAAGGGCCACTACAGGGACCACTGGATAGGGGGGGGGCGTCACTACTGGGAGCCTGCATCAGGGGGACCACTACTGGGGGCACTGCATGGGAGGGGGGGACACTACTGCTGGGGGCACTATATAAGGGGCTTACTGCTAGGGGCACTGCGGGGACCACTACAGGGGGCACTAGATAGGGGGGATCACTACAGGGTGCCTGCATAAGGGGACCACTACTGGGAAAACTGCATGGGGGGGACTACTGTTGGGGGCACTATATAAAAGGGCACTGCATAAGGGGATACCGCTACTGGGCGCACTGCATTGTGGGGACTGCTACTGGGGGCACTGCATAAGGGGGAACACTACGTGGGGCACTGCATTTGGGGGGGCCACTACTGGGGGTACTGAGTAAGGGGAACTAATTGGGGGCTGTATAAGAGGGACCACTACTGGGGATACTGTATAAGGGGCACTACTATGGGCCTGCATGAGAGTGACCACAACTGCATACTGGGGGTACTGTATAAGGGGTACTACTGGGGTTAAGGTGCATATGGATAGGAATGTTCAGTTTGAAAATAAAGGGGTGTGTCATGTTGACACGCCCCATTTTTAAGTGACCACGCCCATTTTTTGCCGCGCGCGCGCCTTCGGCGCCCGCACATGGGGGAAGGAGGGGGCTCCTTTTTCAAATTTGCCCTGGGCTCCAAATACCCTAGTTACGCCACTGTACCCAGCCCTATATTTAGTGTCCAGAAAGAAGTGCACTCCCCAGTCTTGAAGTAAATAATGTCTTCTTTTAATGCAATAAGATCAAACACAGTCAGCCATCGACGTTTCGATCCTCACACGGATCTTTGTCAAGATTTATATATGGTAATTAGGAGTCTACCTATACTGTGCTGTTGTTTTTTATTATTATCTCAAGGCTCAGGAATCTGTAGTTATAGTATCAGTCTCTTCTGGGGTATCCGGATGAAGGGTTGACAGACAAAAAGGCAGACTATGTATATGTCGACAGTCAATAGGTAGACAGGTACTAAAGGTCGACTGACAAATGGTCGACAGTGCAAAAGGTCAACAGGTACAAAAGGTCGACAGGTTCAATTGATCAATAAACCAATGGTCGACATAAAAAATGGTTGACACATTTTTTTAAACATTTTTAAGGTTAGGCTTAGGGATTAGGTTTAGGCACTTGCAGGACGGTTAGGGTTAACTGCCGGAGGGGAAAGTAGGATGTACAGTAGGCACTAGAGGGAGGGTTAGATTTAGGCTACAGCTATGTTTAGGCACCAGGGGGAGGTTTAGGTTTAGGCTCTAGGGGCAGGGTTAGGTTTAGGGGTAGAGTAAAAAAATGTGTCGACCATTTTCCCCTGTTGACCTTTTGTACCAGTCAACCTATTGCGTATTGACCATTTGGTGTTGACCTACTGTATACAATGTCAACCTTTTTTCTTTATAACACCCCCCTTCTGGTACCACTGGACAACAGGGACATTAGTGAAATATTCTGGGAATATATACAAGGTAAAACATCACTCAATGTTTAATAATATACAGGAATTTTATTTAAATATCTATGGTTTATTCACAGAGGGCCTGATACGGAGGACAGAATTAAAACAATGGGTGCATGCGTCCCGCTACCCTCAGGGGATGCATTTGCGAAATTGCATGGTATCCATGCAATTTTGATACTTGGTCATGGGCGTTGACAGGGGGCATGGCTATCAGTGCCGGGAGTGTCGCGGGCGTGGCTATCAGCGGCTGGAGTGTCGGGGTGTGGCTATCAGTGGCTGGCGTGTTGGGGACGTGGCTATCAGCGGCTGGAGTGTCGGGGGAATGTCGGTGTCAGGGAATGCATCAAAGACACAGTTCCACTGGCAGCATAGGGCTGCTCTAATGTCCAGCCAATGGATCCACCAGACTCACGGCGCAAATGGTGGGCTTCTCAATAGGATGCCCATCTTACTAACATGCTTGAGCTAAGGGCCTGATTCAGACCCGCTCGCTGTCGGAGGCAGCTCGCAGGTCTGATGGGCGTGTTTTGTTTTTTTTCTCTGGCCGCTCGCTAAGCTGTGAGAGACAATCATCGGCCTTGTGACAACACCCTGTGGTAGGCTCTCGGCTACCGCAAGGCTGATTGGACTTCCTGCACTAATAGAGCAGGAAGTCCACTACTGACATAAGTAATGAAGTCAGTAGGGCCTCCCACAAACGCCAGGCGTTCCAAAGGGAACGCCTGCGTTTGTGTTGCCACCCCCCCTCACTCACCATCGACAGCCGCCACATCTTGTATCGAGCACCGTAGCGAATGAGCTGCAGTCACTGGACGGGGCTCTTGCACGCCGTATGCGGCGTGTGCGCAGTGGGGGACCATCGACCCGCATGCAAGCGCTGTGCGCTTGCGAACGGGTCTGAATCAGGCCCTAAGTGTTGTGTGGAAAGCGTGTTAGTAATACCCCTTTATAATTACACACACCCCTCCCTGTAATTTATCACCCGTCTCTCTCACCCTCCACCCTGTAACTCATTCACCGCGTAACTAATCCCTCACCCTATAATTCATTGCCCCTTTCCTTACCTTGCTGATATTTCTTAATTCCCTCCCCCTGAGCCCTCTGTCATACATGGAGACTGCATGAATGCTTATTACATAGGGAGCTTACACACGTGTCCTGAACAAACTGCAAAAATTAAAGAAAATAAATTGTGATCTTTCTTGTATTAACACAGTCGGCCATAATCAATTAGGAACGAAAAGTCAGATGCCGGACTTTTCGCCGTCATCGCCGTAGTGATGAAGTGTGGGGAGGTAGTGTAGTGACGTAGTGTGGGGAGGTAGTGTAGTGATGTACTGTGCGGAGGTAGTGTAGTGATGTAGTGTGGGGAGGTAGTGTAGTGACGTAGTGTGGGGAGGTAGTGTAGTGATGTATTGTGGGAAGGTAGTGTAGTGATGTAGTGTGAGGAGGTAGTGTAGTGATGTAGTGTGCGGAGGTAGTGTAGTGATGTATTGTGGGGAGGTAGTGTAGTGATGAAGTGTGAGTAGGTAGTGTAGTGATGTATTGTGGGGAGGTAGTGTAGTGATGAAGTGTGGGTAGGTAGTGTAGTGATGTATTGTGGGGAGGTAGTGTAGTGATGAAGTGTGGGTAGGTAATGTAGTGATGTATTGTGGGGAGGTAGTGTAGTGATGAAGTGTGGGTAGGTAATGTAGTGATGAAGTGTGGGTAGGTAGTGTAGTGATGTTTTGTGGGGATTAGTGTAGTCATGTAGTGCGGATAGGTAGTATAGTGATGTAGTGTGGTGATGTAGTGTGGGAAGGTAGTGTAGTGATGTAGTGTGGGGGGGTAGTGTAGTGATGTAGTGTAGTGATGTATTGTGGGGATTAGTGTAGTGATGTAGAGTGGATAGGTAGTATAGTGATGTAGTGTAGTGATGTAGTGTGGGAAGGTAGTGTAGTGATGAAGTGTGGGGAGGTAGTGTAGTGATGAAGTGTGGGTAGGTAGTGTAGTGATGTAGTGTGGGTAGGTAGTGTAGTGATGTATTGTGGGGAGGTAGTGTAGTGATGTATTGTGGGGAGGTAGTGTAGTGATGAAGTGTTGGTAGGTAGTGTAGTGATGTATTGTGGGGAGGTAGTGTAGTGATGTATTGTGGGGAGGTAGTGTAGTGATGTATTGTGGGGAGATAGTGTAGTGATGTATTGTGGGTAGGTAATGTAGTGATGAAGTGTGGGTAGGTAGTGTAGTGATGTATTGTGGCGATTAGAGTAGTGATGTATTGTGGATAGGTAGTATAGTGATGTAGTGTAGTGATGTAGTGTGGGAAGGTAGTGTAGTGATGAAGTGTGGGGAGGTAGTGTAGTGATGAAGTGTGGATAGGTAGTATAGTGATGTAGTGTAGTGATGTAGTGTGGGAAGGTAGTGTAGTGATGTAGTGTGGGTAGGTAGCATAGTGATGTAGTGTGGAAAGGTAGTTTAGTGATGTAGTGTGGGTAGGTAGTGTAGTGATGTAGTGTGGGGAGGTAGTGTAGTGATGAAGTGAGTGTGGGTAGTGTAGTGATGTAGTGAGGGAAGGTAGTGTAGTCGATGACGAGTGAGGAGGTAGCGTAGTGATGAACTGTGGGGAGGTAGTATAGTGATGTAGTGTGAGGAGGTAGCGTATTGATGAAGCGTGGGGAGGTAGTATAGTGATGTAGTGTGAGGAGGTAGTGTAGTGATGTAGTGTGGGGAGATAGCGTAGTGATGTAGTGTGGATAAGTAGTGTAGTGATGAAGTATGGGTTGGTAGTGTAGCTTTATAGTGTGAGGAGGTAACGTAGCGATGATGTTTGGGGAGGTAGTGTAGTGATGTATTGTGGGGAGGTAGTGTAGTGATGTAGTGTGGGTAGGTAGTGTAGTGATGTATTGTGGGGAGGTAGTGTAGTGATGTATTGTGCGGAGGTAGTGTAGTGATGAAGTGTGGGGAGGTAGTGTAGTGATGTAGTGTGGGGAGGTAGTGTAGTGATGTATTGTGCGGAGGTAGTGTAGTGATGTATTGTGGGGAGGTAGTGTATTGATGTATTGTGGGGAGGTAGTGTAGTGATGAAGTGTGGGGAGGTAGTGTAGTCATGAAGTGTGGGGAGGTCGTGTAGTGATGTAGTGTGGGGAGGTCGTGTAGTGATGTAGTGTGGGGAGGTCGTGTAGTGATGTATTGTGGGGAGGTAGTGTAGTGATGTAGTGTGGGGAGGTAGTGTAGTGATGTAGTGTGGGGAGGTAGTGTAGTGATGTATTGTGGGGAGGTAGTGTAGTGATGTAGTGTGGGGAGGTAGTGTAGTGATGAAGTGTGGGTAGGTAGTGTAGTGATGTAGTGTGGGTAGGTAGTGTAGTGATGTATTGTGGGGAGGTAGTGTAGTGATGTAGTGTGGGGAGGTAGTGTAGTGATGTATTGTGCGGAGGTAGTGTAGTGATGTATTGTGGGGAGGTAGAGTAGTGATGTATTGTGCGGAGGTAGTGTAGTGATGTATTGTGGGGAGGTAGTGTAGTGATGTATTGTGGGGAGGTAGTGTAGTGATGTATTGTGGGGAGGTAGTGTAGTGATGTATTGTGGGGAGGTAGTGTAGTGATGAAGTGTGGGTAGGTAATGTAGTGATGAAGTGTGGGTAGGTAGTGTAGTGATGAAGTGTGGGTAGGTAATGTAGTGATGAAGTGTGGGTAGGTAGTGTAGTGATGTTTTGTGGGGATTAGTGTAGTCATGTAGTGCGGATAGGTAGTATAGTGATGTAGTGTGGTGATGTAGTGTGGGAAGGTAGTGTAGTGATGTAGTGTGGGGGGGGTAGTGTAGTGATGTAGTTTAGTGATGTATTGTGGGGATTAGTGTAGTGATGTAGAGTGGATAGGTAGTATAGTGATGTAGTGTAGTGATGTAGTGTAGGAAGGTAGTGTAGTGATGAAGTGTGGGGAGGTAGTGTAGTGATGAAGTGTGGGTAGGTAGTGTAGTGATGTAGTGTGGGTAGGTAGTGTAGTGATGTATTGTGGGGAGGTAGTGTAGTGATGTATTGTGGGGAGGTAGTGTAGTGATGAAGTGTGGGTAGGTAGTGTAGTGATGTATTGTGGGGAGGTAGTGTAGTGATGTATTGTGGGGAGGTAGTGTAGTGATGTATTGTGGGGAGATAGTGTAGTGATGTATTGTGGGTAGGTAATGTAGTGATGAAGTGTGGGTAGGTAGTGTAGTGATGTATTGTGGCGATTAGTGTAGTGATGTATTGTGGATAGGTAGTATAGTGATGTAGTGTAGTGATGTAGTGTGGGAAGGTAGTGTAGTGATGAAGTGTGGGGAGGTAGTGTAGTGATGAAGTGTGGATAGGTAGTATAGTGATGTAGTGTAGTGATATAGTGTGGGAAGGTAGTGTAGTGATGTAGTGTGGGTAGGTAGCGTAGTGATGTAGTGTGGAAAGGTAGTTTAGTGATGTAGTGTGGGTAGGTAGTGTAGTGATGTAGTGTGGGGAGGTAGTGTAGTGATGAAGTGAGTGTGGGTAGTGTAGTGATGTAGTGAGGGAAGGTAGTGTAGTCGATGACGAGTGAGGAGGTAGCGTAGTGATGAACTGTGGGGAGGTAGTATAGTGATGTAGTGTGAGGAGGTAGCGTATTGATGAAGCGTGGGGAGGTAGTATAGTGATGTAGTGTGAGGAGGTAGTGTAGTGATGTAGTGTGGGGAGATAGCGTAGTGATGTAGTGTGGATAAGTAGTGTAGTGATGAAGTGTGGGTTGGTAGTGTAGCTTTATAGTGTGAGGAGGTAACGTAGCGATGATGTTTGGGGAGGTAGTGTAGTGATGTATTGTGGGGAGGTAGTGTAGTGATGTAGTGTGGGTAGGTAGTGTAGTGATGTATTGTGGGGAGGTAGTGTAGTGATGTATTGTGCGGAGGTAGTGTAGTGATGAAGTGTGGGGAGGTAGTGTAGTGATGTAGTGTGGGGAGGTAGTGTAGTGATGTAGTGTGCGGAGGTAGTGTAGTGATGTATTGTGGGGAGGTAGTGTATTGATGTATTGTGGGGAGGTAGTGTAGTGATGAAGTGTGGGGAGGTAGTGTAGTCATGAAGTGTGGGGAGGTAGAGTAGTGATGTAGTGGGGGGAGGTCGTGTAGTGATGTAGTGTGGGGAGGTCGTGTAGTGATGTAGTGTGGGGAGGTCGTGTAGTGATGTATTGTGGGGAGGTAGTGTAGTGATGTAGTGTGGGGAGGTAGTGTAGTGATGTAGTGTGGGGAGGTAGTGTAGTGATGTATTGTGGGGAGGTAGTGTAGTGATGTAGTGTGGGGAGGTAGTGTAGTGATGAAGTGTGGGTAGGTAGTGTAGTGATGTAGTGTGGGTAGGTAGTGTAGTGATGTATTGTGGGGAGGTAGTGTAGTGATGTAGTGTGGGGAGGTAGTGTAGTGATGTATTGTGCGGAGGTAGTGTAGTGATGTATTGTGGGGAGGTAGAGTAGTGATGTATTGTGCGGAGGTAGTGTAGTGATGTATTGTGGGGAGGTAGTGTAGTGATGTATTGTGGGGAGGTAGTGTAGTGATGTATTGTGGGGAGGTAGTGTAGTGATGTATTGTGGGGAGGTAGTGTAGTGATGAAGTGTGGGTAGGTAATGTAGTGATGAAGTGTGGGTAGGTAGTGTAGTGATGTATTGTGGGGAGGTAGTGTAGTGATGAATTGTGGGTAGGTAATGTAGTGATGAAGTGTGGGTAGGTAGTGTAGTGATGTATTGTGGGGATTAGTGTAGTCATGTAGTGTGGATAGGTAGTATAGTGATGTAGTGTGGTGATGTAGTGTGGGAAGGTAGTGTAGTGATGTAGTGTGGGGGGGGTAGTGTAGTGATGTAGTGTAGTGATGTATTGTGGGGATTAGTGTAGTGATGTAGAGTGGATAGGTAGTATAGTGATGTAGTGTAGTGATGTAGTGTGGGAGGTAGTGTAGTGATGAAGTGTGGGGAGGTAGAGTAGTGATGAAGTGTGGGTAGGTAGTGTAGAGATGTAGTGTGGGTAGGTAGTGTAGTGATGTATTGTGGGGAGGTAGTGTAGTGATGTATTGTGGGGAGGTAGTGTAGTGATGAAGTGTGGGTAGGTAGTGTAGTGATGTATTGTGGGGAGGTAGTGTAGTGATGTATTGTGGGGAGATAGTGTAGTGATGTATTGTGGGGAGGTAGTGTAGTGATGAAGTGTGGGTAGGTAGTGTAGTGATGTATTGTGGGGATTAGTGTTGTGATGTATTGTGGATAGGTAGTATAGTGATGTAGTGTAGTGATGTAGTGTGGGAAGGTAGTGTAGTGATGAAGTGTGGGGAGGTAGTGTAGTAATGAAGTGTGGATAGGTAGTATAGTGATGTAGTGTAGTGATGTAGTGTGGGAAGGTAGTGTAGTGATGTAGTGTGGGTAGGTAGCGTAGTGATGTAGTGTGGAAAGGTAGTTTAGTGATGTAGTGTGGGTAGGTAGTGTAGTGATGTAGTGTGGGGAGGTAGTGTAGTGATGAAGTGAGTGTGGGTAGTGTAGTGATGTAGTGAGGGAAGGTAGTGTAGTCGATGACGAGTGAGGAGGTAGCGTAGTGATGAACTGTGGGGAGGTAGTATAGTGATGTAGTGTGAGGAGATAGCGTATTGATGAAGCGTGGGGAGGTAGTATGGTGATGTAGTGTGAGGAGGTAGTGTAGTGATGTAGTGTGGGGAGATAGCGTAGTGATGTAGTGTGGATAAATAGTGTAGTGATGAAGTGTGGGATGGTAGTGTAGCTTTATAGTGTGAGGAGGTAACGTAGCGATGACGTTTGGGGAGGTAGTGTAGTGATGTATTGTGGGGAGGTAGTGTAGTGATGTAGTGTGGGGAGGTAGTGTAGTGATGTATTGTGGGGAGGTAGTGTAGTGATGTATTGTGCGGAGGTAGTGTAGTGATGAAGTGTGGGGAGGTAGTGTAGTGATGTAGTGTGGGGAGGTAGTGTAGTGATGTATTGTGTGGAGCTGGTGTAGTGATGTAGTGTGAGGAGGTAGTGTAGTGATGAAGTGTGGGTAGGTAGTGTAGTGATGTAGTGTGAGGAGGTAGTGTAGTGATGTAGTGTGAGGAGGTAGTGTAGTGATGAAGTGTGGGTAGGTAATGTAGTGATGTAGTGTGGGTAGGTAGTGTAGTGATGTATTGTGGGGATTAGTATAGTGATGTAATGTGGATAGGTAGTATAGTGATGTAGTGTAGTGATGTAGTGTGGGAAGGTAGTGTATTGATGAAGTGTGGGGAGGTAGTGTAGTGATGAAGTGTGGGTAGGTAGTGTAGTGATGTAGTGTGGAGAGGTAGTGTAGTGATGAAGTGTGGGAAGGTAGTGTAGTAATGTATTGTGGGAAGGTAGTGTAGTGATGTAGTGTGGGTAGGTAGTGTAGTGATGTATTGTGGGGAGGTAGTGTAGTGATGTAGTGTGGGGAGGTAGTGTAGTGATGAAGTGTGGGTAGGTAATGTAGTGATGTATTGTGGGGAGGTAGTGTAGTGATGAAGTGTGGGAAGGTAGTGTAGTGATGTAGTGTGGGAAGGTAGTGTAGTGATGTATTGTGGGGAGGTAGTGTAGTGATGTATTGTGGGGAGGTAGTGTAGTGATGTATTGTGGGGAGGTAGTGTAGTGATGAAGTGTGGGGAGGTAGTGTAGTGATGTATTGTGCGGAGGTAGTGTAGTGATGAAGTGTGGGGAGGTAGTGTAGTGATGTAGTGTGGGGAGGTAGTGTAGTGATGTATTGTGTGGAGGTAGTGTAGTGATGTAGTGTGAGGAGGTAGTGTAGTGATTGAGTGTGAGGAGGTAGTGTAGTGATGAAGTGTGGATAGGTAATGTAGTGATGTAGTGTGGGTAGGTAGTGTAGTGATGTATTGTGGGGATTAGTGTAGTCATGTAGTGTGGATAGGTAGTATAGTGATGTAGTGTGGTGATGTAGTGTGGGAAGGTAGTGTAGTGATGTAGTGTGGGGGGGTAGTGTAGTGATTTAGTGTAGTGATGTATTGTGGGGATTAGTGTAGTGATGTAGAGTGGATAGGTAGTATAGTGATGTAGTGTAGTGATGTAGTGTGGGAGGTAGTGTAGTGATGAAGTGTGGGGAGGTAGTGTAGTGATGAAGTGTGGGTAGGTAGTGTAGTGATGTAGTGTGGGTAGGTAGTGTTGTGATGTATTGTGGGGAGGTAGTGTAGTGATGAAGTGTGGGTAGGTAGTGTAGTGATGTATTGTGGGGAGGTAGTGTAGTGATGTATTGTGGGGAGGTAGTGTAGTGATGTATTGTGGGGAGATAGTGTAGTGATGTATTGTGGGGAGGTAGTGTAGTGATGAAGTGTGGGTAGGTAGTGTAGTGATGTATTGTGGGGATTAGTGTAGTGATGTATTGTGGATAGGTAGTATAGTGATGTAGTGTAGTGATGTAGTGTGGGAAGGTAGTGTAGTGATGAAGTGTGGGGAGGTAGTGTAGTGATGAAGTGTGGATAGGTAGTATAGTGATGTAGTGTAGTGATGTAGTGTGGGGAGGTAGTGTAGTGATGTAGTGTGGGTAGGTAGTGTAGTGATGTAGTGTGGGGAGGTAGTGTAGTGATGAAGTGAGTGTGGGTAGTGTAGTGATGTAGTGAGGGAAGGTAGTGTAGTCGATGACGAGTGATTAGGTAGCGTAGTGATGAACTGTGGGGAGGTAGTATAGTGATGTAGTGTGAGGAGGTAGCGTATTGATGAAGCGTGGGGAGGTAGTATAGTGATGTAGTGTGAGGAGGTAGTGTAGTGATGTAGTGTGGGGAGATAGCGTAGTGATGTAGTGTGGATAAGTAGTGTAGTGATGAAGTGTGGGTTGGTAGTGTAGCTTTATAGTGTGAGGAGGTAACGTAGCGATGACGTTTGGGGAGGTAGTGTAGTGATGTATTGTGGGGAGGTAGTGTAGTGATGTAGTGTGGGGAGGTAGTGTTTTGATGTATTGTGGGGAGGTAGTGTAGTGATGTATTGTGCGGAGGTAGTGTAGTGATGAAGTGTGGGGAGGTAGTGTAGTGATGTAGTGTGGGGAGGTAGTGTAGTGTTGTATTGTGTGGAGCTGGTGTAGTGATGTAGTGTGAGGAGGTAGTGTAGTGATGAAGTGTGGGTAGGTAGTGTAGTGATGTAGTGTGAGGAGGTAGTGTAGTGAAATAGTGTGAGGAGGTAGTGTAGTGATGAAGTGTGGGTAGGTAATGTAGTGATGTAGTGTGGGTAGGTAATGTAGTGATGTATTGTGGGGATTAGTGTAGTGATGTAGTGTGGGAAGGTAGTGTATTGATGACGTGTGGGTAGGTAGTGTAGTGATGAAGTGTGGGGAGGTAGTGTAGTGATGAAGTGTGGGAAGGTAGTGTAGTGATGTATTGTGGGTAGGTAGTGTAGTGATGTAGTGTGGGTAGGTAGTGTAGTGATGTAGTGTGGGGAGGTAGTGTAGTGATGAAGTGTGGGTAGGTAATGTAGTGATGTATTGTGGGGAGGTAGTGTAGTGATGAAGTGTGGGAAGGTAGTGTAGTGATGTAGTGTGGGAAGGTAGTGTAGTGATGTATTGTGGGGAGGTAGTGTAGTGATGTATTGTGGGGAGGTAGTGTAGTGATGAAGTGTGGGGAGGTAGTGTAGTGATGTATTGTGCGGAGGTAGTGTAGTGATGAAGTGTGGGGAGGTAGTGTTGTGATGTAGTGTGGGGAGGTAGTGTAGTGATGTATTGTGTGGAGGTAGTGTAGTGATGTAGTGTGAGGAGGTAGTGTAGTGACGGAGTGTGAGGAGGTAGTGTAGTGATGAAGTGTGGGTAGGTAATGTAGTGATGTAGTGTGGGTAGGTAGTGTAGTGATGTATTGTGGGGATTAGTGTAGTGATGTAGTGTGGATAGGTAGTATAGTGATGTAGTGTAGTGATGTAGTGTGGGAAGGTAGTGTATTGATGAAGTGTGGGAAGGTAGTGTAGTGATGTATTGTGGGTAGGTAGTGTAGTGATGTAGTGTGGGTAGGTAGTGTACTGATGTAGTGTGGGGAGGTAGTGTAGTGATGTAGTGTGGGGAGGTAGTGTAGTGATGAAGTGTGGGTAGGTAATGTAGTGATGTATTGTGGGGAGGTAGTGTAGTGATGAAGTGTGGGAAGGTAGTGTAGTGATGTAGTGTGGGAAGGTAGTGTAGTGATGTATTGTGGGGAGGTAGTGTAGTGATGTATTGTGGGGAGGTAGTGTAGTGATGTATTGTGGGGATTAGTGTAGTGATGAAGTGTGGGGAGGTAGTGTAGTGATGTATTGTGCGGAGGTAGTGTAGTGATGAAGTGTGGGGAGGTAGTGTAGTGATGTAGTGTGGGGAGGTAGCGTAGTGATGTATTGTGTGGAGGTAGTGTAGTGATGTAGTGTGAGGAGGTAGTGTAGTGACGGAGTGTGAGGAGGTAGTGTAGTGATGAAGTGTGGGTAGGTAATGTAGTGATGTAGTGTGGGTAGGTAGTGTAGTGATGTATTGTGGGGATTAGTGTAGTGATGTAGTGTGGATAGGTAGTATAGTGATGTAGTGTAGTGATGTAGTGTGGGAAGGTAGTGTATTGATGAAGTGTGGGGAGGTAGTGTAGTGATGAATTGTGGGTAGGTAGTGTAGTGATGTAGTGTGGGGAGGTAGTGTAGTGATGAAGTGTGGGAAGGTAGTGTAGTGATGTAGTGTGGGTAGGTAGTGTAGTGATGTATTGTGGGGAGGTAGTGTAGTGATGTAGTGTGGGGAGTTAGTGTAGTGATGTAGTGTGGGGAGGTAGTGTAGTGATGTAGTGTGCGGAGGTAGTGTAGTGATGTAGTGTGGGGAGGTAGTGTAGTGATGCAGTGTGGGGAGGTAGTGTAGTGATGAAGTGTGGGTAGGTAGTGTAGTGATGTTGTGTGGGAAGGTAGTGTAGTGATGTATTGTGGGGAGGTAGTGTAGTGATGTATTGTGGGGAGGTAGTGTAGTGATGAAGTGTGGGTAGATAATGTAGTGTTGTAATGTGGGGAGGTAGTGTAGGGATGTAGTGTGCGGAGGTAGTGTAGTGGTGTAGTGTGGGAAGGTAGTGTAGTGATGTAGTGTGGGAAGGTAGTGTAGTGATGTATTGTGGGGAGGTAGTGTAGTGATGTATTGTGGGGAGGTAGTGTAGTGATGAAGTGTGGGTAGGTAATGTAGTGATGTATTGTGGGGAGGTAGTGTAGTGATGAAGCGTGGGTAGGTAGTGCAGTGATGTATTGTGGGGAGGTAGTGTAGTGATGTAGTGTGGGGAGTTAGTGTAGTGATGTAGTGTGCGGAGGTAGTGTAGTGATGTAGTGTGGGGAGGTATTGTAATGATGTAGTGTGCGAAGGTAGTGTAGGGATGTAGAGTGGGGAGGTAGTGTAGTGATGTAGTGTGGATAGGTAGCGTAGTGATGTAGTTTGGGGAGGTAGTGTTGGGATGTAGTGTTGATAGGTAGTGTAGTGATGTAGTTTGCGGAGGTAGTGTAGTGATGTAGTTTGGGGAGGTAGTGTAGTGATGTAGTGTGGGAAGGTAGTGTGCGGAGGTAGTGTATTGATGAAGTGAGTGTGGGTAGATACTGTAATGTGAGGAGGTTGTGTAGTGATGACGTACTGTATGAGGAGGTAGTGTAGTCATGGAGTGTGGGTAGGTAGTATAGTGATGCAGTATGGGGAGGTAGTGTAGTGATTAGAGATGAGCAGAATCTGAACCGCTCCGAACATAGGCGATCCGAGTTCACCCGAACCATGTTCGAGTGTTCCCCGCCTGACTTGGATCCCAGTTCGGGGCCGAACGGCGGCCGCCTGATGTCAGATTCTCGCTAGAAAATCCGACATCAGGGCTTCGAGTGTAGGGCAGAACGCTGTGATAGCGACCTGCCCTACACAGAACAAACACATAGCCGCCAGCGGCAGCTGTGTGTTTGTTACAGCAGCCAATGAGAGTCACACAGACTCTCATTGGCTGCTGCACGCAGTGAGCCGGCTGGAGCTCAGTCAGGAGCTCCGTCTTCCGGCTCCCTCCTCGTCGCGTAGCAGCAGAGTGGACGGCGGCTGGAGCGGGGATACAGGTACCGTTTTTTTTTTTTGTTTTTTTTTATGTGTGTAAGGGGGCCTGCTACTGGGGGGGCATACTACTGGGGGCCTGCTAATGGGGATATACTACTGGGGGGGCATACTACTGGGGGCCTGCTAATGGGGATATACTACTGGGGGCCTGCTAATGGGGGGCATACTACTGGGGGGCATACTACTGGGGGGCCTGCTAATGGGGGGCATACTACTGGGGGGGCATACTACTGGGGGCCTGCTTATGGAGTCATACTACTGGGGGGGCATACTACTGGGGGCCTGCTAATGGGGGGCATACTACTGGGGGGGCATACTACTGGGGGCCATCTAATGGGGTGCATACTACTGGGGGGCCTGCTAATGGGGGGAATACTACTGGGGGGCATACTACTTGGGGCCTGCTTATCAGGGCATACTACTGGGGGGGCATACTAATGGGGGCCTGCTAATGGGGTGCATACTACTGAGGGGGCATACTACTGGGGGGCCTGCTAATGCGGGGCATACTACTGGGGGAGCATACTACTACTGGGGGCTCTGCATAGGGGCCCTACTACTAAGTGGACTGCATAGGGGGCACCACTACTGGGGGCATTGTGTAAGGGGCACCACTGCTGGTAGCATTGTGTAAGGGACACCGCTACTGTGGGCATTGTGTAAAAGGGGCACTACTGTGGGCATTGTGTAAAAGGGTCACTACTGTGGGCATTGTGTAAAAGGGGCACTACTGTGTGTCGTAACATAAATAAGAGACACTACTTTATGGTGTAATGTGAATCAGGCCCTATGTGCGGTGTAATGTGAATAAAATTGTGCACTGTGACTCCTTGGGCCGTAGCCCACTTTGTAAACAAGTACTATGATTCTGCTGGCCGTACCCCACTGGGTGGGTGCACTACTTTTCATTTCTGCCACTGCTGTGTGGCAATGTGTCATAGATGTGCTTTATACTGTGGTGTCTGTGCCGCTGCGGCGCTGCTTTGTCGCTTAGTAACCAGTCAGCTCACTGCAACCTTTGGCCAATAATGGTGAAAACAATATTATAAGCTGTGATATGGTCTAAATTGACTGGAAATTAATGTTATTGAGGTAAATAATACTTTAGGAAGAACAAAAATACCAATTTATGTGATTTTAGCTTTTTTTGTCAATTTTTGCAAAAAAATCCAAATCAAGTCACCGCAGTTTGGCAAATCCAAATCCAAATCCAAATCCGGACGACAAATTAGAACCAAATCCAAATCCAAATGCGGCAAAAATGGTCCTGCGCACATCCCTAGTAGTGATGTAGTGTGGGGAGGTAGTGTAGTGATGTAGTGTGCGGAGGTAGTGTAGTGATGTAGTGTGGGGAGGTAGTGTAGTGATGAAGTGTGGGTAGGTAGTGTAGTGATGTAGTGTGGGGAGGTAGTGTAGTGATGTATTGTGGGGAGGTAGTGTAGTGATGAAGTGTGGGTAGGTAGTGTAGTGATGTAGTGTGGGGAGGTAGTGTAGTGATGTAGTGTGGGGAGGTAGTGTAGTGATGAAGTGTGGGTAGGTAGTGTAGTGATGTATTGTGGGGAGGTAGTGTAGTGATGTATTGTGGGGAGGTAGTGTAGTGATGCAGTGTGGGGAGGTAGTGTAGTGATGTATTGTGCGGAGGTAGTGTAGTGATTAAGTGTGGGTAAGTAGTGTAGTGATGTAGTGTGGGTCCGGTAGTGTAGTGATGACGTGTGGGTAGGTAGTGTTGTGATGTAGTGTGCGGAGGTAGTGTAGTTATGAAGTGTGGGTAGGTAGTGTAGTGATGTAGTGTAGGGAAGCAGTGTAGTGATGTAGTGTGGGTCCGGTAGTGTAGTGATGACGTGTGGGTTGGTAGTGTAGTGATGTAGTGCGGGTATGTAGTGTTGTAATTAGGGGTGAGCGGGTTCGGATTTCTGAAATCCGAACCCCCCCGAGCCCCCCCGATCCGAGTCCGATCCGAGTCAGGCTCGACTTTTCCCGCCTGACTCGGATCTGAAATCGAGGCAAAACGTCATCATCCCGCCTTCCGAGTCTCGCGGGTTTTGGATCCTATATAAGGTACCCGCGTCGGCGCCATTTTCTCACTCGGCTGTGGACAGTGAAGAGGGAGGGTGGGAGTTAGGGCTGTGTAGTGTAGTGTAGTGTAGTGTAGTGTAGTGCTGCTGTTGTCCACTACTTCAAAGTCCATAGGGGCTGGCTGTGTTGTGCTGTGCTGCTGTTGTTAATAGGGGCTGTGTCCACTACTTCAAAGTCCATAGGGGCTGGCTGGACTGTGTTGTGCAGTCAGTTCTCCATAGGGGCTGTGTCCACTCCAAAGTCCTGTGCAGTGTCCCAGTCCTAAAGGAGTGCTGTAGTGTTGTCCAGGGGGTGCTCTGTCCATCAGGGGTGCTCCCCCCAAGTGCTAAAAAAATAATATATTTTCTGTGTTTGTGAATTGTGTGCGCAGTAGCCGCACGTGCATCAACAAAGTAGTGCCAAGCGTGCGCCTGTGTCATAAGTAAAGGGCCGGCTGGCTTGACCGTTAAAGGGTGCTGTAACCCCCGAAAGTACACTCCAGTCCAAACCAAAAAAAAATTATTTTCTGTGTTTGTGAATTGTGTGCGCAGTAGCCGCACGTGCATCAACAAAGTAGTGCCAAGCGTGCGCCTGTGTCATAAGTAAAGGGCCGGCTGGCTTGACCGTTAAGGGTGCTGTAACCCCCGAAAGTACACTCCAGTCCAAACCAAAAAAAAAATTATTTTCTGTGTTTGTGAATTGTGTGCGCAGTAGCCGCACGTGCATCAACAAAGTAGTGCCAAGCGTGCGCCTGTGTCATAAGTAAAGGGCCGACTGGCTTGACCGTTAAGGGTGCTGTAACCCCCGAAAGTACACTCCAGTCCAAACCAAAAAAAAAATTATTTTCTGTGTTTGTGAATTGTGTGCGCAGTAGCCGCACATGCATCAACAAAGTAGTGCCAAGCGTGCACCTGTGTCATAAGTAAAGGGCCGGCTGGCTTGACCGTTAAGGGTGCTGTAACCCCCGAAAGTACACTCCAGTCCAAACCAAAAAAAAAATTATTTTCTGTGTTTGTGAATTGTGTGCGCAGTAGCCGCACGTGCATCAACAAAGTAGTGCCAAGCGTGCGCCTGTGTCATAAGTAAAGGGCCGGCTGGCTTGACCGTTAAGGGTGCTGTAACCCCCGAAAGTACACTCCAGTCCAAACCAAAAAAAAATTATTTTCTGTGTTTGTGAATTGTGTGCGCAGTAGCCGCACGTGCATCAACAAAGTAGTGCCAAGCGTGCGCCTGTGTCATAAGTAAAGGGCCGGCTGGCTTGACCGTTAAGGGTGCTGTAACCCCCGAAAGTACACTCCAGTCCAAACCAAAAAAAAAAATATTTTCTGTGTTTGTGAATTGTGTGCGCAGTAGCCGCACGTGCATCAACAAAGTAGTGCCAAGCGTGCACCTGTGTCATAAGTAAAGGGCCGGCTGGCTTGACTGTTAAGGGTGCTGTAACCCCCGAAAGTACACTCCAGTCCAAACCAAAAAAAAAATTATTTTCTGTGTTTGTGAATTGTGTGCGCAGTAGCCGCACATGCATCAACAAAGTAGTGCCAAGCGTGCGCCTGTGTCATAAGTAAAGGGCCGGCTGGCTTGACCGTTAAAGGGTGCTGTAACCCCCAAAGTACACTCCAGTCCAAACCAAAAAAAAAATTATTTTCTGTGTTTGTGAATTGTGTGCGCAGTAGCCGCACGTGCATCAACAAAGTAGTGCCAAGCGTGCGCCTGTGTCATAAGTAAAGGGCCGGCTGGCTTGACCGTTAAAGGGTGCTGTAACCCCCGAAAGTACACTCCAGTCCAAACCAAAAAAAAATTATTTTCTGTGTTTGTGAATTGTGTGCGCAGTAGCCGCACGTGCATCAACAAAGTAGTGCCAAGCGTGCGCCTGTGTCATAAGTAAAGGGCCGGCTGGCTTGACCGTTAAGGGTGCTGTAACCCCCGAAAGTACACTCCAGTCCAAACCAAAAAAAAAATTATTTTCTGTGTTTGTGAATTGTGTGCGCAGTAGCCGCACGTGCATCAACAAAGTAGTGCCAAGCGTGCGCCTGTGTCATAAGTAAAGGGCCGGCTGGCTTGACCGTTAAAGGGTGCTGTAACCCCCGAAAGTACACTCCAGTCCAAACCAAAAAAAAATTATTTTCTGTGTTTGTGAATTGTGTGCGCAGTAGCCGCACGTGCATCAACAAAGTAGTGCCAAGCGTGCGCCTGTGTCATAAGTAAAGGGCCGGCTGGCTTGACCGTTAAAGGGTGCTGTAACCCACAAAGTACACTCCAGTCCAAACCCAAAAAAAAATTATTTTCTGTGTTTAGCCGCACGTATATATCAAATCGATATAACATAAATGGAGGACCAAACTTTCTCCGATAAAAATAAAATAGAGAAAGATCAAGAACCACTTCCTCCTAGTGCTGAAGCTGCTGCCACTAGTCATGACATAGACGATAACATGCCATCAACGTCGTCTGCCAAGGCCGATGCCCAATGTCATAGTAGAGGGCACATACAATCCCAAATGGCAAAGTTCAGGAAAATGACCTTGAAAAAGACATTTAAATCAGCTGAAGAGAAACGTAAACTTGCCAATATGCCATTTACGACACGGAGTGGCAAGGAACGGCTAAGGTCGATCCCTAGTATGTTCATGACTAGTGGTTCAGCTTCACATGACGATGGAAGCCCTCCTCCCACTAAAAAAATCAAAAGAGTTAAGCTGGCAAAAGCACAGCGAAGAACTGTGCTTTCTAAGAAGATATCACAAATCCCCAAGGAAAGTCCAAGTGTGGTGGTGGTTGCGATGCCTGACCTTCCCAGCACTGGACGGGAAGAGGTGGCTCTTTCCACCATTTGCACGCCCCCTGCAAGTGCTGAAAGGAGCACCCACAGTCCACTTGCTGATATGCAAATTGAAGATGTCACTGTTGAAGTACAACAGGATGAGGATACTGGTGTAGCTGGCGCTGAGGAGGAAGTTGGCGAGGAGGATTCTGATGGTGATGTGGTTTGTTTAAATCAGGCTCCGGGGGAGACAGTTGTTGTCCGTGGGATGAAAAAGCCCATCACGGTCATGCCTGGGCAGAAGACCAAACATTCCACCTCTTTGGTCTGGCAATATTTCTATCCAAATCCGGACAACTGTCTTGCCATATGTACCATATGTAAAGGTGAAATAAGTAGGGGTAGGGACGTCAACCACCTAGGAACATCCTCCCTTATACGGCACCTGCAGCGCGTTCATAAAAAGTTACTGTCAAGTTCAGAAACTTTGGCTAAGACCGTAAGCAGTCCAGGGACACCTAAATCCCGTTGTCCTGTTGTATCCAAGCGCCTGCAAACCACACCGTCAACTCCCTCCTCGTCAATTTCCTCCTTAGTCAGGATCGGAAGTAGTCCTGCAGGCCATGTCACTGGCATGACTGACTCTCCTATCCGGGATTCCTCTGGAGGATCCTGCATTGCTACGCCTACTGCTGCCGCTGCTGCTGTTGCTGCTGCTGGGAGTCGTTCATCATCCCAGAGAGGAAGTAGGAACACCACTACTTTTACTAAACAATTGACCCTCCAACAGTCCTTAGCGAGGAGGATGAAGTACGACAGCAGTCATCCTGAAGCAAAACGTATAACTGAGGCCTTGACTGCTATGTTGGTGTTAGACGTGCGTCCGGTATCCGCCATTAGTGCAGTGGGATTTAGACAATTGATGGAGGTAGTGTGTCCCCGGTTCCAAATCCCGTCTAGATTCCACTTCACTAGGCAGGCGATACCGAGACTGTACAGAAACGTCAGAAAAAGTGTCCTCAGTGTCCTGAAAAATGCCGTTGTACACAATGTCCACTTAACCACGGACATGTGGACAAGTGGAACAGGGCAGACTAAGGACTATATGACTGTGACAGCCCACTGGGTAGATGTATCACCTTACGCAGCAACAGCAGCAGCGTCACCAGTAGCAGCATCTCAGAAACGCCAGCTCGTTACAAGGCAGGCTACGCTGTGTATCACCGGTTTCAGTAAGAGGCACACCGCCGACAACCTCTTAGAGAAACTGAGGGAAATCATCGCCCAGTGGCTTACCCCACTTAGACTCTCCTGGGGATTTGTGATATCTGACAACGCCACCAATATTGTGCGGGCATTACATCTGGGCAAATTCCAGCACGTCCCATGTTTTGCTCACACAATAAACTTGGTGGTGCAGAATTTTCTGAAAAGCGACAGGGGCGTGCAGGAGACGCTTTGGGTGGCCCGAAAAATTTCTGGCCACTTTCGCCATTCAGCGACTGCGTGCCGAAGACTGGAGCGCCAGCAAACACTCTTGAACCTGCCCCGCCATCACCTGAAGCAAGAGGTTGTGACGCGGTGGAACTCAACCCTCTATATGCTTCAGAGGATGGAGGAGCAGCAAAAGGCCATACAAGCCTATACATCCACCTATGACATAGGCAAAGGAGGGGGTATGCACCTGACTCAAGCGCAGTGGAGAATGATTTCCGTGTTGTGCAAGGTTCTCCAGCCCTTCGAACTTGCCACACGTGAAGTCAGTTCAGACACAGCCAGCTTGAGTCAGGTCATTCCCCTCATCAGGCTTTTGCAGAAGCAGCTGGAGAAAGTGAAGGAGGAGCTAAGACGGAGCGATTCCGCTCGGCATGTGGGACTTGTGGATGAAGCCCTTCATTCGCTTTGCCAGGATTCCAGGGTGGTCAATCTGTTGAAATCAGACCACTACATTTTGGCCACCGTGCTTGATCCTAGGTTTAAAGCCTATGTGGTGTCTCTCTTTCCGGCCGACACAAGCCTGCAGAGGTGCAAAGACCTGCTGGTGAACACACTGTCAGCTGAAGCGGAACGTGACACGTCAACGGCTCCTTCTTCATTTTCTCCCGCAACTGGGGCTGCCAGGAAAAAACTTAGGTATCCTAAGCAACCCGCTGGCGGTGATGCAGGGCAGGCAGGACCAAGTTTGGACATCTGGTCCGGACTGAAGGACCTGGCAACAATTTCTGACATGTCTACTGTCACTGCATATGATACTGTCACCATTGACAGAATGGTGGAGGATTACATCGGTGACAGCATCCAAGTAGGCATGTCAGACAGTCCATACCTGTACTGGCAGGAAAAAGAGGCAATTTGGAGGCCCCTGTACAAGCTGGCTCTATTTTACCTGAGTTGCCCCCCCTCCAGTGTGTACTCTGAAAGAGTGTTTAGTGCAGCCGGGAACCTTGTCAGCGAAAGGCGTAGGAGCTTGCTTCCACAGAATGTGGAGAAGATGATGTTCATCAAAATGAATTATCAGCTCTTCCAGGGAGACCAGCCTCCAGAAGGTACAGAGGGACCTGTGGTGGTGGATTCAAGTGGGGACGAGTTAATACTTTGTGAGGATGAGGATGTACACACTGAAGAGGGTGAGGAATCGGTGGATGAGGAGGATGAGGATGACATCTTGCCTCCGTAGAGCCAGTTTGTGCAGGGACACATTAATTGCCAGCTTGTTTTGTGGGGGCCCAAACGAACCAATCATTTCAGCCACAGTTGTGTGGCAGACCCTGGCGCTGAAATGATTGATTTGTTAAAGTGTGCATGTCCTGTTTATACAACATAAGGGTGGGTGGGAGGGCCCAAGGACAATTCCATCTTGCACTTCTTTTTTTTCTTTGCATTATGTACAGTTTGGGGCCTAGTTTTTCTAACTGCCATCCTGTCTGCCACTGCAGTGTCACTCCTAGATGGGTCACGTGTTTGTGCCGCCCACTCGTGTCGCTTAGCATAGTCATCCAGCTACCTCGGTGCAACCTTTTGGACATGAAAACACTATTGTGAGGTGTGAGGTGTTCAGAATAGACTGGAAATGAGTGGAAATTAAGGTTATTGAGGTTAATAATAGCATAGGAGCAGAGAAACCAACAAATTCTGTGATTTTAGCTGTTTTTATGCTTTTTAAAAAAAAAATACAGATCCAAAACACAAAACCCAGAACCCAAAACACGGAAGGGTGGTTTTGGCAAAACAAATCCAGATCCAAAACACGAAGAAAGATCCAGATCCAAAACCAAAACACAAAACACGAAAAGTGGCCGGTGCACACCCCTAGTTGTAATGCAGTGTAGTGATGAAGTGTGTGTAAGTAGTGTTGGGATGTAGTGTGGATATGTAGTGTAGTGATGTATTGTGGGGGGGTAGTGTAGTGATGTAGTGTGGGGAGGTAGTGTTGTAGTGTGGGTTCGGTAGTGTAGTGCTGACGTGTGTGTAGTTAGTCTTGTGATGTAGTGTAGTGATGAAGTGTGTATAAGTAGTGTAGTGATGACGTGTGTGTAGTTAGTCTTGTGATGTAGTGTAGTGATGAAGTGTGTATAAGTAGTGTAGTGATGAAGTGTGTGTAAGTAGTGTTGTGATGTAGTGTGGGTCCGGTAGTGTAGTGATGACGTGTGTATAAGTAGTGTAGTGATGACGTGTGTGTAGTTAGTCTTGTGATGTAGTGTAGTGATAAAGTATGTATAAGTAGTGTTGTGATGTAGTGTGGATATGTAGTGTAGTGATGTAGTGTGGGGAGGTAGTGCAGTGATGTAGTGTGGGGAGTTGTGTGCAGAGGTAGTTTAGTGATGTAGTGTGGAGAGGTAGTGCAGTGATGTAGTGTGGGGAGGTAGTTTAATGATGTAGTGCAGTGATGTAGTGTGGATAGGTAGTGTACTGATGTGTGGGTAGGTAGTGCAGTGATGTAGTGTGGGTAGGTAGTGTAGTGATGTAGTGTGGATAGGTAGTGCAGTGATGTAGTGTGGGTTGGTAGTGCAGTGATTTAGTGTGGATAGGTAGTGTAGTGATGTAGTGTGGGGAGGTAGTGCAGTGATGTAGTGTGGATAGGTAGTGTAGTGATGTAGTGTGGGGGGGTAGTGTAGTGATGTAGTGTGGGGAGGTAGTGTAGTGATGTAGTGCAGTGATGTAGTGTGGATAGGTAGTATAGTGATGTAGTGTAGCGATGTAGTGTGGGAAGGTAGTGTAGTGATGTAGTGTGGGGAGGTAGTGTAGTGATGTAGTCTGGATAGGTCATGCTTGCCGACATTTGGCTCCCTCCTTCCGTGAGGGAGCTGTCGGGCTTACAGGGCTGGGGGCGTGACATGGCCAAAGGGGGCGGGGCCCGGCACATGACGCAGCATTGGGGGCGGAGCATGGGGGCGTGACAGCGCGATCGCGTCATCGTGGCTCCGCCCCCTCTTCACAATGCCGTCATTAATGGCAATGTGCACCGGGGGCGGAGCCACAATGACGCGATTCAGCGCCTGCTGCCGGGGTTTGTACCTAAAGGCACGGGGGGGTGCGGGCACATCGCCGGGGGCCGGGAGGATTGCCTGCCTTCCCGGGAGGTCGGGAGCGGCACCCGATTTTCGGGAGGCTCCCGACCAAATCGGGAGGGTAGGCAAGTATGGGATAGGTAATGTAGTGATGTAGTGTGGGGAGGTAGTGCAGTGATGTATTGTGGGGGGTAGTGTAGTGATGTAAAATTAATAAAAACAGCTACAATCATGTAACTTGGACCTTTTTACCTGCAATCCAAATTCCATTGTTAAAACAAAAGCCCTCATTCAGAGCCGTACGCTCAGAGCAGAGCGCATGCTCTGAATGAGGGCCGTCCTCCATAATTATGGAGCGTCCTCCTGGACGCTCGTATAGCTGTGGGTCACCACCCACAGCCTATACGAGCGTGCAGGTTGATGGCCGTGATGGTCTTGACCATCGCGACCATCGCCACTGCGAGCCGGAGCCTGCGATTGAGTTTTTCAACCGCAAGGCCCGGAGTGATTTTGGCTCTATCAGAGCCAAAATCACTCCCACTGACATCACTAGTGATGTCAGTGGGCCGGCTTCTGACGGTAGGCGTTCCCTTGGGAATGCCCCCATCAGGGAGGCACGCCCCCGGCGCGCCCACCAAAGGGGGCATGCTGACAATCAACATCGACAGCATGCCCCCTTTGATCAGACACAACGAGCGAAGGAAAGTCCTTCGCTCGTCGCGTCTGGCGCATGCGCACGACGGAGCTCCCGCCGACGTGCGCATGCGCAGTGCACAACATCGACCCACTTGCGAGCGGACAGCCGCTTGCGAGTGGGTCTGAATCAGGCCCAAAGTTCCGAACTTACAACCGACCCCAGCCGGGACTCTGGCCCTGATTCAGAGCCGGATGCTCTGACAGAGCGCTCGCTCTGAATCAGGGCCATCCTTCTTAATTTTTAGAGTGGCCTCCTGGCCGCTCATATAGCTGTGGGTGACCACCCACAGCTATAGCGAGCGGCCATGAAGATGGTCACGATGGTCAATACCATCGCGACCATCGGGCTTGCGACGAGACCCTTGTGGTAGAGTCTCGTTGCCGCAAGCCCTGGAGTGCTTTCGGCTCTATCAGAGCCGAAGGCACTCCCACTGACATCACTCGTGATGTCAGTGGGGCCGGCCCCAGACGGAAGGCGTTCCCATGGGAACGCCTCCGTCTGGGCAGGCACGCCAACCAAAGGGGGCGTGCTGTCACTCAACATCGACAGCACGCCATCTTTGGTGCGAGACCCGGAGCGACGGTTTGCCCATCGCTATCCGGGTCTCGCGCACGTGCACGACGGAGCCGCCTCCGTCGTGCGCATGCGCACTAGGCCAACATCGACCTGCTTGCGAGCGCTCAGCGCTCGCGTGCGGGTCTGAATTAGGCCCTCTGTTCTACTTGGAACCCCAAAGTGATTCCGAACTATGACTTGATTCAGCTCTGAACCCTTACGTTCGGGAGTGTTCGTTTTTCTGGGGAACCGAACCGCACATCTCTAGCTATAATATTACTACATCTTCAAAGTGTTCCTAAAAATGTGCTTTCTTGCAAATGTAGAAATGAATTGTGCAAACGCGCACTATTGAAAGTAATGGGATGAGACTCGATCACCAGCACCTATGAAAAAAGTATTTTTGCGGTGCTAAAAATGTTGCAGGCAATAGAGGGGGTCCTGCACTTGGCTTGTACCGCCGATACCTGGAGAACTGCACAGTGGCGGAACTCCCGGGAGCCATGGAAACATTGGCCTCCGGGCGCCAGCTGTCAGGGGGGCACAGCAGCTATGCTAACCATCATGCCACTAATTGAGCTGGATTCACAGGTGGATGCTGATGTTTTTGTAGTTGAGCGATTATCGCGTGAGTCGATTTATCACGTTTCATTACCAACGGCTGTCGCAGCAAGGATTCTGGCACCACATTTACCTTAGCCTTTTGAGTCAATGATTTTACCCCTAGAGATTTAACGCCTGATTCAGGGTTGTACGCTATTCCGATGTTTATGCAGTTCAGTGATTATCAGTAAACTGCGCAACCATTTGAGTCGCACTGCACATGCGTCATGGACCATTACCTTCAGTGACAGTGACTATTTATTCGTAGTGTGATTGACAGTCAGAGAGCATTTGAGGGAGGTAACGGGAAGTGGCGGCACCGAACGCATGCGTGTCGCAACCATTTTGTGGGCGTGTCTTACCCTGCGACTGCGATCCAATACACAAGGGATCCATGGCTTTTTTGCATGAATATAGACTCACTCATGACAGCAACAATTACATGATCTGTAACATATGCTTCCAGGTGCGTATCTATAATGGGTGCAGGGTGCGCGGGGCACACGGGCCCCTGGGTCCAGGGGGGACCACACCACACACCCTGCACTCATATAGGGGTCTATTTACTAAGCAGTGTTAGGAGACAGAGTGAAAAGTGTTAAGGTGCCAGCCAATCAGCTCCTAACTGTAATTTTTCAAACACAGCCTGTGAGATGGCAGTTAGGAGCGGATTGGCTGGCACCTTATCTCCTTTCACTCTGTCTCCGAATGCTTAGTAAATAGACCCCTGAGTCTTATACTTACCTGCCCATAGTCTCCAGATTGCTGCTTTGCAGTGCCGGGCAACCACTGGGAAAATGGCGCCGGGCAACCATTAGGAAAATGGTGCCAGGCAACCACTGGGAAAATGCTGGCGGACATTTTTCCGGTGTCTCGCGCATGCGCAGTACTGCTGTCCCCAGGAAAATGGCAAGGGCACCATTTTCCTGGGGGGACCCGCGCATGTGCAGTAGATTTTGGCACTAAACCAGAATCTACTGGACCGCAGCACCCCCAGAGAGAGGAGGGGCTGGCACTGAGCCTGCACACGGGCCCCTTCCTCTCTTAAAAAGACCCTGTATCCTACGACTTTGTATGCAGATGCTGCGCCATTTTACGCCAATGCTTGGATTTGCAAAGCTGCAGGTGGGCGTCTCAATGCATCTCCTGGCAGCTGGATCGCGTCATCGTGTCTACGCACTCCGTTATACAGTGGCGAGAAAACAGGTATTATATAGCGGTGGCGGGGCTGTGATAACGCAATTGAGAGCGAACTGCGTGTTCCCCCTCGGACCAACCCACTTGAGTAAGTGGCTATCCGCAAGGGAGGTGCTTGCGGCTGAAGGGGGGCAGGGGAGGGCAGATGGAGCGGGGTGCAGGAGACTCCTGATTTTTCGGGAGCCTCCCGGGCCATTCTGCGAGAGCAGGCAAGTATGTTTCATCTCTCTCCACTTTATGTCTTTCCAAGGCTTAGTACATCTCTCCCTTTCCCTCTCATTTGAGCAAAAATAAGGGGACACTTATTGCTTGAAAGAAACTCTGGAGAGACAGTCCTTGGAACTCTTACTTCACCACAATGTAGGATGGGTTAAAATTAAAAGTAGATGCTTTAATAAAATCATGTGCAGGGGATTCTCTTATAACCATGGGGTAGGGGCCACCGGGAGGCTTGCCTGCCTTTCTGGGGGGCTGGGAGCGGCGCTCGTTATTCGGGAGGCTCCCAGCCAAATCAGGAGGGTAGGCAAGTATGAATAAAATGGGTGGGTGGAATTAATTTAGGTAGGTGGTTCTAACTTTACCCCTCTGAGCATCAGGTTGTCAGACAAGCATCTCTGAAACATCTGGCCTATAGCGGCTGCCAGCAGGGCTCCAAAGTGATGGGTACATCACCAGCCGTACTGCCACACAGATCGACCCCCAAACAGCTAACAGTTGTTAATTTTTCCAATTGCAGTGTAAAATGCTGCATAGGAAACCTGTACATTTTTATGTTCAAAGTGCACAGCAAAAATGTTGCATTTGCACTAGGGGTGAGCGAGCCCCCCCGATCCGAGGCCGATCCGAGTCAGGCTCGACTTTTCCCGTCTGACTCGGATCTGAAATCGAGGCAAAACATCATCATCCCGCCTTCCGGGTCTCGCGGGTTTTGGATCCTATATAAGGTACCCGCGTCGGCGCCATTTTCTCACTCGGCTGTGGACAGTGAAGAGGGAGGGTGGGAGTTAGGGCTGGCTGGGCTGTGTAGTGTAGTGTAGTGTAGTGCAGAGTAGTGTTGTGCTGCGTTGTGCTGCGGTTGTCCATAGGGGCTGTGTCCACTACTTCAAAGTCCATAGGGGCTGGCTGGACTGTGTTGTGCAGTCAGTTGTCCATAGGGGCTGTGTCCACTCCAAAGTCCTGTGCAGTGTCCCAGTCCTAAAGGGGTGCTGTAGTGTTGTCCAGGGGGTGCTCTGTCCGTCAGGGGTGCTCCCCCCAAGTGCTAAAAAAAAATATATTTTTTCTGTGTTTGTGAATTGTATGCGCTGTAGCCGCACGTGCATCAACAAAGTAGTGCCAAGCGTGCGCCTGTGTCATAAGTAAAGGGCCGGCTGGCTTGACCGTTAAATGGTGCTGTAACCCCCAAAGTACACTCCAAACCAAATAAAAAAATATTTTCTGTGTTTGTGAATTGTGTGCGCAGTAGCCGCACGTGCATCAACAAAGTACTGCCAAGCGTGCGCCTGTGTCATAAGTAAAGGGCCGGCTGGCTTGGCCGTTAAAGGGTGCTGTAACCCCCAAAGTACATTCCAAACCAAAAAAAAAAATATTTTCTGTGTTTGTGAATTGTGTGCGCAGTAGCCGCACGTGCATCAACAAAGTAGTGCCAAGCGTGCGCCTGTGTCATAAGTAAAGGGCCGGCTGGCTTGACCGTTAAAGGGTGCTGTAACCCCCAAAGTACACTCCAGTCCAAACCAAAAAAATAAATATTTTCTGTGTTTGTGAATTGTGTGCGCCATAGCTGCACGTGCATCAACAAAGTAGTGCCAAGCGTGCGCCTGTGTCATAAGTAAAGGGCCGGCTGGCTTGACCGTTAAAGGGTGCTGTAACCCCCAAAGTACACTCCAAACCAAATAAAAAAATATTTTCTGTGTTTGTGAATTGTGTGCACAGTAGCTGCACGTGCATCAACAAAGTAGTGCCAAGCATGCGCCTGTGTCCCATAAATAAAGGGCCGGCTGGATTGACCACTAAAGGGTGCTGTAACCCCCAAAGTACACTCCAAACCAAATAAAAAAATATTTTCTGTGTTTGTGAATTGTGTGGGCTGTAGCTGCACGTGCATCAACAAAGGAGCAGCGCCAAGCATGCGCCTGTGTCCCATAAGTAAAGGGCCGGCTGGCTCATTTCTTAAAGGGTGTTGTAACCCACAAAGTGCACTACTCTCCAGCAAAAATCAAAAAATATTTTCTGTGTTTGTGTGCGCCTTAGCCGCACGTATATATCAAAGGAATATAACATAAATGGAGGACCACACTTTCTCCGAATAAAAATAAAATAGGGAAAGATCAAGAACCACTTCCTCCTAGTGCTGAAGCTGCTGCCACTAGTCATGACATAGACGATAACATGCCATCAACGTCGTCTGCCAAGGCCGATGCCCAATGTCATAGTAGAGGGCACATACAATCCCAAATGACAAAGTTCAGGAAAATGACCTTAAAAAAACATTTAAATCATCTGAAGAGAAACGTAAACTTGCCAATATGCCATTTATGACACGGAGTGGAAGGAACGGCTAAGGTCTTTCCCTATGTTCATGACTAGTGGTTCAGCTTCACATGACGATGGAAGCCCTCCTCCCACTAAAAAAATCAAACGAGTTAAGCTGGCAAAAGCACAGCGAAGAACTGTGTGTTCTAAGAAGATATCACAAATCCCCAAGGAGTGTCCAAGTGTGGTGGCTGTTGCGATGCCTGACCTTCCCAGCACTGGACGGGAAGAGGTGGCTCTTTCCACCATTTGCACGCCCCCTGCAAGTGCTGAAAGGAGCACCCACAGTCCACTTGCTGATATGCAAATTGAAGATGTCACTGTTGAAGTACAACAGGATGAGGATACTGGTGTAGCTGGCACTGAGGAGGAAGTTGGCGAGGAGGATTCTGATGGTGATGTGGTTTGTTTAAATCAGGCTCCGGGGGAGACAGTTGTTGTCCGTGGGATGAAAAAGCCCATCACGGTCATGCCTGGGCAGAAGACCAAACATTCCACCTCTTTGGTCTGGCAATATTTCTATCCAAATCCGGACCACAACTGTCTTGCCATATGTACCATATGTAAAGGTGAAATAAGTAGGGGTAGGGACGTTAACCACCTAGGAACATCCTCCCTTATACGGCACCTGCAGCGCATTCATAAAAAGTTACTGTCAAGTTCAGAAACTTTGGCTAAGACCGTAAGCAGTCCAGGGACACCTAAATCCCTTTTTCCTGTTTTATCCAAGGAATCGGTGGATGAGGAGGATGAGGACGACATCTTGCCTCTGTAGAGCCAGTTTGTGCAGGGACACATTAATTGCCAGCTTGTTTTGTGGGGGCCCAAACTAACCAATCATTTCAGCCACAGTCATGTGGCAGACCCTGGCGCTGAAATTATTGGTTTGTTAAAGTGTGCATGTCCTGTTTATACAACATAAGGGGGGTGGGAGGGCCCAAGGACAATTCCATCTTGCACCTCTTTTTTTTCTTTGCAGTATGTACTGTTTGGGGCCTAGTTTTTCAAACTGCCATCCTGTCTGCCACTGCAGTGTCACTCCTAGATGGGCCACGTGTTTGTGCCGCCCACTCGTGTCGCTTAGCATAGTCATCCAGCTACCTTGGTGCAACCTTTTGGCCATAAAAACAATATTGTGAGGTGTGAGGTGTTCAGAATAGACTGGAAATGAGTGGAAATGAAGGTTATTGAGGTTAATAATAGCATAGGAGCAGAAAAACCCACACATTCTGTGATTTTAGCTGTTTTTATGCTTTTTTAAAAAAAAATACAGATCCAAAACACAAAACCCAGAACCCAAAACACGGAAGGGTGGTTTGGGCAAAACCAATAGAGATCCAAAACACGAAGAAAGATCCAGATCCAAAACCAAAACACAAAACACGAAAAGTGGCCGGTGCACACCCCTAATTTGCACCATATAAAATGAATCTACTTTGATTAGTAAACACGCTCTTATCATCTTCACCTCCACATTGATGCAGTATGAGATGCCACCACTAGGTGGGAGTCACAGCTCCTTGAGCAACATGAGAAATGTCACCAGATGCTTTTGTGTGAGGGGAAAAATACTGATTTAAGTGTTGCGGCTCTTGCATCTTATTTCAGCTGTTTACAAGTAACAATAGGTTTCCTCGATGTGTCAGAGAACATATGGGGAAGTCATTAGATCAAACAACACTTAATCATTTAATCTGCGCGGCGCATCACTGCAAACACTAAGCAGGAGTTGTTCTTGGAATATGTTTACGCTTAGTAAGATATGCGCTGAGCGGAGGAAAGATCTGTCACAATTTAAGGTAGCGGAATCCTGATTCAGCAGTTCATTTAATCTCTTAATGATCTTATGACAGCGGCATTTTGAGAGTTACATTAAAACTTGCTTCTCTAGTGGTTTTTAGAAGTAGACTGTGAGAATTAGGAGAGCACCTGTCTAAGTCTTCCATGAAGATCCGCGTTTGCTGTTGTGATTACTCAGCAGGGATGACTCTGGCTGGATGTGAGATACTGAATGTACCATAAATCTCTGCACCCTGTCTCCACTTTGCTTTTATTTCTGTAACATTCTATCCGGTTATAGGATAAGAGCTTAAAGCCTTCTGGTATCAAGCTGCTAAAATGCTGCAAACTACATCAGAAAAGTGCAACAGAGTCGCAATCTTTCTCTCTGTTGTCATCCCATGTCTTAGAAACTGGTTTGGATGAAGTTAATGCGTAAGCTAAAGATGGCTTCCGAGTTTCCCCAGCAGGGCTTCTCAAAGAAGCCCTGCACGCTGCGTGCTGGCAGGAGTGGGACAGTAGATTGTAAATTATAAGGTTAGTAGAGGCTATAGTGTATGCATTTGGTGCCTGGGACTTAGCTCCGCAACAGTTGGTAACTGTAACATAACATAACACAGGTTACCTACTGTAAGCCTGTCCAAACAACAATAGCATGGAGTTGGCTCTCAACGTCTCCTCTGAGGAAGACCATACGCTGCTCCTCCCCTGCCAGCAGATTGGGCAGATAGGGCTTTTATTTAGCTTATGACACAGGGGAGCCTGGAGCGAATAGTAAACTGGCATACCTGGGGACATCTCCTGGTGGGCCACTATGACTGTCTATCCTACTATCAGCTGCCAGTTTGAGCATGGAGCACCATGCACTTAGACCACCTACTTTGATCAGCCATTCCCCCTTAAGTTACAGATAAGAGGTGTTTGGACTGAATGTCATGGGCCCCAGTATAAAGAGAAGCTTTTATTACAGAACTTCAAATTGATTTCACTGATGACGAGAGAGAGAGAGAGAGAGAGAGAGAGAGAGAGAGAGAGAGAGAGAGAGAGAGAGAGAGAGAAATGGGCACTCCAGTGTCCAATGTTTTATCAAGGGTGCCAAAATATATAATGAAATATATATGTAATACCCCGTTATGCGAGGTATGTACTATGTCTGACACTGTTAATTGCTCTTCAGTGCATGCACATGTCATTACACAGGCATACAATTCCCAGCAGCCTCTGCAGCTGTTCAAGAGATCAGGAGTCCAGTAGGTTACATGAGGAGGATCAGTGACAGTTGGAAGTGAGTGGCAGTTATGAGGAGGCTGAGGTGACTGACCAGGGAGCCCAGCTGCAATGTTGAGGCAGGGAAGTGGCATTGGCAACACAGGAGGACAGCCGGCTATTCTGCTCTTTAAGAGGATCTCCAGGATCAGTTCCCCCCGCTGTCCAGCTGCAGACAAAAGTCCCACAAAAGGAGGTAGTCCCTGGCTGGAGGGGTTCCGGAGTTGTACACAGCTACTGTAGGTGCTGCACACACCCTGTAGGAAGTAATTGTGGTCTGACAAGTAAGAAAAATAATAAAAACCCCAATTATCATTACAAAGAACTGGAACGTTATTTGAGGAAGGACCTATGAACTCAGGCACCATAGGAAGCCCCCTTAGGAGCACAAATCTCTGAGTGAACGTTAATTTAGTAGCTACTAATGCAGCAAAGAGCAGAGGCGTCATAAACTTGTGCCATGTGAAATCAAGATATCGGGGCATATTCAATTAGGTGCGAAAAGTCCCGTACTTTTTCGCATGCCGGACTTTACGCCGCCATTGCTGGTCTTCCATGCGGAAAAGCATCGCGTGCGTCCCCGCTTATCCCCGTATTCAATTAGAAATCGGTGATAACGGCACCCGGCGAAACGCAAACAGTCGAAAAGTGCTGTCAGATTTGGGGAAATCAGCCTGACACCCCCCAAAAGATGCACTGAGATTGGGGATCACTATAGATACCCCCGAATAGCCCTGCTGAAGGTATTTGGGGTACTTAAATGCTCTCAATAGCTGCTGATTAGCATCTTTGCACAAGTGGTGAAGAATAGCATTTAGGAGTTTTTTGGGGTGAAAATAACTAGTCCCAGCAAATTTGGGGTACATGAAAATGGGTGCAAGCATGGTTAAAAAAAGCAAAAAGTGAAGTTTTAAAAAATGTGAAAAACGCACCTTCAGCAAACACCTGCAATAAAAAATACACCTCCCCCATACTTGCAGACCCTTCCAAAGGCTATTTCACTAGTTTTTAAGTTTGTACCCCAACTTTGTACTTTTTCATCACCTTTTTCAAAGGGTGTTTTTGGGGACCTGTCTTAAGGGTGCAGGGTGGTTTCCCCACCTTTGCACCCCAAAACTGCAATTTTGCACTTTTTTTCGACACTTATTCATAGGCGAAACTTTTCTGCCAGGTACATTGCATTGCGTTTCCGCACCGGCGAAAAGTCGGCACAATTGAATACGGGGATAAGTTTCCGCTGGCAAAATTACGTCACCGGCGAAACTTAATTGCCGAAAACGGCTTTTTGCCACTAATTGAATACGGCCCATAGTATTGGTGCATTTAGTCTGTGGAGAAATAACAAGGGACTGGACTATTTCCATAACCCACTTAGAGCATCTACAGCAGAGACTGAACCTCTGTCTGATCTGATCCATGAGACTTGTCAGTATAGATGAGAAAGACTTTACCCCACCCCAAATACACACACACCTGTACCTGGTAGGTCTAAGTGAAAACAAAGAGTAATATAGAACCTGTTTTTCAGTGATTCAGGGAGCTGCAACCCTCTCTTTTCCTGCTGCGCCTAATTTCCAAACTTTTCCAAGGAGCTACTGTATACTTGTCAATCACCAGAATTGAGTTAAATACCTTCTGCAAAAGGAGCTTATAGCAGATTCTGGAACTAATGCTGGGCACACACTTGTCCAATCTTCGAGAGATCCGACTCTTGTGCAATTCTGAATCAGCCCCACAGTACAATAGTTTTTCTATTTCCAGGAACTTGTTGTCACGTAACAGAACAATATATCCTGGAAAAGTAAATATCTTAGCAAGTACATCCTGGAAATGTGGGAACCACAGGGGTCAATGGTTTCTATTGTTTAGTCTCTGTGTGAATTCCCCATTATTACAACATCTTACTAACAAAATTCTCTGTGTTGTGATCTTACCGGCAACCTCACTAATAAGACAGGAACAGCCGTCGTGGGTAAGATGGAAATCGTTAACCTATCTCTTCTGCCTTTAGCCGATCTATCTGCGACTCCCAGAGCGACAGTAGTATTTTTAGCGCATGGCAGAAAATCGATGCTCTGTTAACCAAAGCAAACTAGTTCATATTAACCTTAGCACTGCCCTAGAAACATTGAGAGACAGAAATGGGACTTCCTACTTGGTCGCTGAGTGATTTCTCTTATTTAAATATGATAAAATAAACTCCTAACCTTTCACATGACTGCTTACTGTGTGTTCCTGTAAAATGACAGGTGTTATCTTTATTTTCTGCTCATAATATAATCATTTTGATGCATATTATTCGATCTTTGAAGCAGAAGGTTTCGTAACGAGGAGATTATATTTTTGTTAAATTAATTTGCTGCCTAAACCATATTAATGGTATAACCGCAGCTAGTGAACCCTTTAACTGCCAGACAGCAGTTTAACTGCCACCCTGCAGAGTGGATTCTTTGTGGATATTTAAAGTGAACTGGAGATTCCGCAAAATGTGCTTTGGGATGTACTTTCACTCAATTGTGTAACCATTGTGGTTGTGAATAGTAATGGGTAGTGATTAACCCAGAGTGGGCTCCGTTGCAGTCTGTGCATAGCAGTTTGTCATAAATAACAAATAGTTAGAAAAGTTTATTTAACCTTTTGTTCAGGTGCTTCAGAAAATATAATATAAATAAATATATATATATAAAGTTCTCTGAGCAAATAACTTATTTGTACAGAATCATTGACACAAATGGAGGATGTAATACTATTGCATGAAAGAGATTAAGTGAAATATGCATTACTTTCAACGGTACAGGAATTGTTTTATACCAGTATTTACCAAACTCATTCCTCAGGGAGCACTACCAGTGCATGTTGTCCAGGGAATACAGCCGGCGGTTCAAATCCCGACAGCAACATCCCGGCAGGGGTGAAAATCCAGATTGTCCAAACATAAGTATTTACTAACCCTATTCTACCCCCCAATCCTCCCTTAGGGGTGCCTAACCCTAACCTCCCCCCCAAGTGCCTAACCCTAACCCCCCTCTAAGTGCCTAAACCTAACCCCCCCTTCCCCTAGCCTAACAATAACCTCCCGGTTGGGTGCCTAACCCTAAGTTCCCCCCCCAGGATCACCTAACCTAACCCTCCCCCCCCCGCAGTAAGCCGGGTGTCGGGCTCCTGGCGTAGGTTTAATGACAGGCGTCGGGATTTCGACCAGGCTGTGGTAAGCTTCAGTTTCTGCAGCTTGGCCACAGAAGCAACCATCATGGCCGATGGTTGTGAAGGTGACACCAGGCTGCGATCTCGGTCACAGCGCTGGGTTCACAGATGCAGCGAGGAGGTGTCTGTTTCCTACAGTCACCTCCTGCTGCATTAGCATTTTGGATGGACGGAATTGCACAGATGCTTGTGTGCGGTTCCGCAATTCCGTCAATCTCAGAGTCATGCCCTTTGTCACTAGTGAACTACTGTCTACTGACAATGTGTCGGTCAATGAGACACTTTGCTTATGATGCATGGAGCTTTTATCAGTAACACCTTATTATATGTGAATAAACGCTATCACATTGCATATCTTGTCACTAGCAAACTTGTGTGTTTACATGATCAACATAGTCCCAAACCTGAAGGAAGAAGACTGTGAGGAAAGGGGAAAAGGTAATCCTAATAATATAAAACACAGCATAAATTAGAGATGTGCGCCGACCCCCGTGTTTTGGTTTTGGTTTTGGATCTGTATCTCCTCTTGTTTCGGATCTGGATTGGTTTTGCCAAAACCGCCCTTGCGTTTTTTGTTTTTGATTTTGGATCTGTATTTTTTCTAAAAAAAATCATAAAAACAGCTAAAATGGAGAGGGATGTGAACAAAAGCAAGTCCCCCCACCACCTAGAGTGATCAGACCCATGTTAATTAATAGAGGGTCTTTCCTTGTTACCCCTCGATTAGGCTAGATAGAAAAAATGGTATGCCCCTTACAAATATAAATAAACCTGGGTAAATAAAATTTGTATATGTCCTTATAATAAAAGGAAAACTTGCATGTGCCTTACAAAATAAATAAAACTTTAGTGCCATCATATCTTGTGCCCTCTTATAAAATTAGCAATAAAGTATTGCCTGCTTTTGAGAATAAATAAATACATAATAAAAAAGCAGTGCCCCCTTATAATAATAGAAAACAATAAAGAAGTGCTGTCATATTAATACAGTTAAAAAAATTGTGCATTTAATGTTAAAAAAAGAAATGCCACTTTTAAATTTAATTTATTTTTTAAAGTGTTAATTATTATTATTATTATTATTATTATTATTATTATTATTATTAATAATAATAATAATAATAATAATAATAATAACACTGATGCAATTTTCTCGGAAGATCCCATGTTTACATAATGATGTAATTAGCCAATCAGGAGCTACACGTATCATCAATATAAGACAGCCAATCAGCACGTCATGTGCTCTGAAAACTGGCAGTTTGAGCAAATCGCACTTAATTACAATTCCCCCCCCCCCCCCTTTCCTTGTGCAACAGGCTTCCAGTCATGTTACCTGATATGTAGCCTCAAACCTGTCATTGCCAAAATGTCACACATGATGGCAGTAGACAATCAATTAATATTGCTATCGTACACAGTAGTTGTTTTCAATTATTTTATCTTGCTATTTTGTTACATTGACTATTAACAAAGTTACATTTAGAAACTGTTGCATGTGGTTTGTCACACATCAGCCTGCCAGGCTCAGGTACCTGACGTGGAGCTGCCTTCATGAACCTGTTGGGTCACTAAAGCCCTCTCTGTTGTCAGTCCTTTCAGTCTACCAAGTGGGTAGCGTTTCTGCGGTAACCTCTCCCACGCCATGTCATGATGGCTTTTCCATCAATTAGGTCCGCAGGTCTGACCACCTGACTTGTACAGCCTGCAGCATAGAGTTGAAGGGCACCCTATTTAAGTCAGTTGCTGTTTTCCGACTTTTTGCCAGAACAACATCACTCCAGTGTGCGTTACCTGGCTCCAGGCTGTATCAGCAGTTCTGCTTCTGTGCAGTTCACCTGTGCGTTTATCTTCAGTCCTGCAGTCTGTTCCTGTTCAGTTCACCTGTACGTAGGGCCAGTGCCTAATTTTTTTGGTATACGAATAGAGGTTTTGGCGCCCCTTCCACGCCTGCACAGTGTAACTGTCCCTCCTGCAACTGAAACCCCCACAACCTGTAACTGCCCCACTACACATTGTAACTGTACTGTACCCCCTGCAACTGCCACCCCTGGACCCTGTAACTGCTCCCCATGTAAGTGACATGCTGCACCCTGTAACTGCTCCCCATGTGATACCCTGCACCCTGTAACTTGTACACTGTAACTGCACCCCCCCATGCAATTGTGCCCCCACACCCTGCAACTGTCTTCACTGCACACTGTGATTGCACCCCTATACCCTGTAACTGCCCCTCATGCAAGTGACACACTTGCACGCTACAATTGCCCTCATGCAAGTGACACCCCTGCACCCTGTAACTGCACTCCCCTACAACCTGTACCTACCATCCCTGCACCATGTAACTGCCACACCTGAGCCCTGTAACTCAGACCCCTGCACTGTGTAACTGCCACCCATGCAAGTGTCACCCCTGCAACATCAAGCAACTGCACCCCTCATCTAGTAACTGCCCCCCCTCCGCACCATGTAACTATCCTGTAATTGCCCCCAATGCAAATGTGATACTCCTGTTCCCTGTAAATGCAAGGGGCATTACTGTGTGGCATAATGTTTAAGGGGCATTACTGTGTGGCATAATGTGTAAGGGGCATTAATGTGTGGCATAATGTGTAAGGGGCATTACTGTGTGGAATAATGTGAATAATGGGCTTTACTGTGTGGTGTCACATGTTTCAGGGGTACTACTGTGTGGTGTTCCTCAGGGGTTAAAGTGTGCCAGAACAGGGCAGAACTACGTTCCGTTCCACCTCCTCCAGCCCACTTTACCCGGCCAGTCGAGGCAATGGGCTGGAGAGGTGCTGGATTTTGTTACCAGCGGACCCCTGGCTCCTTCCCTACAGCGGTACTACTACTGTGGACATTGTGTGTAAGGTGCACTAATGTGGGCATTGTGTACAAGGGAAATCACTGTGGGTTATAACATGAATAAGGTACACTACTATGTTGTGTAATGTGAATCAGGGGCACTAATGTGCATAAGATTGTGCTACTGTGTGTCGTAATTTGAATTGGGAATACTATTGTGTGACCACACCCCTTTCTTTTGAGACCACACCCTTTTTGCGGTGCGTGCTGTTCCTTTATTGAAAAAGCGCCAAAATTATGGGGTGGGGTGAGAGTTTCACCATGTTTTTAGGACCACTTTAAGCACTGGCGTTACTAGAATAAGAATCACTATTGTGTGAACTGAGGCCCTGATTCAGACCCACTCGCAAGCGGCTGTCCGCTCGCAAGTGGGTCGATGGTCTGCACTGAGCATGCACACGACGGAGGGAGCTCCGTCGTGCGCATGCGCCAGACGCGACGAGCGAAGGAAAGTCCTTCGCTCATTGTGTCTGATCAAAGGGGGCGTGCTGTCGATGTTGATTGACAGCACGCCCCCTTTGGTGGGCGTGCCTCCCTGACGGGGGCGTTCCCAAGGGAACCCCTCCCGTCAGAAGCCGGCCCACTGACATCACTAGTGATGTCAGTGGGAGTGATTTTGGCTCTGATAGAGCCAAAATCACTCCGGGCCTTGCGGTTAAAAACCTCAACCGCAGGCTCCGGTTCGCAGTTTCGATGGTCGCGATGGTCAAGACCATCGCGGCCATCAAACTGCACGCTCATATAGGCTGTGGGTGGTGACCCACAGCTATACGAGCGTCCAGGAGGACGCTCCATTTTTATGGAGGGCGGCCCTCATTTAGAGCGTGCGGTCTGCTCAGAGCGTACGGCTCTGAATGAGGGCCTGAGAGTACTATTGTGTGGTCATGCTCCTGTTAGACCATGCCCCTCCTTTGGATGCACCCCATTGTTCCTATTGTTCCTAGTAATATTATACCCTTCACTGGAACAGGTCATGTACCTTGAAAAAGGACAAAGTGTGTCTGAAACCCGTTGGTGGAGGAGAATGCTGTCAAGACTTTGTGACCTGTTCCAGGGAAGGGTTAGTCAGGACTGGAGGGAGGTGATTTACCCAGGTGTCACCCTCTACTTGTGTATTACATCTGTCATTGTGCCTTTCTGGAAAGGCCACTTATGGTACTAAGTGATTTCTTTTATGACTATTGTTCTTTGTTAATAAATGTGATACTTTTAAACACTAGGATAAGTTTTTTCCGATTGCATATGGAGAGAAATCACCACGTGAAACAGGGAGGACTGAATAGAAGGGTTATACGAAGATTCATAAAGAAACCTTTATGTGCACATCTTTCACCAAGTAAAGGTGAGAAATCCCTGAGTACATCTATAACAGCTGTCATTGTGAAAGTGATATTAAAACCATTTGTTATATTTTCTCTTTCCTTTACAGAGATTTTAGAGACACTTTCCAGCGTAAGTTGGCTAGCTCCTATTGTTTGTTTGGTGTGTATGAGGTGTGGTGCTCATGAGTTGGACTCTGGCAGCAGGATTGAAAAAAAACGCAGGTTATAATTTTTGGAAAACCACAGGAAACACTGGCCCTGATTCAGAGCCGGACGCTCTTTCAGAGCGCTCGCTCTGAATCAGTGCACTCCTTTTTTTTTTTAGAGCGGCCTCCTGGCCGCTCGCATAGCTGTGGGTGACCACCCACAGCTATAGCGAGCGGCCAAAATGATGGTCGCGATGGTCAAGACCATCGCGACCTGGTCCATTGGGCTTGCGACGAGACCCTTGTGGTAGGGTCTCGTCTGCCGCAAGCCCTGAAGTGCTTTTGGCTCTATCAGAGCCAAAAGCACTCCCACTGACATCACTAGTGATGTCAGTGGGGCCGGCCCCAGACGGTAGGCATTCCCATGGGAACGCCTCCGTCTGGGCAGCCATGCCCCCGGCATGCCCACCAAAGGGGGCGTGCTGTCAATCACCATCGACAGCATGCCCCCTTTGGTGCGAGACCCATAGCGACGGCTTGGCCGTTGTTATTCAGGTCTCGCGCATGCGCACGACGGAGCCGGCTCCGTCGTGCGCATGCGCACTTGGTCAACATCGACCCGCTTGCGAGCGCTCAGCGCTCGCGAGCGGGTATGAATCAGGCCCACAGTCTACAAGATGATTGATTACTATGGACAGCTTCGCATACTCTCCTCTTTTGAAGGTTTCATACCTTGATCTGTTTGTCATTATGTCATACTTGCCAACTCTCCCTCATTGTCAGGGAGACTCCCTGAAATAGTAGCAATCTCCCTGTCTCCCTGAAGAGTCTAGCAATCTCCCTCATTTCATCCTTACCCCCATTATGAAGCTGTTATATTAAAAAACAGAGATATATATATATTCAAATGGGATCATTAGTGTGATTTCCTTGCATTGGTTATTATAAGGCACAATGATCCCTATGAATTTCTGAAAAGTATTAGTGCGTTTTCATCAACAAACAGATCTTACTAACTGCTTTTGGGGTGGTATACATGTGGATGTAAGTCAGGTTTAGGACACGCCTCTCAGATTTATCAGTACACGCCCACTGTAACACGCGCTCATAGGTGCTGCTTTCACAATCTCCCTGAAATGCTTTTTCAAAAGTAGCCAAGTATGCATTATGTGGCATCGTTTACTGACAGTAGCTTCACAGAGAAGTATATCAATTTTAATGTCCCTTAAAGTAAAGTAAAACAACCCTAGCCTGTCCCTCCCATTAGAGACAAGGGTTTATGAGAGGAACTATCTTTTATCTCAAGAAAACTTTTGTGACTTCCTCAATCTTCAGGTTCCTGTTTATCAATGTATTGAATTTATTTGGAGTATCTGAGACTGTAACCTAGCAACAGAAACCTGCTGCGGGCCAGTGCATGTGGCCATTCGAGGGCTGAACCGCAGGCTGAATTAATAGGAACCAAAGTATTGTTAGTGCAATAGGTGGGAAAATGCAATAAAGAGAGAATAAAGCCATTAAAGGCAATAATAAAAGAAAGGACTTCTCCTCAGAATAGTCAGGTTTAGGTGAAAGTAATTACACATAAAGGCCATCGAGGGAAGGTAAAATGCCGTACAGGGGAGTAATATTATATGGGGGGGGAAACAGAACACATTGTTCACAAAGAAACTTTATTACTACAGTCAGTACAAGTACTGTATTAGTTCCCAAATAAAGCAATTTCATAAGATTCCTTAAGACGTATTGGAAATGTTGCCTAGCAACAAGGCCCACATGAAGGGACACAGATAAGAGCTGTATTCAATATGGGAGCGAAAAGTTCGTGCTGGACTTTTCGCTCCACATCTGAGATTTCCCTGGGATAAAGTATCGGGCACGTGCCCACTTTATCACCGTATTCAATTTAAAATCAGCGAAAACGGGACCCGGCGAATTGGGAGCTCCGAAAAAAAATGGGAATTTTCGGGAATTAATTGTAGGACCCCCTTAAAGATGTCCAGACATGGGGGATAACTATGGGTAGCCCTGTTTTTGCCTGCAAAAGAAAGTCGGGTTTTTAAATAGCTGCGGCAGGTGTTTTTTCCTGACATTGAAGAAGTGATGTAGAAGAGCACTTAGGTTTTTTTTTCTCGTTTTTTTAAAGTGGTCCCATCAAATTTGGGGTACATGAAAATGGGTACTACCATATTTTTAAGTCCGTAAAGTCATTTTTTAAAAATTCAGCAAAAATGCACCTGCCGCTAATAGCCTATTCTAGCAAACACCTGCTGCATATTTGCAGAACAACCCCGAAACCTATTTCCCTATTTTTAAACACTGTTTCCACTTTTTTTTTTTCACCCCAAATTTTTAATTCATTTTTTTGGGGTGTCCCTATTTTTTTTTTTTCTTACTTTTTTTGACACAGTTTATTTTGAAATGACATTCCCAGGGGTGCGGGCTATTTTTTCTAAGCCTGCACCCCTAAACCCCAATTCTGCACTTTTTTTCGCCATGTAAGACATGGTGAAAATGTATCCCCGTTTTCTTTCAAAGACTTTTCGACCCTGCGAAAAGTCTTTGAAATTGAATACGGGGATAATTGAAACATGCGAAAATGACGTCATTGGCGATAATTTATCACCAATTTCGACTTTTCGCAGCCTAATTGTATACCCCCCTAAGTCTTCTCATGTTTTGCATGCATGCAGCGTAAATATTGGCTGCTTTTGCATGTAGCACACAAATGCTGATCAGCTTTATTTCTACACTGCAACTTAGGGGTCCATTCATCGTCACATTATTTCTACAAAGCAGGTGACAATTAACATTTCCACCCACTGTACTTTTGCAAAAATTAGGATTGGGGCTCTTCGTTATAAAGGTATTGCAGTAGATATCACTGATATCTCCTGCTTATGTTTCAGCCTCGATCTGTCCCGCTGTCCCCATACACTAGTATGGGAACCTAAATTCATCAAGCTCCAAAAAATACAATATTTTCGAAGCTTGACTGCTGAGCATTCGCCATCTTCAGATGGTGTTTGTTCCCGCACCCCCACTTGCAAAGAGGGATTCTTTTGGTTCCCTCCACCCCTGTCCGACTCCTTCCGCCAGATGCTGGGTCTTTGTGCTCCTGTGCGAATCAAAACTCGGCAGTGCTAACTATCACTGCATCAGAAGTAGCGGTGTAGGAGATTGCAGAGACAGATGATTTTCGGATCCGCTGTCTCCATACAGGAACAATGTTTAATGACTTCGCTGAATTTGTATCCACCACTGCTTCTCGCAGCGGCTCCCCCGATAATTAACATAATGAATGGACCCCTTAGATCTAAGCCATACCTCCGAACATGACCCTCTCCAGGAGGGACACGATGCTCTGGTCCTTGACTTCCCTGGTAAGAGGTGGGGCTGCAGCGCAGTTCAAAATTCAAATAGGGGAGTCACACCAACTGTCATTTCACACACTGCCAAACATCACTGGCTGGGACTCACTGGCAGTTGGTGTGACTCCCCTATTTGATTGGACTGTGCTGTAGCCCCACCTCTGGGCCCTCCACCAATCATAAATGACCAGGGAAGTCCAGGACCAGAGCATTGTGTCCCTCCTGGAGAGGGTCATGTTGGGCGGTGTGTCTAAGCTAGGACACGCCCCTCTGAAATCTAAATCTGAAATCTAAATCTCTCTGCACATTTTACATTTGTCCCACCTGCAGAGTTTTACATTAATTAAAATGTCCTTATTATAAAGTTTAAAACGATGATTAGCGGCGTATCCAGTACTTGGTCACGCTTAATGCTTGATGCACTTTCAAAATGTCTTGAACTAACCGCCTGCTAACACCCAATCAGTGGCGGAACTAGCGGCGGTGCAGTTGGTGGCTTGCACCTGGGCCCGCTGTGGTGCAGGGGCCCATAGCCGCTGCACCCGCCGCCAGTGTCCCCTGGGCCCCACAGTATTTAAGTGTAGTGCAGACCGCAGTGAGAGTGGTCCGCACTACACAGTAACAAACACACTGCCGCCAGCGGCGGCTTTGTGTTTGTTATAGCAGCCAATGAGAGTCAGACAGACTCTCATTGGCTGCTGACTCCACAGAGGGAGCCAGCAGGAGCTCACTCATGAGCTCCGCCTTCCGGCTCCTCCCGCAGCGGGTGATGGAAGAGACGTCTCTCTCATAGTGCAGAGCGGGCCGGGAGGAGCGGACAGCGGCAGTCGCGGCAGGAGCGGGGATTCAGGTAAAAATATGTCGACCTTAACATGTCAACACTAGAATGTCGACATACATGTTTTAGCCTAACTCTAAAAATAACACAAAAATGTGATGCCGACATTCTGGTGTCAACATGTTAGATGTTAACATTATGAACATGTTGACATTTGTAAATGTCAACATTTTCATGTCGACCTAATGTCCATTTCAGCAGTCTGACTGTCGAGAGTCAGAACTTGTCAACATTATGCTGTTAACATTTTGGGGGGTGTTCAATTAGCATCAGGGTTTACTCCGCAACTAATTCTTGCGCTTGAGCAATTCAATTAGCGAGGATTACCCCGCGCTCGAGCCCAGGTAATCGGACTAAACCTCGCTGCTCATGAGGTGCAAGGTAAAGTCTGCGGAAAAACCACAAAATGGTGTTCACGCGTGGGGAAAAAAAAACATTGATTCCGCATTTTACATGGAATCTGTGGGTTTCTATGCCTGAATGCCTATTTTTCGGTGCGGGAAAAAGGCTATTTAATTGAATAGCCTTTTCCCGTGCTGCAGGTTTTGTTGCCGGTAATTAGTCACAGGGTAAACCCCTAATTGAATACCCTGCTTTGACTTTCGACATTCTGAGCAGATCCTTTAGTAAGTTATATAAATAAATAAAAATAAATACTCTGGGTTTATAGGGCATCTAAAAGTTCTTTAGGTTATGAGAACATGCAGTTCTAATTGTGGGGCCTATTCATCAACACTAAAATAATGTTTTTAAGGACATTTTTCTTAATTAACATTATTTTAGTATTCATGAACACAGTTAGCACAGGAGATATCACTGATAACTCCTTGCTAAGTCCGCCTGCGTTACTTTCCACACTCCCCATACATTAGTACATTAGTACATTAGTATGGGGATATGGTAATTATGCTATTCATCAAATTCCGAAAACTATGTATTTTCGGAATTTGATAGAGTTACTATCCGCCATTGTGAGGTGGCGAATAGCAGGTGACACTGCTTCCAGCTGGTGATGTCCCCCGGCGTCTCCATCCGGTTCTCTGGTCCGTAGCTGGCTCCGGTGGCTGTGCTGTCCCGTGTTCTCCCAGCAGAACACAATAAAGTTTAGAAAAAAAATAATTTTTTTTTTTTCTAAACTGTACTGTGGGCTGCTGGGAGAACACGTGACAGCACAGCCACCGGAGCCGGAGGTGCTGTAGTTGGCAGGTAAGTGCGTGGACGGGGGGAGGTGAGCAGGGGGGAGGGGGTTGGGGGGGACACGAACTAACCGCTGTTGTAGGCAGTGCTGTGCATGCGCTGGCTTTACTAATGTAACAGCGCATGCGCAGAACGGATTCCAGCTGCGGTAAGTTAGTGTAGATAGAGATAACTATCTATTTCCCGAAAAGCTGTCATCGCAAAAATGACAGCTTTTCGGAATAGATACTTATGGAGAGGAGGAATGATGAATTCCTCCGGTAATTAGGTAGAACTCCATGCAAGCTCTAAACCTAATTACCTCCAGAGAGTTTTAAGGTGTGATGAATAGGCCCCTGTGTGTCCTGCTTTTCTCAAAAAAAAATCAATCAGTTCATTGTATATATGTGTTAAGCTGCATATCCACTAGCAGATAGTGGAACGACAGTACAATTACAACATTGTAATCGTACAGTCGTTCCTCTTCCCCTGTAGTGTCTACACTGAAGAATATGTCGTTCAGTGTAGGCGCCCTCCCTCATCCCCGAACATGGCCAATCTGTCGTTATCGGCAGATAGACCAGCATGTTCAAGCGCTGATTGATGTCGGAAACGACTAGCGAGAGCGCGCATCCCTGGGTGTTTCCGACATTATAGTGCACGATTTGTGCATGATTAATGAGCGATTGAACAATAACAATGTCGTTATCGTTCAATCGCTCATTAATATCACCCAGTGGATGTGCGCCTAAAGCAGTTTATTTCGGGAAATTTACAATTACATATGATATATATTTTTTTTATTTCAACAGATTATGTTGATTTAATATATTCATTTGTCAGTCATGTGCTTTATTTCACTGTCCAGTTCCAAGCACAACTTTTTCTGCAGTGACCTAACAGGCGTCTGTTCTTCAGTGCACTAACACCAATGAAGTTGTACAATTACCCTTTTCATTGTTCAAGTCACACATGACCAGCAATTGATTGTAGAAATGACCATGGGAAATGATGGCGGATAATGGAAATTCACAGACTGCCGTAATGTTCCCCGGAGCTGCAGGGAAATGTTGATTTCCCCAGCAGCCCCTCACAAACAAAGTCACGCTACGTTTGCTGTAAACGCATGAAATGCATTCGGAAGTAAGTTAGGGCACAAAAGATAGATTAATACGGTCAGCATACAGTAAATCTATACCGAGGCTTATTTCTTGCTACATTGTGTGAGCAAATTGAGCACAGACGGTGTAATGGTTAGCATTACTGCCTCACAGCACTGAGGTTGTGGGTTCGATTCCCACCATGGCCCTAACTGTGTGGAGTTTGTATATTCTCCCTGTGCTTGCGTGGGTTTCCTCCGGGTCCTCCGGTTTCCTCCCACACTCCAAAAATATACTGGTAGGTTAATTGGCTCCCAACAAAATAAACCCTTGTGTGTATGTGGTAGGGAATATAGAGTGTAAGCTCCACTGGGGCAGGGACTGATGTAAATGGCCAAGTATTCTCTGTAAAGCGCTGCGGAATATGTGGGCGCTATATAAATAACTGGTAATAATAATGACGCTTATGTGCTACACATTGGAATGCAAAATGGTCATTTGTAATACATTTTGGATATACAGTATAGGGACTGATACAGACTATATACTATGCCAAATGGCAGAGCGTATCCTGTGTGACTTTGTACTGTCTATGCCCAGATGCACATGTGCCTATGCAGAGGTATGTGATTCTGCCACTTATGCCCACCTGCGCCTAGATGTGCAGAGTGGGTTTGGACAAGGACATTCTAACACAGTTCAGATAAAGGGTGCTAAGCCTTGGAGAGAGATAAAGTACCAACCAATCAGCTCCTAACTGTGACTTTATAGGCTGTGTTTCAAAAATGACAGGAGCTGAAGGCTTAGTACATAGACCCCATGGTAAGGGAGTGTTTCAGCAACCGCATATTATAGACCAGGAGAAAATGCCGTATGACAGAGTGTGTCAGGGATAGGTCGACTAAAGCTGTTTCCACTTTTAAATAAGCGACTAAGGGGCGGATTCAATTAGCCGTGAAAAGCCGAGATGCGTAATGTTTTTGTCTCATTCGCCTGTTTTGAAGCAGAGTTTTTCACTTACTTTCACAATGCGCGTCCCCGCTTTTCGCCCTTTTCAATTGCAAAGCAGATGGAAACGCATATGTGCGAATGCAGCGAATAGCGAAACTAGCAAAAAGGACAGCTTTTTTGGGGGAAATCAGTCTGTACCCCCTAAAAAGCATAACTCACTCAGGGAATCAATATAGAAGAGTATTAATAACCCTAATAAAAGTAATTAGGGTACTTATATTGAGTGAAAGGGCTGTTATATGCATATTTGCATAAGTGTGGAAAAATTATGGAAATCAATTTCTTTGGGGAAAAATAATTGCTGTAGTTATATTGGAGGTACATGTAAATGGGTGCTAGTATATTTTTGTATATATAAAGTGCAGATTAAAACATTTTAAAAATACACCTGCTGCAGCCACCTGCAATCCTAAAAACACCTGCCCCATCCATACAGCACTCCAAAGTACCTATCCCATCCATACAGCACTCCAAAGTACCTATCCCATCCATACAGCACTCCAAACTACCTATCCCATCCATACAGCACTCCAAAGTACCTATCCCATCCATATAGCACTCCAAAGTACCTATCCCATCCATACAGCACTCCAAAGTACCTATCCCAACCATACAGCACTCCAAAGTACCTATCCCATCCGTACAGCACTCCAAAGTACCTATCCCATCCATACAGCACTCCAAAGTACCTATCCCATCCATACAGCACTCCAAAGTACCTATCCCATCCATACAGCACTCCAAAGTACCTATCCCATCCATACAGCACTCCAAAGTACCTGTCCCAGTACTTTAGACCCAAAAATGACATGTTTTTTTGGGGGGTGAATTAGGATATATATATATATATATATATATATATATATATTTTCCTAATTAGTCATTGGGGGGGTGTCCAAAGGGTTCTGAACCAAGGGCCTGATTCAGACGCGGACGCTATTTGCGGGCGCTCGCTGGCTAAAAGCTAAAAGGGGCTGGCTATTTAAATCATGTGCTCGCACTGCGTCGTGTAAAGCCGCCCACTAAGTAATAGCGAGCATCCGCACTATGCGCTTGCACCTGTATAAAGACGCCCCTTTGCCACTCGCAACACACGTCATCTCCAGCAGTTGTAGGATTAATCGGGAACATCGAGAGCCATCGGATCTGCTCGCAGCGCTTGTGGTAGCCTTTTCCCACCACAACATTGTGAGCAGTTCAGGCTAAAATACAACCCAGTCACATGTGTAATGACGCTACTTTTAATTATGCACACCCATTAAACGCCATTCTGACGGTCGGGCACACCTGCATTTGCACATCCACACCCCCGTTTACAAGCACCTTCCCCTGTTACCATCCACAAACGGCACTATCTGTCACTGAAAATAGCGGCCCGACTGCGGGCTACGGGTGAGCACTTTCCCATCACAATGACTGGTTCATGCACGCGCATTGCGACTCATACGCATGCGCCAATTGCAAAAAATTGGGTGGAGAAATGTTTCGGCCTATGGAGTTTTTCGCCTAGGCGAAAGCGTCCTGGAATTGAATAGGGCCATACTTCGGAAACTAGAAAACTGCGCATTGACGAAAACTTTTCGGCAATCGCGGCTTTTCGCCTCTAATTGAATATGGGCCTATGAATAAAACTAAATTTAAAAGTCTTGTCAAAATTAACACTAATTCTAACAAACTTGAGGCATTAATATGTATAACACATTCGCACTCAGCCTACTGAGCCTAGATTACTAAACACTTACTGTAGTTATAGGTATGCTGACTTCAAGTTCTCAAGGGAATATTAGAGAAAAGTTCTTCAGTAAAATCCATTATAGTATCAGTAAACTGTCTGCAAAAATGATGACTAAAACATTGACTAAAATTCATGGCCGGATTATAGGCATGGCGGCAGGGGCGGTCGTCCCAGGGCCCCCACACATAGGGGGCCCCCACACCATACTTGCCTACTCTCCCAGAACTGTCGGGAGCCTCCCGAAAACCGGGTGGCGCTCCCGACACTCCGCAAGTGGAGGCAAGTCCCCCGCATTGTCCGCCAGCCCCCCGCTACTCCCCACGACTGCCAGGCTCGCCAAGAGGGGAGGGAGAAGGTACAAATTGCCCGGGCTTGCTGGAGGGGCTCTGCAGGGGCACAGGCCCGGCACTGCTCACCCCCCTCTTACATCACAGCAGCCCAGCACACGCTGCTGTGTACTGGGCTGCACTGGGAGACTGCTCGCAGCTGGTAAGAAGCAGCCACAGCAGTCTCCTATGCCTGTGGGGGGAGCGATCAAGCTAATCGTGACCACCACTGGTTATGCGCCAGGCTGAGGGGGCTATCTGCGCCCCCCTTGACAGCGTGGGTGGTTCGGAGGGACATTGACACGATTCGTGCTGAATCGTGTCATTGTAGCCCCACTCCCTACTTTGTAATCCCGGTAATATTGGCATTATAAAGCGGGGGGCAGGGCCGTGATGACATGATCATGCGGACACGCCCCCGCTCCAGCCACTTCAGCCGCCCCCACCCTCTCTGCTGCACGACCTGGCAGCCCCCTCCCAGAAGTGGCTGCCAGAAAGTCGGCACATATGCCTACACACAGTCACCGCAATTACTGCATTAATTGAGTGCAAAACAGAATTTTGCTACCTGTGCTCCAGTTCTCCTCGGCGGCTCAGCTTTTCCATATATATATATACACTGTGTGTATATCTATCTATCTATCTATCTATCTATCTATATATAAATATATATATATATATATATATATATGTGTTTTCCTATTCATAAAAAATCTTTTGACATTGTAAGTGGTAGTGCAGTGTGTTATTCTTATTCATAAAAAGTCTTGTGATACTGTAGGTCATTGATACTGTAGTATAATATTTAAAATTGGTACAAATTGACGTGTGTGCTGTACTCCACTTCATTCGTGTTTGTTGATATGGAGAACGATTAGTTGAGAGGAGAGCAGGAACCACATACTAGTGCTGGAGTTGCTGCCAGTGCCACCAGTCATGACGATACTAGTCCGCCTACATTATCTTCTAAAGCCAATGCCCAAGGGCATACAGGTCTTAAGTCAGGGCTAATAAGGATGTTGGATGTTGTTGATGAGGAAGTTGTTTGTGTAAATCAGGCACCAGTGGAATAAATAGTTGTTGCCCATGATAAGGAAAAGCCCATTGTCATGCCTGGGCACAAGACAAAAAAATCCACTTCTTATGTGTGGAATTATTTCTACCCAAATTCAGACAACAATTGTCAAACCATCTGTACCCTTTGTAAAGGCAGAGTAAGTAGAAGTAGGAACCTTAACCATCTAGGAACCTCCTCCCTGTTACGTAATCTGCAGCACATCCATCCAAAAAGTTTTTTTCAAAATTCAGAAACTTTGGCTAAAAAAGTAACAACAAGTAGTCCAGCATCAGCTAGCTCCCTTCTCTTTGGGAGATGCAAGCACCTGCCATGTTCACCATCAACACCTTCATGAACAATATCAATCATGAAGCGATTGGTTTGTTTTGGCTCCCACAAAACAGGCTACTAATTGGCAGCTGACATTGCTGGAAATGATCTCTACGTGCACAAACTGGCTTTACAGAGGGAAGATGTTGTCACCATCATCATTCAATTCCTCCCCCTCATCAGAGTGTACATCATCTTCACACAATATTAATTTGTCCCCACTGGAATCCACCATTATAGGTGCCTCTGTAATATTTGGCTGTAATTGGTGTAGAATTTGTAGTTCATTTTGATGGACATCATCTTTTTCACACTTTGAGGAAGTAGCCTCCTATGCCGATCACTGACAAGGTTCCTGGCTGTGCTGATAACTCTTTCTGAGTACATACTGGAGGGTGGGCAAGTCAAGTAAAGCAAAGCCAGTTTGTGCAAGGGCCTCCAAATTGTCTTTGGTGCCTGCCAGTAGTCAAACGGACTGTCTGACATGCCTATTTGGACGCTATTTTTAAAAAAATGTAAAATAGTCATCAACCATTCTTTGAATGGTAACTGTATCAGATAGAGTCATGGTAGAGGTCTCATTAATTGTAGGCAATTCTTTTAGACCCAACCAGATGTCAAAACTTGGGTGTGTTGACTCATCTGCATCACCAGTGGGTCTTTTGGAAAAGTTTAGTTTTTTTCTCGGCAGAAGATGCACTTGCTGGAGAAACTGAAGGAGAGGCTATTGCTGCATCATGAAAATTTGCTTACCGACAGCTCTTTGCATCTCTTCAGAACTGTGTCCGTTGGGAAGAAAGACACAACGTATGACTTAAACCTTAAATCTTGAGTTTGCTCTGTTCAGCTTGTCTACATGTCTGTGATTAAGTGGACAGTGGGTACAACAGCATTATGGAGACCACTAATTAAGTTTTTTTTAACGTCCCTGTACAGGTTGGAAATTGGTTTTCTAGTGAAGTGGAATCTAGATGGGATTTGGTAGTGGGAACACAGGACCTCAATTAACTGTCTAAAACCCACTGCATTATTATACCATCTCGCAGCTCACAATATTGATTTAACTATTTTTCACCAATATAGGTCAAAGGCCGCAGCGAGCTGGCTGGCTAAAGTAAGCAACAGAACAGTGGCACAAATGCACAGAAGTTTAAAAAAATATAGGACATCTATGAAACATTGCCACACAGCAGTGGCAGACAAGATGGCAGTTTAATAAACTATAGTAATATCAGTCAGCAATGCCCCAAATTGTGCAAAATGTAAAGAAAAGAGGTGCAAGATGAAATTGTCCTTGGGCCCTCCCACACACTCTTATGTGGGATATTAAAAAGGACATGCACAGTTTAACAAACCAAGCACTTTAGTGACAAGGACTGACACTTTTGTGGCTGAAGTCCTTGGTTTGTCTGGGCTCCCACAAAACATTTTTTGGAAGGACTACCTTCAATTATTAAGGAGGAGGTTGAGGATGAGGGTGTTGGTGGTGGAGATTGAATGTGCTGGTCCAAACTGCTGGTAGCTGGTACTGAACTTCTTGTTATTAATTTACAAATTCTTATAATTTTGTTAAACAAATTGAAAGAACTCGCTGTAAATGACGTAACAGGGAGGAAGTGCCTAGATGGTTAACATCCCTTCCTCTGCCAACTTTGGCTTTCCAAATGGAACAGATGCCTTTACAACTGTTTTCAGAATTTAGATTAAAATAATTCCACAAGACGTGGCTTTTCTGGCTTTCTTTTTATTACAAGCAAGAACTGCGCCCACTGGTGGCTGATTTATGCAAACCACATCCTCATCATCAACATCCTCATTAGGGTCAGTTAGGACACAAATTTGCCTCTCATCCTCCTTTTGCACGTCCTCCACACTATCATCCTGATTTTCTATTATTTCACCATCTAATACTAGCACAGCCGTCATGGCGTCAGTCATCCGCTGTGCAACTGGGTGACAGCTGTTATATTTACTTCCTCTATCAAAGGATTGTTTAATAGTCAATTATTTTTTTAAATTACTACTAGTAGTAGTCTTCTTTGTCCCTTTCTGGGATGAAGATCCACCCCCAGCAGCAGCAACAGGTGTAGCACTCAAGGATCCTTCTGAGGAATCACGGATAGGAGTCAGTCATGCTTATGAAATTGGATGCAGCAGGACTACTTCCGATCACGATTGAGAATGTTGATGATGCAGGTGTTGGTGGTGGAGATTGCAGGCGCTTGGATCTAACAGGGAGAAGGGAGCAGTTAGGTGACGATGGACTGATTGTAAGTTTTTAGCCAAAGTTTCTGAATTTTGCAAACACTTTGGAATTTGATGAATGCACTGCAAGTGACGTAACAGGGAGGAGGTTCCTAGATGGTTTGGCAAACGTTACAGATGGATTGTCAACTGTTGTCCAGATTTCGGTGGAAACAATTCCACACATGAGAAGTGGATTTTTTTGTATTTTACCCCGGCATGACAACTATGGGCTTTTTCATACCATAGGCAACAACTGTTACCTGATTTACCCAAACAACATCCTCGGCATCAACATCCTCATCATCAACATCCTTATCATCCTTGTTAGCGCCAACTACATAAATATCCTCCTCATCCTCCTGGTGCAATTCCACAGAATTATCTTCAATTTCTACGTCAGCATGTTGACTTGTGCTGCTCATCCCCACATTTGCAGAGGGCACACAAATGGTGGAAGGAGGATCCTCTTCAAGTACAGTATTAGAAAGGTCAGGCTCACACATGGCAACCACGGACACACTTGGACTCTCCTTGGGGATCTGTGACATTTCTGAGCACACAGTTGGTTCATGCGCCTTAGCGATTTTTATTTTTTTGACACTTCACAGAGAGAAGGGCTTACATCATCATAAGATGCAGAACCAATATTCATAAATAAAGGCCTTATCCTTTCCTTGCCACTTCGTGTAGTAAATGGCATATTGCCAATTTTTTGTTTCTCTGCAGCTAACTTAGCTTTTAATTTTTTTTTTCTTTAAAACTGTAAAACATTGCTTGTTTGATTTTAAATGCCCTGACTTAAGCCCTTGGGAATCGGCCTTCATAGATGACGTTGACGGCCTTGCATTGTCATCATGACTGCTGGCAGCAGCTGGAAAACTGGTATGTGGTTCCTGCTCTCCTCTCATTTGATCGTCCTCCATATCAACAAACTTACACTGCGGTCTGGCCGGCAGTGTAACCGAACAATATTTTTTTTACACTGGGGAAAAGCACCCCTGAATGAGGCAGCAGCCCCTTGATGAACAACATAGACAGCACCCCTTTTTTATGGACAACAAAGCACCCCTGTCGAGAGCGTACAGACCACCTGCAGAGTCACAAATATGAGGACGATAAACTGCGGTCTGGCCAGCAGTGTCACCAAACAATAATAGTGTAACTACCACCTAGTACACACACACAAAAAAGAAAAATTTTATTTTAACTTTTATTTTTTTTACACTGCGGAAGAGCACCCCTGGATTGACAGAGCACCCCTGGATGGCACAGCACCCCTTTATGATCTGCAGCCCTATCACCTTGATGGACAGGACATGACAGCAGCAGCCCTTTATGTACTGCAGCCCCTGCCCCTTGATGGACAGGACAACAGTGAGTGACACAGCAGCACCCTCCAGTGTATATACTGCAGCCCCAGCCTGACAACACTGCACCGTTGAACAAATAGTGACAATGACAAGTCACTGACAATGATTGATGACTATCAAGTTGACAACTACACTAACTGCACCAAGATCACGTCTGCTCTGTACACTGACCCAGCCGGAGTGAAAATGGCGCCTATTGTGGGGACCATTATAGAATCCAAAACCCGCGAGAATCCGACAGAGGGATGATTACGTTTTGCCTCGTTTTGAGATCCGAGTCACGCGGTAAAACCCGAGCCGGACTTAGATCTCGCCTCGAAACACGAAGTCCGGGTGGGTCCGGTTATCAGAGAACCGGACCCGCTCATCTCTAGTTAATAATACTGTAGCAACAAAAAAAGCCCAAATAATGTGATTTTAGCAGTTTTTATTAATTTAAAAAAAAAATACAGATTCAAAACTAAAGCAAAGCACGCAAGGGCAGTTTTGGCAAAACCAACCCATATCCAAAATGTGAAGGAGATACAGATCCAAAACCAAAACACGGGGGGTATATTTACTAAACTGCAGGTTTTTAGAAGTGGAGATGTTGCCCATAGCAGCCAATCAGATTCTAGCTAATATCTTCTAGAAGGTGCTAGATAAATGATAAGTAGAGTCCGATTGGTTGCTATGGGCAACATCTCCACTTCTGAAAACCCGCACTTTAGTAAATATACCCCTAAGACTAAAACTAAATTTAAAATCCTAGTCAAAATGAACCTTGGATGTTACCCAAAATTGTCTGTGCCCAACCACTGCTGCTTTCGCCTCAATCTTTGCATGCAGCATTTTCAGTTGTAAATTCCGCTCGTTTTGCAGCCAAATCTGCTTCCGCTCAATAAATTGTTTCTAAATAGGATTTGTTTCCACTTTGCTTTTCTATACTTGTCTAGAAAATCATAAAGACATAATCATTATGCGTTAGATAAGTAAAACAATGCTTGGAATTTGCCATTTTTTTTAAATCTTTACTTAACTTGCAAACTGCATTCATTTTGCTCAGGGTAGATCAATTATTAAGCAGACATTAATTTTTAATGCATTACTGTTATACGAAACCTTTTTCACTATCTAAACTTTTTAATGTCTTTCGACTTAGAATTATTAAACCATTTCAATTAAATATTTGCCCGACTTTGCCAATAACCCAGTGGTTCCCACCACATTATAGAACCTAAGGAAGAGAGATAAGCATAATTGACTTAACTTAATAATTTTTGCTGATGATCTCAATAAGAAACTTTTTCCCTTGGGGTGCCATGAAAATAATGCTGATACTCTAGGGTGCCGTGATTCAAGAACATTTGCAATAACCCAATGCATTGAATACAGAAGTTGCCCCAGCTCTGTTCAAAGTTCCTATAAACATGTAGTGAATAAAAGATGTCACCGGGGTAAATGAACATCTGACACTTGCACCTCCTGGAGACGGCGGTAGGGGTGAGGCAATGGTCTCTTTCCCTCATTCCTTTTCACAATTGGCCACATGCTGACTATTGTCATATGCAGGCAAAACTTTTTCTGTATAAACTGCACATCCACGTCCACTGACCCCACCTGTATTCCTTCCCCCCTGCATGCTTCATTGTTCCGCAGTCTGACCCAACCCTTCATTGGTATGCCTCCATCTATCACACCTTTACTAAGTGGCTGCTTTAGCAAGCCTACGCTTCTCAGTAGGGATGTGCGCCGACCTCCTTGTTTTAGTTTTGGGTCTGTATCTCCTTCATCTTTTTGGATCTAGATTTGGTTTTGCCAAAACCGCTCTTGCGTGTGTTGGTTATGTAATTTTTTTTAAAAATTGATAAAAACTGCTAAAATCACATAAATTTGGCCTGTTTCTTTCATATGGTATTATTAACCTTAATAACATTAATTTACACTCGTTTCCAGTCAATTTTGACCACCTCACAGCTCACAATATTGTTTTCATCCAGTTTAGGCACAATATTTGCACCAAGCTAGCTGGCTGACTAAGCTAAGTGGCAGCAGTGGGTGGCATAAACACGTGGCAGTTCAACCCCCAACATGGCACATAAGGAAACATAAGTTTTCCTTAATCAAGAGGCCTGAGGGAGATGGAGTATGTATGTAGTTGAAGATAGGGACAGGAAGGGTTGATTGGTAGTAAATTGAATAAAAATTTTGATTCCAAAGCAAATTTATGAGGGAGGAGGGGAGAGCATGGGTGAACAATATGTCCCATGTTTTGACCTCAAAATCAACTTGGTGGTTCAGAATATTTTTTAAAATTAAAGGGGCATGCAGGGAGACACTGTCTGTGGCCATAAATATTTCTGTACATTTTTGGCATTCAGCAACTGTATGTTAAAGATTGCAGCAGCTCTGGCAATTCAGCTTCCAACATGGCACATTAAGAAACAAATGTTTTTATTATTCAAGAGGCCCGAGGGAGTTGGTGTATGTATATAGTTGAAGGCAGGGAAAGGAAGGTTTGATTAGTAGTAAATATAAATGATTTTTTTTATTCCAAAGTAAACTTATGAGGGAGGAGGGTAGGCATTTACAAAAATTACAAAAAATATTTAAATCATTCACATCAGTCCTTGCCCCAGAAGAATCCTTGAGCGCTACTCATGCTGCTGCTGGTGGGAGTGGATCTTCATCCCAGAAGGGGACCAGAAAGACTACTAGTAGTAGTTTAAAAAAAACAAGTGACTGTTAAACAATCCTTTGCAAGGGGGAGCAAGTATTACAGTAGTCACCCAGTTGCACAGCGGATCACTGACGCCATAACATCTATGCTGGTATTAGATGTGCATCCAATATCTGGCAATACTCAGTGGGTTTTAGACAGTTACTTGAGGTCCTGTGTCCCCACTACCAAATCCCATCTAGATTCTACTTCACTAGAAAAGCAATTCCCAGCATGTACAGGGACAATTTAGAAAAACTTAATGTCCTCTAATATGCCATTGTACCCACTGTCCACTTAACCATAGATATGTGGACAAGCAGAACAGAGCAAACACAATAATACATGACTGTAACAGTCCACTGCGTGGGGGTAAAGAAACAGCAGCTCATTCAGAGGCAGGCTACTCTGTGTATCACCGATTTCACAAAGAGGCATACCGCTGGCAACCTTTTAGAAAATCTCGGGAAAGTCATTGCAAAATGGCTTACCCGCTTGGACTCTCCTCAGGATTTGTGATTTCTGACAATGCCTCCAATATTATGAGAGCATTACATCTGGGTGAATTTGTACACGTCCCATGTTTTGTCCACGCAATCAACTTGGTGGTGCAATTTTTTTTTTTTTAATTACAGGGTCATCCAGGAGATGCTCTCTGTGGCCCGAAAAATGTCTGGACATTTTCGTCATTCAACAGGCACATGTAGAAGATTGCAGCACCTGCATGAAATTTAGAATTTGCCCTGCCACCAGCTGAAGCAAGAGGTAGTTACAAGGAGGAACTCCAACTTTTATATGCTTCATTGGATATAGGAACAGCAAAAAGCCATCCAAAGCTAACTGCCAACTATGACATAGGAAGAGAATGGGGAATGGTACCTTACTCAAGCTCAGTGGAAAATACTTTCCGTGTTGTGAAAAGTGCTGAAACCCTTCTAAGTAGTCACCTGTGAAGTGAGCTCACACACTGCCAGCTTGAGTCAGGTAATTCCCCTAATTAAACTGTCAGAAAAACAGCTTGAGAAATTGAAGGAGGAGCTGAAACAAAATGATTCCGTTAAGTAGGTTGGACTTGTAGATTGAGTCCTTTATTTGCTTCGCCAGGATCCAAGGGTTGTCAGGGTGTCAGGGCCATACAATCGGATCAATACATTTTGGCAACCATGCTGGATCCTAGGTTTAAGTCATAAATCGTGTCTTTCTTCCCAATGGACGCAGATCTGAAGAGATGCAAAAAGCTGTGGCACGTGATGAAGCAATGGCTTCTCCTTAAGTTTCTCCAGGAAGTTCATCTGCCGAGAAAAACTAAACATTCCCAAAAGACCACTGGTGATGCAGAAGATTCAACACAACCAAATTTTTACATCTGGTGTGGTCTAAAAGAATTGCCTACAATTAATGAGACCTCTATCGTGACTCCATCTTATATGGTCACCATTCAAAGAATGGTTGAAGACTATTTTAAAAAATGATTGTTAATGATAGGATCTAAATAGGCATGTCAGACAGCCCATTTGACTACTGACAGGAAAAAAAGGCTATTTGGAGACCCTTGCACAAACTGGCTTTGCTTTACTTGAGCTGCCCACCCTCCAGTGTGTACTCAGAAAGAGTCTTCAGCACACCCGGGAACCTTGTCAACGATTGGCATAGGAGGCTACTTCCTCAAAATGTGGAAAAGATGTTGTCCATCAAAATTAACAAAAATTTATTTGCAGAAGACATTTACCGACAATTACGTCCAAAAATGACAGAGGCACATGTATTGGTGGATTCCAGCGGGGACGAATTAATATTGTGTGAAGATTATGTACACACTGATGAGGGGGAGGAATTGGATGATGATGGCAACCACATCTTCCCTCTCTAAAGCCAGTATGTGCTCATAGAGATCATTGGCAGCAATGTCAGCTGCCTATTGGTAGCTTGTTTTGTGGGGGCCCAAACAAACCAATCGCTTCATAATTGAGTACATTGTTGATGAAGGTGTTGGTGGTGAAGATGGCAGGTGCTTGGATCTAGCAGAGAGAAGGGAGCTAGCAAATGCTGGACGGCTTGTTGTTACTTTTTTAGCCAAAGTTTCTGAATTTGGAAAAAACTTTTTTGATGGATGAGCTGCAGATGTTGTAATAGGGAGGAGGATCCTAGATTGTTACGGTCCCTCCCCTTACTCTGGCTTTACAAAGAGTACAGATGGCTTGACAATTGTTGCTTGGATTTGGGTAGAAATAATTCCACACATAAGAAGATTTTTTTTCTCTTCTGCCCAGGCATGATAATGGGCTTTTCAGTTTCATGGGAAACAAATGTTTCTTCCATTGGTGCCTGATTTGCACAAACAGCATCCTCATTAACAGCATCCTCATCATCAACATCCTTATCAGCTACACAATTATCCTGCTCATCCTGGCGTACCTCCACAGAAGCATCCTCGATTTCTATGTCAGCATGTTCACTTGTGCTTACATCATCATAAGAGAACCACCAGTCATAAATAAAGGCCAAGGCCTTAGTCTTTCCTGGCCACTTCGTGTGGTGAAAGGCATATTGCCAATTTTATGTCTTTCTGCAGCTAACTTTCCCTTTGATTTTTTTTTCTTTACCACTGGAAAAGTTTGATTCTTTGATTAGATGCCCTGACTTAAGCCCTGTATGCCCTTGGGCATCGACTTTAGTAGATGACGTAGACGCACTAGTATTGTCATGACTGGTGGCACTGGCAGCAGCTCCAGCACTAGTATGTGGTTCCTGTTCTCCTTTCAACTGATCGTTTTCCATTTCGACAATGAAGTGTGGTACAGCACACACGTCAATTTGTACCAATTTTAAATATTACAGTGCGGTATCAATGACATACAGCGTCTCAATATTGTTAATGTATATTACAGTGCATTTCCACTTACAGTGTCACAATATGTGTTGAATATTACACTGCGCTAGCACTTACAGTGTCACAATACGTGAATGAATATTACACTACATTTCCACTTACAGTGTCACAAATCGTGTATGAATATTACACTGCGCTACTCCTTACAGTATCATAATACGTGTATGGATATTACACTGCGTTTCCGCTTACAGTGTCACAATATGTTTATGAAAATTACACTGCGTCATTTTTTTAAATGTATATTACACTGCATTTTACTTACAGTGTCACAATACGTGTTGAAAATTACACTGTGCTACCACTTACAGTGTCACTCACAATATGTGTATGAATATTACACTGCGGTCTGACTGGCAGCATCACAGTAAAAAAATAAAAAATAATATAGTACACTAGGGTACAGCACAAAAAAGATATATATATATATATATATATATAAATATATATATATTTCTATTATATTAACTTTTTTTTTTTTACAATGGGCACCCTTTGACAGACAGAGCACCCAGGGCACCCCTAGACCAACACAGCAGCCCCATTATGGATGGACAGAGCAGCCCTAGACCAACAGAGCTCCCCTGAAGGACACAGCAGCCCCTGGATGGATACAGCAGCCTCTGGATGGACAAAAGAACACCCCTGGACGGACACAGCAGCCCCTGGAGGGACAACAGAGCTCCCTTGGATGGACACAGCAGCCCCTGGATAGACAATAGAGCACCCCTGCACAGACACAGCAGCCCCTGTAAGGACAACAGGGCACCCATGGCAGGACACAGCACCCATGGACATCCATTCACTACACTCTCCACAGCCGGAATGAAATGGCGCTGTTGGCCGGGGACCTTTATAGATTCCAAAACCCATGAGAATCCAACAGCGGGAAAATTACTTTTTGCATCGTTTTCAGATCTGAGTGAGGCGGGAAAACCCAAGACGGACTCTGATCCCAGCCCGGATTGCAAAGTTCTCTGAGAACCAGACCCGCTCATCTCTAATTCTCAGCATGTTTGCCCTCACATTTAAATACTAAAATTAATATTACATGGAAACCGCATTCTTCACTTAATATTACTGCTGCTTTTTAATTTTGAGGTCAAACATACCGAGAAGCAGAGTCTCAGCTTTGTGGTCATCTGTCACCTACTTTGTGTGTCTGTGTCAAATATTGTATGTGTGCATGTGTTTTCACATTTGTCACTTTTTTTCACTCCCTCCAAGTGTGTCTGTCTCTCTTTACCGCACTAATTATATTTATCCCCCACCTTCTGCACCATTTGCCGCCCATCCCACCACTCAATTTTCCCCTTTGCTGTTAACAACGCAAGTTTGTGGTATTCTGTGGTATGATTAGCAAAATATATCAGGAATAAAAGCCACTTACCCCTGTTGCTACGATAGGTTAGGAAAAGAGGTAAGGACCCAGAAATGCAATTAGCTCACTAACGCAATGAGACATTAATTGTCATAATTAATTTCATAGTAAGCATACAGGTAACTGATACAGCAAGCTCTATAAAATATATCCTCAAGATTGCCAGTAACTCAAGCGAGGATGCAGCCATCGGATTACTTGGGAGACCATCGGCCATCTACGTAACCCTCAGCTTACTCAGATGGCCATCTCAGAACCATGCTCGAGGCCAGGAAATCTTTGTCGGAAGTTGAAGACCCTGGCCTAGGCACTCAACGCTGGCCTACCTCGTCCCTAGAAGGCCAATCATCCCTAATTAGGCTTACCATACTATCCAGTTAAACAGGGAGAGTCAAGAATTACACAGGTTCTGTGACTGATTTAAAACCAGGTGAAATGCAGACTTGAAGTCAGCCAGCCACAGAACCTACGTAATGCATGAGTGATCCAGTTTAAAGGCATAGTATTGTAAGCCTAGCCCTAATCAGGCTACAGCTTAGGGTGCACTGAGAGTGGTCTCGCAGGCCCCGTTCTGCACATGCACAGTTCATTTTCAGAAGTGCGTCACCCTTGTGTCTCAATTGCAGCTCTCTCTCTGTGCCCACGCTATCTGGATGTATGCACAAAAAAATTATTCCACTGCGTCTGACATTGGCAGTACAGGCTACTCAGAATCAGGCCCAAAGATTACTAGGCCTTGTTAACAGCTGACTGTTCGGGTGCAAAGTACAGATACATCTAGCCTCAATACACCACGCAGTGCGAGATGCCTGGCGTCAGTGAGCCGTCAGGTCCTGTGCTACTCTGCCAGCGTCGGGCGTCGTTTGTTGATGAAAATGCATTTAAGTCACAATGCAATGGGACTAGCACGCACCAGGAGGCTGCACTGATTTACTTGTATATCTGTGTGCGCCTAAGTCTGTTAACGTAACTTGGAATGGAAAGAAGCCTCGACCGTTGCATTGTAGCACCTCGCATTGCTGATTAAGAGACTCGCACACAGATAATCAAATGTCACATATCAAATTATCAGCACATTCTCCTGATGGGTTCCAGTCACATCGCATTGCAACCGTATTCAATTAGAGGTGAAAAAACGCGATCGGTGAAAAACATTCGCCGATGCGATGTTTTTGCCACTTTCCAAAGTATCGCCCTATTCAATTCCAGGATGTTGTCGCATGTGCGAAAACTCCTTAGGCAAAAACAGGTGAAAAAGTTTCTCCACTCAAAGGCAGGAGAATAGATGTGCAAAATCCCTATTTTTGAGTAACAATGTGGGGACTTGGGGCCTGATTCAGAGCCGGTCGCTATTAGCGCTCGCTCGTTCAGAAAAAGGGGGTGGCTATTCAAATGAACCGTTCGCTCTTTGCGGTCTGTTGCCGCCTCTATGTCTGAACGAGCGAACAAAACATGCGGACGTTTTTTTTATAAAAACGCCCCCTGGCCGCTCGCATCATACGTCATGTTCGCTATTTATTAGATTAATCGAGTACATCGACCAGCGTATGAACTGCTCGCTATTCTTGTGGTTGGTTTTTCCTACCACAAATTTGTGAGCAGTTCTGACTATAAAATAACCCAGTGACGTGGTCAGTGATGCTGCTGTATTAATTATGCACACCCATAAAACACCCGTTTTGACCTTTAAGCAAGCCTGCGTTCTGATCTCCACTCCCCGTTTTCAAGCACCTTCCCCTGTTACCACCCACATACACCTCCTCCTGTCACTCACATTAGCAGGCATTCGCTATTTAGCGAACAAACGATTTTCGGCTGCACTGACTGGTTCGCGCATGCGTATTACAATCCGTACGCATGCGCAGTTGGGCAAACATCGGTCGGAACGAACGAGCGGCCGCTTACGTGCGGCTCTGAATCAGGCCCTTGGTTCAGAACCCTTTGGGCACCCCCCTAATGACCAAGTAGGCAAAAAATATAAAAAATTATCTTAATACTCCATAAAAAGGCATGTCATTTTTGGGGTGAAAATTTAAAAAGTGTTTTAAAATGGGTTGTAAGTATTGGGTCTGGTATTTTGGGGTGCTGTAGGGATGGGACAGGTGTTTTTGGGGTTGCAGGTGGCTGCAGCAGGTTTATATTTAAAAGACACATAAATATACCAGCGCCCATTTACATGTACCCCAATTTAACTACAGCAATTATTTTTCAATGAAAGACGTTGCTTTATATATATCATTTTTCCACACTTATGCAAATATGCATATAACAGTCCTTTACCTCAATATAAGATCCCTAATTATTTTTATTAGGACTATTAATATACTTCTAAAATGATTCCCCAGGTCAGTTAGGCTTTTTGGGGGGTACAGACTGATTTCCCCAAAGGAACTTGTCCTTTTCGCTAGTTCCGCTATTCGCTGCATTCGCACATATGCGTTTTTGCATGTTTTACAATTGAATAGGGTGAAAAGCGGAAGCGTGCATTGTGTAACTTCACCTCAAAACAGGCAAATGAGTCTAAAACATCGCGCTTATTGCCGATCTCGGCTTTTTACCTCTAATTGAATTCGGCCCTTGGATGCATTTTCAGCAACAACAAAAAAAAGACACCCAGTGTGCCTGGCTCACCAAGAGGGGCTGTTTGGTATAACTGCAGCAAAGATGTGTGAGGACACAACTGTAGTTAACTCTTTGCAGGCTAATATGCAAATTATTAACATTTACATGTATATAAGTGAAAAAAGCGTCTTTGTCTGTTTTTCCTTTATGCACGGCCAGAGTTTTGGACCTAGCTTCACCAAATTTAGCATGGTGGAGTAGTCTAACCAGGATTAGGTTTTTGCCTAGATTTGAACTTTGTCAGGGCCACACACTGTCACACAATCCCTAAAAATGAGGACACTATTAAATGACACAGGTTCCAGGGCTGGCTCCAGTGGAAATTGGCAGTCTGCCAAAACCTTTGAGAAAGCTACAAAAGTATCCTTTTGCCCTAACGGTCTAAGCAAGTGTCAAACTTTATGACTCATGTAAGTTCATATTAAATCCAGAGTTAGTCCTTTTTAAAGTGACCATATATATTAGTCAACCCTCTGTGTTTACATGCAAGGTCATAACTAGAACTTTCAGGACCACATAGAAAGATCTTAAAAGGGCCCCCTCCATAGGTAAAAAACCCCACATACATTTGCCCCCACAGAGAGCCCATTGATGTTATGCCACACGCTAGTGCCCCTTATACACATTATGTCATGCAGTAGTAGAGCCCCTTATACATTATGCCATACAATAATGCCATTTAGAGATTATGCCACATAGTAGTGCCCCATATAACACATTATTCCACACAATAGTAGTGCCCCTTACACAATATGCCACACAGTAATGCTCCTTATAACATTATGCCACACACTAATGCACCTTACACATTATGACCCCCCCAGCAACTCACCTCCCCTCCCTGTGTCCCCCCAACAGCCTCTCACCTCCCCCTGTGTGCCATCAGCAGCCAGCAGGTGTGGATTTGGTGCTGGGCCACCAGCTAATTACAACAGGCACACCGGCAGGCAGCGTCAGACATGGACAGATAGCACTAGTGCAATTTGCATCTGGCGTCAGTCACAAGCAAATAGGAGCTCACGGACTAGCTGCCATTCAGCAGCCGACACTGCTGATTGGCTGCCAGTCTGCCAGCTCTGATTGCCCCGCAACCGGCTGCGCTGTCACTCCATGTCTGCCTGTCAGAGCACCAGCTGTGATTGGCAACAAATCGACACCGCTTTCACACTGGCTCCTCTCGGCAGCCCTGACTGGATCGGCCCATCTTGTGTGAGACACTGGGTGCAGGGGGAGTGGCAGGCCACAGAGACAGTTCAGGCACCATAGCAGCCTCACTCCTTGCACCCAGGTGTTACACCACTGTGTGCATGCATGTTAGCAAACAGTGGGGTCTTTTTCAGGATCAATGGAATGGGGTTATAGGCGAGGACAATGTACAAAATTAAAGGCTGCAGGTGTGATTCGGGGTCCAGTATTCACCCCGGGCAACGCTGGGTAGCCCAGCTAGTTTGTAATACACTGACTGGCAACTAGTTACAAAGCTGCCCCTTTTACGATCTGAAATTGTGGCTGTACAAACTTTTTTCTATTTCTCACCAGCAACATCTGTCTTGTTAGTACAGAATGTAGTCACTTGAAATATAATCATTATTCTCGCCAGCTATGTTACTAAACGCTGCTGGGCTGGAAGCTGTGTGGTTCTCACAATCAGTCACTCACACACACTTTGTCTCCTGCTCTCCCCTGGCTGACTTGTCCTTTATCTCTCAGATGGTATTGATTACAGAAAAAGACACTGCTTCACTGGGGACCAATGAACATAACTTTCTCAGCCTGACAATTACCAACACTGACTGCCTACAAATAGTTTGCTTTGGGCCAGCCAGAATACAACTCCTCACTAGAGACACTCAACAGGACCGCTCCTTAGCAACTGCTCTGAATCTATCGCCTGTAACAGAGCCACCACATTGATGTCAGGAATATAAATAACAAATATAGGGGCTTATTCTGTGCCGCAGGTAAGTTGACAGAACTGGCGAATGCACCAAAGAAAGAAAACGGCTCCAGCGCATGTGACGGAGGCCACAGACGGAGACCAGTGTATACAGATTCACAGTATCCATAAATTGGGCATTTCTGGACAGTAATTGGGCGATGATGCGATCGCATAGAACTAGGGGTGAGCGGGTTCGGTTTTACTCGGTTTTACCCGATTCTTATCGCCACTTTACCACAATTTCGGCTCGATTTCATTCGCTATCCAAAACACGTGTTCGGCGATAGCCAATAAAAAGATCCGAGTAAAACCGAGTAAAACCGAACCCGCTCACCCCTACATAGAACTGTTCTGTCTTGTTGTATTGTTGTAGGTGTGTTCCGTGCTCACTGTCAGCGAGCGGACAGAGATGGGGCCTCTCTCAGCTGGACCATTTGTGCCCTGCATGGGGCTAGTGTAAAGCTGGCCACACATCTAACGATTATCTGTCCAACCAGCCAACTAGTTGATTGGTTGGAATGAAAATCTGGTAAGGAATACAATCAGCAATTTGCTCCCAAACGCTGGAAAATGGACCAAAACTGTTGTTTGAACAAATAGTTTAGATCAAACATTTAACAAACTTGTCTGAACGACCATTTTCATCTGTTTTCTGACATTTAGGAGCAAATTGCTGATCATCAGTTGCTCCCATACGTTACCAGATTTTCATTCCAACCAATCAACAAGTTGGCTGGTTGGATGTAAGTTGGTCTAGTGTGTGGCCAGCTTAAGTCTCTGGGCAATAACTGGGCGGCCACGTTCCGTGCTCATTCCCAGCGTGTGGATGGAGATGGGGCGTCTGTCTTAGCCGGACCTATTGCACTTAGCATGGAGCTGGTGTTAGTCCAGATACTAACTTTGATGGCTACAACAATGGACATATGAGATATGGGTGGGACAGGATTCCACATGCAGTCACACAGTTGTTTATTATGCAAAGGTGGATTCTCACACTATCATTATGTGGTAAGCGGAATCCACGGCTGGACGGAGTTTATAGGAAAAAAGGAAATTGGGAGTATTAACCAATATTTAATTAATATCACTAAAAATGTGTTGCAGTCAGGGTTGTAGAGAGTCTCGCCAGGCCATGGTACATTTGGGGGCGTGTCCTAATGTAAGGAAGTGTGATCGCTCCCTACCCCTTGCTGCACGTCCAGAGAAAACTGCTGATGCTGTTTAGAGATTATGCTGGGCTGGGGAGACACAGGTTCCAATGCCGCAGACAGGTAAGGAAGGGTCAGCGGACCTGAGCCCCTCCATCAAGCCCAGGCCCGAGTAGCTAGTACTCACCCCCCCAACTCTCAGTGCCACCGATTGCAATACCAGTGGGTGGTGTGTTTTCAGAAGAATTAAATACTGTTTAGTTAGCCATTTAGAATTTAAGCTCTTTGTGGCAGGGAACTTAGGGCCTGATACACCCGCTCGCTAGATGCGTTTTAACGCAGCCAAAGTATGCAAATCCCGCGATCGCATGGCAAGGCATTAGCAGTCCTATTATGTCCTGGCGTGCGATCGTGGTGTATATTTAAACGCCCACCAGCCTGTCTTAAGACGCCCACTTTCCCTTAGTGATACACGTCATCTCCAGGAAGTGTATGCAACAATCGGTAACATCGAATAACATCGAATCCATACGCAGCACTTGTGGCTGACCATACCCTACTGCAAGCACGGCGAGTGCTTCAGTGTGTAATTCAGCCATGTGACGTGTACTATGATGCTGCGTGTTAATTCTGCACGCCTCTGAAACGGCGTTAAGACGCTCAGACACACCTGCATTCGCACTCACCGCGGCTGAATTGCTCTGGTGTGGTGACAGCTGATGCGATATTTGTGAAAATGAAGTGATGATGAATAGGCCCCCAGGTCCAATGGAGCCCTGCATTGTGTGTGCCTGTATGCATTTCTGGGTATTACGCTAAATATAGCTTGATTTATTTTGCTCTCTCCTCTATGTGGCAAATTGAGTTAAAACCTCCATAAGGTGCGGGCAAAAGTAAGCAATCTGGAATTACCCAGCGGAGTCTCATTCAAAGGAAACTCGCATTTAATGGAATCTGCCCATGTAATAGTAACACCCCTTTTACACTGAAACCCCGGGTCCAGCCCAGGTCACTGAACAGGGGTTTCAAGCTGTATTACTGCGTCTAGAAACCCATTTGCACCGCAGGCTGGGCCCGGGATATTGCTGGGGCTACCCTCAGTCTGCACTTAGAGATGACATCATCTCCAGGCCAGTGGCAGAACTAGAAAGTGGTGGACCCAGGTGCAAGAATATGCTTTGGGCCCCCCTATGCAGTGCCCCCAGTAGTGGTCCACCTATGCAGTGTCCCCAGTAGTGCACTTTATACAGTGCTCCTTATACAGTGCCACCAGTAGTGGTCCCCCCTATGCAGTGCCCCCCAGTAGTGATCCCCCCTATGCAGTGCTCCCAATAGTGCCCCTTATACAGTGCCCTCAGAAGTGGTCCCCCTATGCAGTAACCCCAGTAATAGACCCCCTATGCAGTGCCCCCAGTAGTGGTCTCCTCTATGCAGTGCCCCCAGTAGTGGTCCCCCCTATGAAGTACCCCTTATGCAGTGCCCCCAGTAGTGGTCCCCCCTATGCAGTGCCCCCAGTAGTGCCCCTTATACAGTGCCCACCCTAAATAAATACAAACACAAAAAAAACAAAAACACACCTGAATCCCCACTCCTGCGCTTGCCACCGTCAGGTCCTATCTGTCCTCCCACTCTGCACGAAGGGAGAGATATCTTGACGTCTCTCCCATCACCCACTGTGGGAGCTGGAAGGTGAATCACATGAGTGAGCTCCAGCCCGGCCCCCTCTGTGGACGCAGCAGCCAATGAGGGTCTGTCTGAATCTCATTGCTGCTATAACAAACACACTGCTGCCACTGGCGGTGGTGCGTTTGCTACTGTGTAGTGCGGACTGCTCTCACTGCGGTCCAAACTACACTTAAATACTGTGGGGCACGGAGGACACTGGTGACGTTGCAGCAGAGCTGTTAGATGCAGGTGGCTATGGGCCCCTGCACCACAGCGGGTCTGGGGAAAGGCACCGACTGCACCACCGCTAGTTCCGCCACTGCTCCAAGCGTCCAGGATGCGGCACTCTGTATGCAGCTAACGGGACCTGAGTCTGTTAACCTGCCCTGCAACCCGGATCCAACCCTTCCTGGCACTGGACCCGAGTTAACCCATTTATACTATACTTGCTAACTCTGCCTCAATGGCCAAAAATCTGGTGGTGCTCGCGACCCCCACAAGAGAGGGCAAGTCTCGCACACCCCTCGGCCTAGGGGTCGCATAGTGGTGGGGTGGGAGTCCTTCTATCCCCCAGTTACTCCTACCAACTCCTACCCTCTGAACCATCTCTTACTTTAATTACATTTGAGGTTCATGCTATACGCCTCTTCCAACCAGTACACCTTAGAGTAGCTGTTATTTTCCGTCCCCCTGGCCCTCCTTCCAAATTCATTGACAACTTTGCTTCCTGGCTCCCTCACTTTCACTCCTCTGACCTTCCCTTTATTATCCTAGGTGACTTCAATATTCCCATTGATATCCCCACAGAAGCCTCTGCCTCCAAACTCCTTACCCTCACGTCTTCATTTGGTCTCTCCCAATGGACCTCCTCACCATTCCATGTGAGTATGTAACATTGAGGCTATTGACACCATTTATTTTTCTTCCCAGCTTGACGCACTTCTCTCCCCTATCCTGTCTCCCTCCTGCCCTGAACAAGCCATTTCCCTATACAATACCTCCCTTACTTCTGCTCTGGACTCTGTTGCTCTGGCGATCACTATTCACCCTCGCAGATTCACACCTCAACCCTGGCTTTCCAAATGCACCAGATATCTGCAAAAGTGTTCACGAACGTTTGAGCGACAGTGGAGAAGATCACGCTCTAAGGCTGATTTTCACCATTTCAAATTTATACTTTCATCCTACAGTGATGCCCTTTCCCTCTCTAAATAGTCATATTTCAAGAACCTCATCTGCTCTCAATCTTCAAATCCCCAACGTCTCTTCACCACCTTCAACTCCCTCCTCTGCCCACCCCCTCCTCGCCTCCCCTCCTTGCTCTCTGCCCTTGACTTTGCTACCTACTTTACATCTAAAATTTACTCCATACGTCAGGTCATCATATCCCACCAGTCCCCCTGCTATCCACCTGCTCCTTTCCCAGATCACCCCTATCCATCCATTATACCGACTCTAACATTCTTCTCCCCTGTATCTGGAGAGGAAGTTATGTCCCTCATCCAGTCCTCCCCGCCTTACACCTCCCCCCTTGACCCTATCCCTTCACGTCTCCTCCGCTACCTCTCTCTTTCTGCCTGCTCCCGTCTTGCCCACCTTCTTAATCTCTCCCTATCATCAGGCACTGTCCCGTCTGCATACAAACATGCCCTCGTATCCCTCATTCTTAAGAAACCTTCCCTTGATCCTAACACTCTCTCCAACTACCATCCCATCTCTCTCCTTCCTTTTGCCTCCAAGCTCCTTGAGCATGTTGTTTACAACCGCCTTACCACTTTCTTTCCTCTCACTCCCTCCTTGACCCTTTTCAGTTTGGCTTCCATTCTCTCCACTCCACTAAAACTGCCCTCCCAAAAGTCAGCAATGACCTCCTTGCTGCTAAATCCAAGGGCCACTACTCTCTACTCATTCTCCTTGACCTCTGTGCTGCTTTCGACACTGTGTACCACCCTCTCCTTTTGCAAATCCTTCACTCCCTTGGTCTACGTGACACTGCCCTCTCCTGGCTATCCTCCTACCTCTCTGACCGATCCTTCTCTGTCTCCTCTCATGACTCCTCTTCTCCCCCACAGCCTCTTACAGTAGGTGTTCCCCAAGGTTGTGTTCTTGGTCCCCTCCTTTTCTCACTTTATATGTCCTCACTAGGTGAACTCATCAGGTCTTTTGACCTCCAATATCATCTCTATGCTGATGATAGATCTACCTTTCCACCCCTGACCTCTCCCCCTCTCTACTCACTCGTTTCTCCAATTGTCTCTCTGCCATCTCTTCCTGGATGTCCCAGCGATTTCTTAAACTTTATATGTCTAAGACTGAACTAATCATTTTCCCACCCCCCTACATAACCACACTTCCCACCATCTCTTTATCAATTGATGGCACAACTATCTCCTCTAGTCCCAAAGTGCGCTGTCTTGGAGTTATCCTGGACTCCTTCCTCTCCTTCAAACCACCTATCCAGAATCTCTTGCAGTCCTGTCATTTTCATCTTAAAAATATTTCCAAGATTAGACCCTTTCTCACCCAGGATGCCACTAAAACCCTCATACACTCATTGGTCATCTCCAGATTGGACTACTGTAACCTACTCCTATCTGGTCTCCCCTACTCCCTTCTCTCCCCTCTCCAGTCTGTCCTCTATGCTGCTGCTCGGCTCATCTTCCTCTCAAAATGCTCTGCATCTGCCTCCCCTCTCCTACAAGCTCTCCACTGGCTCCCCTTCCCTTTCAGAACCCAATTTAAGGTTCTCACACTCACTTACAAAGCCCTCAGCCATTCCTCTCCCATTTACATCTCGGATCTCATCTCCCTTCACTCTCCTGTCCACCCTCTTCATTCAACAAATGCACGCCTCCTTTCATGCCAATTGATTACTTCCTCCCACTCCTGTCTCCAAGATTTTGCCCATGCTGCTCCCCACCTTTGGAACTCTCTCCCGCTTCCCATCAGACTCTCCACCTCTCTTCAATGCTTCAAATGGGCTCTCAAGACCCACTATTTCATCAAAACCTTCCAGCTCTCATCTTAACTTGCTGCTACATACTCCTTCCTCCCTGCCTACCTCATCTGTGTCACACCTGTTTTTCTGTCCCTCCCATTTAGAATGTAAGCTCTTATGAACAGGGCCCTCTACCCTCTTGTGCTTCTCCTTACTCTACTTTCATCTACTTCTTACTCTCTAATAGGTCACCTAACACTTGGTTGCTTTGCATTGTTGCTTATCTGGGTGTTATGATCACGAATGTAGCAATGTATATTATCCATGTCCTGTATTGTATTGTACTGTACTGTAAGTCACTGTAATCTCAACCTATTTGTTTATGTACTTTGTAAGGCACTGCGGAACACTTGTGGTGCCATATAAATAAATGATAATAATGATAATAATAATTAAGCGCCACCTCCTGTTTTACAATGCTGAGAGCCTATGCAATGTATAGCAGGGGCATTGCCGCGATGAGGCATACATGCCTACCCTCCCGGAAGTCACAGGAGGCTCACAATTTTGGGGGTAAATTCCGCACCACCGGAAGGGTAGGCACTTCTCCCGCTTTCTGCCCACTTCCTAGTGAAGTGGGCAGAATAAGGATAATTTTCTTGCAGAACAGTGGGTCCGCAAGTAGGGGGCGTGACCTAATAATGCTATTCTATGAGAATCGCTTCAGTTTGAGCCCGCCCCTCAGTTAAATATGCGCTGTTCGCGGCAAATTGCCTTGAGGGGGCGGGGCTATCAGAGCTGAGAGCACTCCCACTGACATCACTTGTGATGTCAGTGGGGCCGGCCCCAGATGGTAGGCGTTCCCATGGGAACGCCTCCGTCTGGGCAGCAATGCCCCCGGCACGCCCACCAAAGGGGGCGTTCTGTCACTCACCATCGACAGCACGCCCCCTTTCTAGCGAGACCCATAGCGATGGCTTGGCCGTCGCTATCCAGGTCTCGCGCATGCGCACGACGGAGCCGGCTCCCTCGTGCGCATGTGCACTGGGCCAACATCGACCCGCTTGCGAGCGCTCAGCACTCGCGAGCGGGTCGGAATTAGGCCCAGAGACCCTACCACAAGGTTCTTGTCGCAAGCCCGATGGTCGTGATAATTGCAATCATCGCCAGGCCGGTTGCAAAAGCTGTGGAGTCACCCACAGCTATGTTAGCGGCCTGGAGGTAGATTTTTTATTAAAAAAATCCGCCCTGATTCAGAGCGAGCACTCGCAAATAGCGAGCACCTCTGAATCAGGCCCTTAGACTACAGCAGTGTACCGGGCTTTTATTCTCATAGGACCTTATTCAGAGTCGGCCGTACAGTCTACGACCGCATGGCCGCCTCGATGTTTTGCAAGTGCGCATGCGCACGAGGGAGCCATCTATCGTGAGCCATCGGAGCTGCACGCAGCGCTTGAGGTAGACCCTACCCCACCGCAAGCACTGCGATCACTGCAGGCTGAAATACAACCAAGTGACGTGTACAATGACGCCTCCATGCTAATTATACACACCCATAAAACTCCATTTTGACGCCCAAACACGCCTGCGCTTGCAGCACCACTCCCCCGTTCACAAGCACCTTCCCCCGTTACCACCCACAAACGGTGATATCTGTCACTCAAAATAGCGTCCAGTCTGTGTACTACGAGCGCACGATTCCCGCATGTTGACGCATACGCATGCGCAAACGGGCAACTATCGCCCAAAGCGTCTTAGCGAGCGGTCTGAATCAGGCCCAATATACCATTGTATTTGTTCCAGATAAGACAAAGTGATTTAGGGCCTGATTCAGAGCCGCTCTGAGCAATGTTTGCCCAACTGCGCATGAGTACGGATCATTACACGCATGCGCGAACCAGTCAGTGCGGTCGAAATTCATGTGCTCGCAAAATAGCGAATGCCTGATAATTTGAGTGACAGAATGAGGCATATGTGGGGGAAGGTGCTTGAAAACGGGGAGTGGAGATCCGAACGCAGACGTGCTTAAAGGTCAAAATGGGCGTTTTATGGGTGTGCATAATTAAAACAGCAGCGTCATTGACCACGTCACTGGGTTATTTTATAGCCAGAACTGCTCGCAAGATTGTGGTAGCATAAACCAACCCCAAGAATAGTGAGCAGTTCATACGCTGGTCGATGTACTCGATTAATCTACTAAATAGCGGACATGACGTAGGATGCGAGCGGCCAGGGGGCGTATTGATCCAAAAAACGACCGCAAGTTTTGTTTGCTCGTTCAGACCTAGAAGCGTGAACAGACCGCAAAGAGCGAACGGTTCATTTGAATAGCCACCACTATTTTCTGGACTAGCGAGCGCTAATTGCGTCCGGCTCTGAATTAGGCCCTTAGTTCATGGACTAGAAAAAGGTTAGGTGAGAATATTTCCCATTTCACGGGCAGACAAGGAATTACAATGTGACAATTCTGAGGCTGCCTGTTCCTGTCTTCAGGCGCTGTCACTGCTCGTTCCAGTACGGCTCACTGGAAAATTACAAAGGCTGCAATTTAATAATGATTATTTCATAGGATAGTGCCAGTGGAACACTTGCGTTATAACCCTTAGCAACCAATCATATGTTATCTTTCATAAGTTTGACTACACTGGGCAGTTATTTATTAATTAACAGTTATAAAATAGAGTGTACATAGGCCCTCATTCAGAGCCGTATGCTCTGAGCAGAGCGCACGCTCTGAATGAGGGCCGCCCTCCATAAAAATGGAGCGTCCTCCTGGACGCTCGTATAGCTGTGGGTCACCACCCACAGCCTATACGAGCGTGCAGTTTGATGGCCGCGATGGTCGAAACTGCGAGCCGGAGCCTGCGGTTGAGGTTTTCAACCGCAAGGCCCGGAGTGATTTTGGCTCTATCAGAGCCAAAATCACTCCCACTGACATCACTAGTGATGTCAGTGGGCCGGCTTCTGACGGGAGGCGTTCCCTTGGGAACGCCCCCGTCAGGGAGGCACGCCCACCAAAGGGGGCGTGCTGTCAATCAACATCGACAGCACGCCCCCTTTGATCAGACACAACGAGCGAAGGACTTTCCTTCGCTCATCACGTCTGGCGCATGCGCACGACGGAGCTCCCTCCGTCGTGCGCATACTCAGTGCAGACCATTGACCCACTTGCGAGCGGACAGCCGCTTGCGAGTGGGTCTGAATCAGGGCCATAATCCACAGTGCTTTACAGAGAATATTTGGCCATTCACATCTGTCCCTGACCCAGATTTCAATCTATGGGCCTGATTCAGCAATGACCGCCGTTGCTTATACACACGCAATCGGTCGATTGTTGCGTACTGCACATGCGTATGCATCACAGTGCGTGAACTAGCAATTGCAATGCGCACTGCGTTTGCCGAGGCTACGCAGACCCATGGCTGAGTGATTGACAGGAAGTGCCATTTGTGGGTGGTAATTGGGGTGTGGTCGGCCGAACGCAGGCGCGCCAGTGTGTTTCAATGCCGTTGCAGGGGCGTGCATTAATTAGCCACTACAATACCAGACGCAGTCTGAGGCCTCATAGCGTGCGCTGAAGTTAGCAATTCCTGAGTGCGGTCTGACCTGCCTTACCTGTGCATATGGGTCCAATGTTACACAATGTTACCGATTGTTTTGCAACACGACAAACATGCTGAGGTGCTGCATGTCATGTCAGAAACTCTGAGGCCAGACAAAATATGCAGTCCCCATCCCCCATTTCTGAAACTCCAGCCCTGCAGTGTATCTCCAGTTGCAGCCAGCTTCCTTCTGTCTCTCCAGCCAGCACCCCTTCTGTCTCTCCAGCCAGCCCTCTTCTGTCTCTCCAGCCTGCCCTCTTCTATCTTCTCAGCAAGCCACCCTTCTTTCTCCCTAGTCAGCCCCATTTGTCACCTCAGCCAGCCCCCTTCTGTCTCCCCAGCAATCCCCATTCTTCCTTCCCAGCCAGCCCCTTCTGTGTCTCCAGCCATCCCCCCTTATGTCTCCCCAGCCAGCCCCTCTTCTGTCTCCCAAGCCAGACCCCATCTGTGTCACCAGCCAACCCCCCTTCTGTCTCCCCAGCCAGCCCTCTTCTGTCTCCACAGCCAGCTCCTCTTCTGTCTCCCCTGCCAACCCCCTTCTGTGTCTCCAGCCAGACCCCCTTATGTCTTGCCAGCCCTCCTTCTGTCTCCCTAGCCAGCCCCCCATCTGTGTCTCCAGCTAGCCCTCTTGTCTCCCAAGCCAGCCTCCTTCTGTCTACCCAGCCAGCCCCTTTCTGTGTCTCCAGCCAGACCCCATTTTGCCTCCGGAGTACACACGCTTTCTGTCTCCCCAGTCAACACACCTTCTGTCTGTCATAACCTTGGCCATGATTATGCTAAAAACCTCTATTGATTGCACAATTTTATTGCATTTATATATTATCAATAATTTGGAGTTGTGCATCTGAGATTTGTCTGTTTCTACACCTTCTGTCTCCCCAGCAAGCACCTCTTTTGTTTCCCCAGTCAGCACCCCTTTTTTCTCCACAGCCAGCCCCCTTCTGTCTCCCCAACAAGCACCTCTTCTGTATCTCCTGCTAACCCCCCTTCTGTATCTCCAGACAGCCCCATTTCTAACTTCCCAGCCAACCCCCCTTCTATGTCTGTAGCCAGCCCCCTTATTTGTCTCCTGCCAGCTCGACTGATGTCTCCCGAGCCAAACCTCTATCTTTCTTCCCAGACAGACCCCCTTCTGTCTCCCCAGCCAGCCCCCCTTCTGTGTCTCTATCCAGCTTCTTTTCTGCCCCTCCAGTCAGACCCCCTTCCATGTCTCCAGCCAGCCCCCCTTCTGTGTCTCCAGCCAGCCCCCCTTCTGTGTCTCCAGCCTGCCCTCTTTCTGTGTCTCCTGCCAACTCCTCTATTGTTTCTCCAGCCAGAACCCCTACTGTGTCTCTATCCAGCCCAATTTCTGTGTCTCCTGCTAGCTCATCTTCTGTCTCTCCTGCCAGCCCCACTTCTCTGTCTCCAGCCAGACCTCATTCTCTCTCCAGCAAGGCCCCATTCTAAATCCCCAGCCAGCCCCCTTTCTGTGTCTCCAGCCAGATTATTTTGTGTCTCTAGCCAGACCCATTTTGTCTCCCCAGCCAGGCCCCTTCTGTGCCTCCAGTCAGACCCCCTTCTGTGCCTCCAGCCAGCCCCCTTCTGTCTCCCCAGCCAGGCCCCCATCTGTCTCCCCAGCAAGGCCCCCTTCTGTGTCTCCAGAGAGACCCCCTTCTGTGTCTTCAGTCAGAATCCCTCCTGTGTCTCCAGTCAGACCCCCCTCTGTGTCTCCAGTCAGACCCCTTCTGTGTATCCAGCCAGGCCCCCTTCTGTGTGTCTAGCCAGCCCACCTTCTGTCTCCCCAGCCAGGCCCCCTTCTGTGTCTCCAGTCAGACCCCTCTCTGTGTCACCAGTCAGAACCCCTTCTGTGTCTCCAGTCAGTACCCTTTCTGTGTCTCCAGCCAGCCCCCTTTCTGTGTATCCTGCCAACTCCTTGTCTGTCTCTCCAGCCAGACCCCTGTCTGTGTCTCCTGCTAGCTCATCTTCTGTATCTCCTGCCAGCCCTGCTTCTGTGTCTCCAGACAGACCCCCTTCTCTCTCCAGCCAAGCCATGTTCTAACTACCCAGCCAGGCCCCCTTCTGTGTCTCCTGCCAGCTCCTCTTCTGTCTCTCCAGCCAGACCCCCTTCTGTGTCTCCTGCCAGCTCCACTTCTGTCTCTCCAGCCAGACCCCCTACTGTGTCTCCAGTCAGCATCCCTTCTGTCTCTCCATCCAGGCTCCCTTCTGTCTCCCCAGCCAGCTCTCCTTCTGTGTCTCCTGCCAGCTCCTCTTCTGTCTCTCCAGCTAGACCCCTTCTGTCTCCCCAGCCAGGCCCCCTGCTGTGTCTCCCCAGCCAGGTCCCCTGCTGTGTCTCCCCAGCCAGGCCACCTTCGGTGTCTCCCCTGCCAACCCCCTTCTGTGTCTCCAGCCAGACCCCCTTATGTCTCGCCAGCCCTCCTTCTGTCTCACCAGCCAGCCCCCATCTGTGTCTCCAGCTAGCCCTCTTGTCTCCCCAGCCAGCCTCCTTCTGTCTACCCAGCCAGCCCCTTTCTGTGTCTCCAGCCAAACCCCATTTTGCCTCCGGAGTACACACGCTTTCTGTCTCCCCAGTCAACACACCTTCTGTCTGTCATAACCTTGGCCATGATTATGCTAAAAACCTCTATTGATTGCACAAGTTTATTGCATTTATATATTATCAATAATTTGGAGTTGTGCATCTGAGATTTGTCTGTTTCTACACCTTCTGTCTCCCCAGCAAGCACCCCTTTTGTTTCCCCAGTCAGCACCCTTTTTTCTCCACAGCTAGCCCCCTTCTGTCTCCCCAACAAGCACCTCTTCTGTATCTCCTGCTAAACCCCCCTTCTGTATCTCCAGCCTGCCCTATTTCTATCTTCCCAGGCAACCCCCCTTCTATGTCAGTAGCCAGCCCCCCTTATTTGTCTCCTGCCAGCTCGTCTGATGTCTCCCCAGCCAAACCTCTATCTTTCTTCCCAGACAGACCCCCTTCTGTCTCCCCAGCCAGCTCCCCTTCTGTGTCTCTAGCCAGCTTCTTTTCTGTTGCTCCAGTCAGACCCCCTTCCATGTCTCCAGCCAGCCCCCCTTCTGTGTCTCCAGCCAGCCCCCCTTCTGTGTCTCCAGCCTGCCCTCTTTCTGTGTCTCCTGCCAACTCCTCTATGTCTCTCCAGCCAGAACCCCTACTGTGTCTCTATCCAGCCCCCTTTCTGTGTCTCCTGCTAGCTTATCTTCTGTCTCTCCTGCCAGCCCCGCTTCTCTGTCTCCAGCCAGACCTCATTCTCTCTCCAGCAAGGCCCCATTCTAAATCCCCAGCCAGCCCCCTTTCTGTGTCTCCAGCCAGATTATTTTGTGTCTCTAGCCAGCCCCATTTTGTCTCCCCAGCCAGGCCCCTTCTGTGCCTCCAGTCAGACCCCCTTCTGTGTCTCCAGCCAGCCCTCCTTCTGTCTCCCCAGCCAGGCCCCCATCTGTGTCTCACCAGCAAGGCCCCCTTCTGTGTCTCCAGAGAGACCCCCTTCTGTGTCTCAAGTAAGAATCCCTCCTGTGTCTCCAATAAGACCCCCTCTGTGTCTCCAGTCAGACCCCTTCTGTGTATCCAGCCAGGCCCCCTTCTGTATATCCAGCAAGGGCCCCTTCTGTGTGTCTAGCCAGCCCACCTTCTATCTCCCCAGCCAGGCCCCCTTCTGTGTCTCCAGCCAGACCCCTCTCTGTGTCACCAGTCAGAACCCCTTCTGTGTCTACAGTCAGCCCCCTTTCTGTGTCTCCAGCCAGCCCCCTTTCTGTGTATCCTGCCAACTCCTCATCTGTCTCTCCAGCCATACCCCTGTCTGTGTCTCCTGCTAGCTCATCTTCTGTATCTCCTGCCAGCCCTGCTTCTGTGTCTCCAGACAGACCCCCTTCTCTCTCCAGCCAAGCCACGTTCTAACTACCCAGCCAGCGCCCCTTCTGTGTCTCCTGCCAGCTCCTCTTCTGTCTCTCCAGCCAGGACCCCTTCCGTGTCTCCTGCCAGCTCCTCTTCTGTCTCTCCAGCCAGACCCCCTTCTGTGTCTCCTGTCAGCTCCTCTTCTGTCTCTCCAGCCAGACCCCCTACTGTGTCTCCAGTCAGCCTCCCTTCTGTCTCCCCATCCAGGCTCCCTTCTGTCTCCCCAGCCAGCTCTCCTTATGTGTCTCCTGCCAGCTCCTCTTCTGTCTCTCCAGCTAGACACCCTTCTGTCTCCCCAGCCAGGCCCCCTGCTGTGTCTCCCCAGCCAGGTCCCCTGCTGTGTCTCCCCAGCCAGGCCACCTTCTGTGTCTCCCCAGCCAGGCCACCTTCTGTGTCTCCCCAGCCAGGCCCCCTTCTGTGTCTCCCTAACCAGGCCCCCTTCTGTGTCTCACCAGCCAGGCCCCCTTCTGTGACTCCCCAACCAGGCCTCCTTCTGTGTCTTCCCAGCCAGGCCCCCTTCTGTGACTCCCCAACCAGGCCGCCTTCTGTGTATTCCCAACTAGGCCCCCTTCTGTGTCTCCAGTCAGAATCCCCTTCTGTGTCTCCTGCCAGCTCCTCTTCTGTCTCCCCAGCCAGCCCCTTTTCTGTCTCTCCAGCCCAGCCCTGCTGTTGTCTGACTCTTGTCTCCAGCCACAGACATCCCCCACACTTACCTTCTTCTTGTTGCTCTTCCTGTGAAACAGCCCCTCTCTTTCAGTGGTGTGGCATGACATCATGATGTCACACACGTCTGGTCTAAAAAAAAAAAACTTTATTGCACGGCTGTGGGCAAGCAGCGGGATTGTGGGCAGGTAGCGGGATTGCATGCAGGCAGCTACGGGATTGTGGGGGGGGCAGCAGGATTGTGGGCCCCCTCTCTGTCTGGGCACGGGAGTCCTGGAAGTCCCTACCTGATGGTGACCCTGTTAAAGCCATCACTTGGGCTCCTATCAGAGCCCCTGTCCCTGGACTCTGGATGTGATTCTTCATACAACTGCAGTACAGAATTTCTTATTGCCACATGTGCCTAATACTCTAGGAATTGCAGAAAGGAACAGTATATACAGTGAAATGTAAGATAAGGAAAACTTTTTGTTACAAAAATTACAAATGCAGGACACTTAAGACAACATAACACTTTAGATGTATATATTTACAAGCACAGGAAAATAAATCTGGAAACAATAGTAGTTGAATAGACAGGACATTATAACCTCACCTAAGAACATTTGGGTAGAGGAATGCAGATGACTCCTCACTGTCCCCTTTTGACTAACTAAAGGCCTGACGCAGAGGTGTGCTCTATACCAGCCATGGCTACGTAAAAAGCAATAGCGAGCACATCTGAATGCCAATGCCGCAGCCGATGGGCTTCCTACTGAGATACCCGCTGGCTGCTGTGCTAATCTGCGCTCTGTCTATTAAGATGCACCATCGGTCGCATTGGTAGTACCATCAAATGCACTATGGCAGGAGCAATTCCCAATCTGAACATGGCTACAAAAACTGTACAGCTCTGCATGCGGTAACCATCGGAATGTATGCGCAGTGCAAATCGGATGCATGCACAGACTGAAAACATCAACTGCTTGCATCCGACATCACCATTGCCTCCACCTCTGAATCGGACCTTATGATTCCAGGGCCTCAGGCATTCTACCAATGAACAGAGGGCCTGATTCAGAGCCGAACGCTCTGACCAGAGCGCTCGCTCTGAATCAGTGCCCTCCTCCATGAACATGGAGCGGCCTCCGGGCCACTTGCATAGCTGTGGGTGACCACCCACAGCATATGCGAGCATCCATGATGATCAAGACCATCGCGACCATCGGGCTTGCGATGGAGACCCTGCGGTAGGGTCTCGCTGCCACAAGCCCCAGAGAGATTTCGGCTCTCACACAGTCGAAATCTCTCCCACTGACATCACTCGCAATGTCAGTGGGGCCGTCCCCATATGGAGGCATTCACATGGGAACGCCTCCGTTTGGGCAGCCACTCCCCCGGCCCGCCCACCAAAGGGGGTGTACAGTCACCCAACATCGACAGCACGCCCCCTTTGGTACGAGACCCGGAGCGACGGCTTGCCCGTCGCTATCCGGGTCTCACGCATGCGCATGACGGAGCCGGCTCACCATCGACCCGCTTGCGAGCGCATAGGTCTGAATCAGGCCCAGAGGCCCTGATTCAGAGCCAGACGCTCTAACAGAGCGCTCGCTCTGAATCAGGGCGTCTTTTTTTTTTTTATGGAGCGGCCTCCTGGCCACTCGCATTGCTGTGGGTTGCCACCCACAGCTAATGCGAACGGCCAGGATGATGGTCGCGATGGTCAAGACCATCGCGACCATCGGGCTTGCGAAGAGACCCTTGTGGTAGGGTCTCATAGCCGCAAGCCCCAGAGAGCTTTCGGCTCAAACAGAGCCAAAAGCTCTCCCACTGACATCACTTGTGATGTCAGTGGGGCCGGCCCCCAAATGGTAGGCATTCCCATGGGAACGCCTCTGTCTGGGCAGCCACCCCCCCAACCTGCCCACCAAAGTGGGTGTGCTGTTACTCAAATCGAAAGCAAACCCCCTTTGGTGTGAGACCTGGAGCCCATCGCTATCCGGGTCTCGCGCATGCTCACGATGGAGCCGGCCACCATCGACCCGGTTGCGAGTGCTCAGCGCTTGTGACCGGGTCTGAATCAGGCCCAGAGAGAGATGCATTTCCATTTGTAGATTGTTTTTTTTTTCCAGCCAAATAGGAGCTCATCAGTGCAAGATTCGGATGAACGGCTTCTTATTAGCAGATATTGCTGGGGGTCTGGGCACTGAACCCATAATAACCTATTAGCAGAGGTGCGTTGCGTTGTAATGCGGAGCACAGTGTGCAACAGACAATGTTGGATAAATGTTTGCCGGCCATAGCGCGCGATCACGGCTTAGTGACTAGGGCCCTCATACAGAGCCGTACGCTCTGAGCAGAGCGCACGCTCTGAATGAGGGCCGCCCTCCATAATTATGGAGCATCCTCCTGGACGCTCATATAGCTGTGGGTCACCACCCACAGCCTATACGAGTGTGCAGTTTGATGGCCGCGATGGTCGTGACCATCGCGACCATCGAAACTGCAAGCCGGAGCCTGCGGTTGAGGTTTTCAACCGCAAGCTCCGGAGTGATTTTGGCTCTATCAGAGCCAAAATCACTCCCACTGACATCATTAGTGATGTCAGTGGGCCGGCTTCTGATGGGAGGCGTTCCCGTGGGAACGCCCCCGTCAGGGAGGCACGCCCCCGGCACGCCCACCAAAGGGGGCATGCTGTCAATCAACATCCACAGCACGCCCCCTTTGATCAGACACAACGAGCGAAGGACTTTCCTTCGCTCGTCGCGTCTGGCGCATGCGCACGACGGAGCTCCCTCCGTCGTGCGCATGCTCAGTGCAGAACATCGACCCACTTGCGAGCGGACAGCCGCTCGCGAGTGGGTCTGAATCAGGGCCTAGGTCTGAATCAGGCCCTGTGTTCAGTGCAGGCACCATGTTAAAAAAAAATAAAATAAAACTGTCAAATAAGCCAGTGCACTGTGTTAAAAAATTATGCTCAGTAGGTGCCGTGCCACTGTTAATATAAGCCCTGTGAGTCACAGTGTGAATTTGTGTAAAGAAAAAAAAAAACTTTTTTTGTTCTAAAATTTGTGTTCATGCAGTGCACTGTGCTAAAAATTATTTTCAGTAGATGCCGTGCCACCGTTAAATAAGCGATGGGAGTCGAAATATGAATGGTGTCATTTTTTTAAACAAAAAACTAGTGTGTTCAGCTAGTGCACTGTGTAAAACTTTTTTTTTTCGGTAGGTGCTGTGCCACCGTTAATATCATCGCTAGGAGTCACAGAATGAAGTTGTAAAAAACTTTTTAAACTTGTGTGTTCAGTGCCAGTGCAAAGTTGTCACAGTTGTTAAAAAAGAAGAAAAAAACTTTTTCCCCCCTAAAACTTGTGTGTGTTCAGGGCCAGGCAGTGGCACTGTGTTAAAAAAATTCAAAAAACCCTGCCTGAACTTACCCATTCCAAGTAGTTCACACAAGACTGCTGGAGAGAGATGTGTGACAGTGCTGAGCTCAGCTGACCTAGGCTATTTCACACAGTAACGCCGGAGAGAGCTATGGGCCCAATTCAGAACCGGACACTAAGCCGCGGACACACGCTATGGGCGATTGTCACCTGTCTGCGCATGCATCACAGTGCGCGTGCGCAAACCAGTCATTGCAAATTGTGTGCTCTTAACAAAAAGACTCAGCGCTACTTTGAGTGACAGTGCCGTTTGTGGGTGGTAACAGGGGAAGGTGCTTGAGAACGGGGGAGTAGTGCTGCGAAAGCAGGCGTGTCTGGGTGTCAAAACGGAGTTTTATGGGTGTGCATAATTAGCATGGAAGTGTCATTGTACACGTCACTTGGTTGTATTTCAGGCCTACTTCAAGTGCTGCGAGCAGCTCCGATGGCCATTGCTCTCTAAGACATAGAGGGCGTCGTTACACCAGACAGTGCGATCGCGGCATTTGCATACCCGGCCCCTTTTGGCAGCGAGAGAGCATAGCTTAGCATCCGGGTCTGAATCGACCCCTATGTGCTGACTGAACTGACCTCTTTTGTTCAGTTGAGAGTGAGACTGGAGAAGTTGAGATTGAGATATACATTAGAATAGAGGTTACAAATATATAACTTCACTATTTTTCATGGTGTGTGCAGACACAAACACACATACACCTACACAAGCTTCCTCCTAGGACTTTATATCTGCAGCAGAGATATTATATAACATTAGTGTGGACTGGTCACCAGTGTGCCACCATAACTATAGTGAGTCGCAGCAGTGTGTAACAAATATAAACATAAAAAAATAAAACATTTTTTGTTTTAAAAAAACTTCAGGCAAGCAGTGATACTGTGTTTAAGAACACTAACAATCAATAGGTTAAGGGCCACTGACTTAATTTGTGTGCAGTGCGTTGCAGTTGGTGAGCAGTTTTTATTCAAAAAAACTTTTTTGTGTGTGTGTTCAAATAACTTTAGGCAGGCCATGATGCTGTGTTTAAGTTAAGAACACTAATGGTCAGTAGGTCAAACAATAGAACAGCAGGAGCAGCAGCCAAGTACTAGTGCTGCAGCTGCTGCCAGCCATGATGATACAAGTATTTCAACATTAACTAAGGCCGGTGCTCAAGGGCATAGAGGGCTTAAGACAGGGCACCTGAAATCATAACAATATTTCATAATGTTAAAAAAACACCTCTAATAATAAAGGGAAAGTTTACTGCTGAAAAACATAAAATTGGCAACATGCCATACACCACACGTAGTAGCAAAGAAAGGCTCAGGCCTTGATCTTTATTTTTGAGTGGTAATTCTATAACTACTATCAGTCAGACATTTAATCTATAACCATAAAATGATGATGCAACACCTTCTAACTCAGGACCGGATTCAGACCAGCTCGCTAGGATGCGTTCACTCGCAGCTGGACGATTGTGCACATGCGTACGCATCGCAGGGTGTGTGCGCAAACCAGTGCAAGAGATCGGGAAGCGTTCGCTCGCTGCCCATAGACAGCCCAGCAGAGTGAGTGATAGGGGAAGCCATTTGTGGGTGGTGACAGGGGCTGGCCACTAGAAACAGGGGAGTGGAGGTGCGAAAGCAGGCATGCCTGAGCGTCTCAATGCCGTTTCAGAGGTTTGCATATAGTTAAAAGGCAGTGTCATAGTACATGTCACCTGGCTGGTCTATACACTGAAGTGCTCGCAGTGCTTGTGGTAGGGTATGGTCAGTCACAAGCACTGCAATCGCATCCGATGGTACTCAATGTACCGATGGTTGCATACACTTCCTGAAGATGACGTGCGCAAGTGGGCGTCTTAAGACAGGCTGGTGGGCATCTGCATACAAAGAGCGATCAGACACCAAGACATAATGGGCGTGATAATGCCTTGCCGTGCGGACGCCTGCCTTCCCAAATTTGCATATGCATCGTGCGAGCGAATGCATCTAGCGAGCGGGTCTGAATCAGGTCCTCAGAGTCTAGAAGAGATGTCAAATGTAAAACAAGCAAATCAGTGTAAAGAGACCCACTAAGGCTAAAGAACAAACTGTGTGTTCAGAAACATCACAAATCCCTGAGGAGAGTCTAAGGGTGTCCATGAGTGCTATGTGTGAGTCTGACATTTCTGATACTGTACTCATAGGGAAGCTTCCTTTCACCATTTCTGCACCCTCTGCAAATTTAGGGATGAGTAGTATGGGTAAAGATGGTGACATAATAGAAATTGAGGTTACTAGTGTGGAAGTGCAACAGGAGGATGAGGGGGATATTTGTGTACTATCTGATGCTAATGAGGATGTTGATAATGAATAAGTTGTTTGTGTAGGTCAGCAGTTCTTTCTGGTGATACAAAAAAGTTATTGTCATGCCTGGGCATAAGCCCAGAAAAGCCACCTCTTGGGTGTGGAATTATTATTAACTCCTGACAGCATTTTAATCCTGACAACAATTGTGAAGGCATCTGTACCATTTCTGGGGCCAAAGTTAGTAGAGGTAGGGACGTTAACCATCTAGGCATCTCCTCCCTGTTACATCATTTGCAGCGAGTTCATGCAACTTATTTAACAAAATTTTAATAATTAAAAAAATAATAATGAGCAGTCAAGTATCAGCTTCCAGCAGTATGGACCAGCACATGCAATCTCCACCACCAACACCCTCATCATCAACCTCCTCATTAAGGACTGGAAGTAGTCCTTCCAAAAAATTTGATTTGTGGGGGCCCACACAAAGAAAAAACTTTAGCCACAAATGTGGCAGTCCCTGTCACTGAAGTGCTTGCTATGCATGTCCTTTTTAATATCCAACATAAGGGTGGGTTGGAGGGCCCAGGGACAAATCTTGCACCACTTTTTATTTCATAATGGGTTGTATTTAGGGGGGCATTGGGGACGATCTTTTTTGCACATACAAACATTTTTATTGGTTATTGCTCTAACATTACAACACATTTTTTTTAAATAAAATAATAATAATAATAATAATAATACAATGTTATTAGCCAAGGATTCCCAACAATTTTTAGAGAACATATTTCATTATGTCATATTAGGAGGCTGACCTGCTGGCCATACTACCCCCCTTCTCCCTCCCTCATTAATTTTCTTTGTCAATCAAACAATTAATTTAAGTAATTAATCACTCCTTTCTTCCTTTACCTGCCTTCCACTAAATACATACTCCACCTCTATTTCCTTGTACTGTCCTCAGGCCTCTAATCGAGTTCTTGATTAATGAAAACCTTCTCTGTTTATATGGGGCAGTATAGTTTCCAAAAACTGCCATTCTGTCTGCCATGTGGCAATGTTTCATAGATGTGCTATAGAGGGTCTATTAATGATCACTTAATCTGTACAAAAGCAGATGAAAATGAACATTTTCACCTGCTTTTGTAGAAATTACGTTATGGGGCCATTCATCAAAAAGGTGAAGCACCGACTGAAAACCCTCCCTCCCTCCCTGATCCACTACGAGCAGGTTGGATTTGTCTCTGGTCGTCAGGCTAGGGACAACACTAGACGTGCCATTAATCTTATTCATATAGCGAACTCCAGGAGATCCCCTACTGTCATGCTCTCCCTCGATGCCGAAAAAGCATTCAATAGGATCTCCTGGGGTTTCATGAAGGCCACCCTTGAGGCATTTGGCTTCATGGGCAATTTTCTCACGGGAGTATTAGCTTTGTATTCTGCTCCTTCTGCTATGGTTCTTATCAATGGTACCCCCTCTAACCCATTTTCCATTAGCAATGGTACCCGGCAAGGTTGCCCCCTGTCTCCTCTAATTTTTGCCCTTGTCATAGAACCCCTTGCCTCTCAGATTAGATCTCACCCAGATGTATGGGGGGTGCAGTAGGGGAGCATTCATTCCAAGATTTCTCTCTTCACAGATGATATCTTGCTTTCCCTAACCCAGCCATTGATTTCCCTTCCCAACCTTTTCACTGCTCTGCGATCCTATAGTGTGGTATATAATTATAAGATCAACTATTCAAAATCAGAGGCCATGCTCCTCCATGTGCCCCCTTTAATCACTGAGACTCTAAAGGTCAATTTCAAGTTTAAGTGGCAACCCAAACGGATCCGATATTTAGGGATTTATCTCACTTCTCGCTATGATCTCCTCTATCACAAGAACTTTCCACCTCTTTTTTCCAAGATGCAAGCTGACTTGACTTCTTGGAATCGTCTCATTATTTCCTGGCTGGGTAGGATCATATCGGTTAAAATGAACATTATTCCCAAACGGCTATATCTGTTTCAAACGCTTCCTGTGGCTGTACCAGCCACCCTCCTTTGGGATATCCAGAAGGCTCTGGTCCGTTTTATCTGGAGCCATAGACCCTACTGGATTTCGGCCACTATTTTGAAAAGACCAGTTGATGCTGGTGGCAGGGGTCTCCCAGATATTAAACTCTACTATCTAGCTTCTCATTTCTCGCAAATTGTTGCCTCTTTTTCATACCCAGAGTCTACTTCTTGGTTAGACCTAGAAGCCGCCTACGTTGCCCTTCCTGACCTCACCTCCATATGGGGCCTATCCCCTGCACAATGCCCTACCATTTGTAAACCGCTCCCTGCCCTTAAATTTAATATCTCCCTTTGGAGTTAAATCTTACCTCCCCAATCTCCCCCCTGACTCCTATTTGGTTCAGTCCCTTGTTTCCCCCTGGGTCCTCCACTAGGATAGCATATTTGTGGTCTAAAGTAGGCCTTAAGTTCCCTGTAGACTTCTCCACACAGGGCCGATGGTTGTCTTTATCAGAACTTCAACTAAAATGCCCGTCTCAAGTTCTAAGCCCCTTTGAATTTTTTCAAATCAGCCATTTTTGGCGCTCCCTATCCTCTGTATCGGTACTTAGAGATCTTACACCCTTTGAACACCTTTGTACATATCGTCCCCTAACCAAAGGATTAATCTCGCAACTTTACTCTATTTTCCTTGATGTAATCCTTCCCTTCCCAAGATTTCATGAGGACGAATGGGAGAAAGATCTAGGCCCTCCTCCGGATGAGGACACATGGGAAGAGGTCCGACTCGGTATTGCTAAATGCTCCATCTCTACTAAAATTAAAGAACCCTCATATAAAATCTACTATCGATGGTACTATACGCCTGTAAGACTCCATAAATTGTTTCCTTCCACGTCCCCTGACTGCTGGCAGGGCTGCGGCCATAGAGGCAATATGTTACACATCTGGTGGACATGTCCAAATGTTATTCCCTTCTGGGACTTGGTTCATGATCTTTTGAACTCTCTCTTGGAATCCCCAGTAACAAAGGACCCCTGGGTATTTTTGTTGTGCTGCTCTCCTCCAACCCTTGATAAATTTTCAATAAAATTACTTATGCATATTCTTTCGGCGGCCAAATCCCTGATAGCCCTTAATTGGAAAACCACCTCCCCACCGTCTCTCTCTGTGCTTAAACATCAGATCTGGCATGTAGCCACTATGGAAGAGATAACCTACTATCTCCATGATAGAGGCCATATGTTTGCCCGGGTATGGGCTCCCTGGCTCTTAGCTGAGCATAGACCTCCATCTCCCTCTGAGTGCTAATCGCCTGCGGAGACCCATGGGTGCTAAGTGCTGACTCCCTCACCTCAATTTATTCTTCCTATCACTATTAATTTCTCTTCAATCTGTAATTTTTTTTATTTTATTCTTTGTTGTGGTCATTTTTTTTAGGATTGTTGTTGTTTTTCTAAATTTTTATTTGTACTAATAATGTGGTCACCAATTTATGTCCGATGTTACTATATATTTAGATTGTTTGTTTAATATTCTGATTTTTATTGTAATTTGATTATGCAAAGATGTCTGATACTGATATTATTTATTGTTTTAACTGTCGGTGACACAGTTCTGACGTCTATTTTTCTTGTCTTCCGGTTATGACTGACCATCCAAAATAAAGAATTAAAAAAAAAAAAAGGTGAAGCAGGAAATATCACAGATATCTCCTGTTTACCTTTCTTTCCTGATGTGGTCTGCTGCCCCCATACATGAGTATGAGGACCTAATTCCATCAATCTCCGAAAATACAATATTTTCAGAGCTTGACTACAGGGCATTTGCTATCTTCAGATGGGAAGGAGTCCCGTGTTGTGAAGAGGGTTCCTTTCAGATCCCTCCGCCCCTCTCCGGTTCCTTCTGCCGGGGCTTTGTGCGCCTGCATGAACTCTAGTTGACGCAGATGTACTAGCACTGCCAAGTCCGACTTGGGAGTGCTAAGTTTCACTGCTCTGAGAGGAGCAGTGAAAGCATTTGAGGAGACAGCTGATTTTCAGACCAGCTGTCTCCGCCAATGATGAATTGCTCTGGCGCTCACAACGCATATGAATGTTAATCAGGATCCGTCCGAACCCCGATAATTAACATAATGAATACACTCCATAGTCTTTTAAACTGCCATGTGTTTGTGCCGCTGATCTGTTGCTCAGTTTAGCCAGCCAGCCTTTGGCCTATATTGGTGGACAATATGGTGAACTGTGAGGTGGTCAAAATTGACTGGAAATGACTGGAAATAATGTTATAATGCTGTAGGAACAAAAAAGGGTCAAAGTTACATGATTTTTACTGTTTTTATCCATTTAAAAAAAATACAGATCCAAAACCAAAACATGTGAGGGTGGTTTTCAAAACCAAAACAAGTAGATTACTCCAGATTCAAAACACCGGGATCCATGCACATCTCTCGTTATTAGTAGCAGAAACTTGGGTCCAAAGAAGCCTAAGAAGTAAGAACCCTGCGCTATAAGTACTGCAGTTAGCATCCTCTTATAAACAAGGCTTTTAAATATTTGATTTACAAGAAACAACTTTTTTACCATAGAAACAAACTGAGAAGCATTGAACATTCGAGACCAAATCCAAATACACCTGAATCTAGGGGTTCCAAGTAGAACCGGGCTAAGGTTTAACGATACTGGATCAGAACCTCTATACACAACTTCCTATACCTTCTAATATCCTGCCTATACCTTCTAATATCCTGCCTATACCTTCTAAGGATGACGCTAATTTGCGTACACAGTCATACAGTAAATAAAGACTTAAGACCTGGAATCTGTGGTTCCAAAGCACAAGTATTATTCAAGTAAAAGTACAGTCAGTTACACGCAATTGATCCAAACACAATTTAGGCACAAAGGAATTATACAGACCCAAGTACAGTATACATATGCAGCATTTCCGGTATCAGGTGTTAGGCATCAGCAAGAAACCCCTAGTCTATCAGCATTCAGCACGAAGACTCAAGACCCAGTGTTGGAGCACACATATTTATACCCCCCAGGAATAGACAAAACAATAGAGACGTTTGTTGCTGATGCTATTGGTTCCTAAGGGGGATCCATCTGTTACGGAGCATTTAACAGGCTGGTTAAAATAGACTCACCCAGCCTCTAACAACTGGGGGTCTCTGCCCTCCCACCCCATGCAAACATCCTAACAGTTGTTCATATAATATACATCTTGTTGCTTGAAGTCTCTGCGGTCCAAAAGTTGAGAATGCACGATGCGATCTCCCCACCGATAGCACCAGAAGACTGTGGAAAGAGTGCGCATCAGTACAAAACCAAACACGGCTTACTTAGCATGTATAAAACCTTCGTTACCAAATATCTTTATTTCACAGCATTTATACTAACTGAAGAAACTTAAATCTTATACCTTAAAGCTAATGGAACCTTGTAAGTGAATATGTAATGTGTGAGTGTACGGGGTTTGATATGAAGACGCTAGTTAACTTGGTGCGGATGCGTGCGCATTTAGCTACTAAACAGTGGTTTCATTCGGGGTCTTATGCATTCGCTAATATTGAACTAGTTAACAGCGCAATTGTGCGTATTACTGTGTATATGAGAAATGATGAAAGATGCAATCGCATGGTGCTAATAGTAATCTCGCCATATGTACTTAATTGTGAGTTTATCTAAAATGGCGCTTGGGCGGCCATTCGCAAAATGGAGTCTTACGATCTCATTTCCAAGATGGCGTCTTGCGGCCAGTCGCAAGATGGCGTCGCTGCGATTCAATTTTAAACTGAACTTGTCTCAGCCAATTACTCAGCTTCGACAGGTTAATATTCACTTTAGATTGAAGTTATATACAAAATGAAAAAATACACAAAATGAAAAGGCAATCTGAACAAGTTTACAATAAAAAATATATTTACATTGTTTTACCCTTAAACAATCTTTTTCTCTTCGAATCAGAAGCAAAATTTGGAAATCAATTTGCCATAACTCCGTTATATACTTCTTATTTTTGGAATTGGGTTGGGGAGGAGAGGATCTTACCTTCACACCTGGTTCACCACTAGAGCAGCTGGCGCCCTCTGAGAGATATATTCGCACGTTAGCACAAAGCTATTCCAGTAATACTGCAGGTTTATGCTCCATACATATTTTTGAAAGATGTAATTACTAGTTCTCTGCATGCAGTTTCAATGTTTTGCACATCTCATTTTTCTGCTAGAATTTGGTATATTCCTATAACGCCTCTATATCGATCTATTTGTCTGAACACGTCTTGTAGCATTACAGAAAATGCATTCAAATCAGCCCATGTCTCATCTCAGTCACATCATATTATTATGTAGGTGATTTAAAGCAAATAACGTGCAATAAAACGATGACAACATGAGAACGAGAATGAACATTTTTATAGATAAATTATCTGGCTGATTAAGACTATAGGGCTAAAATATCAGACAGTCATGGAAACTATTTCCTAAGCCTTAATATAAATACATAGTGGCAATAAATATATAATGAGAATGACACATCCCCTACTGTAAAATATAAGGATATTAGGAGCCATCACAGACTAAGGGCCTGATTCAGACCCACTCGCAAGTGGCTGTCTGCTCGCAAGTGGGTCGATGTTCTGGACTGAGCATGCGCACGACGGAGGGAGCTCCGTCGCGCGCATGCGCCAGACGCGACGAGCGAAGGAAAGTCCTTCGCTCGTTGTGTCTGATCAAAGGGGGCGTGCTGTCGATGTTGATTGACAGCACGCCCCCTTTGGTAGGCGTGCCGGGGGCGTGCCTCCCTGATGGGGGCGTTCCCACGGGAACGCCTCCCGTCAGAAGCCGGCCCACTGACATCACTAGTGATGTCAGTGGGAATGATTTTGGCTCTGATAGAGCCAAAATCACTCCGGAGCTTGCGGTTGAAAACCTCAACCGCAGGCTCCGGCTCGCAGTTTCGATGGTCGCGATGGTCAAGACCATCGCGGCCATCAAACTGCATGCTCGTATAGCCTGTGGGTGGTCACCCACAGCTATACGAGCGTCCAGGAGGACGCTCCATTTTCATGGAGGCCGGGCCTCATTCAGAGCGTGCGCTCTGCTCAGAGCGTACGGCTCTGAATGAGGGCCTAAGCTCTTTAATATGGGAAGCGGAACTACAAAGTCTCTTCTAATTAGAGATGTGCAGTTTGGTTTTCTTGAACACCGAACACACCTGAACTTTGGGGATCCGAGTCGAATAGAGTCCCGGCTTGGATTGCTTTGGAGTTCCAATTAGAGCTGAGTCCCAGCTTGGGTCTATTGTAAGTTCGGAACTCGGATTTAAAAACTGAATCTTGGGTTTTGGATTGCATGTAAACAGGTCCAAATTACATGATTTTAGCTGTTATCAATTTTAAAGAAATCCAAATCCATGGCTGAGGCTGGGCACAACCGCACAACAACTAAGTTAAGCAGCTTAGCTGCTGCCAGGAGGATGAGGGGGTGATGAGGAATGGTGTGAAGGAGGAATGAGGAGGAGGAATGATGAGAAGAAAAAATGATGAGAAGGAGGGATGAGGACAAGGAATGATGAGAAGGAGGGATAAGGAGGAAGAATGATTAAAAGGAGGAATGAGGAGAAAGAGAAATAAGGAGGAGGAGGAATGATGAGAGGATGAATGAGGAGAAAAAAGAGGAGGAATGAGGAGGAGGAGGAGGAGGAGGAGGAGGAGGAACAATAAGAAGGAGAAATGAGGGGGGTGAATCAAGGAATGATAAGATGAGAAGGAAGAATGATTATAAGGAGAGATTAGGAGGAGGAATGATTAGAAAGAGGAATGAGGAGGAGGAATTAGGAGAAGGAATGATGAGAAGGAGGAATGAGGGGAAGGAGGAGGAGGAATGATGACAAGGAGGAATGAGGGGAAGGAGGAGGAGGAATGATGACAAGGAGGAATGAGAAGGAACGCTGAGAGGGAGAAATGAGGAGGAGGAGGAATTAGGAGAAGGAATGATGAGAAGGAGGAGTGAAGGGAAGGAGGAGGAGGAATGATGACAAGGAGGAATGAGAAGGAACGATGAGAGGGAGAAATGAGGAGGAAAGATGAGAAGGAATGATAAGAAGGAGGGATGAGGAGGAGGAATGATAATAAGGAGGGATTAGGAGGAGGAACAATGAGAGGGAGGAATGATTAGAAGGAGGGATGAGGAGGAGGAATGATGAGGAGGGATGAGCAAGAGGAATGATGATGAGGAGGAGGATGAATGATGAGAAGGAGGAATGAGGAGGAGGAGGAGAAATGATGATGATGAGGAGAAATAATGAGAAGGCAGAATGAGGAGGAGGAATAAGATGGTGGGGCTCTACCATGCTACATGTGTATAAGGGGCTCTACCATGGCATAATGTATTTAAGGTGCTCTACTGTGGTGTAACATATATAAGGGGTTCTACCATGGCATGACGTGTATGTGACAACATGTTTATAGTCAACATTTCACCAATGTCTACATCAGGCCTGGCTAATCTGTGGCTCTCCAGCTGTTGTGAAACTACAAGTCCCAACATGCCCTGCCACAGTTTTGCTATTAGGGAATGATAAAACTGTGGCATGGCATGCTGGGATGTGTAGTTTTACAACAGCTGGATAGCCACAGGTATCGTAACTATCAACTTTGTGGTGTTGACATTATGATTGTCGGCATTATAAATGTTGACATAATGACTGCATTCCCAGGCAATTTCCATTAAGATTTCAGCATTGAACAAAAGTTGACATTAGAAACCAGGCTCACAGAATTGAAAAATGTCACTGCCAAAGACGAGAAAATATACTGCCAATATTGCACAGATATTGCCAATTTTTGGCTGAGTTGCCAACTATTTTAGGCACTGTTTGACAGATGTGGACTGTGATCTCAGGGCACGATCTTACAATATGAAGAAACTTTTCTTAAACTGCCAGTAGTTTGTGTTTAGCCCATAAACTCTCTTGGAAGGTGCGGGAGACTCACAATTTTTCAGGTAGTGCCCCGCACCAGTGGGCAGAAAGGGGAGATGGTGGGGAGGGAGTCAAAGGTCTGTAGGGATGTGGCCGGGCTAAAATAACACACATTGCACTGTTTAGCCCCACCCCATACCCATGGACCAGCAATTTTTGGGATTTACCTACATTGGCGATGGAGACTAAAGATGAAAAGAGCCCGGCCTCACACCCAAAGTGGTCAGCTGCATCTCCTCTCCGGGCTTCTCATGGAGAGAAGAATGTAAGTATGCTTTGGCCACCTCAAAACATAATGCAGTTGTTGTTCTATACTTAATTTACCAGATGCTGAGACACCCTTGTTTTTATTTTTGTTCTAATTCATCATCGTGTTTTGGTTTTGGCAAAACCACCTTTAAGTGTTTTGTTTCAGATTCGGTTTTGGATTTCATTAAAACTTTATAAAAACAGCAAAAATCATTTAATTTGGGCCTGTTTTAGTTCCATTAGTATTATTAATTAGAGATGAGCGGGTTTGGTTCCCTGAGAATCAAACCCACCCGAACTTAACACATACGAGGCAGATCCGAGTTGGCTTGGGTTTTCCCGCCTGACTCGGATCTCAAAACAAGGCAGAACATAATCATCCCATGGGTTTTGGATTGTATTAAGGTCCAGCGATCGCTGCCATTTTTCATTCCGCCTGTGGAAAGTGAAGAGCAGGGAGCTGTGCTGGGCTGCTGTTGCATAATTGAGACTTGTGAGGTTGTGCTGGGAGCTGTGCTGCACTACTGTTGTGCATAATAATTGTGGGGCTGGCTGTTCTCCATAGGTGCTGGCTGGCTGTTGTCCAATCCATACCATATAGGGGCTGGCTGTTGACCTGTCCATAGGGGCTGGCTGTAGTCCATAGAGGCTGGCTGTTGTCTATAGGGGCTTGCTGGCTGTTTTGAGGTTCTCCTGTCCATAGGGGCTGACTGTTCTGCTGTGTTGTCCAGTGGGTGCTCTGTCCATCAGGGGTGCTCTTCTTCAATCAATTGATTGAATTCATTTTTTGGGGGCATTTGGTAGGGAGAGCACCCGAACGAGGCAGCAGCCTCTTGATAGACGACGCAGGCAGCACCCCTGACACACACAAAAAAAGATTGATTGAGTTAATTTTTGAGGGGCACTTGGGAGGGAGAGCACCTGAACGAGGCAAAGCCATATAGGGGCTGTCTGTTGCCCTGTCCATAGGGGCTGGCTGGCTGTAGTCCATAGGGGCTAGTTGGCTGTTGTCTATAGGGGCTGGCTGTTTTGAGGTTGTCCTGTCCATAGGGGCTGGCTGACTGTTCTGCTGTGTTGTCCAGGGGGTGCTCTGTCCATCAGGGGTGCTCTTCTTCAATCAATTGATTGACTGAATTCATTTTTTGGGGGCACTTGGTAGGGAGAGCACCCGAACGAGGCAGCAGCCTCTTGATAAATGACACAGGCAGCACCCCTGACACACACAAAAAAAGATTAATTGATTGAATTAATTTTTTAGGGTCACTTGGGAGGGAGAGCACCTGAACGAGGCAAAGCCATATAGGGGCTGTCTGTTGCCCTGTCTATAGGGGCTGGCTGTAGTCCATAGGGGCTAGTTGGCTGTTGTCCATAGGGGCTGGCTGTTTTGAGGTTGTCCTGTCCACACACAAAAAAAAAATTTTTTTTTTACATTGGTGGTGTGGCTAACGCACACACAAAAAAATAGTTTTTATTTTCACACTGGTGGTGTGGCAGGCTAACACGCACACACAATAAAAATGTTTTTATTTTTACACTGGTGGTGTGGCTAACACGCACACACAAAATTGTTTATTTTTTTACACTGGGGGTGAAGAAGAGCACCCCTGATGGACAGAGCACCCCCTGGACAACACAACAGAACAGCCTGCCAGCCACTATGGACTACAGCCAGCCAGTCCCTATGGACAGGACAACAGCCAGCCCCTATATGGCTGCTGCCTCGTTCGGGTGCTTTCCCTCTCAAGTGCCCCCCAAAAATGTATTCAATAAATTCAATCTTTTTTTTTGAGTGTGTGTTAGGGGTGCTGCCTGTGTCGTATATCAAGAGGCTGCTGCCTCATTTGGGTGCTTTCCCTCCCAAGTGCCCCCAAAAAATGAATTCAATCAATCAATTGACTGAAGAAGAGCACCCTTGATGGACAGATCACCCCCTGACAACACAGCAAAACAGCCTGCCAGCCCCTATGGACAACAGCCAGCCACTATGGACTACAGTCAGCCAGCCCCTATGGACAGAACAACAGCCAGCCCCTATATGGATTAATATGGACAACAGCCAGCCAGCCCCTATGACAGGACAAAACAGCCAGCCAGCCCCTATGGACTACAGCCAGCCAGCCCCTATGGACAGGACAACAGCCAGCCCCTATATGGTATGGATTGGACAACAGCCAGCCAGCCCCTATGGAGAACAGCCAGCCAGCCTCACAATTATTATGCACAACAGCAGTGCAGCACAGCTCCCAGCACAACCTCACAAGTCACAATTATGCAACAGCAGCACAGCTCCCAAGTCCCTCCCTCTTCACTCTCCACAGCCGGAATGAAAAATGGTGGCGATCACTGGACCTTTATATAATCCAAAACCTGAGAGAGTGGGATGATGACGTTTTGCCTCGTTTTGAGATTCGAGTCAGGCGGGAAAATCCGAGCGGACTCGGATCTGCCTCGTATCTGCTAAGTTCGGGTGGGTTTGGTTCTCAGGGAACCAAATCTGCTCATCTCTAGTTAATAATACAAAAGGAACTAAAACAGGCCCAAATTAAATGATTTTTGCTGTTTTTATAAACTTTTAATGAAATCCAAAAAAAACTATGTTTTTGTGTGTGTGTTAGCCACACCACCAGTGTAAAAATAAAAACAATTTTTTGTGTGTGCGTGATAGCCTGCCACACCACCAGTGTGAAAAAAAAAAAATTGTTTGTGCATGGTAGCCACATTTATCAGCAACGTAGGTGCAGGGGTGCTGTACTGCCTGTGTCGTTTATCAAGAGGCTTCTGCCTCATTCAGGTGCTCTCCCTCCCATGTGCCCCCCAAAAATTAATTCAATCAATTAATCTTTTTTTTGTGTGTGTCCGGGGTACTGCCTGTGTCATTTATCAAGAGGCTGCTGCCTCGTTCGGGTGCTCTCCTTCCCAAGTGCCCCCAAAAATTTATTCAATCATTCAATCAATCTTTTTTGTGTGTGTGTCAGGGGTGCTGCCTGTGTCATTTATCAAGAGGCTGCTGCCTCATTCGGGTGCTCTCCTTCCCAAGTGCCCCCCAAAAATTATTTCAATCAATCCATCTTTTTTTGTGTCTGTGTGTCAGAGGTGCTGCGTGTGTCATTTATCAAGAGGCTGCTGCCTCGTTCAGGTGCTTTCCCTCCCAAGTGCCCCCCAACAATTAGTTCAATCAATCTATTTTTTTTGTGTGTGTGTGTGTACGTTAGCCATGGCATCACAAAATGCCTCTGCTGAGATTTGCATAAACATTTTCAAAGGTGAAATTAGAGGATATGAGTTAAAAATTGAAATAAATCAGCTAAAACTGTGTTCTCTAATTATAGTGTCCCAACTCCCTGTACCTACCCATGGCCCCTCTACCTGAATTTCAGCGAGGCCGAGGGGCAACTCCATGTAACCATATTCCAGAGTGCAGCTGCTCCTCCTGTAGCCCAGGTCAGAAGGGGGTGTGGTGATGATATGGACTAAAATGGAGCTCACATCCACTAAAGTGGACATTGAATCCTCAATCTAACTGGGAGCACAGCTGTAATTTATTTTATACACAACACAGGTGGGGTGTAGATATAGGCTTGGGTGATGGCATAATCTGGGGTGATGTATACAATATTCCCCTTCACACAATATTAATTTGTTCCCACTGGAATCCACCATTACAGATGCCTCTGTAATTTTTGCACGTAATTGACGATAAAGGTCTTTCTCATAGAATTTGTAGTTTATTTTGATGGACATCATCTTTTCCACATTTTGTGGAAGTAGTATCAGGCCGATCACTGACAAGGTTCCCGGCTGTGCTGAAAACTCTTTCTGAGTACACACTGGAAGGTGGGCAGCTCAAGTAAAGCAAAGGCAGTTTTGTGTAAGGGCCTCCAAAATGCCTCTTTTCCTGCCAGTAGGTATTTACATGTATCTCTTTCTATTCAGATCTGTGGCTGTTGAGAAGAAAAAACAATTTCTTCATCCCTTCTGGGATGAAATTCCACTCCCAAAAGCAGGCATGGCACTCAAGAATTCCAAAGAAAGACACAACATAAGGCCTTAAATCAGGGGTAGCCAACCTCAGTCCTCGAGAGCTACTAACAGTTCACATTTTCCAGACCACCTAGCTGATGCACAGGGGTATTCATTACTCAGAAACACATTTGAAAAGATCCACAGGTGGAGTTAATTATTACACTTGTGATTCTGTGAGGAGACCTGGAAATCATTCACTGTTAGTAAAGCCACAGGAGAGTAAATTTTATAACCCACCTGCAGGGGCCTCACAAATATGTCAAGAAGCTTCTGAGCCAGCAATGGCCGCCACACCCTCAAAAATTGTCTCCAGATGTCCAGGCGCAAAGGGTAAGTCCCACAGCACAAGGGGTAGGGCTGCAATAGTAAGATCCAGGGAGTGGGCGAGCAGGACAGCCGATGATGCCACCTTCCACCGCACGCCGTCTCCGATAGCTTATCCCCGGTGGCACCATGAGAGCAGCCCCACTCCCGGTCAGAGTCCCAGCAGCAGCCTCGAATTCGCTCCCTGCCTGTCTCCAGTGCCCACAAGTCAGACCTCAGAGTCACCAAAAGCAGGGGAAGGTAAGGCACTACTCCGATGCCGGTTCTACGGTCCCAGGATATATCTCAGGAGAAATTTCTGGAGAGCCTACGGACTATGCGTCCTACTTCATTGCCGTCATGGCCACACAGACTAGAAATTATTTAGTTAAAGCTCCTGCTTTCAACTCTGAAAAGTGTGACTTTGCCCTAAACATTCAGTACTTTCTGTTTTATTTACAGTATCATAATTTCCCCAGGAGCGTCTGAAATCCCACCTGCTGGGCAAATCGATCACTTTAGAATTTTGCTTTAGTATCAGCACAGATTTCAGTAATGTAATGAATTTATGCATTTCACATTGGTGCCGGGCTGAATAACAATGTGGTCTCTAAGACTTGTGTGTGTGTGTGGATTTTGCTGGCTAAAAGAAGGCAGGCTTACAGTATCACCATGCAGAATGAAACATTATCAATGTAAGGGTTTAACTGGTCAGGACAGTAATTTGTCATGACCTGTCAGTTATGCTGTGCGATAGTAGACAGTTTTGGAGCTAAAGATACAGGAATTATATACAATTTTACACTCAGTAACTGTCGCATTAGTAATTTGTTTTCGTGTTTTGGTTTTGGATCTGGATTTTTTCTTTAAAAAATAAAAAAAAACAGATAAATCACATAAAATGGTCCTTTTTTTGTTCCTACAGTATTAATAACCTCAATAACATTTATTTCCACTCGTTTCCAGTCCAGTTTGACCACCTCACAGCTCACAATATTGATCCTTTCATCTAGTTAAAGGGCCAAAAGGTTGCATCCAGCTTGCTGGCTCAAGACTGATTGATATAATTATTAATAGAGTTGAGCTGTGCAAAGATGATGGTTGGGATACCCTTGAGGATTGAAGAATTGATAGTTGATAGTTGGTGCAGCCCCTGGCTGTAAAATTGATAATAAATTAATTAAAAAATAATTAATAGGTGCAGCCTTCGGGCTGAAAAATTAATAAAAAAAAATTCATTGATGCAGCCCCTGGCTGTAAAATTGATAATAAATTAATTTAAAAACAATTCATTGGGTGCTGCCCCTGGCTGAATAATTAATAAAAAGTAATTCATTGGTACAGCCCCTGGCTGTAAAATTGATAAGAAATTAATTTAAAAATAAATCCTTGGTTCCTAAACCAACCATAACATTAATTTAAAATGTCAGGCAGCAATGCCCCAACCAGCACATAATGGAAAGGAAAAAGGTGCAAGATGGAATAGTCCTTGGGCCTTCCCACCCACCCTTATGTTGTATACGAAACAGAACATCCACAGTTTAACAAACCAATCATTTCAGCGACAAGGACTGCCAATTGTGGCTGAAATATTTGGTTTGTTTGGACCCCCATAAAACAAGCTGCCAATGTGCATTGGACATGGAAATGAAAATTACCCCATACACAAACGGGCTTTACTTTACAAGTTGTCATCATCCTCATCATCCCCATCAGTGTGTACATCCTCTTCTTCACACAACATTAATTCATCCCCGCTGGAATCCACCATAGGCGCCTCTGTAATTTTTTTATGTAATTGTTGGTAGTGGTCTTCCTCGTGGAATTTGTAATTCATTTTAATGAACATCATCTTTTCCACATTTTGAGGAGGTAACCTCCTACGCCGATCACTGACATGGTTGCCAGCTGCACTGAAAACTCTTTCGGCGTACACACTGGAGGGTGGGCAACTTAAGTAATATAAAGCCAGTTTGTGTATGGGCCTCCAAATTGCCTCTTTTTCCTGCCAGTACTGAAAGGGACTGTCTGACACGCCTATTAGGATGTTATCTCTGAAATAGTCCTCCACCATTCTGTGAATGGAGACCGCAGCACACATAGTCACGGTAGAAGACATGTCACTAGTAGGCAGTTCTCTCAGGCCCAACCAGATGTCATTTTTTGGTGAACGATCTGCATGACCAGCAGGCATTCTGTAAGGAAAATTCAGTTTTTTCCTGGCAGCTGCAGAAACTGAAGGAGGAGATAATGGCATTTCACGTGCGGGTGCAGCTGACAATTTTTTTACCAACTGCTCTTTGCATAGTTTTAGATTTTGGTCTGTTGGAAAAAAACTCACAAGGTAGGAATTAAACCTAAGGATCCAGAATGGTCACCAAAATATATTTTTCAGATTTCAATAGATTGACGACTCTTGGATCCTGGTGAAGTGAATCAAGGGCTTGATCCACCAGTCCGACATACTTTGCGCAATTGCTCTGTTTCAGCTCCTCCTTCAGTTTCTCCAGCTGTTTTTGCAAAAGTCTGATGAGGGGAATGACCTGACTCAAGCTGGCAGTGTCTGAACTACAGTAGCTTCACGTGAGGCAAGTTCAAATAGTTTGAGAACCTTGCACAACACAGAAATTATTCTCCACTGCGCTTGAGTAAGGTGCATTCCCCCTCCTCGGCCTATGTCATAGGCTGTTGTATAGCCCTGGAGGGCCTTTTGCTGTTCCTACAGCCACTGAAGCATATAGAGGGTAGAATTCCACCGAGTTACTACCTCTTGCTTTAGCTGATGGCAGGGCAAATTTAACAGTACCTGTTAGTCATGCAATCTTCGACAAGCATTTGCCGAATGTCTAAAATGTCCGGATATTTTGCGGGCCACCAAAAGCATCTCATGCATGCTCCTGTCATTTTTTTTTAAATGTTGCACCACAAAAACATGGAACGTGTTAGAATTCGCCCACATGTAATGCTCTTACAATATTGGTGGCATTGTCCGAAATCACAAATCCCGAGGACAGTCCAAGTGGGGTAAGCCATTTAGCAATGATTTCCCTGATTTTTTTTAAGAGGTTCTCAGCGGTATGCCTCTTAGTGAAACCAGTTATACAAAGAGTAGCCTGCCTCTGTATCAGCTGTCTTTTGGTAGATGTTGCTGTTGCTGTTGTAGGCAATACACCTACCCAGTGGGCTGTCATAGTCATGTAATCTTTAGTTTGCCCTGTCCCACTTGTCCACATATCAGTGGTGAAGTGGACAGCGGGTACAATGGCATTTCTGAGGACATTAATCAGGTTTTTTTTAATGTCCTTTTACAGACTTGGAATTGCTGTTCTAGCAAAGTGGAATCTAGAAGGGAACTGGATCTTGGCCCAGAGCACAAATTGATGTTGACTGGAGTCGGGCCGCATTAGGTTGTGTTGCTGTATCTTGTGCAGCTAAGCCTAACACGCACACACACAGAAGATAAATTGACAATATATATATTTTTTTATTTTTTTGACGGTCCAGAAATTGGCGAAGCCTAATAGGCACACACACACACACATACGATAAATTGACTATATATATATATATATATATATTTTTTTTTTGACAGTCCAGAACTTGGGCCCAGAGCACCGATTGATGACGACTGGAGTTGGGCAGTACTAGGTTGCGTTGCTGTATCTTGTGCGGTTAAGCCTAACATGCACACAGAAGATAAATTGACAATATATATATATATATTTTTTTTTTTGATGGTCCAGAACTTGGACCCAGAGCACCGATTGATAACGACTGGAGTCGGACAGCACTAGGTTGTGTTGCTGTATCTTGTGGGGCTAAGCCTAACATGCACACATGCACAGAAGATAAATTGACAATATATATATATATTTTTTTTGGATGGTCCAGAACTTGGGGCCCAGAGCACCGATTGATGACGACTGGAGTCGGGCAGTGCTAGTTTGCATTGTTGTATCTTGTGCAGCTAAGCCTAACACGCACACACATACAGAAGATAAATTGACAATATATATATATATATTTTTTTTGACGGTCCAGAACTTGGGCCCAGATGGACACAGCAGGCAGCACAGCACCAGCCCAGATGGATCAGCAACAGTCCAGATGAACACAGCAGACAGCACAGTACCAGCCTAACAATGGATCAGCACCAGCCCAGATGGACACAGCAGACAGCACCAGACAGCTCAGGACCAGCCCAGATGGATCAGCACCAGCCCAGATGGATGCAGCAGACAGCACAGCAGCAGCCCAGATGGATCAGCAACAGCAGATGGACACAACAGACAGCATAGCAGCAGCCCAGAATGGATCAGCGCCAGCCCAGGACACAGCAGACAGCACAGCACCAGCACCTCTCCCAGCCATACACTACCCACCCTCCCTGTTCAGTCTCCACAGCTGGAGTGAAATTGTGTCCCCCGCTTGGACCCTATATACTACATAGATTATAGAGACGAAAGCTCACGAGCCGCGAGATTTCGTCTCTATGGTTTTGCCTCGGACGTTCGCTTCTCGCCCTGGATCTCAAAATTTGGGTGGGTTTGGATCTCTGAGATCCGAACCCGCTCATCTCTAGTAAAAATGCTCATAATCAGAATACTTGGAAGTTACCGAGGATGCGTAACTCCTAACATTTAGAAATCGTGACATAATAAGCCCCTGTTCCAATTAGAGATGAGCGGGTCTGGTTCTCAGAGAACCGGACCCACCCGAACATTGCAATTCCGAGTCGGATCCAAGTCCGGCTCGAGTTTTTCCGCCTGAACTTGGATCCGAAAACGAGGCAAACCGTCATCCTCCCGCTCTCGGATTCTCACGGGTTTTGGATTCTATAAAGGTCCCAGTGATCGGCGCCATTTTCACTCCGGCTGTGGAGAGTGTACAGAACAGACGTGCTCTGCTCTTCTCTGTTGTTCAAGGGTGCAGTGTTGTCGGGCTGGGGCTGCAGTACATAAAGTGGGGGGTGCTGCTGCATCACTGTTGTCCTGTCATTCAAGTGGCTAAGTCTGCAGTTCATAAAGGGGTGCAATGTCGTCCTCGGGTGCCCTGGCAATCCAGGGGTGATCTTTCCCAGTATAAAAAAAATAAAAGTTTAAATTAATAATTATCATTCCACAAAAAAAAAAAAGATCTTTGTTTTCATCGTTTTTTTGTGTGTGCTAGCTACGCTATTATTGTTCGGTGATACTGCCGGCCAGACCGCAGGTTATCATTCACATATTTGTGACTCTGCAGGTGGTACTTTGTTGTCCATAAAGGGGTGCTGTGTTGTTCATCAAGGGGCTGCTCCCTCATCCAGGGGTGCTCTTCCCCAGTGTAAAAAAAATGATTGTTCGGTGTCACTGCCGGCCAGACCACAGTTTATCATCCACGTATTGTGACACTATAAATTGTAGCGCAGTGTGTTATTCTTATTCATAAAAAATATTGTGACACTGTAAGTGGTAGCGCAGTGTGTTATTATTTTCTTATTCAGAAAAAATATTGTGACACTGTATGTCATTGATACTGCAATGTAATATTTAAAATTGGTACAAATTGACCTGTGTGCTGTACCCCACTTATTCATGTTTGTTCCTATGGGGAACGATCAGTTGAGAGGAGAGCATGAACTACATACTAGTGCTGGAGCTGCTGCCAGTGCCATCAGTCATGATGGATACTAGTCCGTCTAAGTCATCTACTAAAGCCGAGGCCCAAGGGCACACAGGGTTTAAGTTAGGGCATCAAAAATCAAAGAACCAATCTTTTATATTGGTAAAGAAAAAAACATCAAAGGAAAAGTTAGCTGCAGAAAGACATAAAATTGGCAATATGCCAAAGTGGCAAGGAAAGTGGCAAGGAAAGGCTAAGGCCTTGGCCTTTATTTATGACTGGTGGTTCTGCCTCTTATGATGATGTAAGCCCATCTCCCTGTAGATGTTTGAAAAAAACATTTAATTGCTAAGGCACAGGAACCAGCTGTGCATTCAGAAATGTCACAAATCCCTGATGAAATTCTAAGTGGGTGCCATGTGTGAGCCTGACCTTTCCATAACTGTACTCAAAGAGGAGCCTCCTACCACCACTAGTGTGTCCTCTGCAAATGTGGTGATGAGCAGCACAAGTTAACATGCTGACATGGAAATCGAGGATGCTTTTATGGAAGTGCACCAGGATGAGGAGCATATTTTTGATGAAAGTGTTGGTGGTGAACATGGCAGGTGCTTGGATCTCCAAGAGAGAAGGGAGCTAGATGACACTGGACTGCTTGTTGGTACTTTTTTAGACAAAGTTTCTGAATTTTTAAAAAGCTTTTTGGATGGATGCGCTGCAGATGACGTAACAGGGAGGAGATTCCTAGGAGGTTCCTACCTCTACTTACTCTGGCTTTACAAAGTGTACAGATGGCTTGACAATTGTTGTCTGGACTTGGGTAGAAATAATTCCACACATGAGAAGTGGATTTTTTTGTCTTGTGTCCAGGCATGTTGCCTTATCATGGGCAACAACTGTTTCTTCCACTAGTGCCTGATTTACACAAACAACATCCTAATCAACATCCTTATTAGCGTCAGCTACACAAATATCCTGCTCATCCTGGTACCCTTCCATAGAAGCATCCTCGATTTCTATGTCAGCATGTTCACTTGGGCTTACATCATCATAAGAGGCATCCCTGCAACCCAGGCCACATTCCAGTGTATCCTGCCATTTGATCCCGGCGGCACAGGCCATCATCCAACATCTCTAATCCACACCTTCTAGTTTACTGCCGCTTGTGTCATCTCGGTGGCACAAGCCAAACTCCTGCATCTTTTGCCGATGCAACTTTGCGTCCTGCTACACAGCCCAAAGGCTGCTTCCTGCCAAGCTCTACTAGCCCTCAAGGCTGCTTCACAGACCAAAGACTGTTTCCTGTTAGGTCTACAAGCCCTCAAGGCTGCTACACAACCCAAAGTCTGCTTCCTGCCAAGTTCTATCAGCCCTTAAGGTTGCTACATGGCCCAAAGGCTGCACCTGGTCAGGTGCTTCTAGCCCTTAAGGCTGCTATTCGACCAAGGCCACACCAAGCCAAGCACCACCAGCCCTTAAGGCTGCTACTCGGTCCCAACCAACTCTTTTCTATTTTACTAGCCATCAAGGCTGTTGCTGGACCTCATCCTAAAGGGGAACCCCAACAGACATTCTTGCATAATCCTCAGCACTGTTGCTACTCTGTGGTGAATGAACTCAAGGTTCATAGCATCACCTAGGTTCATAACACTGCTAAAAGGAGCAACCATCGCGAACATCTATCACCAAGATGCAACCTCGGCCGTAGCGCTGGGATCACAGATGCAGCAAGGAGGCATCAGATATCTCTTGCTGCATTTGCATTTTGCAGGACTGAATTGCAAGTCACTGCTGAATCAGGCCCTTTATACAGTATTTTCTTTAAAGGAGTTTTGACCACATTCCCCATATGTACCAAGTTCCAGAAAGTGATACATTCTGGAGCTTGGACCCAGTGGGAAATGTCATATGAATTATGCTGTGAGATGGATCCAATCCAGCACACTCCATAGTGCTCGTATCATACGACACAAGTGATGAGGGATTTCTGGATCATAAACCCGAAAGTCCCCTCTTTGCAAAGAACAGCTCTTTTTACCAATGATGTGGTGGTTTCTAGTGATGCCAGGATCAGTCCATGTCAGCACTATGACCCGGGGGAAAGAGATGGTTATTCTAAAGTGTGGCCAAGGTCAAGGGAGATGGACACTCTGACAGATGAAGGTTCTGGTTAATACAATCCCAACTTGTGATTGCAAGGTTGACCGTCGGAACTGTAAAAACCAAGTGGGGCCTGAGTAAGCGTTTCAACCAAGAGATGCGCAACAGTTGGCACTCAACCACTAATTAATTCACTAGGTCAATCCATCTCTTGCCATGAATTCTACTGCTATCATTTGGCTAAGTTGCGTGGTGTGGTAATATTTTAGAAATATAGGGAGTCCTAAGCCGTTTAATGAATGAGACCTGGATAATATTTTTCTTCTGATACACCACTGCTTAGGGGGGCTTATGTATCAAAGTAAGTTTTGATAGCAAAACTGGGTTTGTTTTTTGACAATATACTGTAGTCTATCGGGGAATGGAGTGATTAAATAAGAATGGAGTGAGTAGAACCTAAACTTTGGGGGCCGAAATGTGGGGCATCATGTGATTAGTTGGTCCTATTGTTTTTAGAGTTGTGGGTTTTTTTGTGATTTCTATTTAAGGCTTTATGAATTGATACAAAATCTCTTTGTCCTTTTCTTCCAACCCTTCCCCTCCAGCCCCATTTTTTGTCTGCTGTTTTGGTGGTGCTTTTGTTGTTGGCTGTTATTTTTGTGGCGGGAAAGAATGGCAGGTCGCCACTCTGGGTGAAAATTTGGTTGAATGGTTTAGTTTTTATAGTTTTTGGGTGCAATCACCTTCTGTGGAGCCGGGGTCAGGGAAAAGTCTGTATAGGAGTCTGGAGAAGTGTAGGTTAAGCTGTCATGAGATACAGATAGAGTGTGGTATGAACCCGGGTCTCAGCGTAGAGAATGCTGGATCCTGACCACTAGACCATCAGGTACCTCTGTGTTGGCGACAGGATGATATGTGTAGCAGAGAAGAGTAAGTAGAAAAAAACACACTCCTTACTTGGTACATGTAATCCGGAATGCTAGAGTGGCAGAACTTGGCAGAGTATTAACCAGGCTGAAACTGGGTTGTTGCTGTAGTCCAGGTTCTGGGAGCACTCAGATGATAGCAGGACCGGATGCAGACTGAACACTGGAATGGATGCTAGCCGTGTGTAACCAGGAGAACAACCAGTTATACGGGCCGGGCTGGAATGCGGAGCAGAATCAGCTGTTCAGGGTGTGTTGGGATGCAGAGCAGAACCAGCTATTTGGGATGTGCTGGGTTGCGGCACAGTACCAGCTATACAGGATGTTTTGGGTTTTGGAGCAGAACCAGCTATACAGAATGCGTTGTGACTTGCAAAACCGGACTGGGACCGGCAGTAGTAACTTTTCAGAAACGGACTGGGACCGGCAGGAGTAACTATTTGTGCTGCCAGGGAATGATAAGCTTAGGCTTGTAGCAGAATCAGGAACCAGGTGTAGCCAGAGGGATGGTAGGCACAGGTCTGGAAAGGAAGCAAGAGTCTATGCAGTACTTAGGGACAAAACTGCACAGTCAGGTCACAGTAGAATGCAATACTAAAATATAATTGGAAGTTCACAAGTTAATTGCACTGACATGGCTTCAGGATTCTTAGGGGTAAATTTGCTAAGAATCGAGATTGGTCGAGATGACAATCTCTGGTGAGTTTAGGCATGTTTTTCATCTCCCAAATTTACTAAAGGCAAATTCTGGTGAGTTTGGGAGAGAGTTCTCTCTTCTCACTTGTAAAACTCGGGTGAGATCGCAAACTCGAATCTTATCACCATTGGGCAACTCAGAAGTACTTTTCACCTAAAATATACAGCTTGCAAATTTACCAAGAATTTAAATGACAATCTTGGGTGAGCTGACAACAAACTCTCTGCCAAATCAAAGTTTTAAACACTCACCTCCGGAGCTGCGAGTTTTCCAGAAACATACACAGATCAGTGTGATTTGTGTATGTTTCTGTCTATAAATATTAAAATTAGTTTTAAAAAAAAAAACGAGTAGAGTTCCAACGTAATTTAGGAACCAGCACCTGGCTGCAGGGCCAGTCTTGGTTTTAAATATAGGGGGGAAAAATGTATAGGGGTCCCCCTATATTTAAAACCAACACCGGACCCAAACCGACCTGGGTGTATTGCCACAGCCAGGAGACCCTATTACCGGGTCTCTATGGTCAAAGCATTCTCACCCCAAGCCGGTCAGGCCAAGCTGGGGATCTCAGGGGAGGTGCGGACCCCCCAAGAAGGGGTCCCCCCTCTCCCAAAACCCCAGGCTTGGTCTGAACCCCGGGGCTCTTCCCCGCACTGCTGGGATGTGAGTACAGGGGTAATAAAGTGTAAAATAGAAGTAAACTATTTTATTTTACAGTGGAACTACAGGTGCCAGCATGCCTGCCCTTTGGCAATTGTGGAACTACAAGTGCCAGCAGGCGGCCGGCACCCGTACCTCCACTGTAAAATAAATAGTTCAATAAAGACACAACACACACACCGTAGATAGTATAAATTTATTACACATCTACCTCAATCAGACATACTTACCTGCTGCCAGATGTTCTCGTCCACTTGTCCCATGTAGAAATCTATTTGGATGTACCTGCAAAAAAGATCCTATATTCACCTCCATCCTTGATCGCTCTCCGTAGTATCCAGGGTCTTGTCAAAACAAAAAAACGAGTTACGCGAACCATGCCAAACAGGTGTACGTATATGCTGTTACATATACTTACACCTCGCAAAATGACAGATAACTAAAATCATCTGTTAATTCTCACAGGCCGCTGGCCAATCAGCGGCCGCTTTACATGTAGCGGCCATTCATTGGCTGGGACCCACATGAATCCAGCCAATGAGCGGTGGCTACATGTAAAGCGGCCACTGATTGGCCAGCGGCCCGTGACAAATAACAGATTATTTTGGTCATCTATCATTTCGCGAGGTGTAAGTATATGTAACAGCATATACGTACACCTGTTCCGCATGGTTCGTGTAATTCGTTTTTTTGTTTTGACAAGACCCTGGAGCTCAGGGTAGCATAGGCTCCATGACAACTGAGCTTAGACATTGTACTGGCAAATTCTGAGTGCCAGAGGCTAGAGGTTATACCCCATACTTACCGACATTTCAACAGCCCCCTCCAGGAGGGGGGTGCTAGGTCGGTGCAGCAGGGAGGGTTGGGGCAGTTTCAGTAGGCGGAGCAGGGGCGTGCCGACGGGCCACACCCACTGCTTTATAATGCCGATATTACTGGCATTATGAAGCAGGGGGCAGGGCCACGATGGTGCGATTCAGCGCAAATCTCGTCATCGCACCCCCAGACCGCCCACTATCGCAGCGGGCGCGAGGGGACTGCCACCATTCTGGGGGGCTTGCCTACTCTTGCGGCGTGCCGGGAGCTGAACCTGATTTTCGGGAGGCTCCTGGCAGTCCCGGTAGAGTAGGCAAGTCTGATATAACCCTGGGTTAGCTGCGATAAGCTGAGCGATATCAGGTGATACAGGGAAGCTCATGCTGTCTTACGATTGGCTGTGTTGTGGTCAGATGATCAACACTTGTCACAGCAGTACTCCAGGTCAGGCTCCGATGTGGATTGAGGCCTACAGTAGTAGGCCGGGAATAATGAAGCCGACATCTTGGAGGTGACAGAAAACGTGGGCACTATGCCATGGAAGCAGGTCGGCAGGCAAAAGTGGTAAGTGACCCAGCAGCAGGGGAACAGGAGCGGGTTGTGACACCTTCGTTAACTGGGTTAGTTGGCTAGATCACCGTGACAGAGGCAACATCATCAAACTACTGCGTGGTTAGTCATGTTAAAAGGTTGTGCGGATATGTTTTGTTGGTGCTGTTAATCCTTTGTTTATGTGCACCATTGGCGGTATCAGCCGGCAATGCATGTAGTATGTTTAGTGGATTGTTGCCACCATACTGTACTTCCTTTAATTATATTTGAATATTCTAATGTTTTTTTAATAAATGGCTGACACGTTTCATTCTTCCAAATCCATTTCTCTGAGTCTTTATTTTTTATAATTGTCTATTTATGATTATGGTAATTACAGTATGTGATATATACACGGGACATCCCTCAGACGGTTGAAGGTTTATGATCACCCCATTTCCATCAGTTAACATTATCACTGTCCCCATGAAGTTCAATGACTGGGAATGAAAATATACCAAGTGGCTAAAATGTTTTTATTTCAAGCTGACATAAACTGTTTTCTCTAATGCCATCTCAGGATCATATTGCCAGGAGAGATGTATTTAAAAAATGTTTTATTCCTGGAATAAAGCACCTTTTTCTTATGCAGTACTACAGTATTTAACGATTTTTTTTTTTAAATTAGAAATTAAAAAAATATGAAGTTTACTAATTTAACTTAATAGATTATGGGCTAGATGTACCAATCATCACCTTCATCTCCTGCTGGAGAAACACGGCCTGATTCAGAGCCAGTCGCTCTGACAGACCGCTCGCTCTGAATCAGGGCCGGTCCCCTTTTTTTTTTTAGAACGGTCTCCTGGCCGCTCGCATAGCTGTGGGTGACCACCCACAGCTATAGCAAGCGGCCAGGAAGATGGTCGCGATGGTCAAGACCATCGCGACCATCGGGCTTGCGACGAGACCCTTGTGGCAGGGTCTCGTTGCCGCAACCCCCAGTGAGATTTCAGCTCTAACAGAGCCGAAATCTCTCCCACTGACATCACTCGTGATGTCAGTGGGGCCACCCCCAAACGGAGGCGTTTACATGGGAACGCCTCCGTTTGGGCAGCCACCCCCCCAGCCCGCCCACCAAAGGGGGCGAGCTGTCACTCAACATCGATAGCTCGCCCCCTTTGTTGCGAGACCCGGAGCGACGGAGTGCCCATCGCTATCCGGGTCTCGCACTTGCCCACCATCGACCCGGTTGCAAGCACACAGCACTTGCGACCGGGTCTGAATCAGGCCCACAGAGCGGATGACGCTGGTGAGACACAGTAAAATGGTGCTGAAGAGATGCAAGAGTGGTTGGTGTTGGATAGACACTATTGGTATTGGTGCTGGTGAAACACAGAAAGATGGTGTTGAAGAGACACGGAAGGTGGTGGTGGTGGAGAGACACAGGGGAGATGATGTTGTAGAGATGCAGGGGAGGGGGGGGGCTGTAGAGATGTAGGAGGATGGTGTCTCTCCAGGATGTTGGATCAGGGAAGTTCACATTTTGACCTGCCCAAAAACATCTAAACATGCAAACAGGTGGCTACCATAGTGCATGATCTTCGGAATATCGGCTCAAGACACTGTCTGCTTAGGAAGGCTCAATTTCTTCAGAGGTCCCCTGTTAGACTAAAGCACAGGGAATACACAGGGGTTGCAAAACAAAGAACACCAAAGTGACAAAGACTTTGGGAAACTATAAAAAAAAACCCTCAGATGTTGGCAGAAAGTGACACTGATGACATAGATCAATTTATATTCTTTTTAAGTGAACTCAATCGGTGACAGGACAGTTAAAAAAGCATCTAAAATATATTTCACACTATCATAACCCCTAAAGCTTCTGAGGGCCAAAGTGTCCCGGAGGCCACTGGCTATTCACTTTAAAATATTCTGAGGGGGGGGGGGGTTGCGGTAAAGCTCAGAAAACTGAAGTTTTTGAAAGGTTTAACGCATATAAACATCCTATATGTTATATATTATGCAGCTTATTTGTGTGTGTGTTTTTGAATTCACTTTTTACTTTTTCATGGGTTCAAAAGCCTAAATGTTTTGCGTTTGTTGAAACAAATGATAAACTATCCCAATTGTAAAGTGCTACGAAATATGATGGCACAATAAGTTTATAAATGTTAAGAAATAGATACAATAATGATAAATAAGCAGTTTCTGATATGTACTAGAGAAGAGATGTTCAGTTTTACTGAAAACCGAACACACCCGAATTTTGGGGTTCAGAGTCGAACCGGATACCGGCTCAGATCACTGTTGAGGTCCTGAGTGGAACTGTCCCGGTTAGGGTCTAACCGTAAGTTTAGATCTGGGATCTAAATACCAGATCTCAGATTTTGGATTGCATGTAAACTAGAGATGTGCGCCGAGCCCCGTGTTTTGGTTTTGCTTTTGGACCCGGGTTCACCCTCATGTGTTTTTTTTAATTTGGATCTGTATTCTAAAAAAAAACCCAGCTAAAATGATGTCCTTTTGACCTGTTAGCATGTATTCCAAAGCCCGAGTTTGTTTTTTAAATCCAAATTTTGAACTGCAGGACGATCCGAACCGGAACTCAGTTCGACTTGGTACCCCAAAATGATTATGAACTCGGACTCGGTTAAATTCGAAGACCCTAAATTTGGGAGTTGTCGGTTCTCTGAGAACTGGACCCGCACATCTCTAATGTAAGACAGGTCGAAATCACACAATTTTAATGTAGCTCCTTCTATCGATTTTAAAGAAATCCAAAACCAAAACCAAACCAAAACACTTGAGGTTGATTTTGCCCAATCCATAACATGTGAGGATGGTTTTGCCAAAACCAAAACATGGTCATGCGTGCACATCTGTATGCTGTACACCTTGAAAAATATACTCACTAATATCCCTCCATGGGGTGGAGTACTTGTATGCGTGGTTTCTATGAGTTACTGTACATTTGTGTTGTTTGAAGTTCCCTTGGACCAACACTTACAATTAAATATCTTGCTTAAGTGAAAGTGAATATGAAAGTGAATATTGAATAGAAGATAAGCATGTCTGAAAAAGGAGACTTAGGGCCTGATTCAGAGCCGCTCGTAAGCGGCCGCTCGTTCGCTCCGAACGATGTTCGCACATCTGTGCATGCGTATGGGTTTTAATACGCATGCGCGAACCAGTCAGTGCGGTCGAAAATCGTGTGCTCGCAAAATAGCGAATGCCTGCTAATTTGAGTGACAGGATGAGGCGTTTGTGGGTGGTAACAGGGGAAGGTGCTTGAAAACGGGGAGTGGAGATCCGAACGCAGGCGTGCCAAAAGGTCAAAACGGGCGTTTTAAGGGTGTGCATAATTAACAAAGCAGCGTCATCGACCACGTCAGTTGGGTGTCTTTTAGCCAGAACTGCTCACATGATTGCGGTAGGAAAATGCAACCACAAGAATAGCGAGCAGTTCATTCGCCTTTCGATGTACTCGATTAATCTAATAAATAGCGGAGATGACGTATGATGCGAGCGGCCAGGGGGCGTTTTTTACAAAAAAACATCCGCATGTTTTGTTCGCTCGTTCAGACATAGAGGCGGCAACAGACTGCAAAGAGCGAACGGTCAATTTAAATACCCAGCCCCTTTTTCTGGATGAGCGAGCGCAAATAGCGTCCGGCTCTGAATCAGGCCATTAGATTAAAAGCCATTCATTTAATGTACTATAAGTTACACATTGCACTCATCCCCATCCACTGGGTTCTGCATTGTCTGGGTGATTATATAGCAAAGGAAAATGCATGGATAAAGCACTATAGAAAAGGGAGCCATGGATATTAAGCTTGCAGCGATAATACCTAATTTGCAATGTTAATCTGGAAATGAAAGGTGAGGTTGATCATTAATCCCTTGATTTTAATGCAACTTACTTTTCATGGCATAAACATCATCACTAATGTGCAGCGAATTAGTCTTATAGCGCAGTGGTTAATTGCACTGACTGAATAACAGTGACCGTATTACTTTTGCTTCAGACCCTCATTCAAATCCCAGTGACCACTCCTTGCAACCTCTATCTCCCAGTGTCTTAGCCTGAAAGATCAATAGTCAGCGAGAATATTGTGTCTGACAAAATTATAAATATTCTGTACCTGTGATGTGAATGTTTTCTATCTATGCCTGTAATTGCAGTTCTCTGTTTCATGCAATACTCATAAACGGCCCAAGCTTCGCTGCAAGCTTCATTTGGAATTATTATTTTGTCATTTCCAGAAAGTAAATCGATTGTTCACCTTACAGCACGGTTTATTTTGGGCTCTGAAAAACAGAGACTCCTAGTGCCACAGAAAAGTTAAAGGACCACGCACCACCAAATTAGCATTTTCAGTTATGAACGAACCATAAAGGTAAAACAAAATTGTACAGTGTTAATATGACATTTCACTACAGTGCTGTTAAAAGGAAAGGAAAGTAAAGAAATGGCTATTGGCCATTGATGGTTTGTCACGGATGGCCGATGGTTTCATCATCGATGGTGGAGATCCAGTGGTTCATCTCCATCGATGGCAGGTGTCAGGCCCTGGTGTTGAGTGACCTCAGCTGTGGGTACAGTGGCCAGTGGGCTTGGGTGAGTTAACAGACGAGGAGGCAATAAGTAGGTCTTCCTCATAGGTTACTCTCAGATGTTGATGAGACCTACTCTGAGGCGTGGAGTCTAATCGACTTCATGGTATTCACCAGTGACCCTTACAAGAGGGATATGGGTGTCGCTGCACCAACTGAACAGGTCATGGCCCCCAAAGTAGGTATCTGAGAGAGGCAAGAAGACAAGAGACAAAAACTAAGAATGTACTGGAGGAATAACTGCAATGAAGAATCAGAAGCTGATTAGTGATGGGGACAACTCCAGAGAACCAGAAACTGTTTGTCACGAGTAGCTGTACTGGGAATCTAGATGCTGAATAGCGATTGGTAACAGCTCGGGTGATCCTAACGCTGTACAGCAAAGGATAGGTAACTGGGTATCCAGACGCTGAATAGCAATGGGTAACAGCTCCAGTGATCCTGATGCTGTATAGCTAAGGATAGGTAACTGGGTATCCTGATGCTGAATAGCGATGGGTAACAGTCCCGGTGATCCTGATGCTGTAAAGCAAAGTATAGGTAACTGGACATCCAGACGCTGAATAGCGATGTGTAGCAGCTTCTGTGATCCTGAGGCAGTATAGCAAAGGATAAGTAACTGGGTATCCAGACGCTGAATAGCGATGGGTAACAGCCCCGGTGATCCTGACTCTGTGTAGCGAGCGTCCACGATGATGGTCGCGATGGTCAAGACCATCGCGACCATCAGGCTTGCGACGGAGACCCTGCGGTATGGTCTCGCTGCCGCAAGCCCTGGAGTGATTTTGGCTCTATCAGAGCCAAAATCACTCCCACTGACATCACTACTGATGTCAGTGGGGCCGGCTTCAGACGGTAGGCGTTCCCGTCTGGCAGCAACGCCCCCGGCACGCCCACCAAAGGGGGCATGCTGTCAATCAACATCAACAGCACGCCCCCTTTGGTGCGAGACCCGGAGCGACGGCTACCCCGTCGCTAGCCGGGTCTCGCGCATGCGCACGACGGAGCCGCCTCAGTCGTGCGCATGCTCAGTAGGGCACCATCGACCCGCTTGCAAGCGTCCTGCGCTCGCGAGCGGGTCTGAATCAGGCCCTGTATCTGCTTTCAGCCAGGGTGTTGTGTGCCTAAGGGGATGCAATCGGGAAGCGGTTGACATTATACCGACAGCCGGCTTCCCGACTGTTATATCTCGGCATGGGTGAAATGCCCGGTGTCTACATGTAGGCGCCGCTCATTTCACCTACGCCGGAAGACCGGCGCCCAGCATCCCGATCGAAGGGATGCCGGGCGCCGCGAGCGGACAGCCGCGGGGGGGAGGGTTAGGTTTAGCGCACCCGGGGGGGACTTAGGGTTAGGCATCCCCCGGGAGGGTTAGGGTTAGGCTAGGGGGAGGGAGGGTTAGGGTTAGGCACCCCCTGGGGGACTTAGGGTTAGGCACCCCCTCAGGGGACAGGTTTAGGCAGTGGGGAAGTGGGGGGTTAGGGTTAGGTACTTACAGGGGCGATTAGAGTTAGGTACTTGTGGGGAGGTTAGGGTTAGGCACCCCTAAGGAGGGTTAGGGTTAGGGGGCTTAAGTTAGGTTAGTCATTACTTACCTAAGGACGATCGGGATTTCCAGCGCTGTCGGGCTGCCGCTGCTGGAATCTGTTCCAGTGTCGGCCTGCCGCTGCCGGGAATCAAACCGATTCCGTGCCTAAGATCCTAGGGTGCGCACTCTGGGACCCCTCCTGTTCCAGCTCACTGATGCCCAAAATATTGCAGGTATTTATTCTTATTTTACTGTATTCTCATCAGCTGTAGTGGGTTTCTTCCTACTTAGGCACACAATACCCTTGCTGAATGCAGATGCAGACTTTATCTACTGTGTCATATACTTGTAATCTACTACCGACTCAAGCTGGGTACAGACTGGATGATGAATGTACGACGCATGATGAAACCGAATGATATATCGTACACATTACATGATCTGGTGTACAATCGCCCGATATGTCATTCCCCCGCCGCTACCGCAGGCATGGTGTCGTTCCTCGTATCTTCAGAGTGGCCTGCACTGCACTGAAAATGCGACAAATAATGCACGGGCGCGTGCCAGAGAGCGTACACATTTGACGATGTGGACGATTTGTCATTCCGAACCATCGGAAATTGGCAAATCATCCAATATATTGTCTAATGTGTACCCAGCTTCACTCTCGTGTATTTTGTGTTCGTACAGTCATATATATATATAATATTATATATATTGTGACACAGTCAGATTAGGGGTTCCCTCTCCTGGGTAGAAGGACTGCTTTCTTACACACACACACAGCAGCAGGGAAGCAGCACACCAGTCTGGATGCGAGTACAAGCTGGTCGGCGCCAGTCTTTATTGTACAATGTCAGAAACAACAAAAAGAAAACATAAACATAAATCCTAGCCCTGTCGGTGCACTAACTTCACAAGAGACTTCCCTTACTACCTGGTCCTGGCAGGGCCTAATGCCCTCACCAGCAACAAAGGCACAGCACAGCACTTACAAATAGGTTTTTCCAGTGTCTCTGAGCAAACTCCCTGCCTGCTCTCCCAGGTGAGACACTCAGCCCTAAACACACAAGGCTTATATTGGCCACTCTCAGGTGGGAACCCTAACAAGCCTGTTACCAGGCTGCGAGGACCAAAACCTGGAGTGGCCATGGGTGGAGCCCTCCCTCTCCTCTCACCCACAACCCCCAGGTCCCAAACCGGCTTTTCAAAAAGCCGAGACTCAAGCCTGCTACACTGCAGACTTTCTCCTGGGGGTTTAAAACACATAAGACAGGAATCTGGGACAAATGTACCTGCCACAGACCACTTTACCAGTGATCCTATCACAATATATATATTTGGCATTAACTATTTTCTTTATTTTCCTGTACAGACATCGGGCTCAAGCACCGATGCCTAAGACAGCTAGATTTTTGCTAATCCCCTCCCTTCACTAATCGATACATTGTTCCTTGGCAGGCACACGTCTTTAATACATTTATAAAAATTTTTTTACATAAGTTAACCTGATAAGTGCTATAGAGGACATGATTTCTTTAAGGAGTTTTGCTCTCAGTAAAGCAATATAATCATTAATTATAATGTAAAGTATCTCATTGTTCATTGATCAATATAAATTTAAACTAAATAGGGAATAGTTCTATGTTGATGATCCAGTTCTGCTGCACACATTCATTTGGTGTAGTTACGGTGTGCTCATTGCCTACAGACGGACAATAAAGCCATTTTGTGTGATAAATCAATAATAAGCCTATTAATTCGGACATTACTGAAGCGGGAGAAAACTCATACACTGCTATCCTATGAATATCACATAATATTATAGCTACAAAATGGTTCTCTTTACTCTGAATCGGCAATGGCTGCATTTTAATAACCGCGCCTTGTTGTGTTCCCACAAAGTCTCTTTCATATTTAGGTCTATAGCACAGCTTTCTTTTAGTAATTGCTTCTAGACATCACATTACTGAATATTAAGTCACAGTCCAGTTTATACAACATTTTCCTTCATCTGTTCAATACCATTTAATGCATTGAAAGCTGAAGGCAGAAATCTAATTTCTATGTATGGGGATTGAATCATAAAGCCGGTGCAAAAATATAATATAGATTAACTTTGTATTGTAGGATTTAGGTAACAATGGAAAAGTTGCAGAATAACTTAACCAAATTCTAAATACGCCGGAAAGAAATTTCATTAATGAAATAAAAATGATTCAGGCAGAAATTGCCTTATGAGATGTAACATAATCAAAACTGCCTTACTCTAACCAAACATACACATATAGGAATCGGTATGACATACCGTCGGACCTTAGCCCGGTAGCCGAAATACTGGTGCCATAAGTCCGGCAGATAAAGATCCAGATGGCAGCTGGTAAGTATCCTAACCCTAAGTAAAACAAGGAGGGGGATTTAACCCCCTATTGTACCTCAGCACACTGAATAATACCTGCAACAATATATGAAGACTATATGGTCAAAGAAATTCAGAGATATTAGTTGCATGCATTTGCAAATACATGGGAGGCTGCTGGGCCACGTCACGGCTTCTCTGTTACCAGCAGTCCCTAACACTAAGGGGTTCACGTCCGGGGCGCAGTGCACCCCAAAAAACGTCCAGCCCAGGACCCCCCCAGGGCATCACACGAAAATGGTAGAAGAGTGACAGTGCAGTGTAAAGTATAGCTGTGTGTGAGTAATCATTAAGTGTGGAATGAGAGGTTAAAATATATGTGAAAAAATACATGAATAATAAACAAACATAAAACCTTTTATGTTTGTTTATTATTCATGTATTTTTTCACATATATTTTAACCTCTCATTCCACACTTAATGATTACTCACACACAGCTATACTTTACACTGCACTGTCACTCTTCTTCCATTTTCGTGTGATGCCCTGGGGGGGTCCTGGGCTGGACGTTTTTTGGGGTGCACTGTGCCCTGGACGTGAACCCCTTAGTGTTAGGGACTGCTGGTAACAGAGAAGCCGTGACGTGACCCAGCAGCCTCCCATGTATTTGCCAATGCATGCAACTAATATCTCTGAATTTCTATGACCATATAGTCTTCATATATTGTTGCAGGTATTATTCAGTGTGCTGAGGTACAATAGGGGGTTAAATCCCCCTCCTTGTTTTACTTAGTATGACCCCTCCCTTTCATGCACCTGATTAGTACTGCTAGATTGATTGAGCAGCTGCCATTTTTGTTTGTCTGTTATGAGTTGCATGAAGGAGCCAGCATTAGTAGGGCATGCTGGTTCTAGTAGTGCTAGTTGGAGATCCCAGGGGTGACTCCCAGGTAAGCTGGCTCTCAATTTGGATGCATTTATGTATGTGCCTTTATCATGAGGCCTTACATTTGACAAAATTATATATGTGCCTTTATCATGAGGCCTTATAATTGGTATATTTTACATTTGGGGTGAGCGTTTGGGCGTAGGGCCCCCGGGACTGGTCTGGCTGGGCCGCCTCAGGGCATCACCACTTAATACACATAGTTGCTTTTCACATCACCTTTTATGTTTGTTTATTATTCATGTATTTTTTCACATATATTTTAACCTCTCATTCCACACTTAATGATTACTCACACACAGCTATACTTTACACTGCACTGTCACTCTTCTTCCATTTTCGTGTGATGCCCTGGGGGGGTCCTGGGCTGGACGTTTTTTGGGGTGCACTGCACCCCGGACGTGAACCCCTTAGTGTTAGGGACTGCTGGTAACAGAGAAGCCGTGACGTGACCCAGCAGCCTCCCATGTATTTGCCAATGCATGCAACTAATATCTCTGAATTTCTATGACCATATAGTCTTCATATATTGTTGCAGGTATTATTCAGTGTGCTGAGGTACAATACGGTGTTATATCCCCCTCCTTGTTTTACTTAGTATGACCCCTCCCTTTCATGCACCTGATTAGTACTGCTAGATTGATTGAGCAGCTGCCATTTTTGTTTGTCTGTTATGAGTTGCATGAAGGAGCCAGCATTAGTAGGGCATGCTGGTTCTAGTAGTGCTAGTTGGAGTTCCCAGGGGTGACTCCCAGGTAAGCTGGCTCTCAATTTGGATGCATTTATGTATGTGCCTTTATCATGAGGCCTTACATTTGACAAAATTATATATGTGCCTTTATCATGAGGCCTTATAATTGGTATATTTTACATTTGGGGTGAGCGTTTGGGCGTAGGGCCCCCGGGACTGGTCTGGCTGGGCCGCCTCAGGGCATCACCACTTAATACACATAGTTGCTTTTCACATCACCTTTTATGTTTGTTTATTATTCATGTATTTTTTCACATATATTTTAACCTCTCATTCCACACTTAATGATTACTCACACACAGCTATACTTTACACTGCACTGTCACTCTTCTTCCATTTTCGTGTGATGCCCTGGGGGGGTCCTGGGCTGGACGTTTTTTGGGGTGCACTGCGCCCCGGACGTGAACCCCTTAGTGTTAGGGACTGCTGGTAACAGAGAAGCCGTGACGTGACCCAGCAGCCTCCCATGTATTTGCCAATGCATGCAACTAATATCTCTGAATTTCTATGACCATATAGTCTTCATATATTGTTGCAGGTATTATTCAGTGTGCTGAGGTACAATAGGGGGTTAAATCCCCCTCCTTGTTTTACTTAGTATGACCCCTCCCTTTCATGCACCTGATTAGTACTGCTAGATTGATTGAGCAGCTGCCATTTTTGTTTGTCTGTTATGAGTTGCATGAAGGAGCCAGCATTAGTAGGGCATGCTGGTTCTAGTAGTGCTAGTTGGAGTTCCCAGGGGTGACTCCCAGGTAAGATGGCTCTCAATTTGGATGCATTTATGTATGTGCCTTTATCATGAGGCCTTACATTTGACAAAATTATATATGTGCCTTTATCATGAGGCCTTATAATTGGTATATTTTACATTTGGGGTGAGCGTTTGGGCGTAGGGCCCCCGGGACTGGTCTGGCTGGGCCGCCTCAGGGCATCACCACTTAATACACATAGTTGCTTTTCACATCACCTTTTATGTTTGTTTATTATTCATGTATTTTTTCACATATATTTTAACCTCTCATTCCACACTTAATGATTACTCACACACAGCTATACTTTACACTGCACTGTCACTCTTCTTCCATTTTCGTGTGATGCCCTGGGGGGGTCCTGGGCTGGACGTTTTTTGGGGTGCACTGCGCCCCGGACGTGAACCCCTTAGTGTTAGGGACTGCTGGTAACAGAGAAGCCGTGACGTGACCCAGCAGCCTCCCATGTATTTGCCAATGCATGCAACTAATATCTCTGAATTTCTATGACCATATAGTCTTCATGTATTGTTGCAGGTATTATTCAGTGTGCTGAGGTACAATAGGGGGTTAAATCCCCCTCCTTGTTTTACTTAGTATGACCCCTCCATTTCATGCACCTGATTAGTACTGCTAGATTGATTGAGCAGCTGCCATTTTTGTTTGTCTGTTATGAGTTGCATGAAGGAGCCAGCATTAGTAGGGCATGCTGGTTCTAGTAGTGCTAGTTGGAGTTCCCAGGGGTGACTCCCAGGTAAGCTGGCTCTCAATTTGGATGCATTTATGTATGTGCCTTTATCATGAGGCCTTACATTTGACAAAATTATATATGTGCCTTTATCATGAGGCCTTATAATTGGTATATTTTACATTTGGGGTGAGCGTTTGGGCGTAGGGCCCCCGGGACTGGTCTGGCTGGGCCGCCTCAGGGCATCACCACTTAATACACATAGTTGCTTTTCACATCACCTTTTATGTTTGTTTATTATTCATGTATTTTTTCACATATATTTTAACCTCTCATTCCACACTTAATGATTACTCACACACAGCTATACTTTACACTGCACTGTCACTCTTCTTCCATTTTCGTGTGATGCCCTGGGGGGGTCCTGGGCTGGTCGTTTTTTGGGGTGCACTGCGCCCCGGATGTGAACCCCTTAGTGTTAGGGACTGCTGGTAACAGAGAAGCCGTGACGTGACCCAGCAGCCTCCCATGTATTTGCCAATGCATGCAACTAATATCTCTGAATTTCTATGACCATATAGTCTTCATATATTGTTGCAGGTATTATTCAGTGTGCTGAGGTACAATAGGGGGTTAAATCCCCCTCCTTGTTTTACTTAGTATGACCCCTCCCTTTCATGCACCTGATTAGTACTGCTAGATTGATTGAGCAGCTGCCATTTTTGTTTGTCTGTTATGAGTTGCATGAAGGAGCCAGCATTAGTAGGGCATGCTGGTTCTAGTAGTGCTAGTTGGAGTTCCCAGGGGTGACTCCCAGGTAAGCTGGCTCTCAATTTGGATGCATTTATGTATGTGCCTTTATCATGAGGCCTTACATTTGACAAAATTATATATGTGCCTTTATCATGAGGCCTTATAATTGGTATATTTTACATTTGGGGTGAGCGTTTGGGCGTAGGGCCCCCGGGACTGGTCTGGCTGGGCCGCCTCAGGGCATCACCACTTAATACACATAGTTGCTTTTCACATCACCTTTTATGTTTGTTTATTATTCATGTATTTTTTCACATATATTTTAACCTCTCATTCCACACTTAATGATTACTCACACACAGCTATACTTTACACTGCACTGTCACTCTTCTTCCATTTTCGTGTGATGCCCTGGGGGGGTCCTGGGCTGGACGTTTTTTGGGGTGCACTGCGCCCCGGACGTGAACCCCTTAGTGTTAGGGATTGCTGGTAACAGAGAAGCCGTGACGTGACCCAGCAGCCTCCCTTGTATTTGCCAATGCATGCAACTAATATCTCTGAATTTCTATGACCATATAGTCTTCATATATTGTTGCAGGTATTATTCAGTGTGCTGAGGCACAATAGGGGGTTAAATCCCCCTCCTTTTTTAATTAGTATGACCCCTCCCTTTCATGCACCTGATTAGTACTGCTAGATTGATTGAGCAGCTGCCATTTTTGTTTGTCTGTTATGAGTTGCATGAAGGAGCCAGCATTAGTAGGGCATGCTGGTTCTAGTAGTGCTAGTTGGAGTTCCCAGGGGTGACTCCCAGGTAAGCTGGCTCTCAATTTGGATGCATTTATGTATGTGCCTTTATCATGAGGCCTTACATTTGACAAAATTATATATGTGCCTTTATCATGAGGCCTTATAATTGGTATATTTTACATTTGGGGTGAGCGTTTGGGCGTAGGGCCCCCGGGACTGGTCTGGGTGGGCCGCCTCAGGGCATCACCACTTAATACACATAGTTGCTTTTCACATCACCTTTTATGTTTGTTTATTATTCATGTATTTTTTCACATATATTTTAACCTCTCATTCCACACTTAATGATTACTCACACACAGCTATACTTTACACTGCACTGTCACTCTTCTTCCATTTTCGTGTGATGCCCTGGGGGGGTCCTGGGCTGGACTTTTTTGGGGTGCACTGCGCCCCGGACGTGAACCCCTTAGTGTTAGGGACTGCTGGTAACAGAGAAGCCGTGACGTGACCCAGCAGCCTCCCATGTATTTGCCAATGCATGCAACTAATATCTCTGAATTTCTATGACCATATAGTCTTCATATATTGTTGCAGGTATTATTCAGTGTGCTGAGGCACAATAGGGGGTTAAATCCCCCTCCTTGTTTTACTTAGTATGACCCCTCCCTTTCATGCACCTGATTAGTACTGCTAGATTGATTGAGCAGCTGCCATTTTTGTTTGTCTGTTATGAGTTGCATGAAGGAGCCAGCATTAGTAGGGCATGCTGGTTCTAGTAGTGCTAGTTGGAGATCCCAGGGGTGACTCCCAGGTAAGCTGGCTCTCAATTTGGATGCATTTATGTATGTGCCTTTATCATGAAGCCTTACATTTGACAAAATTATATATGTGCCTTTATCATGAGGCCTTATAATTGGTATATTTTACATATGGGGTGAGTGTTTGGGCGTAGGGTCCCCGGGACTGATCTGGCTGGGCCGCCTCAGGGCATCACCACTTAATACACATAGTTGCTTTTCACATCACCTTTTATGTTTGTTTATTATTCATGTATTTTTTCACATATATTTTAACCTCTCATTCCACACTTAATGATTACTCACACACAGCTATACTTTACACTGCACTGTCACTCTTCTTCCATTTTTGTGTGATGCCCTGGGGGGGTCCTGGGCTGGACGTTTTTTGGGGTGCACTGCGCCCCGGACGTGAACCCCTTAGTGTGAGGGACTGCTGGTAACAGAGAAGCCGTGACGTGACCCAGCAGCCTCCCTTGTATTTGCCAATGCATGCAACTAATATCTCTGAATTTCTATGACCATATAGTCTTCATATATTGTTGCAGGTATTATTCAGTGTGCTGAGGTACAATACGGGGTTAAATCCCCCTCCTTGTTTTACTTAGTATGACCCCTCCCTTTCATGCACCTGATTAGTACTGCTAGATTGATTGAGCAGCTGCCATTTTTGTTTGTCTGTTATGAGTTGCATGAAGGAGCCAGCATTAGTAGGGCATGCTGGTTCTAGTAGTGCTAGTTGGAGTTCCCAGGGGTGACTCCCAGGTAAGCTGGCTCTCAATTTGGATGCATTTATGTATGTGCCTTTATCATGAGGCCTTACATTTGACAAAATTATATATGTGCCTTTATCATGAGGCCTTATAATTGGTATATTTTACATTTGGGGTGAGCGTTTGGGCGTAGGGCCCCCGGGACTGGTCTGGCTGGGCCACCTCAGGGCATCACCACTTAATACACATAGTTGCTTTTCACATCACCTTTTATGTTTGTTTATTATTCATGTATTTTTTCACATATATTTTAACCTCTCATTCCACACTTAATGATTACTCACACACAGCTATACTTTACACTGCACTGTCACTCTTCTTCCATTTTCGTGTGATGCCCTGGGGGGGTCCTGGGCTGGTCGTTTTTTGGGGTGCACTGCGCCCCGGATGTGAACCCCTTAGTGTTAGGGACTGCTGGTAACAGAGAAGCCGTGACGTGACCCAGCAGCCTCCCATGTATTTGCCAATGCATGCAACTAATATCTCTGAATTTCTATGACCATATAGTCTTCATATATTGTTGCAGGTATTATTCAGTGTGCTGAGGTACAATAGGGGGTTAAATCCCCCTCCTTGTTTTACTTAGTATGACCCCTCCCTTTCATGCACCTGATTAGTACTGCTAGATTGATTGAGCAGCTGCCATTTTTGTTTGTCTGTTATGAGTTGCATGAAGGAGCCAGCATTAGTAGGGCATGCTGGTTCTAGTAGTGCTAGTTGGAGTTCCCAGGGGTGACTCCCAGGTAAGCTGGCTCTCAATTTGGATGCATTTATGTATGTGCCTTTATCATGAGGCCTTACATTTGACAAAATTATATATGTGCCTTTATCATGAGGCCTTATAATTGGTATATTTTACATTTGGGGTGAGCGTTTGGGCGTAGGGCCCCCGGGACTGGTCTGGCTGGGCCGCCTCAGGGCATCACCACTTAATACACATAGTTGCTTTTCACATCACCTTTTATGTTTGTTTATTATTCATGTATTTTTTCACATATATTTTAACCTCTCATTCCACACTTAATGATTACTCACACACAGCTATACTTTACACTGCACTGTCACTCTTCTTCCATTTTCGTGTGATGCCCTGGGGGGGTCCTGGGCTGGACGTTTTTTGGGGTGCACTGCGCCCCGGACGTGAACCCCTTAGTGTTAGGGATTGCTGGTAACAGAGAAGCCGTGACGTGACCCAGCAGCCTCCCTTGTATTTGCCAATGCATGCAACTAATATCTCTGAATTTCTATGACCATATAGTCTTCATATATTGTTGCAGGTATTATTCAGTGTGCTGAGGCACAATAGGGGGTTAAATCCCCCTCCTTTTTTAATTAGTATGACCCCTCCCTTTCATGCACCTGATTAGTACTGCTAGATTGATTGAGCAGCTGCCATTTTTGTTTGTCTGTTATGAGTTGCATGAAGGAGCCAGCATTAGTAGGGCATGCTGGTTCTAGTAGTGCTAGTTGGAGTTCCCAGGGGTGACTCCCAGGTAAGCTGGCTCTCAATTTGGATGCATTTATGTATGTGCCTTTATCATGAGGCCTTACATTTGACAAAATTATATATGTGCCTTTATCATGAGGCCTTATAATTGGTATATTTTACATTTGGGGTGAGCGTTTGGGCGTAGGGCCCCCGGGACTGGTCTGGGTGGGCCGCCTCAGGGCATCACCACTTAATACACATAGTTGCTTTTCACATCACCTTTTATGTTTGTTTATTATTCATGTATTTTTTCACATATATTTTAACCTCTCATTCCACACTTAATGATTACTCACACACAGCTATACTTTACACTGCACTGTCACTCTTCTTCCATTTTCGTGTGATGCCCTGGGGGGGTCCTGGGCTGGACTTTTTTGGGGTGCACTGCGCCCCGGACGTGAACCCCTTAGTGTTAGGGACTGCTGGTAACAGAGAAGCCGTGACGTGACCCAGCAGCCTCCCATGTATTTGCCAATGCATGCAACTAATATCTCTGAATTTCTATGACCATATAGTCTTCATATATTGTTGCAGGTATTATTCAGTGTGCTGAGGCACAATAGGGGGTTAAATCCCCCTCCTTGTTTTACTTAGTATGACCCCTCCCTTTCATGCACCTGATTAGTACTGCTAGATTGATTGAGCAGCTGCCATTTTTGTTTGTCTGTTATGAGTTGCATGAAGGAGCCAGCATTAGTAGGGCATGCTGGTTCTAGTAGTGCTAGTTGGAGATCCCAGGGGTGACTCCCAGGTAAGCTGGCTCTCAATTTGGATGCATTTATGTATGTGCCTTTATCATGAAGCCTTACATTTGACAAAATTATATATGTGCCTTTATCATGAGGCCTTATAATTGGTATATTTTACATATGGGGTGAGTGTTTGGGCGTAGGGTCCCCGGGACTGATCTGGCTGGGCCGCCTCAGGGCATCACCACTTAATACACATAGTTGCTTTTCACATCACCTTTTATGTTTGTTTATTATTCATGTATTTTTTCACATATATTTTAACCTCTCATTCCACACTTAATGATTACTCACACACAGCTATACTTTACACTGCACTGTCACTCTTCTTCCATTTTTGTGTGATGCCCTGGGGGGGTCCTGGGCTGGACGTTTTTTGGGGTGCACTGCGCCCCGGACGTGAACCCCTTAGTGTGAGGGACTGCTGGTAACAGAGAAGCCGTGACGTGACCCAGCAGCCTCCCTTGTATTTGCCAATGCATGCAACTAATATCTCTGAATTTCTATGACCATATAGTCTTCATATATTGTTGCAGGTATTATTCAGTGTGCTGAGGTACAATACGGGGTTAAATCCCCCTCCTTGTTTTACTTAGTATGACCCCTCCCTTTCATGCACCTGATTAGTACTGCTAGATTGATTGAGCAGCTGCCATTTTTGTTTGTCCGTTATGAGTTGCATGAAGGAGCCAGCATTAGTAGGGCATGCTGGTTCTAGTAGTGCTAGTTGGAGTTCCCAGGGGTGACTCCCAGGTAAGCTGGCTCTCAATTTGGATGCATTTATGTATGTGCCTTTATCATGAGGCCTTACATTTGACAAAATTATATATGTGCCTTTATCATGAGGCCTTATAATTGGTATATTTTACATTTGGGGTGAGCGTTTGGGCGTAGGGCCCCCGGGACTGGTCTGGCTGGGCCACCTCAGGGCATCACCACTTAATACACATAGTTGCTTTTCACATCACCTTTTATGTTTGTTTATTATTCATGTATTTTTTCACATATATTTTAACCTCTCATTCCACACTTAATGGATAGTCACACACAGCTATACTTTACACTGCACTGTCACTCTTCTTCCATTTTCGTGTGATGCCCTGGGGGGGTCCTGGGCTGGACGTTTTTTGGGGTGCACTGCGACCCCGGACGTGAACCCCTTAGTGTTAGGGACTGCTGGTAACAGAGAAGCCGTGACGTGACCCAGCAGCCTCCCATGTATTTGCCAATGCATGCAACTAATATCTCTGAATTTCTATGACCATATAGTCTTCATATATTGTTGCAGGTATTATTCAGTGTGCTGAGGTACAATAGGGTGTTAAATCCCCCTCCTTGTTTTACTTAGTATGACCCCTCCCTTTCATGCACCTGATTAGTACTGCTAGATTGATTGAGCAGCTGCCATTTTTGTTTGTCTGTTATGAGTTGCATGAAGGAGCCAGCATTAGTAGGGCATGCTGGTTCTAGTAGTGCTAGTTGGAGTTCCCAGGGGTGACTCCCAGGTAAGCTGGCTCTCAATTTGGATTCATTTATGTATGTGCCTTTATCATGAGGCCTTACATTTGACAAAATTATATATGTGCCTTTATCATGAGGCCTTATAATTGGTATATTTTACATTTGGGGTGAGCATTTGGGCGTAGGGCCCCCGGGACTGGTCTGGCTGGGCCGCCTCAGGGCATCACCACTTAATACACATAGTTGCTTTTCACATCACCTTTTATGTTTGTTTATTATTCATGTATTTTTTCACATATATTTTAACCTCTCATTCCACACCTAAGGATTACTCACACACAGCTATACTTTACACTGCACTGTCACTCTTCTTCCATTTTCGTGTGATGCCCTGGGGGGGTCCTGGGCTGGACGTTTTTTGGAGTGCACTGCGCCCCGGACGTGAACCCCTTAGTGTTAGGGACTGCTGGTAACAGAGAAGCCGTGACGTGACCCAGCAGCCTCCCATGTATTTGCCAATGCATGCAACTAATATCTCTGAACTTCTATGACCATATAGTCTTCATATATTGTTGCAGGTATTATTCAGAGTGCTGAGGTACAATAGGGGGTTAAATCCCCCTCCTTGTGTTACTTAGTATGACCCCTCCCTTTCATGCACCTGATTAGTACTGCTAGATTGATTGAGCAGCTGCCATTTTTGTTTGTCTGTCATGAGTTGCATGAAGGAGCCAGCATTAGTAGGGCATGCTGGTTCTAGTAGTGCTAGTTGGAGTTCCCAGGGGTGACTCCCAGGTAAGCTGGCTCTCAATTTGGATGCATTTATGTATGTGCCTTTATCATGAGGCCTTACATTTGACAAAATTATATATGTGCCTTTATCATGAGGCCTTATAATTGGTATATTTTACATTTGGGGTGAGCGTTTGGGCGTAGGGCCCCCGGGACTGGTCTGGCTGGGCCGCCTCAGGGCATCACCACTTAATACACATAGTTGCTTTTCACATCACCTTTTATGTTTGTTTATTATTCATGTATTTTTTCACATATATTTTAACCTCTCATTCCACACTTAATGGATAGTCACACACAGCTATACTTTACACTGCACTGTCACTCTTCTTCCATTTTCGTGTGATGCCCTGGGGGGGTCCTGGGCTGGACGTTTTTTGGGGTGCACTGCGCCCCGGACGTGAACCCCTTAGTGTTAGGGACTGCTGGTAACAGAGAAGCCGTGACGTGACCCAGCAGCCTCCCATGTATTTGCCAATGCATGCAACTAATATCTCTGAATTTCTATGACCATATAGTCTTCATATATTGTTGCAGGTATTATTCAGTGTGCTGAGGTACAATAGGGTGTTAAATCCCCCTCCTTTTTTACTTAGTATGACCCCTCCCTTTCATGCACCTGATTAGTACTGCTAGATTGATTGAGCAGCTGCCATTTTTGTTTGTCTGTTATGAGTTGCATGAAGGAGCCAGCATTAGTAGGGCATGCTGGTTCTAGTAGTGCTAGTTGGAGTTCCCAGGGGTGACTCCCAGGTAAGCTGGCTCTCAATTTGGATTCATTTATGTATGTGCCTTTATCATGAGGCCTTACATTTGACAAAATTATATATGTGCCTTTATCATGAGGCCTTATAATTGGTATATTTTACATTTGGGGTGAGCATTTGGGCGTAGGGCCCCCGGGACTGGTCTGGCTGGGCCGCCTCAGGGCATCACCACTTAATACACATAGTTGCTTTTCACATCACCTTTTATGTTTGTTTATTATTCATGTATTTTTTCACATATATTTTAACCTCTCATTCCACACCTAATGATTACTCACACACAGCTATACTTTACACTGCACTGTCACTCTTCTTCCATTTTCGTGTGATGCCCTGGGGGGGTCCTGGGCTGGACGTTTTTTGGAGTGCACTGCGCCCCGGACGTGAACCCCTTAGTGTTAGGGACTGCTGGTAACAGAGAAGCCGTGACGTGACCCAGCAGCCTCCCATGTATTTGCCAATGCATGCAACTAATATCTCTGAATTTCTATGACCATATAGTCTTCATATATTGTTGCAGGTATTATTCAGTGTGCTGAGGTACAATAGGGGGTTAAATCCCCCTCCTTGTTTTACTTAGTATGACCCCTCCCTTTCATGCACCTGATTAGTACTGCTAGATTGATTGAGCAGCTGCCATTTTTGTTTGTCTGTTATGAGTTGCATGAAGGAGCCAGCATTAGTAGGGCATGCTGGTTCTAGTAGTGCTAGTTGGAGTTCCCAGGGGTGACTCCCAGGTAAGCTGGCTCTCAATTTGGATGCATTTATGTATGTGCCTTTATCATGAGGCCTTACATTTGCCAAAATTATATATGTGCCTTTATCATGAGGCCTTATAATTGGTATATTTTACATTTGGGGTGAGCGTTTGGGCGTAGGGCCCCCGGGACTGGTCTGGCTGGGCCGCCTCAGGGCATCACCACTTAATACACATAGTTGCTTTTCACATCACCTTTTATGTTTGTTTATTATTCATGTATTTTTTCACATGTATTTTAACCTCTCATTCCACACTTAATGATTACTCACACACAGCTATACTTTACACTGCACTGTCACTCTTCTTCCATTTTCGTGTGATGCCCTGGGGGGTCCGGGGCTGGACGTTTTTTGGGGTGCACTGCGCCCCGGACGTGAACCCCTTAGTGTTAGGGACTGCTGGTAACAGAGAAGCCGTGACGTGACCCAGCAGCCTCCCATGTATTTGCCAATGCATGCAACTAATATCTCTGAATTTCTATGACCATATAGTCTTCATATATTGTTGCAGGTATTATTCAGTGTGCTGAGGTACAATAGGGTGTTAAATCCCCCTCCTTGTTTTACTTAGTATGACCCCTCCCTTTCATGCACCTGATTAGTACTGCTAGATTGATTGAGCAGCTGCCATTTTTGTTTGTCTGTTATGAGTTGCATGAAGGAGCCAGCATTAGTAGGGCATGCTGGTTCTAGAAGTGCTAGTTGGAGTTCCCAGGGGTGACTCCCAGGTAAGCTGGCTCTCAATTTGGATTAATTTATGTATGTGCCTTTATCATGAGGCATTACATTTTACAAAATTATATATGTGCCTTTATCATGAGGCCTTATAATTGGTATATTTTACATTTGGGGTGAGCATTTGGGCGTAGGGCCCCCGGGACTGGTCTGGCTGGGCCACCTCAGGGCATCACCACTTAATACACATAGTTGCTTTTCACATCACCTTTTATGTTTGTTTATTATTCATGTATTTTTTCACATATATTTTAACCTCTCATTCCACACTTAATGATTACTCACACACAGCTATACTTTACACTGCACTGTCACTCTTCTTCCATTTTCGTGTGATGCCCTGGGGGGGTCCTGGGCTGGACGTTTTTTGGAGTGCACTGCACCCCGGACGTGAACCCCTTAGTGTTAGGGACTGCTGGTAACAGAGAAGCCGTGACGTGACCCAGCAGCCTCCCATGTATTTGCCAATGCATGCAACTAATATCTCTGAATTTCTATGACCATATAGTCTTCATATATTGTTGCAGGTATTATTCAGTGTGCTGAGGTACAATAGGGGGTTAAATCCCCCTCCTTGTTTTACTTAGTATGACCCCTCCCTTTCATGCACCTGATTAGTACTGCTAGATTGATTGAGCAGCTGCCATTTTTGTTTGTCTGTTATGAGTTGCATGAAGGAGCCAGCATTAGTAGGGCATGCTGGTTCTAGTAGTGCTAGTTGGAGTTCCCAGGGGTGACTCCCAGGTAAGCTGGCTCTCAATTTGGATGCATTTATGTATGTGCCTTTATCATGAGGCCTTACATTTGACAAAATTATATATGTGCCTTTATCATGAGGCCTTATAATTGGTATATTTTACATTTGGGGTGAGCGTTTGGGCGTAGGGCCCCCGGGACTGGTCTGGCTGGGCCGCCTCAGGGCATCACCACTTAATACACATAGTTGCTTTTCACATCACCTTTTATGTTTGTTTATTATTCATGTATTTTTTCACATATATTTTAACCTCTCATTCCACACTTAATGATTACTCACACACAGCTATACTTTACACTGCACTGTCACTCTTCTTCCATTTTCGTGTGATGTCCTGGGGGGGTCCTGGGCTGGACGTTTTTTGGGGTGCACTGCGCCCCGGACGTGAACCCCTTAGTGTTAGGGACTGCTGGTAACAGAGAAGCCGTGAAGTGACCCAGCAGCCTCCCATGTATTTGCCAATGCATGCAACTAATATCTCTGAATTTCTATGACCATATAGTCTTCATATATTGTTGCAGGTATTATTCAGTGTGCTGAGGTACAATAGGGGGTTAAATCCCCCTCCTTGTTTTACTTACTATGACCCCTCCCTTTCATGCACCTTATTAGTACTGCTAGATTGATTGAGCAGCTGCCATTTTTGTTTGTCTGTTATGAGTTGCATGAAGGAGCCAGCATTAGTAGGGCATGCTGGTTCTAGTAGTGCTAGTTGGAGTTCCCAGGGGTGACTCCCAGGTAAGCTGGCTCTCAATTTGGATGCATTTATGTATGTGCCTTTATCATGAGGCCTTACATTTGACAAAATTATATATGTGCCTTTATCATGAGGCCTTATAATTGGTATATTTTACATTTGGGGTGAGCGTTTGGGCGTAGGGCCCCCGGGACTGGTCTGGCTGGGCCGCCTCAGGGCATCACCACTTAATACACATAGTTGCTTTTCACATCACCTTTTATGTTTGTTTATTATTCATGTATTTTTTCACATATATTTTAACCTCTCATTCCACACTTAATGATTACTCACACACAGCTATACTTTACACTGCACTGTCACTCTTCTTCCATTTTCGTGTGATGCCCTGGGGGGGTCCTGGGCTGGACGTTTTTTGGGGTGCACTGCGCCCCGGACGGGAACCCCTTAGTGTTAGGGACTGCTGGTAACAGAGAAGCCGTGACGTGACCCAGCAGCCTCCCATGTATTTGCCAATGCATGCAACTAATATCTCTGAATTTCTATGACAATATAGTCTTCATATATTGTTGCAGGTATTATTCAGTGTGCTGAGGTACAATAGGGTGTTAAATCCCCCTCCTTGTTTTACTTAGTATGACCCCTCCCTTTCATGCACCTGATTAGTACTGCTAGATTGATTGAGCAGCTGCCATTTTTGTTTGTCTGTTATGAGTTGCATGAAGGAGCCAGCATTAGTAGGGCATGCTGGTTCTAGTAGTGCTAGTTGGAATTCCCAGGGGTGACTCCCAGGTAAGCTGGATCTCAATTTGGATGCATTTATGTATGTGCCTTTATCATGAGGCCTTACATTTGACAAAATTATATATGTGCCTTTATCATGAGGCCTTATAATTGGTATATTTTACATTTGGGGTGAGCGTTTGGGCGTAGGGCCCCCGGGACTGGTCTGGCTGGGCCGCCTCAGGGCATCACCACTTAATACACATAGTTGCTTTTCACATCACCTTTTATGTTTGTTTATTATTCATGTATTTTTTCACATATATTTTAACCTCTCATTCCACACTTAATGATTACTCACACACAGCTATACTTTACACTGCACTGTCACTCTTCTTCCATTTTTGTGTGATGCCCTGGGGGGTCCTGGGCTGGACGTTTTTTGGGGTGCACTGCGCCCCGGACTTGAACCCCTTAGTGTTAGGGACTGCTGGTAACAGAGAAGCCGTGACATGACCCAGCAGCCTCCCATGTATTTGCCAATGCATGCAACTAATATCTCTGAATTTCTATGACCATATAGTCTTCATATATTGTTGCAGGTATTATTCAGTGTGCTGAGGTACAATAGGGTGTTAAATCCCCCTCCTTGTTTTACTTAGTATGACCCCTCCCTTTCATGCACCTGATTAGTACTGCTAGATTGATTGAGCAGCTGCCATTTTTGTTTGTCTGTTATGAGTTGCATGAAGGAGCCAGCATTAGTAGGGCATGCTGGTTCTAGAAGTGCTAGTTGGAGTTCCCAGGGGTGACTCCCAGGTAAGCTGGCTCTCAATTTGGATTAATTTATGTATGTGCCTTTATCATGAGGCATTACATTTTACAAAATTATATATGTGCCTTTATCATGAGGCCTTATAATTGGTATATTTTACATTTGGGGTGAGCATTTGGGCGTAGGGCCCCCGGGACTGGTCTGGCTGGGCCACCTCAGGGCATCACCACTTAATACACATAGTTGCTTTTCACATCACCTTTTATGTTTGTTTATTATTCATGTATTTTTTCACATATATTTTAACCTCTCATTCCACACTTAATGATTACTCACACACAGCTATACTTTACACTGCACTGTCACTCTTCTTCCATTTTCGTGTGATGCCCTGGGGGGGTCCTGGGCTGGACGTTTTTTGGAGTGCACTGCACCCCGGACGTGAACCCCTTAGTGTTAGGGACTGCTGGTAACAGAGAAGCCGTGACGTGACCCAGCAGCCTCCCATGTATTTGCCAATGCATGCAACTAATATCTCTGAATTTCTATGACCATATAGTCTTCATATATTGTTGCAGGTATTATTCAGTGTGCTGAGGTACAATAGGGGGTTAAATCCCCCTCCTTGTTTTACTTAGTATGACCCCTCCCTTTCATGCACCTGATTAGTACTGCTAGATTGATTGAGCAGCTGCCATTTTTGTTTGTCTGTTATGAGTTGCATGAAGGAGCCAGCATTAGTAGGGCATGCTGGTTCTAGTAGTGCTAGTTGGAGTTCCCAGGGGTGACTCCCAGGTAAGCTGGCTCTCAATTTGGATGCATTTATGTATGTGCCTTTATCATGAGGCCTTACATTTGACAAAATTATATATGTGCCTTTATCATGAGGCCTTATAATTGGTATATTTTACATTTGGGGTGAGCGTTTGGGCGTAGGGCCCCCGGGACTGGTCTGGCTGGGCCGCCTCAGGGCATCACCACTTAATACACATAGTTGCTTTTCACATCACCTTTTATGTTTGTTTATTATTCATGTATTTTTTCACATATATTTTAACCTCTCATTCCACACTTAATGATTACTCACACACAGCTATACTTTACACTGCACTGTCACTCTTCTTCCATTTTCGTGTGATGTCCTGGGGGGGTCCTGGGCTGGACGTTTTTTGGGGTGCACTGCGCCCCGGACGTGAACCCCTTAGTGTTAGGGACTGCTGGTAACAGAGAAGCCGTGAAGTGACCCAGCAGCCTCCCATGTATTTGCCAATGCATGCAACTAATATCTCTGAATTTCTATGACCATATAGTCTTCATATATTGTTGCAGGTATTATTCAGTGTGCTGAGGTACAATAGGGGGTTAAATCCCCCTCCTTGTTTTACTTACTATGACCCCTCCCTTTCATGCACCTTATTAGTACTGCTAGATTGATTGAGCAGCTGCCATTTTTGTTTGTCTGTTATGAGTTGCATGAAGGAGCCAGCATTAGTAGGGCATGCTGGTTCTAGTAGTGCTAGTTGGAGTTCCCAGGGGTGACTCCCAGGTAAGCTGGCTCTCAATTTGGATGCATTTATGTATGTGCCTTTATCATGAGGCCTTACATTTGACAAAATTATATATGTGCCTTTATCATGAGGCCTTATAATTGGTATATTTTACATTTGGGGTGAGCGTTTGGGCGTAGGGCCCCCGGGACTGGTCTGGCTGGGCCGCCTCAGGGCATCACCACTTAATACACATAGTTGCTTTTCACATCACCTTTTATGTTTGTTTATTATTCATGTATTTTTTCACATATATTTTAACCTCTCATTCCACACTTAATGATTACTCACACACAGCTATACTTTACACTGCACTGTCACTCTTCTTCCATTTTCGTGTGATGCCCTGGGGGGGTCCTGGGCTGGACGTTTTTTGGGGTGCACTGCGCCCCGGACGGGAACCCCTTAGTGTTAGGGACTGCTGGTAACAGAGAAGCCGTGACGTGACCCAGCAGCCTCCCATGTATTTGCCAATGCATGCAACTAATATCTCTGAATTTCTATGACAATATAGTCTTCATATATTGTTGCAGGTATTATTCAGTGTGCTGAGGTACAATAGGGTGTTAAATCCCCCTCCTTGTTTTACTTAGTATGACCCCTCCCTTTCATGCACCTGATTAGTACTGCTAGATTGATTGAGCAGCTGCCATTTTTGTTTGTCTGTTATGAGTTGCATGAAGGAGCCAGCATTAGTAGGGCATGCTGGTTCTAGTAGTGCTAGTTGGAATTCCCAGGGGTGACTCCCAGGTAAGCTGGATCTCAATTTGGATGCATTTATGTATGTGCCTTTATCATGAGGCCTTACATTTGACAAAATTATATATGTGCCTTTATCATGAGGCCTTATAATTGGTATATTTTACATTTGGGGTGAGCGTTTGGGCGTAGGGCCCCCGGGACTGGTCTGGCTGGGCCGCCTCAGGGCATCACCACTTAATACACATAGTTGCTTTTCACATCACCTTTTATGTTTGTTTATTATTCATGTATTTTTTCACATATATTTTAACCTCTCATTCCACACTTAATGATTACTCACACACAGCTATACTTTACACTGCACTGTCACTCTTCTTCCATTTTTGTGTGATGCCCTGGGGGGTCCTGGGCTGGACGTTTTTTGGGGTGCACTGCGCCCCGGACTTGAACCCCTTAGTGTTAGGGACTGCTGGTAACAGAGAAGCCGTGACATGACCCAGCAGCCTCCCATGTATTTGCCAATGCATGCAACTAATATCTCTGAATTTCTATGACCATATAGTCTTCATATATTGTTGCAGGTATTATTCAGTGTGCTGAGGTACAATAGGGTGTTAAATCCCCCTCCTTGTTTTACTTAGTATGACCCCTCCCTTTCATGCACCTGATTAGTACTGCTAGATTGATTGAGCAGCTGCCATTTTTGTTTGTCTGTTATGAGTTGCATGAAGGAGCCAGCATTAGTAGGGCATGCTGGTTCTAGTAGTGCTAGTTGGACTTCCCAGGGGTGACTCCCAGGTAAGCTGGCTCTCAATTTGGATGCATTTATGTATGTGCCTTTATCATGAGGCCTTACATTTGACAAAATTATATATGTGCCTTTATCATGAGGCCTTATAATTGGTATATTTTACATTTGGGGTGAGCGTTTGGGCGTAGGGCCCCCGGGACTGGTCTGGCTGGGCCGCCTCAGGGCATCACCACTTAATACACATAGTTGCTTTTCACCTCACCTTTTATGTTTGTTTATTATTCATGTATTTTTTCACATATATTTTAACCTCTCATTCCACACTTAATGATTACTCACACACAGCTATACTTTACACTGCACTGTCACTCTTCTTCCATTTTCGTGTGATGCCCTGGGGGGGTCCTGGGCTGGACGTTTTTTGGGGTGCACTGCGCCCCGGACGTGAACCCCTTAGTGTTAGGGACTGCTGGTAACAGAGAAGCCGTGACGTGACCCAGCAGCCTCCCATGTATTTGCCAATGCATGCAACTAATATCTCTGAATTTCTATGACCATATTTTCTTCATATATTGTTGCAGGTATTATTCAGTGTGCTGAGGTACAATAGGGGGTTAAATCCCCCTCCTTGTTTTACTTAGTATGACCCCTCCCTTTCATGCACCTGATTAGTACTGCTAGATTGATTGAGCAGCTGCCATTTTTGTTTGTCTGTTATGAGTTGCATGAAGGAGCCAGCATTAGTAGGGCATGCTGGTTCTAGTAGTGCTAGTTGGAGTTCCCAGGGGTGACTTCCAGGTAAGCTGGCTCTCAATTTGGATTCATTTATGTATGTGCCTTTATCATGAGGCCTTACATTTGACAAAATTATATATGTGCCTTTATCATGAGGCCTTATAATTGGTATATTTTACATTTGGGGTGAGCGTTTGGGCGTAGGGCCCCCGGGACTGGTCTGGCTGGGCCGCCTCAGGGCATCACCACTTAATACACATAGTTGCTTTTCACATCACCTTTTATGTTTGTTTATTATTCATGTATTTTTTCACATATATTTTAACCTCTCATTCCACACTTAATGATTACTCACACACAGCTATACTTTACACTGCACTGTCACTCTTCTTCCATTTTCGTGTGATGCCCTGGGGGGGTCCTGGGCTGGACGTTTTTTGGGGTGCACTGCGCCCCGGACGGGAACCCCTTAGTGTTAGGGACTGCTGGTAACAGAGAAGCCGTGACGTGACACAGCAGCCTCCCATGTATTTGCCAATGCATGCAACTAATATCTCTGAATTTCTATGACCATATAGTCTTCATATATTGTTGCAGGTATTATTCAGTGTGCTGAGGTACAATAGGGGGTTAAATCCCCCTCCTTGTTTTACTTAGTATGACCCCTCCCTTTCATGCACCTGATTAGTACTGCTAGATTGATTGAGCAGCTGCCATTTTTGTTTGTCTGTTATGAGTTGCATGAAGGAGCCAGCATTAGTAGGGCATGCTGGTTCTAGTAGTGCTAGTTGGAGTTCCCAGGGGTGACTCCCAGGTAAGCTGGCTCTCAATTTGGATGCATTTATGTGTGTACCTTTATCATGAGGCCTTACATTTGACAAAATTATATATGTGCCTTTATCATGAGGCCTTATAATTGGTATATTTTACATTTGGGGTGAGCGTTTGGGCGTAGGGCCCCCGGGACTGGTCTGGCTGGGCCGCCTCAGGGCATCACCACTTAATACACATAGTTGCTTTTCACATCACCTTTTATGTTTGTTTATTATTCATGTATTTTTTCACATATATTTTAACCTCTCATTCCACACTTAATGATTACTCACACACAGCTATACTTTACACTGCACTGTCACTCTTCTTCCATTTTCGTGTGATGCCCTGCGGGGGTCCTGGGCTGGACGTTTTTTGGGGTGCACTGCGCCCTGGACGTGAACCCCTTAGTGTTAGGGACTGCTGGTAACAGAGAAGCCGTGACGTGACCCAGCAGCCTCCCATGTATTTGCCAATGCATGCAACTAATATCTCTGAATTTCTATGACCATATAGTCTTCATATATTGTTGCAGGTATTATTCAGTGTGCTGAGGTACAATAGGGGGTTAAATCCCCCTCCTTGTTTTACTTAGTATGACCCCTCCCTTTCATGCACCTGATTAGTACTGCTAGATTGATTGAGCAGCTGCCATTTTTGTTTGTCAAGTATCCTAACCCTCCCCTCTCTCCCCAACCCTAACCCTCCCTTCGGGGTGCCTAACCCTAACCTCCCCCCAGGGGTGCCTAAACCTAATCCCCTTCCCTAAACTTAACCCTCCCGGGGGGTAGACTATTGTCGAAGCTGGATAATTGGCTGAGACAGAATCAGTTTAAAATTAGATTAGAACGACGCCATCTTGTGAATGGCCACAAGACACCATCTTAAAAAATTAGATCTGCATGATGCCATTTTGCGAATGGCCGCCCAGCGCCATTTTAGAGAAATTCACACTTAAGTACATACGGCGATGCTATTATTAGCATCATGCGATGGCATATTTCACCATACCCCATACACACATTAAGTACGCACCATTGCGCTGTTAACACGACGCACATTAGCGAATGCATAATACCCGGCATGCGAACGCTGTTTATTAGCGTACGCATCTGCCCCAAGTTAAAAGTCCTCACTACATAAATACAGACAGTCACTGATACATACAAAGGGATCAATCCTGCAAACACGGACCATGGTGAACTCTATAGCATCCTTTCCCAAACCCCTCATACTTACACACTGCACACTCACATAAAAGGTTCTATAGCTTCAAAGTGAAGTGTAATATTCAAGGTTTATTCATTTATTACTAATGTTGTGAAATAAAGACTATTTGATATCTAAGGTTTAGTACATGATAAGCAAACCATGTTTGGTGTTATATTGATCTACTCTGTCTCAACAGCTTTCCGGTGTCATCGGTGAGAAGATCGCAACATGCGTTCGCAACTTATGGACTGTAGAGAGTTAAAACACTAAAATGTACTATGTAATGTTAGCAGCTTAGATTTGCATTCGGCGGGAAAAATGAGACAAAAGGCTGTTGGAGGCTGACCTGTGTCCATTTGAAGTGACCTTTTAAATGCCCTGTAACAGAAGCACCGTGACGGAGAACCAATGGAATCATGCCAATCTTGCCTATTGTATTGCCTATTTCTGTAAGGGTATATATGTGCGTTCTGACCCCAATCTGGAGTCTTCTTGCTGATGCTGTTGACGGAGGTTTCTTGTTGATGCTGGTAACTGGTCCCAGAGCGCGTGCGTATGTAATAACTGTACTTTGGGTCTGTATGATGTATTTGCGCTAAATTGTCTTTAGATCACAGCGTGTAACCTACTGTGTTTATGTTGAATAATAACTTTTGTGCGTTGGAAACACATTTCAAAATCTGAAGGCATTTATTTACTGTATGACTGCATACGCAAATAGCAACAATTCTAGAAAGTATAGGCAGGATTTAGAAGGTATAGGCAGGAGCATATAGAGGTTTAAATCCAGTATCGTTAGTTGGGTACTTGCAGTGTTAATCACGCAACTGGTCTGTAACACTCGGTATCGAACTCTCAGCAAAAGGGTGGAGGCGCCTGACAGGAGAACACATTGTGCGTTCGGAATCTGTTACCACTGTTGTTGCTGAGAGTGCGCTACCGGTTACTGTGACTTTAGGAGCGCTGATTGAGAATCCAGGGATGGGGGAGGAAAAAGTTTGTTTTCCTTTGTCGATGGGTTGTTTTTCCGTTTTATTTTGTGTGTTAAAAGGGGGTATTGCATTATTGTGTACACGGCTGGGTCACATTATTGCGTACGCAGCTGAGTCGCATTTTTGCGTACGCAGCTAAGTGTAAGTCATATTACGGTTGTGTAATAGTCGCATTATTGTGTATGCGACTAGTCGCACAATAGCGTATACGTAATTCCGGTCTTGCTGCCACATGTTTTAAACAAAGCCGTTCAGATTACATTATCAATTGTTGGCAATAACTGGGTTAACGTGTATTTTTCTTGCAGGAAAAAAGTGTGTAACTGTGAGTATTTGTTTAGGGTATAACACGGGACCTAAATGTTAAGGGTATCGTAGGACCCTTAAGTTCTAGGCGTAACGAACAGCCTAGTAACTTGGTAGCAGCTTACCGTTTACTTACACAACTATGGGTTGTTATTTTTGTTAGGGTTCGGCTCCCAGTGTGATTATAGTATTCAGTAATCGGTTAGGCTTATTTGAGCACTGTAATTGAACCGCATAGTTTTGGGCTAAACTGTGATTGTGAACTGGTGAGAGGGTGGACGAAATCAACTGGAAAACAAAGGGTATATATTACCCCCTAGCGGTTGAAAGGTAGTCAAAAAGGGATTTCTGCATGGGAGCAGCTTTTCTTCCATAGGTGAGTGGAGGCGTCTAGAGGTTTGTGGATACACGCAATTTCCAAGACGTCCACAGGTAAGTGAAAGTATCTTGACTGTCTTTCACCAGTTTAAATCTTTATTAAAAAACGTAGGATTTGTCTCAGGATGGGAGCCATGCAAACAGTAGAGATGTTAGACAATGATGTGCTGCTAATGGAAGCGCTGCTTGGATCAGCACATCATATTATGCATACTAAGTATGGTGCTTATGCAATTAGATACTGTGCTATATGGTTTAAGATGACGATAAAGAGTGTAAGGCCGTTTCCCAGAATTGGTAGCATTGATAAGGATGTATTGAACAGTGTCCGAGATCATATCAGTCTGGTGCGTTCTCGAGTGAAAAAGGTAAAATATAACGAATGTTTAAAATTGTGGCAGCATGAGGGGGATGCGTGGCTTATGATGTGGATGATGAGCCTATTGTTATGTCTGCCATTTCCCATGCTGTACACATGTTAGATGCTCCACCACGACAATCACAAGTGGTGCCGCCATCTCCATCAGTGATAGTACAGGAAGGGTTAACATCCACTGCACCCGTAGAGGAAGTTGTTAACCTTATACATTGCAGTAATAGACTAAACCCCCAGCCAGGTAATAAGGTCAAAAGTAGCAGTGCGGCCGGTCTGCATCCCATCCGGACAATAACTGTTCCGAATGGGAATGCGGATGCGAACAGTGTAGTGCCCACAAGGGAAGTTGCAATGCATTGTCCTTGGACAAAAACGGAGCTAAATTCCATAATGAATGGTTTCTGCGATCCCAAAAAGGAATTAGCCAAATGTCAAAGATTTTTGAAAAATTTGGGTAGTTCTCACGAGCCAACCAATAAAGATTGGTGAGTGGTGTTAAGGACTTGTCTTCCACGCAATACCGACGTGACAAAATTTATCATGGATTGTGTATTGGATGGAGATGTTCCCTTAACAGACAAAATGAACCAAGGTAACATTTCCCGCATTGTAACTCAATTAGGTGTATATTTTCCAGTAGTAGTTAACTGGAGCAAAATTTTCACCATAAAACAAAAAGAGAGTGAATCTGCAGAAGATTATTGTAACCGGGCTCTGCAGGCTATCACCCAGTACACTGGGTTAGAAGATATTCTAGATAGCACTCACCATAGGGGAATGATTGTCACGGTACTCATGGATGGCCTTAAAGAGAACCTAAAGACCTGGGGTCAGACCTCACAGCCTGGCTGGAGGGGAGTCACAGTAGACACCCTCATAGAATCCGCAATTGAACATGACAAAAACATCTCTAAAAAGAGAGAGACCCAGAGCGAGAAACTAATGGCTGTCAGTTTTCAAGCTCTAGAAGGAATGACGGTAACATCACAGCCAGCAGACACACCTGCACCCGCACCTGAACAGTTAGACGTCCTCACTAATCCCACACCACCGCAAACGCAGCCCCACCCCACTTATCACACACAGCCACAAGTCCCATACTACCCACAAACCCCATATCTCCCACAATATCCTATCCCTCAATATCCTTACCCACACCCACCACATTTCTCTCCTGCTCAACCCACACAACAATCCAGCCAGGACATCTAAGTAAGAACTGTACGGCAAAGAGGGTAAGACCCTCTAACCAGGGAGTACCTGGATATCCCCATAAAGGATATACACAGAGACCAACAAATGTCCAACAGGTACCAGCTCCAATTGTGGCTGTTAATGCTTTTATTGGAGAGTGGGAGCCTACGCTAGGGGTCAGGTCATACCTGTAGTCTACAGATAGTCATTTTAACGGGAAGTACTAGGGAAGAATCGGTAATGATAGTTGATGTAGCTGGTACTAAATATCCTTTTCTTGTAGACACAGTGGTGACCAGGACAGTGATAAAATCTCCCATTAATTTACAGGTAACCAATGAGACAGTACCAGCAATTGGCGTAACGGGTAAAGTGCAACATTATCCTTTAACAAAATCCACAGAGGTCACTATCGGGCCATTGCATACCAGGCATTCTTTCCTCCTGGCAGCAGCAGCTCCTACTAACCTACTGGGAAGGGATTTGTTAGGTAAGATGGGATGAATCATATATTGTACCCCTGATGGTGTATTTTTAGATATCCCAGAGAGAGTTACGCACGAGGTGAGGGATATGTTGGACACTCCCCAAAGGATAATGTATCACTCTTAACGGTTTAAGTGAAAATCCATCTCAGGTAGATCGAATGTTATCCCAAATTCCAGATTCACTTTGGACCAAGGATGGACAGGACACTGGATTAATGGCAAACGTAAGCCCCATAATGGTAAATTTAAAAAGCGGTAGGCAAGCTCCAAAAATTCCCCATTACCCACTAAAACAGGAGGTAAAATTAGGGGTTTATCCCATAATTGAGCAATTGTTACAACAGGGAATTTTAGTTCCTACAGCCAGTGTAGCCAACAGTCCCATCTTTCCGGTAAAGAAGAGTGGTGGGAGGGGTTATAGGTTGGTACAAGACCTTAGAGGTGTTAATAAGGTGGTAGAGAGCCAATTTCCCATAGTGCCAAATCTAGTAGTCATTCTCATTAAGATCCCACCAAATGCAACCCATTTCACTGTCACTGACCTCTGTTCTGCTTTCTTCTCTGTGCCTCTTTATCCTGACTGTCAGTACCTTTTCGCTTTCACATACAGGGGTGTACAATACACATGGACACAATTTCCCCAAGGTTTCATAGACAGCCCCAGTGTCTTTTCCCAGGCCTAGCACGACTGTTTACAATCTTTTCAACCTGCCAATGGGTCTGTTCTAATACAATATGTAGACGATTTATTGCTATGTTCTGATTTGTTTGTCATGTTTAAATGATACTAAACTTTTGTTGCTTCATCTCTCGCAACAGAACACAAGGTTGCTAAGGACAAACTACAGCCGTGCCAATCCAGAGTAAAATACTTGGGACACTGCCTAACCCAGGGGTTACGACATCTAACTACTGATCTAATCCAGGCCATACAGAACATGACACTGCCGCAGAACCAACAGCAAATTCGTACCTGGGAATGTGTGGATACTGCAGAATGTGGATCCCAGGTTTTTCTATTTTGGCCTTGCCATTACAGGACTTAGGACCTTATTCAGAGGCGGCCATACGGTCTACGACCGCACGGCCGACTCGATGTTTTGCCAGTGCGCATGCGCACGAGGGAGCCGGCTCCCTCGTGCGCATGCGTGAGACCCGCTACGACCGACAGCGCCGGTTGTAGTGGGTCTCTTTCCAAAGGGGGCAAGCTGTCGATGTTGATTGACAGCTCACCCCGTTTGGAAGGCAGGCCCTAGGGGGTGGCAGCCCAAATGGAGGCGTTCCCATCGGAATGCCTGCTGTTTGGGGGAGGCCCCACTGACATCACTAGTGATGTCAGCGGAGAGCTTCCGGCTCTGACAGAATTATGTATGCTGTTGTAAATGACACAGACATCATAGAAGCTGAACCCCTTGGTCCTCCTCACTCAACCCAGGTGGCGGAGTTAGTAGCACTAAAAAGAGCATATGAATTGGCAGCAGGCAGATCTGATAACATTTACACTGACTCTAGGTATGCGTTCGGAGTGGTACATGATTTCAGAGCTCTAAGGTATCTGAGAAATTTTATGATAGCAGCAGGCACACCAGTTGCACATTCCAGACATATAAAATAATTACTAAAAGCAATTCAACTGCCCAAAATGGTGGCAGTAATTAAGTGTAAAGCCCATACATGTGAGGATGATCCGGTGTCACTGGCCAACAACCGAGCAGATGAAGCTGCAAAATGGGCAGCAGGGTTAAAAATTAATGTACCAGTGGAACAAATTATGTATTTTCAAACAATTGATATGCTGAAATTAATTGAGATGCAAAATTTGTGTTCTATACAAGAAAAGTCAGTCTGGAAGTCCAAGGGATGTGGGCAAGAGTCCTCTGGACTCTGGAGGGATGGATAAAGTAAGCCAGTAGCTCCCAAGGCATATTACCCCAGCCTGGCTGAGGCGGCACATGGTCTGACTCATCTGGGAAAGCAAGGTATGTGCAAATTGGTAAGAGCATACTGGTGCACACTGGGTTTCTCTTCTCAAGCAGGAAAGAGAGCAATGTCCTGTCTGACCTGCTTGAGGAAAAACATTGGGAAAATGATCCCTACCAAACCTTCCCACATTCCACCGACTGATGAACCTTTCCAGGTAATACAAATTGATTTCATCCAATTACCACCCTGCAGGAATCTCAAGTATATATTAGTGTGTACTGATGTGTTTTCCAATTGGGTTGAGGCTTTACCAGTGGCCACTAATACTGCTGTGTTTACTGCCAAGAAAATTGTACAGGAGTTTGTATGCAGATACGGTATCCCTAAAATTATCGAGAGTGATAGGGGTACTCATTTCACAGGTGATGTTTTTCAAAATATGTGTAAACTGATGGGTATTAATAGTCGACTTCACACCCCCTACCGACCGCAAGCCAGTGCCAAGGTAGAGAGGATGAACGGGACTATTAAAAATAAATTAAGTAAAATCATGGCAGAGACTGGACTAGGATGGCCAGAAACATTACCATTGGTCCTACATAGCATAAGGACCACTCCTAGACCCTCTCTAAATCTGTCCCTCTTTGAAATACTGTTTGGTAGACAACCTCATTTTGATTATAAGTCCACAGGGAGACTTGAATGGTAACAACGAGGTAACTGTAAGGTATCTTATATCAATGAGTAAACAGTTAAAACAGCAACAGGAGAAACTGAAATTGTTGTCACAAGATATGCCTGAAACTAACTGTCATGATGTTGAACCTGGAGAATATGTTATGATCAAAAATTTCTTGTGTTCAGGTTGTTTGACTGATCATTGGGAGGGTCCATATCAGGTGTTGCTGACGAGTACCACATCTTTGAAGGTGGCCGAGAGAGATACCTGGGTCCATTCCTCTCACTGCAAAACGGTCAACCAACCGGTGGAGAAACAAGGTGGAGACAAGGCCAATAATGTGGACCTGTCAATCGCGAGCTTGTTTTGGGAGGATTAAAAGGTTGTTGTGAGATACCTGAGCTAAAGAAATTTGCAGGCCCTTACGGTGGCGATGGACTGGTCTGCTGTTTATGTTTATATTCTCTTTCAGAGTTTCCATCATCCTGGTTTGTTCGGGGATATCTGGTTTCTGTGACGGGGGACCGATAGAGGAGATGGGAGCTGATGGCAGTGCTAATGGAGTGGAGTCAAGAGGAGGAGGGCTATGCCAATCAGGGGAGTGTTTGACCAATCTTAGTACTGTAATTGTTAAGAGATCTGCTATTTTGGATACTTGGGGACAGTGTGAAGGTCTATCATCTGTGGATTATTGTATGTGTGAGTTCTGTGGGTCCGTAATTGATGAGAGATGCATCCAGCATTGTCAACCTAAGTATAATCAGTATTGGGGTGGGTATCTTTTAGAGGATTATCATACCATGGTGGGCAAAATTTTGAACCAAACCGACTGTTGGGTGTGCTCTCACATGCCCCAAGGACAGCATAATATAGGATTGGTGCCATTCCCATTAAATATCTCTGAAATTTCAGAATTGCCAAAAGGGAAGACACTGGATGGAAAATTTCTTAATACGAAACCACGTCAATTTAGACTCCACCAGTACCAAGTAGATAAAACACTTTTATGTTTCAACATCACAAACTTCAATGACCCAGGAAGTTGGGAGGTGACTGGAAATAATCAGACGATGACTTTCTCATAAAGAGCTGACCGTGAGCCTATGAATTATGATCTATTACACAAAATTAGGTCAGGTGGAAGGCACTTCTGGTATAAATATACACTGAGCAACACCAAAGAAATGGTAGGTATACCAGAAGGGAACTGTGCAAAGGTTGTACAATCAGAAACATGTATTCACCAGATGGGAGAACCTGAGATAGGATTATTTGCGAGGGAAATGTGTTTAATGATAATGATGCATACTATTCCTTATGTTCTCCCTGATGATGTATATTTTATATATGGAAGGAAAGCGTATAAATGTCTCTCTCCAAGTTCCGAAGGTTTGTGTTACCTGGGAAGAGTAATCCCAGAGGTTATGACCCTCACACATGATGAAATGCTTGGTATTCATAAAAACACACCATCACCATATCTTCACACGCAGTATGAACACAGAGGCAAAAATAATATGATACCTGGTGATGTGCATAAAGTTTTAGTAGCATTGGATCCCACCAGGATTGCTCGGGGTACACTAAATTTTAGATGTATCCAAGATCTTGCTAAATTGATAGATAATATCACCGAGATGTATGATGACACCTTCAGTTACACAGGTAGGGAATTGCAAGCATACAAGAAAGAACTGGTGCAACACAGACTAGTGTTAAATTACTTAACAGCTGTCACTGGAGGGTACTGTGTAACTTTGGCCACCCAATTTGGAGTAAAGTGCTGCACTTATTTCACAAATGATACCAGCGACCCCAAGGAGGTGATAGACTGGAAGATGGATGAAATTCTGCAGCTAAAATGGGAGTTTCGAAAGAACCATAATGCTTCAGTGGCTGAAGTAGAGGAGAAGGTAGAGGAATGGGTTTCATGTTTGAACCCAGTGAAATGGTTCTCAGGTCTAGGAGAGTGGGTCCAGGAAATGATCGCAAGCATAAGTAAACTTCTGATCCTCATACTGGTTGTCATCCTAGTAATTGGCATATGAACAAAATTATGATGGTGGTTAGTAATGACAATATGAATACTGAGATAAATGTAGAACTGCATTACAACCCTGAACTAGGAAATACCATCGTATAATGTATTATGTTTAGACATGCATAACATTTATTATTAAAATGTTATTCTAAAACACCTCAAATAATGTAAGTCCCTATCTCCCCCACAAGACTTCCTTTATAGGATAGGTGCATCCCCACATCTTTCCCATGATCCTCCAGGATCTGCAGTGTGCGTATTAGGGTAGTTTTATGTCCCTTCCTAGAGACACATTATTGATGGATTAAGAACCACCGTGTGCCATTCCATAATATAACATTAAAATGATATGTCATAATGTAAGCCTAAAAATTAAATGTAAGATCAGTGTATGATAGCATGTTGGTTGCTATCAAAGGGTGGACTGTCGAAGCTGGATAATTGGCTGAGACAGAATCAGTTTAAAATTAGATTGGAACGACGCCATCTTGTGAATGGCCACAAGACACCATCTTAAAAAATGAGATCTGCACGACGCCATTTTGCGAATGGCCGCCCAGCGCCATTTTAGAGAAACTCACACTTAAGTACATACGGCGATGCTATTAGCATCATGCGATCGTATATTTCATCATACCCCATACACACATTAAAAATGCACCTTTGCACTGTTAACACGATGCACATTAGCGAATGCATAATACCCGCATGCGAACGCTGTTTATTAGCTTTATGCATACGCATCTGTCCCAAGTTAAAAGTCCTCACTACATAAATACAGACAGTCACTGATACATACAAAGGGATCAACCCTGCAAACACGTACCATGATGAACTCTAACTAGCATACTTTCACAAACCCCTCATACTTACATAATGCACACTCACATAAAAGGTTCTATAGCTTCAAAGTGTAATATTCAAGGTTTATTCATTTATTACTAATGTTGTGAAATAAAGACTATTTGATATCTAAGGTTTAGTACATGATAAGCAAACCGTGTTTGGTGTTGTACTGATCCACTCTGTCTCGACAGCTTTCCGGTGTCATCGGTGAGAAGAACGCAACATGCGTTCGCAGCTTATGGACTGTAGAGAGTTAAAACACTAAAATTTACTATGTAATGTTAGCAGCTTAGATTTGCATGCGGCAGGAAAAAGGAGACAAAGGCTGTTGGAGGCTGACCTGTGTCCATTTGAAGTGATCTGTTAAATGTCCTGTAACAGAAGCACCGTGACGGAGAACCAATGGAATCATGCCAATCTTGCCTATTGTATTGCCTATTTCTGTAAGGGTATATACATGCATTTTGACCTCAATCTGGAGCCTTCTTGCTGATGCTGTTGACGGAGGTTTCTTGTTGATGCCAGTAACTGGTCCCAGAGCGCGTGCGAATGTAATAACTGTACCTTGGGACTGTATGATTTCTTTGCGCTAAATTGTCTTTAGATCACAGCGTGTAACCTACTGTTTTTATGTTGAATAATAACCTTTGTGCGTTGGAAACACATTTCAAAGTCTGAAGGCATTTATTTTACTGTGTGACTGCATACGCAAATGGCGACAATTCTAGAAGGGATAGGTAGGATATAGAAGGTATAGGCAGGAGCGTATAGAGGTTTAAATCCATCATTACTAACCCTAACCTCCTCCCGGGGGTGCCTGACCCTTACCGCCCCTTCCCCTAACCTAATCTTAACCCTCACGGGGTGTGCCTGACCCTAAGTCCCCCCGGGAGTCCCTAAACCTAATCCCCCCCCCGTGGCTAACAGGTCCCGACGACCGGCTTACCTAGGTTCGGTATGCCAGGCGGCGAGATTTCGGTGTGGGGCTGATGATAGGTGTCAGTATTTGGATGCCTATCATTAGTCCAATGCCGGGATTTCACAGTTGGGAAGCTGGCAGTTGGCATTTTGTCTGCCGGCTTCCTGACTACATACCCACATACAGGGCCGTAGCTAGGGTAGTGCGGCCGGGGCCATCGCACAGGGCACCACAGGGCAGGGGGCGCTGTTTGGACCTGTCAAATTTCTGTTTATTATCATTCTTGCTTGTAGCTTCCTCTTATTTCATCCCAGCATCTCCTGACCTCTCCTTTCTCTTCCCTTGCCCTTCCCCATGAAGCCATGGCCCGTTTTTGGGTGCATTATGTCCCTTTTGAAAAATGAGGGGGGCACCAATGCTTTTTCTGGCACAGGGCACCAAAAAGTCTAGTTACGGCTCTGCCCACATATATGGCGAATATCACATTTCAGTTCAAATATTGATTCATTTGTTAAGTAACTGTCTCCTTTCTTCCTTTCTTGACTGTGATTGTTTAAGGATATTGATATTATTTTTATTACTGAAGTCGGTATATACGGAAGAAAGTCCAATTTTCCTTACCTTTCTTATGAGTTCCTGCTTTCACGCTTCCATATATGGAAAAATTATAGGAACACTTAGTACTCCAACGGAAAAAGCAATGCAGGACAATAATTGGAAGCCTGCAGACAATAGACCTGGATATTTGTCATTATTTTAGGGTAGCAGGGTTAGGGGGAGGGTTAGCGTTAGGGTTTAGGCACTAAGGGGGTTAGGCACCAAGGGGGGAGGGTTAGGTTTAGGGGTTGGGGGAGGTTAGGTTCAGGCACTGGGGGGGGTAGGCTCAGGCACTGGGGACGGAAGGGTAGGGTTAGGGAGAGGGGGAGGGTTAGGATACCTACCATAGCTCCACCCAAACATAATAAATGTAGATAAAATATAAAATAAATTATGTAGTATTATAACATGAATAGTACATTAAAATGTTGGGATGTCGGCATTGGAATTCTGATCATCGGCATCTCGTACCCATCCTGTTATTTTAATATGTTGTCAAAACTGGATTATTGGCTGAGACAAGATCAGTTTAAAATTGAAGCGTGCGCGACGCCATCTAGCAAATAGCAGCTAGACTCCATTTTAGAAACAAGAATCTGCAAGATGCCATTTTGTGACCAGTGTCACTTCAAGTTACAACTCAGGAGCTAAGAACAGATGGCAATGTTTTTATTAATCTACCAAGGGCAACTGGAAGAACAAGCTTTCTGAATAAAAGTAAATAGAATAGACAATAGGTATTTTTACATACAAATTGGGAATCCCTGGATGCAGACAAAGTATAGTTGTGGCAATTGTAATATAATCCAGGCATTGATCTACACAATTGGATTTGTCTGAATCCTAAACAGGTCTTAGCCCCACACACAGACAGGATGGCCCCAACTTCACAGCTTGAGATGATAACACAGTTTCCTTTGAACACAGGAAAGGTGGGGGCCTGCTGACAGAGGGCATGTGGAACTATATGGCTCGGCATGTCACACTGCTAAAATGCACCCATCTTCATACACACATTAATACGTCTTTATATCAAACCCCGAATACTCACACATTACATATTCACACATAAGGTTTAATAAGCTTTAAAGTGTATGATTTAAGTTCATTCAGTTAGTTTAAATGCTGAGAAATAAAGATATTTGATAACTAAGGTATTATACATGCTAAACAAGTTGTGTTTGGAGTTGTACTGATGCGTACTCTTTTTACAGTATTCCGGTGTTATCGGTGGGGAGATCGCATCATGCATTCTCGAGTTATGGATCGCAGAGCCTACAAGCAACAAAATGTATATTTTAGGAACAGCTGTTAGGATGTTGCAGGGGGCGTGAAGAGGAAGATCCCCAGCTGTTAGAGGCAGGGAGAGTCTATTTGAACTAGCCTGTTAAATGTGCTGTAACAGATGCTTCTCCCCTGGGAACCAATGACACCAGCAACAAACTTCCCTATTGTCCTGTTTATTCTGGGGGGGTATAAATATGTGTGCATGAACACTGGTTCTCAGTCTTCGTGCTGAATGCTGTATGACTAGGGTCTCTTGCTGATGCCTATCTCCGGGTCCGGAAGCGCCTGCGTATGTATACTGTACTTGGGTCTGTATAATTTTCCTTTTGCACCTAAATTGTGTCTTGATCAATTGCGTGTAACTGTCTGAACTTTTACCTGAATAACACTTGTGCTTTGGAACCACAGATTCCACGTCTAAGTCTTTATTTATTGTATGGCTGCGTACACAAATTAGCGTCATGCTTAAAGGTTTATAGGAAGGATTTTAGAAGGTACAGGCAGGGGTATATAGAGGTTCATTTTAATATCAACAGATGGGGGCTCATCGAGTGAAGTCACTTACTTACTCACACGGCACATACGGCTATCGATGTCTCAGCAAAGGGTGGAGTGACCACATGCAGGGTTTTCCTGCAACCGCTTTGTGCTGAAAAATCGCTATCCATTTTCGTGTGAGCAAAGGAAGCTGACTAGAATCCAGGGACAAGAAAGGAAAAAGTTTGTTTTCCTTTGTTGATAGAACCTAGCGTTTAAAGGGGTGCCATAGTATTGAGTATGCGGCTGAGTCGCAGTTTTGCGCACAGAAAAGATGCACTTTTGCGTGCGCAGTTATAAAGTCATTATACGGTTGTGTGGTAGTCGCATTATTTTTTGAGGCTGGTCGCACAATAGCGTATACGTACTTCCGGTTGTGCTGCCATGGTGTTTAAACAAAGCCATTGAGGTTAAAAAATTTTTCTATTACCAATATCTAGGTTAACGTGTATTTTTCTGAACAGGGAAAAGAGTGTGTAACAGTGAGTATTTGTTGAACAAAGTTAAGGGTATCGTATGATCCTTAAGGGCTAGGTGCAAGGGTTAGTCTAGCCACTCGGTAAGCAGCTTTACCGTTCTATACACAGTAGCAGGTGTACATGTTGTCTTTGTTGTAGGGAGGTGCGTGAGAGTAGCCGACATAGAAACTCTCATAGGTGTGGAAGTTGCCTTACTAAATCTTATCCAGGTGTGTGGACGCCACCGACTTAAATCGTCCACAGGTAAGTGATAGTGTCATGATTGTCTTTCACCGGTTTAAATCTTTATTGAAAAGCGTAGGAGTTGTCTCAGAATGGGAGCCACGCAAACAGTAGAGATGTTAGGCAATGATGTGCTGCTAATGGAGGCGCCGATCGGATTGGCCCGTCGTATCCTGCATACCAAGTACGGTACTTATGCAATAAGGTATTGTGGTTTATGGTTTAATATGACGAGGAAGAGTGTTAGACCGTTTCCCAGAATTGGTAGTTTTGATAAAAATGTGTTAGACAATGTCCGGGATCACATCAGTTTGATGCACTCCCGAGAGAAAAAGGTTAAATATTTTGAATGTTTAAAACTGTGGCAGCATGAAGGGGATGCGTGGCTTAACAATGTGCAAATAACGCAAACTAGCGTCGTGAGCACATTGCCAGAAAATACATCTGCGATGCTGAATTGCAATACGGGCGAGGTGCAAAATGGCGCGCACGTGCGGCAAAGTAGCATCGTGGAGAGTATTGCCAGCAGTTCACGCTCACCTCCCCCACCTTATGTGGATGGAGGTGCAAGTACAGTTACCAAAAATACCCATAAAAATGTAACAAGCAACTTGTACCCTCTCTTAAGCAACTAAAAAGAAAATGTTCATGATGCGGATGATGAGCCTATTGTAATGTCTGCCATTTCCCATGCTGTGCAGATGATAGATGCTGCATCACCACAATCAGGAGTGGTGCCGCCATCTCCATCGGTAACAGCAAGGGAAGTGTTAATGCCCTCTGCACCTGTAGAGGAAGTTGTTCATACCATACGTAGCAGCAGCAGACTAAACCCCCAGCCAGGTAATCAGGTCAAAGGTAGCAGCGCTACCGGTCTGCTTCCCATTCGGACAATAACTGTTCCAAATGGAAATGCAGATGCGAACGGTATAGTGCCCACGAGGGAAGTAGTAATGCATTGTCCTTGGACAAGAGCAGAACTAAATTCCATCATAAATTATTTCCCCGATCCCAAAAAGGAATTAGCCAAATGTCAAAGATTTTTCAGAAATTTGGGTAGTTCACATGAGCCCACTAATAAAGATTGGCGTGTGGTGTTAAGGGCCTGCCTGCCACGCAATACCGACGTGACAAAATTTATCACGGATTGTGTATTGGATGGTGACGTTCCCTTAACAGACCAAGTAAACCAAGGTAACATTTCCCGCATTGTAACTGAATTGGGTATATATTTTCCAGTAGTAGTTAACTGGAACAAAATTTTCACCATTAAGCAGAAAGAGAGTGAGACTGCAGGAGATTATTGTGATCGGGCTCTGCAGGCTATCACCCAGTACACTGGGATAGAGGATATTAAAGATAGCACTCACCACCGTGGGATGATAGTCACAGTACTTGTGGATGGTCTGAAAGAGAGTTTAAAAACTTGGGTTCAGACCTCACAGCCTGGCTGGAGGGGACTCACAATAGATACCCTCATAGAAACCGCCATTGAACATGATAAAAACATCTCCAAAAAGAGAGAAGCCCAGAGCGAAAAACTAATGGCTGTCAGTATCCAAGCTCTGGAAGGAATGACAATAACATCACAGCCAACCGACACACCTGCACCCACACACACACCTGCACCTGAACAATTACACATCCTCACCAACCCACACCACAGCAAACACATCCTTACCCCACATATCATACACAACCACAGGTCCCATACTCATATCCCCCACAATATCCTTACCCTCCCTATCCTTACCCATGCCGACCACCTTTCCCTCTTGCTCAAATCCCACAACAATCTTTTCATCCACCCCATTCAAAATTATGTTTTAACTGTCACCAAGTGGGACACATAAGTAAGAACTGCAAAGTGAAGAACACCACACAGGAACACGAGTTTCCCATGGGTTCATAGGTAACCCCAGTATCTTCTCCCAGGCCTTATATGACTGTTTACAATCTTTTCAACCTGCCAATGTATCTGTTCTAATGTAAAATGTGGAGGAATTATTGTTGTATTTTAGGTCATGTTTAAATGATATTAAACTGTTGTGCTTTATCTCCCACTCATAGGACACAAGGTTGCTAAGGATAAACGGCAGCCATGCCAGGCTGAGGTCGACTACTCGGAATACTATTCAACCCAGTGGCCCAGGCATTATTTAGAGCAGTAGCTATTAATAACAAGATTTAATTGCAGGAACAGATACTATATCCCTAGAATTATTAAAAATGATGGGGGGACTTATTTTACAGCTGACGTTTCCAAGAACATGTGAAAGGTGATGGGTAACAACACTAAGATTATCCCAGACTGTCTTTTCCTTTATTTGCCCCCCTTGGAGATACTGTTCAAACAGGCAGCCTCATGTGAAAATATGATAATGAGGTTACTGTGCAGGGTCTCACGAAGATGAATGAGAATAACCGAAATTGAAAGTGTTATTAACTAACATGTCTAATGCAAACTGTCATGATGTCAAATCTGGAGAATTTGTTATGATCCAAATTTTTTTTAGCTCAGGTTGTTTGACTGATCGGTGGAAAGGTCCGTATCTGACGATACTACATCCACAAAGGGTGGCCGAGGAAGATACGGGGGTCCATTCCACTCACTATAGGGAGGTTAACCAACCGGTGGAGATACAAGGCGGAGACAAGGCCGATAACGTGGACCTGTCGATTGCGAGCTTGTGCCGGAAGGATTAAAAAGGTGACGGTGAGATATCAGAGCTAAAGAAATGTGTAGATCAGTGCTTCCAGCAATGGAGTGGTCTGCTGTGGTCATCCTAGTTCTTTTTTTTTCCAGAGTTTTTGTCATGATGATCTGTTTGGGGATACTCAGTGTCTGTGATGGAGGACTGATAAAGGAAATGTGAGCTGATGGCAGAGCTGATGGAGTGGAGTCAGGAGGCGGAGTGCAATGCCAATCAGGGGAGTGTCTGACCAATTTTAGTATTGTAATTGTTATGTTATTTGGGGAGAATACTTCCAGAAGTTATGACCCTCACACATGTTGAAATGCTTGGTATACGTAAAAACATACCATCACCATATCTTCACACGCAATATGAACACAGAGGCAAAAGAAACATGATACCTGGTTATGTGCATAAAGCTGCTCAGCTAATCAGTGAGATAACTGGCTTTCAAGTTCTATTCGCATTTGGACCCCACCAGAATCGCTCGGGGTACATTACATTTTTAGTAATATTCAGGAACTTGCTAAATTGATAGACAATATCACTGAGATGTACGATGACACATTCAGGTATACAGGGAGAGAATTGCAAGCGTACAAGAAAGAACTGGTGCAACACAGGCTAGTGTAGAATTATTTAACTGCTGTTACTGGAGGGTATTGCGTAACATTGGCCACCCAATTTGGAGTAAAATGTTGCACCTATGTCACCAATGATACCAGCGACCCTAAGGAGGTGATAGACCGGAAGAAGGATGAGATTCTGCAGCTAATGTGGGAATTTCGTAAGAACCATAACGCTTCAGTGGCTGAAGTAGGGGAGAAGATAGAAGGATGGGTGTCATGGCTGAGCCCAGTGAAATGGTGCTCAAGTCTAGGGGAATGGGTCCAGGAAGTGATCGCCAGCATAGGCAAATTCTTGATCCTTATACTAATTGTCATCATAATAATAGGCATATGCGTCCGGTGTGTTCCTATTGTGTTGAAGTGTGGAAAATGTAAAAATAGAGTAAAATGAAAGAATGAAATTATGATAGTGGCCAGTATGAATACCGAAGTAAATACAGAACTGCATTACAACCCTGAGCTAGGAAATACCATCATTTAAGGTATTATATTTAGCCATGCATAAAAAAAATTATTATTGAAATGTTATATATTTTTTTTTAAAACACCCCAAATAATGTAAAGTCTAAATTCCCCTTCAAGACTGCTTTTATAAGACTGGTGCATCCCCACACCTTTCACATGATCTTCCAAGATCCGCGGTGTGCGTATAATAGTAGTTTTATGTCCCCACTCAGAGACACATTATTGATGGATTAAGAACCACCTTGTGCCATCCCATGATAACACTAAATAATATGTAAATGTATGCCTAAATTAAATTCTAATAGATTGTGATAGCTTGTTGTTCGCTATCAAAGGGTGGACTGTCAAAACTGGATTATTGGCTGAGACAAGATCAGTTTAAAATTGAAGCGTGCATGATGCCATCTTGCAAATGGCAGCTAGACTCCATTTTAGAAACAAGAATCTGCAAGACATCATTTTGTGACCAGTGTCACTTCAAGTTACAACTCAGGAGCTAAGAACAGATCGCAATGTTTTTGTTAATCTACCAAGGGCAACTGGAAGAACAAGCTTCCTGAATAAAAGTAAATAGAATAGACAATGGGTATTTTTACATACAAATTGGGAATCCCTGGATGCAGACAAAGTATAGTTGTGGCAATTGTAATATAATCCAGGCATTGATCTACACAATTGGATTTGTCTGAATCCTAAACAGGTCTTAGCCCCACACACAGACAGGATGGCCCCAACTTCACAGCTTGAGATGATAACACAGTTTCCTTTGAACACAGGAAAGGTGGGGGCCTGCTGACAGAGGGCATGTATATTTTAGGAACAGCTGTTAGGATGTTGCAGGGGGCGTGAAGAATAAGATCCCCAGCTGTTAGAGGCAGGGAGAGTCTATTTGAACTAGCCTGTTAAACGTGCTGTAACAGATGCTTCTCCCCTGGGAACCAATGACACCAGCAACAAACTTCCCTATTGTCCTGTTTACTCTGGGGGGGTATAAATATGTGTGCACGAACGCTGGTTCTCAGTCTTCGTGCTGAATGCTGTATGACTAGGGGTCTCTTGCTGATGCCTATCTCCGGGTCCGGAAGCGCCTGCGTATGTATACTGTACTTGGGTCTGTATAATTTTCCTTTTGCGCCTAAATTGTGTCTTGATCAATTGCGTGTAACTGTCTGAACTTTTACCTGAATAACACTTGTGCTTTGGAACCACAGATTCCACGTCTAAGTCTTTATTTATGGTATGACTGCGTACGCAAATTAGCGTCATCCTTAGAGGTTTATAGGAAGGGTTTTAGAAGGTACAGGCAGGGGTATATAGAGGTTCATTTTAATATCAACAATGTTAGCAGATTTTAATCTAGAAATTTTGGAGCTCATTCAGACCCGCTCGCTAGGATGCTTTCGCTCGTAGCTGACCGATTGTCACTTTCTGCGCATGCGTACACATCGCAATGTGCGAGAGATCGGGAAGCATTCGCTGGCCCAGCATAGACAGCCCAGCCAAATGAGTGACAGTTCAAACCGTTTGTGGTTGGTGACAGGGGCAGGCCACTAGAAACGGGGGAGTGGATGTGCGAACGCAGACGTGCCTGAGTGTCCCTGAGGTGTGCATAATTATCAGGCAGCGTCATTGTACACGTCATCTGGTTGAAATACGCACTGGAGTGATCGCAGTGCTTGCGGCAGGGTATGGTCAACCTCCAGCGATGTGATCGCATCCAATGGTGCTCGAGCACATCCAGGAGATGACATGCACAAGTGGGAGTCTTATGAATGGCTGGTGGGCATCTACATTCACAAAGTGATCGCACACCAAGACATAGTGGGCGTGCTAATGCCTTGCCGTGCGATCGCCTGCCTTGCTGGGCATGACCTGGATTTGCATATGCAGGATGCGAGCGAACGCATCTAGCGAGCGGGTCTGAATGAGCTCCTTTATTCCCTAAAGTTTTCACACCTTACAAACTGTAAATAACTGAGCTGCGTCAATTGTATACAATTCATATGATAGCCACAACCAATAATTATATAGGTAATCTATGCAATTTTTCTGTTGGTTGATAAAAGTGACGCCATCACCTTGATGTGCGTGTGCATGCCAGGCCTAACATGCACTACACGTGCCTGCTGCTCAATGACCCATCCTTAGGGACATAGGTAGTGTGTCGGAAAGACCTTGCCCCGAGCTCCCAGCTCCAGCTCTTTCCTTTCAGAAACAAAGTGAATTACCAAAGGGGCAGATTTCTCTGCAGTGCATGTCAACGTGCTGCTAGCACGGTGTTCTGCAGGTCCATCCCGCTATACCCAGGTAAACAGACATGAACAAGTCTCTACCTTGCATATTGATGTGCCACCAGAACAAGGTTCTGCAGCTCCATGCTACTGTGTCCAAGGTAAAAGAATGGATAAGATGGTGGTGTGTGAAATGTATGGAGGGTATGCAGGTGTAGTCTTGCAGCCTTCTGGCTTGACCCAGAGTCCAGTGTCTTTTTCCCTTCTTCTGTCTTGTGGCATCTTTGATCTTCCTTCCAGTCCTCTGTGGCGTCTAACTCAGCTCTTAAGGAGCTCTTCTATGTTCCCTCTTGTCCTGTGAACAGCTTCACCGTGGCTAAGAAAATCCGGAGTCAGGGGGCAGAGCCTGATGGGATTGGCTGACTCACCACAAGCCGTGATTGGCTGATGGGCAGCACCATATTAAAAATGGCGCACACCACTTTGTTGAGCTTGAATCTTTTTAATTTACCAAGAAAAAACTGAATGGCAAAACCGTAATCATCTCTACCATTTATACTGCAAAATTAGTAAATAGAATATCCTTTTTGAGCAGGTTATAGTGCTATTATCCCAGTCCAGCACAGCTAGTTTCAGCACTTACCACTTTAAGAAAAGAAACAATTGTGGACATTTAATTTCTCAAGCCTCTTAAAATGCTCTGCCATTTAATTTAATCTGCCTAATTATGTGGAACTTGCAGACTCTCGTTTCATTAGATAACATTATGTAACGTGTGTAAGAAGGACAGTTGCTTTGTTTTTACCCACATTAAAATGATAATAATATACAGCGTAACCGCGCGTTACTCAACAAATCAAAACTATTTGAAATGCAAATGAGAACATTGTTCATATTGTTAAAATAAATTGAATCTCTAAAGAAGAAATCTTGCCAAACTTTAAATCAAGTAGAATTAAAGGCCGTAACATTAATCACAGTTCATCATAATAAAACACATTTTCATGCAAATATCCTATTTACTGCGGCTCAGATTTGGCAACCGCGACTCATCTACAATTTATTTTGTGATTTAAAAGGGTCAGTATATACTGCGGAGCGAAGTGGTGGCTGTCATGAGCACTGGCACCGCTGTGTGGTATCTTTACAGCTCTTAGGGTAAGTGTAATGCTTTATAATCCCAGCACATGCATTTTCACTTATCAAAAGTGAATTAACTTTTTTTAAAATTTCTTACCCTGTTTCCTGATGATAATAATATCAGCTGATCCTGCTGTCTCTGTGCTGTAGCGCGTGACCCTATACTTGTAACAAGGCTGTCGATGTCAGCCTACTGTAGTTTCCCCCAAGAATTGTTACTTTTGGTTACTTAATACTCAGCTTGTGATAGATTCAGTTTAACTTGGATCGGAATCGGTATGACTTTCCGCCGAACGTAAGACCGGCAGATGTAACACGACGCCCGAAGGCAGAAAGCTGAAAATCCTGACTAAGGTAAGTTCTACCCCTAACCCTCTCCTTAGGGGTGCCTAATCCTAACCTCGCTCCCTAGTGCCTAACCCTCACCTCCCCTAAACCTATCACCCCCTCCCCACACCCTAAACCTAACCGTCCCGGGGGGGTGCCTAACCCTAACCTCCCCCAGGCATGCCTAACCTTAACCCCCCCTTCCCCTAGCCTAACCCTAACCTTCATGGGGGGGGAGGCTAACCATAAGTCCCCCCAGGAGTCCCTAAACCTAACTCCCCCTCCCGTGGCTAAGAAGTCCCGACGCCTGGTTACCTTCGTTCGGTATGCTGGGTGTTGGGATTTCGCCATCTGGGCAATTATAGGCATCGGTATTTCGATGCCTATCATTTGTCCCATGCCGGGATTTGACGGTTGGCGTTTCGACCGCCGGCTTCCTGTCTACATACCCTTGGATCTAACATTGAATGATATGTTAGGTACTGTTAGATGAAAATAAAACTACCTATAGGTTAGACTTGAGAGAGACAAAGCATGCAGATATAAAGCAACCAAAACAATATGCAACGGTCACTGTCATGGTCTGAGGTCACTGAGAGCAAGCGGAAATCAGATGGAGACATAGGGACTGATTCAGTATGGATCACAACTACGCACGCAGTCTCACTGTGAAGATATGGTAATGATTGCGATTGCAATGTCATACACAGACACCCCCTTTACCTTACACACATCTGTAATACTTAGCAAGACTGCAAAACCATCAGTAACATCGAGTACAATCGCAGCCTCACTTGCACAAGGTCTGACCTTACTCAGGAATTGCTAACCTCATCGCACGCAGTGAAAGCCCAAAATGGCAGTGGCTAATTTATGCACGCCCCTACAACAGCGTTCAAACGCACTGGCACGCCTGTGATCACAGGACCACCACCCCATCACCACCCCCAAACAGTACTTCCTGTCAATCACTCTGTGATGGGTTTGCGTAGTCACTGCGATCGCAGTCCCGATTGCAGTGGAGTGTTCACACACGCACACTACGATGCATTCGCATGCGCAGAACACAACAATCAGCTGACTGCGTGCGTAATTGCAGTTGCGATCGCTGCTGAATCAGTCCCCTAATCCAAAAGCCAATCCAGCAATAGGTCAAATGGAACATAGGCCCTGATTCAGAGCCGGACGCTCTGACCAGAGCGCTCGCTCTGAATCAGGGCCCACCTCCATTAAAATGGAGCGTCCTCCTGGACGCTCGTATAGCTGTGGGTCACCACCCACAGCATATACGAGCGTCCAACAAGATGGTCGTGATGGTCTTGACCATCGCGACCATCGGACTTGCGAGTGAAACCCTATGGTCGGGTTTCTCAACCGCAAGGCCAGGAGTGATTTTGGCTCTATCAGAGCCAAAATCACTCCCACTGACATCACTAGTGATGTCAGTGGGGCCGGCTTCAGACGGTAGGCGTTCCCATTGGAACACATCCGCCTGGCAGGCATGCCCCCGGCACGCCCACCAAAGGGGGCGTGTTGTCAATCAACATCGACAGCACGCCCCCTTTGGTGCGAGACCCGGAGCGATGGAAAGTCCTTCGCTCGCCGGGTCTCGCGCATGTGCACGACGGAGCTCCCTCCGTCATGCGCATGCGCAGTGGGGAACATCGACCCACTTGCGAGCATACTGCCGCTCGCGAGTGGGTCTGAATGACCCCCATAATCCAAAAGCCAGGTCAGTATTTAATACACAGTGATGTAGCAAGCAGGCAAGGAGATAGACAAAGCAAGATCAGAAGAGCAAGTCCCGTAACATCACAATGAGGAATAAGCAAGAGAATAGTCAGGGATTAGCCAGAGGACAAATGATTGCAGGGTCCGTTCAAAGCAGATACACAGAACAATCACCTAGCACTGAATGCCAGGTGAAGTATCAATCTAAGCACTTATAAGGGGCATGGCTCATTCACTGGTGTGTTATTATTAACACCTGTAAATATGCAAATAGTTCAACCACACCACTAAAGCTAGGAATCCACTTTAACCCGCATGCCATGTTCCGGAGCCTCTGAATGTCATAGCTCTGGGCTAATCTATTAAAGCCAGAGGCCAGAGTCCTAAACAAATCCTTGGGTGGCGCAACGTATAACGCTGACTGTGATAGTATAATCTGTTTTTCCCACTGTCCGGCACCGAGGAGCCTCGCAAATCAAGGATAATAAGGTAATAATAACAAAATTACTAGTATTAATAATAATAACGTACAATTTAAAGGTATTTAAAACCAATGGTGCACATTTCTTCACTCACCAAACTGTAATAGCTAAAAGATCCATCTCTGACACCGATCCTGTGACAGCACCAGTTGACAGGACTTAACCACATGTCATCTAAAACAGCTTGTCATCTTATGAGGTACTCCGGGAGCACTTCAAGACAATGTAATTCCACCAATGAATCTTTCCTCTGTGTCATAAAACGCTAAGCCACAATGGACCAGATGTTCTATTGGGAAGCAAAACGGTGATAAATAATGCTTGTGACAGACCTGGCAGATCAGGTAAAGCAGACACATTATTCAAGCCCTTACCTGCAGGCGATCTATAAAAAGCAGATTACTGTAGAGAAAGAACATTACTTACAGATCACAACTGTTTTTTGGAGCCCAATATAAGAACAGATTACACACAGGGCATCATTTAGAGGTTCGTGTACAACATTATCATTTATTGGAGAAGCGTTACAAAACTCTGCAGGACCAGACTGACACAGTTACAGATTATACAATAGACAATAATACATACAGTAATAAGAAAGCATAGATGGAGGTGCAAGTGTTAGACCAAGCTTAGAGAGGGCCCTGCTCCCCGGAAGGTGCAATTTTGCACCTTGGCACAACCATGTTGCGCTGCAAAGTAGGTATCGCCAATTTAAAATGTGCAGGAATGTACATTTGCATTCATATATTGAGACAGACAAACCTCATAATGATTCCTGCTGTTTATCGCTAGCACTTGTGCCATGGGTTAAAGAGTCAACCTATGGTCACTTTGTGAATGTAGATACCCACCAGCCATTCATAAGACTCCCACTTGTGCATGTCATCTCCTGGATGTGCTCGAGCACCATTGGATGCGATCACATCGCTGGAGGTTGACCATAGGGGATCACCGCACATCTCTAATATAAAATATAATTAAATACAAACAGAGATCGAAATTAGATACAAAAAGACAGTGGGTAAAGACTGGAATGGCGCTGTCGAAAGCAGCTAGTTCAAAAAGGGGTTTGTCAAACTCCAAATAAATGCAAATACAAAGAAGAAGGGAATGAACAGCGCTAATATCAAAATTAAATGAATAAATTGTGATGGTTACCACTCAACTGGTTAATACATTGGTCAAACTAGATGTAGAAAAACAATCAGATATTATTGTGCACTTGAATTAAATAAAATAAAATCATTGATGGCTCTCAAGTCAAAGTCTGATACGGCTTCGTTCAAAAATGTAAATATTTAATGACATAAAACTGAGAAATAAATTGATGCATAAAATTATAAAAACATGAAAAAATGGAAAGGACAATAATAATCGGATCCTGTAATGGATGAATTAAACTCAGTCTATTAAGTCCATTGTCCAGAAAGAAAATAATAAGGGTAAAAAATCACCAAAATAAAAATAAAGTCACGTAATCAGTAGCAGCATTTGGATAAGAAATGGAGTAAATCAATATACATCGGCATTTGTGTCCATCTCAGGGGGAGGGTGCGCAGTCGTCAGGGTGAATGGGTTAATATTGTCTACTCAAAGCAACTATACTATGTGGGATCTGCAACCCACTGGCGGACACTAAGAATAAGGAAAAAATAGATGGCGCTAATAGTCAAAAAAAGATACAATGTAATAAACACACATACAGTACTAACAATAATCAATGATGCAATGTGGTACAATGAATAAAATACTTTGTCGTACAATGATAAAGCACACTTATGAAGGATTATTGTCACGCTGGGAGGCGGGTTTTTGAAAGCTGAGGCCTGAGGCTGCGGGGGGAAACGGAGGCGAGGGGCCTGGATGTACGATCTCCGCATCCACGGGTCTTGGTAGTTGGCGAGACCTAGTCAAAGGTGCGGAATCTAACCCACAAGGTGGTGTTCGCCAGTGACCCCTCCAATCGGGATGTGGGCTTGAGCTGCACCCCGTGAGCAGGTCGCGGTCCTTTGACTAGGTGACCAAAGCCCGCGGGAAAAGGAGAGAAGAACACTCGTGGCCCAATGGGTCGGTGCCAATAAGAGGCACGCAGGGACTGGGGTGGAACCCCTAATTCGGGATACTGTACTTGAGGTACAAGAGAGGGTGCACTACGGACACACTCGACCGGGTTGCCGGTCAGAAGGAGTGCCCCCGGGGTAATACTGTAAAACATAGGTAGGAACCATGGAGTCCAGCAACGAGGTGGGTAGTGGTATTGCACCCAGCCAGAGATGATAACACTGGAGAAGTGGATACGTTTAACTACACTCAGGCTGTGATGGTAAAGCACTGGTGAAATCGACAGTATACTGCACACAGGCGACGGTGGTAACGCATTGGTGAAATGGAGGTATACTGCACACAGGCGAAGTGGTAACGCACTGGTGAGATGGATGATATAGCTGCACACAGGCTGAGGTGGTAAAGCACTGGGGAGATGGATGATATAGCTGCACACAGGCTGAGGTGGTAACACACTGGTGAGATGGATGATATAGCTGCACACAGGCTGAGGTGGTAACGCACTGGTGAGATGGACGATATAGCTGCACACGCTGGCATAGCTCACTGAAAGCAAGGGAACCTGGAACGAGAGACCACTAGTAACACTAGCAGCAACAATGGTTGTTCAGGCAACTACCTGATACACAGGAGCCGGATGTATACCCCTGGAAGCCCGCTGATTGGTCCACAGCGTCCGCTGACTTGCCAGATTGTCAGGGAAGGAAGGCAAGTCAATGGAGGAAGTGTCATGGCGGCGCCCATGACAGAGACTCCGATCCCCGCGCACCAGGCCACCCGACACACCAGCATCAGGGAGAATGCTCAGCACTTCCTACGTCGCCGCACCAGCCACCCGACTTCCCGGGAAGTCAGAGGAAGCTGGTGGGATGGTAAGGGACAGCACATCCCCAGCTGAACTCTGACAGTACCCCCCCCTTTCAGGGTGGACATCGGACACCCACACACTTACCAGGAAATTTAATATGGAAGGCTCGAACCATTTGAGGCGCGTGAACGTCTGTGGCTCTGATCCATGCCCTTTCCTCAGGACCATACCCCTTCCAGTCAATGATATATTGGAGGTTGTTAGACTTGGTAAACCGAGAGTCCAGAATCTTCCCCACCTCGAACTCTGTACCTTGACAGGTTTGCACTTGAGGTAACTTGGGAGCAGAAGTCTGAAAATGATTCAACACCAGAGGATGTGGCAGAGAAATATGAAAGGTAATGGATATTCTTAGTTGAGGAAGGAGTTACAATTTATACACAACTGGGTTGATGACCTTGTGAACACGGTAAGGACCAATGAAGCGTGGGGCTAGCTTCATACTGGGTACTTTCAATCGAATGTTCCTGGAGGACACCCAGACTTTATCTCCAACCCTCAGCAGTGGAACAGCGACACGTCGTCTATCCACAAATTTTTTGTAGTTCTTAGACGACTGCTTCAGAGAAGAATGAACCTTCTTCCAAATGGTTGCAAAAGACTGTACCAAGTTAGAAACTGCAGGAACCTCTACTGCGGGCAAATTTTGAAAATCTGGGATTCGAGGATGTCTCCTAAACACCGTAAAAAAAGGAGTGGCTTTGGAGGAAGTGTGATATTTGAAGTTGTGCAAAAATTCTGCCCAAGGTAGTAGATCCAGCCAGTTATCTTGTGAGGAAGAAATGAAGAGTCTTATGAAGGTCTCCAGCTCTTGGTTAACTCTTTCGGTTTGCCCATTAGTTTGTGGATGATAGGCAGATGAAAATTTTAACTTGGTTCCACAAGTGCTACATATGGCTCTCCAAAATTTAGCTACGAATTGGACTCCGCGGTCGGAAATGATCTCTTTAGGAAGTCCATGCAACCTGAATATCTCCTTAACAAAAACTGTTACCAACTGAGGAGCAGAAGGGAGACCCATTAGTGTGTCATTTTTGAAAAGCGATCCACCACTACCCATATGGTATTGTATCCTTTGGAGCATGGGAGTTCAGAGATGAAGTCCATGGATATATGGGTCCAAGGAATATCAGGAATGGATAGGGGTCGCAGGAGACCTGCTGTCTTCTTGCAAGGAGTCTTATGCTGAGAGCATTTCACACATGATAGGATAAATTCTCGGATGTCCCCTTTCATTGTGAGCCACCAATAGGAACGCTGAAGGAATTTGTAAGTTTTGAAGATACCTGAATGACCGGTGAACAGAGAGCTATGAGCCCAAGTTAGCAATTTTTCCCGTAGTTCCGGGGTCACAAAAATTTTTCTTGGAGGAGGAGTCAAAATTTGAGTGGAGGCAAAGACCATAGGATCTAGAATTGGTTGAGAACATTGATGATCCTCTTCTTGAGTGTTGAACAAAAAAGACCTCCGCCTTTTTGTTTAGACTGCCAGGACGAAATTGGAGTTTTAAATTGAATCTTGAAAAGAACAAGGACCAACGGGCCTGTCTAGCATTTAAACGGTGAGCCGTTTGGAGGTAGATTAAATATTTATGATCCGTGATAACGGTAACTGGAAAGTTGGCTCCTTCCAACAAATGCCGCCATTCCATTAAAGCTAACCGCATTGCTAGTAGCTCTTGATCACCAATTCCATATTTTTTGTCGGCAGTGGAAAATTTACGAGAGAAATACCCACAGGGGTGGTTCTTTCCATCACTTGAGATTTGAGACAGAACTGCCCCTACCCCTACCGAGGAGGCATCTACCTCAACCGTGAACTGTTTGTCCAATTGGGGTTGGCACAGGATAGGTGCAGAGGAGAAAGCTTCTTTTAGTTTTTGGAAGGCTTGTATGGCAGTATCTGGCCAATGGATGGGGTTGGCACCCTTCCTTGTGAGACTAGTAATAGGTGACACCAGTGTGGAGAAATTTGGTATAAATCGTCTGTAATAGTTTGAAAATCCTAAGAAGCGTTGAGTAGCTTTCAAGGATTTGGGTAGCGGCCAGTCTGAAATGGCTTTCAACTTTTCTGGATCCATCCGGAGGGTCTTCCCAGAAATTATATGTCCTAGGAAGGGTACCGAAGTTTGCTCAAAAAGGCACTTGGATATTTTTCCATAAAGATGATGCTTCCGTAGACGTGACAAGACTTCACGAACATGCTGGCGATGGACTTGTAGATTCTTAGAAAAAATTAGAATATCATCCAAGTAGATGATGACAAAATTGTAGAGAACATCCCGGAAAATTTCGTTCACATAACCCTGGAATATCGCTGGGGCATTGCAGAGTCTGAAGGGCATTACAAGATATTCGAAGTGGCCATCTCTGGTATTAGAAACGGTCTTCCACTCATCTCCAGCTTTAATACGTATTAAGTTATATTCCCCCCGTAGATCTAGTTTGGTGAACAAATGAGCTCCGCGAACCTTGTCAAAAAGCTCCGGAATCAAAGGCAGAGGGAATCGATTTTTTACCGTAATCTGGTTGAGACCATGGTAGTCAATACAGGGGAGGAGCCCGCCGTCTTTCTTGCTAACAAAGAAAAAACCTGCCCCTGCTGGAGAGGTAGAGGGCCGGATAAATCCCTTAGCTAAATTTTCTTTTATATATGCCGCCATGGCGGCTGTTTCAGGAACTGACAAGGGATAAGTTCGACCCCGAGGAGGGTTTTTCCCTGGCAGGAGTTCAATACCACAGTCCCAGGAACGATGCGGTGGGAGTTTATCCGCAGCCTGTTTGAGAATACATCGGCAAAATCTTGATAAGCTGCCGGTAGACCGGAAACAGAGGAACTCTTTGACTTGTCAGACGAGGAGGAGCTTACATTTCCACTGGAGAGAACAGCGTTAGTGCGGACAGGGAGTACTTGGGTGAGACATCCATGGAAGCAACTTGGACCCCAAGATAAAATTTGCATACTGGACAACTCAAACGTACGATTGTGCTTCCTTAGCCAGGGGAGGCCTAAAACTAACTCATAAGCTGAGTCAGGGAGAACGAAAAATTAAATTGTTTCCTGGTGCAGACATGCGATCTGGAGGAACACTGGCAGGGTTTTTGAGGAAATAGATTTCCCTAGCACGGTCTTGCCATCTACACCAGAGAGCAGTAATCTGTTTAGCAACGGAACCACCAGAATGCCTAGGGTCTGAACCAGTGGTTGGGAAATGAAATTGCCGGCAGCCCCGGAATCCACAAGGGCTTTAATCACCCTTGTCCTGGACTGGTAGGAGAGCGACACGGGCAATAAACTGTCAGTTATCTGGGAGGAGTCAGTAATAACCCCTAATTGAATGCTCCCAACATCAATTAGGGTTTCGCGTTTCCCGCCAGTAAAGGACAATTCCTTAGTATGTGCTCCGGAGCAGCACAATACAAGCACAATTTATTCTGAAAACGCCAGTTCCATTCGGCTGTACTTAACTGGGATCTGTTTATTTGCATCGGCTCCTCGCTGCTAGAGGAGGAAGGAAAGGCATGATATCCAAAAGATGGGTGATCTCCACGCCCTCTATTTCCCCACCGCTCTCTTTGGCAAAGATCAATTTTTATACAGAGGGATATAATATCCGAGAAGGCGGGAGGTAGGTCCCTTGAGGCCAATTCGTCCTTCATCCTCTCCGATAAGCCATGTAGGAAGGCTGCCTTAAGTGCTTCCTCGTTCCACTTTAGTTCGGACGCCAGGGTTTGAAATTGTACCACATATTGCCCGACGGACCGGGTACCCTGACGAACACGAAGCAAATCCGAAGAAGCAGAGACAGATCTTCTGGGTTCATCAAAGATCCTTTTGAAAGCTGCTATGAGATCTTCGTACCTAGATACCACCGGATCCGCTCAATCTCTCAATGGGGAGACCCAATCCAGAGCTGCCCCAGTTAGTAATGAGATTACATAAGCCACTTTAGACCGGGAGGTAGGGAAGTTCTGGGGAAGGCATTCGAACTGGATCTCACACTGGTTTATGAAACCACGACACCGTTGAGGACTACCATCGAACCTTTCGGGAGTAGCCAAGTGCAAACGGGACTTTTGTGGAACGACCCCTGAAGGTAATGCTGGAAAAGCCACAAGAGCGACAGAGGCCGGAACAGGAGACATAGCTGCCAGAGTGTTCTGGATGGCCATGAGCTCACCGGATAATTCTTGTAGGTACTGGGCCACATTTTGCTGTGCTGCCTCTTGATTATCCATGCGAGTTGTTAGCTCCTGATGACTCCCAGTACCTGGGGAGCCTGCAGCTTCCATTTGGCCTGAACAAACTGTCATGCTGGGAGGCGGGTTTTTGAAAGCTGAGGCCTGAGGCTGCGGGAGGAAACGGAGGTGAGGGGCCTGGATGTACGATCTCCGCATCCACGGGTCTTGGTCGATGGTGAGACCTAGTCAAAGGTGCAGAATCTAACCCACGAGGTGGTGTTCACCAGTGACCCCTCCAATCGGGATGTGGGCTTGAGCTGCACCCCGTGAGCAGATCGTGGTCCTTTGACTAGGTGACCAAAGCCCGCGGGAAAAGGAGAGAAGAACACTTGTGGCCCAATGGGTCGGTGCCACTAAGAGGCATGCAGGGACTGGGGTGGAACCCCTAATTCAGGATACTGTACTTTAGGTACAAGAGAGGGTGCACTATGGACACACTCGACCGGGTTGCCGGTCAGAAGGAGTGCCCCAGGGGTAATACTGTAAAACATAGGTAGGAATCACGGAGTCCAGCAATGAGGTGAGTAGTGGTATTGCACCCGGCCAGAGATGATAACACTGGAGAAGTGGATACGTTTAACTACACTCAGGCTGTGATGGTAAAGCACTGGTGAAATGGAGGTATACTGCACACAGGTGAGGTGGTAACGCACTGATGAGATGGATGATATAGCAGCACACAGGCTGAGGTGGTAAAGCACTGGTGAGCTGGACGATATAGCTGCACACAGGCTGAAATGGTAACGCACTGGTGAGATGGATGATATAGCTGCACACAGGCTGAGATGGTAACGCACTGGTGAGGTAGACGATATAGCTGCACACAGGCTGAGGTGGTAAAGCACTGGTGAGATGGATGATATAGCTGCACACAGGCGGGGGTGGTAAAGCACTGATGAGATGAATGATATAGCTGCACACAGGCTGAGATGGTAAAGCACTGATGAGATGAATGGTATAGCTGCACACAGGCTGAGATGGTAAAGCACTGGTGGGATGGACGATATAGCTGCACACAGGCAGAGGTGGTAAAGCACTGGTGAGATGGATGACATAGCTGCACACGCTGGGATAGCTCACTGAAAGCAAGGGAACCTGGAACGAGAGACCACTAGTAACACTGGCAGCAACAATGGTTGTTCAGGTAACTACCTGATACACAGGAGCCGGATGTATACCCCTGGAAGCCCGCTGATTGGTGCACAGCGTCAGCTGACCGGCCAGACTGTCAGGGAAGGAAGGCAAGTCAGAGGAGGAAGTGTCATGGCAGCGCCCAAGCACCCCGAGCACCAGGCCGCCTGACACACCAGCATCAGGGAGAATGGTCAGCACCTCCCACGTCACCGCACTAGCCGCCCGACTGCCTGGGAAGTCAGAGGAAGCCGGCGGGACGGTAAGGGACGGCCGATCCCCGGCTGAACTCTGATAGATTATATCACATTTAAAAAGACTTTAAAGATTTTCAAGTGAGTCAGTCCAAGACAATTGAATAGTCCCAAATTATTAATGTGATCTAACCTCTTGGGTGGCCAAAGAGTCAGATCCCACTTGTCAGCAAGTGATTTCTCCGTGCTGCGTGGCTTTAGCTGTGAAATCCACAATGTTCTGATTGCCAGAGTCACCACTCGGTTGGTTAGCCACAGGGCGTATTCGCCTCACACTGCGGACACTCCCGAGGTGGCTGAGATGGAGTACCGGAGTGCTCGGCTATGGAGTAGTTCACGTCATCCCGGTTAGATAAGATGGAGCACTCCGCGATCAGTGCTGTTTAGCCAATATCGCAGTCTCCAACAGCAAAGCGGGATAACTGGCTCTGAAGGGGTTTGGTAGATCACGGCAGGCAGTAATGTAATAGCAAGTGCCCCAGCACCTTGACGCTTTTCTCTGGGTTTAGATCTCCCGATTTCTTCAGAAGGAGGGCATGCCAAAGCCACACAGCACAGATAAATCATTTGCTGACAAGTGAGACCTGTTTCTATACATTGGACTCTTTGGCCACCCGAGAGGTGAGATCACATTAATAATTTGGGACTATTCAATTGTCCTGGACTGACTCACATGAAAATCTTTAAAGTATTTGTAAATGTGATAAAAGCCTTCATAATGGTGCATACACACGGTCAGATTTTCTGTCAGATCTGAACGCTAACGATTTTAAAAATCGTTAAATCATTCAGATCTGATGTCAGATAACGATATCTGACATCTGATGTGTTTGCAGTCAGATTTGGATGATTTCATTCATTTTAATATTGTCTGAAATTGTTCAACAGTTCAAATCGTTTGTAAAATCATTCAAATCGTTAATCGTTCATCGTTCATCTGACAGATCTGACCGTGTGTATGCACCATAAGTGTGGTTTATCACAGTATGACAGATTATTTTATTCATTGTACCACATTGCAACTTTGTTTATTGTTAGTATGTGTGTTTATTAAATTGTATATATTTTGTCTATTAGCGCTATCTATTTTTTCGTTCATACTCAATTTCTTACCTAAAACAGTAACACAATGTTCTGCTAAAAATTACAATCCCTCCTCTTGTGCTTTTTAACAGTACGTTTTTCGCTTTCTTCTTTTCCATAGCTAGGTAAATCACGGCTACTTGATTCCTAGCATGAGATATCAATTGTACAGCATACTGAGTCATTTTGTTGACCATTATATTTAAGCAACACTATGCAAAGGCAATAAACAAGTATAAACCTACAATAGCACACAAAGAAATCATAAAGCAATATTATATTTGAGAACCTAACTTACAAAGAAAAGCAAAAAAAAGTCCAAACATAATTTGAAAGCAGAGTTTGAGCTTCTTTTCTACTGTGCTCGGCATGATTAAAAATCTCTTTTGGAATTGTAACTTAAAAACCCTCTTTGGAATTAAACTGAAATTTTTTTTTTACCTTACTTTGTGTTTGTCTATTTATGGAACTTGGATTAGTCAGCATGCTTCAGTAAACCCATAACACATCTACTATCAAGTGGTACTGTCTAGCTAGAGTGTTATATTCGCTATGCTTTTGTATGTGTATCAACTCATGAATGTGTATACACAATTGCACATATATATAAATGTTTCCAATTTAATAAAAAAGCGTATAATAAAAAATATTAATAAATAATATTTTTTAATTTGTGATGTAGACACCAGTTACATTGCACGTACTTCCATCATTAATTAATATGGCCCTATTTATAAAAATATATATATTATTTCCCTTTTAATAAACTTATTAATGTCTTCCTTAATTTTTATTAAATAATATATTGTCTATTTAATACAGATGTTATTCCTTTTTATTATTTAGTATTAAATTGCCCCAACAACATATAAAATTAAATACTTGTGCCTCCATAAATATGTTTACATGGTTTTGGCCCCATAACTAAGTAGTAATTATTGCCACTTTAATACATACGCTGAACATGGCTTATTACTAGGTTGGGGTAGCAAACTTGACATCCAGAGCTATTTTCTGGCATTTTTTTTCTGGGAATTAAATTTGATTATTTGGGGCTCAAAATCACTGGTGATTTGCGGTGAATTGGAACTTGCCGCCAAAATCTCATTCAATTAAATTTCCCCATTTGGGGACATTTTGAGAGATGCCTATATGGCAGATAGGGAAATTTACAACAGTAAAGACATCTAAATATAAATTCATGTGTGAAAACATTTTGTACTGCAGATTACATATGGCAATATATAATATGATACGCATGCTTAGACAGCCAGCTTCCTCATTAGGTTTCTTACTTGAAGCAGACTAAAAGGCAACTCGTAACCTTTGAAACAGTAGAAAATGCACTTTTCAGAATTCCCAGGTTGATACAGCACTTCAACATCAGCGGTACAAGTTTCAAAGTACAATTTGTCCATTGTTTCACCTTAAACATCCTTTCATGTCTACTTGTAGCATCTCCTTGCTTCATAATTAGAAGTCATAGACCAACCGCACTCCCTATGTTATTCCATCTCAGTATTCTGCCGTGAGCAGATGCAATATTCCTTAGGAATATAGTTACTCTGAGAGCTGAAAATTAAGTGAAGTTGCAGTAAGTGTGCTTTAGAGGAGTGGTTTTAGAGTAATAAGTTTTATCCAAAGTATTATCTCACAATCTCACAGTATAAAATTGTTCAACTATAGTCATGAACCTTTTCCAGCAAAACATATTTCTTTCCATTAGAAAGTTTGAATAAAATACTATCTTTATAATTGATTATTGTGTGGCATATTTATCAAAGAGCATAATTATATATATATATATATATATATATATATATATATATAGGTCATTCCATGGTAACTCATGTTACAAAGCGACACAGAAGGTATATCCATGGCTGTCAGCAGCAAAAGGAATTTATGTGATATTCATTTTATTTACTGAGAAAATAATAAAACAGTTCATGCTTTAAAAAACTGTATACAAGAATTGTTGATTTTTTTATTACCTAACCAAAAATCCTTAATTTTATTCCTGGTAACTCACATTACATTTTAAAGAACAGAGTTTTAAATGACATTTAACAAACATTAAATTCTGCTCGGTCTAAAGTCCAGGTGCTCCTAAAATTTTAATCAGAACTTCTTGGAGTCTTAAAAGCATTTTGATGTGTAGCTACGTGTTTGTGGTTATATAAAACAACTTTAAAAAAAAAAACACTTGGTAACTCACATTACAGTATGTGGTAACATAATCACATTTCACTATCAAGCTTAAAGTAACATCGGGAACTCACTACATTATGAGGATTCATTGTTCTGATTAACTTGTCCTTGATATAAAATATTTTATCTTTATTTGTAGGCCACTTCCATAACTTTCCATCTTTCTCTATAATATTAACATTATAGTCTCACTGTCATATTTTGCCACCACCCAATCATCCAACTTAAACTAATTTCCCTGTTTTTCTACTCCAGCCTTTGTTTTTGTTTTTTGCTTCTGATGCCCAATTACTTCACCACTAAGGAGTTCCAAGTGATGACCTTTGTTGATGGTCAGAAAAGCTAGGCAATTGTTAACCAATGAGGAAAGTTTAAATTTCTTTCTTCTTTGAGGAATATCTTCTTCTTTCATGAGAATAGCTGTTACTTTGAAAGTTGGACGTACTGCAATTGCAAAGTCCATTTCATTGTTTATGGTATATTTTCAACTTTTTAACAAGAGACCAAACATGGCCCTTGATGGCACCACCATATCCATCCACTGGCCCCTTTCCATGTGATGTTGCAAAATACCTCCATGTTATTTTTGGAATCAGTATGCTGTCTAATCCCGACAGCGGCAGCCCGACAGAGGAGGAAATCCTGATCATCCTTAAGGTAAGTATAACGTAACCTAATTCTACCCCCTAACCCTCCTTTAAGGTGCCTAACTCTAACCCCCCTCTATGTGCCTAAACCTAACCCCCCCTTCCCCGCAGCCTATACCTAAGTCTCCCGGGGGGGGGTGCCTAACCCTAACCCCCCCTTTCCCCTAGCCTAACCCTAACCTCCCAGGGGGTGTCTAACCCTAAGTCCCCCCGGGAGCCCCTAACCTACCCCCCCGCGCGTCTGTCCGTGCCCGGCGCCCGGCTTACCTTCAATCGGTAAGCCAGTTGTCGGGCTCCTGGCTTAGGCCTAATGACAGGTGTTGGAATTTCGACGCATGTCATTTGTACCTTGCCGGGATTAAGCAGTCGGGAAGCCAGCGGTTGGCATTGCGACCGCCGGCTTCCCAACTGCTTCCCAACTGCTTCCCATTATTTTCCTGTTGTGTTTTGTGGTTAGAACTTTAAAAGCCTCTGCAGCATACGTACCTGTTTTTGAATTGAGAAGCAGGACCATCAGACCAAACTATAACTTATTTGATGTCTGTTGGCAGTTCTTCAGGAAGTCTGTCTATATATGGGATGACAGTATTTTTGGAGTAATCACGAACATCAGATACCAAAACAAAAGCATGTATATTTCCTGAACGCCAAGTTATGGCAGTAAAGATACAAACTTGACTCTGGTTCCAGTGAGCACTCTGCATTTTATCCTGACTAACACAGGTATAATTTTCAGAATAATCCACCTGCATTATTGCTGTTTGTGGAGCTATTACCAACGATGCTTTGTTATCTTGGTAGCTCCTTGACTGTTCCGTCTTGATATAACAATGCTCTATGAACTTAGGTCCTATAGTGAGGATGTGATCTTGGTGATCCTGTAGGCTTCTTTCTTCCTGTTCTTTAACATGCCTTCCATTACCTTCTTGCTGTCACAACTCACGGATGGATATTGGATGCTTACCCGCACTTCAGGATTGGCTAATACCAGCACCAAGGGGCGGAGTCTAACGTGCCGGTGGTATTCACCAGGGACCCCCGCAAGGAGGTTTGGACTTAGCCGCACCCGACACACAGGTCGCGGCCCTCCAACTAAGTTCCCTAGTTCGGGTGCTGGTGTACACTGGAGTTTCTGCATTTAACTGTATGAGTGCCAGAGCGCCCTCCACTGTAACTGGTGAATGGCTTAGCGCTCTGTACCATGTAAATATTCATTTTCCCCAGGGCACAGCAGTAATGAAGACACATTCAGCTGCTCCTGGAATTTTCTACACTCTTCCTCATAAAGATTATCCAGAGATATGAGACATTATATAGACATACTGTATCTAACAACTAAACAATGTCACATAATCATTACAGGCCAATCTAAACCAGCTCCTTATTCAAATGCTTAATATCTGTCTATATTACGTGATATGAATAAATGACATAGTAATTACCAAAATTAGATACACAGTATCATATAATTCGCTACTACAATTAAAGACACTTGTATCATTACACACGTGCACTCAAAATTACTTTACTAATTAAAGATTGTGATTAGACAACATAATTTTGTTTAAAGTCCTAGGAAATGAAAACACATTAGACCACTGATGCTTTAAATTAGAGATGAGCAGTTCGGTTTTGGCTTGGTTAAGTTCAGATCTGAAAACCTAATCTTATTGGCTATCCGGCTATCGCAAGTTTTCGATAAATCCGAACATGCGATAATTTGGCATAGAGTACAGGGGGCCTGATTCAGAGGCGCTCAAAAATAACGAGCGCTCGCTCTGAATCAGGGCGGCCTGTTTTTTTTTTTGGCCGGCCTCCAGGCCGCTCGCTAAGCTGTGGGGACTACCCACAGCTTTAGTGGGCGGCCAGGTGATGATTGCACCCATCGGGCTTGTGACGAGACCCTTGTTTTAGGGTCTCATCCACCGCAAGCCCCAGTGAACTCGCTGCTCTAATAGAGCAGGGGTTCACTACTGACATCACTTGTCAAATGGCAGATGTCCCTACGGGAACGCCTCCGTTTGGCCAGCCACCACCCCCGACTCGCCTACAAAACGGGGCGAGCTGTCGATCAACATCGTCAGCCTCCCCGTTTTGCTGCAAGCCCCAAGCGAGTGAAGTTCTCACTCACTCCGGGGCTCGCGAGTGGGTCTGAATCAGGCCCAGAGTAAAACCGAACCGCTCATCTCTACATTAAATCCAGATTCACAATACACAATACTGTACATGTACAATAGTGTGCATCAAATACAGATTTACAGGGGTAGGTTATTTAAACAATCTAATTTTTATTCACTTCTAATATGTGATACCAGGGTAACTTAGGCCCTGATTCAGAGCCGGACGCTCTGACCAGAGCGCTCGCTCTGGATCAGGGCCCACCTCCATTAATATGGAGCGTCCTCCTGGACGCTCGTATAGCTGTGGGTCACCACCCACAGCATATACGAGCGTGCAGGATGATGGTCGCGATGGTCTTGACCATCGCGACCATCGAAACTGCGAGCAAAAGCCTGCGGTTGAGTTTTTCAACCGCAAGGCCAGGACTGATTTTGGCTCTATCAGAGCCAAAATCACTCCCACTGACATCACTAGTGATGTCAGTGGGGTCGGCTTCAGACGGTAGGCGTTCCCTTGGGAACGCCTCCGTCTGGCAGGCACGCCCACCAAAGGGGGCATGCTGTCAGTCAACATCGACAGCACGCCCCCTTTGATGAGACACTCCGAGCGAAGGAAAGTCCTTCGCTCGGCGCGTCTCGCGCATGCGCACGACGGAGCTCCCTCCGTCGTGCGCGTGCGAAGTGCGGACCATCGACCCACTTGCGAGCGGACAGCCGCTCGCGAGTGGGTCTGAATGAGGGCCCTATTCCATAAAATGCTGATGGTATGTTTGCTCATTATATGGTGCAGACAAAAAGAAAAACTTTTGCACAAGTAAAGTATTTTCTGTTGTGTTGCTATTAATAGATATAATCAACATTTTTGTCGGGGGTGCAGCCATATTGCAACCAAGTAGGAATTGTTACTGGTACAAAGAGAGAAAGTGTTGTCATGCAATTGAGCATATTAAGTTAACACATAACTTTTAATATATATACAGCAAAATAACCATCGAGCTTGCGTATATATCTGTATAAGGACCATAGTGCACAGGTGAAATGATTAATTGGTTACAATCCCCCTACACAATATATCGTGCCCAGGGCTGGATTAAGGCTTGTGGGGGCTCTGAGGCAATTAAGTTGTGGGGGGCTCTCACCAAGCCACATGGAGCATACTCCATCCACCCCACCAACCACATGGAGCCTACCCCTACCTCAGGGTCGCAACTAGGGGGGTGCTAGAGGTGCATGTGCATCGGGAGGGGATTGCGGGGGGGTGAAAAAGCAGACTCTGCCATCTGAAAATGGCCGCCGCCGAAGAGGAGACTAATGCTAGAGGTCCTTACTGGACCTCTAGTGTCTGTCTCTTTCTTGGCGGCGGCCATTTTTGGATGGCCGTTTTCAGCAGATTCCATGTGGACTAGCCATCCGCATGGACTCTGCTGAAAACGGCCAACAAAAAATGGCCGCCGCCAAGGAAGAGACGGATGCTAGAGGTCCTACTGGACCTCTAGTGTCTGTTAGCAGAGCGCAATGCACACAGCGTTCCCGGAAGTGCCGGGAATGCTGGCGCTGCAGGGAGAGGATGCTGAGAGCTGCATCTTCTCCCTTCAAACCCCCCTGGCAACGAGCATAAACCCCCCTGGCTGAGCATAAACCCCCATGGCAACGAGCATGGAACCCCATGGCAACGAGTATGGAAACCCATGGCAACGAGCATAGAAACCCATGGCAATGAGCATGGAACCCCTGACAACAAGCATGAAACCCCCTGGCAATGAGCATAAATCCCCTGACAACAAGCATGAAACCCCATGGCAACGAGCAGGTAATTTTAAAGTAATTAGAAGCATTACTGTGGGGCATAAAATGGTGTCGGGCAAATATGTAAGTGGCACTTTGGTAATAGGCATTACAGTGTGTGGCATAATGTGTAATGGGCATTATTGTGTATGGAATAATGTAAGTCACTATACCAGGGATGTCTGAGTAATGCACTGCCTTATGGAGGAGCAAGGACAAAATCCAGGTACGGGAAGGGAGGGGGCGCAAAATTGCTGCCTTGCACCGGGTGACAGATATCCTAGTTTCGGCCCTGCCTACCTCCCCATGTGTATGTTAAACACACACACATATATATAATAAATATGTAGCCAGTGGTGTAGCGTGTAGCCAAGGTGCCCGGTGCATGTGTGTGCTATGGTGCCCCCGCATGTGTTCCAGGGAGGAGGCGGGTCCATATGGGGTTACAGTAAAGGGAAGTAAAAATAAAGATATAGGGCAGTATCAAACTCAATCTGGGGCATGGAGGACTAGATATATTCCAACCCACTAAAGTAATTTCACTAATAAAATCCAGTTTTGTGTGTACAGTGTCTCTGCAATTGGAAACCTCTAAAGTAATTGATCCTCCCTGGGCAGACAATCTTCAGTCGGTATGCACTATTCATGCATGTAGGAGGTCACATGGTCCGGAAGATGCCTGTATGTGTAGGAATATAACCAATGTCATCATCATACCACAGAGTTTGAACCAGACCCTTGATTCCTGTCCTGTGTTCCCTACAGCCTTCTACCCCATCTCTCCAGCCTCCTTCCCAGTCACTCCAGCTCTCAGCTCTCTGCCACTCCAAGCATCAGCCCCCTGCCACTCCAGCAGTCAGCCCCCTGCCACTCCAGCCTACAGCCCTGCCACTCCAGCCGTCAGCCCCCTGCCACCAGCCTACAGCCCTGTCACTCCAGCCTACAGCCCTGTCACTCCAGACGTCAGCCCTCTGCCACTCCAGCCGTCAGCCCCCTGCCACTCCAGCCGTCAGCCCCCTGCCACCAGCCTACAGCCCTGTCACTCCAGCCTACAGCCCGTCATTTCTGCCTTCAACCTCTTGACACTACAGCCCCCTGACACTCCAGCCTTAAGCCTCCTCTCACTCCAGCCCCCATTATATATCATTGTCGCCAACTCCCCCCTCCACACTGATTGTAGCAGGCCAGCACCATGCCCTATAAAACCCCTAAGTCACTGACCGCATTAAATATATGTGCTCCCCCTCCCCCCTACTGATTATAGCAGGCCCTCACCATCCACTATAAAACCCCTCAGCCACTGACTTCCCCTCCCTCACCCTACCTCCCTCATGCAGGCACCTAAAAATTATATTTGTAAATATAAAAAAGGGAGCACTGTGCAACAAACAGGTGCCACACTGCCAGGACGCACCTCACTCTTTTTATTTTTTTGGGGGGTGCATCTCGGGTCTTCTGTCCATGATGTCACACGCACAACGCATACGGAAGTGCCCCTGATGCTGGGTCAAAGGAAGGCTGTCAGCTTAGACAGCTGCCCACTGGTGGATCCAGGGGGCGGGGTGATAAGGGCAATCGCCCCCCCCCTGTACACATATCCCTGATTCCTATAAACCCTTCCCACCTAACAGGGCTGGATTAAGCCTTCGGGGGGCCCGAGGCACTTAAGACAGGGGGGTCCTCTTGTCAGTACCACCTCCCTTCTGTGCCCACTGTGTGCACACCTCCTCCCCCTACAACTCCATGAGGCTGTTAATTAATTAGTGTTATACAGTATATATACTAGGGGTGAGCGGGTTTGGATTTCTGAAATCTGAACCCCCCCGATCCATGGCCGATCCGAGTCAGGCTCGACTTTTCCCGCCTGACTCGGATCTGAAATCGAGGCAAAACGTCATTATCCCGCCTTCCGGGTCTCGCGGGTTTTGGATTCTATATAAGGTACCCACGTCGGCGCCATTTTCTCATTCGGCTGTGGACAGTGAAGAGGGAGGGTGGGAGTTAGGGCTGGCTGGGCTGTGTAGTGTAGTGTTGTGCTGTGCTGCTGTTGTCCATAGGGGCTGTGTCCACTCCTCCAAAGTCCATACGGGCTGGCTGTGTTGTGCTGTGCTGCTGTTGTCCATAGGGGCTGTGTCCACTCCTCCAAAGTCCATAGGGGCTGGCTGGACTGTGTTGTGCAGTCAGTTGTCCACTCCAAAGTCCTGTGCAGTGTCCCAGTCCTAAAGGGGTGCTGTAGTGTTGTCCAGGGGGTCCTCTGTCCATCAGGGGTGCTCCCCCCAAGTGCAATAAAAAATACATTTTGTGTTTGTGAATTGTATGCGCAGTAGCCGCACATGCATCAACAAAGTAGTGCCAAGCGTGCGCCTGTGTCCCATAAGTAAAAGGCCGGCTGGCTTGTCCATTAAAGGGTGCTGTAACCCCCAAAGGGCACTCCAAACAAAATAAAAAAATATATTTTTTTGTGTTTGTGAATTGTGTGCGCAGTAGCCGCACGTGCATCAACAAAGTAGCGCCAAGCGTGCGCCTGTGTCATAGGTAAAGGGCCGGCTGGCTTGACCGTTAAAGGGTGCTGTAACCCCCAAAGTGCACTCCAAAAAAAAGAAAAAAATATATTTTTTTGTGTTTGTGAATTGTGTGTGCAGTAGCCGCACATGCATCAACAAAGTAGCACCAAGCGTGCGCCTGTGTCATAAGTAAAGGGCCAGCTGGCTTGACCGTTAAAGGGTGCTGTAACCCCCAAAGTGCACTCCAAAAAAAAGAAAAATATATATTTTTTGTGTTTGTGAATTGTGTGCGCAGTAGCAGCACGTGCATCAACAAAGTAGTGCCAAATGTGCGCCTGTGTCATAAGTAAAGGGCCGACTGGCTTGACCATTAAAGGGTGCTGTAACCCCCAAAGTGCACTCCAAACAAATTAAAAAAATATTTTCTGTGTTTGTGAATTGTGTGCACTGTGGCTGCACGTGCATCAACAAAGGAGCAGCGCCAAGCGTGCGCCTGTGTCCCATAAGTAAAGGGTCGGCAGGCTTGTCCGTTAAAGGGTGCTGTAACCACCAAAGGGCACTCCAAACAAAATAAAAAAATATTTTCTGTGTTTGTGAATTGTGTGCACTGTGGCTGCACGTGCATCAACAAAGGAGCAGCGCCAAGTGTGCGCCTGTGTCCCATAAGTAAAGGGCGGGCTGGCTTGTCCGTTAAAGGGTGCTGTAACCCCCAAAGGACACTCCAACAAAATAAAAAAATATTTTCTGTGTTTGTGAATTGTGTGCACTGTAGCTGCACGTGCATCAACAAAGGAGCAGCGCCAAGCATGCGCCTGTGTCCCATAAGTCTGTTAAAGGGTAGTGTAACCCCCAAAGTGCTCCAAAAAATAAAAACTATTTTTTTTCTGTGTTTGTGACTTGTGTGCGATGTAGCCACACGTGCATCAACACAGTAGCAGCGCCAAGTGTGCACCTGTGTCATAAGTCATGGGCCGGTTTGGACATCTGGTCCGGACTGAAGGACGTGCCAACAATTTCTGACAAGTCTACTGTCACTGCATATGATACTGTCCTCAAAGCAGCAGCGACAGGCGTGCGTCTCTCTGTTAAAGGGTGGTGTAACCCCCAAAGTGCGCTCCAACCAAAATAAAATAATCTTCTTTTTTTCTGTGTTTGTGTGTGAAATGTATGCGCAGTAGCCGCACCTGCATCCTCAAAGCAGCAGCGACAAGCGTTCATCTGTCTGTTAAAGTGTGGTGTAACCCCCAAAGTGCGCTCCACTAAAAATAAAAAAATCTTTTTTTTCTCTTTGTGAAATGTGTGGGCTGTAGCCGCACCTGCATCCTCAAAGCAGCAGCGACAAGTGTGCGTCTGTCTGTTAAAGGGTAGTGTAACCCTCAAAGTGCGCTCCACAAACAATAAAAAAAATTATTTATTTTTCTGTCTTTGTGAATTGTGTGGGCTGTAGCCGCACCTGCATCCTCAAAGCAGCAGCGACAAGCGTGTGTCTGTCTGTTAAAGGATTACATCTGTGACAGCATCCAAGTAGGTATGTCAGACAGTCCGTACATGTACTGGCAGGAAAAAGAGGCAATTTGGAGGCCCCTGTACAAACTGGCTCTATTTTACCTGAGTTGCCCCCGCTCCAGTGTGCACTCCGAAAGAGTGTTTAGTGCAGCCGGGAACCTTGTCAGCGAAAGGCGTAGGAGGTTGCTTCCACAAAATGTGGAGAAGATGATGTTCATAAAAATGAATTATCAACTCTTCCAGGGAGACCAGCCTCCAGAACGTACAGAGGGACCTGTGGTTGTGGATTCCAGCGGGGACGAATTAATACTCTGTGAGGATGAGGATGTACACAACACTGAAGAGGGTGAGGAATCGGTGAATGAGGAGGATGAGGACGACATCTTGCCTCCGTAGAGCCAGTTTGTGCAGGGACAGATTAATTGCCAGCTTGTTTTGTGGGGGCCCAAACGAACCAATCATTTCAGCCACAGTCATGTGGCAGACCCTGGCGCTGAAATGATTGCTTTGTTAAAGTGTGCATGTCCTGTTTATACAACATAAGGGTGGGTGGGAGGGCCCAAGGACAATTCCATCTTGCACCTATTTTTTTTCTTTGCATTATGTACTCTTTGGGGCCTAGTTTTTCAAACTGCCATCCTGTCTGCCACTGCAGTGTCACTCCTAGATGGACCACGTGTTTGTGCCGCCCACTCGTATCTCTTAGCATAGTCATCCAGCTACCTCGGTGCAACCTTTTGGACATAAAAACATTATTGTGATGTGTGAGGTGTTCAGAATAGACTGGAAATGAGTGGAAATTAAGGTTATTGAGGTTAATAATAGCATAGGAGCAGAAAAACCCACAAATTCTGTGATTTAAGCTGTTTTTATGCTTTTTTTAAAAAAAATACAGATCCAAAACACAAAACCCAGAACCCAAGACACGGAAGGGTGGTTTTGGCAAAACCAATCCAGATCCAAAACACGAAGAAAGATCCAGATCCAAAACCAAAACACGAAAAGTGGCCGGTGCACACCCCTAATATATACACACACGTACACATAAACAATTATATTTTGTAGTACATGTCCCCCCCCAATTCATCCCCTTATATATACATTGTACAATTTTATCTCTTTCCACTTCCCAACAACTCATCACTCCCACCCTTATATAATATATTTAAGAATCCCCCTCACCTCTTATACAGTATATTTAATGATCTTCTTACTCCGATCCCATATATTAAATGATCCATCCTCTCACCCCAGGCCCTTACATATTTAATGATTCCCCTGTCACCTCTAGCCCTTATATATTAAATGATCCCCCTCACCCATTATATAATTAATGATCCACCCTCACCCCCATCCATTATATAATTAATGATGCCCCTCACCCCCAGCCCTTATATAATTAATTCCCCCTCACCCCCAGTCATTATATAATTAATGATACCCCCTCACCCCCAGCCACTATAAAATATTTTTAATGATCCCTCTTTTCTCACTTACCTCCTTACCTCTGCTGACTGGGATGGCCTGCGTTCAGCTCAGTCCTCCCAGAGTCCCAGGTTCCTAGCTGTCAGAGTCCCGCTCCTCGATGTCTTCTTGGGGCATGAGACAGACGCAGCGCTGATTCTTTTTGTCCCCACCTGACCACCGGAGGAGGATGCAAGAGAAGAGTGACGGGTCAGGTGCCAGCCACTGCACAGGCTGGGGAGAGGACCAATTCTGCTAGTCTCCAGCCTCCACTGCCCGCAGCAGCGCAGGGCGGCGGAGGCTGGATATGAGTAAATTCATTCCCAGACCCCCCTTAATCCGGCCCTGCCACCTAATGACCTATCACCTGGCCGGGTTTAGCTACTGCCTGTCAAGTGCAGCCGCATAGGCGGCCCCAGAGCAGCACCTGCGCGATGCTGTCAGCTGCCGGTTAGTCTTCGGCCAGCCAGCAGGCGCAGCGCCTCCGGACACCTTCGGCGCCTGGAGCTCGCGCTCAACCGGAACCGCCCTCCCTACGCCCCTGTATGTTGCAAACGTATATATTATATATAACATACTAACACGCACATACTGTATACAGTATACACACACATAAACACATACAAACACACTAACACTAGTGATGTGCGGTCAGGTGAGGCAGAGCCTCTCCTGTCATACTTAGGTATACTCCAGAGTTTTTACTAAAAATTATAAGAAAAATATTATAAATATCTTCTTTGTATTTTTCTAATCCTTTTTATAGTCAAAACTCTGGAGTAAAAAGTGTTTGGCAGGTGAGGCACTGCCTCCCCTGTCTACCTTTTCCACACATCCCTGATCAAAACACACCAAATTTCCAGTACTATATACTGCTGCACCTTTGTATAATGCCCACATGAACCCTCGGGCTCATATATGTATCTGTGATTCTGGCTCTGATACTAGCCAGTACCACCCCAGCCATTTTCCCTCACCGCACATCACTGACTAACACATATACATACATAGTATACACACACTAACACATACATACACATATACACACTAACACATACACAGTATACACACACTAACTGTATATACAATAACACATACTCATATATACACACAAACACATATATTCACAATAAAACAGTACACAGACACACTTACATCTGTATGCAGCAGCTGCAGGTTGCTAATGGAGACGGGCACCTCACATAATTAGACCCCGCCCCTCGCATCGTAATGCCGCGATTTGCGGTTGATATGGGGGTGGGGCTTGCCGTATTGGCTTCACCCCCATTATGGCCGGTGAAGGGAGGAATTGGTCCATCAGGGGGGGTTTCTGGGTACACAGAATCCCCCCCTGTGTGCTCTAGAGTGGGGGCCCCAGGATGACCACCGCTGTCGCCCCTCCCCCCTTAATCCAGCCCTGATTGTGGATTAATCCAGCCATGAAAATTGCATAGTGTGTACAATCAAAATCTATGTGTTCTGGGATTGTGTGATTATAAGTGTAATTGTGTTGCATCGTTTGTTACATCGTTCAGGTGCTTTAGTCTGAGTGGGAAATCTCCTGGCCAAAAATACTTCCATCAGACCTGCTTCTGTGTGCTACTTAACAGCCTGGGACCTCTAGCTGACACTGCAGTTCCTGGACTAAGTTGTATTGTATTGTGGCTGCCAGTGGGGCAATAGCCTGGCACATGCATGCTGCTGATCTGCTCAGCGGCGTGTTGATCTGCTCAGTGGCGTGCATGAGTTCCTGCAGCCCCCCAATGGACCAAGAATGGGGGGTACCTCTGGCACCACGGCACTCCAGTACTTATGGATTGGAACCAGAGTGGTGGCTTAAGGGTGGGTACTCACTAGAACGACCCACAATCTTGCAGATGGTCGGGGCGATAAGCCTTCACCCAAGACCATGCAAGATTTGCCGATACACACTAGGAAGATTTAATGAATGACGGAACGATCACTCGTTCTGTCCTTCATTAAACTACACAGCCCACATGTGATATCGTGTAATTTTCCATGCAGCATGGCCAATGACACAATATTGCATGCAACCTGCGGGAGCGGGCAGTCTGGCATACACACTGCACAATATGCCCGATTTGACATTGTGAGTTGCCCAAATCGGGCAATTCTGGCTGATATCGTCCCAGTGTGTACCCAACTTAACCCTGCAAGAAGGAATCCGCCATTCCCCACTAGACCACCAGGGTAATATTTACATGTTATTATAAATATATTTTAAATACAAAAATTAAAACTTTTGGACACATTTATATATTTCTACACTTAGCACCGACATTAACCTCTTCTGTGCTGGCAGTACCGCTGAGCCATTCACTAACAGCATGGACATTTATTCCAATACCACATTCCACTCTCAAGCGCTGAAATCTTTATTTACCTTTGGCGGCCAACAAAGAGCAATTTCTAGGCATTAATGCTCCCTTTAAAGTCATGATAGTTCCAAGAAGCAGAAGGCACCCTTTATCCCAATGTTTACAAATTGCATAATGAGAGCTCAGTCAGAATGCAGTTTGTCTTCAGTCAGTGTTTGGCTAATGGGATCGTCCACTTCTGCCACAGGAAGCACCTTGGAAATTCCTCTGTTCTTAACTAAAAAGAGTTTATCAGTGAATGAAATAACGCAGCCTCTTATCAGAAAATAGCTTCCAAAAGAAAAGAGGAAATCTTCCAGACAAAAACATTAACATACTACTGAAAGATGGAGCTTTCATCTGCTGCGCGGAATCTCTCGGGAGTTATGAATCAGCAAACACAAAAAAAGAGAACATTTGGACTTATTTTTATTCATTTATTTTTTGTTACGTTTTTACTTGTGGTGGAAATTGAGAGCCAGAGATAACAAGGCCAGGTACTGTGGACCTCATTCAGAGTCGGTCGTTGCGGCTGCACGGTCGTACGCCACCGATGTTCGCTATACTGCGCATGCTTAAAGTTCGCAATGCGCGTGAGCAAACTAGCCGCTACGATCAGAAATATCTCTCTCCTTGAACACAGCCAGGTCGGTAGTTTGAGTGACAGATGGAGGCGTTTGTGGGTGGTAACAGGGGAAGGTGCTTGAAAACGGGGGAGTGGAGATCCGAACGCAAGCGTGCCTCATTATGCGAACGGCGTTTTATGGGAGTGCATACGGATTATGGGAGTGCATAATTAACAAAGTAGCGTCATGGCACATGTGACCTGGGAGGTTTTTACACTGACATGATCGTAGAGCTTAAGTGAGGGTATGGTCAACCTTAAGCTCTGCGACCAGTTCCGATGGTTCCCGATGGTCTCGATTAATCCTTATATGCCCGGAGATGACGTGCAATGCGTATGAGAAGGGGGCGTATTTTTTTGTCTTCTGACCGCTTCCTCCCCTTGGTCGGCCAACTACCGATCCGAACTTAGGGACGCAACTTGTGAGGGAATCATTTGCATATCCGGCCCCTTTTTCCGTACGACCATGCGGCCGCTTCAACCGACTCTGAATGAGGTCCTGTATGTGCTGTTATGGTAGAGCTTCGTCTGGAGCTTATAGTGTACATTTCTCGAGAACATAGTTTTGAAAACATGAAGTTAAGGGTACTTTATCTCAAGACCACTAGAGCCCTACAATACGCTTGGTCAGGAATATCAATAAAAGGTTGGATAGTCACCCGCTTTCGGCTCATTTTAAGGTCAGTCAGTAGCATTAAGGATTTTCGGGGTATCACGTTGGAATTAGTATTACAAAACAAAACAAAGCGCATGGCCAGACGGTTCTAATCCCGACAGCGGAAGCCTGACAGGGGTGAAGATCCCGAAGCTAGAAAGGTAAGTATTAACTAACCTATTTTTACGCCCTAACCCTCCTTTTGGGGTGCCTAACCCTAACCCTCCCCCCAAGTGCCTAAGCCTAACTCCTCGTTCCCTGCAGCCTAACCCTAAATCTCCCGGGGGGAGGGGTGTGCCTAACCCTAAACCCACCTTCCTCTAACCTAAGTCTCCCGGGGGGTGCCTAACCCTAAATGCCCCTGGGAGCCCCTAACCTAACCCTCCCCCCACGGCTGTCCACGCCCGGTGCCCAGCTTACCTTCGATCGGTAAGCCGGGTGTCAGGTTCCTGGCATAGGTCTAATAACAGGCATCAGGATTTCGACGCCTGTCATTTGTACTTTGCCGGGATTAGACAGTCGGGAAGCCGACGGTCAGGATTTCGTCCGTCGGCTTCTCATCACGATGGTACTTAATTAATAGCGTACTAATGATAGAGATATCAGACTCGCTAGATGTGGATTTATACTTTAAATGCTTTAAATCCACAGGGTTTAAATTGTGATTTTGAGATCAAGTGGCTGTTATAGTGAGTGTTCAGCTTGTTTAATTTTATATTCGCAGTTATGTATATATACATCAGAAATTTTTATTTTCTATGTAATATGTTAGTCCCTTTTTTATAAAAGATTTTTGTATATAAGGGAATTTTTATATACAGGATATAATTTTTTGCACAGTGTCACGGTCCGGTTATTTTGTCGATCAAACTCAGGACCCTTGGGTCTGACCGAGATATGTAGAAACAAGGTGTCTCTGACTCATGGGTATGAACAGGAGTTAGGAACACTAGTGCCAGTGTAGCTACCACAGACATGTGATATGCAAGGATAATAGACTGGAACCGAGGTGAACAACCCAGGCCTACTGGGCAATCCCTTGTCTAGTGACCTGTGAAGGCCAGCAAGGTCAGGAATATACTCCAGTGACAAGGGTGACCCTGGAACTCAGAATAGCATAGTACTAGTAGATAGGAACTCAGAACTCAAGCCAGAAATTTAAATCTTATTCAGAATAGAGATGATCGGGAATCCGAACCCGACCAACCATCGAGAATCCGAGTAGACCTGAGCGGCGGCTCAGATCTTTCTTCCTGACTCGGATTACACTTCGAGGCAAAACGTCATCCTTGCGGTGTCGTTCTTATGGGTTTTGGGTTCTATATAAGATTCCATGGACAGCATTCAATGCCATCTCCTTGTTAAGCACACTTCTGTAAGCTGCGCTTAACTCTGCTGTATAGGCTGTGCTGTTTAGTTAATGTGTATATAGGGGGTGTAAGTTGCTGTGCTGTATTCTGCTCTACTCTGCTGTATAGATTGTGCTTAGTTAATGTGTATATAGGGAGTCCAAACTGCTGTGCTGTACTCCGCTGTATAGACTGTGTCTAGACTCACAAGTCACAAGTGTCTGTGCTGCTTAGTCAATGTATAGTGTATAGGGAGTGCACACTGCTGTATCCTATGCTGTACTCTGCTGTATAGGCTGTGTCCAGTATTCACACAGACAAGTCACAAATGTCTGTGCTGCTTAGTCAATGTGTATAGGGGGTGCACGCTGCTGTATGCTGTGCTGTACTTTGCTGTATATGTTGTGTCCACACTCACAAGTCACAAGTGGCTGTGCTGCTTTGTCAATATGTATAGGGGGTGCACGCTGCTGTATGCTGTGCTGTACTCTGCTGTATATGCTGTGTCCACACTCACAAGTCACAAGTGGCTGTGCTGCTTTGTCAATATGTATAGAGGGTGCACGCTGCTGTATGCTGTGCTGTACCCTGCTGTATTGGCTTTGAAGTGTCCAGACTCCATCAGTAAGACATTCATGTGCATATATAAGCCCTGCGACTCCATGTAGTTAGAATAGAGCTGTGCCTGTAACAACAGAAAATGTAAAAAATATAATTAAATAATTGTATTGTTTGGTGCACTTTGTTTTGCTCACGTCCATATATAAACCCTGTGGCTAGAGTCCAAGCAGGAATCCAGCTGCACCATAAAAAAAATATATATATATATTGAATGTACTGTTTGGTACGCTTTGTTTTTCTCATGTCCATATATAAACCCTGTGGCTTCAGACCACGCAGGAATACAGCTGCACCTTAAAAAAGATAATTTGGAGGCCCTTGTACAGACTGGCTTTGCATTACATAAGCTGCCCACCCTCCAGTGCGTAACCTTATCAGCTATTGGCGTAGGAGGCTACGTCCTCAAAAGGTGGAAAAGATGATGTTCATCAAAATGAACTGGAAATTCTACGAAGAAGACCTTTACCGATAATTACGTCAGAAAAAACTACAGAGGTACATATTATGGTGGATTCCAGCAGGGATGAATTAATATTGTGTGAGGATGATGTACTCACTGATGAGGATGAGGAATCAGATGAGGAGAATGACCTCTTCCAGTTCCAACTGTAGAGAGGATTAACAATAGCAATACTGTTAGATGCCTTATGCCCACTGGTAGCTTATTTTGTGGTGGCCCAAACAAACAAATCACTTCAGCCACAAGTGGCAGCCCCTGTCGCTGAAGTGATTGGTTTGTTAAACTGTGCATGACCTATTTAATATATACAACATAAGGGTGGGTGGAAGGGCCCAAGGACAATTCCGTCCTGCACCTCTTTTCTTTGCATTATGCGCTGTTTGGGGTATTGCTGATTGACCTTTTTTCTAGTCGATTACACTGCCATCCTGTTTGCCACTGCTGTGTCTTTGGCAACGTTTCATAAATGTCCTATATTCTTTTAAACTGCTGTGCGCTTGTGCAGCTGCTCTGTTGCTTTTTTTTTCAGTTTCATACTGTACTTATTTCAACTAAAATCACAAATAGATATACTTGCAAAATACTCTTATGCCTCTTTTCAACCTTGAATTGTAGATACCAATCTGGTTGCCTTTTTTCTTAAACTTTCGTTCCAATGTGTAACAACAGATGGGCTTGGCTTTTCTTGATAATAACAGCCATGTTTGATCAGATGCAACTCAAGCATCAAATAGAGATGATATTTTGTGATGGTATCTGGAGATGTTCTCTGATCTCCACTCCCAAGCTTCCCATACATAATCCCAAAAGCACGATGATGAGAGATGCTTAGTACCAGACGTTAATAATACCTCTGCCCCTTCCTTTCAGAGCTTCCATTTTGTTTTCTGCCACCCGTCACGAATCGAAATGGGCAAGTGAGACATCGGCATTACTCCCGTCAGTGGGAGGGCCCAAGGACAATTCCATCTTGCGCCTCTTTTCTGTGCATTATGCGCTGTTTAGGGCATTGCTGACTGTCTTTTTGTGTAGACGACAAAAATATTGTTATAGCTTATTAAACTAACATCCTGTCTGCCACTGCAGTGCCATTCTCTTTCCTAGATGTGCCATGTTTGGAAGTTGAACTACCACAGAAAAAAATCAGAACCACTGAAGAGCTCAACTGGGGCAAGGCCTGATATGAATGAGTAAATGTTCTTTGTAAATGCCTCCACTCCTACCTCATAAACTTTCTTCGGAATCAAAAAATGAAATTAAATATACGATGAATCAACCCTTCTTTTCCCTGCCTTCAACTACATACATACAGTACTCCATCTCCCTCAGGCCTCTTGATAAATGAAAATATTTGTTTCCTGATGTGCCATGCTGGGTTGAACTGCCACATGTTTGTGCCACCCACTGCTGTCGCTTAGTCTAGTCAGCCAGTTAGCTTGGTGCAACCTTTTGGTCAAAACTGGATGAAAACAATATTGTGAGCTGTGAAGTGGTCAAAATTGACTGGAAATGGCTGGAAATTAATGTTATTGAGGTTAATAATACTGTAGGAACAAAAAAAAAACCAAATTATGTGATTTTAGCTTTTTTTGTACATTTTTGGTAAAAAACCAAAGCCAGTCACAGCGTTTTGGCAAAAACAAAACAGGACAACAAATTAGAACTAAAACCAAAACCAGCAAAAAGTGGTCCAGTGCACATCTCTAATACAGAATACAATGTAAGGAAGTTGCTACCCTGGTACAGCTCTGATGCAAAACCTGGAACTGGAACCAGTGAGGAGCTCAGAAATGAGAGTCAGGATAGGTAATACAGCTACTGAACAGCTCAGTGCACAGACTGTATACTGCACACTGAACCCTAGCCCTGGAACCAGCACTCTTCTCTGAACCAGCCCTAGACAATAGCACACAATGCAGGGAAGCCAATACAAATCAGCACAATAGTATAACCTGATAACCTGGACAACCACTGAGCACAGAGTATAACAGCATAAGGAACTTGCATACAATGTCCCAGCGGTAATATGGAATGAGACCGCAACTGGCACAGTACTGATAGATGATTATATAGTGATATACTTGTAAGTTGAGATGAGATGGTAGTGCAGGCCTGTATGCAGTGTGGATATCAGGGGTGCCAAGAGGGGAGGGAGCAGAGGGGGAGCGGGTACTATTTACCCGGGCCTGGGCTTGCTAGAGGGGCCCGACGTCCCCCCTCCCACCCTCACAGCAGCCCAGCACACAGCGAGTGCTGAACTGCAGTGGGAGACTGCTTGCGGCTGCTGAGCAGCAGCCGCAGCAGTCTCCTATGCCTGTAGGGGGGAGCGATCACACTGATCGCGCCCCCACCATGGCTTTGTGCCGGGCTGAGGGGCTTACAGCAAAATCAAAAAATTTAATTAAATTTACTACCAATCAACCCTTCCTGTCCCTGCCTTCAACTACATACATACACCAACTCCCTCAGGCCTCTTTAACAATAAAAACATTTGTTTCCTGATCTGCCATGTTGGAAGTTGAACTGCTACGTGTTTGTGCCGCCCACTGCTGCCACTTAGCTTAGCCAGCTAGCTTGGTGCAAATTTTGGGGCTAAACCAGATGAAAACAATATTGTGTGCTGTGAGGTGGTCAAAATTGACTGGATACAAGTGGAAATTAATGTTATTGAGGTTAATAATACTGTAGGAACAAAAAAAAAAGCAAATGATGTGATCTTAGCAGATTTTATCAATTTTTGAAAAAAATACAGATCTAAAACCAAATCACGCAAGGGGCAGTTTTGGCAAAACCAAATCCAGATCCAAAACACGGGGGTCAGTGCACATCTCTTATATATATATTTACAGTACATATGGGACTTAAATATGTGAACAAGATGTTTTTTTTTATTTTGGGTGTTATGTTTTTATGTATATGTCATTAAGGCAATGTGTATGCCAGGTATCCAAAATCACTATCAACATAATGTCCGGTGACACCATCATCTGGTATAAACTCTTTGTATATACAGTATGTTACTATGATAACATGTATGCTGGGCATCCTGAGTAATCATTGGCTGATAGAATGCCCAAGGATATTGTGTTCTTGAATTACATTTATAATTCATTGACACGGAGCAGTGACTTTAGTTATGAATGGGACATGGCTGTGATGACATAATGAGTCAATTTGTAAAAACTTTAATGTTCCTAACAATGTACACGATGCCATATGATACCTTGAAGTGAGTTGCTGGTATTTGGTATCAAGATCTGCTGGTATTAAAGGGGTAAGTTTAAATCCTCACTTAGGGCGACCTCCACTCCTGATCACAGGTTGGGTTTCAATCCCCACTGGGTCTTGGGGTATCAGGGATTCTCGCTTACCGTCAGTAACCACCTATTACTGACTCTGCCCACTGCGCCACCACCAAGCTCTACCATTGGCATTTGGAACCGCTTCTTACGTACACTCAGGCTCTTACTGCCGGCACCTGGAAACGATTCTGCTGCATATGCGTCGACTAGCTGTGGCCACACCTCCTGATGGGCGTCGTCTGATTCCTCCTGATCCCTTGCAATGGACCAGGCTCTACACAGTAGCTGGCAGAGGGCTTGAGCTTTGGAGATGCTTGGCTCAATCCAGAACAGCCGGAGAACGGAATAGCATTTTGCGCAATTCTGTTGGTCGCAGGGTGTAGATGCAGTCGTAAGGCAAAGATGTTTATTGCTCAATGGTCTTTAAAAAGACCCTTCCCCTTAGCTTCAAGGGGGTACACAATACAGAGATCTTACAGCAGTCTTGATCTTCAAAAGATATACAAAGATGTACTCAACCAAGGCTCGCAGGCCCGGTATATATGTCACTCCAATACACATTACCACAGGAGGTAAATCCGCCCTGTGTTCCTTTTAACCAATCATGCTAGCTCACAAAATATAAATAAACACATCTTACATTTTAATGATACTAATATAATTTCCTCTTCACCACCCAAAAAAAACAGTTGGTTTTCCAAAGCACAAACTGAGTTAGCATATACTGTTTCTGAAAAGGTAAATATAATGCAAATTTTCAATGGCATTCGTCCTCTCACATGTCTATTACTAAAACCAGTTTTGGCTTTCCGAGTCTTAACACCTTCTAAGTTCTTCTACACAGTAGAAGCTTCTTAAAGACAAACAAATTGCTTTCCCCAAATTTGCTGGGTATTGTACACAGAGACACACCGGAGACCTCTGCAGTGCATTTCAATTAAAGTTCTGTAAATGAAGGGTTTGGTCACTACATCAGGATAATTAACATATCACTAGGAGGTGAGAATGTCTCAAAAGCCATTTGATTCTAAATGTTACAGCTCTCTAAAACAAAATAACGTATATATTCCTTATAAGTGCATAGGCTATACATTTAAAAGTACATTTCCACAACTGCGCACAGCACATTGCATATAAAATGTTCAAACACATTACATATACATTTACAGTACATGGCGCACTGCACCTAAAGGTCCTTTTAAAATTGGTGCTGCGGCATTAGGGTTAATCCCTTCATGCATGTAAGCCACACTGCGCACCTGCTGCAGTTGCATTGTGATTACGTTCACACAGAGGATAAACTTGCAAAGTGAGTGACAGACAGGTAGTCAGCGTTTGGGGGAGGTAATGGGGGGTGGCTAGAGAAACTCAGGCGTGTCGGGACCGTTTAAACACTGTTTTTAGGGCGTGCATAAATTAGCCACTGCGTTCTAACTCGCAGCAGGAGAGCCCTCTGCATGTCTGGAGACCAGTTATGTCTGTGACAGCTGAAACTTAATCAGAAGGCTGATGCTGTCAGTGGGCGCCTCTATGCACTGGACGGCGAGTGAGTCATTAGCATATTATCTCAATTGCGATACGTGAGCCTTCACAGTTGCGATGGCATTTGCGTCCTGAACTGAGTCAGGCCCATTGTTTCCACAATCTGTGATCAGAAGTTTTCATCATTGAGCGTGAGGGCCTGGGCAGATGTCGGCTTTACCCAATGCAACCTCATGCCTCATTTACCCCCCTTCCCCCATGTGTGTCAATATAAGATTGTGTTTTGTTGGATAAGGTTACTCAGATGAGATTCAATTGGGAGAAATGGAACATTCAAGCAGTTTTTCCCAATTTAAAAGTAGAGATGTTCAAATCACCTCAAAGTGGTTCACAAACCAATTCTAGAGTTCAGAAATAGCGCTAAACTATACAATTTTCAGAAAGAAAAGGACCTGGTAATTCTCTGGGTCAACCTTGGTCTTTTTCTGTGTGAAAGAGTCAACCCCGGGACGAAATTCCCATGACTATGACCCTGGTTGCGACCAGGGTCGAAGTCTGGGAATTGCAACCCGGGTTGACCCTTTCACAGAGAAGGAGGACCTGGATTTGGCCAGCAAGTTCATCTTCTGTCTGAAAGGGGGTACTGACCTGGGACCGGGAACCGTTCCGTGCTCCAAAAGCTAGTAAAAGCCAGGACAAAGCCCTGACTTCTGTGTAAAAGTGGTTTATTGAATTTTAGGTAGACAAAAATATTCAAGCTGAACTCAAGCACGGCAGGCAGGTATGAGCTTATTTAAGCATAAATGGCTACAATGTACAGGACTTTTAAAGCTTTTCCATGCAAACAGCCAAATTCAATCATAGTACTGTAGTTTTGCCTGTTACTATGAATAGAGTTAAACAATGACTATAAAATGTAGCAATTTAAGTATCAATAGACAGAAAACTTTACATTTTATAGTTTACATTAATCTTTTAACAGTGATCTTTTTAACAGTTTAGCGTTATAAAACGGTGGTCAAGCCAAAAATTTATTTTGATATTTTCAGAACTAACGTTCAAGTTGAACCGGGCTGGCTCTGTTAATTTTCCAACCTGACAACAATATACAGCACAGAAGCCAAGAAGTTGAAATTATCAACAAAAGGGCGAATGTTACTGTTTCTGGACCTGCAAATGGCCACGCACCTGATCCAGCAAGGATCGCAAGGATGAATTCGCTCACAGTTGGCCGATGTTGCGTCTCTGTGCATGCTTGTGCATCTCAATGCGCGAACCAGTCATTGCCATCAAGTTAGGGATCGCACGGCATACACAGTTAGCATGGAGAAACCTCCGATGTTGACTGATAGGAAGTGCCACTTGTGGGTGCTGGCAGGGGGTGGTCATGCGAATTCAGGCGTGCCTGTGCGTTTGAATGGCGTTACAGGGGCGTGCATAATTATGCTCCTGCGGTGACGGCATACGCAGCTGTACGTCTTGATGTACACAGGAAGCTTCCACAATCTTGCAGCAGGTCAGGGCTACCACAATTGTGCATATGGGTTCGATGGTTCTCGAAGTTACTAATGTTTTAGCAAGCAGGCGTACTTTTCGAGTATAGAGTAAAGGGAGGTGGGCTGGCATTATGTAGTGCTGTGCGTCTACTTCTTGTGTTGCGATTGCTGGGCGTATTCATTCATTAGCATATTCTCGCAGGGGCCAGGTACATGCAATCTCTTGCTTGCGATCCTTGCTGAATCAGGCCCATTGTCTACATGTGAGAAGCTTAACAGGAGAAATGTGGGCTTATAATTCGTCTAATGTGTTAGGTAGAAAAACGGGCACATTTGCATCAAATGTTATTTTAACCACTTAACTAGCGTGGTGGCATAGGATGTGACAGCAGCCAGCTATGCTTCATCTGAAAAGGGCACATCACATGTGACCACGCTGCCCTGCTGTATACCATGGTTTTTAAAGAATGGATTTTCTTTGGCTCCCCGGACCCCCCGCAGTGATGTTTATGACGACCGACATTGCACATTTCGCCCCAGAATGCTGTGCTAACGGCTTTCTTGAGAGCATGCACCGGGGACCACAATGCTATGAGGAAATCTAAGGGCCTGATTCAGAGCCGCTCGCTAGATGCAATCGCTCGCACGATGTGTATGCAAATTGCAAAGGCATTGCTATTGCACAGCAATGCATTAGCACGCACAGTATTTCTTAGAGCGATCACATAGTGTATGCAGACACCCACCAGCCTGTTTTAAGATGCCCACTTGTGCACGTCATGTCCAGGAAGTTTATGCAACCATCAGGTAACATCGGATGCTATCGCAGCGCTTGAGGTTGACCATACCCTGCCACGAGCACTGCGAGCACTTCAGTGTAAAAACAAGCCAGGTGACGTGTACTATGATGCTGTCTTATAATTATGCACACTTCTAATACGCCGTTGAGATGCTCAGGCACGCCTGCGTTTGCACCTCCACTCCCCCGTTTTTAATGGCCAGCCCCTGTTGCCACCTACAGACGGCCTCCCCTGTCAATCAGTCTGCTGGGCTGTCTATGCAAAGCGAGCGAATGTATTGTGAACTTTCGCTAAGGTACAATGCATACACACTGCATACCAGCGACAGCAGCGAGTGTATGCATCTTAGCGAGCGGGTCTGAATCAGGACCTTAGTTCCCCCACAAGCATTATTTGGCTGATCTTTGCATAATCAGAGATCAGCTGCACAGCCGGCACACAAAGGGTCTGCTTTCAGTGGGGGAGGGTCAAAATGGCAAAATAAAGTAATGTGACTCTGGAGGGGTGAGGTAAATTAATATTAATAAATAAAAAAGATTACATTGGTCACAGGGAGGAAGGGGCGTGCAATAAACAGGGGCTTTTTATAGAGGGGGGGTTGATTTCCAAAAAATTTTTTTTTTTTACTACTAAGGGGGCGTGCGGAGGTACTGTTATTAAAATGTATGATAATTGGGGGGTCTATTGCCACTTGGGGTGGGAAGTGATTTTATAATGTGCGCCTATGGACGCGTGGTGGTGTGAGATACCCCCCTCTTTAGTGCCTGTGGCCAGTGCTGATATTTAAGCCGTTGAGCAATGTTTTGCTGCCGGGCATGCGCGCGAAAAATCCACGAATCCCTTACTGCGCGTGCGAACCCGAGTGTCCTATGCCATTCACAATTGCATGTGGCATTGCTAATACTTGTGAAGGGGTTTGCAATCCCTGGACGTTTTAGGGTAGAGACTGGGAGGTGGTCTAAAGTGTCTGGGAGTGTTAGGGGCATGTCTGGGAGTGTCAGGGATGTGTCTGGGAGTGTTAGAGGCATGTCTGGGAGTGTCAGGGGCGAGTCTGGGAGTGTCAGGGGCGAGTCTGGGAATGTCAGGGGCGAGTCTGGGAGTGTCAGGGATGTGTCTGGGAGTGTTAGGGGCGTGTCTGGGAGTGTCAGGGGCGTGTCTGGGAGTGTCAGGGGCATGTCTGGGAGTGTTAGGGGCATGTCTGGGAGTGTCCAGGGTGTGTCTGGGAGTGTCAGGGGCGTGTCTGGGAGTGTCAGGGACGTGTCTGGGAGTGTTAGGGGTGTGTCTGGGAGTGTCCGGGGCGTGTCTGGGAGCGCTGCAGCATTGCCTAACACAAATCAAATGCTTCAGAGGCCAATGTTTAGTTGGGTTAGAGGAGAGCAGCTAGAGAAGACTCTGGGATACTGCAAATGTTGATAGTGCCACCGATGTTGCGTCGATGTCAGTGTGTCCACACCGCAAATGCACAGACCACGCAGCCTGAAAGTGGGCGTGTCTCACCTCTCATACACTCCATCACACTGTGGAGCGCAAAGGGATGGCTGAGATTAGTATTTGCATATTCCCACAACCGTTATTGCACAGTATAATGAACGATTGAACGATAACAATGTCGTTATCATTCGATCGTTCAATAGTTGTGTAGTGGATATGTTGCTTTAGATAGCAATATACATTAACACAAAAAATAGATTGCTATCTTGTAGCAATCCTGTTATGTTACTTATATAATTATATATGCAATATTAAATGTATGCATCTAAATATGACATATTTAATAATGTTACTGTTGTCCAACTGAGATTAACACTACAAGCTTAAGGATTTTATTCCTGCCGCGCGGTGAAGCCTAAATGTCATTAAAAACAAAAGACTATAAGCAGCCGCCACAAACTATTTCCACTGCCAAACCCAAGAAACTCTAATCTTAGCAACGACATTTGGTATTCTCACTAAACGGCTCTTGCTGAAGCTAAATCTACAGAAACAGCTTTTGAAAGGGCTCATTGTGAAAAACAGAAAGGGAATGAGCCGGCGCGGCGGAGGTGGCGAGTTGCGGAAGAAGTGATCTCTTTCTGTTCTGTTGTGTACGGCGTTGTCTCCCTGAAATGCAAGATAAGCCATCTGCCTGTAAGAGACCTTATCTCAGGCTCACTTGTCATCTAACACCAAGAAGCATTAGGCACCCTTTGTATGCCATGTGCCACAAACAGGCCAAAGCACTGCACTTGAAAATCTACGCCCGTACTGTATATAGAGCTGATGGTGCCCTAGGCACAGTGAATGAATACACCTAAGGGGCCCAATTATCATGAAATATTTGAGGCATATTCCTAAAAAAAACACCCATTTTCTGGAGATACCCACAAATATTAAGTACCGTATATACTCGAGTATAAGCCGAGTTTTTCAGCACAAAAAATGTGCTGAAAAAGTACCCCCACGGCTCATACTCGAGTCAAGTGTAGCGCTGACCGGACGGAGTTCGGTCAGCGCTACACAGCACAAACACACAGCCGCCGGAGCCGGCAGCTGCGTGTTTGGTGTAATCAGCAGCCGCTGAGAGTCTGTCAGACTCTCAGAGGCTGCTGCTGCTCCCACTGCCGGAGCCATCTTCCGGCTCCCGCAGTGGGTGATGGGAGACACGTCATCATGACGACGTCTCTCCCATGCAAAGCGGCCGGAGGAGCGGACAGCGGCGGGACCAGGAGCGGGAGTTTAAGGTATGTGTTTATTTTTTTTTTATTCTTTTCACGTCTCTCTCTACTAGGGGGGGGACTACAGGGGGCACTACCAGGGGGCGATGACTACAGGGGGCACTACCAGGGGGCATTATCAGGGGGCACTACCAGGGGGCGATGACTACAGGGGGCACTACCAGGGGGCATTATCAGGGGGCACTACCAGGGGGCGATTACTACAGGGGGCACTACCAGGGGGCATTATAGAGGGGGCGATTACTACAGGGGGCACTAAAAGGGGGGATTACCACTGGGGGAACTACCAGGGGAGGATTACTACAGGGGGCACTAAAAGGGGGGATTACTACTGGGGGTACTACCAGGGGGGGATTACTACTGGAGGCACTGAAAGGGGGGATTACCACTGGGGGCACTACCAGGAGGGATTACTACTGGGGGCACAACCAGGGGGAATTACTACAGGGGGCACTACCAGCTGCTGCCATTTGCCACACTAGGCTTATACTCGAGTCAGTAAGTTTTCCCAGTTTTTTTGGGTAAAAGTAGGTACCTCAGCTTATATTCGGGTCGACTTATACTCGAGTATATACGGTACTTCCTAAGTGTACTATGAATGGATCGCCGCAGATAACTGAGATGTCTAAAATGCGTGAAAAGCTACAAATTGTGGGCACTCATTTCTGTTGCAAATAAAAAAATCTGTATTATATATGTACCAGACTAAAGGTTCCCACAGACTGTGCGATTTTTTTACACGATTTGGCCGTTTTCGATCAATTGGAACGACCAATCGTTTAAAAAGTGCCATGAATGGGGATGCTTATGATGCCGATGTGCGCTCCCGCTGTTAATGATCAATTGAACCTGCAGGAAGATATTGACCTATCTTTCACGATTTGGCACACATGGTTTCGTGTGTGTGCACGATGAAGGATGGACGATTAGTCGTCACTGATCCTGGCCACTCCCCTTCACTATTTTGAAACGTTGCGGCAGATGCATTGTGCGGTTGTTTGCTGCCAAACGATATATCGTTAACGATTTGCAATCATTAACGAGCCATCTATATTGTTTGGTCGTTTGTACAATCGTTCCATGTGTAGGCATAATATGGTTTGTTCAGGAGTTTAGGAGAAATCGCAAACGACATTGGATTGTTTGCAAATCGCAACGTGTTGGGGCCCTAAGGAGCCCATTTATCAAAAAGTTTTATCATAGTTTTAAAACTCGTTGTGTATGATAAATGGTGCTTAAGCCAATTAGCTCCCAACTGTTAGGATGACAGGAGATGGCAGTTGACAGTTAGGAGCCGATTGGCTGGAGCACCATAATCATATGCAATGAGTGTTAAAACTCGTTGCGTATAATAAAACTAATTGATAAATGGGCCCCTATTTCAGCTGCCCCCACAAAGTAGGACTGGAAACCTACCTCAATACAGACAACAAGAAACAATAGTGGTAGCGCTAAAGATATAAATAGCTGCTAGTTTGAAAATTACAGTATCTGTCATTTATTTCATAAAACACTTTTGTATACAATAATAATTAAAATCAATTTATTTCATCTTAATATACCCAAGTGGAAAACATTAAATCGTAGCCTCAGGTGGAATTGCATAAATCCGGATAGTTAGTATATTAGTAAAACTGTATTTAGCCAAAAGAGCTTCTATGGAGATGCGATGGTATCGGATTTACCAAACTCCGGAATGTGAAGCGTTGTGGGGTTTGGCCCTCGCAGCTTACTTGCAAATATTACTGGGAGAGGTTTACTTCTGAAACCTCCACGGCAATGGCCGCTGAACATGTGTGGTAGTAGTAGTCCCGAGAGGAGTGACGAGACAGTTTGTGCGGTCACTTCACACCGAGCACATCGCAGAGACGGGCTCCTCTCCTTTCGGAGCCCATGTCACTGTGGGTGCTATTTAATACATTCCGGGGCTAATATTGTATACTGCAATGCAATCATGGGCGCTAATATCATGCCCAGATCGCATTGAGAATGGAATTACTGATTAATGCGCCCTGAAAGGTGTAAGTGTACATGTCACTTTACTTAACCCACAACCTCCATTATTTTGGCCAATGTCATACCACCTTTGCACTTCTCTGCAAAGTGAGAGCAAAGGACATCAGGTCCTGGCAGTCATGTGACCGTGACCTCCGGGTCAGAGTTGTGTTCTTTCAGGTGTTTCAGTAATTCTCTCCTACATCTAACCATAATCTCTACCCTTAACAATAATCCCTACCACTAAACCTCCCTCTAGTGCTTAACCATAACCCCCCACAGCATAACCCTATCCACCCCTCGCACCCTAACCCTCACCTCTCCCTGCAGCCTAACCCCTCACCTCTCTTCCCATAACCTAACCCTCACCTCTCCCTACAGCCTAACCCTCACCTTTCCTCACAGCCTAACCCTCACCTCTCCTCACAGCCTAACCCTCACCTCTTCCCACAGCCTAACCCTCACCTCTCCTCACAGCCTAACCCTCACCTCTCCCCACAGCCTAACCCTCACCTCTCCTCACAGCCTAACCCTCACCTCTCCCCACAGCCTAACCCTCACCTCTCCCCACAGCCTTACCCTCATCTCTCCCCACAGCCTAACTCTCACCTCTCCAAACAGCCTAACCCTCACCTCTCCTCACAGCCTAACCCTCACCTCTCCCCACAGCCTAACCCTCACCTCTACCCCTATCCTAACCCTCATCTCTCCCCACAGCCTAACCCTCACCTCTCCCCACAGCCTAAACCTCACCTCTACCCCTATCCTAACCCTCACCTCTCCCCACTGCCTAACCCTCACCTCTCCCCACAGCCTAACTCTCATCTCTCCGCACAGCCTAACTCTCACCTCTCCCCACAGCCTAACCCTGACGTCTCCTCACAGCCTAACCCTCACCTCTCCCCACAGCCTAACCCTCATCTCTCCCCACAGCCTAACCCTCACCTCTACCCACAGCCTAACCCTAACCAATGTGGCCTAGCTCATCCCCCCCCCTGCAGCCTAACCCTAACCTCCTCCTACAGTCTAACCCTCACCCCCCTCGCAGCCTAACCCTCACCTCTCCCCACAGCCTAAACCTCACCTCTACCCCTATCCTAACCCTCACCTCTCCCCACTGCCTAACCCTCACCTCTCCCCACAGCCTAACCCTCATCTCTCCGCACAGCCTAACCCTCACCTCTCCCCACAGCCTAACCCTGACCTTTCCTCACAGCCTAACCCTCACCTCTCCCCACAGCCTAACCCTCATCTCTCCCCACAGCCTAACCCTCACCTCTACCCACAGCCTAACCCTAACCAATGTGGCCTAGCTCATCCCCCCCCCTGCAGCCTAACCCTAACCTCCTCCTACAGTCTAACCCTCACCCCCCTCGCAGCCTAACCCTCACCTCTCCCCACAGCCTAATCCTCACCTCTCCCCACAGCCTAACCCTCACTTCTCCTCACAACCTAACCCTCACCTCTCCCCACAACCTAACCCTCACCTCTCCTCACAGCCTAGCCCTCATCTCTCCCCACAGCCTAACCCTCACCTCTACCCCTAGCCTAACTCTCACCTCTACCCACAGCCTAACCCTCACCCCCCCTCGCAGCCTAACCCTCACCTCTCCCCACAGCCTAACCCTCACCTCTCCCCACAGCCTAACCCTCACCTCTCCTCACAGCCTAACCCTCACCTCTACCCCTAGCCTAACCCTCACCTCTCCCCACAGCCTAACCCTCATCTCTCCCCACAGCCTAACCCTCACCTCTACCGCTAGCCTAACTCTCACCTCTACCCACAGCCTAACCCTAACCCCTGTGGCCTAGCTCATCCCCCCCCGCAGCCTAACCCTAACCTCCTCCTCCAGTCTAACCCTCATCCCCCCTCGCAGCCTAACCCTCACCTCTCCTCACAGCCTAACCCTCACCTCTCCCCACAGCCTAACCCTCATCTCTCCCCACAGCCTAACCCTCACCTCTACCGCTAGCCTAACTCTCACCTCTACCCACAGCCTAACCCTAACCCCTGTGGCCTAGCTCATCCCACCCCGCAGCCTTACCCTAACCTCCTCCTCCAGTCTAACCCTCACCCCCCCTCGCAGCAGCCTAATCTTCACCTCTGCCCACAGCCTAACCCTCACCTCTCCCTACAGCCTAACCCTCACCTCTCCACACAGCCTAACCATCATCTCCCCCCACAGCCTAACCCTCACCTCCCCCCACAGCCTAACCCTCACCTCTTCCCACAGCCTAACCCTCACCTCTCCCCACAGGCTAACCCTCACCTCCCCCCACAGCCTAACCCTCACCTCTCCCCACAGCCTAACCCTCACCTCTTCCCACAGCCTAACCCTCACCTCTCCCCACAGCCTAACCCTCACCTCTCCCCACAGCCTAACCCTCATCTCTCCCCACAGCCTAACCCTCATCTCTCCCCATAGCCTAACCCTCACATCCCCCCACAGCCTAACCCTCACCTCTCCCCACAGCCTAACCCTCCCACCCGCAGCCTTATGAGAATGTCGACACATTGTCAACATTTTAACAATGTTGACATCATACCTGTTGATATTGTGTTGTCTAAATTATGTTTGCCGACATTTTGCCTGCATCCCCAGCAGAAGATGGCATTTGCTCCTTTTGCATCCTGCACTATTTATCCATTTGCAAATTTGCACAATTTCAATGTATTTGCTCCTAACTATAGCCAACGCCCGTAGTGATAGTTTTATTTCTTTTCATGTAACCACCGCTCTTCCTGTTATGCATGTAACACGAGAAGTGATGTAACAGCTGCGAGGATCTGATTAAGATAAAAGATATGAGTGAATGATTAGATGTAAGATGACTACTTTATGATTAAGCACTGTTACTCCCAGTAATACCACAATGCTACATACACATAATCCATCAATACAGTACTGGACACTTTACCTGTGCAGAACATAGCTCATTATTAATAGAGATTGTACAGCACATTCCCCTTGTGTTACACACCTGCCAGCAGCATCTAACACAGGAGCGTAACTATAATGGGTGCAGGGTGTGCGGTGCACACAGACCCCCCGGGCCAAGGGGGGCCCGAACTGCACACCCTGCACCCATATTATTTAAAACTTACCTCTCCAAGGTCCCACGCCGGGTGTCAGCACTGCACAAAAAGCCAGAAAATGGCCGCTGCAGAGAGGAGGGGGCCCCGGAAGGGGAATGCACAAGGGCCCCCGCCTCTCTAAAGACGCCCCTGATCTAACAACTAATTAGATGCTGATCTCCACTGCTATTAATGTGATCTTCATTCATGGTAGTTCTGATTTTTAATAACCAAATGATCATTACCATTGTAATAGTTATAGTTTAATAACTCTCGGCATTCAGCCCTTCAGTCAGTGTTTCAGATTAACTGTCCCAATGGGGATGCAATCGGAAAACTGGCTGTCTTAATCCCGACAGCCGGCTTCCCGACTGCTTTATCTCGGCAAGGGTTAAATGACAGGCGTCTATATCTAGACGCCTGTCATTTTCCCGACGCCGGGAGACCGGCGCCCGGCATCCCGATCGAAGGACAGCCGCGGGGGGGAGGGTTAGGTTTAGGCACTTGGGGGGGAGGTTAGGGTTAGGCATCCCTAAGGAGGGTTAGGTTAGGTTAGTTTTCCTTACCTACAGACGATCGGGATTTCCAGCACTGTCGGGCTTCCGCTGCCGGGATCTCTGCTTCTGTCGGCCTGCCGCTGCCGGGATTCGAACTGCCGGCCAGAGGACCGGCGGTATTTCATACCGGTTCCGTCCCAATGTGAGGGTACTAGACTACTGTGACTGTTTCCCCATACTGACCTTTGTCTCAACTGCTGGGAGTGTTCCATTCGCCAAGGTTAGCAGGTGCCGCCTATAGTGGATGGGAGTTGGGGGCAGCCTAGCACTTCACAAGGACTCCGGCACACCCACACGTGGTGTGACCCTACCTGCACAACATGGGTGCGAATGCAAGGACGAGAACATGAGCCTATTGCACGCTCTGTCATTGCCGCCCTCTAGTGGCCAATGTTTTCAGTCTGAGAATGTGTCCAAGTGGCACTACGCAATGCCTCAATGGTACCGCCGAAAGCCGCAGAACTAATTTGGTCTCAGAGAGAGGCAATTTCATTGGACGTGTCTGGGTGGCAACAGGGTGATGGCTGGCCAGATGTGAGTGTGTCTCAGACATGTCACGATGCCGCCGTTGGTTCGTCTTAATATGCACAGTGTCGGATTAGCGCCGCAGTCAGCGGACGTTTCTACATAAATCCCAATGGCTGCAGCATAAAGATGCAGTCACGCTGTGGCAAAAGACACGGACGTGGCTGTAACTGCGCACACTACTGAAGCACCCCAATATATTTACTTCCGCCTCCAGAAAAAATACTTTTCATTGTTTACATATACCCCCTGTGCCTTTTACTACACATATAGAGCCTGATTCAGACCCGCTCGCTAGCAAGCGGCCGCTCTTTGCAGACGATGTTCGCTAATGTGCGCATGCGTGTAGTACGCAGTGCGCGTGCGCAAACTAGAACGAGCGATCGGAATGTGCTCGCTCGCCCTGCCATGACAGCCCAGTGGAATGAGTGACAGGAGTTTGTGGGTGGTAACAGGGGCAGGGCAGTTGTAACGGGGGAGTGGAGTTGCAGATGCAGGCGTGCCAGAGTGTTTCAACGCCGTTTCAGAGGCGTGCATAATTAACAGGCAGCGTCATAGTACACGTCACCTGGTTGATTTTTACACAGAACTGCTCGCAGTTCTTGCAGTAGGGTACAGTCAACCGCAAGCGCTGCGGTCTGTTCCGATGGTTCCCGATGTAGCGATGATTGTATATACTTCCTGGAGATGACGTCCGCTAGTGGGCGGGTAAAGACAGGCTGGTGGGCATCTGTAAACACAAAGTGATCGCTCGCCAAGACATAGTGGGCGTGCTTATGCCTTGGTGTGCGAGCGGCTGCCGTGACGTCACTTAGCTGAATTTCCATACGCTGGGAGCGAGCGGCTGTATCTAGCGAGCGGGTCTGAATCAGGCCCATTGTGCTATCTGTTTGTTTCTGCTATGTCTTTATATAATCAGGCAATACTCATTTGTTTATTTTCAATAGCCCGGGATAAAATGCAGTCCTGCTGTGCTCTCCACTCTAGTCCCAGAGGGCATCTCTGTGTCCTGCCTCACAGCAGCATAGAGTATAAATAAACTCTGACTGATGATATAAACAACGGGCTAAAACCTATAGTTCAAAGCTAAAAAGATAACACAACAGGGCAGATTCAAATAGTGGCGGGTTGCGTCGGCAGGAACCTCTAGTGCCTCCATAATGCAGGTTATCCGGGCATGATAACCTTGCTAATTTTTGCTTGCATCATATAGAGCTGCGAGCGAGGTTCCCCTCCCGTAATCTCTCCAATTGAGCACAATACGAGGTTCTGACCGAGCCTCCTGGCTAATTGAATCTGCCCCAGTGTATTTAGAAAAAGTTGCAGAAGAGCACGTGCAAGCCATGAAATAAAAAACACTGACAGGAGATGGAAAATCCTTTGAAGGGATATTGGGTTTAGGCAAAGTAATGCTATGGACACATGAAAGCAAAGGGAGGAAAGATAATGGAAACTGCGCTGCCGCAATCAGACGAGCTTTGTTCATAAAATCCTCTTGTGTTTCAGCATGACCTTTACGTGTTTTTGGATAAAGCCTCCTTGCTGCCTTCCATGACCCGGGCATCTGATGTATCCATCAAGGAACACCACCAGTATTTTTGGCACCATTCACTGACTCAGAACATCACCCTGAGATCTAACAACTATTGGCCTTTACATTTAAAGACTATACATAACCTCACTATGCGGCTGGTTCTGAGCTGCATGCAGTGTCATCCATGTCTGTAAGGCCTATTTATCACCGATAAATGGCCCGGTAACCATGTGTTACCGGGCCTACCTTTTCAGATCTCTTCCCGGGAGAAGCCCGGGTAAGAGAAGCAGGAGGGGGGTGATGGGGGCGGGGCCTGACGATTTGCGTAATTAAGCCCCGCCCCCTCACGGTAAAATTGCCGCGATAGGCTAGAATTTGCATAGGGGGCGGGCCAAATGACATGATTCATGTAGAATCATGTTTTAAGCCCCGCCCCCTACACGGAGACCCGCGATCGCCTTGGGTATTCTCCTCATTCTGCCCACTTCACTAGGAAGTGGGCAGAATGCGGGAGAAATGCCTACGCTTCCGGGGGTGCGGGGGGGTTACCCGAAAAATCGGGAGCCTCCCGCGAAAACCGGGAGGGTAGGCATGTATGGTTTAAGTTACCGGGCCATTCATCATCAGGGGTCCCAAATGCATCACCTGATATTCAGTAAACTCCGAAAACGTAACATTTTCTGCGCTTGCTTGCGAGAACATCTTGTTCTCAGATCCCTGCTCCTTCCTATGGGAAGGAGTTCTAGGGATGCAAAGAGGGATCTGAATGGATCCCTCCGCCGCCTTCTCACTACCTCCCCGACGGCTTTGCGCGTGCATGAACTCAGGTCACGCATGCGCAGCCGGGCCGTCAGGGAAGAGGTAAGTAATGCAGCTACTTCTTTAGCTGTGATAGTAACTGAGGGGACGGCTGCTTTTCGGAGCAGCTGTCCCCGCACCAGAGCAATGATGAATTGCTCCGATGTTAAGTTTCCCCCGCTGCACGTTAGATACTTAAGTATCCTTCGCAGTGAGATCGATACTTAATCATCGGGGGTCATACGGGCTCCGATGATGAATAGGCCCCTGTGTCTTGTATCGGTCACACGACAAGTGTACAGCTGTGCATTCAAATGTGCAAGAACAGAGACACTGAAAGTTTATATAAAGGAGGTGCATTATTGAAGGGTTTATCACGTTCTATATATTGTTTCATCACGACTAATACCTTATGGGCAGACCTACAGGTACGATGCAAAATATACTGTATCCATGTTCCAGAGCTGATAATACTGCAGGGTCGTATCCATAATAGGTGCAAGGTGTGCGGTGCACACGTGCCACTGGGTCCAGGAGGTTCACACCACACACCAGGGCTGGATTTACCGCTAGGCAACCTAGGCGGTCGCCTAGCGCCCAGCGGGTCCCAAGGGGCCCGTAGTCGGGCCCCCCCTCCCGAAATCCAGCCCTGTGTATAAAGCTGCTGCTGGGACTTACTGCTGCCTGGACGAGGAGAGGACACACACACGTCCGGTGGGGGGGGGGGAGGCGGAGTCACAGACCAGGGCCAGCCGGCGGCCCTACCACCAAGCAGTGTTTGTGCCTCATTCAGGAGGCTTGGATGGATCCGTGAGGGTGACGTGATGTCATCACGCCACGTCACAATTATACTTACAATTATTGGCGGAGCCATGAATGACATGCCGAAAACGTATGTCCCTGGCAGGTATGTTTACTTTAATGGTACTAGCGAGTAGGGGAGAAAGGAGCTGTGTTGTGGGAGGGGTGGGTAGATCTCTAATAATAATTTCTGACAAATAATGATACTGTGTACTGCTGCCTGTGACACCAACGTGAGCGGCCACGCCGGGGGAGTGGCTGGGTGTGTGGCGTCCTCCGCTCTCCCCTTATGTGTGATGGGCCCGGCCCGGGGGGCACAAGCCGTGGACACCCTGATCTCGCCGCGCCTCATGTGCGGCGGCGGTAGCAGCACCACTAAGTGGGCGCGGCTAGGGGACATTACCACCAGCCCCGAGCCTGGCGCCGCTATTGGCCTGCCGTCTCTCCCAGGCCCCGCCTTGCAAAACCCCCTCCCTCACCGCTTGGCCCAATGAGAGGCGCCCCGCCGGCTCTCCTCTCACGCGATTGGCAGCATCTCGGCAGCTTTTCTCACGTGCACACTAGTCACGACGTTTGTTTAGGGTTTGTTACTGGAGCGCAGTCTAGGTGGATTGGAGAGAAGGGTCTTGGCTGAGAGGGTTCTATGGTGGGAGTGGTCTGTGCTGAATGAGCAGAGGGAGGTGGGGTCTGTGCTATGAGAGGGAGGTGGTCTATGCTAAGAGTGAAATGGGGTCTATGCATTGCTAACAGGGAAATGGGATCTATGCTGTTAATCTGTGCTGTAAGGGGTGGGGGTTCTGTGCTTTGAGGGGTGGGGGTCTGTGCTGTGAATGGACAGGGGTGAGGGGAGGGGGTCTGTGCTGTGAGTGGATAGGGGTGATGTGAGGGGAGGGGGTCTGTGCTGTGGGAGGGGGGGACTATGCTGAGAGAGTTATGCGCTGTGAGGTAAAAGAGGCGCTGAGAGGTGCTTTTGCTGTGAGGAAAGAGGTGATGTGCTGAAACGGGAGAGGGGTACTTTGAGGGGACAGGGGTGGGGAGAGTGTTTGATACTTTTCGCCAGATCCTAATTGAATACGGGGATAAAGCGGGCACGCGTCTGATACTTTATCCCAGAAAAAAACGGCGATGATGGCGAAAAGTCTGACCTCGGACTTTTCGCCTCAAATTGAATATGGCCCTTAGTGTGTGTGCTATGGGGGACATGAGTGAGTTGGGAGGGAGGACAGTGTGCTGAGTGATGGCTGTCAGAGGGCAGTGTGATATTTAATTGCAAAAGCTAGGAAAGAGCAAGTCTATTATAGATACATAGCCGACGTTTCAAGGCCGCAGTGGACCTTCACGGTGCTGTAAAAGAGGCATGAATCAGGAATATAAATGTAGTGCTATGGATTGAGGGAGGTGGCCCCAAAACTGGTATCTTGCCTAGGGCCCCATGAGCTCTAAATCCGGCTCACCCTGCACCCATTTATTCAATACTTACCTCTCCGAAGTCCCGCTTCCCACCATGGCCTTTTTACAATCGTTTTTCGCATGCGCAGTAGGGACATCGCCGGGAAAAGGTCTCCCGTGCCATTTCCCCTGTGGCGTGTGCATGCGAAGTGGATTCCAGCACAGACTAGTGCCCAGAGTCTACTACTGCACTCAGAACCGCTCACTGCTGGCGGGCGCTCGCTCTGAATCTGGGGGGGGGGTTTGTTTTTTTACTCCAACCACTCGCAAAGCTGTGGGTGACCACCCATAGCTTGTGCGAGCGGGCTGGAGACAGTCGTGATTATCGCGACCATAGCGCCAGGGCCGAAACTAGGATTTTTGTCACCAGGGGCAAGACAGTAATTTGGTGCCCCCCTGGTGATTCCCCCATAGTAATGCCCCCTGCAGCAGTGCCCCTATAGTAATGCCCCCTGAGGTAATGCCCATATAGCAATGCCCCATAGTAATGCCCCTGTAGTAGTGCCCCTATAGTAATGCCCCTGTAGTAGTGCCCCTATAGTAATGACCCTATAGTAGTGGCCATATGGTAATGCACTCATAGCAATGTCCTTGTAGTAGTGCCCATATAGTAATGTCCACAATACAGAAGTCACATATAATAATACAGCATAGCAATTACTTATTTCTACAAAGAGGCCGCCAGCTCCGAGGGGAAGAGCTCCTGCAGGAATCCCTCCAGCAACGTCCGGCTCTCCACCCGATCCCACAGTTCCCTGACCAGCAGGACCCGCTGTGGCCCTCTGAACTGCTCCAGCACCTCCCGGAAGCGGCTCTTCGTGCAATCCCGAGCCATAGCACTCACCGCGGGAACATGCCAGCAGCAGCGCTCCTATATAGCTGTCCAGCACAGGCTCACGCATACCCAGCGCCCATATATTGCGGCTGGGGGCAGCAATAAGCAGGAAGCGGCACCAACTACTGAGGCCGGCTCCTGTACTAATCACAGCCCCGGAGTGCTGGCCACCAAATCCCATAGGACATCCAAGAACACACCCACACCTCAGTCACCGTTACACCCCCGGCGTACACACACCCTTCTGTCACCTTCACCCAGGCAGCGCACACAACGCTCCCCGCATATATTGCTATAGCAGGAGCATGGGTCCTCGGTATCCTGATCTCACAGGCAGCTGGAGGACACTGGCGGTGGGTGCAACTGTGCACCCGGTGCACGTGCACCTCCAGCCCCCCCCTAGTTGCGGCCCTGATAGCGCTTGCGACGAGACCCTGGGGCATACTTGCCTACTTTTGAAAATGACTTTGAGGGAGATTGTAGATGGCTGCAGAATGCGACGCGCTGTTGTGGGGGCGTGGTCTGCTCCACCCAAAGGGCGTGTCTAACTCCACCTATGGGCGTATATATTCCTATAAGCTGACGCCCTAGCTCCCCCACTGACATTAATACATCTCTACCCTGCCATATTGACATTAATAGATTCTCCCCGAGACGCACACATTCATTTATATGAATAGATTCACACACACACAGACACACACACACACACACACACACATCCTATGAATAGATTCATACACAGGGGCCCATTTATCAAAGTGCATTTGAGGTAAATTCCCCGAAAACACCTGTTTTCGGGGGTTTACCTCAAATACTTAGTATCCCCCGAATGTATGTACTACACATCACATTACTACACATACATCACATTACTAGACACACATACATCACATTACTACACCCACACATACTATACATCACATTACTACACACACATACATCACATCACTACACACACATCACATTACTACACATTCATCACATTACTACACATACATCACATTACTACACACACATACATCACATTACTACACATACATCACATTACTACACATACATCACATTACTACACACACATACATCACATTACTACACACACATACATCACATTACTACACCCACACATACTATACATCACATTACTTCACACACATACATCACAACACTACACACACATCACATTACTACACATTCATCACATTACTACACATACATCACATTACTACACACACATACATCACATTACTACACATACATCACATTACTACACACACATACATCACATTACTACACACACACATACTATACATCACATTACTACACACACATACATCACATTACTACACATTCATCACATTACTACACATACATCACATTACTACACACACATACACATCACATTACTACACATACATCACATTACTACACACACACATACACATCACATTACTACACATACATCACATTACTACACACACATACATCACATTACTACACACACACACATCACATTACTACACACACATACATCACATTACTACACACACATACATCACATTACTACACACACATACATCACATTACTACACACACATACATCACATTACTACACACACACACACATCACATTACTACACATACATCACATTACTACACACACACACACATCATATTACTACACACACATGCATCACATTACTACACATACATCACATTACTACACACACACACACATACATCACATTACTACACATACATCACATTACTACACACACACACATCATATTACTACACACACATCACATTACTACACACACATACATCACATTACTACACATACATCACATTACTACACACACATACATCACATTACTACACACACATACATCACATTACTACACATACATCACATTACTACACATCACATTACTACACATACATCACATTACTACACACACATACATCACATTACTACACACACACACATCACATTACTACACACACATACATCACATTACTACACACACATACATCACATTACTACACACACATACATCACATTACTACACACACACATCACATTACTACACATACATCACATTACTACACACACACACACATCATATTACTACACACACATACATCACATTACTACACATACATCACATTACTACACACACACACATACATCACATTACTACACATACATCACATTACTACACACACACACATCACATTACTACACACACATACATCACATTACTACACACACATACATCACATTACTACACATACATCACATTACTACACATACATCACATTACTACACACACATACATCACATTACTACACACACACACATCACATTACTACACATACATCACATTACTACACACACATACATCACATTACTACACACACATACATCACATTACTACACATACATCACATTACTACACATACATCACATTACTACACATACATCACATTACTACACATCACATTACTACACATACATCACATTACTACACACACACATACTGTACATCACATTACTACACACACATACATCACATTACTACACACACATACATCACATTACTACACACACATACATCACATTACTACACACACATCACATTACTACACACACACACACATCATATTACTACACACACATACATCACATTACTACACATACATCACATTACTACACACACACACATACATCACATTACTACACATACATCACATTACTACACACACACACATCACATTACTACACACACATACATCACATTACTACACACACATACATCACATTACTACACATACATCACATTACTACACATACATCACATTACTACACACACATACATCACATAACTACACGCACACACACATCACATTACTACACATACATCACATTACTACACACACATACATCACATTACTACACACACATACATCACATTACTACACATACATCACATTACTACACACACATACATCACATTACTACACATACATCACATTACTACACATACATCACATTACTACACACACATACATCACATCACTACACACAGACATCACATCACTACACACACACATACTGTACATCACATTACTACACACACATACATCACATCACTACACACACACATACTGTACATCACATTACTACACACACACACACATACAATTACACAGTAATAGATCTCCCTCTCTCCCCCACGGCACTGACATGAGTTATACATGTGCAGGGGCTGCAGTGAGCTCTATAACACTCAGTCTCAGGCAGCTCCTCTGTCTCTGTCTTCAGTGTCCTCCGGCGTCGGCTCCTCCCCCCTCCCCCCTCTGTCATCACAGGCTGGCCAGGGCATGCTGGGAGCATCAGTGTGTGAGCAGGGGAAGGCGTGCCCAGGAGACCTCACAGCAGCCACACTCCTGCCTCCCTGCACCCGGTGAGTGCGCCCCTGCGTCTTAAGCTCGGGCCCCGCCCCCTTTACCTCCGGACTCGCGCATGCGCAGTCCGGATTATTAGACAGGTCAGAGGGAATGCGGGGGATTCAACTTACTTTACGGGGTTGCGGGAGCTCCCACCTTTATTCGGGAGACTCCCGCGAAAATCGGGAGGGTAGGCAACTCTGCCCTGGGGTAGGATCTAGCTGCCGGAAGCCCGAGTGGACTTCCTGCTCTAAGCAGCAGGAAGTACACTACTGACATCACTAGTGATGTCAGTAACCCCTCCCAACAAATGCCAGGCGTTCCTAAGGGAACACCTGCGTTTGTCCAGCCACCCCCCCCGCCAGCCCACAAAGCGGGGTGAGCTGTCAATCGGCATCGACAGCCCCCCCGTCTTGTTTGCGAGCCCCGCAGTGACCGAACCTCAGCCGCTCAGCGGGGCTCGTGCATGCTCGTGCACTAGGTTGATGCGCTGTGTCCTCAGGCAGGGATCGCCATAGGGGGAAGTTAATTCTCCCATTCTCCGGCCGATGAGATGTTCTTACATCTCATTGTTACTGCTTCCTGCTTTGCCTTGGTAAAGAGGCGAAGCAGGAAGCGTAATAACGGCACGTTAAGTAAATCTCCCCCAATATTTCCAACAACACCACACTTAACTAGGGCAACACCACACACCACTAGGGGCCTATTCATCGTCACTTAATCTTCAGATGGCGTTTGCTACTGCTACCCTCTCCTTCCTTATGGGAAGGTGTTCCAGGTTGCGAGGAGGGATCCCTTTGGATCCCACCACCGGACGTCGGGCTTCTTCTGCGCATGCGTGATAGGTTACGCATGCGCACTGCTCTCGCGAGCAGTGAAGGATTCTCGGTTTTCAGATCAGCTGTCTCAGCGCCGGAGCAATGATGAATTGCTCCGGCATCCGCGGCGAGTCAGTTCGGACCTCGATAATTAACATCATGAATAGGCCCCTAAATAATATTCACTTTGTCATTTTATTCTTAACTATTTCAAAGATAGAAAGAACAATTGCGGGAGAATTGATGTCGGGAATCAAGCACGACCAGTGCAATAAGCGGAAAGAAAAGTAATAAAACTAACCGGTAGCCGTAAATGCATTTCTTGAATAATAATAAATAATACATTATTTTACAATGAAAGCAGAGAGCTGGTACATATAGATTCCATCAATACGAGATTGGTGAATATATATTTCTTGTGTGCGCAATAAAAGGTCGGATACAATACACAGTGGATTCCAAATGTCACGGAAAGATTGTGATGTTAATCCCACCTCTATATTAATTTTTTTTTTTAAATTCCATTCGTTGCTGTGACTATTGTTAGACTGATGACATATAACCAGAATTTGCTCCAATTCTGTAATAAAGAAAAAAAAAAAACTCTTAATATTTGTCAAATAAAGGGGGAGATGTATCAAAGCCTTGGAGAGGGATAAACTTTAGAACTTGCATAGGCAAACGCAGGGGGGGTTTCCGTCTGCCTGGAAACCCCCCTCCCCAGCCCACACCATGACCACAATAGATATAGTAATGTAAAAGAATTTTACTAGTGCTGCATGTTCTTCACAGTATCACAAATGAAATAATTAGCACCACCTGTGTATCTTTTAAAATGTATCAGTCAGTAATAAGTACACCTGTGCACCAACTACGAGATCTGGAAAACATTCACTGTTAGGGATGTGCTGCTATAGAACCCAATATGCACATATATGTCCAGGGCAGTGCTAGGTTATTCTGCTGCTCCCCCAGACACCCGGACTTGCTACAATAGTCTGGAATGGTGCCCACTTCTAAAATAAAAACATTCAGCTCAGGCAGGATGGCCTACTGCCGCATATAATGGCTTACTGTGATCACTGGTCCTGTATATGCTGGAATTATGACACACAATACACTTTGTATGACACATAATAAAGCTGGTTAAGTGATAATTATGCCCTCTTCTTGGACTGGCCACACTCACTCTAAAATCAAGCATTTGGAAACCCCCCTCTAGAAACCCTGCGTTTGCCACTGACTTGCCCAAAGAAACCAATCAGCTTCCAACTGCCATTTACTGTATCTAGCGCAGGCTTTGAAATGACGGCAGCTGATTGGTTGCTTTAGGCAATTACTACACTTTATCTCTCTCCAGAGCTTGATACATCTCCCCCTCCAATATTGAATCACTCACAGAAGCCTTCTTGATAACTGCATGAGACAGATTTATTGATATATTATAGTTTTCTAAAGTAAATTATAAAAGGAGTCATAATACATTAGGATTAACAATTTCTGTTTTTGCTTATATGATAATAATTCATATTTTTTGTTAAACCTTCATTGCTGGATTTAGGTAGGTTGTATAAAACGGAACCCAGACAGCTCCGAGGCTCTCCTGCAGCTACGGGAACCGTAGTGTCAGACTGTCTAGCAGACAGTCCAAAAATAATATACAGATTAATCTTATTCTATTTTTTCATAGGCTGATTCTTATTTTCTACTGTCTTCATATCCAATTTACAGCAGGTGAAACAGAGCTTGCTGAAAGCTGACCTGATAACAGCTGTCAAACCCCAGATTTAACAATATCATTAGAGGCGATGTATTATAGCCTGCATGTTTTATGGATAGAGAATGGGCTATACAGGAGAAATGTAAAATGTGCAGTATTCTTACTTACAGTAGAATATTCCTCATATATATCTGAAAAAGATTTCTGCATAACGCTAAAGTGGAATTAAGAAACTGTAATTAGATTAAATATATTGCAATTTGTCTAACGCATTAGTGTATTGCAGATAGTTATGTGATACCATGACATAAATTTACTAGAGGTTGGATTTGCTGTCTAATTGCAACCAATGGGCATTGACAGCGGAGTGCAGGCTAAAAAAACGGTATTTACTATGCATCGGTTTTGACTGACATCTGTCAACCGCTGCCGCGTCGATACTCGGTGGATTTCTACCCCCTTTTCTGTAGCAGATTCAATGTCAATTCTCAGCTAATCTGCAGCAAAATGAAAGCACAGTTCCCTCTCTCTGACCAATCAGTGTGTCCCCATAAATTTCGTAAGCAGAGTGTCCCCGAGTGACCTCGCATTCGCGGCGGAGCACCGGGAGGAACAGTAGCTGTGGTTTTTGTGTTGCCAAGATTCAGGGATGTTACATGGACTGATGAGGATGTGACCCCTTCATAGGGTAAGCAATAAATTGGTGAATGAGGGCAGTATGGGGAAGTTTGTATTTAATAAAATAATACAATATTCAACATGTGTGTTTTGTCTTATGATTAATATATATATATTAGGGGTGTGCACCGGCCACTTTTCGTGTTTTGTGTTTTGGTTTTGGATCTGGATCTTTCTTCGTGTTTTGGATCTGGATTGGTTTTGCCAAAACCACCCTTCCGTGTTTTGGGTTCTGGGTTTTGTGTTTTGGATCTGTATTTTTTTGAAAAAAAGCATAAAAACAGCTAAAATCACAGAATTTGTAGGTTTTTCTGCTCCTATGCTATTATTAACCTCAATAACCTTAATTTCCACTCATTTCCAGTCTATTCTGAATACCTCACACCTCACAATAGTGTTTTTATGTCCAAAAGGTTGCACCGAGGTAGCTGGATGACTATGCTAAGCGACACGAGTGGGCGGCACAAACACGTGACCCATCTAGGCGTGAAACTGCAGTGGCAGACAGGATGGCATTGAAAAACTAGGCCCCAAACTGTACATAATGCAAAGAAAAAAAAGAGGTGCAAGATGGAATTGTCCTTGGACCCTCCCACCCACCCTTATGTTGTATAAACAGGACATGCACACTTTAACAAACCAATCATTTCAGCGCCAGGGTCTGCCACACAACTGTGGCTGAAATGATTGGTTCGTTTGGGCCCCCACAAAACAAGCTGGCAATTAATCTGTCCCTGCACAAACTGGCTCTACGGAGGCAAGAAGTCGTCCTCATCCTCCTCATCCACAGATTCCTCACCCTCTTCAGTGTTATGTACATCCTCATCCTCACAGAGTATTAATTCGTCCCTGCTGGAACCACAGGTCCCTCTGTACGTTCTGGAGGCTGGTCTCCCTGGAAGAGTTGATCATTCATTTTATGAACATCATCTTCTCCACATTTTGTGGAAGCAACCTCCTACGCCTTTCGCTAACAAGGTTCCCGGCTGCACTAAACACTCTTTCGGAGTACACACTGGAGGGGGGGCAACTCAGGTAAAATAGAGCCAGTTTGTACAGGGACCTCCAAATTGCTTCTTTTTCCTGCCAGTACAGGTACGGACTGTCTGACATGCCTACTTGGATGCTGTCACCGATGTAATCCTTTAACAGACAGACGCACACTTGTCGCTGCTGCTTTGAGGATTCAAGTGCGGCTACAGCCCACACAATTCACAAAGACAGAAAAAAAAAAAGAATATTTTTATTGTTTGTGGAGCACACTTTGAGGGTTACACCACCCTCTAACAGACAGACGCACGCTTGTCGCTGCTGCTTTGAGGATGCAAGTGCGGCTACAGCCCACACAATTCACAAAGACAGAAAAAAGAAGAAGAATATTTTTATTCTTTGTGTAGCACACTTTGAGGGTGTCACCACCCTTTAACAGACAGACGCACGCTTGTCGCTGCTGCTTTAAGGATGCAGGTGCGGCTACAGCCCACACATTTCACAAAGACCGAAAAAAAAAGAACAATATTTTAATTGTTTATGTAGCACACTTTGAGGGTGTCACCACCCTTTAACAGACAGACGCACGCTTGTCGCTGCTGCTTTAAGGATGCAGGTGCGGCTACAGCCCACACAATTCACAAAGACAGAAAAAAGAAGAATATTTTTATTGTTTGTGTAGCACACTTTGAGGGTGTCACCACCCTTTAACAGACAGACGCACGCTTGTCGCTGCTGCTTTGAGGATGCAAGTGCGGCTACATCGCACACAAGTCACAAACACATTAAAAAAATAGTTTTTTATTTTTTGGAGCACTTTGAGAGTTACACCACCCTTTAACAGACAGACGCACGCTTGTCGCTGCTGCTTTAAGGATGCAGGTGCGGCTACAGCCCACACATTTCACAAATACCGAAAAAAAAGAACAATATTTTAATTGTTTGTGTAGAACACTTTGAGGGTGTCACCACCCTTTAACAGACAGACGCACGCTTGTCGCTGCTGCTTTAAGGATGCAGGTGCGGCTACAGCCCACACAATTCACATAGACAGATAAAAGAAGAAGAATATTTTTATTGTTTGTGTAGCACACTTTGAGGGTGTCACCACCCTTTAACAGACAGACGCACGCTTGTCGCTGCTGCTTTGAGGATGCAGGTGGAATCTAGACGGGATTTGGAACCGAGGACACACTACCTCCATCAATTGTCTAAATCCCACTGCACTAATGTCGGATACCGGACGCACGTCTAACACCAACATAGCAGTCAAGGCCTCAGTTATACGTTTTGCTTCAGGATGACTGCTGTCGTACTTCATCCTCATCGCTAGGGACTGTTGGAGGGTCAATTGTTTAGTAAAAGTAGTGATGTTCCTACTTCCTCTCTGGGATGATGAACAACTCCCAGCAGCAGCAACAGCACTAGTAGGAAGTGGTTCTTGATCTTTCCCTATTTTATTTTTATCAGAGAAAGTTTGGTCCTCCATTTATGTTATATTGATATATATACGTGCGGCTAAAGCGCACACAAACACAGAAAATATTTTTTTATTTTTGCTGGAGAGTAGTGCACTTTGTGGGTTACACCACCCTTTAAGAAATGAGCCAGCCGGCTCTTTACTTATGGGACACAGGCGCACGCTTGGCGCTGCTCCTTTGTTGATGCACGTGCAGCCACAGTGCACACAAGTCACAAACACAGAAAATATATATTTTTTTGGTTTGGAGTGTACTTTGGGGGTTACAGAACCCTTTAACGGTCAAGCCAGCCGGCCCTTTACTTATGACACAGGCGCACGCTTGGCACTACTTTGTTGATGCACGTGCGGCTACTGCGCACACAATTCACAAACACAGAAAATATTTTTTTTTTTGGTTTGGACTGGAGTGTACTTTCGGGGGTTACAGCACCCTTTAACGGTCAAGGCAGCCGGCCCTTTACTTATGACACAGGCGCACACTTGGCACTACTTTGTTGATGCACGTGCGGCTACTGCGCACACAATTCACAAACACAGAAAATATTTTTTTTTCGGTTTGGACTGGAGTGTACTTTGGGGGTTACAGCACCCTTTAACGGTCAAGCCAGCCGGCCCTTTACTTATGACACAGGCGCACGCTTGGCACTACTTTGTTGATGCACGTGCGGCTACTGCGCACACAATTCACAAACACAGAAAATAATTTTTTTTTGGTTTGGACTGGAGTGTACTTTGGGGGTTACAGCACCCTTTAACGGTCAAGCCAGCCGGCCCTTTACTTATGACACAGGCGCACGCTTGGCACTACTTTGTTGATGCACGTGCGGCTACTGCGCACACAATTCACAAACACAGAAAATAATTTTTTTTTTGGTTTGGACTGGAGTGTACTTTCAGGGGTTACAGCACCCTTAACGGTCAAGCCAGCCGGCCCTTTACTTATGACACAGGTGCACGCTTGGCACTACTTTGTTGATGCACGTGCGGCTACTGCGCACACAATTCACAAACACAGAAAATAATTTTTTTTTTGGTTTGGACTGGAGTGTACTTTCGGGGGTTACAGCACCCTTAACGGTCAAGCCAGCCGGCCCTTTACTTATGACACAGGCGCACGCTTGGCACTACTTTGTTGATGCACGTGCGGCTACTGCGCACACAATTCACAAACACAGAAAATAATTTTTTTTTGGTTTGGACTGGAGTGTACTTTCGGGGGTTACAGCACCCTTAACGGTCAAGCCAGCCGGCCCTTTACTTATGACACAGGCGCACGCTTGGCACTACTTTGTTGATGCACGTGCGGCTACTGCGCACACAATTCACAAACACAGAAAATAATTTTTTTTTTGGTTTGGACTGGAGTGTACTTTCGGGGGTTACAGCACCCTTAACGGTCAAGCCAGCCGGCCCTTTACTTATGACACAGGTGCACGCTTGGCACTACTTTGTTGATGCACGTGCGGCTACTGCGCACACAATTCACAAACACAGAAAATATTTTTTTTTTTGGTTTGGACTGGAGTGTACTTTCGGGGGTTACAGCACCCTTTAACGGTCAAGCCAGCCGGCCCTTTACTTATGACACAGGCGCACGCTTGGCACTACTTTGTTGATGCACGTGCGGCTACTGCGCACACAATTCACAAACACAGAAAATAATTTTTTTTTTGGTTTGGACTGGAGTGTACTTTCGGGGGTTACAGCACCCTTAACGGTCAAGCCAGCCGGCCCTTTACTTATGACACAGGCGCACGCTTGGCACTACTTTGTTGATGCACGTGCGGCTACTGCGCACACAATTCACAAACACAGAAAATAATTTTTTTTTGGTTTGGACTGGAGTGTACTTTCGGGGGTTACAGCACCCTTTAACGGTCAAGCCAGCCGGCCCTTTACTTATGACACAGGCGCACGCTTGGCACTACTTTGTTGATGCACGTGCGGCTACTGCGCACACAATTCACAAACACAGAAAATATATTATTTTTTTAGCACTTGGGGGGAGCACCCCTGATGGACAGAGCACCCCCTGGACAACACTACAGCACTCCTTTAGGACTGGGACACTGCACAGGACTTTGGAGTGGACACAGCCCCTATGGAGAACTGACTGCACAACACAGTCCAGCCAGCCCCTATGGACTTTGAAGTAGTGGACACAGCCCCTATTAACAACAGCAGCACAGCACAACACAGCCAGCCCCTATGGACTTTGAAGTAGTGGACAACAGCAGCACTACACTACACTACACTACACTACACTACACAGCCCTAACTCCCACCCTCCCTCTTCACTGTCCACAGCCGAGTGAGAAAATGGCGCCGACGCGGGTACCTTATATAGGATCCAAAACCCGCGAGACTCGGAAGGCGGGATGATGACGTTTTGCCTCGATTTCAGATCCGAGTCAGGCGGGAAAAGTCGAGCCTGACTCGGATCGGACTCGGATCGGGGGGGCTCGGGGGGGTTCGGATTTCAGAAATCCGAACCCGCTCACCCCTAATATATATATATATATATATATATATATATATTATTTTTTTTACAGGTGGAGCACAGGTGCCAGCAAGTCCTTGATGTCCGGGCATGCTGGCACTTGCGGTTCAACAAGTGCCATCATGCCGGAGCAAGCTTGCTGGGAACTGTAGTCCAACTGCAGCCCTGGATCTGGTTGTCTTTGGGGCAGGGGACCCCATTTTTTGAGAGCCTCCACTACCTTAGGGATTCCAGCCCTGGGCTGACTGTAGGGGCTAGTTGCCATTATTTATTGCTAAAGCGTCAGCTGTCTTGGCTGGTTCAGCCTGATGTTAGCTATTGGAAAATAAGAGGACTGCACGCCGTTCTTTCACCCTAATTTCCAATACCAGCCTAGGCTCAGAGGCATGGCCTGGTTAATGATTTGGAGGGACCCCACATATTATTTTTTTTTTTTTTAAAACACCTATTTAACCATATTAATAAATCAAAGCTTGCGCAGATCATAGTGATCCGTGCAGAGCTTCATACTGAGGCAGGTCCATTATTTGGGTGGTTTGTTATCAGATTTGCGGTGGGTCTAAACCAGATGCATAGTCTAAACTGGGGTATCCTTTCTTGTAACTAAAAAAAACATTAATAGTGAGTGGATGCTCTAATATGTTCTAAAGTCGGTAATTTTTGTGTCGGTTTGGCCATTAGTAAATGGGCAGATTGCAAAACCGATGGAAAATTGCCCAAAAAACAATATCCACCTTAAGTAAATATATCTCCATAAATCTGTATTTTGGGGTCTTCTTTCTCCGTATAAAGGTACATGCATTTATGATTTGCACACACGATGACTGCATATTTAACCCCAACATCATTACTAATGCAGTTGGGACATGATAATTATACCCCGAAGCAGTAATGAAAATTACCGATTATATCTACCATTCTGATAAAGCTACCGCTATCACTTTGTTTTTTTGGTTCTGGAGGATCCCTCTCTGAAAATAAATGCAAAAGAGTAGCCCATAGACTAACGGATAAGTGCATTAAAGCTTGACTGATATCGAATGCGGCAAAATCGGGTGTGAAATGCATATTCGGAATTTACTAAACGCTAAAATCGGTCGACATTGCTCCATTCGATGTCTAGATCTTGGCAGAGAACACCCACAAATGGGATGGTAACATGTTTTCAGACACATAGACCATCGATTCAACTCGGCAGCCTTTTGCCATAGACATCAATAGGACCACAAAATTTACTAAGAATTCTAATTTGTCATCGCGGCCAAAATCAGTGAGATCCGTCTGTGCTTCTGTGTTTAAAAAAATGAAAACTTGTGTAAAAAAAAAAACGGCATGCCCCCCCCTCCCAAAAGAACAACCTTTGGAGACCCAGTAATGCTTGTGCTAATTTAGGGGACAAACGACGTAAGGTTCCCCTGTATTTAGGACAAGCAGCACCAAGCTATGCAGAACCAGCCCTGGTTGCCAAAATACAGGGTACAAATGATGTAGGGGTCCCCTGTATTAAGCACAACCAGCACCAGGCTATTCAGAACCAGCCCTGGTTGCCAAAATATGGGGGACAAATGACGTAGGGGTCCCTTGTATTTAGTGCAACCAGCACTGGGCTCTGATCTGGTCCTGATTCTGGAAATACAGGGGGACAAAAAGCATAGGAGTCCCCTGTAATTTCCATAACCAGCACCAAACGTTTTCTAGCGGAGGGGGTGATGCCACAGCCAGGGACACTCTTTCACCAGGCCAAAGCATTACCCCTGACTGCTAGTCAGCCCAGGCCGGGAATCCCTGGGGAGCTGGGGACCCCCCCAATAAAGGGGTCCCCTCTCCAAGGAACCCCAGGCCTAAGCTGCTATCCCGGTGCTATCCCCAGCACTCCTGGAGTGGTGGGTGCCGGGTTGATTATGTAAAGTGTGGGGATATTCAATATGTGGGGCATATTCAATTAGATGCGAAAAGTCCAGTACTTTTCACATGCTGGACTTTTCGCCAAGATCTCTGGTTTTCCATGCGAAAAAGTATTGCGCGCATCTCCGCTTAACCCCATATTCAATTAGATATCGTCAAAAACAGCCCCCTGGCGAAACGCAAACAGGGGAAAAGTGCTGTCAGATTTGGGGAAATCAGCCTGACACCCCCAAAAGATGCACTGACATTGGGGATCACTATAGATACTATAGATAGGCCTGCTGAAGGTATTTGGGGTACTTAAATTATCTCAGTAGCTGCTAATTAGCGTCTTTGCACAAGTGGTGAAGAATAGCATTTAGCTGTTTTTTTGGTGAAAATAACTAGTCCCAGCAAATTTGGGGTACCCGAAAATGGGTGCAAGCATGGTTAAAAATCGCTAAAGTGAGGTTTTAAAAAACTTGAAAAATGCACCTGCAATCAAAAAAAAACCTCCCCTATACTTGCAGACCCCCCCAAAGTCTGTTTCTGTAATTTTTAAGTTTGTACCCCAACTGTGTACTTTTTTACCCCCTTTTTCAAAGTAAATTTTTTGGGTGTTCTTTTAATTTTTTTACACAGTTTACCTTTGGGGACCTGTCCTAAGGGTGCAGGGTAGTTTCCCCACCTTTGCACCCCAAAACCGTAATTCTGCACTTTTTTCCGACAGCTATCCATAGGCAAAACTTTTCCGCCGGGTACATTGCACTGCGTTTCCGCTACGGAAAAAAGTCGCCACAATTGAATACGGGGTTAAGTTTCCTCTGGCGAAATGACGTCACCAGCGAAACTTTTTCACCGCTAATTGAATACGGCCCATAGGGGGTATCCGATTAGCAGCGCTAAAGTAGCACTGCTAATTGATAGTGGTGGGGCTGTCCAATTAGCCCCGAAGTGCTGCCCGATGCCGGCACTTCTGATAAGTCCCGAAAAATAATTCACAATCAGTACTGTTCTTTCACCACCTAAATGGTGAAAACACATAGGTCCACGAGCTTATCGCGGGTCCTATGTGTTTTTGGGAGAACTATCCTATTATTTCGACCAAAATAATAGGATAGGGTGAAAAAAAACATAGACGAAAAATAGGGATAATCGGCGAAAAATCTGTTTTTTGACGATTGCGGCTATACATTAATGCCTGAAGAATATTCGGGGCTAATTGGGTACCCCCCATAATGTACCAACCAATCACCTCCTAACTGCCACTTTACCGGCTGTGTTTGAAAAATGACAGTTTGTAGCTGATTGGTTGGTACTTTATCTCTCTCCACTTTATGGAGTAGATTTACTAAAGCTTCTAAAACAGACAAGATTCTAGCTATCATTTTTCTACTGCATTCTAGAAAATGATACATAGAATCTAATTGGTTGCTATGGGCAACACCACAACAAACTAGTAAATATACCCCTATCTCTCTTCAAGACATAGTGCTGCAGAAATCAGAAAGTGTCAAAATAAATAAGGAGGTCTTAATATGAGAGAAGGCAGTACTAAATTATATATCTTTTTCTTTTCGTCAAGTTTTGTAGATAAATTGAGTTTCACATTTATTTCCGCAACTCTTAGGGATGGATTCAATCAGGCTTGATACTTACTGAGCGTGGAAAAGGGCTTGTAGTCCTGAACTTTTACACTCTGAGCTATTCTATTACAAGCCCTTTTTCTCACGCGGTAAATCCGTGGCTAATGTGCATTAACCCATAGATTCTCGGATAAGTGCTCAGAACTAGGTTAACGTGTTTGCGGTAGCTACGATAAAGGCAGAAATCCCTACTTAACGCAGATTTCTGTTCTAGCCTCAGGAAGGGGATAAGAGAAATGCGCATTACGCAGAGCCAGATTAACAATGGGGCGGATGGAGCTACAGCTCTAGGCCTCCACATAAAATGAGGCCCCACCATAATGATAGCATGATGATGACCAGCTGGCCACACAGTCAGCTATATAACTCATAAGTAATATTTTTATGTATTTAGGGAGACAGTGCGGCTGTTAGTGTAGGGATGTACACGCCCACTTGGCTCTAGCACCACCCACACTGCACTTGTCACACCCACACAGCACTGGTCACACCCACACAGAAATGGTCACAGCTCCTTCCTTTCTCAGTATAGGCCCTTGAACATTTTGAGCTCCAGGCCCATTAGGTTCTTAATCCGGCCCTGGCATTAGGTGTAGCCTGCAAGCTTATGGCGGGCTTCTGCGGACTGCAATTGAATAGCTCCAGCAGTGGCATAACTATAGGCAGTGACCCTGGCTGCAGCACTCAGTTAATCCTAGTGCAAAAGAGGGCAAGGTCCCAACGCTCTATCACCGCTGCTGCAGCACTTCCTGGTGACACCATCCGAGGGGGTGACACCAAAATGGCAGAGCTTTTGTCACCTAGTATGGCCCGTACCCCCCCACTGACACCATTGAGCCCCAGGCACTGCTTTGAGGCTAATTTAATCTGAACCTTATTGTCTTGGAGAATGCCAGAGCAGAAGGCTGTGTAACAGTCTACGCATTTATGCCTGTGCGAACTGTAAATCTAAGAACAAATACGTTCTCCCTCTAGGTTCAAACATAATTTGTGGGTTTTAATTAGAGAGGCTCAAATTATTTACTTGCTAGAATGCCTGTATGTTCCATTTAGTTTGATTAAAGGGTTTGTGGTTTTGAAATTCAAAGTTAAAATAGAACATGTTGAAATTATCCCAAAAATATAACATGATCATGCTTAGATAACTAAGTTTATTTAATTGGAGTAATGAACTTTACTGTGTTCAAACTTTGAATTCACAATTTATAATACACGATGCAGCCGTTTAAACTTTTCAAAGTGGCTCAAACTGTTCATCTTGTTTGAGTTTAGCTACAATTATTTAGTTTATCTGAATTTCAAGAATTTTTTAACTGTAGAGCAGGTTTGACAAAGCAGCACATGAAACCACTTTAAACATTGTTTTGCTATTTTATATGACTAATCAATTTTATATTATTAATTTTTATTATTATTATTTATATGACTATAGCATAATTTTCATGTTATTATTATTATTACTAGGACTTTAGCATCATTATTTTATTATTATTATTTTTATTTACATGAATATCATATCAATTTTATATTATTAATTATATTACTATAGCATCAATGTTATATTAATTACTATAATTATTTATATGACAATAGCATCAATTTTATATTATTATTATTGACAATACCATAATTTTTTAATTATTAACATTACTTATATGACAATAGCATCAATTTTATATTATTTTTATTATTCATATGACAATAGCATACATTTTATATTATTATTATTATTATTATTATTATTATATTTGATACTTTTAGATATTTTTCACCAGTTGATAAAAAAGAAGTGCCAGATGAGTTGCAGGGTATTAACATTGTTTTACTATTGCAATATTAGTTTAGCCTATACTGCTTTCTATGTGTCGAGTACTGTAAAGTCCTAAAATCAGCATTTTATAATTAAAGATCGCGGCCCTGCTGACACTAGACAAACTCTTGATGCTTCAGTGTTTTTCTTTGAAGAAATCTTACAATAATTCATGCCAATTACCATACCTCATAATAGTCCCAGTTCAAGCAGGACAGTACATATTCTGGGGGACTGTCCCACCGATCACAGTCAGGACTTTTTCCCATCTGATGTGAGCAGGTGCCTTGCGTACCGGTCACTGGTGCGATCGTCAGGACCGGATTCAGAGCCACATGGACCTGTGGCTGAAAAGGGCCTATAATGGGAAGGGGAGGAAGTGTGAACAGTGCTATATGGGTGTGGCCAGTGCCATGTGGGCGTGTGAACTTCTTACATTAACACCCCCAATGTCCTACTACAGTACATATGTAAAACAAGAAAAATTGCATAATTTTCTGAGGAAAATAGAAAAACTATTTTAATACTGGGGATTTATGGCCAACTGTATGACCAACTCATGGCTGGTCATCATAACTTTTGCTGCAGTGGTCTGGAGCTGCAGTTTCATCTGCCCCATTGTTAATCTGTCCATAGTTATCGTCAATACAGGGATTATTTGAATCAGTGGTGGCAAGTTAGTGTGTCCTAGCACTTTAGAACCATTAGCCTGTGAATACATCCAGGTACCCACTGAAACATGGCCTTGCCCCCTATTCAGAGGCGGGAGGGGGTATATCAGTATCTTTGTAGTTTAGGCCTGCACACTACCTGTAGCAATAGAGAAGCAGCTCAGCCACTTAAACAATGCATCTCCCCCAGGACTGGGGCATTAAGAACCCACCAGGGAAATGCAATGGCAAAGACGTGACTTCCTGGATCTCCTACTCAGTCACTTACAGCTCAACCTTTTGAGGTGGAAACTGGGTGATGACAATACAATCACACAGAGCTGTTCTGTAGTACTGCTGAGGAGTTCCTGTACCTGTTCAGGAAACTCCCTAGTGCTAAAGGCAGCAGCTGCAGTAGATGGAGAGGGAAAAGGAGAAGAGCACCAGAGTTCTATTAGAAAATTTGTTTTCTTTAAAGCTGGGTAAACACTGGGCCTGATTCAGAGCCGGATGCTCTGACAGAGCGCTCACTCTGAATCAGGGCCGGCCTTCTTGCTTTTTAGAGCGGCCTCCTGGCCGCTCGTATAGCTGTGGGTGACCACCCACAGCTATAGCGAGCGGCCATGATGATGGTCACGATGGTCAAGACCATCGCGACCATCGGGCTTGCAACGAGACTCTTGTGGTAGGGTCTCGTTGCCGCAAGCCCCAGAGAGCTTTCGGCTCTAACAGAGCCGAAAGCTCTCCCACTGACATCACTTGACAGTGGGGCTGGCCCCAGACGGTTGGCGTTCCCATGCAGCCACGCCCCCATGCCCACCCACCAAAGGGGGCGTGCTGTCACCCAACATCGACAGCACACCCCCTTTGGTACGAGACCCGGAGCGACGGATTGCCCATCGCTATCTGGGTCTCGCGCATGCGCACGATGGAGCCGGCTCCGTCGTGCGCATGCGCACCGGGCCACCATCGACCCGATTGCGAGCGCGTAGCGCTCGCGAGCGGGTCTGAATCAGGCCCATTGTACGATGTATGGTATGATATATTGTTTCAACGTGATCAGAACAATATATCGCACACATTGTATAGTCTGTACTTACGATCTGTAGTTCATGACGTTCGTTCATTGCATCGTTCCATCTGCTGTTCTGCATAGCAGATGGGATGATGCAATGAATGACACGGTGCTGTTATATACAGCATGTAACGACACATTGCGCCATCGTACACCTGATCATGCAGCAAGTATGACACGCATGATGTATCATTACATGGCATTGCTGCATCACTGGGTTGCACTGTTGTACCGTGTATACCCAGCTTAACACCGGTAGCCCAGCTGCTCCTACCCAAGGCAGCCCCATAGGGACTAGACCGACTGCATCTGTATGGACCCCGCCCCCCAATAACAGTAGGCAGTGCTATGAAGCGGAGGGGGGAGGGCTACTGGGAATTTACCTGGCGCCCCGCCGGCCCAGTCTTACTTGGTCTCCTCATTCCCTTGTGCTGGCGATGAAGTTCTGTTTGCTGAATATCAGGTGGTCCTATCAGACCCCTGATGATGAATGATCCATTACCTCAAACTAGGAATGAGCGGTTCGGATTCTCTGGAATCCGAACCGCTCCAAACATCGGGGATCCCCGCTTGACTCGGATCCCTGTGAGGAACAGAACGTCAGCCTCCTGACGTCGGATTCTTGCGAGAGGATCTCACATCATGAGGATCCGATGTCAGGGCCCCACAAGTGTAGGGCAGACCGCAGTGAGAGCGGTCTGCCCTACACAGTAACAAACAGTGGCAGCTGTGCGTTTGTTATAGCAGCCAATGAGAGTCACACAGACTCTCAATGGCTGCTGCACGGAGGGAGCCAGCTGGAGCTCACCCATGAGCTCCGTCTTCCGGCTCCCTCCGCAGACGGCAGCAGGAGTGTTGATTCAGGTAAGTTTTTTTCTCTTGTTTCTTTGTGTGTGTAAGGGGGCGCTACTGGGGGCATACTACTGGGGGCACTGCTAATGGGGCATACTACTGGGGGCACTGCTAATGGGGGCATACTGCTGGGGGCACTGCTAATGGGGCCACTGCTAATGGGGGCATACTACTGGGGGCACTGCTAATGGGGGCACTGCTAATATGGGCATACTACTGGGGGCATGCTACTGGGGCACTACTAATGGGGTCATACTACTGGGGCACTACTACTGGGGGCATTGTATAAGGGGCATTACTACTGTGGGCATTGTGTAAAAGGGGCACTACTGTGGGCATTGGGTAAAAGAGACACTACTGTGTGTTGTCACATAAATAAGAGACACTACTTTATGGTGTAATGTGAATCGGGCACTATGGGCCTGATTCAGAGCCAGGCGCTCTTTAAGAGCGCCCGCTCTGAATCAGGGCATTTTTTTTTTGCGGCCTCCTGGCCGCTAGCTAAGTTGTGGGTGACCACTCACAGCTTTTGCGGGCGGCCAGGTGATGGTCGCGATCATCGGGGCTTGCGACGAGACCCCTGTGGTAGGGTCTCGTCCATCGCAAGCCCCAGAGAGCTTCCTGCTCTAACATAGCAGGAAGCTCTCCACTGACATCACTGGTGATGTCAGTGGTGCCTCCCACAAATGGCAGGCATTCCTTCTGGAACGCCTCCGTTTGTGTAGTCACACCCCCGCCCCGCCTACAAAACGGGGCAAGCTGTCGATCGACAGCCGCCCCTTTTGTAGTGAGTCCCGGAGCGAGAAAATTTCTCTCTCGCTCCGGGGCTTGTGAATGCGCGCGGCATGCGTGCGCAGTACCCCATCTCAATCAGGCCCTATGTGCGATTTAATGTGAATAAGATTGTGCACTGTGACTCCTTGGACCTTAGCCCACTTTGTAAACAAGTACTGTGACTCTTCTGGCCGTACCTCACTGGGTGGGTGGAAGGGCCCAAGGACAATTCTATCTTGCACTAAAGTACCTCTCATTTCTACCACTGCTGTGTGGCAATGTGTCATAGATGTGCTTTAAACTGTGGTGTCTGTGCCGCTGCTCTGTCGCTTGGTAACCAGTCAGCTCACTGCAACCTTTGGCCAATAATGGTGTAAACAATATTATAAGCTGTGAGGTGGTCAAAATTGACTGTAAATTACTGTAAATTAATGTTATCGAGGTTAAGAAAACTCTAGGAAGAAAAAAAAAACAATTTATGTGATTTTAGCTTTTTTTGTAAATGTTTGTAAAAAATTCAAATCTAAATCCAGTCACCGCAGTTTGGCAAATCCAAATCCAAATCCGGACGACGAATTAGAACCAAATCCAAATCCGGCAAAAATGGTACGGCACACATCCCTACCTCAAATATGTGTAAACTAGCTGTAACGGGCCATTTAGTGATGATGACTAGGCCCTTTAGTATTCGAAATCAATATTCATAAGACAGCAGCATATCGATTAATTAGGAACTAGTGACATTACTAAGGCTTTAGGTCAGTGTTTCCCAACCTCAGTCCTCAATGCACACTTACAGTCCAGGTTTTAGTGATATCCATGCTTGAGCACAGGTGGTTAAATCAAACTAAGTGCAATACTAATTAAGACACCCAGGGCGGGCTCCAGGGGTCGGAGCACCCTGTTCCGGCTCTCTCTAGTGCGCCCCTACATTGCGCCGCACGGGACCGAAAATGGGGGCATGACCTAATTATCATAGGCCACGCCTCCTACATGATGTCAGGCTGGGGGGGGGGCCTCACTAGCTGGGTTTCCCCCAGCTCTCTCCCATCATTGAATGGATGCCGCGTAAATGCGTGCAGCATCCATTCAGACTCCGTGGTCTGGCACCCTCTCGATATGACCACCCGCGGGCCACTTCGGCCCACGGGTAGAACAGCGGGACAGTACTGTCCCACTGAAATTGGGATGTTGGGGAGGGGAGCACCTTCTATGGATGGAGCCCCTGTTCGACCGCACTGTAGAACAGCCCTAGAGCTGGTCCTGCAGACAACTGTGCTCAAGTATGGCTATCCTCAAAACTTGAGGACCCTGGTTGGGAAGCCCTGCTTTAGGTACTGAATCCTAAGCAGAATATTACTTCAGCTTCCAATATGGTTGCCTCCACCAGGCATACAGTAGGTGAAAAAACACACATTAATGTAAACTTTTTCCTAAAAAATGAATTAGCACACTCTTTTTGGAATTTATCTGTCGTCTGCATACTAAGTGGAAAACATAATGTGATTAATAATGCAAGTCTCCTCAATAATTCATTTCTTAAATTCATTTATTTTAAACCCATTTCTGCAGAGAATTAATGTGTTGTTTCATTCTTCATCTTCTTTTAATTGCAGCTATCAAGCTGGTCACCGCAGGAATGTAAAAAAACAAAACACAATAAATACATTTATTCGGTCACCCAGAGTTTGTTTTGCATTCGGTTACCCAGAAATTCAATCATTGCTTTAATTGCTGTGCGACAAGTGATAAGGGTACATTTTATTCTAGAATGCTGTAGTGACATAGTTTTATACTTCTGCAGAGTAATGTGAATTAATGTAATTTGTGGCAAAATATTGATAAGTTTAGCAAATGCACAGTGGTGATATAACAGCAAAGAAATAAGAGGTTATCAGGGTCGGACTGGCCCACAGGGATATAGGGAAAACCCCCGGTGGGCCCCAGTGCCTGAGGACCCACCCCCTTCTTTAGGGATCAGGTTCCAGACTGTGCACTTGAACTATACTGGATAGGACTATTGTGTATTTTCTACAATGCACTGCTGTTTTTAATCTGGTACATTATCATGCATTCACTAGCAGTATTTACTATATATATATATATGTATATATTTAAAGGGGCCCAGACCCCCTCTGGAGGCTGGCCATGCCCCTAAGTATGGGCCCCTATCACTGCATTCCCCCGGTGGGCCCAGGGCCGGATTGAGGGCCACATGGGCCTGGAGCTGAAAATGACCAAGGGCCTTTTATGAGAAGCAGAGGAGGTGTGACCAGTGTTGTGTGGGTGTGGCCAGTGCCATGTGGGCGTGTACACCCCTATGCTCAGCCCAAATGTCTCCCTAATATGTAAAAGAAAAAAAATGCTTCATTTTGTGAGGTAAATAGAAATACAATTTTACTACTTATGATTTATGGCTGACCATGTGGAGAGCAGATGGCCAGTCAACATCATGTTGTCATGACAATGGGCCTATTTTTATGAGGAGGCCTGGAGCTGTAGCTCCATCTGCCCCATTGTTAATCTGGCCCTGGGTGGGCCCTTCATGCCCCAGTCCAACACTGGAGGTTATGCCTTGCCTACACGCTCAGGCCCCTACACTCTTTAGTAGTTTCAATAGGAGGAGGATTAAATGTTGCAGTTGGGAGACCATAGCTAAGTAATGCAAGAGTAACATTGGCATACAGGTCACATGTTCACCTACCTGAATTGGTGACCAGGTGAGACTTGAAGAGTGGTCATGCCAGTGTTAAGGCGCACATCCACTAGCAGATATTAATGGATGACTGAACGATAACGACATTGTTATGTCGTCCATTAATCATGCATGAATAGGGTAGTAAAATGTTGGAAACGACCAGCGATGCGCGCTTCCGCTGGTCGTTTCCGACATCCATCATTGTCCGAACATGCCAGTCAATCTGCTGATAACGACAGATTGACCATGTTCGGGGATGATGGAGGGTGCCTACACTGAACGACTAGTTGTTCAGTGGAGACACTGCAGGGGATGGGAAACAACGGTACGATTACGATGTCGTAATCGTACTGTTTTCCCTGGGTCATAGGGCCATATTCAATTTGGAGCGAAAAGTCCGTTATCGGTGATAATTTATCGCCGATAACGTCATTTTCGCCATTTTCACTTATCCCCATATTCAATTTCAAAGACTTTTCGCAGGTGCACTGTTTAGGTGGTGAAAACAAGTGCAGAATTGGGGTTTTGGGGTGCAGAAAAATAAAAAATAGCCTGCAGCCTTTGGAATGTCCCCTTAAAGTAATCTGTGTAAAAAATTAAAAAATTTCTTTAAAAAGTTCCTCAGGACACCGGGGGGAGGGGTTCCCAAGTATGCGGCTGTTGTTTTCTAGAATGCGGGCGGTTGCGGCAGGTGGATTTTTGAAAAATGTGCTTGCACCCATTTTCATGTACCCCAAATTTGATGGGACTACCACTTCTTCCAAGACGCATTTATGCACCTGCCGCGGGTATTTAAAAACCTCTATTACCTTCAGCAGGCCAATCGTGGGTACCCATAGTGATCCCCCATGTCATACCATCTTTTGGGGGGTGACAGCATGATTTCCCCAAAAACTGACAGGACTTTTCGATACTTACCTTTCTGCCGGGTCCCGTTTTTGCTGATTCCTAATTGAAAACGGGGATAAGCGGGCACGCGTCCGATACTTTATCCCAGGAAAAAACGTAGATGATGGCGAAAAGTCCGACCTAGGATTTTTCGCTTCAAATTGAATATGTCCCATAATGTTTAAGTATATGGAATGCTACAATATTGTTAGTGTTTCATTGTATATCATTTGCACTTTTTTTTAAAGAAAATGTTTAATGAAGACAACTGCAGCGGCAAAGGCTGTTTAATCCCTCAGAAGGAGGGCCCCCATTGAAGGCCATCTCACAGATGATCTAGGCGAGTAAATTGCTGCATTACTACTGTATAACTCTGGTATGCAGCAAAACTGAAAGTAAAGTAAAATGTAGTCCCTTCCAAATTAGAGTAAGATAGAGCAAGTAACTCTGTACCTGATTCACTACGGAGCGCTATTGGGATTGCAGCTGCGATTACGCATGCAGGTATGCTGCGAAAATATGCTAATGACTGCAATCGCAAATCTAGTATAGAGACACCCAAAGCCAGCATAAAGACGGCCACTATCGCACCTCCGTAACACCTTGCAATCCTGCGTATACATTGGGAACATCGAGTAACATTGGCCCCTCACCCACAATTACAACAGGTCTGACCTTACTCAGAAATTGCTAACCTCGTCGCATGAAGTGAGTACACAAGCTGCGTATGCAATTGCAGTGGATAATTTATGCACGCCACACATCTGTGTTTCTCCGACCAATCCCCCGTCGCCACCCCACATGCAGACCTGACGTCACTCACTCTGCGATGGCTTTGTATCTGCGTAGGGGATCGCAGAGTGATCACAATGCTAACGCACGTACGCGTACTGCGATGCATACGCATGTGCAGTACGCACCATCGACCGATCTGCGCGCGCGGCTGCAATTGCCATCCATGATTAATCAGGCCCTCTGTACCTGAACAAACCATGTTGCAATGTAAGGGGTGCAAATGCAGAAATTTTTTTGGCCTGTGGGGTAAATACCAGCTGCTTTTAAATGTAGCCCACAAATACTGCACAGCTTTATTTTTACACTGCAATTTAGATGTCCGTTTGGACACACCACTCCCAAATCTTAATCTCTCTGCAGATTTTAAATCTGCCCCACTTACAGGGCAACATGGTTTTGCCCAGGTCCACAATTACTTGCTCTTTCTTAAGCTGTGTACACACCTATACAATAACACATTTGATGCGACGCCAGTTCGGAAGTGCCGATCACAGTCCCGATACGCGCGTACACAGTAGGGATGTGCGCCGGACCATTTTTGCCGGATTTGGATTTGGTTCTAATTCGTCGTCCGGCTTTGGATTTGGATTTGCCAAACTGCGGTGACTGGATTTGGATTTGGATTTTTTTTTACAAAAATTGACAAAAAAAGCTAAAATCACATAAATTGGTCCTTTTTTTCTTCTTAGAGTATTATTAACCTCAATAACATTAATTTCCAGTCAATTTAGACCACCTCACAGCTTATAATATTGTTTTCAACATTATTGGCCAAAGGTTGCAGTGAGCTGACTGGTTACTAAGCGACAGGGCAGCGGCACAGACACCACAGTATAAAGCACATCTATGACACATTGCCACACAGCAGTGGAAGAAATAAAAAGTAGTGCACCCACCCAGTGGGTATGGCCAGCAGAGTCACAGTACTTGTTTACATAGTGGGCTACGGTCCAAGGAGTCACAGTGCACAATCTTATTCACATTACTCCGCACATAGGCCCTGATTCACATTACACCATAAAGTAGTGTCTCTTATTTATGTTACCACACACAGTAGTTCCCCTTTTACACAATGCCCACAGCAGTGACCCTTTTAAACAATGCCCACAGTAGTGACCCTTATACACAAAGCCCACAGTAGTGACCCTTTTACACAATGCCCACAGTAGTGACCCTTACACACAAAGCCCACAGTAGTAACGCCCCTTATACAATGCCCACAGTAGTAGTGCCACTTATACAATGCCCCCAGCAGTGGTGTCCCTTACACAATGGCCCCAGTAGTGGTGTCCCCTATGCAGTTCCCTTAGTAGTAGGGCCCCCTAAGCAGTGCCCCCAGTAGTAGTATGCTCCCCCAGTAGTATGCCCTCATTAGCATGCCCCCCAGTAGCAGGCCCCCAGTAGCAGTGCCCCCATTAGCAGTGCCCCCAGTAGTAGTACCCCCATTAGCAGGCCCCCAGTAGTAGTACCCCTATTAGCAGGCCCCCAGTAGTATGCCCCCCAGTAGTATGCCCCCCATAGTATGCCGTCCAGTAGCAGTGCCCCCCAGTGGCAGTGCCCCAGTAGTAGTGACCCCATTAACATGCCCCTAGTAATAGTGCCCCCATTAACATGCCCCCAGTAGAGTTATGCCCCCCATTAGCAGGCCCCCAGTAGTAATACCCCTAATAGCAGGCCCCAGTAGTATGCCCCCCAGTAGCAGTGCCCCCAGTAGTAGTGCCCCCATTAACATGCCCCCAGTAGTGGTATGCCCCCCATTAGCAGGCCTCCAGTTGTAGTATGCTCCCCTTTAGCAGGCCCCCAGTAGTAGTATTCCCGCCTTTAGCAGGCCCCCAGTAGTAGTATGCCCCCACTTAGCACGTCCCCAGTAGAAGTGTGCCCCCCCTTAGCAGGCCCTCAGTAGTAGTATGCCCCCACTTAGCAGGCCCCCAGTAGTAGTATTCTCCCCCTTAGCAGGCCCCCAGTAGTAGTATGCTCCCCTTTAGCAGGCCCCCAGTAGTAGTATGCCCCCACTTAGCAGGCCCCCAGTAGTAGTATGCCCCCCTTTAGCAGGCCCCCAGTAGTATGCCCCCAGTAGCAGTGCCCCAGTAGTAGTATGCCCCCCTTTAGCAGGCACCCAGTAGTAGTATGCCCCCCTTTAGCAGGCCCCCAGTAGTAGTATTCCCCCCCTTAGCAGGCCCCCAGTAGTAGTATGCCCCCACTTAGCAGGCCCCCAGTAGTAGTATGTCCCCACTTAGCAGGCCCCCAGTAGTAGTATGCCCCCCTTTAGCAGGCCCCCAGTAGTAGTATGCCCCCCTTTAGCAGGCCCCCAGTAGTAGTATTCCTTCCCTTAGCAGGCCCCCAGTAGTAGTATTCCCCCCCTTAGCAGGCCCCCAGTAGTAGTATGCCCCCCCTTAGCAGGCCCCGAGTAGTAGTATGCCCCCCTTAGCCGGCCCCCAGTAGTAGTATGCCCCCCCTTAGCAGGCCCCCAGTAGTATGCCCCTCAGTAGCAGTGCCCCCAGTAGTAGTGCCCCCATTAACATGCCCCCAGTAGTGGTATTCCCCCCATTAGCAGGCACCCAGTAGTAGTATGCCCTCCCTTAGCAGGCCCCCAGTAGTAGTACGCCCCCTCTAAGCAGGCCCCCAGTAGTAGTACGCCCCCTCTTAGCAGGCCCCCAGTAGTAGTATGCCCCCACTTAGCACGTCCCCAGTAGAAGTGTGCCCCCCCTTAGCAGGCCCTCAGTAGTAGTATGCCCCCACTTAGCAGGCCCCCAGTAGAAGTATTCCCCCCCTTAGCAGGCCCCCAGTAGTAGTATGCTCCCCTTTAGCAGGCCCCCAGTAGTAGTATGCCCCCACTTAGCAGGCCCCCAGTAGTAGTATGCCCCCCTTTAGCAGGCCCCCAGTAGTATGCCCCCAGTAGCAGTGCCCCAGTAGTAGTATGCCCCCCTTTAGCAGGCACCCAGTAGTAGTATGCCCCCCTTTAGCAGGCCCCCAGTAGTAGTATTCCCCCCCTTAGCAGGCCCCCAGTAGTAGTATGCCCCCACTTAGCAGGCCCCCAGTAGTAGTATGCCCCCACTTAGCAGGCCCCCAGTAGTAGTATGCCCCCCCTTAGCAGGCCCCGAGTAGTAGTATGCCCCCCCTTAGCCGGCCCCCAGTAGTAGTATGCCCCCCCTTAGCAGGCCCCCAGTAGTATGCCCCTCAGTAGCAGTGCCCCCAGTAGTAGTGCCCCCAGTAGGTATTCCCCCCATTAGCAGGCACCCAGTAGTAGTATGCCCTCCCTTAGCAGGCCCCCAGTAGTAGTACGCCCCCTCTAAGCAGGCCCCCAGTAGTAGTACGCCCCCTCTTAGCAGGCCCCCAGTAGTAGTATGCCCCCACTTAGCAGGCCCCCTGTAGTAGTATGACCCCACTTAACAGGCCCCCAGTAGTAGTATGCCCCCCTTTAGCAGGCCCCCAGTAGTAGTATGCCCCCCCTTAGCAGGCCCCGAGTAGTAGTATGCCCCCCCTTAGCAGGCCCCCAGTAGTAGTACGCCCCCCTTAGCAGGCCCCCAGTAGTATGCCCCTCAGTAGCAGTGCCCCCAGTAGTAGTGCCCCCATTAACATGCCCCCAGTAGTGGTATGCCCCCCATTAGCAGGCACCCAGTAGTAGTATGCCCTCCCTTAGCAGGCCCCCAGTAGTAGTATGCCCCCTCTAAGCAGGCCCCCAGTAGTAGTACGCCCCCTCTTAGCAGGCCCCCAGTAGTAGTATGCCCCCACTTAGCAGGCCCCCTGTAGTAGTACGCCCCCCAGTAACGCCCGCTTACACTCACACACACATTAAAAAAAAAAAAAAACTTACCTGAATCCCTGCTCCCGCCGCCGTCCGCTCTGCTCTGCTTGTATAACTGTACAACGCGTGGAGGGAGCCGGAAGACGGAGCTCATGAGTGAGCTCCGACCAGCTCCCTCCATGCAGCAGCCAATGAGAGTCTGTGTGACTCTCATTGGCTGCTATTACAAACACACAGCTGCAGCTGGCGGCTGTGTGTTTGATCTGTGTAGGGCGGATGCTATCACAGCGGTCTGCCCTACACTAGAGGAGCCCTGACGTCGGATTCTCTCGTGAGAATCCGACATCAGGAGGCTGCGGCTCAGCCTTGAACGGGGATCCGAGTCAGGCAGGGAACACCCGAACAGCGTTTGGTTGGACTCGGATCCCCAATGTTCAGAGCGGTTCGGATTCCACAGAATCCGAACTGCTCATCTCTAGTACACACATATACAATCCAATGGGCGACCTTTGATCCCGCGCTGCCGAAATATCGCAAGGAAATTATTGTACCAGCGCAGGGCCGGTGCAAGGTTTTAAGGTGCCCTAGGCAAAGTTTCACTCTGCTGCCTCTGCTTCGCCCAAACTCTCCGCCCAGCCCTTCACGAACATATCTACTCCAGCTCCCTAATAGTACATTATCGCAAGTCAGACTGTGTTTGCGTAAAAAAATGTGTAGACTCAAAAAACGCATATTGCAGCCAAATTGCAAAGCGGATGGATAGAAAGATATGGGATAGATAGATATCAGACGGATGGACGGACAGACATGGGATGGACAAATGACAGACAGTCATGGGACAGAGACAGACACGGGACAGACAGACACGAGATAGACATGAGAGAGACGTGGGACAAACAGACATGATAGAGACATGAGACAGACAGACATGGGATAGATAGACACGAGAATGACATTGGACAGAGAGACATGAGATAGACATCAGACAGAGATGGGACAGACAGACATGGAATTGAAAGGAAAAGTACTGTAGGCTAGTGTGGTTAGACTTACAAACTTGTTCATGTGATAATTATTCTGTGGTTAAACTAACACTGACTGCATTCTGTGACCTGCAGCAGCTTCTATACAACTGAGAGCATTCAGCTTGGCTGACAATAAGCATTTATACGTAGTGCTCAGCCATTTGTTACTTTATAGAATACAATAAAAAAACTTTTACCAGTATGAAGGACCCTATGGCCGAAGTTCAAATCCTTACACCGGAAGACTGGCAGGAGTTAAGATCCAGACAGGGGATTAAGGTAAGCCTACTCCCTCCCCCTAACCCTCCCCTTAGGGATGCCTAACCCTAACCTCCCCCCTAGTGCCTAACCCTAACCCCCTTTAAGTGCCTAAACCTAACCTTCCCGACCCCGCAGCCTAAACCTAAGTCTCCCGGGGGGGTGCCTAACCCTAACCTCCCCTCCTAGTGCCTAACCTTAACCCTCCCCTAAGTGCCTAAACCTAACGCCCCCATCCCCACAGCCTAAACCTAACCCTCCCGGGGGGATGCCTAACCCTAACCTCCCTCTGGGGGTGCCTAACCCTAACCCCCTCTTCCCCTAGCCTAACCCTCCCGGGGGGGTGCCTAACCCTAACCTCCCCCTGGGTGTGCCTAACCCTAACCCCCTCTTCCCCTAGCCTAACCCTAAACCTCCCGGGGGGTTGCCTAACCCTAAGTACCCTCCCGGGAGCCCCTAACCTAACACCCCACCGTTGCCCCGGCTTACCTCCGTCCAGTATGCCGGGCGTCGGGTTCCCGGCGTAGGGATAATGATAGGCGGCGGGATTTCCTATCATTAGACCTCTGCCGGGATTTGACAGTCGGGAAGCCGGCGGTTGGCATCCCTATTATACCTAAGGCACAATCCACGCAGACAACACTGCACAGAAATGTTCCCCTATTTTTCATGTTATTTAGTTCCAGGATGACGAGACAGTAGTTGCGGCACTGTGGTAGCGCTTGTTGCACTCCTGTCAATTTCTGATTTTGAAAAACTGCTCTACATCGCTATCTACAGCGGGCTTAGATGATCTGTGGCTCTCTAGCTGCTGTGCAATACAAGTGTTGTAAGGCAGGCCATGCTGAGACTTGTAGTTCTACTGCATCTGGAGAGCCACATATTGACTGTCTCTCTGATATAAAAATTTGTATTTCTTATTGGGTCTATATAGAGGTTATATATCTGGCTCTCAGAGTGCGCTGGGACTTGTAGTCCCACTACAGCTGTAAAGCCCCAGGTTGCCTGTCACTGGCGTAGATACAGTATTTGCCTTTGGCTGGCAAGGCTTGCTATAGTCTCACAGCAGGTGGTGAGTCGCAGACTGCCTACCTTTAATCAATATTTGATATTTGGCGCCAGCTCCTATAGCCTCCTACCATAATATTTACGGACCTGTTGGGCCTGATTCTGAGCCACACGTAAGGCAAGCGCAACACCCGACTCCCGCTAATAACAGAATGCGAATGAAATGAAAAGGAAATGCTAATGCAACTAAGTACGGTCACGCATCTATGTGAACGCACCGCCCCGCTTCCATCATGATCATCGCCACTTACGCCTACCGGCTGTGTGTATGTCTGAGTTTGGCTTCCAGAATGCATATACATGCACCCCGGTAAATAATGAGTTACAACACGCCCAAGAAACGGATCTCTTGCGTGATTCCACTTTGTTGCAGCCAAATAAGCACCCAGAAACGCTCATGTAGAGGGAAACGGCTGAGGCAAGCATCACTCTGAGGGCCTGCTCGCAAGCAGCTTAGCTATTCTGCCTGCACTGATATATAATGCAGCAGGGGGCATCACACCTCCTGCTGCTTTACATATCCCAGCTGCGTTGTCCAACACAGCATCGGATACTTTGCGGACAATCGGCTGGCTAAGGTGACCCATGGGATCACGCAACCGGCCGTCGCAGCTGCGAGGAAGAGGCCTTGAAATCTCCATTAGCTGACGGAGATCCATGCTTCTATCTTCCCCCCCAATGGCGGCGACACGCCTCCGTTTGGGGGCAGGGAGAGGGCTGTCACCGCCCCCTCCCTGCCCCCATACATCGGCAGACTGTCAATCACTGACAGTCTGCTGCCAGTTTATGTGCGGGCTCACAGACCCGTTGTGCACATGCGCAGAACGGGTCGGGCACCTGCACAGATTCCCGATCTAACATGCCCGGCTGATGACCATCGCGACCATCACCCTGATCGCAAGCTAAGCTGTGGGTGGTAACAGCTTAGCTTGCGACCTGGAGGTAGCATTTCAAAACAAGAAGTGCCCGCCCTCATTCAGAGTGAGCGATCGCTTCTTGCGTTCGACTCTGAATGAGGGACATAGTGTAAATGAGGGACAGCTAATCACTGTAGAAAGTAGTCACAGTAAGAGACACAGCCACAGCTGGGTTACCACCTTGTGATGTAATGTGACTTTCCTCCCCCAACCTATATACATCTCTGACACTGTACCAGGATACTCTTCCCTCTACACTAGTACGATCAGCATAAGATAATGGTGCATACACACGGTCAGATTTGTCAGATGAACGACTGAACGATTTTACAAAAGATTTGAATGATTTAAACCATGGGCCTGATTCAGACCCGGACGCTATATGCGGACGGTCGTTCAAAATAAGGGGCCGGCTATTTAAATTGTGCGCTCGCTCATTGCGGTTTGTTGACGCCTCTATGTCTGAGCGAGCAAACAAAAAATGCGCTCGCTATTTTGTAAAGACGCCCCTTTGCCGTTCGCATCACACGTCATCTCCGGTATTTATTTGATTAATCGGGTACATCGAAAGGCATCTGAACTGCTCGCAGTGCTTGTGGTAGGTTTTTCCTACCGCAATCACTGCGAGCAGTTCAGGCTAAAAGACAACCAAGTGACGTGGTCGATGACGCTCCTTTACTAATTATGCACTCCCATTAAACGCCCTTTTTGGCGTTAGGCACGCCTGCGTTCGGATCTCCACTCCCCTGTTTTCAAGCACCTTCCCCTCTTACCACCCACGAACGGAACATTCTGTCAATCAAATTAGCAGCCCCTCGCTGTTTTGCGAGCACACGATTTCCGACCACAATGACTGGTTTGCCCATGCGCATTATGACCCATACGCATGCGCAGTTGTGCAAACATCGCTCAGAGCGAACGAGCGGCCGCTTACGAGCGGCTCTGAATCAGGCCCTATGAACGATTTCTGACTGCATTAAAATGAATGGAATCGTCCAAGTCTGACTGCAAACACATCAAATGTCAGATATCGTTATCTGACCATCGGGAACGCGCATCGTTCATCATTCAAACATGTCAGATATGTCAGATTTTCCTTCAGATATGAAAGATTGAACGATTTTTTAAATCGTTATCGTTCAGATCTGAAGAAAAATCTGACCATGTGTATGCACCATAAGATTCATCTAACAATTTCCCGCGAACTCCCCGGAGCTCCCTGGCAGTCCCGGCTGTATGATTTTGTGCTTATTTCACACACGATTTACATACGATCTGTCATACAATCACTCGTCCTTATACGATGGATCGTGATACGATTGATCGAGTGCCTCACCAAAAACATGCAATCATAATAGACTAAATGACGCCGCTCGGATGGTCGGAAGCACGATGCACCACATGCTGATATACAAGGCACGATCAACATACGATTAAGATGGTCAATGTGGGCTGCGCATCTGATCATACGATACGTTTTAAGAGCTGCGGGAGAGCGCGCGGCGCATTTTATCCTACTTAAAAAACATGATTTCCACACGATTCATCGTACGATGTGTCGAAAATCGGGAAATCGCTCCTCAATCGTGCCAGTGTATGGGCAGCATTAGGACAGCATATGATCAGCCTCTCACCAGCAACTCTCCTCTTAGTGCCACCTCTCACTCCCATCTCCAAGACTTCTCTTGTTCTGCTCTCCCAAAAACCACCACCTCACTACAGCCTATCCTACTCCTACATGGTACTAATGTCTCTGGGCACTGCCAGCTCCCACACCGTGCCCCTCTCTCCTATTGCTAGATTGTAAGCTCTTCTGCGCAGTAATTCTCTACTCTCTTGTCTCAAATCGGCACCTTCTCTGCTAGCCACGTAAACAGGATTTTGCTATAGCGGTATACAGTAACAGTGACTTACTCCAGATTACAGTGGTATACAGTAACAGTGACTTACTCCAGGCTACAATGGTATACAGTCACAGTGACTTACTCCAGATTACAGTGATATACAGTCACAGTGACTTACTCCAGGCTACAGTGGTATACAGTCACAGTGACTTACTCCAGGCTATAGTGGTATACAGTCACAGTGACTTATTCCAGGCTACAGTGGTATACAGTCACAGTGACATACTCCAGGCTATAGTGGTATACAGTCACAGTGACTTATTCCAGGCTACAGTGGTATACAGTCCCAGTGACTTATACCAGGCTACAGTGGTATACAGTCCCAGTGACTTATTCCAGGCTACAGAGGTATACAGTCACAGTGACTTACTCCAGGCTACAATGGTATACAGTCACAGTGACTTACTCCAGGCTACAGTGATATACAGTCACAGTGACTTATTCCAGGCTACAGTGATATACAGTCACAGTGACTTATTCCAGGCTATAGTGATATACAGTCCCAGTGACTTATTCCAGGCTACAGTAGTATACAGTCACAGTGACTTACTCCAGGCTACAATGGTATACAGTCACAGTGACTTACTCCAGGCTACAGTGGTATACAGTAGCAGTGACTTACTCCAGGCTACAGTGGTATACAGTCACAGTGACTTACTCCAGACTACAGTGGTATACAGTAGCAGTGACATACTCCAGGCTTCAGTGGTATACAGTCACAGTGACTTATTCCAGGCTACAGTGGTATACAGTCACAGTGACTTATTCCAGGCTACAGTGATATACAGTCACAGTGACTAATTCCAGGCTACAGTGTTATACAGTCACAGTGACTTATTCCAGGCTTTAGTGATATACAGTCCCAGTGACTTATTCCAGGCTACAGTGGTATACAGTCACAATGACTTACTCCAGGCTACAGTGGTATACAGTCACAGTGACTTATTCCAGACTACAGTGGTATACAGTAGTAGTGACTTACTCCAGGCTACAGTGGTATACAGTCACAGTGACTTATTCCAGGCTACAGTGGTATACAGTCCCAGTGACTTATTCCAGGCTACAGTGGTATACAGTCACAGTGACTTACTCCAGGCTACAGTGGTATACAGTCACAGTGACTTATTCCAGGCAACGGTGATATACAGTCACAGTGACTTACTCCAGGCTACAGAGGTATACAGTCACAGTGACTTATTCCAGGCTACAGTGATATACAGTCACAGTGACTTATTCCAGGCTACAGTAACATACAGTCACAGTGACTTATTCCAGGCTACAGTGGTATACAGTCACAGTGACTTATTCCAGGCTACAGTGGTATACAGTCACAGTGACTTATTCCAGACTACAGTGGTATACAGTCACAGTGACTTACTCCAGGTTACAGTGATATACAGTCACAGTGACTTATTCCAGGCTACAGTGATATACAGTCACAGTGACTTATTCCAGGCTACAGTGATATACAGTCACAGTGACTTACTCCAGGTTACAGTGATATACAGTCACAGTGACTTACTCCAGGCTACAGTGATATACAGTCACAGTGACTTATTCCAGGCTACAGTGATATACAGTCACAGTGACTTATTCCAGGCTATAGTGATATACAGTCACAGTGACTTATTCCAGGCTACAGAGGTATACAGTCACAGTGACTTATTCCAGGCTACAGTGATATACAGTCACATTGACTCATTCCAGGCTACAGTGATATACAGTAGTAGTGACTTACTCCAGGCTACAGTGGTATACAGTCACAGTAACTTATTCCAGGCTACAGTGATATACAGTCACAGTGACTTATTCCAGGCTACAGTGATATACAGTCACAGTGACTTATTCCAGGCTACAGAGGTATACAGTCACAGTGACTTATTCCAGACTACAGTGATATACAGTAGTAGTGACTTACTCCAGGCTACAGTGATATACAGTCACAGTGACTTATTCCAGGCTACAGTGATATACAGTCACAGTGACTTACTCCAGGTTACAGTGATATACAGTCACAGTGACTTACTCCAGGCTACAGTGATATACAGTCACAGTGACTTATTCCAGGCTACAGTGATATACAGTCACAGTGACTTATTCCAGGCTATAGTGATATACAGTTACAGTGACTTATTCCAGGCTACAGAGGTATACAGTAGCAGTGTCTTATTCCAGGCTATAGTGGTATACAGTAGTAGTGACTTACTCCAGGCTACAGTGGTATACAGTCACAGTAGCTTATTCCAGGTTACAGTGTTATACAGTCACAGTGACTTATTCCAGGCTACAGTGATATACAGTAGTAGTGACTTACTCCAGGCTACAGTGGTATACAGTCACAGTAGCTTATTCCAGGCTATAGTGATATACAGTCCCAGTGACTTATTCCAGGCTACAGTAGTATACAGTCACAGTGACTTACTCCAGGCTACAATGGTATACAGTCACAGTGACTTACTCCAGGCTACAGTGGTATACAGTAGCAGTGACTTACTCCAGGCTACAGTGGTATACAGTCACAGTGACTTACTCCAGACTACAGTGGTATACAGTAGCAGTGACATACTCCAGGCTTCAGTGGTATACAGTCACAGTGACTTATTCCAGGCTACAGTGGTATACAGTCACAGTGACTTATTCCAGGCTACAGTGATATACAGTCACAGTGACTAATTCCAGGCTACAGTGTTATACAGTCACAGTGACTTATTCCAGGCTTTAGTGGTATACAGTCCCAGTGACATATTCCAGGCTACAGTGGTATACAGTCACAATGACTTACTCCAGGCTACAGTGGTATACAGTCACAGTGACTTATTCCAGACTACAGTGGTATACAGTAGTAGTGACTTACTCCAGGCTACAGTGGTATACAGTCACAGTGACTTATTCCAGGCTACAGTGGTATACAGTCCCAGTGACTTATTCCAGGCTACAGTGGTATACAGTCACAGTGACTTACTCCAGGCTACAGTGGTATACAGTCACAGTGACTTATTCCAGGCAACGGTGATATACAGTCACAGTGACTTACTCCAGGCTACAGAGGTATACAGTCACAGTGACTTATTCCAGGCTACAGTGATATACAGTCACAGTGACTTATTCCAGGCTACAGTAACATACAGTCACAGTGACTTATTCCAGGCTACAGTGGTATACAGTCACAGTGACTTATTCCAGGCTACAGTGGTATACAGTCACAGTGACTTATTCCAGACTACAGTGGTATACAGTCACAGTGACTTACTCCAGGTTACAGTGATATACAGTCACAGTGATATACAGTCACAGTGACTTATTCCAGGCTACAGTGATATACAGTCACAGTGACTTATTCCAGGTTACAGTGATATACAGTCACAGTGACTTACTCCAGGCTACAGTGATATACAGTCACAGTGACTTATTCCAGGCTACAGTGATATACAGTCACAGTGACTTATTCCAGGCTATAGTGATATACAGTCACAGTGACTTATTCCAGGCTACAGAGGTATACAGTCACAGTGACTTATTCCAGGCTACAGTGATAAACAGTCACATTGACTCATTCCAGGCTACAGTGATATACAGTAGTAGTGACTTACTCCAGGCTACAGTGGTATACAGTCACAGTAACTTATTCCAGGCTACAGTGATATACAGTCACAGTGACTTATTCCAGGCTACAGTGATATACAGTCACAGTGACTTATTCCAGGCTACAGAGGTATACAGTCACAGTGACTTATTCCAGACTACAGTGATATACAGTAGTAGTGACTTACTCCAGGCTACAGTGATATACAGTCACAGTGACTTATTCCAGGCTACAGTGATATACAGTCACAGTGACTTACTCCAGGTTACAGTGATATACAGTCACAGTGACTTACTCCAGGCTACAGTGATATACAGTCACAGTGACTTATTCCAGGCTACAGTGATATACAGTCACAGTGACTTATTCCAGGCTATAGTGATATACAGTTACAGTGACTTATTCCAGGCTACAGAGGTATACAGTAGCAGTGTCTTATTCCAGGCTATAGTGGTATACAGTAGTAGTGACTTACTCCAGGCTACAGTGGTATACAGTCACAGTAGCTTATTCCAGGTTACAGTGTTATACAGTCACAGTGACTTATTCCAGGCTACAGTGATATACAGTAGTAGTGACTTACTCCAGGCTACAGTGGTATACAGTCACAGTAGCTTATTCCAGGCTATAGTGATATACAGTCCCAGTGACTTATTCCAGGCTACAGTAGTATACAGTCACAGTGACTTACTCCAGGCTACAATGGTATACAGTCACAGTGACTTACTCCAGGCTACAGTGGTATACAGTAGCAGTGACTTACTCCAGGCTACAGTGGTATACAGTCACAGTGACTTACTCCAGACTACAGTGGTATACAGTAGCAGTGACATACTCCAGGCTTCAGTGGTATACAGTCACAGTGACTTATTCCAGGCTACAGTGGTATACAGTCACAGTGACTTATTCCAGGCTACAGTGATATACAGTCACAGTGACTAATTCCAGGCTACAGTGTTATACAGTCACAGTGACTTATTCCAGGCTTTAGTGATATACAGTCCCAGTGACTTATTCCAGGCTACAGTGGTATACAGTCACAATGACTTACTCCAGGCTACAGTGGTATACAGTCAAAGTGACTTACTCCGGAGTACAGTGGTATACAGTAGCAGTGACATACTCCAGGCTTCAGTGGTATACAGTCACAGTGACTTATTCCAGGCTACAGTGGTATACAGTCACAGTGACTTATTCAAGGCTACAGTGATATACAGTCACAGTGACTAATTCCAGGCTACAGTGTTATACAGTCACAGTGACTTATTCCAGGCTTTAGTGATATACAGTCCCAGTGACTTATTCCAAGCTACAGTGATATACAGTCACAGTGACTTATTCCAGGCTATAGTGATATACAGTCACAGTGACTTATTCCAGGCTACAGAGGTATACAGTCACAGTGACTTATTCCAGACTACAGTGGTATACAGTAGCAGTGACTTACTCCAGGCTACAGTGGTATACAGTCCCAGTGACTTATTCCAGGCTACAGTGGTATACAGTCCCAGTGACTTATTCCAGGCTACAGTGGTATACAGTCACAGTAACTTACTCCAGGCTACAGTGGTATACAGTCACAGTGACTTATTCCAGGCTACGGTGATATACAGTCACAGTGACTTACTCCAGGCTACGGTGGTATACAGTCACAGTGACTTATTCCAGGCTACGGTGATATACAGTCACAGTGACTTATTCCAGGCTACAGTAACATACAGTCACAGTGACTTATTCCAGGCTACAGTGGTATACAGTCACAGTGACTTATTCCAGGCTACAGTGGTATACAGTCACAGTGACTTATTCCAGGCTACAGTGGTATACAGTCACAGTGACTTACTCCAGGTTACAGTGATATACAGTCACAGTGACTTATTCCAGGCTACAGTGATATACAGTCACAGTGACTTACTCCAGGCTACAGTGATATACATTCACAGTGACTTACTCCAGGTTACAGTGATATACAGTCACAGTGACTTACTCCAGGCTACAGTGATATACAGTCACAGTGACTTATTCCAGGCTACAGTGATATACAGTCACAGTGACTTATTCCAGGCTATAGTGATATACAGTCACAGTGACTTATTGCAGGCTACAGAGGTATACAGTCACAGTGACTTATTCCAGGCTACAGTGATATACAGTCACATTGACTTACTCCAGGCTACAGTTATATACAGTCACAGTGACTTATTCCAGGCTACAGTGATATACAGTCACTTTGACTTATTCCAGGCTATAGTGATATACAGTTACAGTGACTTATTCCAGGCTACAGAGGTATACAGTAGCAGTGTCTTATTCCAGGCTATAGTGGTATACAGTAGTAGTGACTTACTCCAGGCTACAGTGGTATACAGTCACAGTAGCTTATTCCAGGTTACAGTGTTATACAGTCACAGTGACTTATTCCAGGCTACAGTGATATACAGTAGTAGTGACTTACTCCATGCTACAGTGATATACAGTCACAGTGACTTATTCCAGGCTACAGTGATATACAGTCACAGTGACTTATTCCAGGCTACAGTGATATACAGTCACAGTGACTTACTCCAGGCTACAGTGATATACAGTCACAGTGACTTATTCCAGGCAACAGTGATATACAGTCACAGTGACTTATTCCAGGCTATAGTGATATACAGTCACAGTGACTTATTCCAGGCTACAGAGGTATACAGTAGCAGTGTCTTATTCCAGGCTATAGTGGTATACAGTAGTAGTGACTTACTCCAGGCTACAGTGGTATACAGTCACAGTAGCTTATTCCAGGTTACAGTGTTATACAGTCACAGTGACTTATTCCAGGCAACAGTGGTATAAAGTCACACTGACTTATTCCAGGCTACAGTGGTATACAGTCACAGTGACTTATTCTAGACTATAGTGATATACAGTCACAGTGACTTATTCCAGGCTACAGAGGTATACAGTCACAGTGACTTATTCCAGGCTACAGTGATATACAGTCACATTGACTCATTCCAGGCTACAGTGATATACAGTAGTAGTGACTTACTCCAGGCTACAGTGGTATACAGTCACAGTAACTTATTCCAGGCTACAGTGATATACAGTCACAGTGACTTACTCCAGGTTACAGTGATATACAGTCACAGTGACTTACTCCAGGCTGCAGTGATATACAGTCACAGTGACTTATTCCAGGCTACAGTGATATACAGTCACAGTGACTTATTCCAGGCTACAGAGGTATACAGTCACAGTGACTTATTCCAGACTACAGTGATATACAGTAGTAGTGACTTACTCCAGGCTACAGTGATATACAGTCACAGTGACTTATTCCAGGTTACAGTGATATACAGTCACAGTGACTTACTCCAGGCTACAGTGATATACAGTCACAGTGACTTATTCCAGGCTACAGTGATATACATTCACAGTGACTTATTCCAGGCTATAGTGATATACAGTCACAGTGACTTATTCCAGGCTACAGAGGTATACAGTAGCAGTGTCTTATTCCAGGCTATAGTGGTATACAGTAGTAGTGACTTACTCCAGGCTACAGTGGTATACAGTCATAGTAGCTTATTCCAGGTTACAGTGTTATACAGTCACAGTGACTTATTCCAGGCTACAGTGATATACAGTACTAGTGACTTACTCCAGGCTACAGTGATATACAGTCACAGTGACTTATTCCAGGCTACAGTGATATACAGTCACAGTGACTTACTCCAGGTTACAGTGATATACAGTCACAGTGACTTATTCCAGGCTACAGAGGTATACAGTCACAGTGACTTATTCCAGGCTACAGTGATATACAGTCACATTGACTCATTCCAGGCTACAGTGATATACAGTAGTAGTGACTTACTCCAGGCAACAGTGGTATACAGTCACAGTAACTTATTCCAGGCTACAGTGATATACAGTCACAGTGACTTATTCCAGGCTATAGTGATATACAGTCACAGTGACTTATTCCAGGCTACAGAGGTATACAGTAGCAGTGTCTTATTCCAGGCTACAGTGGTATACAGTCACAGTAGCTTATTCCAGGTTACAGTGTTATACAGTCACAGTGACTTATTCCAGGCTACAGTGATATACGGTAGTAGTGACTTACTCCAGGCTACAGTGGTATACAGTCACAGTAGCTTATTCCAGGCTATAGTGATATACAGTCCCAGTGACTTATTCCAGGCTACAGTAGTATACAGTCACAGTGACTTACTCCAGGCTACAATGGTATACAGTCACAGTGACTTACTCCAGGCTACAGTGGTATACAGTAGCAGTGACTTACTCCAGGCTACAGTGGTATACAGTCACAGTGACTTACTCCAGACTACAGTGGTATACAGTAGCAGTGACATACTCCAGGCTTCAGTGGTATACAGTCACAGTGACTTATTCCAGGCTACAGTGGTATACAGTCACAGTGACTTATTCCAGGCTACAGTGATATACAGTCACAGTGACTAATTCCAGGCTACAGTGTTATACAGTCACAGTGACTTATTCCAGGCTTTAGTGATATACAGTCCCAGTGACTTATTCCAGGCTACAGTGGTATACAGTCACAATGACTTACTCCAGGCTACAGTGGTATACAGTCACAGTGACTTACTCCGGAGTACAGTGGTATACAGTAGCAGTGACATACTCCAGGCTTCAGTGGTATACAGTCACAGTGACTTATTCCAGGCTACAGTGGTATACAGTCACAGTGACTTATTCAAGGCTACAGTGATATACAGTCACAGTGACTAATTCCAGGCTACAGTGTTATACAGTCACAGTGACTTATTCCAGGCTCTAGTGATATACAGTCCCAGTGACTTATTCCAAGCTACAGTGATATACAGTCACAGTGACTTATTCCAGGCTATAGTGATATACAGTCACAGTGACTTATTCCAGGCTACAGAGGTATACAGTCACAGTGACTTATTCCAGACTACAGTGGTATACAGTAGCAGTGACTTACTCCAGGCTACAGTGGTATACAGTCCCAGTGACTTATTCCAGGCTACAGTGGTATACAGTCCCAGTGACTTATTCCAGGCTACAGTGGTATACAGTCACAGTGACTTACTCCAGGCTACAGTGGTATACAGTCACAGTGACTTATTCCAGGCTACGGTGATATACAGTCACAGTGACTTACTCCAGGCTACGGTGGTATACAGTCACAGTGACTTATTCCAGGCTACGGTGATATACAGTCACAGTGACTTATTCCAGGCTACAGTAACATACAGTCACAGTGACTTATTCCAGGCTACAGTGGTATACAGTCACAGTGACTTATTCCAGGCTACAGTGGTATACAGTCACAGTGACTTATTCCAGGCTACAGTGGTATACAGTCACAGTGACTTACTCCAGGTTACAGTGATATACAGTCACAGTGACTTATTCCAGGCTACAGTGATATACAGTCACAGTGACTTACTCCAGGCTACAGTGATATACATTCACAGTGACTTACTCCAGGTTACAGTGATATACAGTCACAGTGACTTACTCCAGGCTACAGTGATATACAGTCACAGTGACTTATTCCAGGCTACAGTGATATACAGTCACAGTGACTTATTCCAGGCTATAGTGATATACAGTCACAGTGACTTATTGCAGGCTACAGAGGTATACAGTCACAGTGACTTATTCCAGGCTACAGTGATATACAGTCACATTGACTTACTCCAGGCTACAGTTATATACAGTCACAGTGACTTATTCCAGGCTACAGTGATATACAGTCACTTTGACTTATTCCAGGCTATAGTGATATACAGTTACAGTGACTTATTCCAGGCTACAGAGGTATACAGTAGCAGTGTCTTATTCCAGGCTATAGTGGTATACAGTAGTAGTGACTTACTCCAGGCTACAGTGGTATACAGTCACAGTAGCTTATTCCAGGTTACAGTGTTATACAGTCACAGTGACTTATTCCAGGCTACAGTGATATACAGTAGTAGTGACTTACTCCAGGCTACAGTGATATACAGTCACAGTGACTTATTCCAGGCTACAGTGATATACAGTCACAGTGACTTATTCCAGGCTACAGTGATATACAGTCACAGTGACTTACTCCAGGCTACAGTGATATACAGTCACAGTGACTTATTCCAGGCAACAGTGATATACAGTCACAGTGACTTATTCCAGGCTATAGTGATATACAGTCACAGTGACTTATTCCAGGCTACAGAGGTATACAGTAGCAGTGTCTTATTCCAGGCTATAGTGGTATACAGTAGTAGTGACTTACTCCAGGCTACAGTGGTATACAGTCACAGTAGCTTATTCCAGGTTACAGTGTTATACAGTCACAGTGACTTATTCCAGGCAACAGTGGTATAAAGTCACACTGACTTATTCCAGGCTACAGTGGTATACAGTCACAGTGACTTATTCTAGACTATAGTGATATACAGTCACAGTGACTTATTCCAGGCTACAGAGGTATACAGTCACAGTGACTTATTCCAGGCTACAGTGATATACAGTCACATTGACTCATTCCAGGCTACAGTGATATACAGTAGTAGTGACTTACTCCAGGCTACAGTGGTATACAGTCACAGTAACTTATTCCAGGCTACAGTGATATACAGTCACAGTGACTTACTCCAGGTTACAGTGATATACAGTCACAGTGACTTACTCCAGGCTGCAGTGATATACAGTCACAGTGACTTATTCCAGGCTACAGTGATATACAGTCACAGTGACTTATTCCAGGCTACAGAGGTATACAGTCACAGTGACTTATTCCAGACTACAGTGATATACAGTAGTAGTGACTTACTCCAGGCTACAGTGATATACAGTCACAGTGACTTATTCCAGGTTACAGTGATATACAGTCACAGTGACTTACTCCAGGCTACAGTGATATACAGTCACAGTGACTTATTCCAGGCTACAGTGATATACATTCACAGTGACTTATTCCAGGCTATAGTGATATACAGTCACAGTGACTTATTCCAGGCTACAGAGGTATACAGTAGCAGTGTCTTATTCCAGGCTATAGTGGTATACAGTAGTAGTGACTTACTCCAGGCTACAGTGGTATACAGTCATAGTAGCTTATTCCAGGTTACAGTGTTATACAGTCACAGTGACTTATTCCAGGCTACAGTGATATACAGTACTAGTGACTTACTCCAGGCTACAGTGATATACAGTCACAGTGACTTATTCCAGGCTACAGTGATATACAGTCACAGTGACTTACTCCAGGTTACAGTGATATACAGTCACAGTGACTTATTCCAGGCTACAGAGGTATACAGTCACAGTGACTTATTCCAGGCTACAGTGATATACAGTCACATTGACTCATTCCAGGCTACAGTGATATACAGTAGTAGTGACTTACTCCAGGCAACAGTGGTATACAGTCACAGTAACTTATTCCAGGCTACAGTGATATACAGTCACAGTGACTTATTCCAGGCTATAGTGATATACAGTCACAGTGACTTATTCCAGGCTACAGAGGTATACAGTAGCAGTGTCTTATTCCAGGCTATAGTGGTATACAGTAGTAGTGACTTACTCCAGGCTACTGTGGTATACAGTCACAGTAGCTTATTCCAGGTTACAGTGATATACAGTCACAGTGACTTATTCCAGGCTATAGTGATATACAGTCACAGTGACTTATTCCAGGCTACAGAGGTATACAGTAGCAGTGTCTTATTCCAGGCTATAGTGGTATACAGTAGTAGTGACTTACTCCAGGCTACAGTGGTATACAGTCACAGTAGCTTATTCCAGGTTACAGTGTTATACAGTCACAGTGACTTATTCCAGGCTACAGTGGTATAAAGTCACACTGACTTATTCCAGGCTACAGTGGTATACAGTCACAGTGACTTATTCTAGACTATAGTGATATACAGTCACAGTGACTTATTCCAGGCTCCAGAGGTATACAGTCACAGTGACTTATTCCAGGCTACAGTGATATACAGTCACATTGACTCATTCCAGGCTACAGTGATATACAGTAGTAGTGACTTACTCCAGGCTACAGTGGTATACAGTCACAGTAACTTATTCCAGGCTACAGTGATATACAGTCACAGTGACTTACTCCAGGTTACAGTGATATACAGTCACAGTGACTTACTCCAGGCTACAGTGATATACAGTCACAGTGACTTATTCTAGGCTACAGTGATATACAGTCACAGTGACTTATTCCAGGCTACAGAGGTATACAGTCACAGTGACTTATTCCAGACTACAGTGATATACAGTAGTAGTGACTTACTCCAGGCTACAGTGATATACAGTCACAGTGACTTATTCCAGGTTACAGTGATATACAGTCACAGTGACTTACTCCAGGCTACAGTGATATACAGTCACAGTGACTTATTCCAGGCTACAGTGATATACAGTCACAGTGACTTATTCCAGGCTATAGTGATATACAGTCACAGTGACTTATTCCAGGCTACAGAGGTATACAGTAGCAGTGTCTTATTCCAGGCTATAGTGGTATACAGTAGTAGTGACTTACTCCAGGCTACAGTGGTATACAGTCATAGTAGCTTATTCCAGGTTACAGTGTTATACAGTCACAGGGACTTATTCCAGGCTACAGTGATATACAGTACTAGTGACTTACTCCAGGCTACAGTGATATACAGTCACAGTGACTTATTCCAGGCTACAGTGATATACAGTCACAGTGACTTACTCCAGGTTACAGTGATATACAGTCACAGTGACTTATTCCAGGCTACAGAGGTATACAGTCACAGTGACTTATTCCAGGCTACAGTGATATACAGTCACATTGACTCATTCCAGGCTACAGTGATATACAGTAGTAGTGACTTACTCCAGGCTACAGTGGTATACAGTCACAGTAACTTATTCCAGGCTACAGTGATATACAGTCACAGTGACTTATTCCAGGCTATAGTGATATACAGTCACAGTGACTTATTCCAGGCTACAGAGGTATACAGTAGCAGTGTCTTATTCCAGGCTATAGTGGTATACAGTAGTAGTGACTTACTCCAGGCTACTGTGGTATACAGTCACAGTAGCTTATTCCAGGTTACAGTGTTATACAGTCACAGTGACTTATTCCAGGCTACAGTGGTATAAAGTCACAGTGACTTATTCCAGGCTACAGTGGTATACAGTCACAGTGACTTATTCTAGACTACAGTGGTATACAGTCACAGTGACTTACTCCAGGTTACGGTGATCTACAGTCGCAGTGACTTTTTCCAGGTTACAGTGATATACAGTCACAGTGACTTATTCCAGGCTACAGTGATATACAGTCAGAGTGACTTACTCCAGGTTACAGTGATATACAGTCACAGTGACTTACTCCAGGCTACAGTGATATACAGTCACAGTGACTTACTCCAGGCTACAGTGATATACAGTCACAGTAACTTTTTCCAGGCTACAGTGGTATACGGTAACAGTGACTTACTCTAAGCTACAGTGGCAAGGCCGGATTAGGGGGGGGAGCCTGGGGCGGTCGTCCCAGGGCTCCAACACAGAGGGGCCCCCACCTCTAGAGCACGTAGAGGGGGGTGTTCTGAGTAGCTTGAAACCCCCCGACGGACTAATTCCCCCTGCAACTGTGGCCGGATGGGCCAGAGTCAGTACGCCAAGCCCCGCCCCCAAATGACCCGCGAATTACGGCATGAGGGGGCGGAGCCTAAGGATGTGAGCAGCAGCTGCATAAAAAGCAAGTGTGTATATGTACTGTTTAATTGTGTATATATGTGTTAATGTGTATATATACTCAATCATACTCTGAACTTTATTCATTCAACTTATTTAAAGAACCATACAAAAACAATAATAATAAGAGGCGCTGCTCAAATCTAAATCATTTATTAGAAATCCTTTCTGTTATTTAAATCCAAAAGGCCATAAAATAGACATGCACATACATACATTTATCACATAATGAATATTAGTCTTTTAAAAACCAATACATTCAATATATACCACCTAGCCACATTAACCGCAATCCTTTATTATTAATAATTAGTATCTGTTGCCAATAATGGCCATTCCAATTAGTAGTAATTAGTAGTCTCAGTCCAATCCAATAAGGTTAGTAGGATCCAATGTTAGTAACTAAGCATGCTTATTACTTATCATTATTGATAGTTACCACATAAGGCTTATCCCGCGTTGTTTCTGCGATCTTCCTTACTATATCCAAGCGATACTAATTATTCGCTGTCCGGGTTCATGGAGTATATCCAACCAATAGTTATTCAACCTCCTCTACATCTGCTGCCAGAATCTCCACAGTGCAGTCTGGAGAGGGAAATGATTTTAAGTAGTCCACACACCTCCTTTAGAGAGTATTCTCTCACCTTTCTCTGTAGCCCGCAAATTGGCTACAATAGCCGGTTGCATTGTTTCCACTGAACAATCTTAGTGGAATAATCTCCACCTTTATGGTAGCAGATCACTCACTCCTCCACAGCGTGGATTGCAGGCTGGCTGTGTACGGTCTCAACACTCTGTCCTATTCGTAACGCGTTTCTCCACCTCCTAATCGGCGGCTTCCTCAGACGAAAAAAACGTAATTCTGTGGCTAAGTGGTATATATTGAATGTATTGGTTTTAAAAAGACTAATATTCATTATGTGATAAATGTATGTATGTGCATGTCTATTATATGGCCTTTTGGATTTAAATAATAGAAAGGATTATTAACTTAATAAAAATATTTTTTAACAACGTTGAAAATTTCTAATAAATTATTTAGATTTGAGCAGCGCCTCTTATTATTATTGTTTTTGTACGGTTCTTTATTTGGATGTAATATTAACAAACATCCATTAATAGAGGCAGCAGCTCAAATATTGTTGACTTTTTTAGGTGGACTGAGCGCCAAGTAAAATAATAAAACTTATTTAAATGTATGTGATATCTTAAATTGTTGCAATAGTCATTACCTATTTTTGTAATGTTGTTAGTGAAGCATAGTTTATGATGGCATACTGGGCTGTTGATTACATAGTCAAACACAAGTCAATTTTACACCTTAAGTCAGCTGGACATCACTCATATGTAGCCTGTGCTAATCAGCCACAGTGTGTCTGAAGCTGGGCATACACGGCAAGATAAAATGTCTGTCAGACTGACAGACATTTTCTCTGGCAGCCTGCCAGCTGCAGATGTCCTCGGCATACACTGTAAGATTTCTCACAGTGTATCAGCCCATATGCGCTCCGCCCCCAGGGGAGGAGACATTTCTCTGTTCCTTCCATGGGAAGGAACACAGGAAACATCTGTCTGTCGGCCGCTGCTGGGCATACACTGCCCGATGCGGCCAACAGTTTACTGGTAAATATCGCATTGGATGGGCATGCTGGACAATCCGGCATGCCCGACCGAGCAATATTTAACCCTCGGTCGCCCCCCCACATGCTATGATTATCGGGGCGATCTGCGGATATCGGGCGGATCGCCCCGATAATTGTAGTGTGTATGGCCAGCTTTACTAGTCACATCTAAGAGAGCTGGGCTCCCTATGCACAAAGTATCCAAAATGAACAGTTAAAAAACAGTTGAACAAACATTGAACAACAACAAAAAGCAGGTAATTTCTAAATGCAAACTATATGTATTTGTATTCTAAGGATTTTCTCTTTTTATTCTAAATTATCATGTACCAAATAGGGGTGAGTGGGTTCGGTTTTACTCGGATTTACTCGGATCTTTTTATTGGCTATCGCCTATCATGTGTTTTGGATAGCCAATAGAATAAATCCGAATTTGCGGTAAAGTGGCGATAAGAACCGAGTAAATCCGAGTAAAACCGAGCCTGCACATCCCTAGTACCAAATATTATTAATTCTTATTTCACTCCATGGCATGTTCTCTAAGGCTATTACATCCTTTACTCTCCCTGCAGCTCACCCCTCTGTACACATTGCAGCCTCAATAATCTGCTCCCCTCTTGTGAACACACATTAGCTATTTACTTATCTTTCTAAATTGACCATAACATCCACAACCTGTCGCCATAAAAACCTTTCAAACAAAACCTAGAACTATATTTATATCTCTCTCCTTCTACTTCTATTAGCTGGTGACATATCACCAAATCCAGGCCATACACCAGGCTTGCCTACCCTCCCGATTTGGCTGGGAGCCTCCCGATTTTTGGGTGCTGCTCCCGGCCCCCTGGAAAGACAGGCAAGTCTCCCGGAAGCCGGCATCCCTTTCCCTACACCCCGCAGAGTTAATATCAAAACCCCCACAGCGGAGGGGCCCGGTGACGCGATTCGCGCTGAGTTGCGTCATCATGACCCCACCCCCTGCTTCACAATGCCGAAAATAACAGCATTGTGAAGAGGGGGCGGGCCATGATGACGCGATCACGCAGCTCCGCCCCCGGCCCCACCCCAAATGTGATGTCATGGCCTGGCATGCCCCCCGCTGTTAGCCAACAATCAGCTCCCTCCCGGAAGGAGGGAACTGATTGTCGGCAAGTATGCCCTACACACATGCCCTACTCGCAACGGAATATAAATCCAGCAAACCTCAGACACATCACATGCTTCCCATCACCCTCCAAAACACTGAAATGTGCCTTATGGAATGCAACAAACTAACATCCATCCATGACCTCTTTATTTCAAATAACCTCAATCTTCTGGCATTAACAGAAACATGGCTCACACAAACCAGACATTTCCTCCCCTGCAGCGCTCTCACATGGTGGTCTACACTTCACACAAACCTCCAGGCCTGGTAATAGTAGAGGAGGCGGAGTAGGTATACTACTGTCCCAATCTTTTACATACTGTACACAGTTATTCCACAGGTACCATCCCTTACATTTACATCATTTGAAGTACATTCTATTAGGACTTTCACTCCTTTCTCTCTGCGCATTGCTGCTATCGTCCACCTTGACCACCCAATCAATTTCTGGAACATTTTTCTGCCTGGCTCCCTCACTTCCTATCCTCTGACATCTCCACCATTATCATGAGTGATTTAAATATCGCCATTGACAGTCCACAATCCCCTCATGCCTCCAAACTTCTCTCCTTAACATCCTCTCTTGGCCTCTCCCAATGGACTGACTCCTCTACTCATCAGGATGGCCGCTGCCTTGATCTTGTATTTTTCAGACTATGCTCAGTCTCTGATTTCACTAATTCTCCTTTCCCTCTCTCAGATCATAACATTATCACCTGCACACTCTCCTCCATTACGTCAACCTCAATGCCAAGCAAATCAACCAAACCTCAAACCCGCAGAGATATTAATGCTATTAATTTTGAACAACTATTCACCTCTCTGCAACAATCACTCTTACCTATTTCTAATTTCACTTCTCCTCTGAGACTGCTGTATCACATTTGAACCAGACCCTGGAACTAGCCCTTGATGAAGTAGCTCCAGCTACCCATCACATTCCGCATAGGCTTAGATGTCAAATTCACAAGGCACCTACAGAAACTCTCACGTAAAGTAGAACGTCAGTGGCGAAAGTCTCATACTCCAAGTGACTTCCTCACAAATAAGACTATCTACCACTCTTATCGTAATGCACTGGATAATGCCAAACAGACATATTTCCAATCTGTTATCTCTGCCCAAGCCTCTAAATCCAAGTGACTTTTTAATACATTTAAATCACTTCTTACCCCTCCGTCACCCAACCCACCTGCTACTATCAGATCTTGCTTCCTATTTCAAAAACGAGATTGATAATATCCAAAATGAAATGGTATGCACTTCCTCAACCAGGGTCTTGTTCAAACCCCTACTTGAACCTAGTGGTACGTTCTCATCATTTGACCCCACTAATGAAGATGAAGTATCTACACTCTTCTCATCCTCCTACTCTTGATCATATACCCTCACAAATCAGTAAAGCTCTGTCTCCTGTGCTCATTCCACACTTAACTAAAATCTGTAATCTCTCTTTCTCTACTGGTATCTTTCCATCACTGTTCAAGAATGCAGTGATCACTCCCATTTTGAAAAAACAAAATTCTGACCCTAACTCTCTCTCAAATTACCTATCTCCCAGCTACCTTGTCCCTCCAAGCTACTCTAGAGACTTGCCTACACTTGACTCACACACTTTCTTAACACCCACAACTTATTGGATCCACTTCAGTCAAGCTTTTGTTCCCAACACTCCACTGAGACAGCACTGACTAAGGTAGTAAATGATCTGGTCACTGCCAAGGCTAAAGGCCATTATTCACTTCTAATTCTTCTAGATCTCTCTGCTGCCTTTGACACTGTTGACCACTATCTTCTCATACAAACACTACAATCCCTAGGTGTTCAAGACACAGCCCTTTCTTGGTTCTCATCCTACCTGTCTAATCGCTCTTTCACTGTTCGCTTTTCGGATTCTACCTCCACTTCGCTACCTCTATCAGTGGGAGTACCACAAGGCTCAGTATTAGGTCCTCTGCTTTTCCTAATTTATACCACCTCTCTTGGCAAACTAATCAGCTCTTTTGGTTTTCATTATCACCTGTACACGGACGATACTCAAATTTACCTATCCTCCTATCCTCCCCAGATTTGTCACCATCTGTGCTGGTCCGTGTCACTGAATGTCTCTCTGCCATTTCATCTTGGATGTCATCTCGCCACCTCAAACTTAATATATCCAAAACAGAATTCATTATATTTCCACCGTCCAATAGTAGTTACCAACATGATATCTCCATTACTGTTGATAACTCGATAATCAACCCAACCCCACAAGCTCGTTGCCTAGGTATCATCCTTGACTGAGCTGTCTTTTGTTCCCCACATTCAATCTGTCTCTAAATCCTGTTACATACATCTAAAAAACAGCCAAAATTTGACCATATCTTACGCAAAACACTGCAATAACTCTAATACACGCACTCATTATTTCCTGCATTGACTATTGCAATAGTCTCCTTATTGGTCTTCCCAAAAACAGGCTCTCCCCACTACAATCCATTTTGAATGCAGCTGCGAGGTTGATCTTTCTCACCAAACAGTCAGCGTCTGCTGATCCACTCTGTCAGTCCCTCCATTGACTGCCGGTCTTCTACCATATTCAATTTAAAATACTTACACTCACACATAAAGCTATTAACCAAACCACACCAACATACAGTCAGGTGCATAAATATTGGGACATTGACAGAGTTGTAATTCCTACACAGTTCACCTGATTTGGATGTAATTACGCTCAAATTAAATCTGAAAGTCTGCAGTTAAAGCACATCTTGTTTGTTTCATTCCAAAGCCATTGTGGTGGTGAATAGAGGCCAAAATATGAAAATTCTGTCAATGTCCCAATATTTATGCACCTGACTGTACATCTTATGTACACTTATCTCAAAATATCTTCCAACCCGACAACTCCGCTCTGCACAAGATCTGCGTCTCTCATCCCCGCGCATTACTTGTTCCCATGCACGGTTACAGGACTTTTTTCAGGCTGCGCCCACCCTGTGGAATGCCCTCCCATGCACAATAAGACTTTCCACTAGTTTTCAAACATTAAAGCGTTCTCTGAAAACTCACCTCTTCAGACAAGCTTATCAGATTCCAGGCCCGCCCACCTAACCTTTTATATCTCCCTATCTAACTCCCTTCTTATAGTAAACACCTATCACATCTTCTCTTTCTTCAATTTAACAACCTTCTAACCCTAGGCCAACTTTCCAGTGTGATTGGATTATACAGCCCACCAAGAACATCTTCAATCGAGCTGAACCAATTTGCAATATGTAGCACCTATCCTTGTATATCAACACCTATTTCCCTATAGATTGTAAGCTTTCGAGCAGGGCCCTCTTACCCTTATTTATGTCTTTTATGTATGTATGTATGTATGTATGTATGTATGTATGTATGTCTTTTACAACCCAGTATAATGTTAATTCAAATTGTAAAGCGCAACGGAATTTGCTGCGCTATATAAGAAACTGTTAATAAATAAAATAAATATATGTGTTAGTGTGTGTGTGTATATACTGCTGTGTGTGTATGTATGTGTGTATACTGTAAGTGTGTATGTATGTGTTTGTGTGTGTATACTGTATATGTGTGTGTGTATGTATCTGTTTGTGTGTATATATTGTATGTGTGTGTACTGTATATGTGGTAGTGTGAATGTATGTGTTTGTGTATGTATACATTTGTGTTTACTGTATAGGTGTGTATGTATGTGTTTATGTGTGTGTATACTGTATATGTCTGTAGTATATGTGTTAGTGTGTATGTATGTGTTTGTGTATGAATACATTTGTGTATACTGTATATGTGTGTATGTATGTCTTTATGTGTGTGTATACTGTATATGTGTGTATGTATGTGTTTATGTGTAGGTATACTGTATATGTGTGTAGTATATGTGTTAGTGTGTATTTATGTGTTTATGTGTGTGTATACTATATATGTGTGTAGTACAGTATATGTGTTAGTGTGTATGTATGCGTTTATGTGTGTGTTAGTGTGTATGTATGTGTTTGTGAGTGTATACTGTATGTGTGTGTATATGTGTTAGTATGTATGTATGTGTATACTGTATATGTGTGTAGTATATGTGTTAGTGTGTATTTATGTGTTTATGTGTGTGTATACTGTACATGTGTTATTGTGTATGTATGTGTTTATGTGTGTGTATACTGTATATGTGAGTATGTATGTGTTTGAGTGTATACTGTATATGTGTGTGTATATGTGTTAGTGTGTATGTATGTGTTTGTGTGTGTTTACTGTATATGTGTGTGTTTTATATATATTATATATGTTTGCTACATATATTATATATATATATGTGTGTGTGTGTGAGCGCATGTTTAATACACACGTGCATAAGTAAAAATAATATAAAAAAAAATATATATATATATATATATATATATATATATATATATATATGTATATATATTATATAATGTATGTAAACCCCCCCAGAAAATCCTGTATTTGCCCCTGCCCACACTGGGTCGGGGTGACCCTGTGGAGAGCAGGTGTCCAGTGTACCCTGTTCCCGGATAGGGGCTGAGCTGCCGCTGATATGTGTTCTGAATGCAACAGCACAGTCAGCGCTGCGGCACAGAGTGCAGAGCGCTCCCGAGTTCCCTCATCAGCATCACGTGACACATCCTAGCGACGCTGATCACTGATGTCGGGTCTCAGTAGCCGCTCTGCTCTTTATGCAGTAGTGCTAACTGTGCTGCTGCATTCACAACACAGAGCCAGAACGTAAGAAATCAGAGAGGGTGGGGGTAGGCTCCGTGTGGCGGGGGAGGGAGGGTAGGCTCCTTGTGGCTTGGTGGGGGACCCCACAACTTAGTTGCCCCAGGGCCCCCACAAGCCTTAATCCGGCCCTGTACAGTGGTATACAGTAACAGAGACTTACTCCAGGCTACAGTGATATACAGTAACAGTGACTTACAGTACTCCAGGCTACAGTGATATACAGTAACAGTGACTTACTCCAGGCTACAGTGATATACAGTAACAGTGACTTACAGTACTCCAGGCCACAGTGGTATACAGTAACAGTGACAGTCCAGGCTATCTAGCCCAAGTCTAACCATAGAGCTACCTCAGTCCTAAGAATATGCCAAACCCTCACACAGACGCATTAATAGTTTAATACCAACCCTGATACATTCTAATTTTGTGATTAGACACTGCTGCTTACTAGTGTATAGAATTAGTCCATTCAGAACTCGTGCAGGTCGGTGAAGTCCCCCCCCCCCCCCCCACCTTACTGAACAGACTTACGCACTGAGGAGGAGATTTATCACATCTTGGAGAGAGATAAAGTAGAGAAGTTTCTCATAGCAATCAATCAGCTACTAACTGTCATTTTTTTGGCACAGTCTGTAAAATGACAGTTAGAAGCCATTTGGTTGCTATGAACAACTTCTCCACTTCATCTCTCTCCAAGATTTGATAACTCCCCCACCTTATACGACTGAACCAACTCCCCCGTCTGCTTCTGCTACAGGGCAGGAAGATCTGTTGTACTGTTGGCAGCAATTTCTGCCAGTGGTGGGGAAGAGAATCTGGAGCTCAGGGAAATGGTAGATAAAAGTAGATGTTTTTTAAATTAGGAGAATACAGAAGTATTGCTTATTACTTTGTGTTACATCTCTTACTATATCAGTACAGGTTGAGTCTCCCATATCCAAATATTCCGAAATACGGAATATTCCAAAATACGGATTTTTTTTTTTGCAAGACTGAGATAATGAAACCTTTGATTTTTAATGGTTCAATGTACACAGATATTGTCTAAGGCACACATTATTAAAAATATTGTATACAATTACCTTCATGTTGTGTGTATAGGGTGTATATAACACATAAATGCATTATGTGTGTATATTTGGGTACTATTCCCAAGATATTTAATTAAGCCCCCCTCCACTGGAATGAGCTTCCTCGCTTCATCAGGCTCTCCCCGACCCTGCAGAGCTTCAAACGTGCTCTGAAAACCCACCTGTTCATCGAAGTATACCCTTCCCCCACATTACCATGTTACCAGGTCTATGTCCCTCCCGCCTCAGCCATCTCTACCTCGCTTACTTCCTGCACTCAGGTTCCCCTCTACACACTCATGCCTCACGTCATCTGTCCGTCTCCCCTCTCCCCTAGATTGTAAGCTCCTAGGAGCAGGGTCCTCCTCCCCACTGTCTCACAGCCTTCTTCTCTAGCACTTCTATGACAGCCTTCACCTTTCCAGCTGTACTGTGTATGGAGAATTGTGTTGCTAATTGTTACTTGTGTTCTGTTTATATTTTGGTTACTGTATTGTATTATAATGTTCTGTGTACCCTTTACTGTATGTACGGCATTGTGGACCACTTGTGGCGCCCTATAAATAAAATGTAATAATAATAATAATAATAATGGTATGCAATTATTCCAAAATACGGAATATTCCGTTAAACAAAATACTGCTGGTCCCGAGCTTTTTTGGATATTGGAGACTCAACCTGTATAGCAAAAAATACTGTAAATTCCAGAATAAACTTTGCAAGTGTGTATGCTTCCAATAATGTATTATCCTTTTTTACAAGTCACTGGCGTTAGTGGCGGGTGCTGGTTAGGGTATATGAGTCATAGCTGAGTCAGTGGATCTCTTGTTCAGTCTAGGGGGTATATTTACTAAAGTGAGAGTTTTTAGCAGTGAAGATGTTGCCCATAGCAACCAGTCATATTCTAGCTATTATCTTCTAGAAGGTGCTGGATAAATGATAAGTAGACTCTGATTGGTTGTTATGGGCAACACCTCCACTTCTAAAAACCCACATTTTAGTAAATATACCCCAGGTGTAGCCTAAACCCATGTCTCTGACCGTTGTATATCTTATCTAAAATATATGTATTAAACAAATCTTGAATCAGCCACAGATTAATGGACAGCAATGGTAGGCAACCTTTGGTTTTCCAGATGCTGTGGAACTACAAGCGCCAGCATGGCTTGTCTACTCTGACAGGCGTGGCATGTAGTAACTTTAGTACCATAAAAGCTCAAGAGACACAGGGTACCTACACCTGATATAATAATGTAATTGTCAGTGGTTGTGTTTGTACAATATTAATTTCTCATGATAGTGCAAATACATGTGTATAATAGTGTTAACATGATCTGTTACAGTGCACTGTATACACAGTACATGCATGTATTTATTGTATTAATGTGATTAAAGTACACTGTAGCAGCAACTTATGTATCGACGTGATTAAAGCAGCGCCTTTCAAAGTACATAAACAAACATGTTGACCAGTGACTTACAGTACAGTACAATACAATACAGGACCAGGAGATGGATAATATACATTGCTACATCAGCGACCATAACACCCAGATAAGCAACAGAGCATAAGCAATCAAGTGTCAGGTGCCCTAGTGGGGAGTAAGAAGTAGATTAAAGTAAAGTAAGGATAAGCACAAGAGGGTAGAGGGCCCTGCTCGTGTGAGCTTACATACTAAAGGGGAGGAGCAGATAAACAAGGGTCACACAGATGGGGTAGACAGGGAGGAAGGAGCATGTTGCAGCAAGTTAAGATGAGAGCTGGAGGGCTATGATGAAGTAGTGGGTCTTGAGAGCCCATTTGAAGGATTGCAGAGTTGGAGAGTCTGATGGGAAGAGGGACAGAGGACCTCATTCAGAGCCGGACGCTATCAGCCGTTCGCTCGTACGCATTCAATTGTTTTAAACCACGCATGTGTCCGGTTCTCATTGCGCATGTGCTGCCGGATCATTGCGGGCATTTTTCGTTCGCTCGTATACACAGCAAACAGGAAGTGACCTATGTCATTTGATTGACAGAATGTTCCGTTTATGGGTGGTAACGGGGGTGGAGATGAGAAAATGCAGGCGTGGCAAGGCGTTTTTTGGGCGTACATGTATTATCTTGGGCGAACGTCCAATGTGGTCGCTATTTTGTACACGTCACTGTGTGATCCAATTTCCATTAAGACTGCTCGCTCAGCTTGTGGTCTGGTATAGTCTACCGCAATGACGATGGTCTCCTCGTTCTTCCCCGGACTCATCGATGGTGTTGCGATTAATCAAGTGAGGCAACAAAAACAATTAACTTTTAATAGCTAAACAGCTTGTAAGGTGTTTAGCAAATAGACCTTTTTTAGTAGCTAAAAACCAAACGCAGGTGAACTACTCAGCTGCTAATTTCTGGGGCATACAATCAATTAGCTAACAAATGTTTGTGTTTTTTGTGTGCTTTTGGCATATTTGTAAGTGTTTATTTTTAATGCAAACAATATTGTACGCATGTTTGGTTTTTTTCAATTTTATTTTTTGACCAAGAAAACACTCGTCCTTTTGTTTTTTGATAATTGTTAATAAAAACTCAAATTGTTTTTAACCCTTTTTTTGACCAAAAAAGATGAAATATTTCTATTTCCGTTGTATTGTTTGTAAGTTTGTTAGAGGGATTACCTTTTAACCAGTTTATGAATAAATCAACAATAGAATTTGGCAAATTTGGTTCCAAAATTTTTTTTTATTTTTATTTTTTGGGTTTAAAGTTTTTTTAAAGTAAACATATTTTTTTTCAGGGAACAAAATGTAGAAATCATTTTGGCCACACCCCAACAAAATAAGTGGCATTTGAACACAAATAAAACAAATAAAAACAATTCACAAGAAAGGAGAGGGAGGTTTTTGGCATGCAGGAATATGGGGCAAACACAGAGATGGATTGTGGGGAAATTAGCCAGTGCTGTCATCGCCTTTTGGCCCGTTTGGCTGGGGTAGGGAGGGAGCCTGAACGGGTCCGGGATGTCCTTCTGCTGGCCTGGCCAGAGGCAGATGTTGTGGCCTCTGGATTAGGCATAGGGCTAGGCACATTTGGAGGGATGGCTGTTGTGCCAGAGGTGGAGGGTCCTGATGTTCCGGCAGGAAGGGAGGCCGGCTCCAACATGTGTTGGCGAACAAGCTGCTCCAGGGCATTTGCTATTAGCACGTTGGCCCCAGTATTTTCCGCCAGGGCCTTAGCAATGGTCACGTTGGCCGCAGCACTTTGCTCCAGGGCGTCCGCCACCCATAGCATATTGGCGTCCATCCTCAGCAGAATCTCAGTCTGCTGATCCGTTTTAACATTGAGATCAGTGAGGAGGGCCACTGCCTGCTGGGGGAATGCCCTGGACTGTCTGCCACAGGGTCCCCAGCCGGATCTACTGCAGAGCCAGAAGAAATTCTGCGGCCAAAGCTCACTCTGGAGCAGACTCATCCGCCTGTGTCTCTGTGAGAAAAAAGAGAAAATAGTAAAATTATTTATAATCTAGATAGTGTCAAAAACACATTTCTGAGTTGTTAACATTACAACATTTACCTGGGGCAACATGAGGAGCCGCAAAGTCTGGCATGTCGGTATCCATGTTCGACACGCCAAACACCTCCTCATCCTGCACACACCCCTGGGCCAGCTCCTCCAAATCTGTGAGCTCAAGTGACACAGGGGTGGGACCCCCACCTGTCCCTACTGCATACCTAACCCTATCAGACAGTTTTTGTTTTAGCTGATATTTGAAGTCGCTCCATCTGTTGGTTTAAAATTTGGCATTATTCCTGCAGTATTTTGACCTGTAAACACTTTTTATTAAAATGTAGTTTTTACGTACCGGCGTTTGACCTCCCGGGTTGAACGTTCAAACTCACCCACACCATTGACAGCACTGGCTATGTCATCCCACAGTTTCCATCTCTGGGTTGCACCCATATTCCTTGGTGCCTGTGCCAGGTTGTCATTGCACATTTGCACCAAAACCTCCATCTCCTTCCTTGTGAATTGTGGCTGCCTTTTTTTTTTGGCCCTAGTTTGCCTACTAGGGCCAGCAGCCTCTTCCATGGCATCCTCCACACCTTTTTTTTTAAATGTTAAATTTTTTTTTAGTAAAATGTTTTAAAATGTAATCTTAAACATACCCATTTTCCCATCAAAAATAAAAACACTTACATGGTGCCTGTTGGCTAGTACTTTGCTGCTCTGTACTCATTGTTTTTCCTCAATGTAGCAGACCGATTTGGGCCTTCAGTGACGTTTTTAGACATGCGTCAGCATTATTCGGCCGCATCATTCCTTGTGCGCTCCTATTGTCCGTCCTTAATTTGAGCGGGAAAATAAAGCCTATTTATGGCTTGGTGCGACTCGAGTCGAGGTGGCATTTTATGATTGTTGGAGGTTTTGCGGTGTAGTGGATTGTTGGTGATTTGTGGTTGTGTAGAAGGAGTAGTTGTTTTTTTGATATTTTTGCTTTTTTTCTTACTTGATTTTTTTCCGTTAGCATTTTTGTATATTTTTGGGGGTTTTTTATTTGAATTTTTGAGTAAGTATTTCAAAAATCCACCTAAAAAAATAAGAGTAAATAGTTTCCAATTTTTTTTAATAATTTTTTTTTTACAGTTATTTTGGCAGTGACCCAGTGATGTTTTATAAATTTGGGATATTTGTCTGTTTTTGGTAAGTGTTTTTGGTTTCATGAATTTACAAATTCGATGTGTTGGTCTTAGCATATGTTTCGCTAAGTAATGTTTTTTTTTTTCTGTGAACAATCATGTCTTACCACTAAATGTAGCGCACTATTTAGCGAATTAATGTTTTTTTAACTGTAAAAGTAGCGTACTATTTAGCGAACTAATGTGTCCTTATTTAACTGTAAAAGTAGCGTACTATTTAGCGAATTAATGTGTTTTTTTAACTGTAAAAGTAGCATACTATTTACAAACTAATGTGTGCTTATTTAACTGTAAAAGTAGCGTACTATTTAGCGAACTAATGTTTTAGTGGTTTTAACTGTAAAAGTAGCGTACTATTTAGCGAACTAATGTTTTTTTTGTTTTTAACTGTAAAATTAACGTACTATTTAGCGAATAATGTTTTAGTGGTTTTAACTGTAAAAGTAGCTTACTATTTAGCGAACTAATGTTTTTTTTGTTTTTAACTGTAAAATGAACATACTATTTTGCGAACTAATGTTTTTGGAATTTTTCTGTGTAAAATCAAGTCTTACCACTAAATGTAGCGTACTATTTTGAGAACTAATGTGTGCTCCCTTCTCTATTTTTTCGAAAACGATATTTGTTTTCAATCATAGTTTATTAAATTAATCTTAAAAATATTTTTTACTTTTGAAATGTAGGTTGGTTTGCACATGACACGTCCCAGGCCTGTAAGCATCTTTGGTTTGCTTGGAAAAGATAAGTATATTTTTCTTAACACATTTGTCTAAAACAATAACTACCTGGCTTAACATTTCAGGTTGATGTTGGTTGTATTATATTGGCCATGGTTCCAGAACCCGACCAACCTCAACTTCGTCCCAGGTGTAGGCCTCGTAGGCGTGCAAGGCCCCAGATATATAGAACACGTGTCACCCTTTTTGGAATGCCAGATGATGAGGTGTTAAGGCGATACCGTCTTCCGCCACAACTCATCATAGACATTCTCTCATTAATAGAGAGTGATCTTGAACGGCAAATTGACAGTCCTACAGCAATACCACCACTTACGCAATTAATGTTGGTGTTACATTTTTGTGCCTCAGGATCCTTTCAAACCACTGTGGAAATAGTCGCTGGAATATCCCAATCCTCCTTTTCAAGGATCCTGAGGGCAGTGATGGAGGTACTTTTTAAACACCTCCATCATTTTATTAAAATGCCATTGGATATGGGTTCCCTTAATGTGGCGAAGGCTAATTTTTACCAAATTGCTGGCTTCCCACACATCATAGGGGTTGTGGATGGCACTCACATACCACTTCAGCCTCCAGCAAGGCTGGAGGCTATATTTAGGAACTGAAAGCACTTTCACTCGATGAATGTAATGGTGGTACGTGATGCCTCCCTCCAGATCCTGTCCCTGAATGCCAAATTCCCCAGCAGGGCACATGATTCCTTCGTCATCCGGCAATCAGGGATTTGGCACAAATTAAACAACCTACAAGCTGGTGATGCGTGGCTTCTGTGTAAGTTGACACCTTCTGTTGAAACCAATGCAAAGCTTGTTACACAATGGTCCTGATGTTTTTTTATATATTTTCACAGGAGACAGTGGTTACCCTTGCACGCCCTGGCTGCTCACTCCTTATTTGGCTCCCACACCAGGGCCACAAAGTGAGTATAATTCCGCACTTACAGCCACCTGGCCGATTCAGATGCCTTCACCGCTCTGGTGGCGAGCTCATGTATTTGCCGGCTATGGTTTCGAAAATTGTGGTCCTGTGTGGGATATTTCACAACAGCGCCATAAGGAGTGGCGTCCCAATGCAGCCAGAGGATGCCTTGCCTGAGGATGGCCCCCCCGAGGTTGGTCGGAGGTCAGTATGTGGGGGGGCCATACGCGATGAAGTTGTGGCCAGATTTTTTAGGTAATTATTTCCACAATTTTTTTTTATTGCCACAATGTAGACATGTAATATTTTAAAGTACACTTTTAACTGTTTTTTTTGTTGTTTTGTTTTTAATCCCTCAAATGACCCTAAAAATCCATGCCTACTACCTGATCAACACAAATGACTTTATGTGGACACATTGGATATAACTTCGGGAACAATGATTTCTTCTCCTCATTTGTGGATTCATGTTGGCATGCTACTTTTTCAAACAGTTCCTGATTCTTGATTAAATTGGGGGTTGTTTGGACTTGTGTGTGTGTTTTCAATGTTTGATTTTATTGTGTCAATTCACTTGGTGTTTATTATTTGTGTGCATTAAAAATTTTTTTTACGTTAAACAACATTTCCTTGGTAAATTACAAGCAAGTGTAACCTGGTCCAAAAAATGCAAACTTGCTTAATGGCTAATCCTGTAATTTCTTAAATTGTAAACGTTTTTACCCTGCTTTGTGGCTAAAAACAAACACCAAAGGTATTATGGTGAATCAGTATGTTTTCTAATCTAGGCCTAAGCAGGTTTGTTTTAATTTTTACATTACCCCCAAAAAAGAAAAAACTATTTTTGCCGTTAATTCTACAAACCTATTGGTATTGTTAGGTGTTTAATGTGCCAGCTTACATACTTACTTGAGCTTTCTACAATCAAATTTACATTTCTTAAAAACTCAGGGTAAAAGAGTAGACTTATGTAAGGTTCAACAATCTAAGATTTCCAGACAAGGAATGAGACTTAAATTAATCAAAATACTTTTTTTTTTTTATAATTTTTTGGCCTAAATAAAAGAAATTAGTGGCGCAGGAGCGTCAAAATATGGTCCAATGCCACAAGCATGGCAACGACATGGCCCCTCAGCATCACCAAGCCAGCAGAAATTTCAGCGTTACGCCTCTGGTCCTCTGGGTTTAAAAAATGTGCGGATTACTAAAATGACACCTTAATTTAGATATTAAAATACCACTTAAAAATCAGACTATAAAAAAAAAAAAACATGACCAAAACAAAAGGAAGGCAAAACGAAAATATTCTTAAAAAAAATGGACAAAAAATAAGAAACAAAATAAAAAAAACTAGATTTCCAACTACGCAAAAATACGTCATTTGTTGCTACCATAAACAAGAAAGACCCAAGTATGAGTGTTTGGACATGTGCCATATGTGTAAGAGGAAAACATCCTGGACATTGTTTCACAAAGATATATATAAAAATCATTAGAAATACTTTACAATTTTGAACTGCACAGGCAAAAGGACAACATACAACCAAAATTAAAATAATGAAAAAACAACCATAGTTTAAAAGGGAAACATACCGTTCAAAATGCTGGCTGGGCCTGTAGCCCCGAAATCCTCCTCATCAGAGGTGGGCCAGTGGATCACGGATAGAGGAGGGGTAATTTGGGTGGAAGTTGAGGGTGAGGAAAAGAGAGGGGGGGTGGAGGGGAGGGTGAAGTTGGAGGGATGTGAATGTGAGGAGAGGGAGGGGACTCACGGTCGGCCAGGTCTGGGGTGGAGGGGGAATGTGGGGAAGAGTGGGCCGAGGATGTTTGAGTGGGAGTGGGGGATAGGGGACAAGCCCGACGTCTGCGCCGTCGTAGTCTGCGCTCAGCCTCTAAATGATATTGAAAAAAATATTTTTATTTCAATTTTCAATTTTAGTGCAAAAATTTTAGACACAAAAAAAAAGGCTTATACTGTAAGCATGCACACGCAGGTAGGTCCAAAATAAAGAAACAGGGCTATACTGTAAACATGCACACGCAGGTAGGTCCAAAATAAAGAAACAGGGCTATACTGTAAACATGCACACGCAGGTAGGTCCAAAATAAAGAAACAGGGCTATACTGTAAACATGCACACGCAGGTAGGTCCAAAATAAAGAAACAGGGCTATACTGTAAACATGCACAGGCAGGTAGGTCCAAAATAAAGAAACAGGGCTATACGGTAAACATGCACACACAGGTATGCTTAAATTTTAAAATTACAAAAAAAAATACTTTGATGTATCTGCAGACGCAAATTGGCCAACAGGCATGGGGATCTGCGCCTCAGATCCGACCACCTGCGTTCCAGTTGGCCGATATTTCGGCGATAGCCGATGGAACGCAGGCGGCGGCGCACCTCCGCGTAGGCCATACGCTTGCGGAGGTTGGTGATGGGGGGCGGATGGTCGGTGATTCTCTGGTCCATCACCTCAGTGAGGACCAGGAGCTCACGCCTACAAAATGCGGAGGCTCTCATGATGGCAATGATTTTTTTTACACAAAACAGTTTTAATAAAGGTCCTAGAAAAATTTTGATTGGCTAATGTACTTTGTAAATTAACAGGAACCATTCTATTGGTTATTGTATGAGTCATGTGACCTACACCCTCACAAATATAATGTGAGTTATGATAGGCTTGATGCAGTGACATGCGTAAGCTAATTTAAATATAAAAAATAAAGTTGTAAAATCGGCCTAAAAAAAAACCGCTAAACAATAGTAGCATTCAAACAAACTTTTAATTTTGAACAACCATCCCCTTGGTCCAACCGTACGTATTCTGCGGAAGCAATGACACACACTAACAATAATAAAGTTTATTGACATTGAAAAAAAAACGGATTGCAAACATGTGAATAACAATTAAGCTAATTAATATAGTGATTGTCATTAATCGATTCAAGTATATTTGCTGAATGAAATAGCAGGCAATCGAAAACTGACAGGGCCACTTCCGGAAGTGACTTGTGCGAGCGTTCCCTGCAACCAAAGAGGAGACGGACGGTCGCTATTTTGAACGTTCGCTAGCTAGAGGAGGGGTTGGGAGACTATGGGGCAGAAAATTAGCTACGAGCGAACATACGACCGAACGCTTGAATTTAAATATTTCCGCTCGTATGGCGGACGAGCGAACAGCCACTTGCGTCCTGGTCTGAATAAGGCCCAGAGTTCCAAAGGTGGGGAGCAGCTCATGCAAAATCTTGGAGGCGGGAGTGGGAGGAAGTAATCAGTTGGCATGAGAGGCGGCGTGTATTTGTTGAACAAAGAGGGACAGACAGGGAGATGAGGTCAGAGATGTAAATGGCTTTGTAAGCGAGTGTGAGAACCTTGAATTGGGTCCTGAAAGAGAAGGGGATCCAGTGGAGGGCTTGTCGAAGAGGGGAGGCAGATGTAGAGCATTTGGAGAGCAGCAGCATTGAGGACAGACTGGAGAGGAGTGAGGTTGGAGTTGGGGAGGCCAGATAGGAGTAGGTTACAGTTCTTGCAATCTGGGTGAGAAAGGGTCTAATCTTGGAAATATTTTTAAGATGGAAACAACAGGAATGCGAAATGTTCTGAATATGTGGTTTGAACTTAGGCGAGGGAGGAGTCCAGGATAACTCCAAGACAGCGCACTTTGGGGCTAGAGGAGATAGTTATGCCATCAAGTGATAAAGAAATGGTGGGAAGTGCATTTATGTTGGAGTGTAGGAAAATGATCCGCTCAGTCTTAGACATATTAAGTTTAAGAAATCGCTGGGACATCCAGGAAGTGATAGCAGAGAGACAGTTGGAGATATGAGTGAGCAGAGGGAGAGAGGTCAGGGGAAGAAAGGTAGATCTGAATGTCATCAGCATAGAGGTGATAATGGAAGTCAAAAGAACTGATGAGTTCACCTAGAGAGGACGTATAGAGGGAGAAAAGGAGAGGTCCAAGAACCTTGGGGAACACCTACTGCAAGAGGCTGTGGGGGGGGGGGGAGAGCAGTCATGAGAGGAGACAGAGAAGGATCGGTCAGAGAAGCAGGAGGATAGCCAGGAGAGGGCAGTGTCACATAGACCAAGGGAGTGAAGAATCTGAAGCAGGAGAGGGTGGTCCACAGTGTCGAAAGCAGCAGAGGGGTCAAGGAGAATGAGCAGAGAGTAGTGGCCCTTGGAGTTAGCAGCAAGGAGATCATTGCTGACTTTTGTGAGGGCAGTTTCAGTGCAGTGGAGAAAACGGAAGCCAGACTGAAAAGGGTCAAGGAGGGAGTGGGAGGAAAGAAAGTGGTAAGGCGGTTGTAAACAACATGCTCAAGGAGCTTGGAGGCAAAAGGGAGGAGAGAGATGGGATGGTAGTTGGAGAGAGTGTTAGGATCAAGGGTAGGTTTTTAAGAATGGGGAGACACGGGCATGTTTAAATGCAGAAGTGACAGTGCTAGATGAGAGGAAGAGATTGAGGAGGTGGGCAAGATGGTAGCAGGCACAAGGATAGAGGTAGTGAAGAAGACATGAAGGGATAGGTTCAAGGGGGAGGACCGGATAAGGCCCATGACTTCCTCTCCAGATACAGGGGAGAAGGATGTCAGTCAGTAAAATGGATAGGCAGGGGTGATCTGGGGAGGGAGGAGGTGGAGAGTTGGGGACTGGTGGGATATGATGTCCTGATGTATGGAATCAATTTTTGATGTAAAGTAAGTAGCAAAGTCAAGGGCAGAGAGCGAGGAGGGAAGGCAAGGACGGGGTGGGAAGAGGAGGGAGTTGAGGTGGTGAAGAGACAATGGGGATATGAGGATTGGGAGGAGATGAGGTTCTTGAAATATGACTGTTTAGAGAGGGAAAGGGCAGCACTGTAGGATGAGAGCATGACTTTGAAGTGGAGAAAATCTGCCTTAGAACGTGATTTTCTCCACTGTCGCTCGGTGGTTCATGAACACTTTTGCAGGTATCTGGTGCATTTGGAATGCCAGGGTTGAGAAGTAGATCTGCGAGTGTGAGTAGTGATCGCTGGAGCAACAGATTCCACAGCAGAAGGGAGACGTTGTATAGGGAAGCGGCTTATTCAGGGCAGGAAAGAGAGAGGATAGACGCACCCATTGGATAAACTGCGTGCCCATCGGACATCTGAGTAACTTTCAGGTTACTCAGGATGTCCGGGAAAGTCACGCTGCGTGGACCAGTGAACCTACACCCAAGGGCGCAATCACTAGCTTCAACGCACCCAGGAAACCGGGCCAACACGCCCCTGTTTTCTGGACTGCTGTCCATCGCCACCCCCAAACGCCAGCAGCATTCGGAGCACTGCGAGCAACATCGCAGATCCTGATCTTAACATGCGCTGTGCGGTTCGTATGCATTAGTAGATCTTAAAACAATGAAGATATACGTAGACAATTATCGTACATCTCTTCCAAGTGCCTAGTTAATCATTTGGGGCGTGGGGGGTTTCGGGGGGGGGTTGTCCCAGGAGTTTTGCGCAAAGTACCAACATTTTTACCATAAAATAGGGATTATCCCAAATTTTTCACCTGCTCAGGGGTTGCGAGAAAAAGCCCATGTTAAAAAGCCATGGAAAGTAAAGGCAGCTATATCGCACAGTTAATTGGGTAGCAAGAAACACCCGGACAGCAGAGTTAAGTTATATTTAGCTGCGTTAACCTCTGAAAACGGATTAACACGGCTAACTGAATATGCCCCTATGATGAAAGATCTGGAGTAATAGCATGGCTATTAGTTTGTAAATTCAAGCAGGGGCGTAACTCCCAGAGACAATGGAGGCGCATGCCTCCGGGCGCCAAGCCCTGAAGGGGCTCCTCCATCTATAGCATGAACAGCAGCAATAGTGTGATTCACAGAGGAAAATGAGTGTGACCGCTGATCTTCCATTGTAGCTCTGCAGCGACGTACCTGCTGCTGCTGCAGCATTGATTAGCTCTGTCCTGGGAGCCCTGCTAACACCTGCAAAAGGGGACAGGAAGGCTCCCATCTGATACCCCTCAGCCTGTGCTGCAGCAAGCGACAGTGCACCCATCACTGCTGCTGGACAGTGTGCTGGGACCTGAGACACCTATCCCAGGGACCACCAGTACAGAGATCCACACACTGGTAACCGCCGATTATGCATCACAACAAACGACTGCTCACCAGCATACAGTATGCTGCTGCAGAGGTGGCTGAAACTCTGTGATTCTGTCTGACACTGACCCACCACCTGGAGCCATGGAACAAAATTTATATATTAGTTATAATGGTATATGAGAGTTGCCTACTTTTGAAGATCTCTTCCCGGGAGAAGCCCGGGTAAGAAAAGCAGGAGGGAGGCAATTGGGGCGGGGCATGATGATTCACGTCATTAAGCCCGCCCCCTTGCGGTAAAATTGCCGCGATTGGCTAGAATTTGCATAGGGGGCGGGGCCAAATGACGTGATTCATGTAGAATCACGTTTTAAGCCCCGCCCCCTACATGGAGACCCGCAATCGCCGCTGGTATTCTCCTCATTCTGCCCACTTCACTAGGAAGTGGGCAGAATGCGGGAGAAATGCCTACCCTTCCGGGGGTGCAGGGGGTTATATATGAGCATCTGTGACTGGTTCGGTGCTGCCAAGGCTAAAAGCCACAGCAAAAGGCATATCGGTGTCCTGCTGTATATCCGTTGCCTCATGTACAAAGTGTGAATACTACATATATATGTTTGTACCTATGAACTAATGTTAGAACTATACCTTGGTCTTGACACTGCAAGAACCTGGGGCTTGGTAGCACTAAATCAGGCACAGACTCTCTTATTCATTTATACCTGATATGTAAATTATCATACACCTCTAGGCCCCATTGAATCATCTTCATATATTCTTTCCAGGTGTTATTGCGTGGGTATATTTGTTTTGTGGGGGGGGCGCCAAACTCTAAATTGCCTCCGGGCGACTGGAATGAACTTACGCCACTGAATTCAAGTAGCGACCTCTTACCTTTTGTTTCACAGGGCTGGATGTGCTACGCCTCACATTTTGGATGCGGTACATCCCACAACTTTTCGGGTGCATAGCGGCGTTAAGAACGCTGGTATGCAAGTAGAATTGCAATTAAAATCGCAAAGGGCAGGGCCTTCCCGAAAAGAGCTGTCCTTTTGTGATGATAGAACTTCCAGGTGTATGACCCAGAAGTCAATTGGGAGTCCTGAGCTTGTGCCGGGAGCCGGGAGCACCGCTGGGGACACTGGGAGTGATCCGATTGGCTCCCTCTCAGGGAACATTTCAGAGAGAAACCCATAGGCTTCTATTAGGCAACGTCATCTACATCTACGCAATCCAGAGCTTGGTACATATGGGGAATGCAGCCAGAACTCCCAAAATGGCAGTCTTCAGAGTTTTGGTAGCATTTTCCTTTTAGTACATCCCACCCACAGTGTGTTACAGTGCTGCTATTATTCAGGATAAATACAATTTGGTATCCCTAATTGTACAGCTCATCAGGATCTGTTGATTCACACAAGCAAATATACAGTGTATAAAAAATAATATAATAATCTCTAATTTCATAATGTAAACTTCAACTTAAAGAACAACATTGAGGGTTAAATTTACTAAAGTGAGAGTTTTTAGAAGTGCGTTTTACAAGAGCTGTTGCCCATAGCAAACAATCAGATTCTACTTAACATTTAACTAGCACCTTCTAGAAGATAATAGCTAGAATCTGGTTGCTATGGGCAACAACTCTTCTAAAACTCACTTCTAAAAACTCTCACTTTAGTAAATTTACCCCTGAGAATCTGCTGTTTAGAGCAACCCTGCCATGTGCATGAGTCCTCCTCATTGCTTATCTTAGAATAGCTCTCTGAGCGGACGTGCTCTGGATCACAGAGGTTTTTATCCTACCAATTTCACAATATGCGTAGGACTGAGCAAAACATTTGTGGAATGTACTGTAGATATTTATTAGGCAACAAATGCCAGCACTGCACAGATAATAGGCTTATAATATTGTGTTATCCACCTGACTGCTCTGTATATGCATATAATGTAATATTCAGGACGGAGCGGGTCGTCAGGTTTACCACACATTTTTTATGTAATAGGCTTCAGCTGCTCTGAGCTGCTAGAAGGTTTTCTGTGTATTATTTATGCGCTGACCCCTAGGCTTACGAAGGACGTTGTTGTGCATAATTAGAGCAATTAAATTAAACGTTAATGCAGCCTATAGAGTGTCATCAAATTATATCTTGGGTGTGTTGTACATAAATATGCCATAATCGTGTTTTCATACGCTTGGCACAGCGGACATTTGATCTGTAGCAGATAATGACCCCCACAGTCTAAGGTTGCATTGTCTGTCTCTAGATGCCTGGACTCACTTGACACACGCTTGCCCGCATCCTCCACCTCTGTCTACACCATATCTGTGCATAGAAAAATCCTTTATCCCTCTGGTTACGGTTTGATTATCACTGTACAAAAGAGTATTACAAATGCTACAGCACTGTATGCAGCTAACGGAAAATAAAATATGATTTTGAACAATGGTAATTCCATGGGGTAAATTTACTAAAGTGAGAGTTTTTATAAGTAAGTTTTAAAAGTGATGTTGCCCATAGCAACATTCAGATTCTGCTTAACATTTAACTAGTACTAGAAGATAATAGCTAGAATCTGATTGGTTGCTATGGGCAACATCACTTTTAAAACTCACTTCTAAAAACTCTCACTTTAGTAAATGTACCCCCAAGAGTCATCACTTGCAGGACAGGCTGATGTGTCTTCTACATAACGCTCTGGGGGGGGCCTTTTATCAATAATTGTATCTGCAATGCCATCTGGGCATGATATTAGCACCCAAAATGGTATTGCAGAATGTGATTATACTACACATATGTATTAACTCAGCACACCAGGGATCGGGGCTCCGAATGGAGTCCGAACCTGCGATGTCCTCAGAGGGAAGAGATGCCATAAACGGTTTCGTCACTCCTGTATCGGGGCGCCTGCCCATGCACCACAGCCATTGCTGGGGAGGATCCGGAGGCAGGGCTATCTTACCAGCATTGTAGGCCCCGGGCAAAGCAATGCACTGGCGTCTTTACCTACCCATTCACGGGAATAGAAATGTATATGGTCAATAAAATTAAACATTTCGATTTATTGGTACTTTCAACAAAATCAATGTTTAAACATTAAAAAAAATTATGTAAAGCAAGGATTACAGACTCCACCTCCCTCTTCTCTTCTCCAGCTCACAGTGCAGTTCCTGCTCTGCACTGGAGCTGTGACTAATGTATGGAGGCCCCCTTAGAGAGAGGGGCCAGTGGGACGTGCAGAGCGGCCTAAGAGCATTTTTCTTTACCTCTCAAAAGGATTGCCCAATGCTCGGAGCAAGCGGCTGCACACTCTATGTAGATGCTCACCCAGACCAGTCCGTCCCTGCTCGAAGGCCCCTAGAATCGTGGGGAAATCGGTATGAAATACCGCCGGCCGCACGGTTCACTTCCCGGCAGTGCCTGGCCGACAAAAGCAGAGTTCCTGGCAGCGGAGACCCGACAACACTGGAAATGCCGATCGTCGCTAAGGTAGGTATAAACTAACCTAACCTAACCCTCCTTAGGGGTGCCTAACCCTAACCTCACCCCCAAGTGCTTAACCCTAATCCCCCTCTAAGTGCCTAACCCTAACCCCCCCTTCCCCGCTGCCTAAATCTAAGTCCCCCGGGGGGTGCCTAACCCTAAGTCCCCCCGGGGGTGCCTAACCCTAACCCTCCCTCCCCCTAGCCTAACGCTAACCCTTCCGGGGGGTGCCTAACCCTAAGTCCCCCCCGGGTGCCCTAAACCTAACCCTCCCCCCGCGCGGCTGTCTACTCGCGGCGCCCGGCATCCCTTCGATCGGGATGCCGGGCACCTGCCTCCCGGCGTTGGGGAAATGACAGGCGTCTAGACATAGACGCCCGGTATTTCACCCTCGCCGGGATATGACAGTCGGGAAGCCGGCTGTCGGTATTAAGGCAGCTGGTTTCCCGATTGTATACCATCGTGGGGCCCTGGGCAGATGTCCAGTGAGCCCACACGTTAAGATGGCACTGTCCGGAGGAACCCTCTCCAGGCTAATTTATGAAGTGTAGCCCATAAGCTACAGCAGCACAACGCCATCTTCAAACTCCGGAATGCGAAGGGAAATCCGACAGCATCGTATCCCCATGGAAACCTATGGGGTCTGTGGCAGCTGTTGGTCCCTCCTTACATTTTAGCAGCTGCGATAGCTCTAATATGGTAATGCAGCAGGAGACATCATGCCTCCTGCGTCATGCCTCCTGCACGCATTATCGGATCATCTGCAATACCATTGGCCGGCTAAGTTATCCATGGGGTCACGCAAGCTGGCAATCGCAGATGCTGAAGAGGGGCCAGGAAATCTCCGTCAGCCGATGGAGATTCTGGCCTTGTCACCCCCCCCCCCCACAACGGCAGCGTCTCGCCTCCATCATGGGAAGCATAGGCCGTTGCCTCCCCTTTCCTGCCCCGAAACAGCAGCAGACTGTCAATCGGCATTCTGCTGCCAAACTGTGAGCGATATCCCAGACCCATACTGCAAATGGACAATCTCCGTGAACAAAAACCCTGCGTCCTCTGCTGAATCAGGCCCACAGTGAGAAAATACGCGAGATCTGTCTGCAGAATGGACTTGCCCGTCACCATACTGAATGGACATATCTTGAGATACCTGTCAGACTAATCTATTGAGTCCCTCTTGCATTCCAAAGTTAATTTAATCTTTACGATCTGCCTTCTGAAATGAGCCAGATAATGATCTCATGTAAAACGATACAATCTTTGTCAGGAATATTGGTTAATGTGGTTTGAAGATGACCAAATTGGAAACATTGATGTCCTTATTTATGTATCATGATCTTAATCAATCACCGGACAAAGATTCAGGGCTCAGTACTTACCAATTGCTACCACAAAACAAAATCACCAGAACAGCTCCAGTAATGAATGCTTAAATGGGCAGCAATTCCAATACACAAGTCACCTTTGTATAAAGAAGCTATTTATAACAAATCACACCTGTGCTGTATATGGGGAATGCAATCTGTGCAATATGTTGCTGGACATCACAGCGATGTCCGGTCAAGGACATTAATTTTTATTACTGTAACCAATCTTAGCAACTTCTATGGGGTGTCAGGAAAGAAATGACAAAATGACTGGTCACCATGTGCCATTACAGTCCTTAACAAAACTTGAGATGCTTCAGATTGTAGGAGCATTCGCTGCCTAGCTAAATGCAAGCTATTGTTCTCTGTTATCAGCCCCTTATAGACTGGGGAGAAGTAAGCTGCTATATTTATTTATATCACATTGGGGTCCGATTTTTCAATGATTGAGATTTTGCTCTGATAATTAGAATTTATCGCCGCTCTTTGTGGCAATAAGGAATTCTGGGCCTGATTCAGAGCCGTTCGTAAGCGGCCGCTCGTTCGCTCTGAGCGATGTTCGCACAACTGTGCATGCGTATGGGTCGTAATGCGCATGCACAAACCAGTCATTGCAGTCGGAAATCGAGCGCTCGCAAAACAGCGAGGGACTGCTAATTTGATTGACAGAATGTACTGTTTGTGGGTGGTAACAGGGGAAGGTGCTTGAAAACGGGGGAGTGGAGATCCGAACGCAGGCGTGCCTAACGGTAAAAAGGGCATTTAATGGGTGTGCAGAATTAGTAAAGGAGCGTCATCGACCACGTCACTTGGTTGTCTTTTAGCCTGAACTGCTCGCAGTGACAGCGGTAAGAAAAACCTACCACAAGCACTGCGAGCAGTTCAGATGCCTTTCAATGTACCCGATTAATCAAATAAATACCGGAGATGACATGTGATGCGAACGGCAAAGGGGCGTCTTTACCAAATAGCGAGCGCATTTTCGCTCGCTCAGACATAGAGGCGTCAACAAACCGCAATGAGCGAGTGCACAATTTAAATAGCCGGCCCTTTTTTTTGAACGACCGTACGCAAATAGCGTCCGGGTCTGAATCAGGCCCTCTGTACGGACGGTATGTATTAATAATCACACGCACGGACAGGGGCTCTTGGGTTTCAGATATAGCAAGGGGTCTTTTAAAGCTGGGTGATATTGTTGTGCTAACATGTACTGCCGCTTTAAGTAACGTCTCCCATCAGATCAAGTGTATCCCCAAGTGTCATTTGAAAAATTGCCTGCAATACATTTTATGACCACCTGGTGGCACTTTAATAGATTTGTATTACATGTGTCAAATGACTGAGAAGTACGCTGTGGCTGCGTAGTGTACTTTGTGAAGTAAATATGTGTACAACTCTACTTAAATTATTGATTCGATAGCATCCGTGTTCTAAGCGTTGCTGCCAGTCGCCTGCAGGGAAAGGCAAACACACGGGGCCTAATAGAGCAGTATTACAAGTGATTGACAGTTACCTCCAACTAGGCTACAGATCCTGTACAGTTACTTCTGATTAGCGTAATTCCCTGGCAATCAGACATTGGATGAGGCTAGGCCGAAATAATTTGCTCATCCCAAAATAGAAAAAGGCCAGGCAAAATAGGACACCAATATACCAGGCCACACCCTAATATTCCAGGCCACACCCTAATACTCCAGGCCACACATTAGTGCAAACCAGTTGGTGCTGACCACACGTCCAGTGTTTAGTCTGGCACAAAGCAATACTGAGGGGTCTATTTATCATATTTGCAGCATATTCCCCATAGACACTCCTGCATGTATTAGCTTAGGTTTCCATGGGGGATGTGATGCTGTCAGATTTACTAAGCGAGCACCTGCATCAGATATACCTCTTGACAGCATACTGTACCCCCCAACTGTTCCGCTTTGGACAGGACAGTCGCGTTTTTTGCGTCCAGAATTTTAACTCTCATATGTTCGAAGGTATGTGACAGGCACATCTGCAGAATGTACAGCTCGCTGAGAGCAATTATGTGAATTACCTATTTTCGTATTCCGCCTCTATATATGTAAGGGGGTGCAAGTCAGGGTATTCCGCCTCTATATATGTAAGGGGGTGCAAGTCAGGGACACGCAAAGAATGTAATATAGTCACAGGGATGCACATGGTTTATGCGCTATAGTACAAAGTGTATTTTATGCTTAAAAATGGGTCTTGCGTCCTCCTCAGAATAACGTGTCTATTTAAAAAGCAAAAAATAAATAAAAAATTGCCGCTTTTCGCTGTATAAATTTCATTATCAATATATATTTTAAAGTGCATTTGCGAAAGATGTTTGAATGCTCCACGCATATGGCGATCAGCATTGGTAACACCAGCAGTGGCAAACGCAGGATTTCTAGAGGGGGGTTTCCAAATGAATGATTTTAGAGTGAGTGTGGCCAGTCCATGAAGAGCGCATAATTACCACTTATCCAGCTTTTATATGTGTCATACATAGTGTATTGTGTGTCATAATTCCAGCATATACAGGACCAGTGATCACAGTAACCCATTATATGTGTCATACATAGTGTATTGTGTGTCATAATTCCAGCATATACAGGACCAGTGATCACAGTAACCCATTATATGTGTCATACATAGTGTATTGTGTGTCATAATTCCAGCATATACAGGACCAGTGATCACAGTAACCCATTATATGTGTCATACATAGTGTATTGTGTGTCATAATTCCAGCATATACAGGACCAGTGATCACAGTAACCCATTATATGTGTCATACATAGTGTATTGTGTGTCATAATTCCAGCATATACAGGACCAACGATCACAGTAACCCATTATATGTGTCATACATAGTGTATTGTGTGTCATAATTCCAGCATATACTGGACCAGCGATCACAGTAACCCATTATATGTGTCATACATAGTGTATTGTGTGTCATAATTGAAGCATATACAGGACCAGCGATCACAGTAACCCATTATATGTGTCACACATAGTGTATTGTGTGTCATAATTCCAGCATATACAGGACCAGCGATCACAGTAACCCATTATATGTGTCACACATAGTGTATTGTGTGTCATAATTCCAGCATATACAGGACCAGCTATCACAGTAACCCATTATATGTGTCACACATAGTGTATTGTGTGTCATAATTCCAGCATATACAGGACCAGCTATCACAGTAACCCATTATATGTGTCACACATAGTGTATTGTGTGTCATAATTCCAGCATATACAGGACCAGCGATCACAGTAACCCATTATATGTGTCATACATAGTGTATTGTGTGTCATAATTCCAGCATATACAGGACCAGCGATCACAGTAACCCATTATATGTGTCATACATAGTGTATTGTGTGTCATAATTCCAGCATATACAGGACCAGCGATCACAGTAACCCATTATATGTGTCATACATAGTGTATTGTGTGTCATAATTCCAGCATATACAGGACCAGCTATCACAGTAACCCATTATATGTGTCATACATAGTGTATTGTGTGTCATAATTCCAGCATATACAGGACCAGCTATCACAGTAACCCATTATATGTGTCATACATAGTGTATTGTGTGTCATAATTCCAGCATATACAGGACCAGTGATCACAGTAAGCCATCAGATGCGACAGTAGGCCATGCTGCCAGAGCTGAATGTTTTTATGTCATATGTGGGCACCATTCCAGAGTATTAGAGCAAGTCCGGGAGTCTGGGGGAGCAGCAGAAGAACCTAGCACTGCCCCAGACATATATGTACATATTGGGCTCTATAGCAGTACATCCCTAACAGTGCATGTTTTCCAGATCTCCTTGTTGGTACACAGGTGTATTTATTACTTACTGACACATGTTAAAAGATGCTAATTATTTCATTTGTGATACTGTGAAGAACATGCAGCACTAGTAAAATTGGGCTGGGGAGGGGGGTTTCCAGGCAGATGGAACCCCCCCTGCGTTTGCCTATGGCCAGCCTGATGCTGATATGGAAGCCGGCTTGGGGAGGAGCAGGGGATGTGCGAGCCGGCTGGGCTAGTGGGAGCTGTCCGGTGAGCGGAGAACGTGGAGCCAGCCAGAGCAATCCTCTTCCCTGCTTTTCTCCATTTCTGCAGGTAAGACTTACAGTATAACGCCATCTGGAGAGCTAGAGATGGCGTTAGGTTACGAGAGAAGCTTTGCTTCCCCCCATCGATATAAATACCATTCCTGCACCACCCCCATTATATGCATTAGTGGCTGCAGGAATGTGACAGGAGAAATGAAAAGGCGAATAAATCAGTGGTGTCTCCACACTCTCCTTGTAACTAAATACAGGTCGAGTCTCCAATATCCATATATTCCAAAATACGGAATATTGTTAGCATGACTGAGATAATGAAACCTTTTCTTTCTGATGGTTCAATGTACACAAACTTTGTTTAAGGTACAAAATTCTTAAAATATATAGTATAAAATAACATTCAGGTTATGTGTATAAGGTGTATATGAAACATAAATGAATCTCATGTATACACAAACTTTTTTTGATGCACAACATTATTGAAAATATTGTATAAAATGACCTGCAGGCTGTATTCATAACAAAAGCGTTCTGTGTTTAGACTTGGGTCCCATTCCCAAGATATTTCATTATGGTATGCAAATATTTCAAAATACAGAATATTCCGATATCCAAAATACCCCTGCATAAGTAGCTAGTGCGGCCGGTGCCATGGCACAGGGCACCACAGGTCAGGAGTAGAGAAGAGCGGTTCGGATTCTGTGGAATCCGAACCGCTCCGAACATTGGGGATCCGAGTCCACCCGAACCCTGTTTGGGTGTTCACCGCCTGACTCGGATCCCCGTTCGGGGCCGAACGGCGGCCGCCTGATGTCGGATTCTCACTAGAGAATCCGACATCAGGGCTCCTATTGTGTAGGGCAGAACGCTGTGATAGCGGTCTGCCCTACACAGACACAAACACACAGCCGCCAGCGGCAGCTGTGTGTTTGTTACAGCAGCCAATGAGAGTCATACAGACTCTCACTGGCTGCTGTACGGAGGGAGCCGGCTGGAGCTCACACATGAGCTCCGTCTTCCGGCTCCCTCCTCAGCGTGTGACAGCAGAGTGGACGGCGCGGGAGCGGGGATACAGGTAAGTTTTTATTTATTTTTTTACTTGTGCAAGGGCCGGGGGCGCTACTGGGGGGGGGTCTGCTACTGGGGGTCCATACTACTGAGGGGCCTGCTACTGGGGGGGTCTGCTACTGGGGGGGCTTACTACTACTGGGGGGGGCATACTACTACTGGGAGGGCTTACTACTACTGGGGGGGGCATACTACTGGGGGACTTACTACTACTGGGGGGGCATACTACTGGGGGGGCTTACTACTACTGGGGGGGCCATACTACAGGGGGGCTACGACTGGGGCAGCCTACTACTGGGGGGGCCATACTACTGGGGGGGCTGCTAATGGGGGGCATACTACTGGGGGGGCCTGCTAATGGGGGGCATACTACTGGGTGGCATACTACTGGGGGGCATTCTACTGGGGGCACTGCATAGGGGACCCTACTACTAAGGGGACTGCATAGGGGACACCACTGCTGGGGGCATTGTGTAAGGGACACCGCTACTGTGGGCATTGTGTAAAAAGGGGAATACTGTGGGCATTGTGTAAAAGGGTCACTACTGTGGGCATTGTGTAAAAGGGGCACTACTGTGTGTCGTAACATAAATAAGAGACACTACTTTATGGTGTAATGTGAATCAGGCCCTATGTGCGGTGTAATGCGAATAAGATTGTGCACCGTGACTCCTTGGGCCGTAGCCCACTATGTAAACAAGTACTGTGATTCTGCTGGCTGTAGCCCACTGGGTGGGTGCACTACTTTTCATTTCTGCCACTGCTGTGTGGTAATGTGTCATAGATGTGCTTTATACTGTGGTGTCTGTGTCGTTGTGCCGCTGCTTTGTCGCTTAGTAACCAGTCAGCTCACTGCAACCTTTGGCCAATAATGTTGAAAACAATATTATAAGCTGTGATATGGTCTAAATTGACTGGAAATTAATGTTATTCAGGTTAATAATACTCTAGGAAGAAAAAAAAGACCAATTTATGTGATTTTAGCTTTTTTTGTAAATTTTTGTAAAAAAATCCAAATCCAAATCCAAAGCCAGTCATCGCAGTTTGGCAAACCCAAATCAAAAGCCGAACGACGAATTAGAACCAAATCCAAATCCGGCAAAAATGGTCCGGCGCACATCCCTAGTCAGGAGGCGCTGTTTGGGCCTGTCAGATTTCTGTTTATTATCATTCTCACTTGTAGGTTCCTCTTCTTTTATCCCCAGCATCTCCTGGCCTCCCCTATCTCTTCCCCATGAGGCCATGGCCCTTTTTTGGGTGCATTATGTCCCTTTGAAAAATGAGGGGGGCGCCAATGCTCTTTCTGGCACGGGGCACCAAAAAGTCTAGTTACGGCTCTGTACCCCTGGTCCAACCTGTAGAGAGAAAATAAAAGTATGACTAAAACAATAGAGAAATGACATATTTGTTTACTAAATAGACCCCTTAGCCCCTAAGTTTTCTCTTTCACAACACTACATAGAGAACGGCACATTTTGCACACAGTAAAGCGCTTTTACATGAACCTATGGTTATCCTTTCCTTGCAGAGCTCTGTGTTATGCACACCATATACAATTACTCTCATTGAAAACTATGTCAAAGTGCACTGTAAAACAAATGTCATTTACAGGATAACAACCTTTTTTGTAGGTTCAATGTGCAAATTACAGCAGTCACAGATACCGCTTTTGTACCTAAATTCCAGGTTTGACCTGGAGGTTGGAACAGGGTTCCAAACCGGATCAGACCCGACCCAGGATATTCCCAAGTCGGCGCCGTTCACACCGGAGCCGGGTCTGCGGTGACGCGGCTCTTCCGGCATAGAAGTGGACGCTTGGAGATTACGTCATCTCCAAGCGCCACTGAAGCCGGCCAACCGGCCGGCATGCGGCGCGCTCCAGGTCATCGTGACCCGGATCGCGCCGTTTACACTGCAGGGTTTCATAGGTCATTCCCGTGTTAAATCCTGCAAGTTACCTGGGTTGGATTGCCGGGTCACTCGATCCGGGAATCCAACCCTGTCCCCTATTACTCCAAGGAGCTGCCCGGGTTGATCCTGCAATAACCTGGGTTTTAACTCTGGTGTAAAAAGGGTAAGAGTAAGCAAATTGAACTCCTATGATGTACGGTATCTAACCATTGGTTAAGTACACTCTCTAGTAGGGTGTATCCAATGTGTAAATTTTCCTATAGCTATTTGAAATGTGAGGCCAAATCCCCAGCACCAAAAAGCCTTTTGTGATACTCAGTCCAAAGCGCTTATGGGGTAGTAGGGGCCAGAAATTAAATATGAATACATACACAAAATTTGGCATATAAAAAGCCTGCAAAGAAATGCTACACGCTATACGGGGTCTGCTAAAGGGTATCTAGCCGTTGGATAAATATAATTAGTGGGGTATGGCATAAAAGACAGACAATGTAAAGGTCAACAGTCGATAGGTTGACATCAGATAGTCGACATGCAATAAGTCGACGGGTACAATAGGTCAACAGGTTCAATTGGTCAACACATTTATTTTGTTATTCAACCCTAATCCTCCCCCTAGTGCCTAACCCTCCCCCTAGAGGCTGACCCTAACCCTTCGCCTAGTGCCTAAAACTAATCCTTCACCTAGTGTGTAACCCTCCCCCAGGTGCCTGAAACTAATCCTTCCCGTAGTGTCTAACAATAATGTCCCCTCCAGCAGGCTAACCCTAACCCTTACCTTAAAAATGTTGAAAATCCATAAAAAACAAGCACTGACCATTTTTGTGTCGACCATTTGATCCTGGTAAACTTTTAACCCTGTCAACCTTCTGCACTGTTGACCTTTTGCATGCCGACTATCTGGTGTCGACCTTTACATTGTTTATCTTCTATCCCAGTGGTTCTCAAACTCGGTCCTCAGGACCCCAAACAGGTCACATTTTTCAGCTCACCCATCAGGTACACAGGTGTAGTCATTACTCCCCGACACATTTTAAAAGATCCACAGGTGGAGCTAATTATTTCATTTGTGATTTGATGGTAGACCTGAAAAACATGCACTGTTTGGGGTCCTGAGGACAGAGTTTGAGAACCTGTGTTCTATCCGGATACCTAAATAGTGATAGATTTGTAGAGTAGACACTTTAGATCTGAGGTAGACTTGGACACAAGATATGAGTGTTAGTAGTAAGTGCTATCATATTCATAAGACAGTCTGTCTGTGTCTGCAAAGTGTTATCAATAAATAATAATGTCACATTTACCATGTAAAATACAATTAAATACAGACACAAATGTAATTAAAAACAAAATAGCAATTAAGTTCAATGAAACACAAACTTCATTGTGTTCCCCTTTGGAAAACAAAAAAATCAAATGGGAATTAGCTTTCCTGCCGCGGGCGGTTGCCAATGTCAATGAAATATATTTAAAAGATCGCAGCAGCCACATTAATAATAGTATCAGAACCTCCAACATGACCTGTTCCATCAGGTAAAAAATGCTATGCTCCTGGACTTCCCACCTCATTTATGATTTCATCCACCTGTGCTGAAACACCTGTCTCATCAATGACCTAGTTCAACACAGGTGACTACAATCATAGATTAGGTGGGAAGTCCAGGAGCAGAGCACTTTGTACCTGATGGAACGGGTCATATTGGAGGGTAGGTCATGTTGGGGGGGAAGGGGAAACAAGAAGGAGTCCGCCAACCAGCAGTTGCTGATGACCACTATCATCATGTGTGTATTTTGCTCTAGGGGTCCAGCTCCCGCTGATATATATTTTTTGTAGTCTGCACGGACCTCATTACAGTGAACATGCTCTAACCAGGGCCGTTTCTAGGGGCAGGCGACCCGTGCAATCGCACGGGGAGCGCCGCCTCCGACCCCTGGCACAGAAACAGCCTGTGAACTGCCAGGCACCTGCTGAGATTCAGTTACCAGCGAGCGCCCGGCAGAGTAGAGCAGCCGGAGACGGAGGCTCCGGCTTCCGGCTCCACCAGTGTGCACTATGTGAGGACGTCATCACGTCTTTCCCATACTGCAGAGGAGCAGCCGAGCGGAGCGGACGCCGGAGCGGGACTGAAGGTAGGCATTAGTGGGGTTTTTTTTGTGCAGGCTGCTTTTATTAGGGACAGTACTTGAGGGGGGCACGTCTGCTGGGGGCACCCGGGCACTATTACTAGGGACATTACTCTAGTGGCACTTCTGCTGGTGGAGCCACCACTACTAGGGGCACCTGGGCACTACTACTAGGCACATTACAAGGGGGGCACTTCTACTGGGGAGACACTACTACTGGGGGCACCAGGGCACTACTACTAGGTACATTATAAGGGGGGCACTTCTACTGGGGGAGGCACTACCACTGGGGGCACCCGGGCACTACTACTGGGGACATTACTCTGGGGGCACTTCTGCTGGGGGAGCCACCACTACTGGGGGCACCTGGGCACTACTACTAGGGACATTACAAGGGGGGCACTTCTACTGGGGGAGACACTACTATTGGGGGCACCCAGGCACTACTACTAGGGACATTATAAGGGGGGCACTTCTACTGGGGCAGGCACTACCACTGGGGGCACCCGGGCACTACTACTGGGGACATTACTCTGGGGGAACTTCTGCTGGGGGAGACACTACCACTGGGGGCACCCGGGCACTACTGCTAGGGACATTACTCTGGGGGCACTTCTACTGTGGGCTCTGCATAAGTTGCACTACCACTGTGGGCACTGCATAAGGGGCACAAATACTGGGGACACTGCATATGGGGACAACTACAGGGGGCACTGCATATGGGGACAGCTACAGGGGGCACTGCATAATGGACACTTTTGCCTGAGAGCTAGTGGGGGGGGGAGCCTAAGACCTGTCGGGATGGAATGGTAAGGGAGGGGGCTGGAATGAAGTGTGTATTATGTGAATCTTGGTTTTTCAAAGTGTTTTATGTGGTTCTGGATTTAATAATGTATTTGAGGTGGATGTGGTTTTAAAATGTAGTTTATGTGCCTCTGGCTTTTCCAATATATATTATGTGGAAGTGGTTTGTTGCAGTGTATTATATGTGGATCTGGCTTGTATTTTCAATGTGCTGGATTCGCTCCCAACGCGATTAAAAACGGGTGTGATGCAAGGTCATACTTCTGCAAATGTCATACCAAAGGCATGCACACAGAAATGCGGCGTGGGCTTGTGACAGCTAGGCCACACCCCATTTTTTGATCACGCGCTGTCTTTGTTTAGCTGCTTATATTTTTCAGCGCTTTGCCTCTGACAGGTTAGTCACCCCTGTACTCAGTAGTCACAGTGGCTGACATTCTGTGGTCTTTCGAGATCACGCTCCCTTACTGTGATACCACACCCCCTCATAATGAGGCCACGTCCACTCCACAATGTTACTGCTTCTTGGGGGGTTGCATTTTGACTGCTCGCACTGGGAGCCTCAGACCCTAGAAACTGCCCTGGCTCTAACTATACTTGCACCCCCTCCATCTCTATGCCTAAAGGCCCCCCATACATCAGCAATTGATTGCAGCAATCGTGCAATTTGCAATTGATTGTGTATAAAAATCTTTCCCTTTTTCAATGGATTGCGGCAATTCTGCAATCTATTGAAAAAGGGAAAGATTTTTATACACAATCAATTGCAAATTGCACGATTGCTGCAATCAATTGCTGATGTATGTGGACCTTAAGGAGTCGTAGCACAAAATGCAACCAAATCGGCCTAGAAATGAATGTGGAAGAAATTCTTGTGCACCTTGATTGTACAACAAGGTGCAATTTTCACCAGGGGGAGGGTTTAATTTTTATGGATCACATTTTTCTTAGTTCCAATTTATAATATTATATTACTATTATTATACACAGGACCAGCGCATTATACACAAATTACAATTACCCTTATGGATTCCCAGGTGTTATGTAAATGAACCAAACAGGAAACTAACAAACAAGCAGGAACCAGCTCCAGACTGTGTGATCCTCCTGAGTTTATGGAAAGGGACACACACAAGGTCAGTCTTCAGCTCCCCTACAAACTGTATACACTACAGTACATGCCCCGCTCCAGAAAGACCCGATTAGGTCACTGCTGTGTGTTGGCTTTTATTTTAATGTTGGAGTTTTTTTTTTTCTTAATCAGCAAAAAATTCAACACAGGTAACTGCAATAACAAATAAAGAGGCAAGTTAGGGAGAAGGGGTGTTTTGTACCACTTAATAGGGGTCATGATAGAGGATATGTACAGTGCTATATAGGGATTTGACTACCTCCCCTCCCCACAGCATCTAATGGTTATAAGTCATTAACAGACTCTTCATAACTGGTTTAAGGTTGCATGTGAACTCTGCAAAAGCATGTTCTCCTATTTCAATTAATGTGTGCTTTTCCCAATAGAAAGAGCCACAAGTGCTGATACTTATGAAACATAAACAGGACAGGACTTGACAGGCTTTGGCTTAGGAAATACAAACTTCAAAAACTCACTCCCTTGATGATGTGTAGTATACCAACTGTTGCACATGAAGTCTCTGCTGCTACACCTGCTCTAAACTACTGTATCTCTCCTACTGATGCATCTAAACCTACACTGCTGCTCCACCTAACCCTTCTCTGCACCTGCTGAACCTTCTCTGCATTGTGGAACCTACTAAGCCAACAGCACATAACAAAGCTCCAACTTTCACTGCAAAATGACAATGTCCAAGCTGTGCACAACCTAGGCGGGGGGGAAGGAGTTAACCTGTCACAGACTCCCATGCACAGGGAGGGAGGAGGGGGCAGTGTAGCATGTTCCAGGAAGCTGTGGCAGACAATACTGTGCATTGCTTCTGTAAACCTGCAGCAAGGCTCAGTCAGTAGGAGCTGGAGCGTAGCTGAGCAGAGCTGGGTGGCTCAGTTGTCTCTCTCCGGCACAGCCCAGCAGAGAGTCACCACCAGGGGCAAGAGACCTACAACATGATCCTTCCATGGTGCCTTCTCCTCCCAGGACTGAGCTAGTATCGGCTGAACCCCTGTACCTCCCGGAGGAGGGCTGTGTGTCCTGCACTGCGCGGGGTAAGTGTGTCCTGCGGCCAAAAGCGCAACACCTGCGCTCCCGTGCGCCCAGGACGCGTTTCCAGGAAACTTATCCATCTTTATTCATTGCAATTCTCTCCTCTCTTTTTCTTTTTATATCCTCTGTTATTCTGTAGCTGTAACATAGCCAGGAACAGGTTAAAACCCCAGGCAGTCATATGTGTGTGCTTGGAAATTAAAGCAGCCTCTCCTCTCCCTAGGGTGTGTGTGTTTTCCTGTACACCTCCAAGTTTCTCAGCAGCAGCACCCTGGCTACCTAGCTGCTGCCTGGTATCCAACAGGTGGGAGCTGAACTCCTGATGGGTTTTGTCTTCTCTTGCAGGGAAATGGGGAACCAGATGGAAAAGCTGACTCATCTAAGTTACAGAGAAGTCCCCACTGCTGACCCTACAGGTGTGGATAAGGACGATGGACCTAGGATAGGGGTCTCTTACATCTTCTCAGCTGATGATGATGACTTGGAGGACACCGGCCATGACCACGTTAAGCAGGGCCCCTTGCAGGAGGACCTGCAGTACGACCACTGCGATGAGGTAGAGTGCTTGGTGTACTACAGGGACGAGTGCATTTACGAGAAAGGCTTTGGTGCTGGGGAGCAGCTGAGCACCTACTCCCCCGAGAACCTGTTGAACAAGTGCAAGCCTGGGGACCTTGTGGAGTTTGTAGCTAAGAACCAGTACCCCCACTGGGTGGTGTATGTGGGTGACTTCCAGGTGGTCCACCTGTACAGGCTGGAGATCACCAACAGCTTCATGACAGATGCCAGCCAGGGCAGAAGGGGCAGGATAGTCAACGACCAGTACAAGTACAAGCCCCTGAGCCCTGAGATGGTGGTGCAAAATGCTATGGAACAGGTAGGGACCAAAGACCAGGAGCTGAGCTGGAGGAACTCTGAGTGTTTTGCAGCCTGGTGCCGGTACGGGAAGAGGGAGTTCAAGATAGGAGGTGAGATCAGGATAGGGAAGCAGCCCTACAGGCTGAGGATCCAGCTCTCTGAGAAGAAAAGCCACACGCTGGAGTTCCAGAGCCTGGAGGATCTGATCATGGAGAGGCGGAGGAACGATCAGATCGGCAAAGCAGCTGTCCTGCAGGAGCTGTCCAACCATCTCCATGCTGAGGAGGAGGTCAGGACTGAGCACAATGGCAACTGATGGATTGGAACTGAAGTCTGAGAAATTGAGCTGTTCTAAGCCCTTTGGGCTGTTTCAGTGCAGTTTTATTGAAATGGCGTTGTGGAAGGAAAGCTGATTAGTGCAGGCTGGACTTAACCCTTCCACCAGCTCTCCTCTATGAGGTCTACTGCAGAGACTGGAATACACGTGTGGAGCAAATCAATAGGGTTAACTATCTGATCACATTCTTGGTGGGAAAAAAAAAAATATATGTATGTGTGTGTGTGTGTGTATATATATATATATATATATCTATATATATATACACACACACACACACACACTCATTATTTAATATGCCAAGAAGTGCTATCTATGGAGCCCCTCCCTGTAAGTGAGTGAGTTTTTGTTTTTTATTTATTATTATTCACCCCCCTACCATATTAATATTATTTACATCCTCTTAAATCATTCTCTGATATAACATTAACTCTTCTTTATTTTGTTTTATTGTTTGCTACAACCAGTTGTGTTCTATTACTATGAGGTTTTTACATTCTACTACATTTATTTTCTAAAATGCATTTTGTTTTCTTTTAATTCTTGGCCAAATCAAGGTGTATGTCCTACATGCAGGAGCAAAGTTTTCATATTTCTATAAAATGTGTCTTCTCCCCAGCTCCATGTTTGCATAATGGTCGCATTTTGTACTCGTAAAAATGATTTGTGCACTTTAATTTTAGAATGTGGACTGCTGTGCTACGAGAGCACCGTTTTGTCATCTGAGAGCTGGTAAAACCGTACCTTGTAAACCATAAGAAAAATGTGACTGCGGAGATCTGTGTGCAATGTGTTAAACCTCTCTGCAGGAGCAGCTGGCTGAGGTGTCTGGAGGGTTCCGGGCTCCCTGACATAGGTACAGGGGGTAGCGCAGCTCTTGTTGACAATATTACAGGTTGCATAATAACTGAGACTTTGTATCAAAGCATTAGTACTTCTCACTGTCAGCAGTGTGTGTGGCTCTGTATCCTGTCATGAAAGGGCCTGCAAGAAAATGTCTTTGTGGCTGCTTGGGTGGTTCTATATATTTTATAGGTGCCAATTCTTCCAATAACCGCAAACATTACAGCCTTCCTGGTTAAACTTAATGAGGGGTCTTGGCATAATTGGGGAAACATAATGTGTATGGGGGTCTTTATGATGAGGGGCAATTGCACTTAAATGTATAAATAGCCAACTGCTAGCAAGTGACCAAAATGATTAAACCGGTCTGAGTTTTGATGAATGCCATCTTTGCCCACTCTTAGAAGTGTTTTGATTTATATATTTGCTATAGCTTTGGAAAGAGTGTGTGTTGTAATCATTTGCTGGACCACGATGCTACAGTAACCACGACAACTACTGTGGAAAAAGTCATTAGTAAAAAGCTTTTATTTTGCGATTTTTACACCAATATGAAAATTTATATTTTGAAACCAAAGTCACGGGTCTGTTGTAGGTATTCTGGGGGAAAGTGTTTAATAAGAACAATTTTGTGTTTGTTTATTTTCAAAAACAAAACCGCCATTGCTTATTGGCTACATCCATCTCAGGGCAATTGGCATGATTTTACTGTACACATGCCAGGCTGTGCTGTGCCCAGTGATATTGTGCGCCCTAATCTCGCCCACTCCCTGATTAACTGTTCTGTGTACATTGCTTATGCCTTAATGTCCTTGTTTGTTATACAAGCAAGGAATGCCCGTGATTTTAGAGCAGATGGATTCCCAAGATCCTACACCTGACCCCCCCTCACCATTTGGAGGGGGAGAGGAGGTGTAGGAATTCTTAAATCTTTTGTTCCAAGTACCAAGACCCCATTTACCATGTTTAAGGGGATTTCCACACATTACACAGTCCCCTAAACATTGTGGATGGCATGTAACTCCCAATATTACCTTTCTAGTTAAGCCACTGGGTCCACAGTTGTTAGACCTATAGGATCTGGAGGGCTGGATCCATAGATACTAATTAAGATGTGTGGCAAATGGGGATTTAAAAAACAAACAAGCTGATTGGATGGTGGCTGTAAATGTCCTGCCTGTGTTGTACCTCTCACTGTGCTGTACAGGAGAGACTTGATGGCTATACAGAGGAGGCACCATAGTGCATGGTAACATTTGAAGTTAGCTTGTAATGTCTGAATTTGGCTATCGTCCTCAGCTTTTTTGTAATTTTAATTTGACTAGTACGTTCCCTCTTGTAACTTTTTGAATCCCATTGATTTCTCTTTTTCTGGCTTTTGCTTGCCCTTCCTGTGTCTTATAGGGGTCTATTTACTAAGCAGTGTTAGGAGACAGAGTGAAAAGTGATAAGGTTGCAGCCAATCAGCTCCCAACTGTCATCTCACAGGCTGTGTTTGAAAAATGACAGTTGGGAGCTGATTGGCTGGTACCTTATCACCGTCAACTTTATCTCCTAACACAGCTTAGTAAATAGACCCCTCAGTCCTGTACGTCTAAAGCAGAGTCTGTCCCATTTTTGTTTTGCCCTTGGACGCAGCAGTTGTGCTGCTTTCATTTCATAGTATGCAGAGGTCAACTGTTACTGTATCCAAGTGCAACATGAATATGCAAATCCGTCTGAAGACATGACTTACTGGTATGGAAGGAAGCGAAAGAAATGCAACATATTAAATGCCGGAGGGTAATGTGCAAGACAATAACTCATTATAACAAGTGGAAAGACATGTTTAGTGTTGCAATCTATAGTCTCAGAATGCAAATTATACTGTGCGTTTTTAGCAGAATGTGCTTTAATTCTGATATAAATATTTTACCTGCACAAAGGGAAGTGTAGGGTGTTCCAGCTGCTACTGGCCAAAATGCTCAATCGCCCCCCACCCTTTAGCCTTTTAGAATAATGACCACCCCCTGCTGATTTTCCCCTAGGATGATAGGAGTTTTAGTTGACCAATGTCTGTACTGCTGAATCTTTTCATTTGTTGAGTGTGTGAATCACCTTGTGGAATGGCAGCTACTGCTTTCTCCAATTCTTTGTCCTGCTTTGGTGACCGACGCGCCGTTAACCCTAATTGCACATGAGAGAGACTGATGACTAAACAGATTGCACATCTTGTAAGGTTGGTTAAATATTATTTATACATGTGTTGGGTATGGTCATCCTCTATCACTTTGATTACTGCAAAATATAAATAGAACAAAGTAACTCAATCTCTTCCGTTTTGTTATAACAACGTTTACAATGTACCCAGTACTTTTACATTGTGGTGGCAGCCATTTTGTAGGCTAAATCAATTGTCATGAGATTGGGGGCTGTGTAGAGCCTCGGTTAGCTCCTCACCCTGGTGTCAACCATTTCAAAGGCTTGACCCCTCTTTCGTACCTGTGTGAATGATAATTTCACAAGGCATCAATCTCAGACGCTCCATGACCTATATTCATCATGCACTCCTAGATGAGACTATATTTTCTTTTAATGGTTTAGCACTCAAAATGTCTGCCTCCATTTGTTTTTATTTAAGAGCAACAAGTGAAAATGAGATATCCTAACTGCTTTGAAACTATAGAACTTTAGTTAGAAGGTGGCTCACCCTTTCTAATGCTTGTACACACCAGGGTTCATATAGCAACATTGTACTTTGGTCTAATGTGGTGCACCAATCAGGCCCTTGCTTTTATTGTATAACTTCCACTAAGTAGATGGTGATTGGTTGTCGTCGTTCATTGCAAACTTCTCACGTCAATGCAATGTCTCTAAGTGAGCCCTGGTGTAGCTCCACGTTTTGGAATGTAGTCCTGCAAGAAGAAAAATAAATCTGTGGACCGTCTGTGTAGATATTCATATTGAAATTTTTCTAGCAATTATATTGTTTTCTCTATTTAAATCTAAATATTTTCTTACAACTATTTTTGAAAGCTGCAACCAACATTAAATTTTGCAATTTATAAAGTAAACAAACGTGTTGTCTGTCTCTGTGTGCTAAAGTTACGGCAGAACTATCGGTGAAAACCATTTACTCAAGGGGCTAATCCATTTTCTCTAGCGCACCTGATTGGAATCTAGAACCATCTGTAATGGGGTGAATGCGAGTGCTTAGCATCATTCATCCATAATAAATAGCGCTAATCCCATACCTTATACTGGTGTATTTATACATAACTGTCCCTAATTGCTAGATACTGTTCAGGTTTTAAAGTTTTATCTTTTAGAAGTGTCCCCAGTTTTCAATATTAATCACTGACACTCATGTCTGCATGTTGCATTATAATTGCTGTCATTCATTTTTACAAGTTTTATAAAGTTAATAGGAAGTGTCTGCAGTGCAAGGGGGAGATTTATCAAATCCTGGAGAAAGGTAAAGTGGAGAAGTTGCCATTACCAACCAATCAGCTGTCATTTTACAGACTGTGCCAGATAACTGACAGAAGCTGATCGGTTACTATTGTATGAACGCCTTCTCAGTTTTGAAACCCCCCCCGCCCTCCACCCTTGGAATAATTCAGATCAATGCACTTGTCATGATGGGTTTCCGGACTGTAGATAGTAATTAGACAATATCTAGATAGACACCAGATGTTAGAGGGACAAAAGGTTGACACTAAATGTTGACAGGTACAAAAGGTCGACGTGGTCAAAAGGTCAACATGAAAATGGTTGACAAAAAATGGTTGACACGTGATTTATTGTTTTTGGTATGTTAGGGTTAGTCACTTACCCCCTACGGTTAGGGTCAGGCACCTACCCTGATGGTTAGGCAGCAGGAGGGAGGGTTTGGCACCAAGGGGTGGGTTAGGGTGAAGATTAGGGCTAAAAATTTTTTTTTTAAAAATCACGTGTCGACCACTTTTTGTCGACCATTTTCATGTCGACCTTTTGACCCTGTCGATCTTTTTTCCCTGTCGACCTATTGTCTAACATCTGATATCTACCTACACATTGTCTATCTCTTATACCACGCCCGTCATGATGGTAGTTGTAGTACTTCAGTGTTCTCTGCAATACCATGCTACTTGCTCAGAGGCGAAGGCTCAGCTGCATGTGTCCCCGCTATTTTTTATTATTGTTGTTGATTTGTGAGGCACCGCAGAGCTCCACAGCGCCACCTATGGGGAAAACAGAAAATGCAAAAAAAGGGGACTTACAAGGTACTGTAGATAAAATAAACACAGACCTGAAACTAAAGGGAAGGGAGGGCCCTGCTCATAAGAACTACCAAAGGAACTACTTGTAAATGTATTACTGTATGTAGACTATATGTGCCCTTAACACACTTGACTATTATTTATCATTCTACACAACATAGTGGTCTTCTGTCCTTCATTTCTAGGGACATTCCCAAATCAAAGACTTGTCACTTTTGAAATTGTCCCTATTTTAAAGACTGCACAATCATTCTTGCTCCTGCATGTCAGATGCAGTGTCTGCCATCTATACTTATTCCCTGGATTTTATAAGTTAGTATGAGATGTATTTGAAAAGGCAAAATTATGCCACAATATAATCAAATACTGTGAGTTTGTCTTCATGGCAATTGTAGCGCTAAGAGAAATGCCGGGGCAGATTCTGATGAGCGCGGCTGCAGATCTTCCAAGAGCTGGATGTCAACAAGGATGCACCAGATGGAACTGCGGGTAAGAGAGCGGGGGCCTGGGGCACCAGCCACTGAGTCTGGGGGCAGATCTTTGGTGAAGAAACTTCCCAGCATATGAAGCAGTTGGCAGTGGACTGGACATTTTGTGATTTGTAGTTCCCCCACAGTAGCAGTCTTACAGTATCTTGACTCAAACTCAGTCCTCAAAGCCCCTACATCAGGTGGTTTTCCCCTCTATAAGGGGTATCAGGAGGGCTCCCCACCCCACATCAGATGGCTTTCGCCTCCATCAGGAGGACTCTGAGCCTCATGCTAATTGCACTATACAGGTCACTATTTTATCTGTATTTAACACACAGCTGTATATACCCGAGGTGATTAACAAACAGCCTAGTGCTTCAGTAGCTTCAAGACGTTACCACATGCCGAGAGCCCCTGGCATCACCAGTCCAGATTCGAGCACTGGCAAAGTTAGCTAGGAGTTATAGATTCTGGGGACATATTGTATGTTTAGGGTCTGACCTGTCACTGTAGTGGAGGTTTGTAACCCCGGACTCTGGAGATTCGGATTATTTGTATATCTGCTTTGTGGAGGAGAAAATCTGTGAGCCGTTTGGGCTGTGGCCTATGTTTTGTCTGTCCTGGTTCATCAACTCCTCCCTGTAATGTAAAGGTTCCTTTACTGCTCTCAAATAAAAAAAATGGCAGCTGCTCAATCAATCTGATAGTACTTTTCAGGTGCATGAAAGGGAGGGGTCATACCAAGTAGAAAAGAGAGGGGGGTTTTGACCCCTATTGTTCCTCAGCACACTGAATTATACTAGCAACAACATATGAATACTATTAGGGGAATTCAATATGAAACATAAACTTCGCTGTCGAAGTTTACGTTTCATATTGGAGATTTTACCTGGGATAAAGTATCGGGCGCGCGGCCGCTTATCCCCGTATTCAATATGAAAGTAACGAAAACGGGACCTGGCGAAGTGGGATTTGCGTAAAGTTACGAAATTTTCCTTAAAAAAATTGTAGGACCCCCCTAAAGTTGTAAAAGCATGGGGGATCACTATGGGTACCCCCGTTTTAGCCTGCAAATGAAAGTCGGGGATTTAAATAGCCGCAGCAGGTGTTTTTTTTTCCCGACATTGAAGAAGTGATGCAGAAGAGCACTTAGGTGATTTTTTTCGTTTTTTTAAGTGGTCCCATCAAATTTGGGGTACATGAAAATGGGTACTAGCATATTTTTATGTCCCTAAAGTAAGTTTTAAAAAATTCTGCATTTGTGCACCTGCCGCTAATAGCCTATTCTAGTAAACACCTTCCGCATACTTGCAGAATAGCCCTGAACCTATTTCCCTATTGTTAAACAATTTTTTCCCATTTTTTTTTTTTTTTTCACCCCAACTTTTAAAATAATTTTTTGGGGTGTCCCTATTTTTTTTAAAAACTTTTTTTTGACACCGTTGTCTTTTAAATGTCAATCCCAGGGGTGCAGGCTATTTTTTTTAAGCCTGCACCCCAAAACCCCAATTCTGCACTTTTTTCGCCACCTATTCAGTGGTGAAATGTTATCCCCGTTTTTTTTCAAAGACTTTTCGAACCTGCGGAAAGTCTTTGAAATTGAATACAGTGTAAAACTAAAACCTGCGATAATGACGTCATAGGTGCGATATTAACGCAAAAACTGAGTTTTCGCTCCATATTGAATACCCCTCTATATGTAATAGAAATCAGAGATATTGGTTGCATGCATTTGCAAATACATGGGAAGCTGCTAGGCCTCTTCACGGCTTCTCTGTCACTAGCAGTCCCTAACAATAAGAGCTTCACGTCCGGGGCGCAGTGCACCCCAAAAAACGTCCAGCCCAGGGCATCACACGAAAATGGAAAAAGTGACAGTGCCATGTAAAGTATAGATGTGTGCGAGTAATCAAGTGATGAAAGAGAGGTTAAAATATATGTGAAAAAATACATGAATAATAAACAAACATAAAAGGTGATGTAAAAAGTAACTATGTGTGTTAAGTGGTCATGCCCTGAGGAGGCCCAGCCAGAGTAGCCTCGGGGGGGGCTCTACGCCCAAACGCTCACCCCAAATGTAATATATACCAATTAAAGCCTCATACTAAAGGCACATATATTTTGCAAATGCATGCAACCAATATCTCTGATTTCTATTACCATATAGTGTTCATATGTTGTTGCTAGTATAATGCAGTGTGCTGAGAAACAATAGGGGATTAAAACGCCCCTCTCTTTTCTACTTGGTATGACCCCCTCCCTTTCATGCACCTGAAATTTTTTCACATATATTTTAACCTCTCATTCCACACTTATTGATTACTCGCACACATCTATACTTTACACTGCACTATCACTCTTTTTCCATTTTCGTGTGATGCCCTGGGGGGGTCCTGGACTGGACGTTTTTTGGGGTGCACTGCGCCCCAGACGTGAACCACTTAGTGTTAGGGACTGCTAGTGACAGAGAAGCCGCGACGAGGCCTAGCAGCTTCCAATGTATTTGCAAATGCATGCAACTAATATCTCTGATTTCTATTACCATATAATGTTCATATGTTGTTGCTAGTATAATTCAGTGTGCTGAGGAACAATAGGGGGTTAAAAAAAAACCTCTCTTTTCTGCTCTCAAATTAACCTGAAAGGCTTATTAAACTTATAAATTATATTTTTAATAGGGTTGGCAACATGTTGCCAGCAGCAGCTGGTGAAACTACAGCATGGGGGGTTTAACTCCCCTCCCTATGAACGTTCTTAATGAGCGTGAAGGAGTTTAAGTTCTGTAATCTGTCTCTGAGACCATGGTTTGTTGAGCGAAGTCACTATCTGTATACTGTACATACGCAAGCACTTCTCATGCTTAATAGAGGTGGTCAAATCTACAGAAGGGAGGCTGGCCACATTCAATTTCTGACTGCACCTAAATCTGGGAATTTGTTTTTCAATGTATTAATTAATTTGGTAGATTGTGTCATCGATAAATCTGTTTAAAATGACCCTTCTTATAGTGTATGAACACCAAAACAAACATGGTTCATGTTTTCCTTAAATACAGTTTAAAAGTTAACTTCTGCTATCGGACCAATGATTTCATGACGGAGGTCACAGGCAACGGGCTAATGCTCCATGTGTGTTATGGTGGTGGGCAGGGCTGGTAGAAGGGTAGAATTTTCGACTCTACCCTATGATACTGGTAAGTAATGCAGGTTAGGAGGACATCTAAAAATTGCTTTGTTTCGGTGACGGGTTGGGACTGTGCAGCTCTGCGGTGTGTTGTCATCACAACTATGGAAGGTAAGCAGCATTCAGGGTGTGCTCAAGCTAATTTAAATTAAAATGCAAACCCTTTTCTCCTAATTCCAGCTAATGAAGAATGTTTGGGGGTTTCATTTAAATCACAGCCAAAATAAGTTTGCTATTGATAGCGCCGGTATTGTCTCTTAAGAGCAAGCGATAATTGGAATATAGTGAAAAAATATATATTTATATAATTAGCGAGAAAGTGTGTGTCTGTTTGTCCTTTATGCACGGCCAGAGTTTTTTACCTAGCGCCACCATATATGGCATGGGGGTGTAGTTTGACCAGGATTAGGTTTTAGTTTAGGATTAAACCTAGTCAGGGCCACACTGTTACACAATCTCATAAAACCAGGACACTCTTAAATTACACAGGTTCTGGGGCTGGCTTCATACATACTGTCGCACTCATCCAAAGTGCTGTTTTATATCACTTTTCTAACAACCACATACATGAAATACAGAGAGAGTCATGCCTTTGTGTCCGCATGATAAACTTTGACATTTAGCAGTGTTCATTAGCTTTTCACCAACTGTTTCATCTTACAGCAGCCGCCCTGGGGTCTTAACAGAGTGCCTGGCAGGCTCATGAGCAGCTGAGCACTTGATACATTCAGACTGGCAGACAGCATAATCAATCCACAATCTTTGATCATGGCAAAACTTCACAATATGGAGATTGATCGCAGCCACACAGTCCCACCGTATGCTGGCCTCCTGTCCAAGAATGGGACTCCAGTCCGGCCCCCCCCTTCCCTCTCCCTTGCTAGGCAAGGTCTTCAGTGTCAGTCTGCAGAGTGATTTCAGGAGGTGATTCAGCTGCAGAAACAGGGATCACTCATATTCCTGTTCATCTGGATTCTGCGCATGCGCCTTACCCGTGCTGTGCATGTGCAGTATGGGCCTGCGGTCCCGCACATGGTCCGGCAGCAGACTGTCTGTGATTGACAGTCTGCTGCCATTTCTGGGTGTGCGGAGGTGACGACGGCCTCTGTTTCCCAAAATGGAGATATGTTGCCACCGTTGTGGGGGGAAGGAGTGGAGAGGCTAGGATTTCCATTGACTGACCATTTCTTGGCCTCCTTTACTCATACGCGGTAGCTGGCTTCGTGACCCCCATGGTCACTCAGCCAGCCGAAGGGATCACAGATGATCCGATGCTCCGTCCTTGGATGCAGCTCGGATCAGTATTGCATGCAGGAGGCGTGATGCTTCCTGCTGCATGAAGAGAACGGGGTCTTGACTTGCTGTCATGCCCCAAAAATGTCACAAACCAGGGTGTGTGGCCTCACTGGCATGTGCCTACACCCCTTGGGTTTGCACTCGAAGTCTGCAGACTGCCACACATTGTGACACCACTACCATTTCATCTACTGATGGCTATAAATGCAGAAGCTCTCAGTAGCCCACGGGAAAATTAGATTGACTCAATAGGTTTCATCTCTCCCTGGAGACTTTTTCAAAGAAGTTTGTTTCCACCCTTTAGTAAAAAACAAAAGATTTGTGTGTTCTGAAGAGAAGTCAAGAGCACACTGGTCTGTGTTGTTTTACTGTCATGGCTTTAATCATCAATACAGGTACAAGATTAATTAGTCTACACCTGTATATAAGTCTGTTACCAAGAAGTATTGCCAGACTTAGTTGTAGTGTATTATATACATATTTTTATTATATAAAATAACAATATATTGGTACAAGTAAAATACTACATGTATATGTCATTTAATAGAATTGGAATACCTAGTGTGAATATAACATTGCAAAGCTTAAAAAAAAAAAAAAAAAGTAATGATCTATATTCAAATACACTTGGATGGCTATTTTTCTATGCAACTTTACTAGAGATGTGTCCACCTACACCTAGTGTCTACACACCATGTGGCATAGGATGCGTCTTATATGCGTAACAATCAGAAAAGAAAGCTACTTACAGTCTACTAGAGATGCTGGGTTACAACATTCCCCAAACATACAAAGTCATAGAATACTGTATGCACAACGGAACCTGGCGTGATAAAAAGCTGCGTTAACATGTTAATGTTATTATCCATTTGAGTATTGTTCTTTCATCACTATTTGCTTCCCTTTGGTCTCTATATTATTAGACAGCATAACCACTTCTTCACAATAATCCATTCTAGATGCGAAGATCTGAAGAATGGTGTTTATTGTAGTAATATGATACATTTTATTGCATAACTGCTGTAACAAAACATAATAAATGCAATTACAATATGAACTGATGTAATCAAACAACATGAAAACATAAATCACTAATATGTTGTTAGATCTCACCATTGATGCTGTACTGAGGGTAGGAATACATGCACCTCTGCTGACCATGTGAAAACTAAGATTGAGTCCTTCACTATCCACTACCCAGGGTAAATTGGGAATCTTGCTAAGGAAGCCTGAACAGTTCAGAATTAACTGATATTAAGCTGGCCACTAGGTTGATCTTACACAGAAATAAATATATATACCAAACAATTATGCTGAAGGCATGCCAAGTATGTTGGATCCAGGGCTGTGGCATGGCTATAATCCACCTTGTGTTGGCTCTGCCCTGGAACATGTAACATCATGATTAGGGGGCAGGGCTGCTGGGACCAAGAAGAAGCAGAGTGTTTTAAGGATGCTCTAAAGGCTGCATGATGCCATTCCAGGTACCCAGCATGGCAATTGCAGGTCACAGTACAGCTCGCTAGGCCCAGCGCCCTGAGCGACGGCATCACTCACATACCCCTAGTTATCTCACTAGTTGCCCTCCTAAAGTTTTTTTTTTTTAGCTATTATCGTTTTTCCCATTATATTAGTAATGTGCTCATGTGAGGTATCTAGACTTGGCCACACCTGTGGTACATCTTATGGTGGCGTAGCCCTATTAGAGGATGTTTCACAGGAGTGTGAGCTGTATATCCACCAATATGCATCAGTCACAGCTAAGGTTTCTCTCTGTAGTGACATTTATTTTCTCACTTTCTCACTGTACCAAGCTGATTTGCATAAGGTGTATGCGAACCATCCAGCCAGTGCAGCTCTTGCCCACTTTAACTTCAATGCTTCATTGAGATATATTTGCATGATACATCCATTTCATTTAAGAGCTAATTTGGTCTTGGTATTCTGAGGGTGATTAGGAAAATGAATGCGTTCCAGTATCTCGAGTGTCCCTCTTAAATGAAAAATTCAGGTATATGTATAATTAATAACACTTGCAATTAATTAGAGAGTCTGCAAAGTTGGCTCTGGCATTAACTGGCTGTATAACTGAAATACAGTATTGTCAATATTGAAAATTGAGTGGAAAAAGTGTGCTGTATGGATGGGTTTGCGTCCAGTGTTTGTCATATGGGTACTTTAAATGATATGGCAATGAATTAACTGGTTGAGTCACGTCCAAATCTAATAAAAAGACATCCTTTGAATATAACTGTGCCTAAAAAGAAAACCAGGTGTATGACTAATATATTTGCATTTCACTAAATCAGCGAATAACACAATCTGTTCCAGGCAGAGTAATATTGTGTCTAATATTAATTGGTTTTTAATTTGTGTCAGTCTAGAATGGTGCGAAAGCAGAACTTACATTATAGCCTTATGACACATGGAGAATGGTGGAGACCACCTCTACTTTGTGGGAGGCTCATAAAGTATGTGCTGTTATTTTACTAAAGCTCTCCAGAAGCTCCTGAGGGAATAGGTGCAGGTGGGAAGTGTGGGTGCATAGATTGGTGAATAATGTCACTAAAGCCCCGTTCTCTCGCCACTGCACGCTGCAGCACTGAGAGGGTAGAGCCAAAATGACGAGAGTTACTTTGCGCTTCTAAACTCTTGATCCGTCTACTTCACTGGGGAAATGGGTGGATCCTGGAGGCTGGTCTATGCTCTCTGAAGTCTGAGGGAGCTCCCCGAAATTCAGGAGTTTCCAAGCCACTCCAGGGGAGTGGGCAACTATGGGGAGGCTCAATGAGAAACAGGGAGTATTAGAAACAGAATTACCAGAAAATATAATTTCCAAAAAATCAATTAGTGCTTTAAATGTTTGACATATATTAGACGTCACTATAAACCTACAAGATCTGGTGAAAATTAGCAGGATTCAACAAATCACCCCCTCATCCCAAGGGACCTAGACTATTTGACCCCCCACACACACACACACACACACACACACACTTAGGGACATACACTAAACTACCCATCTTGAAGGCTTCTGTAGTTTCCTCCCAAAATATAAGCTGTGTTTGGATGTAGGCAGTATAGTGCAATAAGCAAGTTCAGACAACAAAATAGTTCTTAGAGACTTTTGCTAAGGGAAATGTTCTCTTCAGTTATAAACAAATATCAGTCCCACACAGTGATTTTGACAATGATTTAAAATGTACTTTTAGTCCCATTGCCGAATTCAATTAGAGGCAAAAAGTCTGGTTTGGCGAAAAGTACAATGATTTCGCCTGTTTGGACGCAATGTTTTCGCCATGCGCGTCCCTACTTTTTGCCCCATTTAATTCCAAAACAGGCGAAAAAGCGGATAGGCGAATGTAGTGAATAGTGAAACTAGCGAAAATATATAAATAAAAAGTCCGTCATGCTCTAAAAGCCACTGTGGGGTCTATTTACTAAGCCTTGGATAGAGATAGTGGACAAAGATAAAGTACTATCTGACCAGCTCCTAACTGTAATTTTTCAAACACTGACATGGCAGTTAGGAGCTGATTGGCTGGTACTTTATTTCCGTTCACTTTATCTCCATCGAAGGCTTAGTAAATGGACCCCACAGTTGTTAAACTTGCATCCATCCAGTGCCAGAGCACACGAGAGGGCATGGCCAGTGGCAGAAGTGTGGCGTGCTGCCCGGACGTTCTGCGTGGCTCCGTGTCCTTTGGACACTCCGAGCAGCACTGACGCTGCAGTAATGGCTGCAGGCTGACGTTGCAGGTATCCTGCTAGCCAGACGGGAAGGGCCATGGGGCAGCGACAGTATCACCCCCTGGGCCCTGCACAGTGTGGGATGGCATGGCTGGCACACCACTCCTTTATGGCCTTGCTTCTATCTATTCAATTAAGAGGAGCACAAGTGTATCTATTACATCCCTGCAATACTCTCATAGGACACTCTTAATTACAGCCAGAGACCATGATTAAGAGCACCAGGGAGTCAGTAGGAAAATGGCTTACATATAATGTGATCCAGTGTCATCCTGAGGGGTGTAGTAGGTTCAAAACCCGACAGCGGAAGCCGGTAGGGTTGAAGATCCCGAACGTCAAAATGTAAGTATTAACTAACCCTATTCTACCCCCCTAACCCTCCCAAAGGTTTGCCTAACCCTAACCCCCCTCTAAGTGCCTAAACCTAACCCTTCCCCGCAGCCTAAGACTCCTGGGCCGTGCCTAACCCTAACCTCTGGGGGAGTGTCTAACCCTAAGTCCCCCCTGGAAGCCCCCTAACTAGACCCTCCCCCTGCGTCTGTCCACGCCCGGCTTACCTTTGATCGGTAAGCCGGGTGTCTGGCTCCCGGCGTAGGTCTAATGACAGGCGTCGGGATTTTGACGCCTGTCATTAGTACCACGCCGGGATTAGAAAGTCGGGAAGCCGGTGGCCGGGATTTAGACCATCGGCTTCCTGACAACATCCCGTCCTGAGCATCCAGTCACTTCCCATAGATAGCACTCCGTGCGCTCAGGGTCACTTTGAATGAAGCTGAAACGCACATGGTGGAATTTGTTAAAATGTAACACAAAAACCAGGCTACTACTACAGCCATTTTTAGCTGCTGTGACATCGGGTTGGGTATGAGAACCCGGCGGTCGGGATGCCGCTGGTCCGAATACCAACAGGGCATCCCGACAGAATCCCGACACCCATAAGGAAAGGTAAGACCTAACCCTTACCCCTAACCTACCCCCCCTAGTGCCTAAACCTAACCTCCCCCTCCCTACACCCTAATCCTAACACTCCCTTCCCGGTGCCTAAACCTAACCCTCCCCATCCCCGCATGCTAAACCTTACCCTCCCCCCTAATGCATAACCCTCCCCCTAACGCCCAATACTTGCCTTTGGGATGCTGGTGGTCAGGATTCTGGTGCCAGAATCCTGATGCTGGTATTTCGCCCGTCAATATCCCGCACGCCAGGATGCTGACTACATCCCGTAACCTCACTGGCTCTTCCCCTGTGCATGAATAAGGTACTGGTGGCATGGTGCAGGCAGGAAAGAGGTGCTGGAGGGCATGATGCTATAATTGAGTCATCTGCTAAGAAAAGCCATGATTCCCAGCATCGCAGAGTGGTAGGCAAGGCTACAATGATTCAATTCTGGATTTTATATGTTACATTCTTATCAAGTACACCAAGTGCATTTTCAGCCTCATAAAGCAACTCCCAAATGTAGGAGCAGATTAATTCTACAAGAGTGATTCTTTGGTACCCCATGTGTTGGGGTGGGCACAGATAAGTTGGATATAGATGAGACGGTGGCAGGTGGGGAGTTTGACGGGGGCGGTACACCTGTCAAACCGTAACACAGGTGTCCTAAGGCGAGCTCAGGGAGGACAGAAACCTCCCATGGAGCAGAAGTCTTCTTCTCTGGCAACGACTTCATGAGCTTACCCACCTCTTACTGTAGCAGAGAGGCCAGCCCCATACACACAGTAACATAACATAATGTGACAGCCTTGATAAATAGAATACACAAGTAGATTTTTTTTTAAATGGAAATAAGAGGATGTGAGTCCAGGGCAGGTTACTACATACAAATGACAGGCAATTTAGCACAAATGCAGTATGGCAAATCTAAAGTCAAGTTTGCTGATAATTTGTAGTAAATAGACAATGGGCAACAACTCTGAATAGTGAAATTGGCTTCTTTAACATAACTGCTTCAGAATCTCTTTAGCTATAACCAAAATGTAATTCTTAAATGCTTCAATATAAAAGATTCTAAACACAGACTAACCTTCACAAAACACACATATATAAGGAAATAGCAAAACAGATTATTACTCAGCAGACTAGCAAAGCCCCAGACTGATCAGTCATTTACTTCAAAGTGAACACAAAGTTCTGTCTTTGGAGTACTCTCTTTATAGGCAGTGACTGTACTATAACATGCATGTACACAATAGGCAAAAGTAATAGGACTAACTTTTAAAGCTAGGCTTTTTTGATTCCAGCTAACAATATCTTTAACTGTCCAGCGATAAAGCACAATAAACACAGTTCCTCCTTCTGTAGCACAATTATCTTCAGCACTTAATAGTATCAATAGCTCAATCCCAAAGTCACCTTTATTCATCTTATAATTCTTTCAGAAAATGAATGGCTTCCTCTCAGTCACTGGTTCAATAGTAACTCAAACAGGACATATATCATGCTGTCAGCATATTCCGATCTCTACACTTAACGATGTGTACCCAGCCAATGTGTTATTTCTAAATTCCATATTATTTGTTTTATTTTCCTGGAACTAGAAGATGGTTTTATTTGCTGGCTATTATTTATTTGAGGACTGGGTACATGGCACTTTTCCAGGTGCAAACATGGAGTTTCTGACTGTGCAATAATGAATCCCTATATACAAATGGAGATTGCTGCTGGCAGAAGACTTTACATATAAATGGATGAGGAAGCACAATGGTCTTTCTTTCCCGAGTAATAAGGGCCTGATTCAGAGATTGACGCAAGTGTCTTAACTTATCAATTATGTGCATGTGTCCGAGATGCACTGCGCATGCCGTCCTGATGGTTACCACCGTTGGCTGCAGAGGCAGATCCATGCAGTTCAGATGGGTGTTCCTGGGTAATTGCGGGTTGAGTCGGCGGGCATGGCTTGGGCATGCCAGTTTAAGGATCTGCATTGGAATCTCCACTGACACCAGTACCCAAATACCATTGGAAATGTGCGCACTGTGGCAGATTAGACAGTGACCTTCTTAATAGACAGCCCATCGGCTGCTGCATTAGCCTAAGTGGCAGCCACTGTTGCTTAGCGTCCACCTCTGAATCATCTGCTAAGGCCGTAACATCGCACACATGAACTTAAACAACTGTTTTTATATTGCTGACCGAGTCTATTTCTATGACCTGCTGATCTCAATGCTGCTCGTCACTGTGTTGCCGCTATCTATCCTAGAGCTACTGACAAAATGCAGTTCACAAAATGAAAACTAATATTATAAAGTGATATGCTATAGGTAAAGGTTGTACCAAAAACACAATTGCAAAACTATTCTCGTGGCCAATATAAGACAGACGCCATAACTCAGCGTGTTTACAAGGTTCAGGTATACAGGACTACTCCAATATACTGTACGAATAGGGAAGCAGAGGGTCAAGTTTTCTTTTTTTTTTTTTTTAATTACATAACTTTATTGAGCAACATTTTTACAACATTTGGCCACACATGTGGATGGCTAAATTAGGTACGATCTGGACATCTGTTACTCCTGACGGATTGATCACTTCTGCCAAGTTCCGTCTGACTCTCCTGGAGAAGCCCAAAGAGAAGCTGAAGATAGTTATGATTCCGGATCTGAGGCTGGGCTCTATAGTCGTACAGGGGTCTATTTACTAAGCCTTGGATAGAAATAAAGTGAACGGAGATAAAGTATTAACCAATCAGCATCTAACTGCCATATCACAGGCTGTGTTTGAAAAATGACAGGAGCTGATTGGCTGGTACTTTCTGGAGTCTCCTGCACTTGCAGGGAGAGTAGGTAAGTGACTAGGGACTCTATTTACTACAATCCGCATTTGTAATGCAGATGGTAGTGTGATATTACCGACTGAATTCGCATTGCAATATCACAGGGATTTACTACAAATCCGTTTCAGGGACAGAACTGGCGCTAAAGCTCTGTCCCTGCGAATCCCCTCCGCACACTTATCACGGTATTTTTGCAAAAAATACCGTGACAAGTACCGATGCATGCACCGTCCGACTGTCTCCAAGCCCCGCCCCCCTGCGCCCCCTCCCCCCCCCAACCACCCCATCCCTTAATCTCACTTACCTGCAGTCATCGGTGCTCCAGTGATGTCCTCCGTGGCTCCGGTCAGCTGACATCCCATACTGCACTGGGACTCAGGTGACAACTGGGCCCCAGTGCAGGCTGGGAGACCAGCTGACCGGAGGGAGGACATCACTGGAGCCCCGACCTCCAGTTCCTGGACTCAGGTAAGCTTACAAAAATAAGTTTATAATTAGGGCTCAGAGAAGAATTTTACGAATTCTACTCCAATTACACTTTAGTAACTTTAGGTGATACTAAAATAATGTGAAAAGGGTATGAAAACACCCTTTTTCACTTTATTTTAGTAAAATAATGTTAATAAATAGAGCCCTAAGTATCATACATGCCTACTTTCCCAGAAGTCACGGGAGGCTCCCGTTTTTTCGGGTAACCCCCCAGCACGCACGGTAGAGTAGGCACTTCCTAGTGAAGTGGGCAGAATGGGAAGAATTTTCAAGTAGAGGGCGGGACTTAATGATCCACGCCAACGAAGTCTCATGACGAAACGCGTTGGGCGTGGCCTAAAGACGTGGACGTGGTGAAGTCACTCGCTGCCTCTGGAGCCGGCGTGGATCTGTGGTGTGAACCTGAGCTGCTATCCTGACTGTGCATCGGGAACCGTGCCATCCTTAGGAAGCTAAGCTTATGTTTCGCTGCGCAATGCTGACAGTACTGTATGACTTATTTATATATATATATATCCTTCTTTCCGTGCACTATCTCTTTCTCTACTCTGATCTAGTTTGCAGCACCCTCCACGTGCACAGTCGATACCCGCTCATCTTTCCGACAGTACCGGGTCCGGCAGGCCATCTGTAGAGCACTCTCGTAATGTGCCACCACATTGTCCCCCGGTGGTTGCCCGACTTGGTGCGGCTGATGCCCGGGGTGGGTCAGGCATGGCCTCTTCCAGCATTGCGGCAGGTCACGCTGCCTGCCCCTTGTCCCCCGGTGGTCGCCCAGCTTGGGGTGGCTGATGTCCGGGGGCAGGGGAGGCGTAAACGGCCACATAAGGGTGCAGGCCAGATGCCTGTCATGGCGCTGGCTTGCATGCAGGCCATAGTATCCCAGCAGGAGGAAGACGGGGGGTGGAGATGGAAGGGGCGGAGCCAGTGCCTGGACAGGCAGGTTAATCCTTCCTCTCCTTTGCTCCCCTCTGATGATAGCAGCAGATATTCGGACATAGGGTCCCCCATGTCTGTGGTTGCCAGCTCCTCAAGGCCTGGGGGGGTGGCAATTGCGCAGGCGATTGCTTTGCCTGCGGGGTCTGTGGCATCTGGGAGTGCTCCCTTATTAGTTGCTATGGCCATTGCCAGACTGCTGGTGTCTGTAGTAGGTGCTCTGACACCACTGTTGACACAGCAGCCCGGAAACGCTCCTGACACTGGAGTTCCTTCTGCGTCGGCGGCGTCCACTGTGCAGATGCAGCTTGGCCCTCTGGTGCAGCATTTAGGCAGGATTTGTGGCCTCTCCCTCTCTCCTATGCCCGCAGCTACCTCTGTGTCTCTTTCGCTCCCTCTGCTGTCTCCCTTCCTCAGCCCAATCAGGCTGCGGACACAGTCAGTGCACACGATGCTGCCTCCGTCTCTTCTTTTACAGACAACAGCTTAGAGGGGGTATCAGTGGTCGGGGCCTCGACCAGAGGCAGAGCTGCTGATGTCGCAGCCAGTGCAGGGACTGGAGTCACCAATGTCATTGTCTGTCCTTCCGGTGAGTGTTTAAATTCATCTGACTGTGGGTCTAGTTCCATTTCCTCCTGGATATCGGGATTTTGTGTGTTTTTGGCTTGCTACCTTAAAATAAAGCCAACCAAGTACCTTTAACGTGATTCGGTATTTGCACCTGATACACGGCCTATTCAAATCGTCACTGGGTTCGGGGTGGCGTCTGTACAGCGAGGAGTTTTGTCATAAATGAGATCGGGTCATGGTCATAGACCTAGGTTGTAAGGATGTAGAGGTGTGGATGGAAATGATACAGCCTACATGTGTCCTTTCTGATCAGTTCCCTGAGCGGCTAGTTCAACCCTCGTCCCCCTCGATGCCAAGGGCAGCTAGTGGAGCACAGAACAAGGGTAGGTGTTATGCGTACAATAATGGGAATTGTACCCTGGGAAACAGGTGACACCTGAGCCTCCGCTGTGGCACAACAGACCCCAGCTAGGGTTGCTGTGGGCCAGGAGGGGATCAGGCCGCCTCAACAGCTCCCGCTGCCAAGTGGGCAGGGGTTGGGAATTCTAAGTAGAGCAGCAACTCCCATTCATCTGGATGCCATGGCAAAATGGCTAATTGGTATCCTGTGAGGGACGATGCCGTTTTTTGCGTATGGGTTTCGCAGGGAGGTTTTCGCTTCCAATTCTTGGGCCAGTGGGTTCCGGGTCCCCTAGGAATTTACATTTAGGGTACGATTTGCCTCACGTGGTTAAGGATAAGGTTATGAAAGAGGTCGGTCTGGAGCGCATGATTGGGCCTTTTGTTCAACCTCCGGTACCCAATCTTGTCCTTTCACCTGTGGGAGTTGTCCCAAAGAAGGCCCCGGGTAGTTACCGTTTAATACAGCACTTGTCACATCCGGCAGGTAATTCGGTTAATGATGCCATTGGGGTTGAGGTCTGCCGGGTACGGTATCAATCCTTCGACTCGGCATTAGCGTTAGTTCGCATTGCAGGTCCGGGTTACTTGTTGGTGAAAGTGGACATTGAGTCCGCTTTCAGATTGTTGACCCTGCATCCAGAATCATTTCATTTCATGGGGTTTCGCTTACCGGATGGGTATTACCTGGACAAATGTCTACCTATGGGCTGTTCGGTTCCTACACTTTCTTTGAGCATTTCAGGTCCTTTCTCCATTGGTGTGTCACAGTAGGGTCTGGGGAGACGGGAATAGCGCATTAGTTGGATGACTTCTTGTGTGTGGTTCTAATTGCTGCGATCACCTCCTGTTTTCATTGCAAGCACTCTTCTCGGAATTCGGGGTTCCAATTGCACACGACAAGACAGAGGGCCCCACCACTAATTTGGTTTTCTTGGGTTTTGAAATTGATACCTTGGAGGGTTTTTGCCGGCGCTCTCCAGGCAGGATTGGCGGAGGTTTTGCGAGTTAGCACTGTCCGCGTCATTGATTGGTGAGCCTTGTCCATCTCATTGTTGGCAGATCATCAAGCCAGAATGGAAGATCTTGCACGTTGGCCCCAAGGACTTTGACTGCTTACCAAGCACCTCGGCATCAGTTGGAGAATTTTTTGCAAAGGCGGATTTCGGCAGGTAGATCCCGATATTCTCATATGGTTGCATTTGTGTGGTATTTGTTTGATTCCGGCAGGTTGTGAGCTTATGTTGCCCAGAGACTTGCTGGGATTTCCTTCTTCTTGAGCTTAGTGGACCTTAGAGACATCACTAAGGGTTTTTTAATACAAAGGGCCCTTAGGGGTTGGTCTCGTGCCATGCCTACGATGGAGGATCAGCATCGTCCTATTGGTCCTGATTTGTTAGTGCGGCTATGTGATAGCTTGCCAGTCATGTGTTCAACACAGGTCAAGGTTTGGTTATTCCACCTCGCTTTTGCGATGGCCTTTCACGGGGCTTTTCACATCAGCGAGCTGGTCGCGGCTTTGCGGCATGCCCCACCCCCTCTACTTCGTTCCTACATTCTTCGGCGCAATTTGATGTTGTGCCGTATTCGGCGTTCTAAGACCGATCAGATGGGTAAGGGTCATTGAGTGTCCCTGAGGTCCTGTCCTGATGACAGGATTTGTCCGGTTCACTTGGTCTCCCAATATTATCACTGCCGGCTGGCACTGCCGTGGGCTTGGCTCAAGCATGTGGATGGCTCTCCTCTGACAAAATTTCAATTTTGGTCGGTCTTCCATCGCTGCATACGGCACCTCGGGCTTTCCCCTTTGGAGTACAGCACCCATTCTTTTAGGAACGATGCGACTTTTGCGGCCTCTTCGGGTCTTTCTTCACAGGAGATCCAGGCTCTCGGAGGGGGGTCTCGAGGGATTTTGCACTATTTTTTGCCCTGCTTTGGACAACAATTGGTTAGTTTAACATAAAAAAATAAATGAATTAATAAAAATAAACAAAACACATGAAAGAATATATTTACAAAAAGAAAAGATCCAGCAGGTTTTTTGTAGGTTTTTACCTTGGGTCAGCTCTTGCTCCCCCCCTCCCACTCCTCTTATGTTTTGACATGTTGCATTTATATATACTCACCTGTTATTATTTATGTATATTGCAGGTTTCCAGGATGCTAGGCCCATTTGGTTTGGCATGCACATACACACGCATATATTACATAGGACACATACTACATAGGAACATACACATATATATTATATATACATACATACTCACAGACACACTTTCACTTACTTTGTGATTATATTCTGAGATGCTGCAGCAGGTTGTTGATGGGGGGCGATGCTGGCCAGTCCCATCATTGGGCTCCACCCCCTGTGGCATAATCTTGCGATTCGCAGGTTTGGGGGAGTGGATGATACTAAAATAATGCAGTTCTTATAAATGCTAATCATTTTGGCTCCGCCCCCTCCCCATAGATCCGCGATCGCTGCATAATGCTGCAAGGGGGCAGGGCTATGAACGTGGGTAAAATGTTTTGGTTTTTTTTCAGGGGGGGGGTTGAGTACTGCCGTCACCTGATACAAGGGGCAGGGCGAAGGAAGGAGCCGCTGCTCCTCTGATATTGTTGTGTCCTAGTCAGGAGGATGGAGTGCTGTGCATATATGTATGTATTGCCCCGACACAGGAGCAGGAGGTGGGGAGGAGCAGAGAGAGGCAAACACGCTAGGGAGGGAGATCGATCCAATCGCCCCCCCCCCCCCCCCTGGATCTGCCACTGCTTGAGGGAGATTGTGCAGCTATGGCATAACTGCGTGGTAATGTGGTCCTCTATCATCGCCAGGCTTTCCCGGCGCTATTGTTATAGTAGTGTTGCGTTGGACAGGTCCAGAAGGAAGGTGAACAAATGAGTGGCCAGGCATGTGTGGGAATTGGGTGGGCTAGTGGTGCATCATCATTTCATTTGGATCCAGGATGCCCATCTTTTCGTAGGGATGGGGTTCATCTCACTGAGGAGGGTATTTTTTTGTTTCTGGAAGGCATTGTTTCGGTGTGAGGGGGTTTAGTTAGTATGGTGGCGGGCTGGTTCTTTCCTGAGAACGGCTGTGGCAGGAAAGACCGGCAATATTGAAGCGTCCATCTTGAGGCAGTATGAGCGGTGTGCACCCCTTCAATGCACTGGTTAGGCTGATTTCACCCTATTGGGGTCAGCGGCACCTCTCGACCGAGCAGGATGAATGGTGCATTGGCATGGGAGTTGGAGGCCGCATCACTTGCTTTGAAAGGGATAGTTGGCCCTTGCAAGTTTTAAGTTCACACCTACCCTTATCTGGGATAGTTGGCCCTCGTAAGCTGAGATATCCTTTTGGCCTAAGACAAGTGGACCAACCATTGTAACAATAAATAAAGCTGACCAGTTATTTTTTAAACGGCATAACTTGGTCTTGTGTGTTTATTTTAGTTAAGTATAGTTTAAGTTTATGGGTCACATCTATAATCTGACGATAGAAAGTATAATTGCATTGACATTTTTTCTTACTTCATTTTGCGTTTGCAACGTTCTAAACATAAAACTGAAGGGTGGAGCTATATGTCACTTCTCAGAGTTTATTGGCATTTACAGGCATCCATTTCTCTATCAAATGTTGGCTTGTATCAGTGTCTGATGGAAATTGAACAATTTAACTTATAAGATATGATAAGGCTTCTTATACACGGAGAACCTCATAATGCTAAGCTAATTGGTGACACAAAACAGCGCTAGCTTTGGCTTGCTGGGTCCAGTCCTGTTCCATTGTCTTTTCCCTCTCCGCATCCAGGCTCTCTCCCTCGCTGCATCCTGGGTACATTTAGAGCTCAATCCGATTAGGTGGGAATTTGCAAAAGCGAGTTTGGTTGCTGAAACTTGCATACATCGAATGAAACACAAGAGCCATTTAGAAATGCCAATTTATGGTACTCGCTGTGAGTTTGTGTGACTTTTCTACAAAATGTGACCATGGAGAAGTGCAGGAAAAAGTGGGGAACCACCTTGCAGCCCAAAAAAGTGACACACAGATATCAGGAGCAAACAGAAGGCTGTTAGTGACACTGAGATAGCAGGACCATACAGAAGGCTGTTAGTGACACTGAGATAGCAGGACCATACAGAAGGCTGTTAGTGACACTGAGATAGCAGGACCGTACAGAAGGCTGTTAGTGACACTGAGATAGCAGGACCATACAGAAGGCTGTTAGATACACTGAGATAGCAGGACTATATAGAAGGCTGTTGATGACACTGAGATAGCTGGAACATACAGAAGGCTGTTAGTGACACACAGATATCAGGAGCATACAGAAGGCTATTAGTGACACTGAGATAGCTGGAACGTACAGAAGGCTGTTAGTGACACTGAGATAGCTGGAACGTACAGAAGGCTGTTAGTGACACTGAGATAGCTGGAACGTACAGAAGGCTGTTAGTGACACTGAGCTAGCAGGACCATACAGAAGGCTGTTAGTGACACTGAGCTAGCAGGACTATATAGAAGGCTGTTGATGACACTGAGATAGCTGGAACATACAGAAGGCTGTTAGTGACACTGAGATAGCTGGAACATACAGAAGGCTGTTAGTGACACTGAGATAGCAGGACCATACAGAAGGCTGTTGGTGACACTGAGATAGGAGGACCATACAGAAGGCTGTTAGTGACACTGAGATAGCAGGATCATACAGAAGGCTATTGGTGACAATGAGATAGCAGGACCATACAGAAGGCTGCTAGTGACACTGAGATAGCTGGAACATACAGAAGGCTGTTAGTGACACTGAGATAGCTGGAACATACAGAAGGCTGTTAGTGACACTGAGATAGCAGGACCATACAGAAGGCTGTTGGTGACACTGAGATAGGAGGACCATACAGAAGGCTGTTAGTGACACTGAGATAGCAGGATCATACAGAAGGCTATTGGTGACAATGAGTTAGCAGGACCATACAGAAGGCTGCTAGTGACACTGAGATAGCTGGAACACACAGAAGGCTGTTGGTGACACTGAGATAGGAGGACCATACAGAAGGCTGTTAGTGACACTGAGATAGCAGGACCATACAGAAGGCTGTTGGTGACAATGAGATAGCAGGACTATTTAGAAGGTTGTTAATGGCCATAAGGGAAAGATTGGAAGTTCTTAAATGGTGTTAAATGGCTGATTTTTGCACTTTCATTTTTATTAGTGGTGGAAAAATTATAAACATGTGTTTTTCAATTAATTAAAGACTATCCAGCTTTTTTGGGGTACAGAAAATGTCTGTATAGTGATTTTCCAGTGTTTTTATACAAGTTTGTAAAAAGTTAGAATAAACACATACCTCTCATCTGCAAGTTAAAAAAAAACATCTCCCATCGATAAAACACCAGCACATACATGTCCCACATCATTTACACCTCCACTTACCTGTCCTATATAATTTACACCTCCACATACCTGTCCCACATCATTTATACCTCCACATACCTGTCCCATATCAATTACACCTCCATATACCTGTCCCACATCATTTACACCTCCACATACCTGTCTCACATAATTTACAACTCCACATACCTGTCCTAGATCACGTACACCTCCATATATCTGTCCCTCATCATTTACACCTCCACATACCTGTCCCCCATCATTTACACTTCCACATACCTGTCCCCCATCATTTACACCTCCACATACCTGTCCCACATCATTTACACCTCCACATACCTGTCCTATATCATTTAAACCTCCACATACCTGTCTCACAAAATTTACACCTCCACATACCTGTCCCTCATCATTTACACCTCCACATACCTGTCCCTCATCATTTACACCTCCACATACCTGTCCCTCATCATTTACACCTCCACGTACCTGTCCCACATCATTTACACCTATACATACCTGTCCCATATCATTTACACCTCCACATCATTTACACCTCCACATACCTGCCCCACATCATTTACACCTCCACATACCTGTCCAATTTCATTTACACCTACACATACCTGTCTCACATAATTTACACCTCCACATACCTGTCCCTCATCATTTACACCTCCATATACCTGTCCCCCCATCATTTACACCTCCACATACCTGTCCCACATCATTTACACCTCCACATACCTGTCCCATATCATTTACACCTCCACATCATTTACACCTCCACATACCTGCCCCACATCATTTACACCTCCATATACCTGTCCGATATCATTTACACCTCCACATACCTGTCCTATATCATTTACACCTCCACATACCTGTCTCACATCATTTACACCACCACGTACCTGTTCCTCATCATTTACACCTCCGCATGCCTGTCCCCCTTCATTTACACCTCCGCATACCTGTCCTATATCATTTACACCTGCACATACCTGTCTCACATCATTTACACCACCACATACCTGTTCCTCATCATTTACACCTCCACATACCTGTCCCTCATCATTTACACCTCCACATACCTGTCCCCCATCATTTACACCTCCACATACCTGTCCCCCATCATTTACACCTCCACATACCTGTCCCCCATCATTTACACCTCCACATACCTGTCCCACCTCATTTACACCTCCACATACCTGTCCTATGTCATTTACACGTCCACATACCTGTCCCACGTCATTTACACCTCGACATACTTGTCCTATATCATTTACACCTCCACATACCTGTCTCACATCATTTATATTTCCACATACCTGTCCTATATCATTTACACCTCCACATACCTGTCCCTCATCATTTACACCTCCACATAACTGTCCCCCATCATTTACACCTCCACATACCTGTCCCCCATCATTTACACCTCCACATACCTGTGTCACATCATTTACACCTCCACATCATTTATACCTCCACATACCTGCCCCACATCATTTACACCTCCACATACCTGTCCTATATCATTTACACCTCCACATACCTGTCCCCCATCACTTACACCTCCACATACCTGTCCTATATCATTTACACCTCCACATACCTGTCCCACATAACTTACACCTCCACATACTTGTCCTATATCATTTACACCTCCACATACCCGTCTCACATCATTTACACCTCCACATACCTGTCCTACATCATGTAACTCATTATTGAGCTTTTTAGAGAAATTCACCTTAAAACTAACATTCTTTATTTGCCAAAATATGCTATTTAAACCCTATCCAAGTGCATGATTATACATTGGGAGGGGTGTACCAGAGGTTCTGCACTGTGGAGCTCATTCACACCCACTCTCTAAGCTGCGCTCAAACACTCTTGCCGATAATCGCACACCTGCACATGTGTATAGTTCGCAATGCATGTGTGCAAGCCGGAATTGGTATGATTTACCGCCAGACGCCTGTAACATGATGAATAGGCCCCTATATAATTTAGCTATTGGTTTGTATAAATGATCCTCTTATTACTGAACTATGGGCCTGATTTAGACCCGCTCGCGAGCGCTGAGCGCTCGCAAGCGGGTCGATGGTGCTCTAGTGCTCATGCGCACGACGGAGGAAGCTCCGTCGTGTGCATGCGCGAGACCCAGATAGAGACAGCCAAGCTGTCGCTCCGGGTCTCGCACCAAAGGGGGCGTGCTGTCGATGTTGAGTGACAGCACGCCCCCTTTGGTGGGCGTGCCGGGGGCGTGGCTGCCAGAGGGAGGCGTTCCCATGGGAACGCCTACCGTCTGGGTCCGGCCCCACTGACATCACTAGTGATGTCAGTGGGAGTGATTTTGGCACCGATTTTGGGGAAAAAAAAAAAAAAAAACGTCCGGCTCTGAATCAGGCCCTATGTTCGTACTATAAATCTGGCATGTTAATTTTATTGTTTTAATTATTTTTAATTAAATACTGTTTTACCCACGCTGAGTCATTGTTTAGCTTTATAAATGTTTCAGCTACTCTGTGAATGAAATGAGATGGGAAGAACAATATAAAAAAAAACTGTGCTGTTTGCATGTAATTCGCCCTCCGAGACCACAATGCAGGTAGTGGATTACTCTTTTTAACACACAATAGCAATCACACAGTGATGTTATAGTATGAAAGCAATGGAAGAATTTTAGTTACTGCTTCTTCTTGCATATAATATAATAAGAATTTATGGTGCAGCTCAGCAATACTGAGAAATCTTTAAATCCTGCAATTGTACCTGTAAATTAGGTACGGATGGCAACTTTGGTAGAGATCATGGGCGTAACTATAGTGGGTGCATGGGGTGCCATTGCTAAGGGTCCCAGAGACTTAGGGGGCCGGGGACCCATCTCATACAGTTGTATACCAGGGTCCCAAAATTGCAGTCTAAGAAATTGGTTCTGGCCCATTGCCCAGGCCTGAAAAGGGGACTCCTCATTGGTGAACTCTGTCTCTCCCTCTCAGTAAAGATCCACACTAATATGATCCATCTCCCACAATCTTGTTTCACGATCACAGACACAGCAGACTTCAGCCCCCTAACCGATCTTCAGAGCACCCTGTGCCACTACCGCCCCCCCTCCTAAACAAGTGCCATCAGTAGGCTGCACCCCAGGGGGTGGGCAGGACTGCCATGACTGGAGCAACGCACATTGGCCGAAGCGTCCCAAGGCTGCAGGGGGTGGATACTCCGGCCAGTGTGCGCTGCTCCAGTCATGGCGATCCCGCCAACCCACACCCTGGGGTGCAGCCTTATGTCCCCACCCCCAGATTAATGTGAACTGGAGACACTGTGTAGCATAATGTATACAGGTAGCACTACAATTTGGCATTTTGTGAACTGGGGGAGGATACAAAGGGGAATAATATGAACTGGTGGCACTGTGTGGTATAATGTGAATTAGGGCACTTCAATGGGGCATAAAATGAACTACAGTAGTATACTACTGTACTATTGGGCATAATATGAACAAACACTGTGGGGAGAGGTGTCTCTATAGAAGCATTGGGATGGATCCCTCCAAAATGTTGCTATGGAGCCCGCAAAGTTTTGGCTACACCCCTGGTAGAGATGTCTATCTGATGTGATCAAGAGTACAGTTGTTACACTAAGGGGGTGGGATGTAGTAACCTTGGTGAGTACATCCCGCCAGTCACTGAATCCCTACTGATCGCATATGTACTAACATATGCGATCAGTAAAGCAAAGGACAGCTCTTGTGAGAAGAGCTGTCCTTTGTGATCAGCGCTGCTCCCTGGACTTCTGGGGTGTATCCTCGGGCGTCCATCTGCGTATGCGAAGAGTGACGCGGTGGATGTGGGGCATGCTGGGAGGGATCTGATCGAATCCCTCATACCAGCACAATGCGGTAGAAGCACATAGGCTTCTATAGGGTAACGCCAGCATCGGAGCCCTGGTGGCCACCCAATGGTACATATGGTTAAAGTGGTAAAGCCCCGAAAACAGGGTTTTTATCGTATTTTCCATTTAGTACATTCCACCCTGGGTCCCCTGGGAGATCTAATGGTTCCTGGTACTGGAGGTTGTGGACAAGACTGTAGGGGTGTGACCACACTTTTGTAGGTGACAGCTGAATAAGCTTGAGAATAGGTAAGAATACTGGATTTTTTGCTGATTGGCTGTAATGACAGCCTTGTTGCTGGACAGTTTGTTTAGAATTTTGGGTCAGCCGGTTAGTGGAGCCAATGGTATACTTGAGGGTGTTGTCAGATGATTGGTATATATTGGTTGGTTTGCATGAGGGCAGCCTCTTTTTCTGGATCTTTGAAACAAGTTGCAGGCCGAGTATTACTGACCCTCTTTGCTTCACTCCAGTCTTGTTCCTTTTCTTTCTCCCTCATTTACCCTTTTGTGCCTTCTGACCAATAGTCCCTTGCTCTCTCTGACATGCCCCGTCCACGCCCCCCCCTCCCTCACTGGCTGGCTGAGTTTGTGTGCCCGCTTCGCGCTACTGCTGCACGCGGGCGGGCTTCCCCCCTTTCCTTCCTGCTTCCCCTAGCATTCAGGGTGTCCCTTCTATGTTGGCCCCTGTAGTCGCGGTTGGCCTCCGCTGTGCCAGCAGGAGCTCCTGCTTCTGCGGCTCCCACTGTTCACTCTGCCATTTCCCCCCTCCCCCTGTTGGTTAATGCCATGGTGGGGTCCCCTGGCCGCGTGTGTTCACAGGTTCCCTGGCTGTGGGTGGTCCCAGTGGCCCTGCTATTGCGTCGGGTCTGGCGGCCATTACATCTCCAGCGGCAATTTTGTGTAGCACTGCTCCGGTGCTGTCTGGCCATGGTAGCCAGGCTGCCATCCCAAATTTTGCGTCCACTCCCTCTACCCCTTGGTTGCAGGCCCCCCTGGTAGGTGCTCCCAGCAGTGTAATGCCCTCTGCTGCTCCGCAGGTGTCCTGGTTCCCTATGGATAGCTCACCAGCCCCTTTTTATAATTCTTCCCAGGTGATTTCTATTGCTGGCCCTTCAGGTCAAGCATCCTGGAGCTCTGGGGTTTCCCCCCAGTTTACCCTTCCACTTCTGTGACCACTTCCTCCCCCTTTTTTTCACCCCCACCCCATTATCCCTACATTAACCCTTGGCAGTTTGCCCCATATTCTTCAGCAACATTCCCCCAGAGCCCACCTCAATTTCACCTGGTAAATCCTCCACCTCCTGCGGTTTCTGTCGCTTGGTTCACCTGCGCTGTCCGGCTCTGGACTCCCACCCGTGCCGCCCGTCCCCCGCCCCCCTACTCCTCCCGCTCCCAGTGCAGTGTCTCCTATGCTTTTTCCTCATCTTAAAATGCGGGTGGACTTTCCAACAACGACTCAGTGGCTCGTGTGGCTGCTGATCCCGTGCGCGTTTAGGCGGCTCTGGCGATTGAGCCGGCAGCTCCTCCGCATGAAGGCGTTGAAGATATGGTTCTGGGGCCCTCTGGTTCTGGTGAGTATTGATTGTCTCATACTTCTTGCTCTGACTCTAGCTCTTCCTCTCATTTTTCTGGTTCCCCTGCATGCTCGCGTAAGATTGCTAGGATGGGTATGTGACTTTTTGCCAAGAAGTCAGGTGATCGTGGTAGAAAGTCAGATGACGCAGGTCATAGAGATCAGGAGACAGGTTCGGATTCTGTGCATTGTGCGAATACCGCGGTACTGCGCAGTTTTCGCAAAAGTGTTCTGGAAAAGATCCGCAGAGGTAAATTTGTGGATTTTTTTTCTCGCTCTCTGATGAGATGAAAAAAGGTTTGAGTCAGGCTAAAGAAGGCGGGCGGTATGGGTGAAGAAGCCTTTTGCAACTTTAACACTTGGCTGAAGGGCATGCTCATCTTCGCCGCGTGCTATTTGAAAACGCGGGCTGAGGAGCATGTTAATATTATTAAATATATCTTTTTGGTGCATGACATGTTCAGTCCAGGGGATTGGCATGGCAGGAATATGATGCGCAGTTCAGGCGGAAGCACGATGGCAGGGTGATTATGCCTTTTGGGGTTAAAGACGTTGAGGTTTGGTTAGAAGTATTGCAGTAGCGTCTGCCCCCCTTGGATGCGGTGCCACTTCGCAAAGCCTCTTCTACTGGTAAGCCTGGGGTGGCAGGAGTGGTCGAGGGGCAAATGTTTCGCTTTTAATGACTCCCGATGCACTAGTGGTTCGGGCTGTCAATTTTGCCACTCCTGCTGTCTCTGTGGAGGTGAGCACCCGCCAAGGATTGCCAATGAATATCGGGGGGTTCAGCCCCCGACCGTGTGAAAAGCTCCAAGGGAGCTAGTTAAGGCTCGGTTGCCCATTTGTTTGACTGAGCTTTCTCGATGGTTAGAGAAGTACCCTTTTCGAGATGATACTATATTTTTGTTACACGGTTTTTTACTCGGCTTTCATTTGCCTATAGACGGTCCTTTGCTAGTCAGGGCGCCCCGTAACTTGCCTTCTGATAGAGATTATCCTGAGGTTTTGTGGGCCAAGGTTGGGGCAGAGGTGCTGCTGGGGAAGAGGGAGGATCCTTTCCCTTGTCCTCCTTTGCAGGATCTCTGCATCTCCCCGGGGGGTGTGATTCCCAAAAAGGTGCTGGGTAGGTTTCGCTTAATACAGCATTTATCCTATCCTCAAGGGAGTTCTGTTAATGATGCCATCCCAGAAACGGCTTGTAGAGTAGTTTGTCAATCTTTTGACGAGGCTTTGGGTTTAGTGTGCAGTTTTGGTTATGTTGACTTGCTGGCGAAGCTGGATATCGAGTCGGCCTTTCATTTGTTACCTTTGCACCAGGAGGCCATACAGTACATGGGTTTTCAGTTAGATATGGGTTATTTTGTAGATAAATGTTTGCACATGGGCTGTGCAGTTTCCTGAGCCTACTTTGAGAAATTCAGTTCCTTTTTACATTGGTGTGTTCATGCCGGCACTGGACAAGATGGTGTGGCACATTATTTGGATGACTTTCTCTTCATAGGTCCAGGAGGGAGTGACATCTGTTCAGGCCTCCCCTTTTTTGCACAAGCTCTTTTTCGGGTTTTAGGGGTCCGGTAGGCAATGATAAGACTGAGGATCCCACTTCTTGTTTGTCTTATTTGGGGATCGAGACAGACATGATTGCAGGTTGTTGTCATTTGCCACGGGACAAAGTTAGTAAGTTGCTGGATCAAATTGCATGTTGCTTAGCGGTAGACACAGTTAGATTGTGAGCGGATCAGTCTTTGCTAGGTTCTTTTAACTTTGCTTGCCGTTTCGTTCCTATGGGGCGGGTTTTCTGCAGGAAGTTGGAGCGGACCACGGCCGGGGCAAGCACGCCTCATTATCATTTTCGTTTGATGGCGGAGATTAAGGACGATCTCCGAATTTGGGACAGATTTTTGGCTCAATTAATGGCAAACGCATTTGGCCTTCACCTACAGTGGCTAATGAGTCGCTGCAGCTTTTCACCGATGCAGCTGGCTTGTCGGGCTTTGGGGCCTATTTTGACGTTGAATGGTGTGCTGCTCCATGGTCTTCGGGTTGGCTCTATGAGGGTCTTACGGGTAATTTGTTGCTGTTGGAACTGTACCCGATTGTTGCTGTTGAACTCTGGTCAGTGCAACTTAGTAATCGACATGTTATTTTCTGGTGCGACAACCTGGGTGTAGTTCATGCCATCAACAACCAAAGATCGTCTTTAGTTCTGCGCTGTTTGGAAGCGAATATTAGATTTTGAGCACGTCATGTCCCTGGTGCTGTGAGCGAGATTGCAGATGCGTTGTCTCATTTTAATTTTACGCATTTCAGGATGCTTGCTCCATCAGCTTCTGCTATTGGGTTGTTTTGCCCCCCATTTGTGTGGCCGATTATCAGGCCGGCTTAGACCGCCTTGCACGGCGGTCACTGGCTCCAGCGACCCTCCGAACATACTCGTCAGCCTGGCAGGGTTGGCGAGCATTTTGTGCTCTGCCATCTCTGGAGGGTGTCTTCTAAAGATTTGTTGTTCTCCTTTGTTTGGGGTCGCTATCAGCAGGGTCGGGCCAAAGCCTCCATTGTGCCGGCGCTAGCGGGGATCTTGTTCTTTTATAAGCTTAAAGATCTCCATGACCCCACCAAGTCATTCATTTTAGCTAAAGCTCTTAAAGGTTGGGAGGAGTTCCCCAATCGCGCCGACTACCAGCGGCCCAGTGACATGCAGCTTTTGACGGCATTGCTTGCTGTTATGGAAAAGGTGGCTTCTGACACGTTTGAAGCTTCTCTTTCCGTTTGGCCTTTTCAGCTGCATTCTTTGATGTTTTTAGGGTTAGGGAGTTGGTGGCAGCCAATAAGTCATCTTCATGTCTTTTGTTTAAGGACATAGGACCTCATTCAGACCCGGTCGCAAGCGCTGAGCGCTCGCAACCGGGATGATGTTTAGGCCCTGCGCATGCGCAGCAGCTGCACTGCGCATGTGCAAGCCCCGAAGTGAGAGAGAAATTCTCTTGCTCCGGAGCTCACTACAAAAGGGGCGGCTGTCGATGTTGATCGACAGCTCGACACGTTTTGTATGCTTGGCGGGGGTGGTTTCACAAACGGAGGCATTCCTTAAGGAACGCCTGCCGTTTTGTGGGTGGCCACACTGACATCAGTAGTGATGTCAGTGGGGAGCTTCCTGCTCGATTGCGGTTGCTGAGACCCAACCTTAGGGTCTCGTCGCAAGCCCCGATGGTCGCGATGGTCTTGACCATCGCGACCATCAACCTGGTCGGTCGCTAAAGCTGTGGGTGGTAACCCACAGCTTAGCTAGCGACCAGGAGGCCGCACTTCAAACCCCAATCGGCCGCCCTCATTCAGAGCGATCGCTCGCATTTTGCGACCGGCTCTGAATGAGGGCCATTGTTTTTAGGCATTTAGCGTTGCTTTGCAAGCTTAGATTTCTAAAACAGATCAAACGGGTAGGGGTAGATGGGTAACCCTGCCTCAACAACAAGACTTTTCAGTTTGCCCAGTGTGTCTTGCAGCTCATCATATGGATTTGCACCCTTCGGGAGGCTCACAATTGTTGTTGCATACTGATCTTACTCCTCTTACCAAATTTCAGTTCACTGCTGTTTTTAAACGGGCTTTGGTTGAGTTAGGAATTTATGCTTCAGCTTATGGTACCCATTTGTTTAGAATTGGGGCAGTTACTTGAGCATCTCCCGCGTCCATACATAGTATAGGGCGGTGGAATGTCGGCTGCTTACAAGACTTATGTGCAATGCGACAAGTTGTAGTGGTGCCCCTGGTGACATCCCAAAATTTTTTACCCGCCAATCATTGAACGACTAGCATTCAACAATTGGGGGTGTGAAGGGATTTTTACATTTTTCCTCCCGGGAGCCTTGATCAAGCCCAATTTGGTTCACGGGTAGGTTTTTTAGTTTCTCCTTCATCCACTAGGGGACACTCGAGTCTCAATACAATAGGTATAGGAGTGGGTTAATCGGGAGCTGGCAACTTAAAAAAAAACTAACAGTAGCTAGCTCCTCCCCCTTTATACCCCCCCCCCCCCCCCCCCCAAGCCAGTCTAAAAAAGTGTGCCCTGGGAGCTGGACGTTGATCTCCCGTTTAGGGCTTATTTTAACAGAAAGAATGACCTCCAATCAGCAGGAGAATGGACAGGCAGCCCACTGCCCCTGCCTGTCTACTCCGATGGATGCTGCCGGGGGAGACCTCACCGCTGCTGCACAAGGGTTTGCGCTGAGGTCTCCTGCTACAGAGACCTCAGTCTCTGGGGAACCCAGATACGTGCTGGTTGCAGTGCTCGTAGCGGGTTCCCACAGCACATGCCCGCCACCGGCAGCATAGGCAGGGTCAAGGTTAGTGTCCCCTGGCTCCCTGGTTAGCAGAGGAGCCAGGACTTTATAATAGGCGGGCATTTCACAGTTGCCGCTCCCGCGGAGGGCACCATAGCGGGGGGGCGGAGCCTAAGTTTTTCTTCTGCTTCTGCCTCCCATCAGCCTCAGCGCTTCTAAAGAACGCTGAGGGGCCATTTTGGAGCACTACTCAGTGAAGGCAGGCTATGTCTGGAGTCAGGCTAGTACTCAGTTATCAGCCCTTGCTATTATTGTTGCAGCGTTATTCAACTAGCGCTGTTCAGTGCATTGCTTATCCCCCTCTGTGCCCCTTCTCAGTCAGTCATACTGTAGGTGCGATTGTGATTACTACTGTCGTTTTTTTCTGTCTCTGTGTGTGTGTGTGTGTGGTAACAGTAATGTCTACCAAGGGGTCTAAGGCAGCCCAGAAGGCCTTTTCCTGCAAGACTTGTGGGGAAAAATTCACACAGGGACAGCCTAATGCTTCCTTACTGTGTGATAATTGCATGTCTCAGCCTCAGGACTCTGTTAATGTGAGCCAGCCTATGTGGTTGAATCAATTAAAATCGGTTATATCCAACCTGTCATCTGAGTTGGAAGCAGCTCGCAGAGACAGGGAGAGCTGAATCAGACAGCAGCTGAACCAGATTGGGCCCGATCTCTAGCAAGATCGGTAGAGGGTCTTACAAAGGCAATGTCCCAGACTCCCTCTGCATCTACTCAGGTCCTTAATAAAAGGCTGATTCATAATCCCTTACATTGGGATGAATCAGACAAAGAGGATGTTCAGGACCAAGAGGAGGGGGAAGTGCAGGAGGAGGTTCAGATTACTGAGGAAACTGAACCTGCATCACAAGGGGTAGAGGCCTTGATTACAGCAGTACGACAGATGTTACATGTGGAGGAGGTAGAGGTAACTGCAAAACCGTCTATCTTTGGTAAAAGGGTTTAGCAGTCCGTTACCTTTCCAGCATCGGAGGAGCTGGATGATATTCTCTCTATTGCATGGAAACACCCAGATAAGAGATCTCAAATGAACAAGAAGTATCTCTCTTATTACCCCTTTCCGCAGGACAGTAGGAGATTGTGTGAAACTCCTCCTGCGGTAGACCCATCAGTAGCCCGTCTTTCTAAAAAGTCAGTACTTCCAGTGCCGGGTGCTGTTGCTTTAAAAGAGACCTCGGACAGGAAGCTGGAACAGACATTAAAATCTCTATACACTGTAGCAGGGGTTTTGATGGGCCCAGCTCAAGTCAGCTGTTGGGTGAACAAAGCCATTGAGAATTGGGCTTTGCAGCTAGAGGAAGGTATTAGGTCCGGTGCACAACCCGATGACCTCATTCAGTTAGCTGAGCAGATTGCACAATCAGCTGCATTCCTGGGGGAAGCGTCAAAGGACATTTGCAGTCTATCCGCCAGATCTTCAGCATTGACTGTATCTGCTAGAAGGGCTCTATGGTTGCGTCAGTGGCAAGCAGACGCAGAGTCTAAGAGAGCAGTCGAGGCTCTTCCTTTTACGGGGGAGGTTCTTTTCGGCTCGGAATTAGATAAGTGGATCTCACAAGCTACAGGTGGGAAGTCCACTTATTTACCATCTGCTACCCCTCCCCCTACCAAAAGACCCTCGGCAGGTCCATCCTTTCGTGCCCCTGGGAGATTTAGAGGGCGTGCCAGAGGAGGCCCAGCGTTCTCCAGGGGTACCTGAGGCTGGGGTAGAGCATTGTCTTCAGCTGCTTCCAGCTCACTGCAGGATAAAGCAGCTGCAAAGCCTACCACATGACGTTCTCCCTTATCATTTGGGGGACCCCAGAGTAGGGGCTCGACTCCTACGATTCAAGGACATTTGGAACCAGTCTTGTCAAGACGCCTGGGTTCGGGATGTCATTGTTCAGGGACTAAAGCTGGATTTCAGAATACAGCCTCCCTCTCGTTTTTTCAAGACAGGTTTACCTCAGGTTATGGAAAAACGTGTAGCTATTCAGGAGGCAATAGAGAAACTGTTATTGTCTCAGGTAATAGTCAGGGTTCCATCCCACCAGAAATGTCAAGGGTTTTATTCCAGTTTGCTCGTTGTGCCCAAGCCGGACGGCTCCATGAGGCCCATCCTCAATCTCAAGGAATTAAACCCTTATCTGCGAGTCTTCAGATTCAAAATGGAATCTCTCCAATCCGTGATTGCAAGTCTGGAGAAAGTCGAGTTTTTAGTGTCCCTCGACATAAAGGATGTTTATCTCCATATACCGATATGGCCCCCTCATCAGGTTTTTCTTCGTTTTGCAATACTAGACTCGCATTTTCAATTTCAGGCCCTGCCTTTCGGTCTTTCATCAGCACCAACGGTGTTTACAAAATCTGTTAATAGACGAACCTTGGCCCCTACCCCTTCAGGAGGATCTTCTTCTGCAGGGGCTGTTCGTTTATCAGAACTTACGGCGGCTTTGTTTAATGGCTTGGCTACTGAAAGGGCCGTCCTCAGAAGCAAGGGGATCCCGTCCAGCGTGATTCCCACTATGCTGCGGGCCAGGAAGGATGTCACCTCTCAGCATTACTATCGCATATGGAAGGCTTATGTTATTTGGTGCGAGAGACGTAATTACGCCCACTGCACCTTGGGATTTGGATTTAGTTTTAACGTTCCTTCAGTCTGAGACCTTTGAGCCTTTACACAGGGTAGAAAAGAAGTATTTAACCTGGAAGGTGGTTCTGCTGTTGGCGCTCACCTCAGCAAGGCGAGTGTCGCCTTATCCTGTCGTCCCCCCTTCCTCATTTTTCATGAGGATAGGGTGGAGTTACGCACGCAGAAATCTTTTCTTCCCAAGGTAGTGACTGCTTTTCATATAAATCAGCCGATAGTGGTTCCAGTTTTCAAAGACGATTCTCCAAATTCAAAGTTATTGGATGTAGTCAGGGCTCTTAAGATTTACGTGGACCGGACGGCTTCCCTCCGTAAATCTGACGCATTAATTATTAGGTTTGATTTGGCCCGTCCAGGTTGGCCGGCGTCCAAAAAACAATTTCAAGATGGATTCGTCTGGCTATCAGACAGGCGAATGTGGTGGCTTCCAGACAACCACCTAGTACCATTACCGCTCATTCAACACGCTCAGTAGGTCCTTCATGGGTGGCTGCTCGGGGGGTTTCATTAAACCAACTTTGCAGAGCAGCTACTTGGTCGGGAAGGCATACTTTCCTTAAGTTTTACCGATTTGATACTTTTGCGGCCTCCGCTTCTGAGTTTGGTCGTGCAGTACTGCAGGGTTCTCAGCGCTCTCCCACCCGGGATGTAAGTTCTGGGACTTCCCCATTGTATTGAGACTCCAGTGTCCCCTAGTGGATGAAGGAGTAAATAGGATTTTGGTACTTACCGATAAATCCCTTTCTCCGATTCCACAGGTGACACTGGACGCCCTCCCTGCGCTGTTCTTTTCTGCAAAATGCTACAGTTGTTGCATTAGATTGTTTGGTTGGTCTGTTAACGTTTTTCTTTCTGTGTATGATGTGTTAGTAGTACATGGATGTAGTTATTGTAGCTTTTCTTTCTCCTTCTCCTTACTTCCAGCTCTCATCGGGCACAGTTACTTTTAGACTGGCTTGGGGGGGGTATAGAGGGGGAGGAGCTAGCTACTGTTAGTTTTTTTTTAAGGTGCCAGCTCCCGGTTAACCCACTCCTATACCCATTGTATTGAGACTCCAGTGTCCCCTGTGGAATCGGAGAAAGGGATTTATCGATAAGTACCAAAATCCTATGTTTTCTTCTTCACTCGGGTTCCTTGTTTCCCATTTTATGCATCCCTGCTAGTTAGTTGCTTTGTTTTTTTTCATAAGTTGTGTTCGTTATGGTATGGGTTTGGTGTGGTTCTCAGAGTCAGGAACTTTCTTTCTTTACAGTGAATGCAGTGGAAGATTGGATTGTGGGCCACTTCTAAATTTTTGGGGCGGAACGGCATGGTCTGGCTCAGCATGCTGGTTTGTTGCTTGGTGGGCGATAGATGCGTTGGATTGGTGTGCGAGGTTTGCGTGTTGAGTCTGTGATTGCTTTGCTTGTGTCCTCTGCAACTAAATGGGGTGTTCCTCTTTTGACTTGGTGGGGGGCGTGCTGCTTTAGACAGGCAAGTAAGAAGGTGAATGTGGCAGTGGCCAGGCATGTTCTGTCGGTGGGTGGCTTGGTTGTTAGTCATGGCTTTTTAGTTGCAGATTTATCTAGGTTCTTTTGACCTGATGGGGTGCATCTTAATGCCCTTGGTCTTGGTTTGTTCATCAAGGATTTGTTGTCCTTTTTGGACTAGTTTGTGATGGGTGGTGGGGCCAGTTTCCTTTGGAGTCTGGCTGTGGTGGGAGTACGCTGCAGCTCAGTGGCTTTATGTGGCACAAGAAAGCATTGTGGGGGCACTTGCCCTTGATGTCCATGGCGAATTTGTCCTTCTCTGTGCAGAGGGACCTGGGCGCTTTTGCACAGAAGCATTTCGAATTACCCAGGAGGGAAGTGAGACCCTTGCAGCGTAAGTACGTCTAGAGGGGGGACGATTCAGTCATCCCCCGAGTTTATGGGGTTATTCGAAAGCTAGAACTGAGCTTGCAGCATCTCTTAGCAACCCTGGTTAGGTTAATTAATTAATTCATTATAAAGAAAATGCTGTGACCTTTTAGCCAAACTGTGGTTCTCGGTGTCATTATTTATTAGTTTAAGTTAAGCTAGTCAAGGTTGTTTAGGGGTTAATGAGCAATGAATCAATGTATATCTTACTATAGCCAATAGAGCGCCGCTATTTATATACAGCAGGGGCGTGGTCATACCATATTAGGGGCATGTCTGCGCCCCTCTGGACAGTCTGGGCTGGTCCAGGCTATAAACACTGTACTTTCCTTTTTTATTGGCAACACATATTTTTGTTTATCTGTTTTTGTTTTTGTTCTGTTTATAATATGTAGAAAATGTTCTGATAAAAATCTACATGATTTAAACACAGACCCTCATACGCCTCCTGTCGACTGCATAGCCTGCTAAACTTCTAATCAGAAGCCATCTGTCATTTGTAGCATCGGATTCCTGCTTCCTGCTGTGTCAAATTAATGTTTGTGGTCAGCAGAGGTCCCAATATTTATAAATTCTTGGACCTCACTGAGATAAGTAGGACGAAGTGCATTTCATATGCAAGGAGTTAATTAAACACCCGACCCTGTGGGTGTCGGCCTCTGGATAAGGGGCTAGTTGTTTAGTGAGATAGTGTTGTGGGGTTGGGTTAGGTTTTGTTAGCCTATAGGATTGGCAGAGGGTGGGTCAGTGCTATTTCAGAGTTGCTGCTTGGCAGCCATTTCATAGAAATTTCTCTGGTTGGCTGTTTCCTCCCTCCCCTCATTCATTGAGTTGTTTAGTGTTGGCTCTTCTTGTGGCGGGAGAGAACGGTAGCAGTCGCCATCTGTCTTTGGAGCTTGAGGTGCTCTCCCTTCCAATAATTGGCTTAGGCTGATTTTACCCAACTGGGGTCAGAGGGAACCACCTAACCAGGTGGGCCTCACGTCATGTTATTGGGGTGGGAGGTGGATACCTCAGGCGTGGTAATGGGCTGGCATTTTGCCTCCCAATTTGATCGGTGCGAGTATGCAGTTGGTGATCTTGCATTGTGGGTCCGTTTCTGCGCCACCATACTCTTGTCTGTCTTTCTTCTTCTATTAGTTAGTTCAGTTATATATTAAATAGTTTAATTAGTTTTAAAATAAATAACGCTAACCTTTCTTTCCCCTTATACAAGTCTCTGGGGTGTATTTACTAACAGTCCACTTAACGTAGAGTTATTGCCGCTCCTGCTTTGCCGGCTAGCGCTGCGAAGCAGGAGCCTTCTACCGCAGGTATTACTAAAAATAGACCAATCGAGGAGGGTGAACGGTAAGATAAGCAGAGAGGGCTTTTTTTTGTGAACAAACTTTATTAACAAACGGCCAACCTGACACAGCTCAAGTCCTGCTTCTCCAGTGAGGAGAAGCAGATACCGGCAGCTACAGGAGGCGATATCAGTGCTGGTGAAGTCACCTGACGGTAAGTGACATCTCCCCTTAGTAATACCTGGGACACTTAGCACTGCCATAGATGTTTATGGCAGCGCTAAGTGCCCCAGGTTCAGTGCGATATTGTAGCCTGCACTTAGCGCTGGCAAGCTGCAGGCAGAGAAAATCCCTTTAGTACATACTGAGAAGAGACCCTTCTGTGACGTTATTTCATTATGATTATGATTGATGGTTTACCCTGCACTGTTAGGAGGGAACATTCATCAGGCGATGGGGAGTTTAGTAAGTGGCAGGTGCATGCTTGCCAACTGTCCTGAAAGAATCCCACATATTCAGGTGGCGCGCGTCACTTCCGGACTCGCAAAAGAGTGTGCCAATCTCCTCCATGGCGCCCACTTCCTGAGTGGGCGGATCGGGGGTTTGATGATGTAATTCACATTAAATTGTGATGATGTGTCCACATACCCACAGTAAAATTACGCAGTCCTCCTCATGAACATAAATTTTTGTCCTGCTTTCCCTGCAAATGTGAAGCACTGCGGAGGAAACTGACGCTTTACAAATAATATTAATAATTGATTCTAATAATAATATACATAAACCTACAACCGACAGTGTACACGGTTATTTGCACGGCGCTTGGTTAGCGTGTCACGTTGTAAAGAGTAATGTAGGATTTGCAGAGGGTTTTAGGCATTAAGCGATACATTCTCTAGTTTATGCAGAAGCCACTTACTAATACTATAAGTGTATAGCAAAACTAAGAAAATGTGCTGTGACATGAGTGCCATTAATCTCTGTCTGTCTTTCCACAACGTAATGTACCCACAACACAAGAGCACATCATGGAAATAAAGAACAGATAACTTATAAGACACCTGATTTGCTTAGATAGGGAAATAGGTTTTATGCAAATAATAACATTGGAGTTAATGTATGAAAATTATTACTTTGCCCGTCTGTTGCTGTGGAACATTTTAGATGCACGTTCTAATTCTTACTCAAGTGCCCCTAAAGTTCAAAATCTTTGAAAGACCTTTATTTATGCTGATGTTATATGAAATGTCAACAACTCGATGCAGGTACTTTGTATGGAAAGTCAGAAACTCAAAATGACTTTAAAATGATCTTTAGATTCCATTAGTCTTGTTTTTTTCCAAACTTAAGCATTTACAAATGGGAGAGCTTTTATGGGGAGCCAGGTAACACAACAGGGGCAGAGTGTGCTCAGTTGGTATTAGGGCCCTGATTCGGAGGCGCTCGCTATTTGCAAGTGCTCGCTCTGAATCAGAGCGGGACGATTTTTTTTTTTCACCGGCCTCCAGGCCGCTCGCTAAGCTGTGGGTGACCACCCACAGCTTTAGCGGGCGGCCTGGCGATGGTCGCGATTATCGCGACCATCGGGCTTGTGACGAGACTCTTGTGGTAGGGTCTCATCCACCACAAGCCCCAGTGAACTTCCTGTTCTAATAGAGCAGGAAGTCCACTACTGACATCACTGGTGATGTCAGTAGGGCCACCCACAAACGGCAGACGTTCCTGCAGGAACGCCTCCGTTTGTCCAGCCACCCCCCCTGCATGCCTACAAAACGGAGCGAGCTGTCAATCACAATCACAATCACCTTCAATGCTTCTAGAGAGATACCTCTCCCCACAGTGGTTATTCATTTTACACCCCAATCTAGTGCCATAGTTAATGTTTTGTCCCATAGTAGTGTCCAAGGTCACATTATGCCACTCAGTGCCCCCGGCCATTCTTACCTACTATCCCGGAAGTTGCGGGAGGCTTCTGAATTTTTGGGGAGCCACCCTGCACCCCTAGAAGAATATTCGGGAGATGATTGCCAGGAATCGCGGCTCCGTATGGAGGGGGCAGGGCTAAATGACATGAAAACGCATGATTTAGTCCTGCTCCCTCATCGCGCTCACACAATTCGCAGCTGTTTGACATGATGGGGGCGGGCCTAATAACATAGCAACCCAGCCCCGCCCCCCCTCCCCCAAATTGGCCTGCTATGTCAGTTCTCTGGGCATCTCTCGGGGAGAAAATAATAAATGACAAGCAAGTGTGCCCCAGTTCGTATTATGACACATTGTAGTGCCACCAGTTCATACTATGCTACACTGTAGTGCCCCAATTTATACTATTAAGAGAGGAGGGGGCCTATGTGCATTCCCCATCCGGGGCCCCCTCGTCTCTTCCCGGCAGCCAGCAGCAGACTGTCTGCTGACCACAGCAGCAGTAGACTCTGGGCCTGATGCAGACCCGCTCGCGAGCGCAGAATGCTCGCAAGCGGGTTGATGGTGCCCTACTGCGCATGCGCACGACGGAGGGAGCTCCGTCGTGCGCATGTGCGAGACCCGGCTAGCGACGGGGTAGCCGTCGCTCCGGCTCTCGCACCAAAGGAGGCGTGCTGTCGATGTTGACTGACAGCACGCCCCCTTTGGTGGGCATGCTGGGGGCGTTGCTGCCAGACAGAGGCGGTCCCATGGGAACGCCTACCGTCTGAAGCCGGCCCCACTGACATCACTAGTGATGTCAGTGGGAGTGATTTTGGCTCTGATAGAGCCAAAATCACTCCAGGGCTTGCGGCAGCGAGACCCTACTGCAGGGTCTCCGTCGCAAGCCCGATGGCCATCTTGGCCATCGCGACCATCATCATGGACGCTCGCTATAGCTGTGGGTGGTCACCCACAGCTATGCGAGCGTCCAAGAGGCCGCTCCATTTTCATGTAGGAGGGCCCTGATTCAGAGCGAGCGCTCTGGTCAGAGCGTCCAGCTCTGAATCAGGCCCTCTGTGCCCAGAGTCTACTGCACATGCGCAAAACGCCGGGAAAATGTCCGCAGTCGCCATTTTCCTGCGTTTTGTGTAGGGCTGAGACACCCGACGCGGAACCTCAGAGAGGTATTAGAAAATTTGGGTGCAGGGTGTGCGGTGTGGGCCCCCCTGGACTCAGGGGCCCATGTATAGATACGCCCCAGGCCACACTGTAGTGCCCACATTTTATTTTATTTGTTTATTCAAATTTATATAACACCAGTATACATTACTTTGCAATTTATATTTCATAAATCAGTAATAAAATAAGACTGGGTAATGACATAGAAGAACTGTAAGAGACCCCTGCTCACAAGTTGGTGGCGGTGCAATACTGTCCAACTAAAATGCAGATGCAGCAGGAGGCGTCTGTAGGAAATGGACACATCCCGCATGCATCTGCGATCCCAGCGCAGCGTCTGTAGACCCTGTCTCGGAACACCATCGCGATCATTACAACCATTGGACGTGATGGTTGCTGCTTTGGCCAGGCTGTGTAAGCTGAAACTTACTCCGCCGATGCCCCGTTTTGGAGAACGGTCCTTGTGTCCGCCCCCCCAAACGTGCTGCAGTTAAGGGGGGACTGCGAGCAATCACGCAGGAGCTGTCTGCACATGCACAGACCCCCCAACAATCTGAGATGTACGCAAACCATCAGGCCTTTTATTTAGTGTAATGGTGTTTAGAAATACGTGTAGTGTGGTTTGGAAGTGAAGCATTTATTATAAATATAACATGAAGCATGTATGATAAATATAAAATCAGACATTTATCTGTGTGTGTTTTTACATGAATGTAAAAGCATGCAGATGATGGGTTTATATTAGTAGCTCTGTGCATCAACGGTTGTAGGGATGCGCTAACCATGAAGTGAATTTCTGACTACTGAGCAGTCGTTTGGCACTCAGCTGGGGATACAGTCAGTACCCTGGCGGTGCGATGCCGGCACTGATATTTCCGGCGCCGGAATCCCAATGCCTAGCACAATCCCGGTGCCGACATCCCGACCGCTGGAATACTGAAGGTAAGTAGCGGAGTTGGGGAAAGGGTTAGGGTGCGGGGTTAGGCACTAGGGGGAAGGTTAGGTACTAAGGCAGGGATGGGGAACCTCAGGCACGAGGCCCGTATAAGGCCCCCGAAATGATTTGGTCTGGCCCTCTGAGCTTTTTTTCTGCTAGCCTCATCTAGCTAGGAGGGTGCCTAGAATGGCAGCCTGCAGCCAGAATCTATGCAGCAGTGCCACCTGGAGCGTCCTTAGGAGGTTTCAGATGGTCACACTGCTGCTCTTATAGCTCCCCGGAGCATCCTTAGGATGCTCTGGGCATTACTGTAGTCACTGGCGATTGTGGTCCCGCCCCATGTGACATCACACGGAGGGGCGTGGCCTGCACCAGGCCTGCAAATAATGTTATATATATCAAAATGGCTCTTGGCAGATAAAAGGTTCCCCACTCCTGCACTAAGGGGTGAGGTGTTACATTCAGGCACTAGTGGGGGAGGTTAGGGTTAGGCACCAAAGGGTGAGGGTAGGTAGAGGAGGAGGATTAGCATACCGAACAACAAGTGTTGGTATGCTAGCCCTGTTGGGATGCTGGTGTCTGGATTCTGACAGCCAGGATCCTGACTGCTGGCATTCCATACCGATTCCCTCAGCTGGCCTTACCGGGCTTGTTCATACTGCACTTCTATGCTAAAATACAACTGCTGCCCAATCAATTAGTTAGCTAATTAACAGGGATAGTATTTAAGCAGCAAATTTTCACACTTCAATTCACAATGCAGCCCTGCAAGCCACAATTTATAACAGATAACAGTGTAAAAATCACAATAAACTGTAAAAAAAATAACTGAAATAATTGCCATTGCCAATAGCATACGGTATTGCTAACACTTGAGAAGGGGCGTTTCAGGGTAGAGTCTGGGAGGTGACCTAAAGTGTTTGCGAAAAGGGGCCGGTTACTGGCCGTCTCAGGTGCGTGTCATGGGCGGGTCTAGGAGAGCTGCTGTGTTCCCAATTGCAAATCCACTTTTTCAGAGGCCATGTTTAGTTGGATTTGAGGAGAGTAGCTAGAGTAGACCCCAGGCTATCGCAAATGTCGATGGTGCGGCAGCTGCTGCGTCGATGTTGGTGTGTTTATGATCCCCATCGCAAATGCACAGTCCACACAGCCTGACAGTAGGCGTCTCAGCACTCGTACACTACACCGCACCGTTGCACAAAGGGAAAGCTTAGATTAACATTTGCATATTCCCCGCAACCGCTATTGTGAGAGCGGCTGCAATACCGACCGTCTCTGAAGCAGGCCCTGTATTCTGACATTATTACGGTAAAATGACAACTTTTTAAAAGTTGTCACCAACACTGGAGGTGTAAACTAAACATCTGTGGGTTTGCCCTTTTGAAGCTGTGTTAATGCACTGTGATATTCTAACTCAGGGGTTCTCAAACTTGGTCCTCAGGACCCCACACAGGTCACGTTTTCCAGGTAATCCAGCAGGTGTACAGGTGTATTCATTACTCACTGACACATTTTAAAAGATACACAGGTGGGGCTAACTATTTCACTTGTCATTCTGTGAGGAGACCTGCAAAACATGCACTGTTTGGGGTCCTGAGCAGTGGCGGGCTGGGCCGGGGGGCAGGGTGCCATGTGCCCCCCGGGCCGCAGCGTCATGCGGGCCGCCGGCCGGTGCAGTCTGTGTCACTGTGACACAGACTGCACCGCATGTGTAGCGCTGACCGGTCAGCGCTACACAGCACAAACACACAGCCGCCGGAGCCGGCAGCTGTGTGTTTGCTGTAATCAGCAGCCGCTGAGAGTCTGTCAGACTCTCATCGGCTGCCGCTGCTCCCACTGCGGGAGCCATCTTCTGGCTCCCGCAGTAGGTAATGGGAGAGCCGTCGTCATGACGACGTCTCTCCCATCATGCAAAGCGGCCAGAGGAGCCGGTGGAAGCGTCAGGAGCAGGAGTTTCAGGTAAGTGTTTTTTTTTTTTAGTTAAGTCTCTCTCTACTGGGGGGGGGGGGCTGCTGGGGGCACTACCAAGGGGGGGATTACTATGGGGGCACTACCAGGGGGGGGATTACTATGGGGGCACTACCAGGGGGGGATTTCTATGGTGGCACTACCAGGGGTGGACTGCTACTGGGGGCACTGCATAGAGGGTACCACTATTGGGGGCACTATATAAGGGCTTACTACTGGGGGCACAAGGGGCACTGAACAGAGGGGACCACTACTGGGGGCACAAAAGGCACTGCATAGGGGGGATCACTACTGGGGGCACTACTGGAGGCCTGCATAAGGGTGTTATCTCCTGTGGCACACGGGGGCACTGCATATGGGCACTACGACAGGGGGCTGACCCTAATCTTTATTTTTACCTTACATTAATCCCATATGGACCTGCCTCCTCCCTGAAACACTTGAGGGGGGGCGGCGCCATAGCACGCACGTTCTTCGGGCACCCTGGCTACACGCTACTCCTCTGCCAGGGCCGCCTGCATGCATTTGCCCCCCAGGCTAAAAGTTGCCAGCCAGCCCCTGGTCCTGAGGACCAAGTTTGAGAACCTGTGTTCTAACTGAATAGTATTAAATCACATGAGGTGGCATTGTGGCTAGAATTTGTCCCTAAATGTACAAATCACTGATTTCCTCTTAGGATAAACGCATGTTCTTCACAAGCCCACATTATACTCAGGTATGACTACGTAAATGGTCAGGACAATCAATGCAGGCGTGTGTTCGGTCAATGTAAAGTGCAGACTGGTGTTATAGAGGAGTTAATGCTATACTTACCTACTTTTTTTTCCTCCCTGGGAGAAGCACGGGGAGGAGAAGCAGGTGGGCGGCGATTGGGGCGGGCCTGATGTCTTGCATCATTAAGCCCTGCCCCCTCACGGTAAATTGCCGCTATTAGTGTGCATTTAAATAGTGGGTGGGACCAAATGATGCGATTCTGAAGTATTGCTTTCATTTAAGCCTCGCCCCCTACACAGAGACCCCTGATCGCTGTGGAAATTATACCCATTTCACTAGGAAGTGGGCAGGAATGTGGGAGAAGTGCCTACTATACCAGGGGTGCGGCGGGTTACCCGAAAAATTGGGATCCTCCCGTGACTTCCAGGATAGTAAGTAAGTATCCTTAATATCCGAAGCAAACTGAAAAGTATATATATATAAGGATCACAGATCATTAATTTCAAGAATCTTTATCTATTTTTTAATAAGGTAAGAATAAAAATTCAAAATCAGTTTCATCTCGACGTCTTACAGAAGATGGCTCAGAAAATACAGAGTACGTTAACTAGCACCCAAAACTCTCAAAGTAGAACTTTAGGTTTAATTAAATCAAAAGTAGGTATTTGTTTTATGTTTAAGGAACGGAGGCTATATTTTATATGGCTCTCACTTATAATGATTCTCTTTGATGTCTGTAAATTGATTAAAATCCTTCTTTAGAAATTCATCAGGAGACCGGGGACCCATTGAGAGTATACAGATACAATTTGGAGCGGAAATTATTTCAGAACATTTGAAAATGTGCTCTTTATAGAGATATGAAAAAACAGGAAAGAGCTCATGGCATCAAATCCAGACAAATGCAAGGGAGAGTCCAACAAATGTATTAAAAAGGTTATTGCAGAAATTATTCGGCAGGAAGAATGGTACAAAATAATTACTCTCTATTCTTCCTTACTATATTAAAAACGTAGTATCCCCCCAGCCCCCTTTGTCATTTTATTGTGGATTTAATACAGTACCAAATAGTTCTCTAGAAAGGTAACAGTGTAAAAGAAAACTTTTTGAAATTAAACATCTGTAAGAAATTTGTACATTTTATTTTAACCCTTTTAATGCTGGGTTTATATTTTCACCCCTCGGTTGAGCCATTTTACTATATTTGTGGTCGTCACGGCCAACGTCAATATTAGTCATTTTTTTTGTGCAGTACCCAGGCAAATTATACCTACTATTTTAGAAGACATTGCAATTTCAGGCAACACCTTTAGTTCTTTTTGTTCCTTCTAACACATAAAATAAATTGGAACCAAAATGACTCCAAAATGGGTTTTCATTGAACTTGCAAAGAAAGTGAAAATTAAATGTATATAATTTTTTTAGACTTTTTTTTTCTTCGGCATTAATCCACTTTTCCAAAACAGCAAAAAAGTAAAAAACGGGATTCCATATGTAGGTCTTCATAAAAAATCTGCACTTGAATATGATGATGCATTTTTTTACCCTTCAAGCAAAATACCTTTACTAAATTTAGGAGTAAGAAGAGACACTATTTTTAAATTAAAAAACCTACCGCATTAATTGATGGGAACCCTGTTTTTATTCAACACAGGGTGGGGTAGATCTGGGCATTAAATTCCTCTCGTCTGTGAAAAAATATATATTTGTGATAACCACTAAGGGTGCAAAATATTTGAAGGAGGGCACTTAAATGAGGATGCCCCACATGTGTGTTCATGCCAGTATGGAGGAGATGTCACGGAATATTACATTTTTCTGTAGCCAGGGTGAAATTGCCTGATGATCGCAATTGATCAACAGGATATAGCTACTAGAAGTCTACATAATTTAAAGTACCAGACTCCCCTCTTTCAAATGTGTCCCCTGAAATAATGCTAGCCAGGATGGGGAAGATCTTCCCCCATCTCTACTGTAAGCAACAAGTGGAGGACAAGTGGAGGTGTTTCCATTAGCAACCAATCAGAACCTAGCTATCATTTTATAGAATTTACTAGATAAATGATAGCTTAACCCTGTTTGGTTGCTATGGGCAACATCTCCACTTGTCTTTATTAGAAACTTTGCTAAGTCTCCCCATTATTTATTTAAAGGGTAAACAGTGTTTTTATGCTTTAACCTGTTACCGACCAGACAGGGGTGCCAAGAAGGGGACAATGCTGCTTTGCATTGGCCCAAACATCCTTAGGTACCAGCTGTTTGGACTAAGCCACTAGTGAATCATGCGTTTCATACCCGCCGTGTTTCATCATTTTAACTCGCCAGACTGCTGGATATTAAATACTTTGGTTTGGAGGCTTAAACCAATGGCAATTTGCCATGACTTTAAAATTGCTGCTAAGCCCATATTACTGTATGTACATTACATTTTTCCCTAAATGTTGGGAGGTATAAACAAGGAACATTTAGCTTCCAGCATGTTCCCACTACACCTAATGGTGAATGATATTAGCGTTTCATATAAATTCTAAATACTTATGTTTGATGAACCTCTTGAACGCATGCAACATACAAAATAAGTAATAATGCTAAAAACTGCTGACATAAATCTTATTAAATCTAATATTCAGAACATAAATACATTAATCTCTTGACATTTACATTAAACAAAGATCAAGGTGACCTAAAGGTTAAATGCCATAAACACATCTGCTATGTACATAGCAACCAGCTACAGTACATGTACCTTCAATAAAAAAGAAACAGTAATGGAGCAAACATGCACTATGGATTGTCCCAGAGTCAGTGTAATAGTGTAGAAAACAGTCTTTTGTTTACAAAAAGAATTATCTTTGGAAACAAGGGTCTGTTTCCGACACTATAGCACTGACACTGGGACAATCCATAACACATGTGTGGTCAATCACTGTTTCTTCTTATGTTCATATGAGCTGGTGACTCAATTTGTAGGACCAAATGCTATAAAAAAAAAAAAAAACAATTACTTGTTTACCCAACATAACAAATGTGCATGTTTTGTAACGCAAATATTTACAGAGTACACATTTTATGCATGTGTTTTGACTCCATACGAACCTGTTTGTTGCCGATGATAAGTGGGACTAGTCTTCTGCATTTACATTTAACTGCAAGCAAAGAATCCCATTAATTGTCTGTAGCGAATCTCCTTGTCTAAAAAAAAATTACCTTCTCCCGCTGATCATCATGGGGCAGCTGGGGAGGAGTTTGCATTTAAGTGACACGGTTGAACCTGTGCGTAATAATAATAATAAAATATAAAAATGGAAACAAAAAGTAATGCAAGGCCTAGGGTGGGGGGACTGTAAGTTAACTATTTCCCCAAACCTGGGACCTACAAAGCTGGGGATACTTTGGTTTGGAAAAGCAAAGCCCCCTCTTTCAAGCTTGATGCTCCCATAGAAGCTGTTATTTGGAGATCACCATGATTATCTAACAAAAACCCTCACTACATTAATTAAATACACAGACTCGTGTGTGGGCGTAGCTACCGTAGGTGCAGAGAGTGCAGTTGCTATGGGGCTCGGAGTACCCAGGGGCCCGTTCCCCTGCACCCAGCTCACCTCACTCAGCATATTGCGAGCTGCAAGATGTAAAGAAGCGTCTGCAGCACTGGCCACACAATTAGAGAAATGAAAGTAGCTGGTCTGATCCTCCGGATGATCACAGGCTCAGCCCTCCCACTCAGAGCCCTGGTGGGAATCACTGCCATAGACTTCTATAGGGTCAACACAATAGTGCATATGGAAAATGCATTTTTTTTATCACATTTTCCATTTAGTACATCTCGCCCATAATGGGCCTGATACCCAGAAATATCCACTTCACAAAAACAGTGATCCATCATTGGTTGGTTCCAACCATTTTGGACCCCAGCTCAGAATGAGGTTTAATACTTTTATATTTAAATTTATGATCCTCTACTTCGGGGGTAGCCAACCTTGGTCCTTGAGAGCTACTAACACTTCACGTTTTCCAGACTACCTAGCTGGTGCACAGGTGTACTCATTACTCACTAACACATTTGAAAAGTTCCACAGCCTAGTGGAACAAATTGTTTCACTTGTGATTCTGTGAGGAGACCTGGAAAACATGCACTGTTGGTACTGTAGCTCTCGAGGACCAGGCTTGGCTATCCCTGCTGTACATGACTATTCTAACAGTTTAGGATTAATTTTCTACTTCCAGTACCAACTTCCAGTCCAGCCTCAGTTCTGCTAGTCGGGCTGGAGAATAAACACAAATACCTGTATTAATTATGTATAAATACTTTATGATGAACTTGTAAAGCATTTGTGAACTATTTGTGACATGGGGCAATGTTTCTTGCTCAGTAAGTGTAAATTAAAAGCGCCATGGGGAATCAAGCTTTTCTGTGATAACATTTCTCAAGAAGTCGCTCAAGTGTAATGTAATAAAATAAACAAACTGTGATATTTAGTGTGAGGTTTACTAAGGCAATGCCGGTGATTAACACTTCTCCTTAATTCTATTTTGCCTTATCAATTGTTAACGCTGTCAAAATACTGTACAGAATATCTTGCCTGATTTGCACCCGTACCTGTATCTCTCAGAGTATGAATAACGGAGGGCTTGAATAAGACAGGAGTGTCTTAAACCAGGAGGCTGGTATTTTGCCTGGGGTAGTGATCATGGGGTTAGGTTCTAGCCTATTAAATCATTATTGGGCGGAGTGGGACAGAGCTTATATAAGGCCAGGCTTGCAAGCCTGTGGCCTCTTTCCTGTTTCGTTTGGGTCAGGTACCGTTGTGCACAAACAGACTTTTCTTTTTTCCATACTTTTCTTTTTTTCACTTTATCTAAGTCTTTAATCCCCGTTTCCCTTGTGCTGTCTCTGTCCCTCTCTTCCCTATAGCTCCTCTACCTGCTCTTCTCTACCTGTGTCCCTGAGACTGAGCCTGCTCCCCTGTACAGCTTCCCCGTGTCACCTGTGCTGGGCAAGCTGCTCCATGGACCGCCCGCGCCGCTCTACCCATCCTCCTGCCCGCTTCTCTCCCGCTCCAGCGGCTGATGTCCTGGCCCCCTCCGCTCTTGCGAGCTCTTCCTCTGCGCCCGCCGGACGGCGGGCGTCGCGGGGCTCACTTAGCCGCGCCCGCCGTGCGGGCGTTAGCCGGCGCCGCGCCCGGCGCTCTGCGAGTCGGAGCAGTGCCTCCTCGCGTGCACTCTCCCCCCGTGCTGCCGGACGGTCCCAGGCTGCTAGCGGAGGTGGCGCAGATGACGCTGCCTCCGCTGTTAGCGGCCGCCATCTTGGGACTCGGCGGGGGGCGGGGCTTAGGTCCGCTAATGTTGCAGCCCCACTGGTACTGCCTGGGGCTGCTGCTATGCCCTCTATGCCTGCCGCTGTTCCTGGCCCTCTGCCTGTTGCTCCCTCCCCTCTGCTATCAGCTGGCCAGCAGGCATTTGACCCCACGGCCATTATGGGGCTTTTTGTTAATATGGCCACCACCTTGGCTCCAATGTTTGCGGCTTTGATGCCCGCTACTGCGCAAGCAGGGCCAAGCACCCCTGTTGCGCCCCCCGTTGCTCCAGCCGCGTCGCAGATAAATTACGTTTCAGATGTACGTATGCCTGACAGCGCTTCAGGTGCGGGTCCTAATGGTGGTCCTCCGTCAGTTGGGGTCCCACAGCCTTCCCTGGCTCCGGACGGCCTTTCAACATCTATTACAGGTTCCATGGACCCCTCCTGGGAAGCTGGTGACGAGGCGGCTTCTGGTTCGCATCAATCCGGTAGCCGTGCTGATCCTATAGCGGGGACGGTTGATGAGTGTTCATCCAGTTCCTATTCTACATTTAGCAACGTAAGTTATTCTACCTCTGACGACTCCAGTGATAATAGCCCCTCCCAGAAAGCTCGCAAGGCGCGTAAGCGTGCGGCTAAGTTCGCTAGGATTGAGGCTGACAGGCGCTTGCATAAGACTCGCCATAAGCGCCATGCCCCGCGTGATGACAAGGCGCCCGTGGATAGTGCTGACGCCGGGGTGGTGCGTTGCGCAAACACCGCGGTTCTGCGGGGTCTCCGTCCGTGCGTTAAAGACAGGATAAGGAAGGGTCGTTATGTGGACGTATTCTCCCTTACAGATACCATGCGCAAGGAGTTGCGAGCCGCCAAGCGTAAAGGCGGTATTGGTTTGGACGCCTTCCAGACGTATTCTAATTGGCAGGCTGGGATATTCGTCTTCTCGGCATGCTATTTGGAAACCCGCCCTGCAGAACACCCCAATATCATTAGGTACTTTCATCTAATTCATAATATGCAGAGGTCAGGCCGAGGGGCTGCTTGGCGCGTTTTTGACGAAGAATTTCGTCGTAAGCTGGACCGGCTGCACATTATTGATTTTGGCTGCAAGGATGTCGAGGTCTGGCTCGATGTCACCCAGGGTCCCAAATCTTCCCCGGCTGCAGTTGGCCAACGGAGAAAGTCCGGCGCTGGCCGGTCGGGCCCATCCAACCATAGTAAGGGTAAGTGCTTCGCATTTAACTCGACACAGTGTTCGTTTGGTCAGCGGTGTCGTTTTCGCCACCTCTGTCGTTTTCGCCACCTCTGTAGCAAATGCGGCGATGCCCACCCAGCTTCTGGCTGCTCGAAATCTTTCGCTACCCCAGCTCCCAGAAAGCCTGCCGGCCCCGGGCCTGCTAGTTAAAGCTTTCTCCCCTGTTAACCTTGACGCCATGGCAAAATGGCTCGCTTGGTACCCTGACACAGTTGCGGCGCAGTTTTTAAGTGAAGGCTTTCAGTTTGGTTTTTGTTTGCCGGTAGCTTCAGTGGTGCCTGCAGGTTCTCCAAGGAACCTTCGATCTGCTATAGAGCTGCCGCACATCGTTAGGGAAAAAGTCCTTAAGGAGGTGCGGCTTGGTCGCATCATTGGTCCTTTTCTTGTGCCCCCTTTAGCTGACTTGGTGCTGTCCCCTGTTGGGGTGGTCCCTAAGAAGACGCCCGGTGCTTTTAGGCTCATTCAGCATCTATCTTTCCCATCTGGCCGATCAGTTAATGACGCCATTCCACAGGAGCTGTGCTCGGTCTCTTATCAGTCTTTTGATGAGGCGCTAGAGCTAGTCAGGGCTCAGGGACCTGGCACTTTGATGGGAAAGGTGGATGTGGAATCGGCTTTTCGCTTGTTGCCCCTGCACCCGGACTCGTTCAGGTACATGGGTTTTCGTTTGGACGACGGATACTACATAGACAAGTGCTTGCCTATGGGGTGTTCCGTGTCCTGTGCCTATTTCGAAAGGTTCAGTACCTTTCTGCATTGGTGTGTCGAGGCTGGTACCGGCGGTCAGGGCGTGGCCCATTACCTGGATGACTTCCTGTGCGTCGGCCCTACTGATTCCCCCCGTTGCCGTTTTTTGTTAGAGTCCATTCAGGCACTTTTTTCCTTTTTTGGGGTTCCTATTGCCAGCGATAAAACCTTGGGCCCGGTCTCCCGGCTATCCTATCTGGGCATTGAAATTGATACCTTGGATGGCTGCTGCAGGCTTCTAGCTGAGAAACTTCTCAAATTGAAACATGCCATTCAGGGTTGCCTGGCTGCGGGTAAGGTGACATTGCGGCAAGCTCAGTCTCTCCTGGGTTTGCTCAATTTCTCTTGCCGGGTGATCCCCATGGGTAGGGTATTTTCTAGGAAACTACAGCGAGCCACTGCAGGTGTCCGCCGGGCGCACCATTTTATTCGGCTCTCAGCCGAAATAAAAAGGGATCTAGCTATTTGGCTCTCGTTTTTAGCCGACTTTAATGGTGTTCTCCTGTGGCTGCCTCCTCCTGTTCCCAGCGGTCAGTTGCAGTTGTTCACGGACGCGGCCGGCTCGTCGGGTTTTGGGTGTTACCTCCGTGGTTCATGGTGCGCTGCCCCCTGGCCTGCGGAGTGGTTTTCCAGGGGTTTAACTAAAGATCTATTCCTTCTGGAATTGTTTCCCATTATGGTGGCGCTGGAACTTTGGGCTCCTGAGTTGCGCGATAGGAACATTGTTTTTAGATGCGACAACCTTGGCGTTGTTCACGCTGTTAATGGACAGCGCGCTTCTTCCTTGCCTGCTTTGCGCTTGCTTTCGCAGCTAGTGCTGCGTTGTTTACAATTTAACATTTTGTTTAAGGCAATTCACATTTCAGGCTTGGACAATAACATTGCTGACGCGCTCTCCCGTTTTCAGTGGGATCGGTTTAGGTCGCTTGCTCCGGAGGCTTGTTTAGTTGGTGAGCCTTGCCCCCCATATGTTTGGCAGGTCATCGAGCCGGCATGGAGGGTCTAGCGGAGCAATCCCTTGCCCCGACTACATTGCGGGCCTATCAGAAGGCTTGGTCCGAATGGGAAAGTTACCTACGTCATCGCGGAAGCCAAGGTGAGAGCGCACAGTGCTCAATGCTTTCTTTTGTTTGGAGCATGTATGTCTCTGGTCGGTCCTGCGCAGTAGTTTCGCGCATGCTGGCTGGCATTTCTTTTTATTCCAGGCTGAAAGGGCGCACAGACCTTACGAAGAGCTTTGCAGTTATCAAGGCCCTTAAGGGTTGGGCTCGCGCCTCGCCTCGGCCGGTTGATAAGCGAAGACCGATTGATATTCCCCTTTTGATTAAGTTGCTAGCTGCGGTTCCTCATGTGGTGATTTCTCCTTTCGAGGCTAATCTTTTTCGTTTGGCTTTTTCGATGGCATTTCATGGTGCCTTCTGTATTTCGGAACTAGTTGCCCCTTCTAGATTAGCGCTTTCGCCCATGTCCCGTTCCGATATCAGTATTGGGGAGGGGGCTTTGTTGTGCAAAATACGGCGATCTAAAACTGATCAACTGGGTCGCGGTCGTTGGGTCTCCCTTAAGGCCTGCGTGGATGACCGTGTTTGCCCAGTACATTTGGCTAAGCTTTTCATGCCATTACGGCCTGTAGTTGGCGGCGCATGGTTGCTTCATGCTGACGGTTCGCCTCTTACTAGGTATCAGTTTCAATTCATTTTTAGACGCTGTTTGCTTCACATTGGCCTCTCCCCCGGAGATTTCGGTACCCATTCCTTTAGAATTGGCGCAGCTACATTGGCCGCCGCGGCTGGCTTGTCGGTTCCGCAGATCATGGCTCTAGGGCGTTGGAAATCGGCTTGCTATAAGCGTTACGTTAGGCCGGTGGCTGCTGAGTAAATTGCTGTTGCGTTTTCTGTTGATGTTATGTCTGCCTGTGTCTTATGTGTTCGTTCGACTTTTCTTCATGTTTGTTAAGTTTGTCTTGTTTTGTCTCCCCTGTCCATCCTACTCGGGTAATACTTGCCACTTGTTGCTTTAAACAAGTGGGGGTCTTGAGGGATTTTATTTTACCTGGCTAGACGGACTAATTCGGCCAAACATACAGTCCCTCAGCAGGTTTTTGGTTTACCTCTCGTCGAGTTGCTTTGTTTTTTCCTGTTTCCACCCAACCCCCCCTCCCCTTCGCTCCCTGGTTTTCCCCTATCGTTCTCTATTGTTGTCCAATGCTAATTTAGATTCAAAACTTAAACTTGTTTGTTCTATGTGTTATTAGGCAGCCAAATTTAAAATCGTTATAAAATTAGTTACTGTAAATTTAAGTAACAGTTTGTTATTTTGATTAGTCTCTTCAAACTAAACATTAATTGTGCTTAAGTTCCCAATCTAGTTATAGTCGGTTTCTTACGGCTGCTAAAATATTTGTTTTACGTTCCTGTCTGTCTCTCTCCTGTTACTCTGTTTTCATTTACTAATTCTCTTTACATTCCTTTCCTGCCCCTTATAGGTCCGATATTTGATGTTAGGGATGTTTGGATTGTGGGCCATTCATTTGTGTTTTGGGCCGCTAGGGCCTCCCATGCCAGTGACCAACTGTTACAGCCTGAGTCCGCGAGGATTCGCTGGTTAGGGTTTAGTGGTCTGCGTTGGGAGTCTCTTAAGACAAGATTGATAGCCGCAGTACGGCAGTTTGGTGTCCCCAAAGTGCTGGTTATACATCTGGGTGGGAACGACATTGGTTCCAGGATTGCCCTTGATTTAAGGCTTGACATAGTGTCCGACCTCCTCCTCATTATGGGTGCTTGGCCTTTCTGTAAAGTGATTTGGTCCTGCATCATCCCTAGGCTGCAGTGGCGTGGTGCTCGTTCTCCAAAAGCTTTGGACGAGGCTCGTAAGAAAATCAATGCTGAAGTAGGGAAGTTTCTGCTGTCACAGGGAGGTTTTGTGATCCAACATCCTTTAATCAGGTTTCGTGATAAACATCTCTATAGGCCTGATGGGGTGCATCTAACAGAGGCTGGTTTAGTTTTGTTTGGTGGGAGTTTGTTTGATGGTATAAGTCAGGTGGTCTAGTGCGTATGGTGGCGGGCTGCGGTTCTCTTAGGTAGATCCTTGCTTTGGCGAGAAGTACGGCTTATCATCAGCCCGGGTGTAGTGTGTGTGCATTGGGTGTGCTTACCTTCTATTAAGTTGAGAAGTACTGTACCACCTCTACGGGGGCAGTACAGCCATCTAAGGATGGTTTTGTGTGTGTTAGAAGGTCTATGATTAATACCCAAGTGCAGGGTTTGACATCCATAGGGCGGATATACGCCCGCAATGCTGTGTTTTTGTTGAGTTAGCATTGTTGGGCTGCTCTGTGTAAGTGCCGTTCTTCCAGCCACCATACAATATTTAAAATATTTAAAGTATTTAAATAATTAAATTAACTTTATTAAATAAATAGCTGACCTGTTTTAAATCCATTACTATCTCCGTGTCTTTATTATTAGATAAGTTTGAAGTGTTATATGTTATGGTTAATGATCACATACACTGGGCAAAACATCAGCCGTTACTAGGTTTATACTGTACATAAGGCTTACAGTGTTTGTTCTACACAAATATAGCTCCTGTATCAAGTGTGTTTGTGTGTTTGTGTGTGTGTGTGTGCAGGAGCATAGCTTAGACCAGTGATTCCCAACCTCGGACCTCAAGGCACACTAACAGTCCTGGTTTTAGTGATATCCATGATTGTGCACAGATGTTTAATCAAAATAATTGAGGCAGTAATTAGGTCGCTTGTGCTCAAGTATGGCTATCCCTAAAACCTGAACTGTTAGTGTGCCTTGAGGACCATGGTTGGGAACTCCTGCACTATACAATTACAGTATCTGTCAGATATCTGTCGATCTGGCTGGTTGGAATGAAAACCTGGTACTGTATGGGAGAAAATGACAATCGTCCATTTGCTCACAAACACTGGAAAACAGACAAAAATGGTCGTTCAGGCAAATTGGTTAAAACACAGGAATTTAACCAAATTGAACAATTGTTTTTTGTCCCTTTTTCCAGTTTTTAAAACCATATGATTGATTGTCATTTGCTCCCATACATCACCATACATTCCAACCAGCCAGATTGGACAGATATCTGACAGAAAATTAGATAGTGTATGCCCAACATTAGAAGCTGCTAGAAACAAGGTCTGTATAGTGTGTGCGTGTGTATATGTATATATGTGTGTGTGTGTGTGTATATATATATATATATAATATAGGGGTGAGCGGGTTCGGATTTCTGAAATCCGAACCCCCCCGAGCCCCCCCGATCCGAGTCCGATCCGAGTCAGGCTCGACTTTTCCCGCCTGACTCGGATCTGACATCGAGGCAAAACGTCATCATCCCGCCTTCCGAGTCTCGCGGGTTTTGGATCCTATATAAGGTACCCGCGTCGGCGCCATTTTCTCACTCGGCTGTGGACAGTGAAGAGGGAGGGTGGGAGTTAGTGCTGTGTAGTGTAGTGTAGTGTAGTGCTGCTGTTGTCCACTACTTCAAAGTCCATAGGGGCTGGCTGTGTTGTGCTGTGCTGCTGTTGTTAATAGGGGCTGTGTCCACTACTTCAAAGTCCATAGGGGCTGGCTGGACTGTGTTGTGCAGTCAGTTCTCCATAGGGGCTGTGTCCACTCCAAAGTCCTGTGCAGTGTCCCAGTCCTAAAGGGGTGCTGTAGTGTTGTCCAGGGGGTGCTCTGTCCATCAGGGGTGCTCCCCCCAAGTGCTAAAAAAATAATATATTTTCTGTGTTTGTGAATTGTGTGCGCAGTAGCCGCACGTGCATCAACAAAGTAGTGCCAAGCGTGCGCCTGTGTCATAAGTAAAGGGCCGGCTGGCTTGACCGTTAAAGGGTGCTGTAACCCCCGAAAGTACACTCCAGTCCAAACCAAAAAAAAATTATTTTCTGTGTTTGTGAATTGTGTGCGCAGTAGCCGCACGTGCATCAACAAAGTAGTGCCAAGCGTGCGCCTGTGTCATAAGTAAAGGGCCGGCTGGCTTGATCGTTAAGGGTGCTGTAACCCCCGAAAGTACACTCCAGTCCAAACCAAAAAAAAAATTATTTTCTGTGTTTGTGAATTGTGTGCGCAGTAGCCGCACGTGCATCAACAAAGTAGTGCCAAACGTGCGCCTGTGTCATAAGTAAAGGGCCGGCTGGCTTGACCGTTAAGGGTGCTGTAACCCCCGAAAGTACACTCCAGTCCAAACCAAAAAAAAAATTATTTTCTGTGTTTGTGAATTGTGTGCGCAGTAGCCGCACGTGCATCAACAAAGTAGTGCCAAACGTGCGCCTGTGTCATAAGTAAAGGGCCGGCTGGCTTGACCGTTAAAGGGTGCTGTAACCCCCGAAAGTACACTCCAGTCCAAACCAAAAAAAAATTATTTTCTGTGTTTGTGAATTGTGTGCGCAGTAGCCGCACGTGCATCAACAAAGTAGTGCCAAGCGTGCGCCTGTGTCATAAGTAAAGGGCCGGCTGGCTTGACCGTTAAAGGGTGCTGTAACCCCCGAAAGTACACTCCAGTCCAAACCAAAAAAAAATTATTTTCTGTGTTTGTGAATTGTGTGCGCAGTAGCCGCACGTGCATCAACAAAGTAGTGCCAAGCGTGCGCCTGTGTCATAAGTAAAGGGCCGGCTGGCTTGACCGTTAAAGGGTGCTGTAACCCCCGAAAGTACACTCCAGTCCAAACCAAAAAAAAATTATTTTCTGTGTTTGTGAATTGTGTGCGCAGTAGCCGCACGTGCATCAACAAAGTAGTGCCAAGCGTGCGCCTGTGTCATAAGTAAAGGGCCGGCTGGCTTGACCGTTAAAGGGTGCTGTAACCCCCGAAAGTACACTCCAGTCCAAACCAAAAAAAAATTATTTTCTGTGTTTGTGAATTGTGTGCGCAGTAGCCGCACGTGCATCAACAAAGTAGTGCCAAGCGTGCGCCTGTGTCATAAGTAAAGGGCCGGCTGGCTTGACCGTTAAAGGGTGCTGTAACCCCCGAAAGTACACTCCAGTCCAAACCAAAAAAAAATTATTTTCTGTGTTTGTGAATTGTGTGCGCAGTAGCCGCACGTGCATCAACAAAGTAGTGCCAAGCGTGCGCCTGTGTCATAAGTAAAGGGCCGGCTGGCTTGACCGTTAAAGGGTGCTGTAACCCCCGAAAGTACACTCCAGTCCAAACCAAAAAAAAATTATTTTCTGTGTTTGTGAATTGTGTGCGCAGTAGCCGCACGTGCATCAACAAAGTAGTGCCAAGAGTGCGCCTGTGTCATAAGTAAAGGGCCGGCTGGCTTGACCATTAAAGGGTGCTGTAACCCACAAAGTACACTCCAGTCCAAACCAAAAAAAAAATTATTTTCTGTGTTTAGCCGCACGTATATATCAAATCGATATAACATAAATGGAGGACCAAACTTTCTCCGATAAAAATAAAATAGAGAAAGATCAAGAACCACTTCCTCCTAGTGCTGAAGCTGCTGCCACTAGTCATGACATAGACGATAACATGCCATCAACGTCGTCTGCCAAGGCCGATGCCCAATGTCATAGTAGAGGGCACATACAATCCCAAATGGCAAAGTTCAGGAAAATGACCTTGAAAAAGACATTTAAATCAGCTGAAGAGAAACGTAAACTTGCCAATATGCCATTTACGACACGGAGTGGCAAGGAACGGCTAAGGTCGATCCCTAGTATGTTCATGACTAGTGGTTCAGCTTCACATGACGATGGAAGCACTCCTCCCACTAAAAAAATCAAAAGAGTTAAGCTGGCAAAAGCACAGCGAAGAACTGTGCTTTCTAAGAAGATATCACAAATCCCCAAGGAGAGTCCAAGTGTGGTGGTGGTTGCGATGCCTGACCTTCCCAGCACTGGACGGGAAGAGGTGGCTCTTTCCACCATTTGCACGCCCCCTGCAAGTGCTGAAAGGAGCACCCACAGTCCACTTGCTGATATGCAAATTGAAGATGTCACTGTTGAAGTACAACAGGATGAGGATACTGGTGTAGCTGGCGCTGAGGAGGAAGTTGGCGAGGAGGATTCTGATGGTGATGTGGTTTGTTTAAATCAGGCTCCGGGGGAGACAGTTGTTGTCCGTGGGATGAAAAAGCCCATCACGGTCATGCCTGGGCAGAAGACCAAACATTCCACCTCTTTGGTCTGGCAATATTTCTATCCAAATCCGGACAACAACTGTCTTGCCATATGTACCATATGTAAAGGTGAAATAAGTAGGGGTAGGGACGTCAACCACCTAGGAACATCCTCCCTTATACGGCACCTGCAGCGCGTTCATAAAAAGTTACTGTCAAGTTCAGAAACTTTGGCTCAGACCGTAAGCAGTCCAGGGACACCTAAATCCCGTTGTCCTGTTGTATCCAAGCGCCTGCAAACCACACCGTCAACTCCCTCCTCGTCAATTTCCTCCTTAGTCAGGATCGGAAGTAGTCCTGCAGGCCATATCACTGGCATGACTGACTCTCCTATCCGGGATTCCTCCGGAGGATCCTGCATTGCTACGCCTACTGCTGCCGCTGCTGCTGTTGCTGCTGCTGCTGGGAGTCGTTCATCATCCCAGAGAGGAAGTAGGAACACCACTACTTTTACTAAACAATTGACCCTCCAACAGTCCTTAGCGAGGAGGATGAAGTACGACAGCAGTCATCCTGAAGCAAAACGTATAACTGAGGCCTTGACTGCTATGTTGGTGTTAGACGTGCGTCCGGTATCCGCCATTAGTGCAGTGGGATTTAGACAATTGATGGAGGTAGTGTGTCCCCGGTTCCAAATCCCGTCTAGATTCCACTTCACTAGGCAGGCGATACCGAGACTGTACAGAAACGTCAGAAAAAGTGTCCTCAGTGTCCTGAAAAATGCCGTTGTACACAATGTCCACTTAACCACGGACATGTGGACAAGTGGAACAGGGCAGACTAAGGACTATATGACTGTGACAGCCCACTGGGTAGATGTATCACCTTACGCAGCAACAGCAGCAGCGTCACCAGTAGCAGCATCTCAGAAACGCCAGCTCGTTACAAGGCAGGCTACGCTGTGTATCACCGGTTTCAGTAAGAGGCACACCGCCGACAACCTCTTAGAGAAACTGAGGGAAATCATCGCCCAGTGGCTTACCCCACTTAGACTCTCCTGGGGATTTGTGATATCTGACAACGCCACCAATATTGTGCGGGCATTACATCTGGGCAAATTCCAGCACGTCCCATGTTTTGCTCACACAATAAACTTGGTGGTGCAGAATTTTCTGAAAAGCGACAGGGGCGTGCAGGAGACGCTTTGGGTGGCCCGAAAAATTTCTGGCCACTTTCGCCATTCAGCGACTGCGTGCCGAAGACTGGAGCGCCAGCAAACACTCTTGAACCTGCCCCGCCATCACCTGAAGCAAGAGGTTGTGACGCAGTGGAACTCAACCCTCTATATGCTTCAGAGGATGGAGGAGCAGCAAAAGGCCATACAAGCCTATACATCCACCTATGACATAGGCAAAGGAGGGGGTATGCACCTGACTCAAGCGCAGTGGAGAATGATTTCCGTGTTGTGCAAGGTTCTTCAGCCCTTCGAACTTGCCACACGTGAAGTCAGTTCAGACACTGCCAGCTTGAGTCAGGTCATTCCCCTCATCAGGCTTTTGCAGAAGCAGCTGGAGAAAGTGAAGGAGGAGCTAAGACGGAGCGATTCCGCTCGGCATGTGGGACTTGTGGATGAAGCCCTTCATTCGCTTTGCCAGGATTCCAGGGTGGTCAATCTGTTGAAATCAGACCACTACATTTTGGCCACCGTGCTCGATCCTAGGTTTAAAGCCTATGTGGTGTCTCTCTTTCCGGCCGACACAAGCCTGCAGAGGTGCAAAGACCTGCTGGTGAACACACTGTCAGCTGAAGCGGAACGTGACACGTCAACGGCTCCTTCTTCATTTTCTCCCGCAACTGGGGCTGCCAGGAAAAAACTTAGGTATCCTAAGCAACCCACTGGCGGTGATGCAGGGCAGGCAGGACCAAGTTTGGACATCTGGTCCGGACTGAAGGACCTGGCAACAATTTCTGACATGTCTACTGTCACTGCATATGATACTGTCACCATTGACAGAATGGTGGAGGATTACATCGGTGACAGCATCCAAGTAGGCATGTCAGACAGTCCATACCTGTACTGGCAGGAAAAAGAGGCAATTTGGAGGCCCCTGTACAAACTGGCTCTATTTTACCTGAGTTGCCCCCCCTCCAGTGTGTACTCCGAAAGAGTGTTTAGTGCAGCCGGGAACCTTGTCAGCGAAAGGCGTAGGAGGTTGCTTCCACAGAATGTGGAGAAGATGATGTTCATCAAAATGAATTATCAGCTCTTCCAGGGAGACCAGCCTCCAGAACGTACAGAGGGACCTGTGGTGGTGGATTCAAGTGGGGACGAGTTAATACTTTGTGAGGATGAGGATGTACACACTGAAGAGGGTGAGGAATCGGTGGATGAGGAGGATGAGGATGACATCTTGCCTCCGTAGAGCCAGTTTGTGCAGGGACACATTAATTGCCAGCTTGTTTTGTGGGGGCCCAAACGAACCAATCATTTCAGCCACAGTTGTGTGGCAGACCCTGGCGCTGAAATGATTGATTTGTTAAAGTGTGCATGTCCTGTTTATACAACATAAGGGTGGGTGGGAGGGCCCAAGGACAATTCCATCTTGCACCTCTTTTTTTCTTTGCATTATGTACAGTTTGGGGCCTAGTTTTTCTAACTGCCATCCTGTCTGCCACTGCAGTGTCACTCCTAGATGGGTCACGTGTTTGTGCCGCCCACTCGTGTCGCTTAGCATAGTCATCCAGCTACCTCGGTGCAACCTTTTGGACATAAAAACACTATTGTGAGGTGTGAGGTGTTCAGAATAGACTGGAAATGAGTGGAAATTAAGGTTATTGAGGTTAATAATAGCATAGGAGCAGAAAAACCTACAAATTCTGTGATTTTAGCTGTTTTTATGCTTTTTTTCAAAAAAATACAGATCCAAAACACAAAACCCAGAACCCAAAACACGGAAGGGTGGTTTTGGCAAAACCAATCCAGATCCAAAACACGAAGAAAGATCCAGATCCAAAACCAAAACACAAAACACGAAAAGTGGCCGGTGCACACCCCTAATATAATATATTAGGGGTGAGCGGGTTCGGTTTTACTCGGATTTACTCGGATCTCTTTATTGGCTATCACCTATCATGTGTTTTGGATAGCCAATAGAATAAATCCGAATTTGCGGTAAAGTGGCGATAAGAACCGAGTAAAACCGAGCCTGCACATCCCTAATATATATATATATATTTTAGTATATGGTCTGTACATGTGTTCAGGAGATACAGTATAAGTAGAGAGCTCTCCCGATATGGAGCGGCTGAGTAATCTTTTCACACCTAGAAGTAATGAAGTATATTTCCTGCGGTAACTTTATCACGATGATCAGAGCACGTTACCAGCTGCAGCGACCAGAGCTGTTCTGATAATCACACTGTGCTGAGGTTTTGTAACAGGCGTCAGTAAGAAGTCAGTCCTGTTGCATAAACATTTGTAAAGCAATTTTTCTGCTACTGCAAACGGATGACTAACATCCTGTTCTTAGATGACTTATGTCTGTATGAGCTGGCACTAAAGTCAAACACACCTTTCCCCTCTGCAGAAGGTGAGTCCTAGTCCCAGCTGCTTTTTTACAGAACCTGCACAGAAAGACAAGTCACACATTGAATATTCCACACCTCTTTTAGTCAACTTATTTTTTTAAGCTGATACCCCAAGTGTCTGAACGCCATTGCCTGGGGCTCTAATTGCTAATTGTTTTACGACCCAAGTAATGGAAGCTGAGCACACATCTTTCTTAAGGCCTTATTTAGCAGTGCACGCAAGGGCACTGCTAATCGCAGATTCATGATTATCTTGAATCTGCGGGTGCGCAGGACCCGTTATGTGCATGTGCAGAACGGGTCCTGCGTAATTGCATGCATGCCAGCATATGGCCCTGCCTGATTGACGAGCAGAGGCGTTCACACTGCGGTGCGGAAGTGGCCTACATTCCCGTAAACTAGCGTGTCGACTCTGTTTTCTGGGAGTGGCAAGGCCAGGATCTGCTACAGCTGAACCCTTACCTCCCCTCCTGCAGCCTAACCCTCTGCTGCTGTAGCCTAACCCTAACCTCCCCTCCTGCAGCCTAACCCTCTGCTTCTGCAGCCTAACCGTAACCTACTCTGCTGCAGCCTAACCCTCTGCTGCTGCAACCTAACCTTAACCTCCCCTCCTCCAGCCTAACACTCTGCTTCTGCAGCCTAACCCTAACCTCCCCTCCTGCAGCCTACCCCTCTGCTTCTGCAGCCTAACCCTAACCTCCCCTCCTGCAGCCTACCCCTCTGCTTCTGCAGCCTAACCCTAACCTCCCCTCCTGCAGCCTAACCATCTGCTTCTGCAGCCTAACCCTAACCTCCCCTCCTGCAGCCTAGCCATCTGCTTCTGCAGCCTAACCCTAACCTCCCCTCTTTCAGCCTAACCTCTGCTGCTGCAGCCTAACCCTAACCTCCCCTCTTTCAGCCTAACCTCTGCTGCTGCAGCCTAATCCTAACTCCCTCCTGCAGCCTAACTATCTGCTGCTGCAGTCTAACCCTAACCTCCCCTCCTGCAGCCTCTCTCTGCTGCTGCAGCATAACCCTAACCTCCCCTCCTGCAGCCTAACTCTCTGCTGCTGCAGCCTAAACCTAACCTCCCCTACTGCAGCCTAACCATCTGCTGCTGCAGCCTAACCCTAACCTCCCCTACTGCAGCCTAACCTCCCCTATTGAAGCCTAATCCTCTGCTGCTGCAGCCTAACCCTAACCTCCCCTACTGCAGCCTAACCCTCTGCTGCTGCAGCCTAACCTCCCCTATTGCAGCCTAATCCTCTGCTGCTGCAGCCTATCCCTAACCTCCCCTCCTGCAGCCTAACCCTCTGCTGTTGCAGCATAACCCTAACCTCCGGTCGTTATGAAATTGTCGACTTTCTGCAGATGTGGACATGTTGCATGCCGACATTATAACAATGACATCATAACTGTCAACCATATTATTATTATTATTATTATTATATAAAATTATTATTGACAAAATTCTTTATTTTTTTTCTATTTTCATATTTTACTAGTACCATTAAGTGCCTGTCATCCCAAAAGACAGCTATAGGTGATTTGATTGGTTGCTATGGTTTACAGCATTTTGGCTCATAATAACATGTTGCAGACCAGGTTTCTGATTATAGTACTTAGATATGAAAAATCCTCAATAATGGGGCTTATTTGGACGCCTCTTATTTATTTATTATAATTTACCAGCATATTCCATTTCGCTTTGCAATTTACACTTAAGAAACAGACTCTGTTCCTGATTTCGAGTAGACTGCGAATGCATCATAATTTGAAAGCACACGCACATGTGTCAGTTCTTCAGTGAATGGAAACTAACGTCAAGGTGGACATTTCCGGGTGGCAACTGGGTGGCGAGTATTAAGATGTACATAATGGCTGCGTCGGATGGGAGTGTCGTGGGCATGTAGCCCGACTTCTGTGCTTGTTGTAGGTGTCAGGACGCAGTTGGGACGCTTGCTTCAGATGGATCTTTTGTTCCCAGCAACTTCTGACATGACTCAGAATCTGCTGCAATGGCGCTAAGACAACAAACACCAAACAGCCGTTAGGAGGGGCGTCAATCCTCCTAAATTACATCTCAAAGAGATGGATATAGAATAGTGAAAAAAAATTAAACAGCGCTAAAGGTGAGCGAAGAGGTACTGAATGAGGTAACTCTGATGAAGCGTTAGGAGCACTATAGGGAAACGCGTTAGATGACATCTCGTACACTGGAAATGTGAATTTTATTGGTACCAATAATCACTATCAATAACAGTTATTTAGGATCAAGTTCAGGCAGAAATCAAGGACTCTTGGAGATGGGAAGGGTCTCTTTGCTCATTGGACTCCTCCTTGTTATGGAATGGTAATATTATCCCCTGTTACTTTGCTGTATGTCTCTACAAGTGGTTGTTTCTTCATATACATCCAGAATATCTAACGTATATTCAGTGTGACTGTGTCCATAATAATAATGGATAACATGTTAGTGATCAGGACAGATAGTATCAGAAAGGTGGTGGAAAAGTGATGGGAGTTTCTGGGCGGTGCCTAGTAGTGCACGCAGAAATGGTCCATTCAGTGGGCGTGTTATTAGAGTGTTACGGGCGTGTTAGTGAAAGCTGCTGCATTCCCAGACGCACAGCCGCAGGCATAGGAGACCGTGGTCAGATGGAGAAACTGCACCTGCCGTAAGGTTGGTGCGAATTTCGATGGTGCAACCGATGGTGGCGTACGAACGCACCAATCGATATTAATGCTGTTTTACCATTTATTTCTATTGCCATTTTAAAACTGTCGCTCAAAGTCGCCGATCCTTTGACAACACGATGGTTAGTAAATCTACTCTCATGTCTCAAATAGCATCTTAAAATGACACTCACCTATTTATAACTGCCACCCACATCTGCCATAGTACACGTATAGAAAAAGTAGCCAACTATACGGATAAACAGATTAACCTAATTGACGCTATTATAAAGAAGTAATGCTGTAGTTACTATAGGGAATTATCCCAAAAACAAAGGTGCACCACTAACAGAAAGTGGGCACTAACGAATGCTCTAAAGTAGGGATGTGCGCCGACCTCCGTGTTTTGGTTTTGGAACTGTATCTCCTTCAAGGTTTTGGATCTGGATTTGGTTTTGCAAACCACCCTCAAGTGTTTTGGTTTTGGATTTGGATTTTTTCAATAAAAAATAGATAAAAAGTTTTAAAAACAGCTAAAATCATATAATTTATGCAATCCAAAACCCGAAATTCGGATTTAAAATCCGAATTCCGAACCGCAAAAGATCAGAACTGCGACCCGGATTTACTCGGAACTCCTCAGGAGATTAGAACCGTGACTCGGATTTACCCGGATTCACGAAATTTGTGTGGATTCGGATTTCTGGAGAACCGAACCTCACATCTCTACTGTAAAGTGATGAGTGCATATTACAAAGTTTTGTACAAAATATATAACGCTTTGAATTGTACGGATGTATTCAAATTAGGGATGTGCAGGCTCGGATAGGTTCGAGTTTGCACGTTGAGTTCGGATTTTTCCCTCCAAAAAAACGACAAAAGTCCAGGAATGATGATGTTCGTCCATGTAAGATGACGTTTAGCCTCTTTCTGAGTTCCGTTTTTTTGGAGGGAAAAATCCGAACTCAACGTGCAAACTCGAACCTATCCGAGCCTGTACATCCCTAATTCAAATATTATTTAATATAATAAAAACATGAAAAAAAATCTTCCAAATCACCAGTATCACAACTGAAAGTTGACCAACAGTTGATGAAATCAGCCGTCACATAGAAATCACAATATATGACAACATATACCTTATCTCTCATTAGGAACATACTGTATGCTTGTATATTGGATCACCTCAGTATCTCTCTGCTCTGTCCAGCACCGCCCCCTCTCTGCTATACTGCCCCTCCTCCCTCCTGGTCCATCATGCCCCCTCTGCACTACATTCTGAATCCCACCACTCCCGCTTCCATATATTTACCCCAATTTTGTTCAATGTAAATTGTGAGATGTGTCCACCAGACAAAGGGAACTTTTTTTTTTTTTAGCTTTTTTTAGTCCCTGAGATAATTCAAAATAATTGCTTTTATATAATTTGCCCTAAATAAACCTTCGCTCCTATTTACCAGCTGTCTAACGCAGGAGATATCTCAGATATAGTATTCCCAGCTTTAATGTCAGTATTGGAGCACACCTTACAGGAACGTTGCAATTGTGCTATTTATCAAGCTATAAAACCCAAATGTTTTCCTATGGAAAGGGCCATCGGAGTGCAAAGATGCGCCTCTTCAGATCCAGGGGGGTGAATACCGGAGACATTGGAAGGTGGTTGCCTCTGACTGGCAGCCCTGAAGGGGCACACCGACCTCTACTGCTCCAGGTTTTGCTTTATGCGACCCAGAGTAGAAATAAGCAGGGAACCCAGGGGGCATGTGCCATGGTCCTCCCTCTCCCAGGGCCTCCACCCTGGATTCCGGTCTCTAGATAGAGGCAGATCTCCAGCAAGGAAATTGCACCAATGCGTCTGATTCAAACTTGTATACTACAGTATATGTTTCTGGGTGCTGCTAAGGTGTTAGTAGTGAATGCAGCAGGGATACTATGTGTCTGGGTACTGCTAGGGTGTTAATCAATGCAGGGGGGAGGGCATGTGTCTGGATGCTGCTAGGGTATTAGTGAATGCATGGGGGAGGGTGTGTGTGTCTGGGTGTTGCTAGGGTGTTGGCAGTGAATGCAGGGGGGAAGTGTGTGTCTGAGTGCTTCTAGGTTGTTAGTAGTGTGTATATATATATATATATATATATATATAAATAAAGGATGATAGTGAATCCAAAGGGAAGGGAGGTTTGAGGTGCTGCTAGTAGTGAATTCGGGAATAGAGGGCAGGTGCCTGGGTGCTGCTGGGGTGTTGGCAGTGTATGCAGGGAGGGAGAGTGTGGATTCTGCTGGGGTGTTGGCAGGGAAAGTATAGTGTGTAAGCGGATGCTGCTGGGGTGTTGGTAGTGAATGCAGGGAAAGGATAGTGTGTAAGCCGGTGCTGCTGGGGTGTTGGTAGTGAATGCAGGGAAAGGATAGTGTGTAAGCGGGTGCTGCTGGGGTGTTGGTAGTGAATGTGGTTTAAGGGGAGTGTGTGTGAGTGCTGCTGGGACAGGGGTGTTGGGAGTTAATACAAGCGGATGGCTGGGGCAGCAACAACTAACGCCGCTATTCAGATCTTTTCAGTCATGCAGAAACACTGCTGACACAGAACAGAGCAGTGTAAAAGTTCGCCGCTGCCATCAGCAGCAAAAGTTCATCTTTTAGTATTCACTTGGGGAGCGGCAGCTGCTCACCTGTGCAGCTGCCCTGGCCGAAAGACTTCCAGAAATTGGCGTGAAAAATAATTCCTTATAGCTGTGATATGCGGCAAGAGTTTTTGTGACCTTTTGGAGATAATTGATAAATAGGCCCCAAAGTTACTGTTTAAAATTCAATTCTCGTTGCTCCTTTAGACTGAGCTCTTGCAATAACAATGGGAATAAAGTCTCAGCTGCAGATGCCAGATCTAATTTCACTGTATCGAGTGGTTACGTTATAAATTCTGAATAGATTTGACTAATCGCCTGACACATTTGTTTGCATCCAGCAGTTTCATCAGAGGCAAAGTATGCTAATACCAAAAAGGTAGGAAATCATGACAGCTGGGGATTGCAATTAGCTTTTTTGTATTAGCGTTCACCTTTATGGCCTGATTCAGAGTCACATGTTCATGTAGTTAAGCAATTTTTTGCTACTGCAAGTGTACAAGAAACCCTAAATTTCTACAGCGCATGCGTTACACTGAATGCATACACAAATGCACTATGGCAATCAACACATACAGTATCAGAAATGTCTTGGAGAAGTGCTGGGCTTCCCGGGGCGGTGACTTGTAGGTGGCTTGGCGCATGCACGGAGATCGTGCGTTTTATGGGCATGTTATAGGAATGTCCTAACTAGAGATGGGCGGGTTCAGATCTCAGAGATCCGAACCCACCCGAATTTAGAGATCCGATGCGAGAACCGAACATGCGTACGGTTTCCCCAATGGCCCCGGATCTCAAACCGAGGCAAAACCTCAGAGACGAAATCTCGCGGCGCGCGAGCTTTCGTCTCTGCTATATAAGGAGTCCCCACGGCGGTCCCATTTCACTTCAGCTGTGGAGAGTGAACAGGGAGTGTGGGTAGTGTAGGGCTGTCTGCTGTGTCCATCTGGGCTGGTGCTGTCTGCAGTGTCCATCTGGGCTGGTGCTGTCTGCTATGTCCATCTGGGCTGTTGCTGTCTGCAGTGTCCATCTGGGCTGGTGCTATCTGCTGTGTCCATCTGGGCTGCTGTGCTGAGTCCATCTGGACTGGTGCTGTCTGCTGTGTCCATCTGGGCTGCTGTGCTGTGTCCATCTGGGCTGGTGTGCTGTGTCCATCTGGGCTGGTGCTGTCTGCTGTGTCCATCTGGGCTGGTGCTGTCTGCTGTGTCCATCTGGACAGGTGCTGTCTGCTGTGTCCATCTGGACAGGTGCTGTCTGCTGTGTCCACCTGGGCAGGTGCTGTCTGCTGTGTCCACCTGGGCAGGTGCTGTCTGCTGTGTCCACCTGGGCAGGTGCTGTCTGCTGTGTCCACCTGGGCAGGTGCTGTCTGCTGTGTCCACCTGGGCAGGTGCTGTCTGCTGTGTCCACCTGGGCTGGTGCTGTCTGCTGTGTCCACCTGAGCTGGTGCTGTCTGCTGTGTTCACCTGGGCTGGTGCTGTCTGCTGTGTCCATCTGGGCTGGTGCTATCTGCTGTGTCCATCTGGGCTGCTGTGCTGTCCATCTGGGCTGGTGCTGTCTGCTGTGTCCACCTAGGCTGGTGCTGTCTGTGGTGTCCATCTGGGCTGGTGCTGTCTGCTGTATCCATCTGGGCTGGTCCTGTCTGCTGTGTCCATCTGGGCTGGTCCTGTCTGCTGTGTCCATCTGGGCTGGTGCTGTCTGCTGTGTCCATCTAGGCTGCTGTGCTGTGTCCATCTGGGCTGGTAGCATTCTGCCTGTGTTGTCAATCGCTGCTGCCTTGGTCGGGGGTGCTCCGGACCCAAGTTCTGGACCAAAAAAATAAAAAACATTAATAAAAGTGTATTTTTTTTCTGTGTGTGCGTTTGCCGCACTTATTATCAGACAGCAGCAACCTAGTGCTGCCTGTGTCGTCAATCACTGCTGCCTCGGTCAGGGGTGCTCCGGGCCCCAAGTTCTGGACAAAAAAAATAAAAATAACTAATTAAAGTGTATTTTTTTTTCTGCGTGTGCATTAGCCGCAACTTGGCAATACTATTGCTGCTTGCTTGGTGACTCTACTGCAAGACCGCAGTGAATATGGAAGGCAGTCACATGACAAGAGAGCAAGAACCACATGTAGCTGCCGGCAGCAGTCACGATGATGCAAGGCCATCAACGTCCTAGTCCTCTATGAAGGCCGATGCCCCAGGGCTAAAGTCAGGCCATGGACATGGGAAAGCAATTTCTTTTAATTTATTAAAGAAAAAAAATCTAAAGCCAAGTTGACTTTAGATAAACAAAAAATTAACAATATGCCATTCACTACACAAAGTTGCAAGGAAAGGATAAGGCCTTGGCCTTTTTTATGACTGGTGGTTCTAGTGATGGTAGCCTTTCTGCTTGTTGTAGTAGTGGTGGTACTACAAAAAAAAGAAAGTTGTTAAGAAGAAGAAGAGTAAGACAGCTCCGGAAGAACCAACCGTGTGCTCTGAGAAATCAAAAATCCCCGAGGAGAGTGCAAGTGTGTCCGCGGTTGCCATGTGTGAGCCAGACCTTTCACATAGTGTACTTGAGGATCCTCCTTCCAACCTTTGTGTGCCCTCTGTAAATGTGGGGAAGGGCAGTCAGCATATTGCTGACATAGTCATCGAGGATGCATTACACATGGAAGATGAGGAGGATATTTCGGTAGTTGCCGCTAAGGATGATGAGGATGTTGATGCCGAGGATGTCGTTTGTGTAAGTCAGGCAACAGTTGTTGCCCAGGGTATGAAAAAGCCCATTGATGTTGTCATGTGAAATTATTTCCACCCAAATCCAGACAACAGTTGTCAAGCCATCTGTAACCGATGCCAAGCAAGAGTGAGTAGAGGGAGGGACCTAAACCACCTAGGAACCTCCTCTTTGTTACGTCACTTGAAGCGCATTCATCAAATTCCAAAGTTTATGCCTCCAAGTTCCAAAACTAAAAACGTAACAATCAGTCCAGTGTCATCTACCTGCTCCCTCTCTGTGGGATCCAAGCACCTTCGATCTCCACCACCAACACCTGCATCATTAACATCCTCATTCATCATCGGAAGTAGTCCTGCTGCATCCAATGTTATAAGAATGATTGACTCCTCTCCTATCCGTGATTCCTCAGAAGGATCCTTGATGACTACGCCTGTTGCTGCTACTGTTGCTGTGAGTGGATCTTCATCTTAGAAGGGGACCAGGAGGGAGACTACTTGTAGTACTGTAACCAATTAACTGTCAAACAATCCTTTGCAAAGGCAAACAAGTATGACAGCAATCACCCAGTTGCACAGCGGATTACTGACGCCATAACAGCTATGCTGGTATTAGATGTATGTCCAGTATCCACCGTTACTGCAGTGGGTTTTAGAGAGTTAATTGAGGTCATGTGTCCTTGCTACCAGATCCCTTCTAGACTCCACTTTGCTAGAACAGCAATTCCCAGTCTATACAAGAACATTAAAAAAAAACATTATTAATGTCCTCCAAAATGCCGTTGTACCCACTCTCCACTTGACCACTGATATGTGGACAAGTGGGACAGGGCAAACTAAAGATTACATGACTGTGACAGCCCACTGGGTAGGTGTATTTCCTACAACAGCAACAGCAGCACCAGCATCTACCAATTGCCAGCTGATTCAGAGGCAGGCTACTCTTTGTATAACTGGTTTCACTAAGAGGCATACCGCTGAGAACCTCTTAGAAAAACTCAGGGAAATCATTGCAATATGGCTTACCCCACTTGGACTCTCTTCGGGATGTGATTTCTGACAATGCCAGCAATATTGTGAGAGCAATACATCTGGGCGAATTCCAACACGTCCCATGTTTTGCTCACACAATTAATTTGGTGGTGCAACATTTTTTTAAAAATGACAGGGGCGTGCAGTAGATGCTCTCGGTGGCCTGGAAAATTTCGGGACATATTAGACATTCGGCAACTGCTTGTCGAAGATTGCATGACCAGCAGATACTGTTGAATTTGCACTGCCATTAGCTTAAGCAAGAGGTAGTAACTGGGTGGAATTCTACCCTCTATATGCTTCAGTGGATGAAGGAGAAGCAAAAGGCCATCCAGGGCTACACAACGGCCTATGACACAGGCTGTGGAGGGGGAATGCACCTTACTCGAGCGCAGTGGAGAATAATTTCCGTGTTGTGCAAGGTTCTCAAACCCTTTGAACTTGCCACTCGTGAAGTTAGTTCAGACACTGCCAGCTTGAGTCAGGTCATTCCCCTCATCAGACTTTTGCAAAAACAGCTGGAGAAACTGAAGGAGGAGCTGAAACGGAGCAATTCCCCTAAGTATGTCAGACTGGTGGATCAAGCCCTTGATTCGCTTCGCAAGTATCCAAGGGTCATCAATCTCTTGAAATCAGATCACTATATTTTGGCGACCATACTTGATCCTAGGATTAAGTCATACCTTGTGTCTTTTTTTCCAACAGACATATATCTAAAAAGATGCAAAGAGCTGTTGGTAAAAAAATTGTCAGCTGAAGCTTGCGAGCGGGTCTGAATCAGGCCTTATGTCTGATGCGGACACCATTCACAGAATGGTGGAGGACTATTTCAGAGATAATGTCAGACAGTCCCTTTCAGTACTGGCAGGAAAAAGAGGCAATTTGGAGGCCCATACACAAACTGGCTGTGCATTACTTAAGTTGCCCACCCTCCAGTGTGTACTCTGAAAGAGTTTGTAGTGCAGATGGCAACCTTGTCAGTGATTGGCGTAGGAGGTTACTTCCTCAAAATGTGGAAAAGATGATATTCATTAAAATGAATTACAAATTCTACAAGGAAGACCTCTACCAACAATTTCATAAAAAAAATACAGAGGTGCCTATGGTGGATTCCAGCGGGGACAAATTAATATTGTGTGAAGAAGAGGATGTACACACGGATGGGGATGACGAGGACGATGAGTGACATCTGATGTAATGTAAAGCCAGTTTGTGTATGGGATTATTTCCATGTCCAATGCACATTGGCAGCTTGTTTTATGGGGGTCCAAACAAACTAGGGATGTGCAGGCTCGGTTCTACTCGGTTCCGTTCGGTTCTTTTTACCGAATCTTATTGGCTATCCAAAACTCGTGACAGCTGAAACCCAATAAGATCCGGTAAAAAGAACCGAACGGAACCGAGTAGAACCGAGCCTGCACATCCCTAAAACAAACCAATCATTTCAGCCACAATTGGCAGTCCTTGTCACTGAAATGATTGGCTTGTTAAACTGTGAATGTGTAATACCCAGGTAAACGGTGTCAGAGTAATTTCAAACAGTAATGTTCTCACTTTACCTGGTACTTGAATTTCTCCACCCGGCACAGGTTCTAATGTGCGATGCAGAGAGGTAAGGAAGATGGGACTACACGAAAAGTATTTTTAACAGATGCCTTCATTGAAAGCTGGTTTATTTGAAGATGTTTGTCTGTAAGAATCAGCAACTGTATACTCTTTGCTAATATGCAGATTTCAACATTATTCAATTACACTCTGTTAGTTTCAGAACAAAACATATACATACATCCTTGCATCAAAGATCAGTAGTGCAAATCAGATTCAGGGGTAAAAAAATATCTTCTCATTCAAGAATAAGGCACTTTAGTAAATCACAGTAGCAATCACTTTTTAGACATTAGAAAATGTACATAAAAGAGTTCAAATAAGTGAAGCAAATGACCTCAGTTAAATATTTCCTACAAACATCACAACACATTAAGGGCTCTATTTCTTAACATTATTTTTACTAAAATAAAGTGAAAAAGGGTGTTTTCACACCCTTTTCACATTATTTTAGAATCACCTATAGTTATTACATTGCAATTGGAGTCGAATTCGTAAAATTCTACTCCAACCCCTAAGTATCACTTATTTTTAGTAAGCAGATCGCATTTCCCATAATTATAATGGGAAATGTGATCCGACCAGAGTTACTAAAAATAAAATGTGAAAAAAATACCGGGGAAAGCCCTGTGATAATAACGCCACTTGGGTCTCCCCCGGTTACCGGACTCCTGCTCAGCTCTAATGGGGAGAGCAGAGCCAGGAGTCTGTCCCAGTAATCACCTGTGTGGTCTAAACAGACCGCAAGCTGATTACTGTAAAAAAAAAGAAAAAAAATTGTCAACATTTTTTTTTACTTACCTGACTCCAGGGACCGGTGATTGGGCCTCCGGTGATGACTCCCCTCCGGTCAGCTGGTCTCCCATACTGCACTGTGGCCCGGTCATCAGGTCCCAGTGCAGTATGGGATATCACCTGACCGGACGCATGGAGGACATCACCGGAGGCCCAGATCATACAGGTATGTGCTATTACGGGGGAGAGAGGGGGGGTCAGCAGCGGCGGCCGGTCGGCATGCGCGGGCACTTTGTCACAGTATTTTTTGCAAAAATACCGTGACTAGTGTGTGGAGGGGATTCGCAGGGACAGAGCTTTCTCGCAAGCTCTATCCCTGCAAAGGATTCATAGTAAATCCCTGTGATATTATCTGAATTCGCAATGCAAATTCAGTCAATAATATCACACTACAATCTGCATTCAATATGCGGATTGTAGTAAATAGAGCCCTAAATGATTACAGTATACCTTATAGGATAAGTGCATTTACAACCAACTTTGCATAACTCAAAGAAATATTTATCAAGAAGCTGAATGTTCCCATTCATTGAGTCCAGTAGTAATAAAATGTCTCTTGAATCTTCACTGATCATACAAAAACAAAGGAAGCTGAGGATCCATTAATAAGCGTTTATAATGAAAGTCAATTGCTCTTTCCAGAACACTATGGATTCCATATTGATTATTCTTATATTTGGTCAGTCACTACTGTAGTATTACTAATAGAACTAGATACCTTGCTGTAATATTTAATCAGAGTCACTACTGCAGTAATGGAATATTAGCCTTTAATCCTGTGCAAGGTTGCTTGGTAAATATCAGTCTGTAATGTAAGGTTACTGCTGCTTCTCCCAGCCCAGTGTTTTACAACTATTGGGGATGTCCCTTGGCAACAGGGGTGATCACAAGCAGAGGGGTGATTGTCTTACCCGAATCCACAGACGGTCGCTGTATGGCTCCTGTTTGCAGCTTCACGGGACGGGCGGATGCCGGTCTTCCCAGCAGTTGCCAGGACCACCGCTACCCAGAGAGTCTCAGGGCTGCTTTGGCCACTTCCGCAGGTCTCCTGTCGCAGGGATAGTGCTGCTGTGCTGTTGTTCTGGGTGCAAGCGGCTGAGTCCTTGGTTCGGGCTGCGTACACGTCACTCACTGCTGATGCGGAAAGTACAAGCTTAGCTGCTGTTGCGGCTGCACACACCGGCCAATGCTTCACACAAACTCGCCTTTCCAGCACTCCTTGCTGATACACTCCATGCTGGATCTGCTCACAACCCAGCCTATGCAGCGGCTGTATATAGCCCTTCTGCAGATCCAGGGTAACATTCTAAATCTGGGCTTCTTGCCCTTAGGGCACCCAATCAGCTGCAGGCAACATGCAAGGCAACTGGTATCATTGTATTGCCTGGAAGCCACATTAACCCTTGGTATTCCTGAGAGAGTAAAAAAAGCTATGTTATCCCCTTTTCACTCTTGGGGTTATTCCTGGTGGTTACAAATGTCCCTTTCATATACAACATAAAGATGGGTGGGAGGGCCCAAGGACTATTCCATCTTGCACCTCTTTTCTTTGCATTATGTGATGTTTGAGGCATTGCTGTCTGACATTTTGAATTTGATTGTTTATTAATGTCCAGAAATTGTAATGGCCACACTCAGCATCTCCTGCATGCCACTTTAATTTTTTTTTAAAATGGCCACATATTAGTGCTGCCCACTGCTGTCGCTTAGTTTAGTCAGCCAGCTAGCTGGATGCAACATTTTGGCCCTAGGCCTAACCTAGATTAAAAAAATCAATATTGTGAGCTGTGAGGTGGTCAAACTTAACTGCAAATTACTGGGAATAAATGTTATTAAGGTTAATAATACTGTAGGAACAAAAACAGGCCCAAATTATGTGGTTTTAGCAGTTTTTCATTTTTTTTAAAAGATCCAGGTCCAAAACCAAAACACGCAAGGGTGGTTTTGCAAAACCAGATCCAGATCCAAAACACGAAGGAGATACAGATCCAAAAAACAAAAACAAAACATGGGGGTCGGCGCACATCCCTAGTCCTAACATGGAAGGCAAAACTGCACCTGCCATAGGGCCTGTTGCAAGTTTCGGTGGTGCACCTAAAGACACACACGGCCTGCTACAGCAAGCGGCGCAATGCTGCATTCGCACGCACTCGGCCGCTGCGTGTATGTGCTATTCAGTGCATACGCATGGCAATCGCAGCACAAGATATAAACACCCACCAAAATACAATGCCACCCACCTCCCTCTACATACAGCCTGAGTAGTCCGCAAGATAGCGGTAACATCGCGAATCATCGAAACCTTACGCACAATAGTGGTTGACCTGACCCTTATGCAGACTTTGCTACATCTCCTGCATGCAGTGACAGCTGAGTCTGCGTATGGTCTGCCAATGCCTAATTTATGACGCCTCTGCAACGGCGTTGAAATGCACTGACACGCCTGCGTTCGCACGACCACACCCCGTCACCACCCACAAACGGTACTTCCTGTCAATCATTGGATGTTAGGTCTATGGGCTGTCTGCGATCGCATTCCCCTTCGCAGCACCTAGTTCGCATGCGTAGGTTGCAAACATTGGCCAGTTGCGTGCGAACGCAGCATTGCGTTGCTTGCTGAATCAGGCCCACAGATCTGTATTTCAGCACCTATGGAGACTGACAGTAGGCGGCTCAGTCCTTGCACATTTAGAAGCATGGATCTACACCACAGAATGGCTTTGTAGCAAGATTTCCGACCGCCAATAGACGCAGCCATCGGCTCTATCCGCCTCTGAATAAGCCCTTTAATGCCCAGTGAGGTTAGGAGGCAATAAAAAAAATATTTTTTACTTACCATGAGGGGTAAATTTACTAAAGTGAGAGTTTTTAGAAGTGACTTTTAAAAGTGATGTTGCCCATAGCAACCAATCAGATTCTACTTAACATTTAACTAGCACCTTCTAGAAGATAATAGCTAAAATCTGATTGGTTGCTATGGGCAACATCACTTTTAAAACTCTCTTCTAAAACTCTCACTTTAATAAATTTACTCCTTAGTTTGATTGATCTATAAATGGATCAGTTGTATGATAAAATAAAGCAGACCCCTTAAGTAAATAAGCCCCAAATATAAATAAATCAAAATCTGTCTCGAGACAAATTTGCAGACACCTAGAAATATTTGTCACATTGGCAGAGAGGGCATGGGTAGGTGGTTGTTTAAAGAAAAAAGGTGATGTGTATTTTTAGCATTCCATGTTTTCCAGATCTCCCCATCTAATTAAAATAGTTGCTGGTCCTAACATTTTAATTTGTCAGTGCAGAGTCATTGATATCAATAAAACGTCTTGCTCAGGCTAATCGAGGTAAGGGTTTAGAAACCTGATTATCTGGTTACGCTATGGATTACACTGTAAGACTTTAAGTCAATCCCCATACCTCTAATTATACTATCTGAATAAGACTAAAATCCAATACGACGTGTTTTGGAATAACACAGAAATCTCTGTTGCCGTTTTTGTTGCTTGCCGCCGTTCCAGGGAATATACTGTACTGTAACCTGAGCAGCACTTTTGTCAAGAGTAGCAAATCTTTATTGCTGCAAAGTACTAATCACATTAATTCTTTGTTCCTGCAACTCAGATAAATGAACTGAGTTGTTTTTCACCCAGTTTTATTATAATCATTTTTCATGTTTACAGCATTCTGTCGAGATGTTGACAAACTGAGAAGTTGTGATAAATTATTTAAGAAGACTTGTCTCACAGAGTTTTATGATCCTGTAAGGTTTATGATGCTGATGTACAGTAACCTAGTGATAGCTGTCAACTTTTCTAAACACTCTAAACGCTGCAACACTGACTGTGCCACGATAACAGTAATTTTCCGTTATTATTTGACTTGACGCCACTTAAAAAGACACCATCACATTTGGCAAAAGCTGTTCACTTGGGGGTAGTAATTAAAATAAGTTTATTTAAAAATTTGGTGATGAGCGGTCTAGCCATGGCAGGACCTAGGGGGTCTATTTATCAAATAATATTTGGGGGATATCCATCCGGGACACTCGTTTTCAGGGAAGCCTGCAAATGTTAAGTATACACTGGATGTGACACTACAGCATCTAGCCGATATGTCCTCCGATCCAGCCGGATTGGACGACATATAGGGCACATTGTCTGATGTGTACCCTCAATGTCACTGACGATGCGCACTCCTGCATGCAGGTCCAACGGGCGACATCATCAGAGAGGGCCCCCACTGCCACGATTGTTGCTCCCGACATCGGCAAGTGTGTATACCCCAGCCGGGTCCCGTTTCACTATAGGTCGGCTGGGTACACTTCGTTAAATGTGTACCCAGCTTAAGTCTTTCTCAAGGTGTGGCAGAAATTACCAGGAGAGTGATCCGTCTGAACCCTCCCTAGTAATGGTCGTCCGCACACCTTGAGAAAGACTTATCATCGAAATGCATTGGAGTAACACAAGGTAAGCTGCTACCACTGAGGACCCTGCGACTATTGACTTTCAGGAGTGCGGTGATTTCTAACCGGGTTTATCATATTCCCCCCCTCATGCTGGTCTAAGTGCACTTTGCAAGTGCAATCACCCCTTCTCCCCCTAACCCTAACCCTTATTTTAGCCTAACGCTCCCCACCCGCACCCTAATCCTCCCCATTAGTGCCTAAACATAAGTCTCCCCTCTTTGTGCCTAAACCTAACCCTCCTCCCTTAGTGCCTAGCCCACACCCTAACCTTCCCTCTCAAAACCTAACGCTAACCCCGCTATGCTAACTAAACTTAATCCTCCCCCCCTTCACGGCTAACACTGAGGGCGCTCCGGACTTACCTCATTCAGGCAGCCGTCCTTCTGCATTCCGGCGTCAGGATTAAGATGCGCTTCGCTATTTCAATGCCTATCTTAAGTCCCTTGTCGGGCTTCCACCATCGGGATTTAGACCGGCGGCATCGCGGCTGCCGGTCTCTTAACTACCTCCCGGGGAATCCCACGTCATAATGCCCACAGAAGAAAGTGAATCAATACTCCTGATGTAAGTGTAGGTCATATTCTTTCAAGTATTATTTTATCTACACATAAGAGATATTTCTTTTCATTTGAGGAATCTACATGTGAAAGAAGAATTCAGTTACGCAAGGAATACGAAAAAGCTGCTTACACTTCCTTGGAACTCTGAATATATAACATCTTTAAATCCTTTTGTGCACCCTTATCGAAGAAGTGCTTGATAATATTACTGTTTATTTGTTTTTTTGTGATCATGAGTTCTCACATGATTTATTGAGCTGAACCTCCTTTTGGGCTCTATTTATTAACATTATTTTTACTAAAATAAAGTGAAAAGGGGTGTTTTCACTCCCTTTTCACATTATTTTAGTATGACCTACAGTTACTAAAGGGCAATTGGAGTAGAATTCGTAATATTCTACTCCAAGCCCTAATTATCACTTATTTTTAGTAAGCAGATTGCATTTCCCATGATTGTAATGGGAAATGTGATCTGGCCAAAGTTACTAAAAATTAAATGTGAAAAAATACCGGGGAAAGCCCTGTGATAATAACGCCACCTGGAGGTGGCGTAATCCACCCGGTTACTGGACTCCTGCTCTGCTCTAACGGGCAGAGCAGAGCCTGGAGCCGGCCCCAGTGATCAGTTGTGTGGTTTAAACAGACCACACACTGCTTCACTGTGAAAAAAAGAAAAGAAAAAAAAATTACCTCAGTCCAGGGACTGGTCAGCTGGTCTCCAATGCTGCACTGGGGCCCACTCGTCGTCACCTGACCGAGTCCCAGTGCAAGATGGGATGTCAGCTGACCGGAGCCACGGAGGACATCACCGTAGCACCGATCACCGATGGTAAGTGTAATTAAGGGAGGGGGGGTCACGGGGGCGTCCGCGGGGGTGGGGCTTAGCGCCGGGGGACGGTGCTTAGCGACGGTCGGTCGGCGCATGCGTAGGCACTTGTCTCTGTATTTTTTGCGAAAATACCGTGATAAGGGTTCGGAGAGGATTCACAGGGACAGAGCTGTATCGCAAGCTCTGTCCCTGCTAAGGATTTGTAGTAAATCCCTGTAATATTGCCTGAATTCGCAATGCAAATTCAGTCGGTAATATCACACTACAATCTGCATTCAATATGTGGATTGTAGTAAATAGAGCCCTTTGTGTGGAATGCATATTTTGTTTGTTTACTTGTAATGTTCACACTGTCTTGAAGGAACACCAAAACTGAAGAGGTCAGTGGATGAAGGTATTATTTAAGTTTAGACGAAAACTTAGGTATTTACAGTAAAAAAAAAAATAAATTACATTTGATATAAATTGGACATAGCACCACAAAAAATGATCAGTAAATAGATAATCAACCTTTAAAATAACATTGTTACTATGATCCCTAGAGATGTGTGGCTTCGTTTCCCAGAGAACCGACAACAACCAAATTTAGGGGTTCCAAGTCGAACCGAATCCCGGGATGGATCTTCCCACATTTCAGAACTTGGATTTCAAAACTGAACTCTGGTATTAGATTGCAAGATTGTTTAGCTGTTTTTTTGTCTATTTACTTTTTTAAAAACCAAAACACGTGAAGGTGGTTTTGCAAACCAAAACCAAAACACAGGGGCCAGTGCACATCTCTAGTCATAACACCTTTATCCATTAAAAAAAGTATTTTTTCAGAAAATTGTTACATAACACCATCCTCCACTCGCCTCTTCAATTATTTTTGGTATCATATTTAATTATTCATTTATGCCCAGAGCTGGCACCAAAAAAAACAAACGTGATCTGAAGATGGCACTTGTTCTCGCAAGCAAAGTTTGTTGAATATCAGGTGGTCCTATATGGACCCCTGATGATGAATGGGCCGGTATCCTAAATATGTGGAAACTAGCATTTTATACCTACCCAAAATGCTGTTCCAGTGTCCTGCACTACTACCTGCAAGAGTCATACACTCACCTGCTGGTGAGCTGTATGAAGCCATACTCCTCTCAAGCCCTACTGACCGGTGTATATGTAACAGTGAGTATGGCTGTACCTGCTACTTATCAATAAACCACAATCACAAGGGTTATACATAACTTGAGTCATCCGCTGATGTGTACCTATCAACGGTGCAGATTACAACACCTGCACACACATAATTTCCAACTTATTTTTGTCCACTTATTTTTTTGCCTTGAGAAAGAGTACAAAACAATTGTAAGCATGATTCTGTATGATTCCGAGATTTGTACTGACCAGAGATTGCAAGTCCAGTTTGGTACCCCCATGGATGGGGACGGAAGGGTGCTCATTTTATAGTTGGAATCATTTCAATCAAATATTTTATTTTTAATCATTTGTTTTGTGCTGACTGAGATTTTTTTTTTCCCTTCCCTTAAGTAACAGTGACATTTCTGTTGGTTGCAAATGTGGTGTATCGTAAACGGAGACTGCACATACAGTACGGTAGGCAGGCTTTTTCTGAAACTTGTAGAACTCCTGAGACAACCAACAATTCCATCCTCACTTTGGCCATAAAACCAGTTTTAATCAATTTTAAACATTAAGTTCCATTTTTAGCTGATATTTTCTGGAGAGAAAGAAGATGTCTGCAAATTTGTACTTTTTGTGTATAAATATTTGATATGCCTCTGCATTCCTTTTGTCTACATCCTCGATGAAAGAGTGCTTTTATTATAAGACCCTACAGATTGTTGTCTGTCTCAGATGTCGAAAGATGAGTAAATATAAGATTTACGGTAACCACAATACAATGGTGGGAAACATTGCTTACATACTGTAAATAGTGGGGATAACATTTAAAGGGGACTTCTATGTCAAAGTAAGTTATACCAAAGCAGGGGTGTCTTTAGAGAGGAGGGGGCCCGTGTGCATTCCCCGTCAGAGGCCCCTTCCTCTGACCCTGGTGGTCGGCAGCCGACTGACGCGGCTGGCCAGCCACCACAGAATCACCAGACTCTGGGCACTAGAGTGTGCACAGAGTCTACTGTGAATGCGCAGATCGCCGGGGAAATGGCGAGGCCGCCATTTTCCGGTGATTTCCTCACAGCACATGCGCAAAACGCCAGAAAGATGGCCACGGCAGACACTTTCCGACGCTGAGAGACCCAACGAGGGATCTCGGAGAGGTAAGTTTTTGATGATATGGGTGCAGGCAGGGGTGTAGCGAGGGTGGCTTCAGTGGAGCACCTGCTCCAGGTGTCTGCTCCAGCCAGGGCACTGGAGATCAGTCATCTGCTGAAGGGCAGAGCACCTGCCAAGCTGAGTGTGAACCAGACACAGAGATTAGTGCCTACAGACACAAGGGGCAGGGTGTGGACGGAGCGGCGCTTGTGGCTCCGCCCACACCACACCCCCCCCTCCCTTCCCAGTGGAATGGCTGATTTCTGGCGCCCTGCAACAGTAAGGATGGAGGAATGAGAGCTGTTCTTCAAAAAAAAAAAACCTGCTAAATTTTCGCAAAAAAAACGGTGAAAACGGCAAACAGGCGAAAATGGAGAAAAAAACTGGAGAAAAGTGTTCTCCATCCTAGATAAGGAGAAAAAAATTGCAAAATCCCTAATTTTGACTAAAAATGTGGGGATTCTTTCAGAACCTTTTGGACACCCACCTAATAATAAATTACCACAACATTTTTCATAAGTTGCATACTTGGCGAAAAACGACCGTGGGTGAAAAAAACACAGAGAAAACTATTTTTTCCCAGGAAATTACAGTTTCATGGAAATTGGGGGTATGTTAAAATGGGTGCAAGTATATTTTCGTGTTGAAAAAAACACAATTTTACAAACTGTTAAAAATAAGCCTGCTGCGACCACGTGCAATGTTTAAAACACTTTACACAGCCATACCACCCCCCCCGAAAAAGCCGACCCAATTGGTTAAAACCATTTTCAATTTTATTTTTCCTCCCAAAATTTTACTCAAATTGTGGTTTATATTTAATTGGTGGAATTACTTTAGTGGGTTGGAATATACCTAGCCCCTCCATGTCCCAGTTTGATACTGCCCCTAATATATATTTTTATTTCCCTTTAATTTGCCCCTACATACTGGACAGAAGG